>CM051825.1:116206653-117679778 GCA_028451465.1 Erethizon dorsatum | reverse complement strand
CAAGGTGTGAGCAGGGTTGGTTTATTCTCAAGTGCTTGGCTTGTAGCTGGCCATCTTGTCCCTGTGTCTTCCCATAGTGTATGGGTTCTAATTTTCCTCTTCTTCTAAGGATAACAGTCAGATTAGATTAGGGCAACCCCAACACTTTTGCTTTGACTTAATTACTTCTTTATGGGCTGATAGAGTTTGGATCTTGAGTGTCTCCCAAAGGCCCATGTGTTAAAAGCTTGATCCCCCACTTGGCACTATTAGGAAACAGTAGAAACTTTAAGAGGTGGGTCCCAGTGGGCGGTCTTTAGAACACTGGGAATGTGCCCATGAAAGGGACTATGAGAGCCTAGTCCTTCCTTTTTCTTTCTTTCACTCTGGCCATGTGGTGACAAATTTGGCTCCGCCACACATTCCCACCATGATATATTGACTCTTCCAGGCCCAAAAACAATGGAGCCAATTGACCATGGACTGAAACCTCTGAACCTGTAAGCCAAAATAAACCTTTTCTCTTTATAAGCTTATTATCTCTGGTATTTGTTATAGTAATGGAAAGTAGCCTAATGCACAGGTCCTATCTCCAGCAAGTCTCACTCTGAAGTACTGGAGGTTATTAGAGCTTCAACACATGAACTCAGGAGAGGGCACAATTCAGTCCATGACAGGAGGGAAAGAGCTCACAGAGAAATGCAGTGAGTTCATATGTCATCGGGCAATTCTTTTATGCATTGGGATCTAATGCCTGAATTAACATTCCCTATTCTTCCTCTCTTTGTTTTCCCAGCAAGCTCTAAATCTTTACATATTAGAGACTTTTACATTCATTCATAAGTGTAAGAGAGCTACTTAACCCACAGTGGGCCCTCATTTTACACTTTATGATCTAGAAACCAGGGAATTATACTGCGTGTAAAAAGCAGTCTCACAAGGTTATGTACTGTAACACAAGGTTATGTCCATAGTTTTCTTGAATTGACACAACACACAGGTGGTTTCATGCTTTCTTAACCCAAAGCTGTCACATTTCTGACAATGACTCCTCAACCCAGGCTACTCAATGCCTTGCATATGATAGTATCTAAACTCATTTCTTGCTATGCCTTGGCCTAATCCAGTAGCAGACCCTAAAGTGGGTGTTAAATGTTGACTTGCTGAATGAATGAATGAATGAATGAATGATTGCACAGATCATAACTCCAGTCAAAGAAAGCAGAGAGAAGGCCAGGAATTGCAGACACCCAGACTAGAAATTTAGAAAGAAGCCCCCAAAATACACAAAATAAATCCAAAAATGAAATCCACTAATGGAACCATATAGATTTCCTGCCAGGAATGGTGTGATTTCAAAGGGCTAGGGATACCCAGGTGTCATGCAAGAACAATTACATCTGTCTGCATCTGGCTAGAAGGTGGATAATGGCCGGAAGGAGGTCTTAAAACTGGGGTTCAGGGACGGTGAGATGGCTCAGCGGTGTAAGCGCCTGCCTGGCAAGCGCGAGGTCCTGAGTTCAACTCCCAGAACCCACATACAAAAAAAGGGCCGGTGATATCGCTCAGCGGCACGGGCGCCTGCTGGTGCGCGAGGTCCTGAGTTCGGCCCCCGGTTCCCACAAAAAAAAAGAAAGAAAGAAAATGAAGATGAAAATATATGACCTTGAACCATAAACAGAAGCAATAAATTAAAGAGAAGTCAGGGAGCAAATCATAAGAGGAGGGGCTTCTTCTGGAGGAGAGGAGGACTTTGCTAGGTCATGACAGTCAGCAGCTCTCTGTGGAGACAGACAGACCCAGGTGACAGACCCAGATTTGCAATGTCCTTCTTAATGGACCTTAAGCAAGTTATGTCCCCTCTCCCCAACCACCCAAAGCCCTAGTGTCCAGGTCTAAGAGGTAGGACTTCCATCTCTGTGAATATCCCCTGTGCAAGGAAAGTGGAATGGAGTAGTTCACTCGGTAAAAAAAAAAAAAAAAAAAAAAAAAAAACTCAGAAGTGTTCTGAAGCTGCTAAGCATATGTGCTGAGATTTGATGGGGCATCTAGATGCCCTCCCGAGATTTGTATCATCCAAGAACTAAAAGAAATTGCCAAAGGTCCTCTGGAGATGAGGACCTGAGGTCAGGACCCGGGATCAGTGTTTTGCAAATGTTTGCTGAATGAATGGGAAAGTAAAAAAGAGGATGGAGTCAGATATGGTGGCACACACTTGTAATCCCAAGTACTCTGGGAGGCTGAGGCAGGAGGATCACAAGTTCAAGCCCAGCCTAGAAAACTTAGCAAGAACCTGTCTCAAAATAAAAAAATAAAAATAAAATAAAGGGGCTGGGGATGTAACTCTGCAAAAGCCCTGAGTTTAATCTCCAGCCCCCAGAGCCATCCCCCTAAAAAGATGGGCAGAGTAAAAAGGGGAATTCAGAACAGCAGGACAGACCATCTTCTCCCCGAGCAGGACTCCCAGTGAATCACCGAGAATAGAGATCTCATCCGCTGACTTATTTGTTTACTTAATGAACATATGGCACTTAATATATACCAGGCATTGTACTCCTACCTTATCTTAAAAATTTTTAATATTCACTACAAACAGAGAGGTAGGTATTATTATCCTCCATTTCACAGCCAAAACCAAAGCAAAGAGAGGTTTCCTATGGTCCAGGATCACTGTTGCGGTGCAGATCTGGGCTGTCTCCCCAGAAGCCTCGGGTGTTTGGATGGTGACTGGATGGTGAGGCTGCCGCACTCGTCAGTGGCTTCATCCACGGAGGAGATCACAGCGGACTTGCTGTCAGGAGGTGGGGCCTGGTTGGAGGTAGGCTACTGGGAGCCTGGCCTGAAAGGGGGAATCTCCCTCCCCTGGCTCCTCCCTTATCTCTTTGCTTCTCTGCTCCCTTGGCATGAGCAGCTTTCCCCCTCCAGACCCTTCCACCGTGCTTTTTCTGCAACTGATCCCGCCAACAATGGACTGAAACTACTAAGATGGGGAACCAAAGTAAACCTCTCCTTCTTTAAAATATGGATGTCAGGTATTGTGTCTCAGGGACCAAAAAATGCTAAGGGTCACATAGCTACAAAGTAGCAAAGCCAGGCTTTGACCCCAGGCATGTGGACTTTGGGAAGCCTGTTGGCTTCTCTAGTAAAGAGAGGAAAAATGCTCCCTGGGGTCCAGGGGGCCCTGGCACTAGTTACACCCATCTGCACAGTCAGCTCAGGCAGGCAGCTCCTCCCCCCACCGCCAGGGTGTCCAGAGCCCAAAGCTGCCCACAGCCACTGCCTGGATTCAAGGAAAGCAGTTAGGGTCTTCAAAATCAAGCTCCCTGAGTATTCTAGGACTTCTCCGAATCCAGGCCTCAGTTCTTATGACCTGATCTTTGAAGTCTCCTTACCTCTCTGGTAACATTTTCCACCCCAAGTGCTTGCAGAAAGGGATCCCTCCTGGCTCCTCTCTAGAACCTCCAGCAAGACAGGCAAACAGTTATGCCCTTGTGCCAAATGTACCCAGTCAACAGTGGCTGCCTACAACAATAGATGAAAAAAGACTTGGGGTCACACTTGGAAGATGCCCTGGTGAGTCACTGACACCCCTATAAACACAGGGCACAGTTAGTGGTCACTAGCCTAGCATCTCACTCAATCCCAAAGCTATGCCTTCCTGGCCAAGCTGGCCTGGATGCTTCTCTGTGGTCATCTCCAGGCTGTAATACTATTTTATCAGTCAGGACCCTTCTGTTTGCAATTGACAGAATTCAGCTCAATCTGAACATACAGAAAATGGGAAATATCTGGATTTTTAAGGTCAGAGTTCTCAATAGTTCCATCTCCCAAGTAAGTTTTCTTCTCTAGCAACTTTAGTCTCACTAGATATCAGATTGGGAGGACAACAGTGGCTACCAGTAGTGACAAATTTGTTCTTTATCTACAGTTTCAGCCAAAGTCCCAAGTTGAGTCTCATTGGCTTGGTTGGATTACATGATCCTCCCTAAACCAATGATCGTGTTCCAGTGAGACATGCCTGGCTTCCAAGACTGTCCCCATAATGGGATGAGGAGCTGGGAGTGGAGGTAGATTCCATTCACAACCCAGGACCCTGGAAAAGAGGAGGGCTTGTTCACCAAAGGAAATTTGGGTGCTTTTCTCAGAAAAGGACAGATTCTGGGCTAGCAAAGACATGGGTGTTCACCATAATCCCCAATCTCTCACTCCCGTTCAGTGGAGATATTTAGTATCTGCCTCACTCCTTGTGTAGCCCATTCTAGCAGAGCCCTCTAGAAGGTCAGTGTAGTCCCCTAAGAGAAGGAAACCATTGCCTCTACTTCTGAAAGGAACTAGATCCAGGTCATTTGTGTGCCTTTCTCCCTTTCATTTGTGGGAACATCAAGCAGCTATGCCAGAGCTGTCCTCTGTCCAGCACTTGCCAAGGAAAGAAAGGCCAGGAGCCAAAGGCCAGCTCACTGGATTTGATACCCCCATACGAAGGGAAACAGCAGAGGGGGAAGGGAACTCCCAGAACTGCTTTTGTTAGCACCGCTCAGTGTCCTCTTCCCTTCATCCACCAGCACTTCCTGACTTCCTGCCAGCTAATTAGAATCCAGGTGGGAGGAAGGCAAGGAATGAGACCGTACTGTGGCACATCTTGAATGCTACATGAAGGCACTTAGGGCAATGTCATTGAGCCAGGAAGCCCTTATGGGGCGTTTCTGGGAAGAGTGTTTACAAGGTGGATTAGAGCAGAGAGTTCCACAAACTATGCCAACAAGTCAATCTTGATGTCTCTTCTCTGGGTTTATTTCCACAGACTTTGGTTTGGAGGAGGTGCATTCTTCACTGGCTCTGTTGATCATGCACGTGGAAGGGAGTTCTGCTCCTTGAGATTATTTTTAATTATGGAAAATTTTTCAGATATAATCAAAGTGTAGGGAATAGTCCAACAAGCTCCCATGCCCATTCCTTGGCTTCAACAATGATTAACTCAGGTCCAATTCTGTTTCATCTCTAGCCCCACCCACCCTGGATTACTTTGAAGCTAATCCAGATCTCATATATCTCTAAGATGCTCAGATTGTGGGGCCTTACAAGAGCTGGAGAGCCCATTCTCCTTGAGAAGAAAGGCATCTGATTTGTTGTCACTACGTCATTGAGAAAAGGAGAGTCTTGCTTTTCCTCCTCCACAAACATGGCCCCACTCTCCTGTCTCAGATTATACTTTGCATCTTTATAGAAGCAAAATTGCACTCTGGTTATGATTGTCTGGAAATGCTCAGCAGGACTGATTGCAATGTTATCTTCCTGGGAACTCCTACTGCCCTCCTCCCACCATTTTGCACACCCCCATCTCTGCCCACTGTCTCTTTGTGTAGCCTTGTTTTCTTGTTCCTCATCTCCTTTTACGTGGTTTCTAAAATCTCTCTCCCCAATTCCCCAGCATTCCAACACACACACAAATGGTGTGGGGAACCCCAAGAGCCTGAAAAACTCTATTTCCACTTCATAATCCCAATACAACAATCCCTCTCCTGTGCACCATACCTGCCTACAAGTTGCTGCAGATGCATGAATCAAAGAAAGATTTGGCATTTAACATAAACATGGGCTGACCTTGTGCTTTCAAACTGCGTTATCTCTATCACAGCAAAACCCCTTGAAGAACTAATACATGCAAAAGAAAATTGGAGAGAAAAAATAATGAAAATTACTATTACTGAACAAGCCAGAAAAAGATAGCAAGGTTCTTCTAAAGTTACAACACCATCTTTAGCAGCTGCAGGGCACATTAAAGTCAGGGGCTGGGGGAGGGAAGATAGGGTATATTTCAAAGCTGACTGCTGCAGGAACAAAAAGTGAAGGGGGTGTTGTGTGGAATACGCCAAGTGTTTGAAGTGGACAAGATTTCTAGCATGTTGCCTTGATGCCTGTACATACTTAATAACAGATGTTTGGTCTCTCTAGGCAGATAATTGTCCTGCTGGAAGGTTGACTTGACCTGCCCAAGCGGTCCAGCTTCAAGCGCCGCAGCAATAACAAACGATCGGAGCTTCTCTCTTTTTTACTGGGGGAATGCTCAGCCACGCTTCCTTTTAAGCACATAATTACTCGGCAGCAACTAAAGCCCATACATCCCCCTCTCCTAATGGCCATGGAGCCATTCGGCCATAATTTATGGAGACAGGGTTCAAAGTTTTAATAATATTTGGATAATATCATTGCCCACACGTCGGTGGTGTCGTGATGGATAGAAGGAGAGCAGGCTTATTTCGATTCCATGCATGACAGTGTGCACGTTAACGACTGGGTGCCCGGTGTGGCCTTTATGGAAGCTGCCACCAGGCCATCAGCTCATGAATTATAGATCTGGGCATGAAGGATTATAAACAGCAGTGGGGATCGCACAGGGATGTTGTGCATGAGGAACTGTCCTGTTAGCACCTCTTCCTTATGCAGATAAATGAATTGCAGGGAATACCAAAATGGTGTAAATAAACCCTTAGTGGATAACGTATTAGCACATCAACATAAAAAACCCAGTGCTGGGGCCTGCTCGGAGATATTTATGTTTATACTCTCTGCTCAAGTGGCTTCCTAGGTTTTTGGCTTCTTACCGCTTACCTCATAATTCCCACATCCTAACAGCACCTCAGGGCATGTCTCTCCGATGCTCTGCAGAGCCTGTAGACATTTGTACACGAATTTGCCCAGAGAATTCTTTTGGAGCAGGCAAGTGGGTTAAGGATGCTCATCAAATTCAAGGAAAACTTAGGATTGCTTTGGGGACACTGTGGGGTGCCTTCCAGAGACCGCATTCTGGCAAGTGCTGGTGGAAGAAGAGGAGGCAACTATGTCCCCCCATGAGTAGAAAGAAGAGACATGATCTCAGCCATAAGCCAAGTAGGAAAGAGCCTTGGAGATGACCAAGTCCAGCTTATGCTACACAGGAGAACAGATGGTAACACCAAGGTTCAAAGAGAAGAAGGGACTCCCCCTAAATTGTAAGACTTTGGTGGCCAAGCCAAGATTCTTGACTCTCGGATTGCCCCAGCTGCCTTATCTGGTTTGGATTTTCTCACCCCAAAATGTAAACACTGAACACGAGCCCCAAATGATAGTGTTAAAATTAAACACCAACGTTTGCCAGCTCCTGTTAATCTAGCTTGACTCATGCTGAACTTTGACAAAGTTCGTGTGCCATGAGCAATCTTTGAACTTACACACTTGATACCCATTTAATCTGAAGGATTTATTTGGAAAGAACAGCAATTATAGCTGCACCTCAGAATAAGTAGGAAGTGGTGCATTTAAATCTCTTTAAATAGCTTACTGGAGCTCTACATTGCTCCCACACACCCAGGTCCCTGTCTTCAGTTGCCACTTGCCTTGAACCTTCATGCAGAACCAGGAGTGGCTTGGGGAAGATCTCAGCCTTGGGTGGGTGGGGCTTATTTCTCTCCTGGGAGGGGCTTCCACTTTCCAAAGCATCTAAGGCTGTGCTTTTGCTCTTTATCTTTCCAGGACAAAGGGCATAGCTGAAGGGCAGTGACATTTATCCAGCCCCCAATTTTTTAAAAATTATCATACAAGAAATTAACATTTTGGTTCACAGTGTTAAGGATTTTAGCACAGGCATAGAATCATGCAATCACCATCACAATCAGGATACAGAACAATTCCATCACCACAGTCAAACTCACCCTGGACCTCTCCTCTCTAACCCCTGTGAGTCCCTGATTTGTCCTCCACCACAGCAGTTCTGCCTTTTTGGGGATGTTATTTAAATGGATTTACACTGTATGTAACCTTTTGAGATTGGCTTTTTGCATATCGCACAGTGTCTTTCAGACCCTCTTGGCTGAGAAGGATTCCATCACAAAGCCTCGACTGTGAACAAGACAGGTATCAGGCACTTTATGGATGACAGTCGTGACACAGGTCATGACGTGCAGACCTTGTGCTGGATCTGTCATGGTGTTTTAATGCATAAAACTAATCAAATCCTCAACAGCTACTGTGGTTTGGCTGTGTCCCCTAAAAGTTCATGTGTTAAAATTTTAATTGAATAGTATTTGGAGGTGGGGTCCTTGGGAGGTAATTAGGATTAGATAAAGTCATGAGTGGGGTGACTTTGACAGCATTAGTGGCTTTTTAAGGAGAACAAGGAGGAAAAGGAGGAGGTGTAGGACGAGGATGAGGATGAGGAGGAGGAGGGAGACCTGAGTTACCCACTTGCTTTGTCTCATCATGTGATACCCTATACCATGTTGTGATCATGTCATGAGCACAGAACCATGCTCTTGAACTTCCTAGACTACAGAACCAAGAGCCAAATAAACTGCTATTCTTCACAAATTATGCTGTCTTGGGCTTTGTTATAGCAGCAGAAAACAGATCAAGTTGACCCAATGGTCAACTATTAGTATTATGTCACTTTAAACATGAAGGAATCAAGCACAGAAAGGTTACAGAACTGGCCCCCAGGTCACAGAGCAAGCAAGTCAGGAATCACCTATAGGGTGAGAGTGGGCTCATCCATGTGTGTCATGATAGGAAAGCATAATCATAAATGTCACTGGTAGGCAGATGAGAAATTTAAATCCCAGGGAGGTGACTGATAACACTCCCTCCCAGAGAGCAGGCTATGCCAGGGGTTGGGGCCAATAGCTGACATGACCAGAAAAAAAAACAAGAACAGAGGGACAGGAGTCGCCAGTAAGCACATGCCCCTGAGGACCACTCACAAAAAGCACAACACCCCACACCCATACCCTCAAGAGGAAGTAGAGAAAAGACAACACTCAATGTGGATATAGCACCTGACAAATAGGAAACACCCTGGCCTCCACTCACCCTGCCAAATCTCTGAGACTGGGAGGCAGACCAGACCTAAGAAATCAGGGTTAATTGCCATGAATCCAGGAGCTGCCAACCCCAGCCTCCAGGACAGTTATCAGCCACCTTCTCCAGCCTCCTTCGAAGGTTGCAGTGCTGCAGTGATCTTTGGAACCATAACTGCCTGCAAATATAGCTACGGAAGTTCAGGAGTCATTTCACTCAATATTGTACACGTGAAGAAACTGAGGCCCAGAAAGAGAACAGACTTTCCCAAAGGCATTTGGCAAACTGGTGGCAGAGCCAAGATTATAATCCAGATCCCTTTCTCCTCTCATCTGTTCATTATTCAGTCACTTAACAAATACTAAACCCACCTAGGGCCAGATACTTCTCTAGAAGCTGGAGGCAGATGACAACAAAGCCATAGTCCTTGGGGTGTGGTGCAGTGGTAGAGTACTTTCCCAGCATGAGTGAGGCTCTAGGTTCCATCCCCAGCCCTACAAAAACAGACAGTCCTTGGTTTGTGGAGTTGGAGGGCTGGCAGGGAGAAAGATATTAAACAATCACAGAAAATATGTTATTTAAAACTGTAGTAAACATTATTAAATTGTATTGAAACTCCCATATATTGTTTTTCCAACCAATCCCGTCTGCTTCCATTTCCTAAGGCAACAAAGGTCAAGTGTCCTGCAGGTAGAAGTTTCCGTGTTATGGCTTGTATCTAGATGTGCCCCCAAAGCATCACATGCTGATAGGTGGAGCTTTTCAGAGGTGGCTGGATCTAGAGTGTGTGAATATAATCATGGGTGGGTGATACTGGATTAGCCCACTGATTGGATTAATATGGTTCTGGGTGTGGATGAATGAATTTATTAAAGGCAAAAGACTCACCCTGGGTATGAGTGGCACTAATGAATAGGTTTGGAGCCTGGATAGAAAAAAAGGGAGAGGGAGGCTCACTGCTTATGTTTCCTGCTTGCCATATCATGGATTGTTTTTCTCTGTGATGCCCCTCTGCCACACTGTCTTGCCTTAGAACCAGCTGACTGTAGACTGAAACCTCTACAGACTGTGAGCTGAAATAAACCTTCCCTCCTTTAACTTGTGGGTGTGAGTTATTTTGTCCCAGCAACAAGAAAGTAACTAAGACACCATGGCTTTCTGAATGCAGTCTGCATTTCAATACAGGTCTATCAGAGATGTTGAATGCTGGCTTCCTAAGTATTTTTTTAAAAATTTGGGTGCTGGGGGTCCAACTCAGGGCTTCTTACATGTTAGGAAAATGCTCCACCTCTGGGCTACAACTCAAGTTCCACTGAGCATTTTTTGATAAGGTAAAGCTGAATGAATTGGTCGCTGCAGAGATGGAGAACACCACCTCCGTAGGGCTTTGGTTGCCTCCTAAGGGGAAAGGGAAGGTCACCTTTACTCACATCCTGTACTCTGGCTTAAAGAGGTTTCAAGGTGGAAAGAGGGGGAGCTGGTTAGAATAGGGTGAGAACCCCGTTATGATAGTGGGGGATTTGTGGAAACAGCAAGGTGAGGATACTGGAGGCAGTGTTTCAAAGAGTCTCGGTATGTGAAGTGTTAGATGCTTTCTATGGAAGAGTTGACAAGTCTTTCAAAATAGTCTTATAGTAAACAATAAATTAATTGACAGGGCAGCATATTTACTGAAACAGTAAAGTTATGCTAGTGGATAACTTTGGAATAAAGTCATGTCACCGTAGACAGCGAGTCATGTGTAAGTGGCTTTGGTTCTCATAGAATTAATCCAGTTCATTCTAAGTCAGCCAATCAAAGAAATAATGGTGATGATACTATCCACCACTCTGCGTCTTAGTAAGATGTGAGGAGGTGTATTTTACAGCTTCTAACTTGAGAGAGCAAAATCCTTAGCCTGAGCTCTCTACCTTGAAGCAGGAGACAAGGATTCCCGGGTTGCTATTCCTGTCTCTGCTCTGTTGCCACCCAACCAAAAGAAAAGAAGGTAAAATTTACCCATGATCCCACCACTGATAACCAATTCTAGATTTTTGGTTATTATCCTTTTTTACTGTTTTTAAAAATATATGTATATAGCTATGCATAACTTTAGTAACAATACAATTTTTATTCAACTGTCCCTAGCTCTTCCCACAAGTCACATTTTCCTTCCTTGCAGGTCATCCCCATTGCTTTCTGAAAAACGTTGCAGAAACTCCTTGAAAGTCAGCCTTCCTCCACTGAGCCCATGCCATTCCAGTGGGGCTCACCACTCTTGCTACACTGTCCCTCTCTAGGGATGATCATGTGACATAGTTCTGGCTAATTAGCTTGGATCTGAGTCAAAGCCAGGCCAATGAGAGTCTTCTTGAAATTTTTCTGAGACTGCTGGGGGAAAATGCCCACTCTTCTTCAGAATACCTAGGTAGAAAGATTCAATAAGCTTAAAGTTGTAAGTGGTCATCTTTGCTATTAACTGGGAAGAATATATCTGAAAATGAAGCCCACTGAGAGTAAGGCAGAACCAACCTAAAGTATTCTGATAAGTTGTCTGAACTTCCAGAGCCAGCTATGCCTGAACTGTGCAGGTATAGAAATCAACACATTCTTTTTGGGGTGTAAGCCAATATGAGCCACACTCTAAAATCCACAGGCTTTTTCTACTTGTTCTAAATCCTTGGATTAAACATTGTTAAGATATAGTCCTGGGGCCAGGGATATAGCTGAGTGGTACAGCACCTGCCTGGCAAGCACAAGGTCCTGAGTTCAATTCCCGGTACCGAAAAAATAATAATAATAATAATAAAACATATAGTCCTGGAACCAACAGCAACTCATACTTCCATCATGACCACTTCCTCATCTAACTCCTTCAGAAGAAGTTTACAGTTTAAACCTTTTGTTTGTATGTTTATTCTACTTGGAATGTCCTCCTTTTGTCCAAGTCCACTTGGAAAAATCTACCTCAGACTGGAAGATTCAGGTTGAAGATCTTCTCTGTGAAAACTGCTGGCCACCTCCCACCTCCTTCTTATCCACCACCACCACCACCATCACCAGCACTATGATGATCACCATCACCTCTACCATCACCTCCACTCGTCACTTCCACCAACATCACCTCCACCATTACAACTTCCAATACCACCACCACCATCACTACCATCACCACTACTCCACCATTACCACTTTCACCTTGTCCACCAACACTACCATCACGTCAGCATCACCATTACCACCACTATCCACTATCATTGCCACCACCTCCAACACCACCATCACCACCTTCACTACCACCACCACCATTTCTACTCCACGGCCACCACCTGTACTGAGGTGATTGTCCCTTCTTTGTGTCATTGTAGATGGCAGTGCTGTTCAGGGGCTATGCATTCACTAAACTATGGGCTCTTTGAGGGAAGGGACCTTCTGATTAAATTCTGAGTTCCATCAGCTTGCAACTGGCCTAGCCCAGAGCAAGCGCTCAGGCAAGTTATGTTCACTGAATGACAGAACAGAAGATTGCCCTGAAATGCAGAGTTCTGCACGCTTTTTCCACCCCTACTCCTTCAGTGGCCCTGGATGTATTTGGTCCTTCTTCCCAGGCTTGTGCAGGGATGATCCTTGGTCTGTGTCACAATTCAAGCACTGGGCTGATGATAAGGCAGTCCCTGTTGCTCTAGTTCTGGGTAACAGAACAACAACAGTAATAATAATAGCTACTGCATTGTGCCTGAGAATAGCGAGCAGCTCTGGACAGGATCCAGCACACTGGGAATTTCTTAGAGGAAGGTTCCAGCTCTGATTCAAAGTCAGATAACATATTCTTGCCAAATAGACCAGAAATCAGCCAATATTTGTTAAATAAAGTGACCTGCATTTCCATACATAGATTGAATATCCCTAATCAGAAAATTCAAAATGCACCAAAATTGAAAACGTTTTGAGCGTGTACAATATGCCACAAGTGGAATTCCACCCCTGATCTCATGTGATGGGTTGCAGTCAAAATGAAAGTGCACTAAAAATATCATATGTAGAATGTGTATATGAATAAATGAATTTCGTGTTTAGACTTGGGTCACATCCTCAAGAAGTCTCATGCTGTGAACACAGGTATTCCAAAATCAGAAACAAAATATCTGAAATCTGAAATACCTCTGACCCCAAGCATATCAGATAAGGGATACTCAATGCACATTCTTTTTTTAACCTTAGAATTAAATCCTTTGGTTTAGTAGCTCTCGCATTTTAGAGTTCTTCAGAGATCATCTGGAGGGCTTGTTAAAAAGCAATCTGCAGGCCCTTTAGCAGGTCCAGGGTGGGTCCTTGGACTGGCATTTCTAACAAGTTCTTAGGTGATAAGAACCTTGCCAGTCCCCAGGGGCCGAATTTTATGGACAGCTGTCCTCCCTCAGGGGAGGTAAGCGACATCCATGGCTTGTGGGGAGGTCTCTACAACACTTTCTCCCATCCTTCCCCACATCAAAGCCAAGATGGGAGCCCTTGTCAGAAAGCTGGGGCTGGGATCCCCTACTTGGGAAGGGGCAGATCCCTAGGGATCTCCTATTTAGCCAACAAGCAAAAGGGACTAAACCTCCAACCCGACCTGCTTTTTTGCGTAAACACGTTGCAGGGCCGCCTGTGTAAACACGCATTGTCTCCTGGTGGATTAGGAATGAGCAGAGGCTGGAATTTTTTTTCTTTCCTTCCTTTTTTTTTTTTTTTTTTTTTAATTCTGAGAAAAGCCATTAAGGGATTAACACCCCGATTTATGAAAATGGAGGATGATAAAGGAACAATGGGGTGACAGCATTGTGTAAACGACATTGATTCATTTCAGAGACAGGGCTGTTAACTGGGAGAAATGGAGAAATAAATGGAACAATGAGGAGATGCTTTTACCAGCTTGTCATTAATTAGCCGAGAGTACAATTGTTTTATTGTCCTTTTTGAAAAATACAAAATTGGGAGGAAAATAGAAGCACTGAGCAAATCGATTATTCTGTGTCACGGGCTGACATCTGCTTTTCCTTTCCTCCTGAAGCTTGCCTCCGGAAGTGGCTTCCACGGGGATGGAAAAGAAACTTTCCTCAGCAGAAGGATGGTGTGGGGTGTGGGAAGGACACCCCCCATCCCCTCCCACAGGAAACCCCAGTCTTCTTAGCAGCGAAGGGCAACCTCAGAGCCAGAGAGGGACACGCTTGGTTTGCTAGTTTTCTCCAGTGAGGGAGCAAGGGGCTGGGAAGTGCAGTGAGTGGGCTTCCCTGGGAGGTGCCTGGCAGCAGACTGAAGGGACAAGGGGCTCACTGAAGGGGGCTGAGCTTCTAGGAGCAGCAAGTAGAGCCCACTCCCAACTCCCCCACACACACCCCTGATTAATGCCTCGGTGGACACAGCTGTCCAGACCTGGATGAGGTTCCCTTTCCACCTATTTATCTCCAACAAGGAGCTGCAGTGCAGAAACTCTGCCTGCACCAGGATACATATAATGAAGAGATTTCCATAGACAAGCAAGTGGGCTCAAATCAGGCGGGGTGTCCTGACTGCAGTGACTTTCCTGGAGCCCTACTTTGGGGACGGACATGTTTCTGGCTCCAAGGGCATTCAAATAAGACTTCCATGGGCCCAGGAGGACTGCTGTTAGAGGGGGACAGCGTGGCCTGGGTTTGGGGACAGGGACACTGACAGGATAGACACAGCATGCCTAAGAGGAATTCTGATGGATTAAAGCCGCTGGCACGAGCAATCTAGATCTTCCCCACTCAGCCTCTCGGGTGATGTGCAACTGGGAGAGGAGCAGACGCCTGAATGGGAGTCCTGTTCACCCTTCCATCTGTAAGAGCCATTTCTAAATCTGAGGACCCATGTTTGGACTGAACCCATCAAATATAAAAGGGTTAGCCAACTGCGCTATTTTAAGAGTCAAATGATCCCACAAAGAGTTAATAGCACTTATAAAGAAAAGGAGCTCACAGAAACAGTTTGCTTGGCAAGGAAACTGTAAACAGTTTTCCCATTGTTCTTGCCTTCTGTGACTAGTGGTCATTGTTTGGGCTTCAATCTGGACACACTATAGATATAAATATCACTATCTTTACAGCATTGTGTCTTTACAGCCCAAGGTAAAACAATGCATCTTTATATCTCCAATCTTGATATTGATATAAAGATGTCTTTATTCAGAAAGATTCTATATGCTTGTCTCCCATATAAATGTTGACCAACCGTAGGGTTTTATGCATTCATACCACACATGCAGTGTCTCCTAGGTGCCAGGCACTGCTCTGGTGCTGGGCACACAGCAGTGGACAAACGAGAACCCACCCCCACCTCCCATTCCCATTCCCCCAAGAAAGTACATTTCTGGGTGAAAAAACAGAAAATAATATGTGATTATAGACTAGGTCCCAGAGAAAAATGGAGCAGGTGTAGGGGGCAGGGAGCGTAGGTGGAGGCGGTCAGGCAAGACCTCACTGACCAGGTGACAGCTGAGCAGAGACCTGAGTGGATGGCCATGCTGGAAGAAGGGTGACCAGGCAGAGGCAAAGCCTGTGGAAAGGCCCACAGGTTCAGAAAGAGCCAATGAGGCTGGAGCAGTGAGCAAAAATGAGCAAAGTCCTAGCAAGGTCTAAGAGGGGTGGGCCAGGTAGGAGGGGTTCAGGGAGGTCCCAGGGGGTTGGGCCCCCTTCTCCTCAGACAACGGGATTCCTGGAAGTTGTAGCACATTCTGATGTAGGAGTTAAAATCCCTGTGCAGAATGGACCGAAGTCTATGTATACACTTCCTGTCCTCAACTGGACCACACAACACAGGTGCCTGTAAGGCCATCAGGTGACAAAAGAAATAAGTGTGGCAAACAGGGGGCTGCCAGCCAGGCTAAAGGAACAAGCTATGCTAATCTCCTGCTTCCTATTGAACTTGAGGGGCAGGAGGGCATGATGCTCGTTTTTTAACCATCTCTAAATCAAGGGTGACAGACACAGAAAGACAAGGACAAGGAGTTCTCTCCGATGTGTGGAAATTAAAAGAAGTCAACCTGGATGTAGAACAGTGGCTACTGGAGGTTGGGGAGGATGGAAGGGGCAGGAGGCTAAAGGGAGGCTGGATTCGATTGGTGAAAGCTGTACCTACGCATTAAAATATCACCCCGAACCTCAGTAATACATACGATTAATACCTGTTAGTCCAAACAAAAAAAAATTTTAAAGAAATCAAAGCTGGATTTTCCAAGGGGCTTTCCTGATTTTAAACTGTGTACAATGGTTCCCCACTGGTCTGTGATTTTGCTTCTTGTGGTTTCCGATAGCCACTGTTAACCATGGACCAAAAGTAGTAAAAGGAAATTTCCACGAATTAAAAAATCCATAAATTCTATATAATTTCTATTATAGCATATTGCTATAATTGTTCTATTTTATTAATTATTAATGTTGATCCCTTCCTGTGCCTAAATTTTTACATTAAAATTTATCATAGGTATACATGTATAGGGAAAAACGTAGCCTGGTAGGGTTCAGTACTATCTACAGTCTCAGGTAACCATAGAGGGCTGGAATGTATCCCCCATAGGTAAGGGGGGACTACGCTATGGTTAAACAAAGAACACTGAAGGCCAGATTCACCACCAGCCCATCAGCTTACACCCTTCCCTGAATTTCTTAGAGGAAAAACTTAACATAACACATCTTCTTGCCCTTTATTATCTGGCTGCCAGGAAACGCAAAGATAAATTTAATTTGAAAACATTCAGCATAAAATTTTTGGTAAAACAGTCTTTTCTCTTCTTCCAATTTGCATATTTCAATATGACTTTTTCAAGTACAGTTAAAGATTGTATGACTTTATCATAAGAAACCTGTAATTAAGTCAAAGGAAAATAAATTATAGCAGAATGAAACTGTATGAGAAGAGCTACTATTGCTCACTCTTTTGTAAGTTTGTATTATAGGTGTCCAGAAAAAAAAAAAACCGGCTGCCTGCTTCTGTGAGTCCCTAGAAAGGCACCTTGGCAATCATGAAAACCTTTACATGAGGGAGAGAAAACCACTTGCACCCCATGTGTAATTCTGGTCAAGTGGCTCCAAGGGCTGGTGAGATGGCTCAGCGGCTTAAGCGCCTGCCCGGCAAGCGCAAGGGCCCGAGTTCGACTCCCGGAACCCACATACGAAAAAGGGGCCGGTGATATCGCTCAGCGGCACGGGCGCCTGCTGGTGTGCGAGGTCCTGAGGTCGACCCCCCGGTACCCACAAAAAAAAAAAAAGTGGCTCCAAAAACACTTGGTTTATTTTAAGTACGATTGTCCCTCAGGATCCTTGGGGAATTGGTCTCAGGACCCTAGAATACTAAAATCTGCAGATTCTAAGTCTCTTATGTAAAATGGCATAACATTTGCATATGGCCTGCACATTACTACTGTACACTTCAATTCATCTCTAAATGACCTGTAATACCAAATACAATGCAAATGCTATGCAATTAGTTGGTTTACTATATTGTTTAGGGAATAGTAACAAGAAAAATGTCTGTACATGTTCAGGACAGACACATTTTGCTTTTCCAAATTTTTTGATCCATGGCTGATTGATACCACAGATCTAGTACCCATGGTCAGAGAGGTTTATGTATGTATATATATATATATATATATATATATATATATATATATATATATAAATAAAACCAGTATCATCTCTTGAACCTGCTCGTAGTTCTGCTCACTTGTCTTGCTTCATGACTCAGCACCTCCTCCCAGCATCCCCCTCTGCAACTCGTAACCTGCAGCACGCACCAGGCACTGTCTCTTGAACACAGCACTGTCTTACTGTATCTAGCTGTTGCTCCAAGTCCCACTACCTCCTGGGTCTCCCACTAGCTAACTCTGCATCCCAAGCCTGGAAATCAGATCACCTCACTAGGCTCTGATCCTCCCAGTGTGGTCATGGGACCATGCCAAAACAAGAGCCCAGAGGGCAGAAGACTCAGAGAGTGAGGTCCAGCACAGCAAAGGCTGAGACTGCAGGTGGCAGAGCCCCTTGGCGTCATCCCCAGCTCAGCCCTGTAGAGTCTTCACCAGAAAGTTTCCAAGAAGCCAACTGACAAGTTGTTGAACTATCAGCTTTTGGTCTTGGCTGTGTCCTGCACTAGACCATGAAGCACCTGGCACATTGGGCATATCATGGTCACCATGTGTCCCTAGCCCCAGCACAGATCTTGGCCCATAGGAGCACTCAGGAGAGGTTTGACAAGTGCACAAAACCACTCACTCAGGATCCCAGCCTTGATTCTTCCAGGAGACAGCTCTGGCTGTTTTGAATCTGTAGCCCTCTGCTTCTTCCATCAGTGTAAAGAGATTAAAAGCACTTTGAGTTCTTGCAAAAGGGTATAATTTACTTATGATAAAAGTAAAATAGAGGAATGCTTATGATTGGACTTGAAGGATGTCTCTTAAACTTTGCTTTAGTCATCAGGCACCCTTCCTCATGGGCCAAAGCCCACCTTACATTGCCTTATGCCAACATGACAGGACAGAACAATAAGAAATCCATGGAGACTAGAGAGGCACCAGGGTTAGAAACCCTGGCTGTGCTGGCAACTCAGCCTTGGGATTTAAAAGATTGCTCAGCATTAGCTCCAAAGCCTGGTGCCCTGTGTACAAAGCTGGCTCTGCTATATCAGTGCCACAGGACTTTGGATGAGTCCCTTAACTCTGCAGGCTTCAGTTGCTCCCTCTATTATGGTAACATAGGGAAGATACTTACAGAACTGCTAGGAAGATTAAGTAAGGTGATGTTTGTGTTATAACAGAGCTCAGCATATAAGAGTGTAGGAGTCCTGCCTTCTATGATTATGATTTTTCAGGGTGTAGTTATCCTTTTGGTTACCCGGCTTGTTAACTTTCTCCCTATTTGAGGGGAAACTGTCCATGTTGGGGGTCTTAGAAGGAATGCTGTCCATTTCCCTTAAAAATGGCAGCATTGGGGCTCAAAGTGAGACCCTAAAATATGCTACTTTGGACTCCAAACCAGATCCCCTGGGGAGCAACCAATGCAGCAAAGGGCCTCTTCTGAAGTTTTCTGGTCCACAGAAAGGCCAGAGCCACCCGAGAGGACACAATTGCCTTTGGCCCTGCTACTGAAATCTCAATAGGCCAGGAAGAGTAAACTCACATCACAGAGGAAGAGACTGAAAATCAAACACCACACCCAGAGCCCAGAGGAACTTTGTCTCAGGCAGTGCTTATTCTCTGGGCTCATCCTCTCACAGAAAACTCAGATACTCTCCTTCTAAAACTGCACGCAGCTCCCATTTTCCTCTCCCTCATAGTGAGCCTCCACCATCTTGCCTTTCTCTGAGTTGCATATTTTGCACGGTTCCTAGGTACGTGTGCACATTAATACGCTTGAACTTTTCTCCTGTTAACCTCTCTGCAGTCCATTGGTTCCAGCGGAGTTAAACTATAGGTGGCCCATATCCATTTTCCCAAGGTCCCCTGCAGCTGGGGCAAAGGCAAGTGACCTTTGTTCTACCAATCAGAAATATCCACCCAGGGTTATTAATTGGATCTCTGTGATACAAAATGAATGGGATTGGGAAGCATTTGTGGGGCAGTGGTGGCCACTGCAGCAAGACTGAATCCTGGGGCAGTGGTGGGTGGCAGAGTCTAGGAGAGATGCCGGGGTGCTCTTTTGGGCAGCATTAGTGGTGCATGTGGAGCACAGGGGAGGTGGCCCCCACGAGAACTTCCTGTGAAGTGATGGGCATCCCCAAGCTATGTGGCCTCTGAGCCAGTGCTCAACTTTCCCAGTGATGCAGCAGCCACTGATATCCTTGAGTTAATATCTTTCTGCTTCCATCACTCAGAGTTTATTTCTGTTACTTGTAGCTAAGATGCCTTCCTGGTACAGTACTGCATGGCGGAAACATTTGTCAGAGTTCTAGAAGGATCTGGATCTTAATTCTTTCATACTATTGACATAAAGAAGCCTTTTTCACCATGGCAGAGCCAGAATCATATGCATGAGTGTCAGGACTCTGCAGCTGGCATCAACGGGTGAATGCCCCTCCCCTTACCAAGATGCCAACAGACAACTGGCAAAGCAGCCACTGAAGGCCTAGTGTGTCTGCTTCATCCACTGCTCACCACACTGGGGTGCTGTGGGACCCCCAGGAAAGAGTGAGAAGCAAGAAGAGGGAGAGAATGAGAGGAAAGCAGGACATCCCTGGCAGCAATGTGCTGCCTTCATTCCACTCAAACAGTGAAGTGGGAGGGCACAGAAAGTCTGGCAAGGACAGCCTGGCCCTGCCTAGAGAAAGGCCACCAGGTAAGGCCAGAACCAGTGCAGAGGGCTTGTCATGTATCATTGGCAAGTGAAGATCATGCAGCTGGTCTTTGGCTAAACCCTCTTTCTGCAATATCCAAGGAACATGAGCAGAGCCTGAGAGCTGCACACCTGCTGTGGTCACCAGCCAGTTACCCTTTCTTCTGAGGTCACCCTTTCTTCAGAACCAATTCGGGGACCCAGCCCTGGCAAAGAGATCTGGGCCTAGGTGGGCATCAGAATCACTTGGAGGGGGCTGTCAAATGCAGATTCCAGGGCCCCACTGCAGAGTTCTGGCTCACTTCTAGCGAATGCCCAACGGATGCTCACTGAGAACCAATGGCTTGTGGCAAGCAATCCAGTCTCTCCCTCTGTAAAATGGGAGCAGTGGCCCTACCTCCTAAGAGGAGCTTCAGGATCGATTACCTTCATGGACAAAAATGTGTTGCATACCCAACTTTATCCAAATACGACTTGCTCAGAATCATGCAAATGAAAGTTTCCCAGCATTAGGTTGGTACGTGAGTAAATAATCACAATTGATCACACTCCTGTGATGTGCTCAATGTGAAGAATGCAAGAGACCTATCGAGATGCTCCCTGTCACCCCACAGAGTGGCTGTCTTCCTTTGTTATTGCATTTCCTACACAACACAGGAGGAAACTGTCACTCCAAGCTCTGAAGTGACTTCCCAGAGGCCATAGAGAGTGGCCATGTTTTTAGTGCCCAGGCATTCCCCAACACGCTGCCTGCCTCTTCCTCTCTGGACCGTCCTCCGACTCTGAGGGGCTCACTGCATGCCAACCTTGTCCTTTGTGACCCTGACACTCTGGCCAGAGCTATTGGATCTAAGGTTGGTCCCTGACCCAAGCTGGTCCAATTAGCATCTCCCTTCTGGGAATTTAGAGCTGCTGTTGAGAAACAGTGACTGAGTCTCCTGTGTGGACCAGAGGAATCTAGTGGGGAGAATGATTAAGAAGGGAGAAGAATGAAGCCTGAACAAAGAAGCAGCAGATACAAGCACCAAAATGTTCTGGAACATCTGCATTCCTGTTTCCAGTAACTCCCTGGACGCACTGCATCCCTGTCCTTGGATTCCACCAAATAAATAAATATAGAGAGAGATACATAGATATATGCATGTATACTTTTAAAATATTTCATCTAAAAACAAGTATTATATATTTAATTTTTTAAAAAATTAAAATAAGATGAAAATAAAATAACTTTTAATATAAAAAAGTATTTTTTTGTTTTGTGTTAGATTGTGCTATAAATGAAAGAAAACTTACCTCATGTGATTTTATATGATAAATATTACTCATGTCACTGAAAGGTCCTAAGGTAATTCTGGCTTTAGATAGGGCTGATTTTATGGCTGAAATAATATGACCAAGGATTCAGCCCCCCCATCCATCCTTCCTCAATCCTCCCTCTCTCCCTTCTACTTTTATGATATAAAATTCATTCACATAAACCAGAGTGCTTTGCAGCTCTAAGCTTTTCTTTTGAGGTAGCCAAACGACTACAGCAATTCCAGACCTCACACCTTAACCCATGTTAGCCAAGGGAAGAAGGAATAGTTTCCAAATGGCCTTGCAAAAGTCTTGTGATTCACTCTCATTGGCCTAAACTAGATCACATGCCCATCTTAAACCAATCATCGTGGACGAGCAGATCAGATTGAACCAATAAAGACTTTCTCCTGGAGCATAGGCTGGAGTCTATGCTCTTACTCCACATGACAGAAGACAGGAAAAAGAAACACTCCCAAAAGAACAATTAGGCATTTTCAGTGGGAGTAGGAAGCAAGAGACAGATATCTCAAAAACAGCCAACACGTCCCCACTATGTCTGGTATCTTAAATAAATATTTCTTTTTTGCTTAATCTTTCTTGACTTAATTTTAAACTTTTAACTAGAGTCCTGCTAAGTAGGTATAGATGATCATCATCCTTTATTTTCACTAATTTATTCTAAAACATTTCTGGGAAGCCCTTACAATAATCGTTTTTAAATAGAGAAAAAGGGAAGGAAAGGCAAATCTTGCTCATTCTGGGTGACGGAAAGTTTAATCAGATTTGGTCAAGATCCTTGCCTATAAAAATTTAACAGAAATTAGTTATTGGGACCAATAATAGGGTATAAGTAAGATCCAAAAAACGGTACTAAATAAAATTGTGAGAATCAATAAAAATATTTGACTATAAACCCTATGATTCATAATGCTTCATTAACTTATAATCTGTTTCAGTCAAGATTTTGTTGCCTTACTCATACCAAAAGAATCTTAACTTGAAGAACTATTACCCCACAGAATACTATTTTGTTTTATTAGATTCCTTTTACTCATATAATATTCATATAAATAGTTGCAGAAGGAAATCTTTCAAAATCTTAAAGAGAACAGTGAATACTTCAGAACCATTACAAATGATTAAGTCACAAATAATGCTGTAATTTGTGGGATGGGTGTAATTGCCTGGGAAGAAAATGACAGAGTCAATAGCCAGGTACTTTTAGGAAATGAAAATCACGAATATGCACAATGGCATGGGGGATGATAGTGTATAAAAACCACAGACATCAGAAACTCAAACCATGATTCAAAAGACAGGTGTGGACTCCTTGTGGGAAGATGTTTTAGGAATGCTTTGTGGATTTATTTCTTCGTTGAGTTCACACACACACAATATATGATTAAAATCCATCACTAAATACAAAAGCCCTTTGCATAAACTTAATTTGAAAATTCTTATAACAAGAAAACATTGCATGATATTTATTTGATGGCATTTTTTCCTTCTTAGTGGTATATGAAATGACCACTTTACCTTTACAACACTCTAGTTTTGCTAGAAATATAGCAGTTCAAGCCTTATAACCTAAAAGTTCATTTGCTGCAACCTTGCTATATTAGTGTCAAAGTTAGAGTCATTTTTTTCCTACTTTCGGAGGTTTTTTTTTTTTTTTTTTTTTTTTTCATATCAGGAATCAAACTAAGGACCTTGCACTTGCCAGGCAGGCGCTGTGCCACTGAGCTATATACCCAGCCCCATTTTTTTCCTACTTTTGCCACTTCCTTAGCTCCATTCACTGTTTTCCTTTTTTCCCTATATTTATTCGTCAGCACTAAAGTACCATGAAACTTAATGTTTAGCACATTCACTGGTTAAGATATTGTTTGTGGTTCTAGCCAAAAGGGTAAGTGTGTTTTGCAAACAATTTCATAACAGTACAAATGTTATTATATTAAAACTTTTTCTGTGGTTGAACAGCCTATTTCATCCTCCAAGAGTCTAGGATCTGCAAAGCAAAACATACTAACCAAACTCAAACACATTATCATTTACTGACAAGCACTGAGGCCTCCCATGCAAATGGGAGAACAGTTCAAATAAACAAACGCTTAGTGTTGTCCAATGAAGTGTAAACAAGATCCAAATAAATGAGTGGGCACATTTGCTTCCTGCTCAGCCGTCAGTTCCTTATTAGTTAGTCTTTAACTATGCCTTCAATGCCTCCATCCGGATGGGATTCATCAGCCAAGTTGCCTTACAGCTCTGGCTATTTCTAGAAAATTAATGCCAGAATTAATGCTAGAAATATGTTAAAGTATGATCGTGACTCTTGCAAATCTTTCTTCTCGTTCATGGCTGATCATTCCATTACGTCATAATTATCATACAACTATAGCGTAAATACATAGTTATTTCCTTCTCTCCGTCCAGATGGTCGGTTACATGATAATTACAATATGTTTGTACTTACTGGGTTTAATTACCAGATAATCAGGAAGAACATGCAAATTGCTAGGTTGTTGTAACACAGTACATTGAACCAAGTAAAACCTGTGTATTGCATATGAGTAAACAAGCTCTCACATGGTATTGTGTGCTGTAACCTGTGACGACAAGAAGGTCTGAGGTTGGTCATAGGTCCTTTGTGTGGGTTAGCATTACATCCACAGAGCTTGGATTAATATCCAGATTACAAGGAAATGTAATGGGAGAGACATTCACGCTGCCACACCTGCTTCAGGGACAATAGGGACCTGGCCACAGGAGTGGCTGAGCAAGGTGCCAGCTCTTGGTTTTGGCATCCAGCTCCCCTAACCAAGTGCATTCCAGAGTCACTACAAGGATCTATTCTCAGCCTAACTGTGGACCTGTCCGAATGCTGGCAGAAAGGGACAGCAAACCATCGACCCAAGACACCACTCATAGGAACAAAACACTGCTTGGGGCAGAAGCCCACTTACACTTCCCTCACAAGTACACTTGGCCACCAGTGCTGTAGCTAAGTATTTCTCCACTATCACCATCCAAGGGGAGCCGCCCAAACCAACATTTTCTGATTCCCATGATCAGGCCACTGTTGCACATGGTTTGGTTACCCCTCCAGCACCCTTTCCTACTTTTCCCTTCCTAATCTCCACTTGAAATTCCGTGTTGTTCTAAAGAAGCCTACTTCAGCCCTGATTCCAGGAGTGAGATTTAAAACATTTGCAATCAGCACGGTCCCACCTTCTGGCTACAGTGATTGGCTTAAAGTTGGTCATAAGCCTCAACTCACTTAAGCCAATCTTAGAAAAGCATTTTCTAGAAATGCCAGAAGCAAAGCACTCTCTCTTCCCTCTTGGATGCAAATGATGAAGTCTGAAGTTGCAAGTCCCCTTGTAACCACAAGGAAAAAACTGGGTCTTTGGTGACATCATTGAGTCACATGATGGGAAAGGCAGCCTCATTTCTGCTGAAGGAGAAGCAGAGAAAATATTCTTATCCATGGGTGGGGTGGGATGGGGTGGGATAGAGTGGGAGCTCTCCAAAGTCCCACTCTTTGTCTGTGGAGAAGATTTGAAGGAGGACCCTGAGACAACCAGGTGGAATATTTCTTGAGGTTGCTCAAGGTTACAGGCTAGGATGAGGAGGATCCAAGGACATTGCCAGGAAGACAAGTGACTTATAAAATCAGCAGGCAGAGGAAGAGTACCTGGACAGAAGGAATGGAGAGGGGCCTTGGGCTGGAGGCAGAGGGGAACCTGATGGGGAGGTCTTGTACCTCTGTGTGAAGACAGAGCTTCCTGTGCTTGGGGTCACCCCGAACAAGGGCCTTGTTATCTACCTGCTTCAGGGTTAAGGGTTGAAGCAGCCACATCAGGCTGCACATTCACTCACCAAATGTCCGGCTAGAGAGTGCCAGCAACTGTCCCAGATGCCAGACTAAAGAGATATGTGCCCCCTGTGGCGCTTTCCCTGGAGAAAAGGTAGAAAGTGCCATGGGAGAATAGGAGGAGTAAAACCCACCAAGCTCAGATTTAGGGACAGCTTCCTGGGGAAATGACAATTCTACTGAAACGTAAGGGAGAAAAAGCCTTGGGCCAGGGGAACATGAAGGAACTCACCTCCAGTGAGGTCAGGAGCACTCGTCAGGAGGCAAGAGGCATCCTGCAGACTCCTAGGAACAGGAAGGAACCTGCTGAAGCTGGAAAGGGTGAGGAAGGGTCAGGGTATGGTGTGTAACTGTGTGGGGAGCTGGGGCAGAACTCCAGGGCCATCATAGCTAGTGGGGCATTTGTTTTCTCTCTCTCACACACACTCTCTCTCTCTCTCTCTCTCTGTCTCTCTCTCTCTCTGTCTCTCTCTCCTTCTCTCGTGGTACTGGGGATTGAAGCCGGGAACTTCGTCTCCAGCCTTTTTTTTTTTTTTTTTTTTTTTCCTTGAGGCAAGGTCTCACAAAGTCACTAAGTTTCCCAGGCTGGCCTGGAACTTTTTTTTTTTTTTTTTTGTGGGTACTGGGGGTCGACCTCAGGACCTCGTGCGCCAGCAGACGCCCGTGCCGCTGAGCGATATCACCGGCCCCTTTTTCGTATGTGGGTTCCGGGAGTCGAACTCGGGCCCTCGCGCTTGCCAGGCAGGCGCTTACGCCGCTGAGCCATCTCACCGGCCCCCGGCCTGGAACTTTTGATCCTCCTGCCTCAGCCTCCCAGAGTGCTGGGTTTACAGGCATGTACCACAACACCCAGCTAAAAGAGGGGTTCGGAGCAGGCAGACTGACACCATCAGCCTTGCCACTTAAGGGATTCCTACCCATGTTTTGTTCAAAACACATCTCTAAACTACTTTTCAAAGGTCTTCTTCAGGGGTGATAAAGGAAAGAAAGACAATATCAATAAACTCCAAACGTTTCCCTCAACCCTGGGTGTGGCAGACAAGAATAGGCTATGGGCTTCAGATGCACCTGTCCTGCAGCCACCAGCCTCCTTGCTGTAGCTGCTCGATGTTCCAGATGCCCTTGGAATACTTTCAATACACTTTTTAACTCCATTTTCCCTCAAAGCTCAAGAAGCCTTGTCCTCAGCATGGGAGAAGTTGCAAAACGTGGTATTTTCCAGACTCCAGTCATGAGGCAGGAGGGAGCTTCTAACCACCAAATGCCCTGCTACACTCTGGCCGGGTTGGCTGTCCCTTACGTGGACACACCAATAATCCTCTGTAAAACTGTAATGGGACATTAGCTCAGGAAGCCATCAAACTCAAAAAAGAAAGATGTATCTCGGGTCAGATGACTATAATTATGTGTAGCTGTGATCCCATGGACCAAGACAGACAGGAAATGGATTTTTATTTCCATGAGCTGGCTTATGAAAATGTGTTTGGAGTCCCCCTTACCCTTGATATTTCTTCCATTTTCTTTTTTATGTGACTAGCAGTGGAGAAGGTTATTAGTAAGGGTGATGACCAGCAGCAATAATAAGAATGGTTACCACTCACTGAGTTTCCAGTGTGGCACATTCAAAGCTGAGCACCTGACATAAATTATCTCCTTTAATCTTCACAATAACCTGGTGAGATAGATAATCTTATATTCCTGTTTCACAGATGAGAAAACTGAGGCCCAAAAAAGTGAATAGCAGCTAGTGCTGTAGGGAAGGTTTGAACCCAGGCCATCCATGCAGGGCCCACAGCGCACCTGACCCAGAGGAACTCCACTCCTTATGAGTTATTGGAGTGCATCCCAGAATCCCCTGGTGCGTTAGTGTCTGTGATGCCCAGCACAGGACCTGCATCTGTCTGCTTCCCTACTGTTTCTCCTTGGTGAAGTCCCAGCCTAGAGCTCCAGTGCTGAGCCAAGAGAGGCCCCATCACCTGGGCCAATTTCTCATTAAAATGTGTGTGTGTTTGGGGGCCTAATGATTATTTTCAGTCCTAGTTACTGCTTATTTGGTTGGGTTTTGCACGATTAATTAGGAGCCTAAATTAATGAGAAGGGAAACACGTGTCCAGCTGGTCCTCCCAGATGTTCCTGGAAACAAACTCTCCAATTTGCACAGCGTGACAGCGTAAACATGACTAGGGGAAATTGCTCCGAGCTGGTTCAGTCCCCAACACTCCTGGCAGGGAGGAACTCTGGCCTGGCTGGGCGTTGTCTGTGCTTGCTGAGGTCTGAAAAGACGTCTATGGTGTGTTTGCTGATCTTGTTCTTCTTGACTCTACTGTGGGCAGCCATGGTTACACAACCTCACCTGCATCCCTGGGCAAGAAAGGGAAAAGGAAACCTAAACTCAAAGCAAGAGATGAAGACAGAAGAAGAAGAAGAAGAAGAAGGAATAGAACTATCTCTGATGAGCACAGGAAGAAAACAAAATCCTGCAAAGCCCAGTGGTGTGTGAGTCTTACAGGCACTTGAAAGGAAGCTGAGGGTCCACTTTCTATCTCATCCTGTCCCTGACAAACCTTTGGTCTTCCTGAGGAGAAAGGACCAATCTATCTGTGCCAGTTCCATCTGACTTGGCATTATAGATGAATGAAAACAAATCGGGTCCATTGGGATTCCTTAGTGTGTCTCTCTGTCAGGGGGACCTACCCTTCTGTGACCTTCACTTACCAGAGAATAAGGAGGATATTGAAGGAGAAATTCCTGAAAGTCGAGATCAGGTCAAGAAGCTGTAGGTTTCCTCTGTCTCGAGGTATTGGTGTGCTGACCCTGGACACTGCACTGTGCCTGACCAAGGCAATAGTGATCTCCACCCTTAAGGAGTTCATGGTTGAGCGGCCCTGACTTTGCCCATCACAAATTTGACCAAGGTTAGTGATATAACGAAGCTCCTTTGGGTATATGCAAACAGTAGAAAGTTATTTAGCCTTGAAAAAGAGTGAGACTGTTACATAAGCTACAACATGGATGAATCTTGAAATCATTAGCCAGTAAGACACAAAAGGATAAATACATATGGTGCCATTATACGGGGTTGAGTAGTCAAAAGTATAGAAGCAGAGAGTAGAAGGGTGATTACAAGGGGGCAGAAAAGGGATAGATGGGGAGTTGGTATGAGGCTATATATTTCACAACTATGAAAGAAAGAGAAAGAGAAAGAAGGAAGGAAGGAAGGAAAGAAAGAAAGAAAGAAAGAAAGAAAGAAAGAAAGAAAGAAAGAAAGAAAGAAAGAAAGAAAGAAAGAAAGAAAGAAAGAAAGAAAGAAAAGGAAGGAAGGAAGAAAGAATGGGAGAGAAAGATGGAGGGAGGGTCAGAAGGAAGGAAGGAAGGAAGGAAAGGAGGAGGGAGGGAGGGAAGGAAGGAAGGAAGGAAAGGAGGATGGAACGAAGGAAGGGATTTTCCTGGATTAGTAGGCTGGGATCATCCCCCTGTGAACAGTTTTCCCCTCCACGTGGCCCTACTGCAGTCTCTTGTTCAGGTTGGATCATTATTGGTCTAAACAGCATTCATTCACACCTATTAGTGACACTACTCAAGGCACAGGGGATACAGAGGTAAACAAAATGAGAAGGTTTCTGCCCTCAGGAGCTTACATTTTAATGAGAGTCAAACAATAAATAAGTAAATTGCACACTTGAACACCCGTTGGAGCTTGTTGGGCTCTATTTTAACTTTTAAAAATTTGTATCCTTAGCACTTATTGCAGTCAAATATAATACATATTTTACTAATGCATCCTGTGTGCCTGTATCTCACCATACCCCCACTGAAACAAGCCTGGTTTATTGATTTTATCAGTGTAACCCTGAGCCTAGAATAATATCTGGCAATAATAGTCATCAATGTAAGTGTAAAATGAACAAAAGTCAACAAAAATTAAAAAGGTAATACAGTGTCTGATTGTAACAAATACCATAAAGGAAAGAAACAGTGATTTGTGATGAAAGAAAGAAAATAACTTGTAGAAAAAAAGATAAAGTAACGAGATATGTGATTTTAAGTTAGTCAATCAGGGAAGTGTTTTTTTGATAAGATGACATGTGAATGGACAGTGGAAGGACAAGACAGAGATCTTCAGGGATCCATGTGGAGGAGGAATCTTCCAAGCAGGGAAAACAGTAGGTGCAAAGCCCTGACACAGGAGCATCCTCATGTGTTGGGGGAACAGAAAACATGTGGCTAAAGAGAAGTGAGTGAAGAGAAAAGTGGGGCCAGAAAGCTCAGGTGGGAAAAGATTTGGGAGGACCTTGCTGACAACATAAGGAAACTGGGTTTTATTCTAAGTGTGATGGGAAGCCACAGAAACACTTGTTTTCTTCAAGACTGTTTATTTTTTTCTTTAATTACATACAAACATATCCTTTTAACGCACAGTGTAGTAACATTTACATACATTCCCATTGTCATCCGCAATCACCACTAACCATCTCCAGAACGTTTTCATCATCCCTACTAGTTTTCCTCCCACTAAACATTAACTCCCCATTTCTTCTTGTTCCCTCCCCTCATCAACTGCCATTCTACTTTCTATGAGTTTAACTACTCTAGATACATCTTATAAGTGGACTATCATATCCTTTGTCCCTTATGACTGGCTTATTTTACTTAGCATGTCTTGAAGGTCCATTCTTATTACAGCATGTGTCAGAATCCCCTTCCTTCTAAAAATTGGTTAATAACATGCATGCAGCACATCTTATTTACTCCTTCTTCCATGCTGGACATTTGGGTTACTTTCCTCTTTGGTTATTGTGGATAATGTTGCTATGAACGTGAGTCTGCAAATATGTCTTTAAGGCACTGCTTTCAATTCTTTGGGTATAAATCCAGACATGGAGTTGCTGGATCATGTGATAAATCCATGTTGATCTTTTGGAGGAACTGTCATACATTTTCCATAGTGGCTGGATTTTACATTCCCACTAACAAAGCAGAGAAGGTCTGATTTTTCTAATTCCTCACCAGCATGGTTATTTTCTGTTTTTTTTGTTTTGTTTTTTTTTGTTTTTTTTTTTTGTTTTTATTAAAGCCATCCTAAAGGGTGTGCCATGGGATCTCATGCAGTTTTGACTTGCATTTCCCAAACCATCAAGGAGGCTGAACATCTTTTCATGGACTTCTTCATCTTTGTATTATCTTCTTTGGAGAAACGTCCATTCAAGTTCTTTACTCACTTTTTAACTCATTTTGTTGTTGCTGAGTTGTAGGCATTTTTACACATAATTGATATTAATCCTTTCTCATATATGTGATTTGAAAATATTGTCTTGGTCTGTGTACATTTTTTCTTCTGTTGGTAATATTCTTTGATAAACAAGTTTTAAATTTCAATGAATTCTAATTTGTCTATGCTTTTTGCCTTTTTTTTTCTGCACTTTTGGTAATATGGCAAAAAAATCATTGGAAATTCAATGTTCTTATGCTATTATGCCATATTTTTTCTCAGAGTTTTATAGTGATAGCTCTTACAATGAGGTCTTTGGTTTATTTTTCCCTTGATATTTGTGTTAAATTTGTTATATGATGTTAAAGTCCAATTTCATTCTTTTGCATGTGGATCTTTAATTTTCCCAGCCCCATTTGTTACAAAGACTCTTTTTTCCACAATTGTATGGTCTTACCACCTTTGCAGGAAATTATTTGGTCATACAAGCCAGGGTTTATTTCTAGACTCTCCAGTCTATCCCTTGGTCTATATGCCTGTCTTTATGGCAGTGCCATGCTGTGTTGATTACTGTAGTTTTGCAGTTGACTTTGAAACCAAGAAGGATAAGGTCTGCAGCTTTTTTTCTTCTTTCAAAATTACTTTGGCTATTTGAAATGCCTTGACATATCATAGGGATTTTAGAATAGATTTTTCTTTTTGTAAAAAAAAAAAAATGTTGGGATTGCATTTGTTCTGTACACTGCCTTGGTTAGTACTGACATCTTAACAATGCTAAGTCTTGTAATCCCTGAACATAGGTTATATTTCCACATTTGTATCTTCTTTAATTTCTTTTGGCAACGTCTTGTAGTTTTCATTGACTGGCTTATTCATATTCATGAAAGTCATAAGCCTTTCATGGTCTTGGTTAATTCCTAAGTATTGTATTCTTTCTCATGCTATTGTAAATGGAATTCTTTTCATCGTTTTCTCTATATGTTGTACATTGTTAGTATATAAAAATGCAACTGATTTTCACATGTTCACTTTGTGTCCTGCTATTTTACCAAATTCCATTTTGTTTTTTGTGTTGTTCTTGTTGTTGTTTTTGTTTCTTTGGTTTTTTGTTTTGTTTTGTTTTGTTTTGTTTTTTAATGTGGATACTGGGAGTTGACCTCAGGACCTCGCGCTTGCCAGCAGGCGCTTGTGCCGCTGAGCGATATCACTGGCTCTTTTTTTCCTTTATGTGGGTACCGGGAGTCGAACTCAGGACCTCGTGCTTGCCAAGCAGGCGCTTAGTCACTGAGCTATCTCACCAGCCCTGTTTCTTTGTTTTTTGAAACAGGGTCTCACTATGTACTTCAGGCTGGCCTTAAACTCACTACATAGCCCACCTGGCTTGAATTTATTTATTAGTTCTAACATTTTTGTTTGTTTTCGTGAAACTATTCTGTTTTCTACATATAAAATTTGGTATCTGCAAACAGAGATAATTTTATCTCTTTCTGCGTAATTTAGATCATTTTGTTTCTTTTTCTTGTCTAATGGCTTTGCCTTGAAGCTCCAGTACTATGTGAAATAGAATTGATAAAAAGCAAACATCTTCATCTTTTTCCTGATTTATAGTAAAAACTTTCCAACTTTTACTGTTGACTATGAGGTTAGCTGTGGGTTTTTCATTATGGCTTTCTATTCCTAGTTTCTTGAGTATTTCTCATGAGAGTATTGAATTCTGTCAAATGTTTCCTCTGTATCAATGGACATTACAAATGTGTTTTCTTCCCTTCATTGCATTAATGCGGTATCACATAGACTTCCATATGCTGAAGCACCCTGGTGTTCCAGAAATAAATCCCATTTGGTCATGCTATATAATCCTTTTAATATGCTGCTGAGTTGAATTGTGTTTGAAAGTATTTTGTTGAGAGATTACACTTGACATCTAAATGTATAATAGTCTGTTTGAAATTGATGCCATTGATACCACCTTGACTTCAATCATATACATAAACTCTACAGCTCCACCCCTAATTATATCTTTATACTGTATGTTGTATACTCGTTCGAATATATTTACAATTGCTTTTATTCATTTGTCTTTCAAATCTTGTAAAAAATAAAAAGAATTATAAATCAAAATAATAATAATGATAGTTCTTTTATATTTGCACATTTACTTACCTTTACCACAGATCTTTATCACTTCAGATGGCTTTGAGTTAGTGTCCAACATATTTTCATTTCAATTTGTAAGTCTTCCAGTAACATTTCTTGTAGGGCAAATCTATTGGTAATGAATCCCCTCAACTTTTATTCACCTGAAAATGCCTTCATTTCTCCCTCATTTTTGTGTTAAGTTTTTACCACACAGAAAATGCCTTGATGTTTCATCCAGCACTTTAAATATCTCACTCTGCTCCTTTCTGGCCTCCAAGTTTTCTCTGGAGAACTCAGCTAATCGTTTTACTGAGTACCCCGTGTGCATGACAAGTCTACTTTCTCTTGTTGTTTTCAAGATTCTCCCAGTCTCTGGCTTTCAACTGTCTAATTATGTGTCTAAATATGAGTTTCTTTGTGCTTATTCTACTAAGAAGTTATTAAGTTCTTCAAATTTATATGTCCATTTATTTCCTCAACTTTGGAAAGTGCTCAACCATGATTCCCTCAAATAACCTGCCTTTCTTTTTCTCTCCTCTCCTAAGATGCCCACAGTGCACATGGTGGTGTACATGACGCTGTCCCACAGGTACCTAAGCTCTGATCATTTATGTCATTCTTTTTCCTTGTTGCTCCTCAGGCTCACTTTTAAATTCCTATCCTCAAGTTCACTGATTCTATCCTCTGCCTTTTCAAGTTTACTGTTGTATACCCTAGTGAATTTTTCAATTCAGATGTTGTATTTTTCAGATGCAGAAATTCCGTTTAGTTTCTGTTTGTGATTTCTTTGTTTTGACAGTATCCTCATTTTCTCCATATACCGTTTTCATGATTAGCTTCAATTTTCGTCCATATTTTCCTCTAGCACTGCAAGTTCATTTACATTCTTTTAAGTCTTTGTCTAGAAAATGGGATGTCTATGTTTCTTCGGGGAATGAGTGTGCTGCTTTATGTACCATGCTTCCCTGTTTCTTTGTGTACCATGTGATTTGTTGTGTTGTTGAAAATTAGACACTGTCGCTCCCAGCTGGGGCAGATTAGCTATGCCAGGGAAGTCCTTTTTCACTGATTTTCTGAGTCTTGAGATCAAGCTGAGGAAAACTTTTAGTCCTCTCAGGTCTTTACTGAGCATGTCTTCTGGGCTTGTGTGTATGTCACTTTTTCAGTTCCCCCATACAAAATCTCACCTGAGCTTCTCGTTTGTTCTGTTGTACATCTCCACCCTCGACCTCTTGCCCCAGCATCTGAAACTGAGGATCTGTCCCTCTGCAGCTTTCCCTCCCAAGCACCATCCATTGCTTCTTCTCACTGGAGATCTGTATGAAGCAAAACAAAAACCAGGGCGGTCCCTCTGAGAGTCCTCAGACAGGTTACTATTGTAAATAAGGCCTGTGTTCCCTGAAGTGTAAAGGAAGGAATGGGAAACTGGAATGTCACCTCCTCCGGCCCAAAACGGCATTGCACTGGGGAAAGGATGAAGACAGGCAAGCAAAAACACTGCAAAATTTCCTGCCATTTTAAACGAGGTTTGTTTCTTCATTGAAAACTTTGGTTCTTTTGTGGGATATTTTTGTTTTGTTTTTGTGGGGTTTTGGTTTGTCTTGATTTCATTTCTATTTTGTGGTCCTGGGTTCTACATCCTTGGCCCATTTTGGAAGTTTTCTTCATTGTATAAAGCTTCAGCTGTTTTCTAAAGCTCCTATGCATTTACATTAGCCAGTTCGTGGTGTTTTTGTTGTTTGATATTCGGATAATGGAACAAGTAGAGCTTCCTCGTCTGCAATTTTGCTGACATGACTCTCACAGGATAAGTCTTATGAGACAGTTTAATAAAAAAGAAGAAGAAAGAAAAAGGGCAAAGGTAAAAAAAGAAGGACCAAGAAGAGAGACATACCTGAGAAACTATCGCTGTGATCAAGATGATGACATAGCGTTCACACGCAAAAGACTCCTCATCCTGTGAAATTCCTCTCACCTTTTTTCCTACCCTCTTTCAACCTCACCACTCCCCAAACAACCACCGATTTGCTTTCTCTCACAATAAATTTCTTTACATTTTCTAGAATATATTCAATCAGACTATTATAGTCTGCACCCTTCTTATCTCTTTTTACTCAGTGTAATTATTTTGAGATTCATCTGTATTATCGGACAAGTCCATAATAATTTATTTTCTTACACAGCAGTGTTCCATAGTATGGAGATGCCATGGGTGTTTGATTAATTCACCTGCTGATGAACCTTTGGATTAGGTCTAGTTTTGGAAAATTTCAAATAAAGCTGCAATGAACGGTCAAGTAAAAGATTTTATGTGGACATATGATTCCATTTTTTTATGATTAAATAGCTAAGAGTTGACTGGCTAGACCATATAGCGAGTATAGGCTTAACTTTTTAGCATATAACTCTTTATGCTTAACAATTTCCTGAAGAACTTATACTCCATACTATCTTGTATTCCCACCAACAGTTCAAATTCCTCTACATTTTTACCAACATTTCATGTGCTGGGTCTTTGTAACTGTAACCATCCTAGGAAAGGTAGAGTGGTATCACACTGTGCTTTTAATTCACATTTCCAGCATGACTAATATTACTGAACATCTTTTCCCGCATTTCTTTGCCTTCCACATATCATCTTTGGCTAAGTATAAGTTCAAATCTTTGGCCCATTTTTTACTGAATTGTTTGTTTTTGTTTTCTTATCGTTGAGGGTTATGTGTGTGTGTATGATTTATCAGACATGCAATTTGCAAATATTTGATCCTATCATGCTGTCTTTTCATTGTTTTTTGCAGAGCAGAAGTTTCAAATTTTGAATAAGTCCAATTTGTTATCTTATGGATTATGTTTTGGGTATCATATCCAAAAAACATGTGACTAAACTAAGGCCAAACTTTTTTTTCCTTTACTTTCTAGACGTTGTATAGTGTCAAATTTTATATACGAGCCTAGAATTCATTCTGAGTTAAATTTTTTATATATTGTGTAGTTGGGACACACGTGCATTTTTTTCCATGTAACTGTCTAATTATTTCACCACCATTTGTTGAAAAGGACTGTTCTCACTCCACCGAATTGCCTATGCACACCTTTGTCAGACATCAGTTTTTTGTGTATGTGTGGGTCTATATCTCGGCTCTCTATTTTGTTCCAATCGTCTATTTGTCTACATTTTTATTAACACCATGTTCTCTTCTTTACTGTAGCTTTCTTAGAAGTTTCTAAATCAAGTAGTGTTAGTCTTCTTCTCTGCTCTTTTGCAAAAATTGTTTTAGCTTTTTGAGCCCCTATGTATTTCCATATGAATTTTTAAATCAACTTGTCAATTTCTACAAAACAAAAGCTTGCTGGAATTGCCCAAAGTCGGTATCTATAGATCTATAGATCAACTTGATGAGAAGAACACTGAGACTTCTGACCCATGAAAGTGGTACAAGTCTCCATTTCCTTAGATCTTCTTTAATCTCTCTCAGTGCTTTGTAGTCCTTAATGTACAGGTTTTTTCTTTTTTAAATCAGATTTAGCACAAGTATTTTAAGCAGAGGATCCACATGATCTACTTTAATTTCTAAAATAAGAATAAAGGACTGATAAAGGACAAAGGTGGGAACCAAGTGATCAATTGGGAGACCACTGAACAGCCTATGCAAGTGTTGATGCTGGCTTGAGCCAGGATGGTGACCATGGAGATGGACGCAGAGCTTGTGTGGGATTTCATTAGGTTGAACCACATAGAATGATTCATTTTTTTATAAGTTGAAGAAGCTATAATGCTGGCAACTTTATATGATTCAACCTAATACTTTAGAGGTAAATCAGGACTCAGACTTTGCTAATTAATTAAAAGCAGAGAACTAATGAAAAGGGAGGATTAAGGATGGTTCTTAGGAGCTTTGCTCAGGCAACTAAGTGAAGACGATGCCATTCTCCCAGGGGGCAAAGACAGGAAGGAACACCGCAGCCTCACTCGCTCTGTCTTTCTTTTTTTTTTTTTGTGGGTACCGGGGGTCGACCTCAGGACCTCGCACGCCAGCAGGAGCCCGTGCTGCTGAGCGATATCACCGTCCCTTTTCTCGTATGTGGGATCCGGAAGTCGAACTCGGGCCCTCGCGCTTGCCAGGCAGGCGCTTACGCCGCTGAGCCATCTCACCGGCCCCTCACTTGCTCTGTCTTTCTCTTTCCTCCCCATTCCTTCCTCTTTCTCTCACCTTTAGCTTTTTGGGGGACACAATTATCACGGGCTACATGTTTACTTTTAAACACGCATTTTTCCCACCTGGCTCCTTGTCTGACATTTTAATGACTTTATGCTGGTTTAGCTTTTCATGGGCAGAGCATACAGAAAACACATATTTTCTGCGCACAGTTTGAGGCTCGTGCATACTCCCTTAATGCTAATGCCATAGCAACATGCCCTTAACTTTTTATTTCTTTGAGCTCGACCCTCATCTGGAAAGGTTCTGGGCCACATTTTCAAGCAATTTGGTGCTGATCATCATGAGGCTCCTGCATTTATGGAAGGAAGGCTAGGAACGCATGCTTGAGTTTATACTCAAATTACTATCCCAAATGACTCCATGGGGGGTTTCTTTTAGGGGTCACTGAGAGCCAGAGTGGAATGTTTTTCCTTCTTCACTTTATCCCGGGCCTTGGGGCACAAGAACCATAAATGCAGGTAATGTGTTTAATAGCCAGATTCTCTAGGCTCATTTTCCACCTCTCTCCCCACTCCTGGTGATACTCATGAAACCCCACAGAGCTGGCTGGAGACTTACCTTGTACAGCCCTGTTTCTACAAAGGCTGAAGTTTGGATGGCTCAGCAACACAGCTGGGTTGGGTGCCTAAAGCACATGACTCTCCTGTCCTTGGCTCAGCCAGACCACGTGTGATTGAAAAGGTCCAAACTGAAAAGCACTGCTCATGGGTAGCTGGTGCCCCATCACTGGAGGTATTCAAGTGATGTCCAAAAAACTGCTCAACAGGGGCACCTGTGACTGGAGATTTATGTATCTAACAGGGGATTGAACTATAATAGTCCTCCTGTTATCCATAATTTTGCTTTCCATGGTTTCAGTTACCTGTTCAGTCAACCAACACCTGAAAATATTAAATAGAAGGAGATTTTTAAAATATAAGTTTTGAATTGCGTGCCTGTTAGGGTTTAGATCTAAAATGTCCACCAAAACTCTCATGTATTTGGAAGGTGATTGGATCCTAGGAACACCATTCTCATCCATGGATTTATCCATGGATGAGTTCAGGGCTGAATGTGCTGTGAGGAGCTGGGGTATGGTGGGAGGTGGTCACTGGGAACATGACCTGGGGGATGTATTCTTATTCTTGGCTCCTCCTTTTCTCTCTGTCTCCTGGCTGCCAGGGAATGAGCATCTTTCCTCCGCCATGCTCTTCCACCAAGCCCTTTCTGCCTTGGAGCCAGCTGACCAAGGACTAAAACCATGAATGTTGGGTATTTTTTCCCAGTGATGGGAAAGTAATTAAGGCAATGCTTTTCTGAGTAGCAAAATGAAATCTTATACCAATCTGCTCCATCCTGCTTGGAACATGAGTCATCCCTTTGTTCAGGGTATCCTTGCTGGGTATACTACTTACCCATTAGTCACTTAGTAGACCGTTTGGTTATCAGATCTACTTTTGTGATATCACAGTGCTTGTATCCAAGTAACCCTTAAGTATAGCCCAACATTGGGCTGCATCTCATCACACAGGCATTGTGTCACCTCCCACTGTCCCAAGAAGATGAGCACAGTACAGTGAGAGAGTTTGAGAGAGAAGTCACATTCACATAACTTTTATTTCAGTATATTATTACAATTGTTCTATCAGTAGTTATGCTTAATCTCATTCCATGCCTAATTTATAAATTAAATTTTATTATCTGTACGTATGCACAGGAAAACCATAGTCTATATGACATTCAGTACTATCCATTGTTTCGGCATCCATTGAGAGCATTGGAATTTCCCCTGCAGATAAAGGGGCACTGCTTTTAAATCATAAAGTTTCTTAGAACACAAACTATTTCTGGAACTGAAATAACTCTTCATTTTTTTAGCACACATTTATTAAGAACCTGCCAAGGGAGTGAGAACTGGACTCAAGCACACAGCAGTGGACGACATGGACATGAACCTGTCCTCAAGGATATTCCAGTCTAGCCAGGGTGACCGTAACAGATAACTAATTTACAAGGTGGTGACAGTAGTTGTGGCTCTCAGGCCCTTTGCTGCTATTTTACATGGATTATCTTGAAGATACTTCCAGACCCTTATAAGGTCAAATTTCACTTCACAAATAATAAAATGCAGGTCAAAAAGGCTGCATAAGTTGCCCAAGCTGTTACCTGCTGAAGCTGGAGCACGAGCCCAGCTTTGGGATCTCTGGGGTCTACACCCTTAGCTGTGCCTCTGTTTAAGATCCTTTCAAGGCCAAGTGATTGCTTGGTTGTTAAGGCCTATGTCTCTTTGTCCCTATTCTTGCTCTTACCTGGAAAAAGGACAGGGGATGCAGGTCCACTTACCTCCTCTCCCCATGCCAGACATACTGGTCCTCAGAGGCCTTCAAATGAAAACCATTCTCTGTCTCAACACTCTGGGAAGCTGAAGCAGGAGTATCACAAACCAAAGCAATTTCACACAATTCTGTCTCAAAATTTCTAAAAAAGGGCTGGAGACATAGCTCAGTGTGAAGCCCCTGCATTCAATCCCCAGAACATCAAACCAACAAAAACAAAAAAAAAAAGTCTCTCTGCTTCAGCATTTAAGCCTCCCAACTCAAAATAATAAGTAAACTACAATAACACATTTTGCTTAAAACCTAAGGTTTGATTCTTGCCAGATATCCAACTGCCATTTTGAAAAGAACAATAAGGAAGAACAGGTGAGAGAGTTGACGAAAGCTCTATTATGTGCTTGGCCTGGGAGGGGCAAAGGATTGGACATCTCTAGCATGATGCACAAACAAAATCAAAGATAAACTACCTGCCCTTGACAAACTTAAAATCTAATTGTAGCTGTTGGCTTTAATGCCATCTTCTTAGAAACCTCTGTGACATGAGCGCCAAATGGAGGAAGAAGCGAATGTGCAGCGTAAAGTGCAAAAGAAGAAAGTTGAGGCAGAGGTCCAAGTAAAATAGCTTGCACACCCATGGAGGCCAAAGGAGCAGAAATAAGGAATGCTGAAAGCTGAGGGTCCTGGTAAAGTTGTTGCACTGCATGCTACTGTCTAGAATGTGTCGCAGTGGATTAGAACTTCATCGCCATCCAATCGCCAAGACCGTGTTGGAGAGACCCACCTTGTTTATAACTAAAGCAGTCCCCATCGGTCTTTTGCCCTAGACCTGTGGCATTCAGGACCATTCTGTTCTCGGTTGTAGCCAACTGTAACACGTGTACAATAAATCATCTCTTCTGCTGTGTTAAAAAAAATCTAATTGCAGAGTTGAAAAAATGATGAGCAAGTGGCAGGACTAAGACGTGAAAAATGAGATGGATATTTTTCAATTCTGGGTCTCCCTGTATGCCTTTGGACAAGTTCCTTTGCCTCTCTGAGTAACCAATTTCATCTGTAACAGAGTTTTCCAAAAGAATTTCCAGGGATAATGGAAATGCCCAACATCTGCAGCATCCAATACAGTAGGCCTTAGTTTTCGAGCTCATGAAATGTGCTTAGTGTGACTGAGGTCTAAATTTTTAATATTACATATTTTAATTACTTTAAATTTAGGTAGCCACATGTCTTTCATGACTACCATATTAAGCAGCACAAATACAGAATGTTGGTAGTTAGGAGGTTTCATCCACAAGGTGAAGTTTTGAGAGAGAACCTCGGAAGGTGCATCTTGCCTCTGGATCTGCCTTGTAACAAGGGAGTTTGTGAAACACTCGGTCTGTGGAGAGGAAGACGCATCCCACCTGTAGCATGTAGGTGAGAGGCCCTGAACACATCTCCTGGCCTCTCCGTGGCTCAGTTTCCATGCCTGTCAAGTGGGAATAATAATAGCACCTAGTTAACAAGGTTGTTTAAAGAACTAAATCAGATCATAGACGGGGCTGTCCAAACAGTTCCTGACGCTTGGTAAACACTCAAAAACTGTAGCTGCTTGTTTAGAGGTATTGTTGTTATTATTAATGAGACAGCATCAGTCAGCTCCCTGGAATGACAGATTGTCCCTCTCATGACACATTCTTCCTGAGAGAGCCATCAGAGACCATTAAAGCCTCTTTCTTGATTCCAGGGGCTGACGTGCAATGATGACAGAAATCCAAAGTAAACGAGACCATCTTGTGCCAAGAATGGGCCCCACATTTTTACTAGTAGTGAGTCTCCTTCCTAGTACCCAAGGAGACATGAAGACAGTCTAATCCTTGCAGCGTCAGCACCCCCAAGACCTTTGCCCGAGAGATTAAGATTGTTCTCAGATTTCCAACTTAAATGGCAAGTGTGACGCCAGAAGACCATGATTAGGGTAAAACATTCAAATATTTTAATCTAGAAGATTTTTAAAATCTATTGTCAAAACTCAAACAAACCTGATAAAGAACACAAAATGTTTCATTTTCTTTCTTCCCCTCCAATGTATATAAGAAAGAAAACAAATCTTTAAAAATACAGAACTCCATTCTTGGGTTGCTTTGGTTACTATAGGATTTCTATGTATGAACAACTCTCTGAAGAGTGTCACTGATGTCACCAACTCAGTGTGTGGCTATGGACAAGTGTCCTCTTCTTTGGGATCATTAGTATCCCCATGGGTACAATTGGGATACAGACTCAGGGGCAGGGAGAGGTCCTTTAAATGTCTTATCAGCTCTGAGAGTCTAAGGTTCAATGATACCTATTGTTTTCAATTTGATGATTGACAGGGTCATAAAGGAATCATTGGTAAACATTTCCACTTTCCAGACCAAAAACTACATAGATAAAGAATCAAAAACTCAATCACCTCCAGTGGCCAAGTAAGTGACAGAAATAGTGGAATAGTGGACCAGGCTGGTTATACATTATGAGGAATTGGAGAACACATGCCTCATCTAGAAGAAGCTTTGGTTGCATATCTCCAGGTGATGTCATATCACAGGAAGGTGCCCTTAGTTGGCAGATCTGCAGCTTTTCCAAGGAACACGAGAAATCTAGATTTTTTAAATAAAGCCTCCCAATTTTAAATATTGGCTCAAAAAAATACAAAAACAAAAACAGTGAACCGAGCAAAGAAGAGTCCAGGACAAATGTTGGAAGGTCATTTTTATTTTTATTTTTTTATTTTTTTATGTGGGTACAGGGGGGTCAAACTCAGGACCTCGCGCTTGCCAGCAGGCACTTGTGCCACTGAGCGATATCACCGGCCCTTTTTTTCCTTTATGTGGGTATCAGGAGTTGAACTCAGGACCTCGTGCTTGCCAGGCAGGCGCTTATGCCGCTGAGCCATATCACCGGCCCTTGGAAGGTCATTTTTAGAAGAAATCCAGATATTAAAACAATTTTTTTAAACCTGACTTTCCTCTAAAAATCAATACACTTGACCTTTGACCAAAAACAGTGAAGTCTAATCTGTACTAAAAACCCAAAGCAAATAAGATTCCTGTTGATTTCCAAAACTCAGCTCCCCTGGGTCAAGAGTTAACATTCATAACCTTGTAGTGTTCATGTCATCAACCTTCTTGGTTACTAAACCCAAAGTGTCCTGGTTATCTTTAATTATATATATATATATATATATATATATATATATATATATATGTATAGGGGTTTATATAGGGTTTTTTTGGGGTTTTTTTTTTTGTTTTTTTTTGTTTTCGTGGGTACCAGGGGTTGACCTCAGGACCTCACATGCCAGCAGGCACCTGTGCCACTGAGCAATATCACCGGCCCTTTTTTTCCTTTATGTGGGTACCAGGAGTCGAACTCAGGACCTCGCACTTGCCAGGCAGGCACTTATGCCGCTGAGCCATCTCACTGGCCCTATCTTTAATTATAGGGCAATAAAGATTGAGGAATTTTCTGCTACTGAATCATAGTAGGTTTTCCCAGCATTGTTAGGAAACCAACATCCAAGGTGTTGTTCAATTCCATCTAACCCATCCTGGAAATTGTGGGAGTTGGGTCCCTTCCATTCCCTCCCATAGCAGCTAAATATTTACAGATCTATGACTTATAAATATGCTAATTTCCTGGTTTGCTGACTGCATCCTCCACCCCGCTAAAGTAGAAACTCCTTGAGAGTAGAGCCCTTGCCTATCTTGACCAAAGCTGTTTCCCCAGTTCCTACAATAGACCCTGGAACAACTGGGCTCCAAATATAAATTTGCTAAATAATGAATTAATGAATGATAATGTGGTTATATTCCAAAGTCTCCAGAAATGAGAAGTGTATCACTTTCTAAAGCTGTCTTTGGGCACTTTTACCTGATGGAAAGTTCTTCTAAAACAGCTCTGAATGATCTATTTGCATTAGCCCCAGTTTTATCTCTTAGGGTCACATAAGCTAAGTTGACAATCTCTTTCAAATCACAGGCTCCAACTCATAGGTATCATGTCCCTTTGAATCTTTTTTTAATCGAGTTGAGAAATCTTCATTCCTTCATGTTCATCTCCTAAAAGGAGAGAGTGAGGACTGGGGGTAGGAGAGAAGTGGGAAGAGAACGAGAGAGTCAGTAACTCAAAGGCCCAAGTGCAGTGCATAGCTGACAATCTCACTGGCACTTGTACTTTCAATATGTATTTTGAAGCCAGATGGTCTGCTTTTTCAAAATGTGCCTTTCTCAGTCACATTTGGGTACACACATTGAAAAATGAGCCTGTATCCTTGGTTCCAGACACATTTCCATGTGAATGCAACAGGATTCATTGGTTATAAAGTGAGAAAATGTCTCAGGCCCTGCCAACCTTGAGATTGTAGGACACTGTGAATTATACCAACCAAAGTGTGTGTGTGTGTGTGTAAGAGAGAGAGAAAGAGAGAAAGAAAGAAAGAGAAAGAAAGGAAGGAAGGAAGGAAGAAAGAAAAAAAGAAACAAAGGGCTCTGAAAACACCTTCCAAAGGGTTTAGAGTCCGGGAGCAATCAACCCAGCAATGGTGATACTATTCTTGAATGACTCATTCTCCTTTGATGTCCTGAAGATAATTAATCTTTATGAAGAATGGAGCTGTGCTTCTCTTGCTTCTGAAGAGCCCTGCTTAACCAACTAATCTGTTAGTTATCTGAGAGTCTGGATGGAGTATAGATCAGGAGACCCCTCCAATGCCCTCCTGATGCCTGACTACCAAGCTATGTACATAGCTGGAACCCATATGCCATGCACCAAAACTTCATTTGTAAGGTCCACCACCCTGAGTGGGCAATGCTTAAAGCATAGAAAGTCAGGAAAGAAGGAGTGGATATGGCATGGTATGTGATCTGCTAAGTTTCTATAGGATGTAGAATGAAAACAATAGTATATACAGTTGGAAATTATGCATGCTTGGCAAGTAGGCAAGCTTATTCTCTCCTAAAGTTATTTATTGAATAAGAGGGACCTGTATTATATTTAAATCAGTGTGAGTATCTCATGTTATAAAAGTTTCTCTCCATTACTTTATTTTTAACAAAGAGTGCTATTTCAGGAAAACAAGTTATCCTGGAATAACTTCAACCAGCTGGTTGGGTTGGGATGCTAAGAGGTCAAATGATACAATCAATTAGGAAAGCAGGCAAAGATATTTGAAATAGATTTAACCATTCCTCCTGGGGGTATGAGTTTACAAGAGCAAGTTTTGAACATTGTAGTGCACATGCCTTTAAATGATTGGTTCAGAAAGAATTACAGTAAGTTGTTAGTGCTGAGGGTCTTGAATAGTACTTGTGCATTACAATAAAATTTCCAACGACAACACCAGTTTCAGACTGAAAAAGTTTCAGACTTAGACACAGAGAAGTACATTTTACCCAGTGAAAGGGTCAAATCCAATAAGACAACATCACTGCTATAAACATATATGCACCTAACAATAGAGCCCCAATATTTATGAAGCAATAACTGACAGAATCAAAAGAAAAACAAACAACTCAACAATAGTTGAGAACTTAAACATGTAACTTTATTTAATGGATAAAACAGACAAAAGAAGAACAACGAAATAGAAAACTTAAAGAATACTATAAACTATTAGACTCAATTGACATCTATAGAACACTATAATCAAAACAACAGAATACATTCTTCTCAAATGTACATGGAGCATTCTCCAAGATGCAACTTAATATATTAGGTTATATTTCAAGTCTCATCACATTTATGATTAAAATTATTAAAAAATTTTTTCTGACCACTATAAAATGACATTAGATATAAATAAAAATAAATTTGTAAAAGTCATAAATATATGGAAAAGAAAGCACTAAACAATAGTTCAGCAAACAAATCACAAAGGAAATTTGAAAATATTTTGAGATGAATAAAAACAAATATAAAACATACCGAAACTTATAGGATATGTCTGAAATAGTGCTTACAGGTAAAATTATCATTGTAAATAGCTTTTAAACAGAAATATCTCAAGTTAATTACCTAAACTTCTATGCTGAGAAACTAGGGGGGGAAAGAGCAAATGAAACTGAAAGCAAGCAGAAGGAAAGGAATAATAAAGATTAGAGTAGTAGAAATAAATAAAATACAGAATAGAAAAATTGATGGAATCAAAGGTTGGTTCTTTAAAAAAGATCAACAAAACTGACAAACCTTTACCTCCACTGACCAAGAAAAAAGAGAAAAACTCAAATTGCTAAAACGAGTAATAAAACAGTGGATGCTACTTGTAAGAAAAGTTTAGTATCCATGATTTTTTGTAGATATTGACAAACTAAGTCCAAAATTTATATGGAAAGGTAAAAGAAATCAAAAAACTAAATAATTTTGAAAAGGAAGAACAGAATTAGGGATCAATACTCCCACACTCCAAGACTTTGGACAGAGGTCAGGTTTCCTGTGTAATCATCTTTAATTGCCTCCAGTCAGTTTTCAACACCTTTCCTCAATGTTTTCATAGGAACCTGTGCAATCCTTCAGCAGGACATGTATTGCACTACACAATATGACCCACCTCTTGAAGACACAGATGGTTTCTTTCCTTCTTGTACCCCTTGGATCCCAAAGAATGCCCAAGACAGAAAGGATGGTTAATAGATAATATTTTGGATGGATGGATGGCTGGATGGATGGGGAGATGTATAGATGGATCAATGATGACTTTAGAATCCTTTACTTGTCCACAAATGGATGAGGCAGTATGGTTTCTTAGATGGCTACTACAGAAAGACCACTAAACTTGGAAACCAGGCGACTCCCTCTCCAGTTCTTCCATGTACCCCTACGTGACTTTAGCCAAGTCACTTATTATTTCTTATCCTTGGTACCACCTGGAATGTTGGTGAGTTATAATAGATGATATCTAAATGTCATCCAGGTATGGATTCCACCATACTAGGATTGTGTGTTCTTCCAGTCATGTGCAGTACATTTAACATTGACCCAATTGGTCTTTTATTTTAAAAATCAAATTTACTGCAACTATTCATTAAATCTTTCAAAGTGATCAAGCCAGCAGTGTACCAAAACACAATACTCTTTCTCTCTCCGAATCTTTGCACAACTTAAGCTCAGTCCCTTTGAGCTCTTTTTGTAGAAAATTTACATGGTATTCAATCAGTATTCACAACAGGTTTTAGCATAGATAATTTGTTAGCCACAATGTCACCCTGTAAATTGGCCCTGAATTCCATTTTGTATTACTAATGGGAAAGGACACTGCAGATGGGAATATGTGGGGTGCCTTGGGTTTGAGAGATAGTCATGTGGGTTAAAAAACAAAAGGTCAAAGGAGGTCTTTTCTAGTCTTTAAAATCATGGATCCTCCTGTAAAACTTATGAATTTTTTTAATGCACCACAGCAAAGAAAATAATTACCCAGTCCTTTTCTTTTCTCTTGATTTCTAAGACATTCTAGTTCAAAACTGGATTATTTCTTGGAGATTTTCTTAACAGAGAAAATAGCTTGACGTATTTCTGAATTTTAATTCATTTTTTATTTTTGACCATGCCAACCACTCAATTTCTCATTCTGACTCCAATCACAATAGTTTTGACCAGGTCTTAATTTTCAACATCCTTGCCTGGACCAACGGGATGGTTTAAATTTGGACACAGACTCTTGAAATGACTTAATTATCCCATTATTGTAATAATGTCAGTCAATTTAGCATTAAACATTTTCTAAGGTTGCTGAGGATTACAAAAGCTCCTGTTCTATCATCATAAAAAACATAATCCTCGTTAAGAAAAACAATCAGAGCATTGGCCATTTTTCTATTGGTTTCCTAGAACTCATTGTTTCTTTAAAAATATAGAATTTGTACAATATTTTCAATTATTTAAAAGTGTATTTGCAATAGACCATTGACATTCAGGAGGGATACACCCAATATATGATTTATTTTTGTTTCACACCTTTTTCTAATCAATGCTATTGTGATGTACAGATTAATGGGCTTCATTTTGGCAAATTCATAGATGAAAATTGCGTTCTTTGATCATTTTCACCCTCCAGTTGTCCTAATGCCCAGCCCTTCTCTTGAGTTTCTCATTTTGAGGGGGTTCAATGCATATAATATATTTTCATCATATTCATCTCTTCTATGTCATTGTTTTTATTCTAGTAATGTCATAGGTTAAATCATCTATATCTCCAACCTGCTTTTTTAAACTACAACTTCATAGTGATTATACAAAGGAGTTTCTTTTTATTATTATAAAAGTTCTTAAAATTGAAATGTTAATCCAAAATACGATTACCGTTTACCATTTTCCTAATTTGAGGTCTCATAGAGAAAAACAAAACTACACTGTATTAAAAAGAAAAAAGATTTCTGTCTCTGCCCTTTGAGATGGCTCCCCAAAAGGCCATTACAAATCAGTGCAGATGCTTCCCATGAAGGTACACACTCATTAAAGGATCCCTTTATCTTTGGTTGGTGATGCTGAGACACATTTTCAGAATTTTAGCTACAGCACACACCCCATGTCAGAGGATCTGAGAATTCACTGTTGAAAACAAGGTGAGCGTCCCAGCATGTTCACACACCAGTGCTCTCACTGACCAACTGCATGCCTGTGTACAAATTAAAGAGGGGGATTTGACTGTCTTGCTTCCTGTGAAATAAAAGGTCAAGGAATTTGTTAGTACCAACAAGTTTTGATTGCCCAGAACCATGGCAAGGAACAGTGGCCCGGAACTCCAAGTGGAGCTGTCATTGCCTTCCCAGCACTGTGGGGGATCACCCTGACCAGTTTTATTTCATTACCCAGTTCTGAATCAGTCTCTTTCTCTGGAAGGAAGTGGCTTGAGGACCCTCAGAATTAATCCGAGGAATCTTTTTTGTTTTGGGGAGTCAACCAGCAGCAAAATCTGGATGCATCTTAGTGTGTGATAGGACTGGTCAAGAGGTGAGATGAAGGAACATAAAAGAAGAAAATAAGGAAGAAAAGGAGGGAGGGAGGGAGAAAAGGAAAGAAAGGGGAGAAAAGGGAAAGAAAAGAAAGAGAAAGAAGCAAAAAGGAAGAAAGAAAAAAGGAAAGAAAGAATAAGTCAAGGCTGGTCTCAGCAGATGGGGTGGGCCATCAGGGTATAGGAGGAGGGATGGGAGGGAAGGGGCACGGTAAATTCCACAGCGGTCATTTTAGCAACCCCAACAAAGCCCCCCTGCCCTACTTACCAAGCAGGAAAAGAAAATGGTGAAGACACCCCTCATGCTTATGCCTCGGCTTCCCATAAGAAGGTCAATAATCTCTGACTGGCAGGACTCAGGCAATCAGGCCACCAAACCCAGGACAGAAAACATCATCCTTGCAAGTAGGCAGATTTTAAATATATATATACAGAGAGAGAGAGAGAGATGGAAGGGAGGGATGGAGAAAGGGAGGGAAGAAGGAAGGAAGGAAGGAAGAAGGGAGTTGAAGATTATGATTTCTGACGATACCCACTGGAACTGCAGAGCACAAACGTACTATTCTGACCCTCTGTACATCTTCCTTGGCAATTATGGAAGAACGTAGCCCTCAGTAAATGTTTAGCAGACACTACTTTTTGTACAGTGAAATACAGTGTTCCTTGGGATACAGCTTTCCATGTTTGCCTTAATCGCCTGGAGAGCTCCTCCAAAAACTGTATTCCAGGACCCACTCCAGAGATCTGACTCTATATAGAGAGGGTAAGTCCAGGGCATCTGCTACCTCTCTTTGCTCTCCCAAACCCTCTCCCTTTCCCTCCAGCTCTTCCTCCTACACCCCGGATGAATTTACTGGTCTTGGTAGTTTGGGAACTTCTACTATAGGGTACATAAAAGAAAACTAAGCCATGAGGACTTCTGTCCTGGAGGAACATGAACAAACTACGATTGCTGTTCTAATCCAAGTACTTCTGTGGAAATGCAAGACAGATTGCGCTGCTAACTAGAACTGAACCCACGCTCAGCTGCCTACTCCCATGGACACCTTGGCCAGGCCACTTACATGGATATCTCTCAAGTCTATAATGGGGATCCCAATAGCTGCTATCTCTTGGAGTAGTAGAATGGATAGAATGAAGTTCTACATGTACAGCACTTTACACAAGGCCTGGGGCAAATGGTGAGGGCATAAAAAGAGTTTGCATGTGCATTGCTGTTATTCTTAGCATAGCCGAGCTAAAGAGGTCAGGCCCTATTCAAGTGCTATGAAAGTCAACAAAAGGGAGACATATTTAGAAACTAGTATTAGTCAAGAAAAATGTACTACTATTAACAATAACAGTTGGGGCTTGGATAGGATTTGTGACCACCAAAATTCACATTAAGGCTTGATCCTTGGTGTGGCAATATTGAGAGGTAGAGCCTAGCAGGAAGTTTCTGGGGGATGGGTTGGGGCCTTCATGTCTACATTAATGCTATCTCATGGGAGCACAAAGGGTATCACTCTCATGGCGCTACATTAAATACTGCCAGTGCAGGTTGCTATGAAATATTCAGCTTTCATGACTTTCTCTTGTTTTCTGTCTCACCATGTGATCCCTTCCACTTTCTGCCATGAGTTGAAGCAGCATGAAGCCTTCACCAGCACCACATTCTTAGATTTCTCAGCTTTCAGAACTGTAAGCCAAAATAAACCTCTCTGCTTTCTAAGTTACCCAGTTTTGGGTATTTTGCTATAACAACAGAAAACAGACTGTAGGGGCTACTCTATGCCAGCTTCTGTACTTGAAGAGTTTTTAGAAAAACAGTCCTAAATCTTAAGACTCTCTTTCTAATAGCATGCCTGAGATAGCATGCCGAAGCCAAGGATGGACCTCAGCAAAATTGAGAGGTTGGGCTCAAGTCATCCCTGCTTCTTTGCTTGACATGGCCCAGACTCAGACAATTCTGCTTCTTAACTATCCTCAAACCTCACACTTCCTCCCAGTGAGTGACAAACCCAGTCCCAGGGTGCTAGAAATGACCTACGGACCCTGAAAACATCATCCCCCACTGCCATCTGGGAATGTGCATGTTTCTGAGGGCTAGAAACCTTAAACCAAATCAGTGGCCTGTGGTTGAAGTAGCTGGGATCCCACGGATCAGATGGGGAGGTGCTCCTAGGAGGCAAGAGCTCCCCACACACACAGGACATGAACACCTCCCTGCTCCAGATGTCTAGCACTTCACAGTTTGGAAAGCACTCTCACTCCATGTTCTCATTGGTGTCTCTGGGCAAAATTATACTGTAGACGAAGAAGGTAATGTCAGGGATTAGAATCTAAAGATCCCTAAGGATCAGTGAATGTGGAGTTTTACTTTGACAATTCTGCCAAAGCACAGGGGCACAGACACAAGAGCTCACAGGAACTGCAGACAGCATAGCACACCTGCACCCCCCACACACACACACAGCTTCTCCCTGTCCTTCTCATCAGTGGCCCAGGAAAAAAGCTTCTACAGGACCTTGTGTCTTCAACCCTGCTCACATACTAGCCCATCTCCCTTTTAAGAAACCACAAGTGGCACTAATGCTCATAATCATTGCTGAACAACAGCATTTAGCTGGAATTTCATTCCTATATATAGTTTTTATGAATGCATATTAATTATACAGAATGTTGGGTTTTTTTATGGAATATTCTATGTGTATATGTAACTAGTATTTAGTAACAGCTTTTCTGTTTGTATTATACTTATTTTGTCTATTACTTTCTATATTAGTCAGCTTTCTCATCACTAGGACAAAATATCTGACACCCACAATTTAAAGGAGGAAAGGTTTATTTCAGTTTATGGTTTCTGAGGGTTCAGTCCATGGTTGGCTTGTTCCAAGGCAGAAATGGCATGGTAGAAGGGTCTGGCAGAAGAAAGCTGCCCAAACCATGGCAGCCAGGAAGAAGAAAGAGAGACGGGTGGAGCTGGGGACAAGAATACACTCTTGTAGGTCATAACCCCAGTGACCTACCTTTTCCCAATAGGCCACATCACCTAACAGAACATTCAGAACTTGAACTCATCAGTGGATTAATCCACTGATGAGTATCCACTGATGAGTATCCACTGATGAGTAAAGCACCCCCATGATCCAATCATCTTGCAAAAGTCCCACCTCTGAATACATGACATGGGAGGGGCATTTTATATCTAAACCATAACACTATCCATTTGTGCCACCTAGATGTTCTATATGTAAGAGTGAATAAAGATTCCTTTTACAAAAGTGTATGGAATAAATTTAGTGAGTCAATTAAAAGGAAAAATATTAAGTAAGAGTCTAAGCAATTCATAGATACAACAAAAATTATAAAACATGATTCATACACATGATTTAAATCTAGAAAACCCTCACCAACCCAACCCAGGTCCTACCATAGAGAACTGAGGAAGGTCTAAGATCACTTGCTCGCCAGGAGCAGAACACATCTAGGACATGCAGCCAACTCTAAGACAGAACAACCAAAAGAGGGTGGTGTTGGGCCCACAGTGAGCAGGATGGAGCTTCAGTAAGGCAAAAGCAAAAGTCTTAGAGTGTCTAATATCTGGCCAACAGTGAGCCTGTGCTGGGGGTGTCTACAGGATTCATACACCTTCAGGAGGCAACACTTAGGATAGGAGAACAGCTAACCTCCACATTTCAGGGACTCTTCCTTTTGCAGAGACCTGTCCATGGTTCAAATAGAAGCATCTCAGGTCTGGCCTCCCTGATACAATTGTCTGGGGAGTAACATGAGAATATGTGGGTTGGAACTAAGCCAGTAGGGTGTGTCATTGTGTACCAGCAGAGATTGCCACCAGAAGAATGGACTCTTACCAGACTGCACTGGCCTGGTCTTCAACAGTGCCTCCATGTGGGAGAGAAATGCAATAGCAGTGCTATTCTGATGGACTCATCATGTTTTTCTTTGCTTGGTGTTTGGACTTAGAAAGACCTGTTATCAAAATTTCAGAATGTTTTAATAAGGGGTGGGGATATAGCTTAGTGCAAAGGCCATGTGCAAATACTGTAAAAACAAAAACAAAATTCTGCTCATCCAATTAGAAGTATGTTAGGATCAATGGGATATACCGTAGAAATAAATTTAGTACATCACAAGGAAATTGGAGGAATGACAAATAATTCAAGTGCAAAAAAAGAGAAAAAGTAAACCAGTATAGTGTGCATCAGATGACTGTGGTATGCATGCCACAATAACCATTAGTGTGTTGTTCTAACTTGGGTGGAGCAGATGGGGCACAATGTGGTTCTGGTGTATGAGACCATAGCTGTGGGTACACACAGAAGAGTTGCATCAGACAAGAATTTACTTTGCTCAAAGACAGGCAATCAAGCTTGGTAGAAGGAAGGAGGAAGAGAGATGGAGAAAGAGAGAAATACTAGGTCAGGATGTGTTTTATATTATGCTGAAGAAGTGGCATAAAGTGGGATTTATGAATCTGCTGGCCCCTCAGTGAGGCTCAGTCTCTTTGTGCCTGTGGTGTGAACATCTTGCTCTAAGGCATCCACATTTTCCAAACACAGTCCCTAAACCGTATCACCTAATGCTGCTATGGTTTGTCCTGAGCTTGGTTTCTGGTGTGGTGGTGAGAGGTGGTGGAGATTTTAAAAGTGGGGCATAATGGGTTGTGATTAGGACTACAGAGGGATTCACACTTCCATTCTCTCTCCCAGGACTTCCTGGCACCTCCCCTGAATCTGTCTTGCTTCCTTTCTTGCCATGTGATCTCCTCTGCACACACTCCACTATTTTATGTCATCTGCCTTGCAGCCATCACCAGAGCCCTGTAAGTGCTGACACCATGCTCTTGAACCTCCAGAACTGTGAGCTAAATAAACTTCTTTCCTTTATAAAGTGCCCAACCTTGAGTATTATGTTATAACAACACAAAACAGACTAACACCAGTGCTTGATTGACAGAGTATGCTCTTCTCCAACACTGAAGGCAACTGTAACAGGGTTGGCTTGATTACAAAGAGGGTAAAGAATTTTGGTCTGAAACCATCTGCAATTTTTTAAACACTTTACAGTAAGAATGGATGGCTGTTGTTACTTATCTGATTTGGTGTAGCAGCTACATGTGGTAGGTACTCGTGTCCCTTAACCATTCAACTCTACAAGCTGAAGGCTGCTTGAAAGGAAAAGTATGTGGGGGGCTTCTGGCCTTGAGATTGGAGAGTAGGCCATTAACACCCCTAGAGGCAGCCCTTCACAGGAGCAGACAAAGTCAGTAGATAATACACATCGGGTCTTGGGCATGGGAAGCATGCACTCCACCACTGAGCTACAGCCTGCACCCAACTCTTACATTTTTAACACCTATTTTATTGATCTCACTGCTAAGTTCAAGAAAGGAATACTTAGTGGACTTTGGGGATGAAAATCCAGAATTGTCTACAAAACTGTCTTCTCAATCCAAATTATAGCTAAACCACTCACAGCCCATGAGCTTTCCAAAGACCTCAAAGAACATGAGGAAGATTTGCAACCTAAGACAAAAAGCATTGGCTGCACAATAGCCAAAGGAATCTGCAAATTCGTAAGTAATATATGTTTGATTAAATGTCTGTAAAGGGTAGTGTGAGACCAACTCACAAAGCGCAACTCTAACAAATTCTTATGTTGTTACATACCAATTATAATTAATGCAGGATGTGGCCATTTTAAAAACTACCTTTGATGACAGGTAGGGCAGAGGGTGAAAAGCATACAGATATGATAGGAATGTCCTATGACAGTCCTGATGGTTGTGGCTGGAATCCCCATGTTCAAGACTAAACTTGAACTCTTCACAACAGAGGAGAAAATGTCTTTCCAGCTCACCCTGCCTCCCCCAGAATTATAGGTCACCATCTGTGGGCAGAAATATTTTCTGGGGAGAAGATGTCACTAACATTTTGAATCCAATATTTGCTCTGGCTTTGTTCTGCCTTCACAGGAATCCCTACTCTGCCAGGGTTTGGAGGAAGTCACAATCTTCCAGGCTGGATTCTGACACCTCAGAGCCCCTCCCCCACATTAGCTTGATATCCAAATGTGACTGGGCGGCTGGCAAGACTCTCAGTGATCAATGACAGCTCCAATCAAAGCCACCCAGATAGGCAGCGCACTCACGGCTCCTTGATATAAAAGGTGTTTTATTTCTCATCCCTTTATTTTTGTCACAGAAAGAATGCTCCTCATGTGTGGATTAACTAAAGTGTAAACATTAAATATTGATTGATGCATTATCAGCATGGAGCAGTGGCCTCCCGTCTGATTGATTCCTGCAGTGATTTATTGTCATATTTGGGGAGTCATTTCGCTTGATAACCAAGAGGGATCTCTTGCCTCCCCCTCTCCCCAACACCGACTCCACTCCCCTCATCTCTTCCCCAGTCCCTCCTCTTATTCTTCCAGGTGACATTTGAGTTTCAATAACCAAAACATCTTCATCTTACTGTTGAGAGGAAGTGTGTGGCCTGACATTTATTTTGGGTGTGTATATGTCTGTGTGTGTCTCCCAGGCAATTATCAAATCAATTAGCAGTGTAACGGAGAAACTAACAAATCTACCCTCTTCTATGGGTTTCTGATTCACAGGGCTGCCCCTACAGAGCTCTGCAAAATTATGATTGTGGGCAAATAGCAGGAGCATGAAGTACAAAATGAAACAAAGAGGGGAAAAAAAACTATAGTACTAGTCTTATTTCTCTGAGGGTTGCTTTTCAATGAATAAGTAGGAAGTGAAGAGAAATAAAATAACAATCCATAGTTATAATTGGTTATGAGTCTCTATAGATAGGAATCATCATACCACATTTTATCAGGTTGACCCACATGAAATTGCTGTTTTTATAGGTCAAAAATGATCAAACATTGATAATTTCATAGGGCTCAACCTTATATATTTAAGCTCCCCTCTGAAATAGGAGACGATGGTCTTTGTTTATTCTGTTTTCAAATGAGAAAACGGCACAAAAGGAACAAGTCACATTATAGCTACCCTTTAGTTGATGTGTTGGCAAACATCAAGCATCAATCTAAATGCAATACACAATTTCCTTATGGAAAACAGACCACAGCCTGTGAGGTAGCCACTATCATTCTACTCACTTTGTAGATCAAAAACATGAACAAACAAAACAAAGCATCAAGTGGACAAATAAGTCAGCAGACACCTCATGGGACACACCAGTCTAAAGATTCCAACATCCTTGCAGTGTGTCTTGCTCAAGGCATCCATGCATCAAAAGGAGACTCCCAGGTATCTCACAGCTCTGACTCCTGGTCAATGGTGTGCATGGTCACACATTCCTCAGATGGGTTGAAGACTTGGGCTTTAAACTCTACCTGTTTCCTTGTTCCTTCTTGGTGGAAGTAGAGTACAGACACTGTCCAGACCAGTGTAGAGAAAACATCAAAGGGAAGTAGCTGACCTTCCTCTTCGAGCTGCTATTCTGAACAAGAGCTCAGAGTCAGGCAGATCTGAAAAGCGGGCATTGGAAGCCTTCTTTGCTTCAGCCAGGGAGTCCAAATGGGCTTTCCCAGGGTCTTGGTGATCAGCATCCTGTCAGGGTAACGTCCTTGGGGAGGAGAAAGTGTGGGAATAGCCATGGGATTAATTATCAAGTAGATCTAGAACAGGAAGTCAGCACATTGTCCCCCCTTCACTTTCTCCAACCCTAGAAATTCCAGCTGGTGGCTCAGGGTCCCCCCACCATAGGACCCTGCTTATTACATGTAAGGCTCCCGGTCCTCATCAATGCCACTGCCATATTGTACAGATTACATCACCCAACAAGATGATCCTTCACCTATTCATGGACTGGAAGGACCCTCTGCTCTCTCCAGAACCTGTCAGCTCTCCCATGACCCACCCTTCCGTCTTTTCTTATTAACACATTCCAAGGATAACTTAGATAAAATAAAACATGATTGGCTGTTATAGAATGGCTGTGTCTTTCTGAAAGCTTGGTACTCTCCATGATGGCAATATATAATTATAATCAGAAATTAGCAAAAAATATAACTATTAGTGACCACATTCAGAAAATATCCTGATATAAACACATCCCACTATCATGACCTATGCACAAGTTCAGATGAAAATTCCTTCATTCCTTTATTTATGTGTATGTGTGGATGTTGGTGACAGTGGTGGTGGTGATAGTGGTGGTGGCAGTGGTGGTGGTATTGTTCACTTTCCAGCTTTTGAGTTGAATGTTTGGTTTATTTATTTCTAATCTTATGTTTTAATTAATCCACTAAAGCTATAAATTGTTCTCCAAATACTACTTTAACCACATCCCATAGCTCCTGGTGCGTGGTACCATTCATTTGTAAAAGGCTACTGATTTCAGTTTTGACTTAACCCAAGAATAAACTTGGAAAGATGTTGTTAAACTTCTGAGAGAGAACATCTGTAGCATATTTTCTAGAAATAGTATCTCTATAAATTCCAGGATTAGCTTAACTTCCAGAAATTGTCCTTTTCAAATCAAATCAATTTCATTGCCCTTAAAAGTCAAAGATCCAGTAAGACTCAATTTATATAATCCCAACCACATATAGCTGGTGTCACTGGCAGTCTAGATAGACAAGTCCATTGTTCCACTCAAAGATGCAGAGCAGAGCAAATACACATTTTTAAGGCCTTTGGGCTCTGCAAGGAGTGCTTGTTTTTTACCGTATTCAGTCCTGGCTCTTAATAAAGTTCATTTTCCTAACAATATTTATTCACTATCTAGCATGTGCTAAGGACTATTCTAGGCATTGGAAGTACAGCAAAAAAAAAATAATAATAATAATAAGCTAAAACCCCTTTCTCCTGGGTATTTGTTTGAGCAGCTTACTCTTAAATAAATGAGGTCAAATTCCCAGAGGCCCTGGGAATAGAAGAGAACCCTGGGATACAGAGGAATTGCTACTGCAGGAGTGGGGAAAAGAGCAAGTCCTCCTGACAGCACCAGAACTATGCCAGAACCCAGCCTGGGCTACATAGTGAATTCAAGTCCAGCCTGATCTACATAGTGAGACTCTCTCTCAAAAAAAAAAAAAAAAAAAAAAAAAAAGGAAAGAAAAAACTATGGTGATAAGAGCAGAGACTCAGGACTAGATCTCCTGGGTTTGGACAGTAGCTCTGCTTCTTACCAGCTGGAGCCCTGGCAATTCCTGCAAGCCTGCTTTACCAGCTCCTTGGAGTACTGCTGTTAGTGACAGAGGTACCATAAACTCCATCTCTGCAGAGTTCTCAAGTTCTTTCTCAAGACCTGATCTTCTTCTAACCACCAGATATCTGCTGGGCACCTACTATGCCAATCTACCCATCTTCTCCTTCCCTTTCATCCTGACATTTCTGCTCATCTTGTAGAAGTGCACACCAATGTTCAGAAAGAAATAACTTATCCAAAGTTGGTTTTGCAGGAGGGTAAAGTCTTCTGACTCCAACATCAGTGCTCACTCCAAGACCCCAAATTTTTGTTGGTTCTTGTTTTGGTTTGTTTTGTTTGCTCTCAGCAAGATGAGTCTTTGGAGAAGCATCTGTGGAATCTCAGTTGGACTACATACGCAAGTTGTTTTTTGTCATTTTTTTCAGTGCTGGGTATTGAACCCAGGGCCTCATGCATGCTCGATAAGCACTCTACCACTGAGCTACCAGTCCTATATGTGCAAGTCTTGTTCTTTCAACCTTGTTACCACCACCATAGTCATCATTATTTTCAGCATCTCATTGGGAGATGATCATCTTCATTGCTACCATTTTATTAGCCACCAGGGATTGTGCTAAACATGTTAAACTCATTGCACCCTTCACTCAAGATGACCATTAAGAAGCTGGGAAGGGTGGTGCGTCCCTATAATCTTCAAACTTGGGAGGCTGAGGTAAGAGGATCCCTGAGAGTTCGAAGCCAGCCTGGGCTACATAGTGAATTCAAGTCCAACCTGATCTACATAGCAAGACCCTCTCTCAAAAAAAAAAAAAAAAAAAAAAAGGAAAAAAAAAAAAAAAAAGAAAGAAAAGAGAAAACAAGATGGAGATAATAACAGAGACTTGGGACTAGATCTCCTGGGTTTAGATACGAGCTCTACTTCTGACCAGCTGGTTGAGGGTGATGTTGGGTTGAGTCTCCTGCCCAGTACTGCACAGGAAGTCAATGTCATCTAGGCTGAACACAGGCCTACTATTCCACAAAGCTCACATCTCCCTGCATGCCAGAGGCTGGCATGTCTTCTAAACAGAGCCCTTGAGAAAAAATTCTAACATTTCAGAGGACCACAGGCATCTGCAACTCTACAGACCCATGGATAACACTGAATGAATTTAAAAGTCTAAGTAGGACTAGTAAGAGCACATCTGGCAACAGAAGCAAAGAGGAAGAAATAAGCCATACAGATACTTTGTGTATCTCAGGTGAACCTGGGAGAAATCAAAGAAGGTGGCAGCTTGAGTCATTAGTAGCCAACATTCAGCAGCTGGGGAGCAGGTATGCTGGCCCCTGGCCCAGCAAAGGGGGTCTGGACCGGGCCGCAGCATTAACCCACACACGTAGCCAAAGTGTGCATGACTGATGTACCCTCCAAGCAGCAGGCCAATACCTTGTCACTGACCCTGGAGGTGGTGGCTTAGAGTGATAATGAAAGGGAAACCCCTTTGGGGTCTATCTTTAAATTCTCTGCATTCAATGCACCCTCTTCTTGCACACACACCACTGTTCTTGCCCCAATGCACACTAGGGCTTCCTGAGCAGAGGAGAAGCCCAGGAGCCTTCTGTAGCAGTAACCCGGAGGTGTCTTAATGGCTTCACACGGCCCAGGACTCTGCCTGATCCACCATCCACAGGAGTACCCTTAAGAGCCACCCACAGGGTTCATCTGAGGACTCATCCTCAAAGGTTTTCCCCACCCTCAACCCCAATCTAACTTTCAATGAGAGAATAGAATCTGTTACCCCAGGAAGAATAATTCAAGTCACACTCAGTCTGACTGCTTCACTCTCACTTACAAAAGCCAGTAAAAAAAAAAAAAAAAAAATCAAATCTCTCTCCTTCTGGCCTTGGAAGAAATGAGAATTGAGAGAGCAGCACTCTAATCTCAGCATTCAGTGAGTTCTAAAATTGTGTCCAAATGGCTCAAGGATGATCTCGATGGGAAGACATGGGAACTTGAAAGGTATATTCTCAGACATCACCCTAGGACAAGTGGCCCCTGCATCTCGGGAGAGAAGATTGTGACATTTGGTAGTGTCACTTCCCCTGTGGACACATTTCAGACTAACTCACTGCAAGTGAAACTGTGGCTGCATTTATTAAAAAGAGGACACCTTGGAGGCAAGATCCAAGGCTAAGGCTGCTTCCACACAGTGTACCCAGGGGCCCCTGCTGAACATCAGCATGAATTCAGAGACAAAGGGATGCAAGAAAGCCACTTCTGTGTAGCTGCAAACCCCAGAGTTGTGACAGAGCAGGAACCAGAAAGGGATGAGAAACTGTCTGAAAGGTGACTGGAGCTCTATGGAAATAACCTTTATAAAAAAGATACCAGGTTCCCTTTCATATGAAGGCTCTGTCAGTGAAAAGCTCCTGGGCTACTTTTTCAAATTGTTAATTAAAAGGAAAAGCATCTCTTGTTTTACTTATAAAAAAGACTTCATTATATGAGCTCCATGATTCTACCACTTAGAATGGAAAGCTTAAAAGCTTACCTAAGGCTTCAAAAGTGAGGGTTTGGGAAAGAAAATCACATTATTTCTTCTGCCAAAAATGTCTTTCCCATTTTTTAATCAACAAGTACAAGTCACCTCCTAATGTTGGTGTGTTATTTCCTGAAATTGCATATGATGGAGTTAAAGAAGTTTGAAAAAAGAGTTTTGAAGTTTGCTAAATGCCCATCATCTCCATAGCCACTCAAACCGGGCTATTTTTTATAATTCCTTTAAATTAAATATCTTTGATAATAAATGCAAATTAGGCAGCAATAAATTATAACTTCTAGGCTGACCAGTGACTAATTATATATATTATAATTAACTCCAGTTTCCTACACAAGGTATTTATCTTAATAATCATCCCATACCATTAGCATATCTTAAAGGGATTTTTGTAAAACAGGGTTTACCGTTTGAAAGGGCAAACCTTTGGGCTATGAAAGGGTGCTGAATCAAAAGAGATGAAATTACTTTAAAAAGAAGTTTGGGTTAAATATAAGTTCAGAAACTCAAATTATAGTCATAAAACCCTGACTTAAAAATATTTTTCCTAAATATACCCCCTGGTCATCACTAAATAGCCTTAGGTTCTAAAAATCTACAATTTCCACAAATCCATTCAAGATAGCTTTAACCCTCCAGGATCCAGTGAACACATGAATGGAAATGTGGGGTTGGGATGTCAACTGGAATTTGATGGAGGGACATGGTCAGTTTTCAAGAAACCCCTGACCCTGACTACGAAGAGCAACGGGAGAATTGACAGTCGGTGGTGGCAGCCAGAATGAAAAGGCTTCTGAGTTCATTCCCGTAAGACCTGTTCTTATCTATGTTTTAGAAATGTAATTACTTCTCCAACCCGCAGAAGGATGAGCTCTAGGAATTATAAATAAGGCAAGGGGAGCCTATGTCAACTTTTTCAGGCCCAGTTATCTGCTGACCTTTTGTAAGAAAGTTTTTCAATTGTAGTTGCTGCAGAGCTCAGGGGTGCTCTCCAAGAACCCATAAAAATGACCCGGAGGTGCTGCCTCCTCTGCCTACAGTGCCTATGTTTCTTTGAGACTGCTGGCGCCTCCTCCTGGGGTCCCTCCTCTGGGGTTCGGGAGTCCCCTTTAAGCTTTTGATACAGCTGGTAATCCCAGCTCTGGCCATTCTTCCTGCATTTTCCAACTGTCCATAGGTAATCGTCCAAGAGACTTGGACAAGTTGCAAAAGCCAAAGGCATCATGAAGGTCAAACTGCAATAGAGTGTGCCCTGATTTTATCCAGGAGATTGATGCGCAAATCACCTTGATTTCGATTTGGCACTAGGGTTATAAAATGCACTTGCAATCACCGATAACATGTAAGATCAGGCCCAAGCATGGGACACTGTATTTTATACCCTTGGTGGAGTTTTCCCTAATGCAACCATAAATCAGCCTGCAAACAGGGCATTTGGTCCATGTTAATAGAGACAACAGTGAGAAATCCAGGGTGCATTAGGTAGGCGATGTTTTTAGAACTTGGGAAGAGCTTAAAACCTTTAGTTTGTATCAGGGCCACCCAGAGGCAACCTTCAGGGGACGGAGCACAGCAGGGGCTTTAGGAAAAGTCACAGAGGAACGCTGACTACAGGATCACCCAGCAAGAAGTGCATGGGCGCGTCCACATGTGCTTGGAAATTTCTATGCCGAGTATTTAAACAGATTTAAAATCTTAAGGTAAGAGAAAAAGTACAAACTAGGAAAAGTCATTCTAATATACAAATTCAAGTGTGGAAAGGGAGCAAAGTGCAGCAAGAAGAGAGGGGGAAAATAAGCAGTCCAATCAGAAAACCACGGTTTATAAAATAACTTCTAGCAATAACAACTGTATTGTTCCTACTGTGTCTTTCCTGCCTGCCCCCACTGAATGTTTATACCAAATGAATATATTTTAAGAAAACAGTACTTTTTAAACTCACAAGGCCAGCCACCATTGTTTCTATAATCATTTAATAAGAAATACAGTGTAGAAAATCTTACTGGTCTTACAATGTCCAACTCAATACCAGAAAAGGAAAAAGAGTTGGTGGTCATCTTTCCTGGGTCAGGGAGACTTACACTCAGCTCCATATCGTCCCTAGAGAAGCCACTCTGCTTTCCCCAGCCTCCTTTCCCCCTCAGCACCACACACCTCATTCACGTGTGGGCATCCGAGTCAGCTGATATGCGGCCTCCCTCCAGTGGGAGCTCCCAAGGAAGAGAGGGGGAAACCTGGGTTGCAAAAAAAAAAAAAAAAAAAAAAAAATCAAAGAGAGAAGTAAAAACCTTGTATGACTTTCTCTCCACTTTGATATTCTTTTAGAGCTTCAAGATTTCTCCTTTAATCTAAAGTAAGTAAGAAAACATCTCATGAAAATGATTCACCTCTTGGTGGTTACACAGATTCCTCCCTAAGTAAAACACAAAACGGCAGGCTGAATGCGCAAAAAATAAATAAACAAACTTTGTCCACTTACAGCAACTAACATTGCCTTCAATTTGAAGAACAACTGCTTCAAAGCAAAAGTAAACTGCATTTACACCTTTTGCAAAATCTCACATTTGTATTTCTGGACATCATTTAAAAATGGGCATGACTACTGTGCTTGGTAGTACATGCCTGCAATCCCATCTACTCAGGAGACTGACACAGGAGGATCACATGTCAGAGGCCCGCCTTGGCAACGTAACACTGCCTCACTAACCTAAACTAATTAGTTAGGAGTATAGCCCAGTAGCAAACACTTGCTTAGCACAAGGTCCTGGGTTCAGTCCCCAGTATTGGAAGAAGAAAGGAAGGAAGGAAAGAAGGGAAGGAGGAAGAAAGAGGAAGGGGAGGGAAGGGAGAAAGAAAGAGGAGGGAGGGAGGAAAGAGGGAGGAAGGAGAGAAAGGAAAGGAAGAGAAAAGTGGCAGAATTTGGGTCAGGAGTTAAACAAAGGAGAGAAGTCTGACGTCACTCTTGGAAATTACTCCTAGGACCACACTGGCTATCTTGGAAGCCTGTGTCTCAACACACTTTCATTCTATGATTTACTCTTTCTTTCACTTAAAGTGGAAAAATACACACCACTTATATTTTTTTTAAACAATCTTTCTCTATAGGTATCTTATCAAGGTAAGAAAATAAGTTACTAAATAAAACTTTTGGATTATATTTAGAAAGAGGAAAAAAACAGTGACACACATTCTTAGAGCATTGAGGGCAAGTTTATGTTTCTGATATCTGGCTTCATTGTATCCAGATTAAATTTGCCAACAGTTTTACATAATTTAAAACAAAAATACAAAACACAAAGATAAGAATAAAAGGAGGCTCCCTGCTGCACTCTGCCCAAGGTCAGGATGTCAATTTAAAATAGCAAAAAAAAGAAAAACAAAACAAAAATCTACATTCTCTTTCCAAAAGGCAAGGCTGCACTCTGATTGGGTACCCACCCTCTTAGATGAGCGCCACACCTCCAGTCTCCCAGCATCCAAAAAGTCTTCATGGTGTCTGCCCACCTGTGTGCATGCTGAGCTATGCCTAAAAGCAAGAAGAGGCTTCTCACCAAGCAGTCACTGCTGACCCAGCCCTGTGGATGCACAAAATGGAATCTTCTGCTTCCAGGCAAAAGGGACATTTCTGGGTAGTGGCTGCTGGAGATAAAATGCAGACAGCATTCAGAGGAGCAGGCATAGGCTGAAAAGGTCCACTGGCCTGGGATCAGGCTCTGTGCTGTGGCTCTTGCCCTGGCCCTCCCAAAAACCTGGGCAGCCAAAAGCCAGGGCTAGGAGATGTACCTCTTCTGAGGCTGCAAGAGATAGGCAGGAGGCCCTTGGAGACCCCCAAGGCGGGATGGTCTTTACTCTGCTGAGTCCTTCATCTTGTCCTCACCAGCTTTTCCCCAGGGGATATCAGGGAGGCTGTCAGGAATCTGATGTAATCCAGGCTGATCTCTGCTACTGTGAGCCTTGGAACACCCTGGGACACCTATCAGGGCCTCAGATTCCCTACTGGGGAAGGCAGTGGTGACCCTGTTGGGCACGGTGATGTGCTGACAGCCACTAGGCTCGACCACCTGCAGGCTTTATGGGGATGGAGGGTGTGAGGATGTCTCCCTCCAACAGCTCTATCCACAAACAGGGTGGAAAAAGCTCTGGTTGGTACTGCTGAGGGCTGAGACAATTATTGCAAACACATTCAGCACAGGGCATGGCACACAAGGAAGCTGCATACAAAACAAGTTTACTTGAATGTTTGTTTCTTGTAAAATTATTCTTCAAGGCTGGGGGCGTAGCTCAGTGGTGAGTGCTTTCCCTAGCATCTTTGAGGCCCTGGGTTCAATCCTCAGAAAAAAGAAAAATTTTCAAATATAGGGATTCATCATATTTGAGAGTTATAAAAGCATCCCTCCAGGGAGAGTCTCTCTGATAAATAAATCCAAGAGAAACATTAGTACCCAGGAGAAAGTGATTCTGGCCCGTGTGCTTGGAAAGGGCACCACATGGGGGGAAGGCAGGCCTAGAAAGCGCCCCCCAGATTTAGTAATCCATCTGGAGGTGAGACCTCAAATGGCAAGCATTGGGGACCAAGGAAAAGGTAGCTTTACAAAATGGCCTTAAGAAGCAATAAGGTAATATGTAGAGATAAGAGAGTATATGGGAAGTCTTAGCACCTAACTCTCAATTTTGCTGTGAAACTAAACTGCCCTAAAAAAATTTAATTAAAAAATTTTTTAAAAGGAGTCTTAGGAAAAAAGCAGTAAGTGCTTCTTGTGGAGCTCATGAATAGCCCATCTGGGGAGAGCATCCTGTGGGAATTCAAAGAACACTAAGGCAATAACTGTGACAGTGCTCGGCCTGGGAGGTGGCATTAATTCCAGGGAAATGAGGACCCTCTGGCTGTCAAAGTAGCATTTCTAACCTAACACATTACAATCTGTATTATTAGAATTTCTGACCATCATTAAATGGATGGGCTAGATATTGTAAACGGCCATGAGGCAAGGGCATCTCTGCATCAGAGAGTTGATACATCATGCTTTATAGGTATTATATTTGGGCTTTTCTATTCTTGTTCCTCTATTAGTGATTCAAAGGACTGATGTGGGTGAGGCTTTGGAGAATTTCAAGAGCAGGTGGATGTCAGCGCTGTGTGAAGCAGGTGAGCGGCCTCCACTCTCCCTCCCAGGGCCTCGCCTGCCCTGTGGGGACAGGGACCACCACCGGGCCCTTCTCTGCATGCATTCCCGTCCTCCGCTGAGCACATTTTCTCTGTCAGAATGCGCACATGCTTGCCTCTTGCTCTTGCTGTCCCCTAGCTCTGGCATCTTCCCACCCCCTCCACTGTTTCTCTGCCCCCAGGATTCCCCACCCCCTACAGACACCATTCTTGATAATTATAGTTTATTGATTCTCCCAGTGTTTGCTGCCCCCGGTGCCTTGTTCTTTGTCTTAGTTGGGCACCTTCCTTTCCATCACCGTCTGCGTTTCTCAGGAGCAAAGTGTTTCCTGTGCTTACCCACAGAGCAGTGCTGCCCCAGAGCTGCAGGGTCACACTCCCTCATCCCCACCCTGCACCCACACCGAGGCCCTGAAGGTGAATCCGGAGAGAAGTTGAAATAATCATAGCAGTAAACATGTATTGACACTTACCACAAGCCAGACACGTCACAACGCAAGTGTCCCTCACAGGCAGGCTCCATGTCCTTCCAAGTCCCTGTCACCCATTACTGCAAATGAGGCTCACCTGAAGTCTCACAGCTTCCAAGTGCTGCAGCTGGGACCTGGCCCCAACCTGTACACACAGATCCCTAATTCTCAGCCCCCCAAAAACAAACTCACTGATTCAGGTGAAGCAGATGATGGTGTGGGGTGAAGAGAAAATGACCCAAGATGCAAGTTTAAAACAACAAAACGTGCATGATGAGATGAGTTTGATTAGCAGATTCCCCGCCCACTGCTGGAGCTGGTGCCCCAGCTGTTGAAGGAGACAACCTGACTCCCAAGCTGTTTACTTCTCAGCCATAAACAGGAAGGCCATAAAAGGGGCCCCTTTTGGTCATCCAGTCAGGGGCTTCCCCTGGGCCTCTCTTCCTTTTCCTCATCCCCCAGTGCATGGCCACAGGCAGAGGGAGTGCTTCCTTGAGAATGTCACTACCTCCCAAGTGCCTTTGTCCCTTGGCTGGAAATTTCAACCAGTATGTCACGCTGAGTTAGAGAACAGAGGTAGACTCCCCGGGGACACGAGTTACAGCGACCCACAGATGTTCCGTTAACTACCACAATCCCCACTGACAATATGAGTTTCCACTAACGGATACACAGACAGAACCCATTTCCTGAAAACACAAAACTTAGATTAAAAAAAGAAAAATCCTGGAGGGAAAGGTATTAAGATATTCAGGGGTGAGGACAGAACATGGGAAGGAAGATTACACATGGCATCTCAAAGAATGCTCTCTGTCACATTCTTTGCAAAAGATTCTGCCCCCCCAAATTGGGGGAGGGGCGGAAGTCACAGCTAGGCGGTGACATACTCTTGGAGATGCCAGTGCGCAAGGCTTCTTAAAAGATTCTGATAAATCCTGTAGCAAAACACCTTGTTTCACTGCATAACCAATTTTTCAAAGGTCTTTACTCAGAACATTGTATTTCCACAAATGGTCAATTTACTTTATGACATTTCAAGTCCGCGTTGATGTTTTGGGAACCTCTGGGTTACTACCACATGAGGTCAGATGTTTGGTCGCACTGGTCTCATTTTACCATGACTTTCCTTGTCAGAGTCTTAGTGTTAGAGCCAACGGATGTAACTTTCTTCACTGTTTGCTGTCCTGCTCCCCCAAGAAGGAGCTGAGCCCCACAAGGAAGAGATGAGATGGATGGAGATGCCTTGGCTCTGGGAGGGATTTGTCCAGGAATGGCCTCTTTTGGGTCCAGGGAGATCTCCAGATTCCAGGAAGCCTTGTGCTGTGACAGCCCCTTCTCTCTTTGGCTCAGTGACATTCAGTCCTATCCTCTTCAATTCCACAAGTGGAGGATGACAGCAAAACTTCCAGATATGCATTCTATGGAATTATTTCAAGGAGTGTGTGTGTGTGTGTGTGTGTGTGTGTGTGTGTGTGTGTAAGATCAACTTATAAAAAAATTCTGAATGATCCTAACAAAAAGTTTTTAATTTGGCTGAGTCCTTAAAAAATATATGTGGGGGCCAGTGCGATAGCTCAGCAGCATAAGCACCTGCCTGACAAGCACGAGGTCCTGAGTTCGACTCCCAGAACCCACATACAAAAAAAGGGCCAGTGATATCGCTCAGCAGCACAGGTGCCTACTGGCACGCGAAGTCCTGAGGTCGACCCCCAGTACCCACACACACACACACAAAAAAATATATATGTGTGTGTGTGTGTGTGTGTGTGTGTGTGTGTGTGTGTGTGACTTTTCCCTGGTCCATGGCCCTCACCCCAGCCAGGGAATGTCCCCAGTACCTTTCATCTCTCACTGAAAGAAACTTTTCTGGGGTCAACCATCTCACTGCAGCCTTACAGCCCCCCAAAGCATCTCAGACCCTGGGCCAGCGTCCTTTGCTGCCGGCATCTTGTCACTGAGCACATACCTGTTACTCGCTGGAATTTTTTGTTCCTTAGATGAGAAGACAGAAGTTCTCAAATTGGTGAACAAAACCTGGCTCACTGATATCTTAAACTCACAATGTTTCTGAAAAATGTTGCCTGTCTATACTAATTAAGTAATTTCATTTAAAACTCTGAATTTATGGCCTCTGTTTAAAAAGAAGATTCAGCAACAATAGGAGCACATTCTCCTTTCACAACCATCATCTGGTGTAGCAGTTTTCAGATAGTTCAAATAGCTTCAATTTGCTAAGGTCTTCATTTCCTAATGCCACTGGGAAACTAAGACATTAGCTACCTCTGTGATCTTGGGCAAGTTTCTCTACCATTCATTACCTGTGTGACCTTGAGCAGATTAATAATCATCCCTGTGTCTTGATTTTCTCACCTGGAAAATGTGAACAATAGTATTCTACTATATCCACTAGGTTAAGCTAGGTTTGCTGTGAAAAAAAAATAAATCTCCAAAATCTTAGTGAATCACCACGATGAAAGTTTATTTCTCAAACTCCATGTCTCATGCTGGTGAATATAGGCAAGGGGGAGTACAGGGGATGCCTTGGTTGTCATAATGGCTCAGAGTTCCTGGGCAAAGAAGGTTCCCATCTTGGCCTATGTTTCCATGGTCAGTCCAGGAACCATGAAAGTCAGAGTTGAGAGGAAACTGGAGAATCACCCACTGTCTCTTAAAACATCCACTGGAAAGGGACACACATTTTTTTCATTCACAGCCCATTGGCTAAATCAAGTCACACGTTCTTGCATAACTTCACAAGGGGCAAAAGCGTTAATGTACAACCAAAAGAGCCGCTGTGATACTTCAGAGCCCTTCCCTTCCACTGGCCTTTTGCCAGTTAATTTTAACTGTCAATTTTTGACTAAGAGACTCCTGGAAAGGTGATTGGACCATGGAGGTGCTATACTCATCGATGGATCCATCCAGTGATGTTCAGAGCTGATATTCACTGTTGCTAGGAGGTGGGCCCAGTTGGAGGAGATGGGTCACTGGAGGATTTGGAGGATATATCTCTCACTGGTGCTCTTCTCTGGTGCTCTGCTTCCCAGCCACCATGACATGAGCAACTTCACTCTACCATGCCCACTGCCATCATGCTTCTGCTTTGGAACTAACTGACCATGGACTGAAACCTCAAAAAACATGAGCCAAATAAACCTGTCCTCCTTTAAGGGTGGGTGTCAGGTATTTTGTCCTAGCCATGAAAAACCATTAAACAGGTCCCTCCCAAGGTTCTGGAACTAATGTTATATTTGTTGCTTGGTGTTTCTTTTTATTATTATTAATTTTTTACTAGTACATGTTTGCAGTCAATAGTGATTCCACTTATCATGGGGGTTGGTACATGTAAATAACACATCTTAATTCTTTTTGCATCTTCTACTCCCTTTCATTCCCCTTCCTATAATTTGATGTTTCTTTACCTAAAGAATCAGGAACTCCCCCCCAAAAAAAAAAGACTGGATAGGGCCAGTGAGATGGCTCAGCGGCGTAAGCGCCTGCCTGGCAAGCGTGAAGGCCCAAGTTCAACTCCCAGAACTCACATACAAAAAAAGGGTCAGTGATATCACTCAGCAGCACGAGCACCTGCTGGCGCACGAGGTCCTGAGGTCGACCCCCGGTACCCACAAAAAAAAACTGGATAAATTGAATCCATCCCTGGCTAGATACACTTGTGAAGAACTCTAATGACTTCCCCACAACTGAACCAGCTTCTGTGAGAACCAAGTTAACCCTTCCCTTTCAAGCCAGTACCCAGCACTGGGTTTGTAACCTACCAGTGTGGACTCTATTATAGGCCATAGTAAAGATGTACACACCTCTGACTTTCACTCTGGACCAACACATTCACACTAGATTTGTTTCATGAGGAAACTGGGCTTATCATAAGTCATCATTAACAAACATGGAGAATTGCCATAATGTAGCTAAACATACTTTGGGTTGTGTGTGTGTGTCTATGTGTGTGTTGGGAATCTGTGACTCTGAGGAAGTCCTGTCCCTTTCTGGATCCCAGTCACCACTTCTGTCCATGGGTGAGGTAAGGGATTAGATGATTGCTCCATACCAAATTTGGGGAGTTCTTGAAGGGTGCAGCCACAGGTAGGAATACTAGTTGTGCAGTGAAAGCCACAGCAGATTAATTATGCAGGCAGCCCCACCCTCTGCAAAAGGCCCATCTGGGAGGTCAGCCTGCAGGCATTGTTCCTTGGGATATTACAGGCCTGTGTCTTTGCCCTCCTCATCCAAATAAAGCTTCCCAGCAGTCCACTTCCGGGCCTCCACAGACCCTGCCCCCTCCTGCTGTCACAGGCTCACAGCTGTGGGTTCTTTTCCTAACAAGCTTTTCTGGTCAGACACAGAGATGAAAGAAAGGGCCTCAAACCCTTTGCTTGGTGCGTCTCTTCTGAATGTTTTTTTGTTTTGTTTTGTTTTGTTTTTTGCCAACTCCCAATTATATTCTCACCACATGCTTAGATTTTTTTCTTCGTATTTGAATGCAAAATAGATCAAATCTAAATCACACCAAAAAAGCCCCAGCCAAGGGGCTGAGTATTTACCAGCTGAGTATCTTGGGCAAGTACCATAATCTCTGGGGTGTCTAGATGTTCTAGATGTTCTTTCTAGTCTAGATGTTCACCTGTAAAAATGGAGATACCTGCCATTCCCATTTCTGGGGGTTGCTGGTAGGATGGAAGTGTTCTGCTACATTTAAAAGAACTTATAAGTATAAAAGGGTGGGGAACAGTGTCCCCCAGTTAATTCTGTTTTGATTTCTTGGAGTCAGAATGTAGTAGTTTTCTACTGCTGTGAAATAAATTACCATGAATCTAGTAGCTTAAAACAGTGTTCATTTATTACAACATACCTCTGTAGGCCAAAAGTCCAGGTAGGCTCACCAGAATTCTCGTCACAAGATCAAAATTAAGGTATCTGCCAGCTGGATTCTTATCTGGGGGCTCTGCTTCCAACTTCATTCAAGTTGTGGACAGAACCTAGTTCCTTCAGTGATGGGTCTGATGTGCTGTTTCTTTCAGTCAGTTGGAGGTTGAAGTTCTCTGCTTCTCTAAGCTGCCTACATCCTTCTCATGGGGTCCTTTCCAAAGTCAAAGCCAGAAAGAGAGCACTAAATCTCCACCTGACTGAGTCAGATCTACCTAGACAATCTCCACCTTTGAAGGTTAATTTACTTAAGATTTTAATTATACCGAAAAAGCCCTTCCTAGGAGTACCTTCATGAGTGTCATATTTAATAACCAAAAGAGGAGATTCTGCCTCTCTGCCTTAGAGGAGGGCGGGGGCATTTGTAGAACTCTTCCTACTACACTGTAATTGGTAAACTGTGTCCAGAAAATTAAGATGATAAATGTTCAGCAATGAAAGGAGTTTGTAGCTAAGTCATTTGGGGATAGTGTGGGTAAAACAGTTTTGCTGGCTAGCTTTCCAGTTCAGGGTATATGGAAGCCATTACTACGCCACCGTGTCCAGTGACTTTTCAAGACAGGCAACATCCCCCACATTTATTAAGCGATAATACTCTTCTCTGCCAGAATACTGGTTATGCTTTATAACCCACCTTAAGATACAGTTATCAATGTTTTTAAAGGAATTAGTTATCCATATAGGCAAAGGTCCAAAATGATCGTATTAGTAAACTTTCTGTCACTGTGACACAGCATCTGAGGAAAACAACTTAAAGGAAGAAAGATTTATTTTGGCTCATGGTTTCAGAGGTTCAGCTGGTTCCATGGCTGTGGGTTACTTTTCTCATTGCTGAGACAAAATACCCGATGCCCAAAGTTAAAAGGAGGAAAGGTTTATTTCAGTTCACAGTTGGCAGAGGTTTCAGTCCATAATCAGCTGGCTCCAAGGCAGGGTGGCATGGTAGACAGATATTGCAGAGGAGAAACAGTTCAGGGCAGGCAGAAGGCTGCAAAACCAGCCAGTAGCAAGCAACGACAGCAGCCGTCTTTCTTGCCCTTATGTTCTATACAGGGAACACACCCTTAGGGTGGGTAGCACTCACACCCAGGGTGGGTCTTCCCATTATCCACATCCAGAACTATGCTAAACCAATCAGTGGACTAATTTAGTAATCACACACCCTTGATCCCAGCATCACACACTCCAGATCCAGCCACCTCTGAAAAGCCCCGCCTATGACTATATGAGGCTTTGGGGGGACATCTAGGCACAAGCCATAACAGGTGAGGTGGAGCAAAGCTGCAGAGGAAGAAAGGAAGCAGAGAAAAAAAGAAAGAGCCGGAGAGGAAGATGCTGGGGAACAGATATACCCTTGAAAGGCAGATCACCTACTTCCTCTCAATGGGACCCACCTCCTAACTGTCCATCCAGCTACGAATTCCTTAGTGGGTAAATCCTCTCATGATCCACTCACTGTTCTAGGCCCACCTCTGCACATCGTTGTGTTGAGGATCAAGCCTTCCATAATCAAGTCTTTGAAGGATACTTCACACTTAAACCATAACAATGATATATAGGAAATTTCCTATATCTTTTTAGGTCAGATTTCAGAGAATTGTGACCTGATTTTTCTACTAACTCATTATATCCAGGTACCTCCAAGGCACAGTCAGGAGAGCCAGTTACTAGAAGAAGCTAATTATATGTGGCCATCCAAGGACCCTTTACTGTGCTTCCTACAAGGGCCAGGTCCTCAATACCCCATTACCTGTGGGGAATACATTCCAAGACCCCCAGTGAAAACTGGAAATCATGGCTAGCACTAACTCTGTATAGACTGTGTTTACCCCTAGATACCCATAATAAAATGTAATGTATTATCTAGGCACTACAATAACTGTCTTAGTCACATTCCTCATCGCCAGAATATAACACTAAACACCCACAACTTGAAGGAAGAGAGGTTTATTTTGGCTCATGTTCTGCAGAGGTTTCAGCCCATGGTCAGCTGGCTCCAGGACAGAAGTGGCATGGTGGAAGGGTCTGAGTGATGAAAGCTGCTCATGTCATGGAGGCAGAGAAGCAGAGTCAAGGGAGGAGCCAGGAAGGGAGGTATGACCTTCTGGGTCACATCCACAGTAACCCATCTCTTCTGATCAGGCCCCACCTCCTTATAGCAAGTCAGCTATAACGCCCCTATAATCCAGTCACCTTCCAGAGGCCCCACATATGATCAAATGAGGCTTTAGGAGAACATCTAGATATAAACCATAGTAATAAAATAGAACAATCATAACAATATACTGTAATAAAGGATAGGTGTTCCTCTCTCTTCTCTCTCTCTTAAAACATCCTGTTGCTCTGTAACCCCCTTCTTCTTATGCTGATGTGAGATGACAGTGCCTACATGATGACATGAGGTGAAGTGCATGATGAAGGCAATGTGTTGTAGTGTTGGGCTGCTACAGAAGGGTTACTAGATAATAGGCAGTGCAATACTGCAACAGTAAATATGATAACTAAGATGGCCACTAAGAGACAAACGGGAGGATGCCGCATACCACTTGGATACACTGGACAAAGGGATGATTCATCTCCAGGACAGACAGAGCAGGATGGCACAAGATTTTATCACACTATGTAGAATGGCACACAACTTAATACTTATGGAGCATTTGGGGATTTTCCACTTAATATTTTTGCATAATGGCTGACTATGCGTAACTGAGAACACAGAAAGCAAAACCTTTGGTGAGGGGGATCACTGTCTTGTGCCACTAGCAACCTAAGAAGGCTGCAGACTCTATAGTCACGTTCACAGCCTGGAAGGTATTGGCTAGCCCCCAACTCAGTTTCCCTTGGGTTAAGACTGAAAGGCCAGAGTAAGAGCCATATCTAGGAAGAAACAAGGTGGGGAATGAGGAGAGTTTGCGGGACACACTCCTTTAAAATGAGGCATTTTTCCATTGCCCTTCTAAGCTAAGCTGCTCTGACCACCCCTCAAGCAGAGAGGAAGGTCCCTTCTTGGAAAGTACGTCCCTAACAAGCAGCCCCTTCTCCAGGCATCACCCCCCCACCCTTTCACCAACTGATCCAGGGACATATCAGAGGCCAGGCCTGAAGCTACTCTATCACTCAACCTTGGGCACTTGAAATAAGAAATGGGTGCATGTCTTATATTCCCCTCTTCATGATCTCCCATATCAACTCCAAAATAATTTTTGCTTTCAATCCATTTAACTGCTGCTTTATTCTTGATTTCAAATGTTTTTCCTTTAAGAATCCCCCAGCCATCTTTCAGGTAAATAGCAAGTAGGTTGTGGACACTCTAATAAATTGCAACCTCAGATAGAATGTTGCTCTTGCTGAAGTCAAGTGATTAAATATTTTAATAGCATAGCAAACTTATGAAAAGACTTTAAAAAAAAAAAAAAAAAACAGAAGTGACTTTATTCTCCCAGTTTGTGTTTCTGATTATTTTACTACTGGGTCAAATGTCTGTCAAAGATTTTTGAAACCCAAGTTTGACTTTGAACAACCTCGAAAGGTTTCTACAACTCAACACTGCATCATGCCCTATAAACAGGCCAGGACTTTGCCTGCACATGTCTAACTATCCAGTTCAATATCACCATGGCACCTAAAAGGTTTTTAATATAGATATTAAATATATCCATATCACTGCTTCAGTGGGAGCATGAGCTGTGCTTTTTTCCTCTGGGGTCTTCCAAGCTATTTGCTGCTGACATGCACTATTAAAAATAAACCTACCCTGAGGAACTAGTCATTTTACATGGTATTAGGACTAATGTTATAATTTAAGTAGCTGCAGAGATTTTTCAACTACAGAGGCCCCAGATAATGGTGGAAACATGATCATGTGAGATAATCTTTTTGCGGAAATGACTTTCATCATCTGTAATATGTCATTTAGATGCTTATTTAAGACTTATACTATTGAACAAATATTGATGCCTTCAACAGAATAAAAAAACATCGATGCCACAATTAGATAAAGAATCAGATTCAATTCTGGGGCTTAGGAATAGGCTGCGTATGAAACAATATCCCTGGAATCTGTGTAGCAAGTCGGACTAGGAGGGAGGGGAAGAATAAAGCAGGAAAGCCACTTCAATTCTACCACATGTTCCATTTAGGAGCAGGCAAAGCACGAACATTTCATGTCTACAGAATCTGCATCATACCCCTATAAAGAAGGTAATGTTTTATGTCCAATTTATGGTTGAGGAAGTCAAAGTTCAACAAGTTTTCTTAAGCTGAAATTCAAACAAGGTCATTACTAAGATATGGGAAAAACAAGACCCAAAGTAGCTCTGATTCAAAGTGTGTATACACTACACAAATACTGTCCTTGCCCACAATTTGTGGAGGGGACAAGACTCTGACAGGTTTCTCCACTCTACCCATGGGACAGAAAAGTAAGACTACGACGTAATTCACCATCTGTTCATCCCTGGTTTCAGATGATTCATCTGCTCCTCCACCAATACATACATATTTAGTGAACGTCTACAATGTACTAGGCACTTAGGCGCAGAGAAAAATGAAATTTAAAAGGCTCCAACCCCAACCTCTAGCTGGAGGTCCACATGCAGGGCCTCTTGGTTTGGTAGAAACTGGATGCCCCCATTGAGTAACTGCCCAGGCTGGGAAAGGCAGTGCCCACACTGTGTGTCCATGCAGTGTTATGGCCCTTTTGATAGAGCAGGTGGGAGCAAAGACCTCTTCAACTCTGAGAGACACGGAACTAAGACTTTCCCCAATAGCATCAGAGTCAGAGCTCCCAAGTGATGCAGGCCCATTGCTCCACATGTGTAACTAGCTTCATTTAGTGGCACTCTGCTGTCTACCATTACATAACCCCATGCCATCCGTCCTCTGTCTACTTGGATTAGGCTAGTTCTCTACAGATAACAGTCCAGGAAAGTGGGTATCATCATCCCACTTTACAGATGAGGAAACTGAAGCCCAAAGAGGTGACGTAACTTATCCAAGGACAGATAACTGGATGATGGAGTGGAGGGAGAACACCTCACCTTCCTAAAAGACTCTGAGCTTCTGCCTTGCCGGGGCCTTAGATTTCAGTGATGGGTCCATTTTAAGGTAAGGATCCCAAGGTCCAGAGATGTAAGTCACTTGCCTTTGCACACCACCAGGAGGAGTCAGAAACAGAACTTGATTCCTGATAACAAACCCCCAGCCCTCCCTGTGGGGTGTTGACTTGGTCTTAGTAATGGCATGCCGTGTCCTCTCTGGTCACGGGCGCTGTCACTCTGGGGACCTAACTCTTCCTGTTAAAGATAAAACACTGAAGTCTCTTCTTGACCCTCTTCCCCCTGCTTGCTTCTCAGATCCCTAGGATTCCCACAGCCTCATACAATCTGGGGCTACTAAGAGTCTCTTCAGGAAAGTAGGGGATCTATTTTTAAATCTAAAAAGAAAAGTCATTTTTGCATGAGGGGTCCAGCAGTAAGGAGGAAGGAGGATGGAGAAAGGGGACCAGAAGGGTAGTGGAAAAGGCCTAGTGGGATGGGGTTAGTGTCTGGGGAAGCAGCACAGCTGGTCTGACGGGATTTGGCAAGCATGAGCCCTGTCTCCTTTCCAGTCATTTTTACCTGCTGCATTTGCATATCCATATGATATCTGTTATCCTAATTATATCTATTTTCCCAGGTACAGACAGACATACCCCAGAGTTGGGGTGCCCATTAGCAAATCACACGGGCCTCTGCAGCTGTGTTTTGATTAGCAGAAAAGGTTCTCTGGCATCCGAGAACTGAAATCACCTTTTAGGGTATGACAAGCGCAGCCAAGCGTCTTGCAAGTGAAAATCAGAGGTTTCTCCAAGGAAGGAGTGAGACCGACCACAAAGAATTAAAAGGAGAATAACCTTTAATGGTTTCAACTGCAAAAGCTCAGTCATGCTGAAGGCCTGCCATCCATCAGGCAGCGTGGCAGTCTAGGCTCTCTGCAGGCCAAGATTCTGGAAGGAGGGGATGGCAAGGAATCCCCAGGGCCAGCCCAACCCAGTACCTTCCCAAGCTGGGCTCCAGCAGGTACAGGGGGCAAGGACAGTTGCAGGATGTGCCAAGAGCATTATGGACCATGATATGTGCCCACCTGCCTCAAATGACTAGCAAGCAATACGCAAATCATTATGCAAATCACCACAAGACCTCTTTTATTCCCTGTGGTTCAGGTACTCCTTTAAGATAACACGTGGATATTTTCCTGTTTGCATGATCCACCATGGACTTCCATGCCCAAGCTCTTGATCTCCATGGGACAGTTGTGTCCTTATGTTATAAATGAAGATTATGGGTCCATACCTTAGGTACTAAGTGAATCACTCATAATAAATGGCATTTCCATACATCCTACCCTCTTTGACACTTGATAACTTTGTAAAGGAGCCTGAGCTGGTTGTATGATCCCTACTGAACTGGACCTAAAGGCATTAACGAAGGTCAGTTAGCCAGATTACAGTTGAACTCTCCCTTGAACCCAGGTGCCCTAACCTCAAGCCTAAAATATTGCACATGAGAAATGGTAGAGGACTAGAGAGCCGAAGACAATCCAGAAAAGGGAATATTCTAAATTTTTCTTCCTTCCATAACAGTGGCAGAGTTCCTCACTAGAGGAAGGAAGATCATGGCACTGGGGTGGGGATGGGGAAATACCAGGGCCTTGTGAATTGAAAATATGCCCTAGATGATTGCAATGTGTTCCTCAGTAGCTCTGGCAGAAAATTGCTCATTAATTCATTCTTTCCTCCAACAAATGTGTTTTGAGGAACTACTGTAAGCCCCAGACAGTGTACTATGCAGCTGACATTCAATTGGGAGCAGATAATTATCAGTTGTGCTAAGAGATGAGAGATGGGCAGAGGCCAATAAAGACAGGGCAGTCTCTTTGAGGGAAGGTATCTGGGCCAAATCCCCTCAAGGAGCATGAGCCAGCCATGCAGGAGCTGGAGAGAGAGAGCTCCAAGTGGGATGCACCATGGCCAGAGGTTCAGGGGCAGAAAGGGCTGTGAGTTTGAGAACACAAAGAAGGTGGGCCTGGCCGAAGCTGGCTGGAAGACTGCAAAGAGCAGCTAGTATGAGATGAACTTGGAAAGGGACAAGGCCTTAGTGGAATTCTTAGGCAGCATTTAAGCTGCCCTTAAGCTTAATGACTTAAAGCCAACAGTTTCGTTTTTCAATTAAAACAGATTAAATACTATGGTATTCTATACTATAATATGTAGTATTTTCCAACTTCAGCATGCATCAGGATCACTTGGAAGGCTCAATCAAGCTCCCGGATCTGCTACCACTTCCTGTCTGGGGTGGGGCCTGAGAATCTGCATGTCAGCAAGTTCTTAGGTGATGGGTGATGATGCTGGTTCTAGGACCCCACTTTGCGATTCACTGTATTAAGAGCATATCACATTTATTACAGTCACATTTTATTTTTTGAAACTCTTGTTTCAGTAATACTATGTTCTTAAGCACTTGGTCTCGGTGAAAAACATATTTTAAAGAGTGGGCCATAATCAAAACATTTGAAATTCCCTGATCTAACAACTTAGGACCCTTCTCTAAAAGGCTCTAATTGACTGCTAGAAATCTTGTGACATCTTTAAACATTATAAATAAATAAATAAATAAATAAATAAATAAATAAATAACTGACAATAAATTAGAGAAATTCTGGCTCAAATAGGAAATGTGATTCTGCTGATGAACTCACCTTGGTCTTAACTTAGTAGCCTAATGAACCCCCAAACAGACTGTTGCACTTGGACAAAGAGTCCGGGACAGTGCTCTAAGCTACTTGCCTCCTGATGCAGTGCTCGGGAGCACTCTGGCTGCTGTGACAATACCTCCACAGCCTGGTGCCACCTCCACAGTGCTGGCATCTCCCCAAAGACCCAGCAGGGTTTGGTACTCAGCTGAGGTGCCCCATGGCTCCCAGCATATTCCATGCACACTTTCTGGCTGGTTTCCTCTGCAGTCAAGCCCTGTTCTCCTAGGAGCTGTGCCAGTTCCAGATCTCCATGGGAATTTGGGGGTAAGTCCCAACCTCACTCTCCTGGACAGTTCTGACATCAACTATAAAACAGCATCTAATTCTTGTTCAGAAGCAGACTGTCCTGGTGGGGAAGTTGAGGGCTTCTCGCTGGAAGCCTAACAGAAAAGCAGCAGCCTCTAGAATCTACACTAATACAGGTGTCTAGAAAATTGTTCGCTCATTCATTCATTCGTTCATTCAACCAGTCATCAAGCCTTTACCAAGCACCTACTGTGTGCAAGGACCTCATTCTGACAATTGCACCAGTGAACACAGGTCACACCCTTTCCAACTCTTTCCCCAATTCCCTGGGTGACTTGAGCCAACCACTTCTCTTCTTAGAAATGTGGCCTACCAGTAAGGCACAGGGACACTATGAACAGTTAGCACGGCAGAGGCCCACAAGGGTAACCAAATCCCATCTCCTTACTTTATAAATGGAAACTTGGGTCCCAGCACAGGACAGAGACTTGTCCAGGGTCACATGGTGCGCTGCTGGCAGAACCCTCTGGAGGGTTCTGCCTCCCACCTGGCTTCCTTATACTCCTGCCCACAGCCTCATCCTTCCCTCCTGACCTCCCAGGGCTATCATGAGGATGAATAAGACTGTCCAATTGTCTCCAGGAATACATGACAGGCACCAGAAAGTTGCTGACTTCTTTAACATTATGACATAGATGGTGTCCTAGGGAACATTTTTGGTAGTGAGGATCCAGGCCAGGGACAGAAGCACTAAGCAGGCTCCAAATCCATCCAAGTGGAGCTGATCTCCCACCATGCCAATTCCCAACTACTGTATCTCTGGTGATTCTTCATGGCACAGTTCAGTGGCTGCCACACAGGTGATGTCCTCCTGTCATTCAAAAGAGCCAACCTCGGGCCAGTGAGATAGCTCAGCGGCATAAGCACCTGCCTGGCAAGTGCGAGGTCCTGAGTTCAACTCCTGGTACCCACATACGAAAAAAGGGCCAGTGATATCGCTCAGAGGCACGGGTGCCTGCTGGCGCGCGAGGTCCTGAGGTCAACTCCCGGTGCCCACAAAAAAAAAAAAAAAAGAGCCAACCTCTCCTGCTCCAAGAAATCAGCATGTGTCTCTCTGTAACACTTCTCTCCTACCCGAGTGGGGGAGAGTTGATTCATTCCATCACTCACCTCACATACTTATATGGTATCAAAAGGATCAGGAGTGTGAAGAAGATTCAGACACAGTCACTGGCCCCAGGAGTCCATGCGTAGACAACTGCAAGGGTGCACAGTGGGTGTGACAGCAGAGGCCTTCGGGAGCTCTGGTGAAGGCAGAGTTGCATGCACACCCATCTCGCAGCCAATCTGTGGTCAACTTGAGCACAGGGATGGTGCCTTATCCATTTGCCTAGCCCTGAAAACTGCTCTTTCTCAGAGACTCCTCTGGAGAGAAGTGAGAGCCCAGGGATCTCTGGTCTCCTTGGAAAACTCCAGGAAGAGCCAAGTCCAGGGCAATCTCCTTCCCACTCTTTCACCACCCCACCCTCTGTGGCACTGGATGAGTAAGGCAGGTCTGTGGGACAGTCTGCCCAGGACACCTTCTCTGGGTGCTGCCCTGCGTGTTCTGCAAGTGTCTTTGTTTTCCTGGGACACAGTGAGTGAAGAGGACTTGCCTTGGGCTGCATATAAAATTATAAACTACAGTAAACATATATATATATATAAGTCACAAATCTTCCTTTTTATATTTTATTACTTCATGAAATAACACAACAAACACAAGTTTCATAATTAAATAAGAAAACTTACCATCTGTTTAATAACCATAAATGCCCATCTTCACAAGCGTATCACGTGTTGGTAGGTAGAAATACTATTGTCAGTAATAGCTGTGCTTTACTCACCAAATCACACAAGTACATGTGATGTCTAATACTCACAAGGCTTCCATTCCATGACCATGTGTGGCAGGTGCAAGAGGCGGGGTTAGCACTGTTGTCACCTACAAAGTCCAAGTGTGAGAACTGCATAATTGAGTCATGAAAAAAAATCACTAAAAATCACATAATAATGTTAAAGGCTATGGTCTTGTGGGGCTGCATTACTAACTATCCAGGACCACATGTAGCCTGCAGGTTTCGGGTCAGACATGCCAGTTCTACATGGTTATCACCATGTAGACACCATGAGACAATCTGTAAACCCAATGCTTGGTGCCTGAGCACATGGAGCCAATCAGAGGCATTTCAGTGATCCTTGAAACCAAGACTAAAAAAGAGTGCCCCGTATCTTTGGGTGAGGTGTGGACAGTTCTAGTCAGCCCCATTCCCTTCCATGAAGGAGTGTGCCAGGAGAGAGGGTAGAGCCAATGCTCAGGGAGAAGAAGAACAAGACACAGAATGTTCTGATGCCTCTAAATCCACTCATTGATTCGGTTCAGGAGGTCTTATTGCATCTTTTCTGAGATGCTCCAGTATCTTTTAATTCCCCTTCTTCCATACAGTGGTTCAACTTGAGTTTCTGTTGCTTGTAAGCCTTGGTGTTCTAATAGTACAGTACTGCTCAAGCCTCTACACTTAGAAAACGCCATTCCCTTGGCAGGGAGTCCAAGACCAGCTCCGGATGACAAACCATAGCCCACCCAGCTCTCTGGGATGCACTGTATTCCTACTCTTTTCATAATCCATGTTCCATCCTTCTGATAATCCTGGAGGCCCCAACATGCTTCCAACAAACTTCCTTCTTCTGTGATAGTGTCAGTCTCTTTTGCTTACAACCTAGAATGCTGGCAGATAAAAGGGCTCCTTTGTAAGGCTACTGTGAAGCTCAACTGAAATCCTACTCGTAAAGCAATTCACTGAATTCCTGGCACATAATCAGGCTCAGTTAAGTTAGTTATTGAGATGATTATAGATTTCCATGAAGGGATGACTAAGGTCAAACACAAGGTTTTCACTGACAAAAGAGATAGCAAAAATCCTAGCAACTTTCCCCTCTGCATTTAGAATTAGGCTGCCTGGGGTCGCACACTTGCCATATTCACCATAAATGGGCAACACTTGATGAGAACAATAGGGAGGCATGTACCATCCAAAGCCAGCGCTAAACAAACAGGAATGTTGAATGACAGTTTGGGCAACAAATTCTCCTTCTTCACTGTGGAGTGCTAGTCCTAACATTAGAATCATCACTTCAGTCTCAGGATGCACAGCCAATGAGTAGCATAAAGAAGTCACAGCAATGAAGGAAGAAAGGCTCAAGGGCAGAAGCCGAGACCAATTCTGGAGGACAAACAACTGTCCCAGGAATATGAACAGTACCTGCCCTGGACTGCTTTAGCACCAAGCATGCTTGGAAGTGCATGAATCTGCTTCTTACCTGACAGGCATATGAGCCAGATGAGTAAGGCACACAGCTGTACTTTGTAATTTGGTACATTCTAGACACAAAGTGATCTCTGCCATCAACATCATCATCAATGGCATCTCTGTCTCCTTCCTAATATTTATGGAGCTATTATTATGCTCCAAGGAAGAGCTAAACATTTTACATATGTTAATACATTTAATCCTTACAAGAACCTTATGTGGGGCTGAGGTTGTAGGTCAGTGGCAGAGCGCTTAGTTAGCACATATGAACCCTGGGTTTAAATTCCCAGTGGTACAAAGAAACACACACACACACACACACACACACACACACACACCAAAAAAAATAATAAAAAACAAAACCAAAAAAAAAAAAACACCTTATGAGGCTAGGTACTATTATTTTCATTAATGAACTGATGCCTAGAGAACTTAAGTGACTTGTCCAAGGTCATGCAGCCAGTAGGTCAGCAAGTCATAATTCATCCACATGGTTGACCAGACCCCTAACCATACAGCTGTAACTCAGCTGTATTGCTCCAAGGACGTCTTCTCCTCCCATACACATCCTCACACATCCTGACGCTAATTTCAGCCTGCCTCACTCTCCACAGACCTTTCTCTGTAGCCTTAACAGCCACAGAACAGAACTTTTGCCAAAGTGCCTTTGCATTTTTATTTGTAAGATAGGTTTTATGCCTGCATTAGGGCTGATGTCAGATCCTGTCTCTTCTACATTATGAACTCTTATGTATGTGCTATAAAAATGTCCCCTTGGTGCTTATGGCAATATATTGATCATGGCCATTTAATCTCATGTGCAAAGGCAGAGGACTGACACACACTCCTTTCTGCCAGCTTGGTCCATGGGTTTTGATCTTATAAATATCCCCTCCTACCAGTACTGGAGGGAGGGGGACTAAGAGAAAAGATTATTTATGAATGGAATTCACAGGCATTCTGCCCTGGATTAATTGCTCTCAGTCCTATTTTACGAAGGTCAAATGCATCAATAGTGGAAAAACAAATCTGAGATACACAGCTTCAATGAGGTAAAAACTCAGAAGTGTCATGCATCTTTCGGAAAGGTAGCTGTGCAGTAAGGCCAAGCTCGGTGGGTGGGGTGCAGAGTGGTGAGGCTCTGCAGCTCTGGAGGGGACAGCTGTGATGACCATCAACACATACTTGCCTAAGGAGCAGCTGCAGTTCACAATACCACACTGCCCCAGCCAGCACCCCCACGTTTCTTACTACTCTTGTCTTGTTCCAGAGAGGAGGAGCACAGATCAATAAGATGCGTTGACAGAGATGCCTGCGGCACAGCCATTTCTCAGGCTAGACACTGATGGCACCTATCACTAGCAATAAAAGGCTGCAGAGACAGAATTGAGGTGCATTCTATTGCGGACCTGTCTACCCCTCTCTGATAAACATCTCCCACACAAGCTTACAGCAAAGAAACCATTTCCAGGAGGCAAGGCGCCAGGCCACCTCTGAGGGTCGTTCCATTTTATTCCTGTGTGGTGCGTGGGTTGGGGAATGCTGCTGGAGGGTTGGCTGGCGGTGGCTCCTGGCTCCCAGGAAGGTGTCGCAAAGCCCCACGTGCTGTCGAAATCCATTCCAAATCAAATTACTTGAGAAAGGCCACACCTCATCAGTCTTCCTCACTTTTTGGAGAGAAAAAGGCATTATTCTGCCAAACTAGTTGCTTAAAGTGCTATTTGTTAAGCCCTTCTCACTGTGTTTAAAAAACAAAACAAAACAAAAACCTGCTGTAGATGCTGCAGCCATAGTGGATCTAAGGAGTCTGCCCTCTCCTCCTGGGTAGCCATTCCTTGCTGATCTTGGTCCCAACGGGTGGTCTAGTTCTGAAATGGACAGCACACATCCCTTGGGCTCCATTGCTCCCTTCCACCCTGCACACACTGAATCAAAACACACATCCTCACACACACACCATAATATCCTTCCTCTTAAAGGTAAGGGGATGGGGTGGGGGGGGTGCTGGGAACCCTCACTAGCCTTGGATTTGAACTCATACCACTCAAAGGAATAAAAGTCAGGAAAATAACATAATGAAAATTTTCACTCCAAAGTCAGCTTAGAGAACCCATAGAACATTCCAAGGTGGAGCTGGGGAAAGCGTTTTCAATAGGATAATCCACCTGAGCCTGGGCTTTTTAACTTCAGTAACACTGACATTTGGGTCCCCACAATCCTTTGTGGTGGCAGGCAGTACTGTGCTATAGGGTGTTTAGCAGCATCTCTGGTCTTTACCTACCTAATGCCAGGAGCATCTGTCACTTGTGACAACGAAAAGTACTTCCAGATATTATAAAATGACCCTGGGCTGGAAGTTGCCCCCCCATGAAAAATATTGCTCCAAGCAAAGCTGTGGAGATGGAGCTAAGTCCAGCCTGTCCAGGACTTGGGCAGTCCAGAGACTGCACAATTAATGTCCAAGTCATTGGGCGGCGAGGAGAACTACAGGAGACGTGAAAGCATCAACATCATCAGAGCAGCCGATTTTTGTTGAGTGCCTATCCCAGGCTAAGCGCATGCCAGGCATTCAGAACACACCATCTAATGACCATTCCTGGTTATTAATGCACGTGTAATGGGCTGGTGACTCAGAGTAAGAGGCAGCCAGATCCATCATTTTCACCAAATATGGTCAACATGAGAGATCATGGCCAGGCCACCTTGCTGCTGCACATGGGGAATGCAGGGTGCACCATGTCCCTGCAGAGGCGAGTTGTCAGCCTGTAGATATTTCTCCACACAGGATGAGCTGAAGAACTGGGTGCTCCTACTGCAAGGTCACCAGCCGAGATGACCACCCACCCCTCCATCCAACCTTGCATGAATGGTAGGTTTGTTGGTCAGGTCTGTACCCCTCACCACAAAAAGAGCATCGTGACCATGACCTGCATACAAGCATCACCCTGGAGCTCTTTGGAGCAATGCTGCTCTAGACCAACAGCACCCGGCTGCCAGCATCTACAGTGCTTCAGAGCATGTATTAGTCAGCATTCCATCACTGTAACAAATACCTGAAAGATTCAACTTAGAAAAGGTTTATTTTAGTTCACAACTGTAGAGGTTTCTGTCCACAATCAGTGGCTCAATTGTATTTGGAGCTGTGTTGAGGCAGCACATCATGGCAGGAGCACATGGCAGAGCAAAACCACTCATTTCATGGACAGAAAATGTAAAAAGGGGCTGGGGTGCCACTTTACCTTCTAAGGACACCTGCCAGTGACCTGCAGACCTTCCTAGGCCCCACTTCTTCCCAATAGCACCACTGTTTAAACACACTGAAGATCCAAACTATAACAGTACATGTACAGATGGAAGGAAATATTACTTCTCTCTAGATTCATCCATTCAACAAATATTTATGAAATGCCTACCATGTATGCTGACCCTGGGGGAGGTGACAGTCTGGTGACCCCTTACCCCCACTCCCAGGCAGATGACTCTACAGATGAAGCCACTCAGTTTACATGGGAGAAAATTGAAGCTCTACCAGACTAAAACACTTGGGAAAAATCTGCTGCAAACAATAGAATAAGAGTTTTAATGTAGACATCCTTTCCCCAAATCCTGGCTCTTTCTACTAAACACAACCTACTTTTCAACCACATTCACTGGATCGAAAAGAAGAAAGAGAGTCTTCTGCTTATCTTAACAAGTGAATCACGCCGAAGGCAGGATGGGGGTCTGGTGTCACACAGTCACACAGTCAGACAACTGACATCAGTCATCAAGTCACCCAAAATCAGAGGTTCAAAGATAGTTGAATTCATGGGGGTTGGGCTAGCCTAGCTCTAAGCTCCCTGCCAGCTTCTTCAGTTCTAAATCAAAGGCATTTAAAGACCACCTATAAAAAATACAAAGCAACCACAGCCCCTGAGTTCTTAACAAGTCTGCACCCTCACACTGGGTCTTCTCAACATGGAACATTCCTGCTCCAAATTCTTCTCTCACCTGAGCATCCCCAAAAATGAACACTTGTTTTGTTGTCATCTAGTTTTGTTCTTTCATAAAGATGAAACAAACCTGGTTTTAGGCATCAAGCAGCTTCAAAGCTAAGAGCCTGTTTTCTCATCTGTAAACTGGAAAGAGTAGAACACTTCACAGAGCTCCTGGGAGAACTCAGTGAGATAACATGTAATCTGAGCTCAGCCTGGATCCCAGTATGTGTGCAACAAATGGCAGCTACCTTCTCCTTCCCTTTTTCCTAAGAACATCCCAGGAGTCTACTGAGGGCTGCTGGAACCAGATGAGTCTCTTTGGGATTCTCCTAACCACCAAGCAGAGCTGGGCTGGGAGCAGGAAGAAGGTAGAGACCCATTCAAATGCAGGGGATACGAGTCCATAAGGGGGCATTGCCCTGGTTGCCACTTTTGGCCTGTCCTTAGAAGGTGGGCTCTCTGTGGTACTCATGAAAATAAGACCTGAAGCTTTCCCATGGGGTGGGGGCTGGGAGAGTCCATATGAATTCCTCACATTCTTCTGGTTCATCTAGCTTGGGAACTCCTTACTCCATGAGCCTTAGACACCTTTTACAACAGAAGCTGCAAATGGCAGACATCCATTTTATCAGCTTCACATGTAGCTATGTATGACCCTGCAGAGCTATGGAGGAACCACCAGTCCTCTCACCAAGATTTCAACTCAGGAGCTAGGACTTGTAAAGAACCCACTTTTTTTAGGAAGTCACAGGACTGATAATGACAGCTATTGCCCAGATGCTGTGCTGCCTTGTTCCAGTGGGGTGAGCAGTGGAAATTTTCCCAGAGGCAATAATGACAGTGGCCCTGGAAGAGCTATTCTGGAGACTGACTCTAGACAGGATAAGCCTGATTTCCTGGCCCTGCTAAAGAATGTGAGCCCCAAATCCTTTAGTAGGTCCTTTCTCCACTTAAATTAGAATCCGTTGGTGAAGCTAAGAACCCTGATGAAAGTGACCCTCAGTGTAGTTCCTGGTCTTAAACAGAACCAGTAGAAAACAGTTAGCATATGTGCACAGGAAACTACCCACCACTAACCCCTCCTACTCATCTCTACAAATGCTTCTCACAACATGGCCCTAGAAGCATACACATCTGCGTCAACTATGGTATAACAAGGGTACTGATGAAAAGCCAGGTTCCTGGATTAGAAATTTAACAGCTACACCACTCAGAAATACACATTTTTACCAAGCATTTTTCCTCACAATTTTTACATTTCCTAAAGTGTGAAAACAATTGGTCTGTGGTTCTTCTTAACCTTTTCCACATAGTCTGCTGCTAACCTCTGTGTGTCTCAGTGTGTAACAGGAAGAAGCTCCTGTGACCAGTGGTAATGGCCCTAGGTGGCTCTAGTTGCCCCTCGTCCCAAAAGCCACCCTGAGCACTAACGGAAGCACTATCTCACCTGGACCTGCTCACCTTTAGGTACGCTGGCTGTAAGGTTCTGGGCTATTCCAGGGCTACTCAAACTCTGACGCATGAACCAGTTTGATCCATGAATTGTTTGTGATCAATTCACAACATTGGAACTACAGAAACTGAGAGTGCATACTGAGGAGTATGCCAGTTTGCCAGATAATTTCATGGTTGCTGAGTCTTCGATACAGTTTGGGGCTTACATTTTACGTGTCTCTGTTTTCTATTTCTTTTTAAGTGATTTTTTTTTTTTTTTTTTGGTGGGTACCAGGGGTCGACCTCAGGACCTCGTGCGCCAGCAGGCGCCCATGCCGCTGAGCGATATCACCGGCCCTTTTTTCGTATGTGGGTTCCGGGAGTCAAACTCGGGCCCTCACGCTTGCCAGGCAGGCGCGTACGCCGCTGAGCCATCTCACCGGCCCCGTGATTTTTTTTTTTTTATCATATTTTACAAAAGTATTAGTCTATGACAGATTTGGGAGAGGGGGGACAAAAACCACTGGTCTTTCACCAAAAATGATCTTTCAACACAACTGGTCTATTGTATCCAGTCATAAGTTGCACGTCATTTGGGGGATTCTGATAGTGTTGGTCTAGTCTGAATTCCCTCTGAGGCATCTGTCAAGGAAGCTGCGGCCTCCTCTCTCACCATGAATGAGGCATCTAATTCTGACACTAGGTTAGTACCTGACATCCAAGGGTCTTTTTGTTTCTAGGCAGAATAATAGGAAGAGTCACTACTATGCAGAAACACAGGGAAAACTGTATGTCTCTCCATGGTCAACATAGGTGTCTCAGTGCCAACCGAGTCCCATCCTTATCCTGGCCAGTGCTTGTCCCTAGATCAAATGTGATCCAGCCCCTGAGAACCTTCAGGGTGTAATCTTAAATATAGCAGTGGCAATTTCCATGTCTCCATTAAATTATTTATATATAATATCTATTTCAAATCATCTTTTAATAGGAAACCAAACCTATTAATTTGAACAACACATAGGTAAAGTGTACAATTTGATCAGGTTTGGAATAACCATAAAACCATTGCTACAGTTAAGTCAATATAACCATAAAACTATTGCTACAATCAAGTCAACAGATATTTCTATCACCCCTAGAAGTTTCATTGTGTCCCTAGACAATCTCTCTCCCTCTCCTCCATTCCTCTCCATTTCAGAGCAATCACTAAATTACTAATGCTTTCTGTCACTACGGATTAGTCTGCATTTTCTAGCATTTTATGTAGATAGAATTACACTGTATGCACTCTTTTGGTTCTGTATTTTTACCTAAGCATAATACTTTCGAGATTCATCCACATCATAACAAGTATCAGTGGTTTATTCCTTTTGTACTGCAGAGCAGTATTCCAATATCTAGGTATTTTACAATCTGCCTTATCTATTGAATGGAAAAATACAGTTTAAAAAGGGAAACTTGGGCCGGTGAGATGGCTCAGCGGCTTAAGCGCCTGCGCAGCAAGCGCGAGGGCCCGAGTTCAACTCCCGGAACCCACATACGAAAAAGGGGCCGGTGATATCGCTCAGCGGCACGGGCGCGCAGGCGCCCCAGGTCCTGAGGTCAACCCCCCGGTACCCACAAAAAAAAAATAATAAAAAAATAAAAATAAATAAAGAGGGAAACTTAATTTCCCTAATCCTTCTGAAAGCACAATAACAAGAAGGAAAAATCGGCAAAAGAAAAATAAACTTCTCAGCACTCCTTCCTACCTCAGGACCTTTGTACTTGCTATTTACTTGGCCCAGAATACTCCTCAAATCTGGGCATAATTGAAGCCTCCTCTTCGTCCACATCTCAACTTTCAGATCATTTCCTCAGAGACCTGCTAAGATCCCCCTAATAATGCTTCCTGTGCTCTAATCCAATTCATTCTCCATCACATTACAAAATTTTATGTTCTCTAAAGTATTTATCATTGTCTGAATTTATTAAATCAGTTTGCTTGGTTTTTGTCTACCCCCTTCTTTAGAATGTAGGCTCCAGTAGGTCAGGGAACTTGTCTGTCTTGCTCACCACTAAATTCTTCATGTCTAAAATACCCACTGGAATGTAATAGATGCTCAGTAAATACATGAATGGTTACATGAAGGATAAATGAATGGATAAATGAATGAGAAGATTGAACTGTATTTTTTTAAGTTATAAAACCTTTGGTTTGGGAAAAATCCCAGAACTCCCTAATATAATAAAGATATTTAGAAGGCCACCCACCAACACTGGGGTTTGCTCATAGATCAAGTCAGAGCCTGGACCTGAAGGAGCAGCTGTGACATGGAAACCACTTAGTGCCACGGTGAGAAAGCAGCCTCGGCTGTCCTCACTGCACTGGCCGCTGAGACAGGCCACAAATCATCAGAAATGCTAAATCACATTTAAATCCCTCTGATCATGGCCACAGGGAATGATGAAGGACACTCACGCATAATTTACATACTGCCAGGCTCCTAAGAGCCTCTACATAGAGCCCCCACAGCCCCCAGGCACTATTTTTGAGGAGAAGGCCATCAAGCGACAGATTCAATCAAGTCTCTGCTTCCTCAGCACCAGGCAAAAAGGAAACTTCACCCTCCACTCGCTGACATCTGCGAGCGGGCATTGAAATGACATATGCTGTCAGATGCCTCCCAGGGAAGCCAGTACCACATGCAGCACAGTACACATGTGTGCTCGACTCTCGCGATTTACACACCTCCACCACTAAGAGGTACTTTGGTCAGACTTTCATTCCTTTTCCAGAGCCCAACCATAAAAAGTGTTTTAATATCAATGCACAGAGGAGGGGGTTTCCAGAAGGGTACTTAGCATTCTGCCTGTAAATGTTAGATTACATTTGATCACAACATGGTTACAATATTAAAAATGAATTGGGGGATGCAGCAATCATCAGAGAGCTTGAATCCAGACCAGATATGTCTGGGCCCAGACAGGTGGCTAGGATAGAATGCTCCATTGTAAGGATCGGGATGAATTTTTACAATCTAACGAAATAGGAAGAAAAACAGTCAGAAAAGCAAGGCCTGTAAGACACTGTATGAGGTTTAGACTTTTCAGGAGCACAAATAAAAACAGCACCTGTTTTATTGTTTGATTTTGTTTTGCACATAACTCAGAGGCATCTACATAATAGAGCCACATGAAACAACCAAGTGAATACAGGCTAGCACCTGAACGGCAGGGCAGTTACGTGTCCATGAATGCCCACGAACCTTCCAGAAGCATAAAGATGGACTGCAAATGACTCACAGGCACAACTGCACTTTGGCTCATGTGTGACTTACTTTAGTCTCAAATTTCTTTATGAGTTGGGTTTTCCAACTCATAAATTTCTTATGTTCTTTCTAACATAAGAATGTTAGAGATTCCCTATGATCAAGCACCATTTTTACTCTTGCCAATCTACTGTTCCTTTTCCCCTAACACTGAGCCAGGCAATCATACGATCCCAGGAAATAACCTATTTGATTAATTGCCTGTAAGCATTAAAAGAAAGCCGGTGTTTGTTTCACAGTTCCATTCCCAATGCTTAGCACATGACTCTGTAAAGTGAATGGATGAATGGATGAATAGAGAATGATATTTTAACCATATTATATCATTTGATCCTCACAACACCCCTGTAAAGTAATGATAATAGTTAACACTTATATTGTGCTAATTACAAGCCAGCCACTATTCTAAATTCTTCATACATATTAACTCTTTTAACCCTCCAGAACCCTATGAAATGAGGACTATTATTATCTCCATTTAACAGATGAAGAAATTGTTGGAGGCATATGGAAGTCACACTGCTGTTAGGAGGCAAAGCCGACTCCTGCTAGATGTTGGTGAGCACCATCCTTTTTCTCCATTAGCTGCATTTACTGGAGCAGGAAGTGGAAGGTGGCGATATTAATGAGAACAAGACTACCCACTGCATGAACGCGGAAACCTAAGGCTGTGTTCCTGAGACACTGTTAAATGATACAGCCAGGGTATGAACCTCAGTACCACTGAGTCCACTCTCAATGTCCCAACAGCACATGCGGAAGAAAGCTGGTCCCTGCAAATATTTGGGATCAGCCTAAGAGAAGCTGTCGGGGTGCCTGAGATAATAGGCATTGGTTTGCTTAGCTCTATTGCCTTAAATCAGTGGTGTTGTGAGATCCAGGAGAGAGAGAGAGAGAGAGAGAGAGAAACAAAGAAAGAAAGAGACACAGAGAGAGAGAGAGAGAAAGGAAGGAAAGAAAAAAGAGAGAAAGAAAGAGGGAAGGAAAGAAAGAAAGAAAAAAAAACAGCCCTAGAAAACATGAGTTCCACTTCACCTCTCCTAAAATCATGTTGTTTTGGTTGCGGAAGGAGAAATCTGCTGGAATAGCCCCATGTTCTGTCCCTGAGCGTCCCTGACGGCCTCCCCAGTGGCCAGAGCAAAGTCCTTTGCAGAAGCCTCCTGCATTACAGCCCAAGCCCGCTCCTGAGAAAGTCTTCCTTCTCAGGGACTGCATTTTACTACCAAATGTGCCAAGGAGTCCTGGGGAAGTGAGGAAACTGTGATGACAGAGTGGAAGCTGGGACAGAAGGAGAATTCATAAACATCATGAACTTGAAGAGGAGGAAAAGGTTGGAGCTAATTCCTGACAGCAGTGTGAGTTTGGATGGTTTCAGGATTACAGTTTAAGAGATCACTGCTTCTGTTTGAAAAGGGACAAGAAAGCAGGGAGATGGAGGTTGGAAGCTGGGAAATATTAGTCCTGTAAATTTCCAACTCCGTAAACTGGATATTAGGTTGAACAGTGCTGCTACTATGGATGGAGGATAAAATTTGGGAGAAAAATGTTAGTGCAACAATTAAGAAAATTTAGTTAATCTGGGAAAGGGGGAAGTAAAGAGATAGATGGGTGGGCTACATCCCCCCCCATTACAGAGCTGAAAACAGAAGAATGCATGTTGGGACTGAAAAGGCTGCACAGGACTGATTGATTCAAACTCAGTATGGGGACCAGTCAAAGCTACAACTCTGACCTAAACTGCAGTCTCAAGAAGAAACACTTCTCTCACTTAGAAAAGCGGGGGAGGAAAGATCTCTCAGAAGTCAGCAGAGAAACCTAGAGAAACATTCCCTATGACAGTCCTAGCTCAGCCAAGATTTGTGAGATTTGTAAATTACCACCAATGTGAGTGACAATCAGGCCTTGCTCAGTCCCCTCCCCACCCCCATTTTCTAAACCAGACCTTTCCATTTCATTTTTCTACCAAACTGAAAGCAAAAGAGGCTTTGCCCTATGAAAACTGATGGGGATAAGCTACCTCTGCCAGGAAAGGTTTCCCCGCACACAGACTTGTTATAAAACTAAGGTGCACGTCTCCGAAAATCTGTGATCTATTCTTTAAAAAATGGAGGTTTTGCTGAAAAAGTAACAAAGCACAGTTTAAAAAGAAAGTCGCTGAAAGACATTTGCTAAATTAGTGAACCTCGGAGTCCCATAGGGAGTCCATTGAGAGGATGTTCTTTATGAATGGAAATGGGCTTCCTGGTAGACCCCCATCATCTGCAAGTGCGCACACACTGGAGCACAGGACCCCACAGAGCTCACACCTAGACCCAGCTGAAGACGTTAATGAGAACTAATCACTTTCGCTGGATCCTAAGATTCTACTTCTCGAGCCGGTTGGGGATCCGTGCACCCTGCTGGGCTTTCTTATCATCCTACTAGTATGTATGCACTAGGTCCCAAGAATTAGCTACACTATATTGCTAGGTACTGAATTTTTTTTTTTTCACGCTCAGAAAACCGCAAAGGGATTTAACCAAAAGGAAGCAAAGGTTTTCTTTTTATAAATTCGATTAGTCCTTTCCACTTTCTCTGCCTCCGGACATTTCCTTCGGGAAGAATTTTTATACCCAGAGACCCCTTAGCGAGGCACTGTTGCATGCGGGCGCAGAGAATTCAAGTGCAAGACGCTCGATGTGGACGGAAAGTAAAAATCGTAGGCACTTGCAAGCCACAAGCCAAGTCCGTCTCTGAATGCCGTGCCGTTATAGGAATGGCCCCCCGTAAGGGAAGAAAGACAAAGTTTGCCGCGGGCAGGCAATGTCCGATCCTTGGCTGGGGTGCGGGCTGGTGCTTACCCAGCCCGTCCTCCGCTAGCCACGGCTGAATTTCCAGCCCCAGCCGGAGCCGAGCACCTGGTGCCTGCGCAGCACCCGGCGCCCGTCTGGAGATAGCCCTTGGCTGTGAGCGGCAGGAGGCCCCCCCAAAACTGCGCCTTTTCGCCGCCAGGACTTAGCTGCTGGAGAGACAGCGCCAAGAGTGCACTAAGTAGACTCGGCCAGGGGCGGGGACACCCACCGGAGCCTGCTCCCTCAGGCCTCAGGTTCGATGCTGCTCTAGTGTCGGAGGGGAGGTTAGTTAAGATCTGAGCGACAGCAAATGAGCTAGCAAAGCAGTTCCTGAAACTCCCTGGGAAGCGTAGTCCCAGAGATCGGGAAATAAACCTACGGAGGACTTTCCAAACTTGGTCTTTACTTTGTGTCATTTTTCTACCCTCCTCGCCTCTCAGCACTCTAACCCCAAACCCTAGGAAACAGCCCTAAGGACTAGAGTACGAGCCATTTCAACCCTTCCTCCCCATCCCTCCCCTCCCCCCACGTTTCCAGACTAGGAAAATACAAATAAACCCCGGGTGGTTAATGCACGCGGGCGCATCCAGGCGCCCCATTCCCAAACACACACACACACACACACACACACACACACACACACACACACACGGCGATCACCACCCGCTGCGTCCCACCCACCTCCGGAGAGGGGAGGGACTGGGAACCTGATCTCCGGGCTCCGGCCCGAACGTTTCCCCATCAATAATGTTGATACCATCGGTGTGCCTCTTCCCCCGCCCCCGGGGCGCCGCTGCCGCCTTTTTGCCGCTTTTTGCTGAGCGAAAGAAAACGAAACCTCCTCTACTGCCCTTACCTAGCCTCTCTTTGGAGCCAGTGAGGCCTGGGGCCCGGGACTTAGGAAGCAGGGGCGCGGGCAAAGCGCTTAGGGGCATCCTCCAGTTCTGGGGTAAGGAGCCCAATCTAGGCAGGCCGAACTTGAAAGAGGGTCTGGGGCTCAGGCAAGGCCTCATTCCAGACCCGGGGTCAGACTGGGCCTGAATCAGTGGGTGTTGCGGGTGGAGGAACCAGGCCCTGGAATGGGCCTTCAAACCTCCTCTTTCCAGGAATGGCGATTGAACTAAGAAGCCCGCAAACCCCATCCCTGGGAACGTGACCGTGGCCCGCGGCCTTGGGTCACAGCGCTCCAGTACCGCCAACCCAGCGAGGATTCTCTAGATCTTGGGGTAACTGAGGGGACATATTGATAGAAACAAGCATTAAACTCCCAAATGAACTGCCAAGCGCCTCCCCTGGGCGCGATTCCTCCAGGTCCGCGGGGTCGCGACCCTGGCGCAGCTGCTGCCAGGCTTTGGGCCACTCCCATTCCCCATCCCGGATCAGCTCCTAAGAACCGGAGCCTCTCGAGGAACCCGCAATTCCGAACCTCCGCAACCCGCTTCCCCCAGCAGCTGCCCCATCCACCACTGGGATGACGCGACCCCCTCGGGGCTCCAGGGGTGAGCCGGGCGTAGGGAAGACTCCAGATGCAGCACCTCTCTCGCACTCCAACCTTCTGCCCACCCGCTCAGAAATAAAAACGAACCCGCAGTCTGTCTCCGTTTTTATTGATTTAATTATTTCTTTGCATCCCGGCACGCGGAGCCTCGCCAGCTCCCTGACACCGGGGCGCCCGCATCAGCGAACCACGGAACTTGGGGCCGAGACAATGGCCCATAATTGATGTGTTGCCACCAACAATAAAGACCAATTCTCCTCTCCCCGCCATTCCAGCCGTCCCCATCCTCCCATCCCCCTCTCCTCCACCTCTCCTCTCCTCTCCCCGCCACGGAGGGAAAGAAAACAAGAAATTAGTGGGGGACTCATCGCGCAGAGCGAGGCGCCTTCCTCTACGCCGTCGAGGACTCAGAAGAACGAAAAAAGTTATCAAAGTTTGGATTACCCCAATGATTCGTCTCTGCTCACCCACTTTTTAAGCGAACAGCGCGATAAAGATTTTACTTGTTCTTTTCGTTTGGTGGTTTGTTGTGGTGTTTGAGGGGGAGGAAAAGCCCCCCCCCAACTTTCATCTTAATCACACATAGGGCCAGGAATGAACACGTGTGAAGCTATTCCCGGCAGCTTCCGCGGCGCCCGCGGCGCCCGCGGCGCGAACTCGGAGAAAGGGTTTGCGGGACGCCAACTCCACGCGGTTCCTGGAGACACGCGGTGCCCCGGAAGCCCGGACTTGCAGAAGCCAAGATGTTAGAGACAGACGAGGGCGGCTCCAAACGCCGGCACATTCAGGGAAAGGAACGTGCAAGTGCACAAGGGAGCGCCCGTGTACCTGGAAGAGTGCGGGGTTGGTGTGTTTTCGAAGACGCCTGTTTGCGGGGTGGGGGTGGGTGCGGGATTTACACATGCTCCCCTACGTGTTCCCGGGAGTTTGGGGGAAGCGAGCAGCTCGCACCCCAGGAGCGCGCTGATCCATCTTTGCCGAGGGATCTCTTTAAATATTCAGTGAGAAATAATGGCATTTGAAGCACCACCTATGGAAACATTATTATCTTCATTCTTCAACATCAGCCCCACTGATAGCTTCGTTTGTCTTTTTATCAAAATCTACTGTACCCAACAGGACCTGGGGAGAAGTGGAGAGCAAGGCGGGGGGGCGGGGAGACAAGAACCGTCAAGGGCAGAAAAATATGAGGGAGAAAAGGTAGAAAAGGCGAACTGCGAGAATGGAATAAGGGAGAAGTCACACAAAGAAAAAAAAAAGTCAGCAGAGAGAAAACAAACCCGAACACAAAATTTAGACTTTAAAAAGGGAACGGAAGAAGTGCAGAGAAAATTGTCATTTAGGGGCGGGAGGAATGGGGTCCAGAATACCCAAAGTTCTGCTCGGGTGATGGGTTCCACTTCGCGCGAACTGACAGTGGCCCGATCCAGACTCGAGGGCGCTACCGAATTGGGGCGTCCTTATGAGCCCTCTCCTTTCCCGATCGCGAGATAGAGCAAGGATTGTGTATCTGCACCTCCCCTTCTCCCCCAGTGCACAGCCGAAGTTTAGAGTAGTTTAGTCCTTGGGGCGCAGGACTTTGGGAGCCTTGGAGCGAGGAGACCCGGGGCGCGAGGGGAAGAGCTAGGCTGCGCAGAGCGCCGAGCCTCAGGTTCGCGGGCGCCTGAGCCCGGCAGAGGGAGTGCGGAGCCCGGGCTCCCGACTCCAGGGCGCGGGTAGGGTGGCTGCATCCCAGCTTGGGGAGATGGAGATACAGCGAAAAGTTCGGGCGCCGCGCTGGCAAGCGCCCGAAAGTGTAGGCGAGGTTGAGCGCAGATAAGGACCAGAGGACAGGGACGCCCCCCTCCCAGCCCACTCACTCATTCCCGGCTCAGCGCCGCCACCTCGTTCCTAGAGGCTGCGGCGCGGACCCCTTCCCCAGAGTAAGGCGCCCAGGGGTCCGTGGGAGAGGCCTTGCCCAGGGCCCGACTTGGCCCAGCCGCACCTTCACAGGGCCCGGACGCGGTGCGGCGCGCGGAGTAAGCGGCGGCCCCTCCCCTCCCCCTCCCCGGCCGAAACTGAACTCGGAGCCCAGGCGAGTCCCCGCTCTCCACCCGCTCGGGGCTCGGCGGCGCCACCGTCGCCGCCGCCTCCCGGCGGAGTGACGCGCCCTACAGCCAACCGGGGCAGGCGGGGGGGGGAGTTCGGGAGGGGTCCTGGGCGGAGCCGGGCCGCCCCCTTATTCCACGGGCTCGGGGCGCTTCTCCCGAAAACTTCAGCTCTAATTGTCCTGGGAATGTCCGAGGTAGAGAAGGGAGCGAGGGAGCAGGAGGACCGGGGCCCCTCGGGAAGGGGAGAACGGGGGTGGCGAGAGCTGCCCCTCCCCCAGCCCCAAACCCATCACGTTCCCAAACCTTTCCTCGATCCTCTTCCCCGCGAGCCCGGGATCCAGGGGATGGAGAACTCGGGGCGAAGGAACGCCGAGTCAGGCGGCGCACGGGAGGGAGGCCGGGCCGCGGGCGGGAGGCGGACCGGCGTGGGGCTGGCTCTTCCCCACTCTCTTCTTTCTTTTTTTTTTTTTTTTTTTTTTTTTTTATGAGGGTGGGCTGCTTTCTAGTAGCTCTTAAACGAAGAAACACTCAGGAAACGGGACGTCCTCCCCCCATCCCCAAATCCCGCCACGGGACTTCCTCCCCCCACCCCCGGCCGGCACACGAAGCGCCGGAGTTGGGAAGTTCGCCGCGCGCCCGCGCCCGGGTCCCCACCCCCCGCCCGGGGCCGCTCCATTCCGGGGAGGGCATGCTAATTTGGGTCGGCCCAGCCCGGGATGGGGGCGGGGGGGAAGAAGGGAGCGAGCGAAGGGGGGGGCGCCGGGCGTGCAGTGGCGAGGAGGAGGCCCCCTGCGGCCGGGCCGCGGAGTCCCGGGCGGTCGCGAAGAGGGTTGACCCAGTGTCGGGCGACGCGGCGCGCAGAGCCAGCCCCGCGGCCGGCTTATTGGGCCAGCGCGCGGAGAGACAGGGGTCTGCAGCAAATCACGAACTAATTGATTAAGGCGAGCGGGTTTGAATAGCGCTGGCCCGGTGCCAATCGCCTTTCAAAGAGCCCCTCTATGATTAATCGCAATGCATTATTGATAATCATAATTATAGCAGGACACATGCGCGCTGCGCCCGGGGCCGGGGAGCCGGGGAGGGGGCGGGCGGGCCGGCGGGCGGGGGGAGCCGCCGCCGCCGCCGCCGCTCGATTTCCGTAATTTTGAGAAGATTTTTTTTTAGTAATTTTTTATTCTGCCCCAGCTGATGTTTGAGCCAGCATGTCGCGGAGGAAGCAAGCGAAGCCTCAACATTTCCAATCCGACCCCGAAGTGGCCTCGCTCCCCCGGCGAGATGGTGAGTGCTCCGGCTCGCGCCGCGGACACACACACACACGCACTCACACTCGCGCACACTCGGACCCACGCACACGCAATCGGGCCCCGCGCCCGCTGCTCCGCCGCCTCTGCGTCCCCGCTCGCTTTTTCCACTCGGCGTTTTTTTTGTTTTTGTTTTTTTTTTAATTCTCAATTTTCCCCGGCTGGGCTTCCCCGCTCCCTCGCCCCGGGGAAAGCAGGCACATCTCCCGGCAGGATCTTTCCGGAGTTGCTGTGCCCTCCTGGGGCCGGAGGGAGAGAATGCCGGCCTTGCTCCTCCGTCCCGGCTTTTCCGGGGAGCCGAGTCCAAGGCACGCGGAGCTCCCTCCAGGGCCCGGGCGCCCCTAGGGGAGCGGGTGCGGACAGAGGCGTCGGCGCTGCCCGCGCGGGGCCCCTCGCGCTCCCCGCGCCGCGCCGCCGGCCCCCGGCCCGGCCTCTCCGTCGGCCCGGCCTCGCAGCCCCGGCCCTGTTGCTAGCGGGAAGGAAGTTTACTTGGTGCTGATGGCTGAACTCCGAGCGCGTGAGGAGCTCGCTGTGCTTCTTTTCCCTACGCTAACACTTTCCTTCCAACTTAAGGCGAAATAGGGTGCCTTAGGGGGTTCAGGGCAGTGAGAAGGTGGGGACCTGGGTCGGGGCGCGACACCCTGGGGTCGCGGGCCGGGGTGGAATATTCTGCTGCCGGTTGCTGCAGAGACGGTGCAAGCGGACTGGGGGAAGTGTCGGGTTCCGACTCCCTAAGTTTATCCAGGCATCTTTTCTCCCCGTTCATGCACTCCTAGCCCCCCCACAAAATCTTGAGATTTGGTATGCGCTCTCTGCAGATCGCGGTGCCCCATACTTACAGGATGGTCGGGCGGGGTAAAGAACTGTAGGGTCGTTTTTCAGTGCTGGGGAAGGAATAGCCGGTAGAGAAGATCCCTAAAACAGGGGCAGGCGCTTTCCCCGGTGGAGGCGACCACCCCGGAGTCCCGAAAGGAATGGACAAATCCAGAACAAAGTTCTTGTGCTGGAGCTACGGTGCAGTGTAGAAGAGATCCAGGCTGGGAGTTGGGGGTGCGGAAGGAGGACACCTCCAGTCCCTCCCTTTCTCTGGAGGTGGTTCACACTGTGGGAGCCTGCGAGTTCCCAGGCCCAGCGCCCGAGGCGGTGGAGCGGCGCCTGGGCTCAGGTCATCCCGCACATGCTGGCCCTGGCGGGGTCTCCACAGATCTGGATGCTTGTCGAGATGCTCGTGTTCCAGGGGGGCATTTGAGGGAAATGGAGATGGGAGCTGTACAAACCACCCCCACCAGCTCTGCAGCGTGCCCTGAGATCGGCACCTCTGTCCACGGAACTCTGCAGCCGCCCGGCCCCACGGCCTGGTCTCGGGGCTTCTTCCCCAGAGGCCTGGCGCTCAGTAGGGCTGGGGCGCGCGGGCAGAGCCCGGCAGCGAAGCCAAGGGACCCCCTGCTGCCTTTACTCGGGCTGCCCAGAGAGGGAATTCCTACCGTGGGATCCTTGTAAAAATGTGGGAGACCTAAGACCAATTAAGAAAACTGTTTACAATGCAGTATTTGGTCCTTCCAAGTACTTTCTCAAGCTTGAAGCCTTACCCCGAGTGTCTGCGAGTTCCAATTCGCTGAAAAGAGCCCCTGACAACCCACTTTCCCCCCTAAAGGAACACGGGTGCGCGGGGCAAACCGAGGTGAAATTACCCAAGGCCGCAACAACCGCTCTGAGTATTTTTCTGGGTTTTCTCAGCTGGTTTCTTACGCTTCTGGCCCCCACAACAGTCTTTCCTAAAAGTTTCTGGTGAGACCTTTAGCACTGTATAATACTGTTAAAGTTAACAGCGTGTATACAAAAAACCAAACCAGAGAGAAGAGAAAATTTGTTAGTCAATTTTGTAAATATATATATATAGATATAGATATATAGATATATAGATATATATATAGATATACACACACACACACACGCACACACACACACACACATTTTTTTTTCCCCTCGCTTTTTTCTTCAAAAAAGACTCGAGCATCTGAAGAAGTGATGCTTGCTAGTTCTGTGCCTTGCACCTTCTGGATCTGGAATTTTTAATAGTTAAGATTTCTCATAAAGCGATAGCATAAAAGGAGTTCACTACCTCTTACCATTATTATTTATTAGTACTATTTTTTTAGTTTATTTGAGCTTTGAGCTAAGTTAAGTAACTGAGTCAAGTTTCCTTTCTCTTTTAAATTTTTTTTAATCTTTCTTCCTTTCTAAAAGCTAGTTCACTGTGGTAAAAAGCAGTAAAGTGTTGGGAGCACCCTAGGAAACACCCCCTCCTGGCCCCTTTCCTCACCTCTCCCCACCCACTCCTCTCTTTCTTCAGTAGTAATGGTTTTAGGTTATGACTGTTTTTACATGGTTGAACAATAAGTTTGGAAGAAGTTGCCTAGAGGGTAGATTTTGTAATAGGGTTACAGGATTTAGTGTGTTGTAATAATATTAGTACACAAGTAATCCTTTCCAGCGCCTGACATACAAGAGGGCCTACTATACCCTAGTTCTTTTTATTTGGGTATAGTTGTGAGATAAATGCAGTTGAAAGTTCATGAAACAGCTCAAGGTTACTTTTAAAAAGTCACCTTTTCTGCACTGAAATCAGCGATCTCCATCCTTCTCCCTGTACTGAACCCATACTTCAGGGAGTTGCTAGTGTTTGGTTTGGTTTTGTTACATATAGCAAGGTTGTTAAACTTTTAGAAGGCAAGCCTCTATTCAAGCACTGCTTATTTTTTCTTCTGACTTAAGATGTTCTTAAAAATATAGCAAATGAAATAGCAAACGTTACCAAATTAAATAGAGCTTATGTTCTTCTCATATACTGGGACCTCAAATTTTATGACTTCTACCCGGAGCAGGACCTAGAAAAGTTTGTAGACCGCATTACTGTAGCCCTGAAGGATGGCTCGATGCTTTGTCGTGTGTGTACGCGTGTGTTTGAGTGTGAATACACTTACAAAGAAAGGCCACGCCATGCTGAGCAGTGCACAGGGATAGCTTCATCTGAACAAGTTCAAGAAAATAAGATTATCCAGTCCCCCTTAGAACGTTCATATTTTATTCCACTTCAGTGGAGCCATGCTGCCAAAAACGCTGCAAAATAAACTTGATAATCTTTCAGTTTCTTATGAAATCAAGATTATGGCAAATATGACTTGTCTCATAAATGATATGCAACAAGTCTCAAATTACTTGTACAAAGATAACTGCCACTAGGAAGATTATTTACCAAGATAGATAACTCTGAGGAAAGAGAATATGAAACGCTAGTGATTTTATCTGTAAGTTCTTTCCTACGAATTTAGATTTCAGGTGTGTGTGTGTGCGTGTGTTGTTTTTTTTTCCTTTGGTGGTATTTTTAAGACTTCTATAACTATATGTAGGGTCTACTCAGATTCCATTCGTTCATTAAATATTTTGGTTCTCAAGTTTTAAAAGGTACTACTGAAAAGTAAAAACATGAATTGCAGATAAAACATTGACTCTTATATGAAATAACATAAAAATCCCTCTTATTTATATTAATAGTGAAATTCTGTTTTTTACCAAAGTAATTTGCTCATTGTGAGCAGCTTAATGGCAGCACATTGATTTCTGGGCCCAAAAGGTTAGAAAGAACTGTAATTAATTGCTTTTTTTGAAAAACCGACACCTGCAAGATAAGGCAGTTAGAAAGAATTCATGTTTAATCAGGCCTATTTTAAGTTTGGCATAATGGAAGATTCTGTATGAGAAAATGCAAACTGTTTTTTTGAGATTTGCTTCAGGCTGCAAGATACTTCCTAAAATGTTAAAAACAACACAGAAACAAGCAAAGTCTAGCTGGGCATGAGACAGAATGTGTGAAAGTGAATTTGTGATACTGAATGTTTTGGTGGTTTATTTTACATCAGGTTTCCATTATGGTTCATAAGCACAAGTACCAAATTATAGGTAATTCTTTGGGGGTTAAGTTTCTTTTTTTTCTAGTTTGGAGATATGGAGTTATCTTTATCAGTGGACTCCTTAAGAAGGCAAAAATCTACGTTTTTATTGTGGAGTGCTTATTGGAATCTGGGGAAGAAACAGGCAGACAGGTTATATGTTTTGAAATTGTTAAAACCAAGCTCTGTGTAGTAACCAGAACAAATTCTTTCTATAGCCTAAACTAAGTTTTTCTAAAACATATCCTTGTTCAGAGAAGCCCATTAGATAATCAAAACCCCAGTCCTTTAGCAGTTTAGCGAAAGAGATGGTAAATTACACCCCTCCCCCAAGAAGAAAAAAAATGTGTGTGCCAGGCTTTAGGAAACCTAGATGTGTGGAGCTGTTTTAACCTTTGCTAGCTTCCTCCCATGCAAAGGTGACAAGGTCCAGATCATAATATGTCCTTCAGTATCTTCCCAGTGACCCCCAAATTGAGTCTTGCTAGTCACTTAGCAGGAAGTTAGTAGTTTATTTTAGTTTCACCTTATCAGCTTGGCTTCTTTTCCTAACCTTATTCCCCTGTCACCCTCAGATGCCAGACCCCCAAAGGGGAAGATTGACAGGTAGTTCCCATAGCTCAGCTTTACCCTCAAACAACAGGGATTTAGTTTCTTGTGCCTTTGCCAATGTTTATGTAGTCAGAGTTTAGATCTCGCCTTAAGGAATCTCTCTTTTACGCGTCACTGGAATAGGAAAGCCACAAAGAAGTTTTTGAACAAACCCTTGCAACTGGAACCCCATCTAGTGTTCAGTTTGATTCACCCATGGGGAAGACATTTTCCCCCTTTTATTTATTGTGTGCATTAGGTGGGCTCGGATCACTACTTTAAAAGGAGTGTCTTGTCCGTGTTATTTTTTCGGAGATTTCTCTTGTATTCTTCCACAGGAGAGCACACTAATCCTGGTGAGCACGCTGAGTGAACTTGAAGGCAGCCAATTTGTCACTTGGTTGCATATTGCATAGAGGAAACTTTAGACATCACAGAAAATATGCACAGCATATGTTGTAGTGTTTACAATTTCTTTGGAATCTTAAGTTGGACATTCAGATTCAGCCTTTCCCCAGTCTGTGGGGGGAGAAAAAGATAAAGGATCAATCAATCAAATATGTTTGTGATAGCCTTTCCAGATAGGTCCACGAAAAGGAACAGCCTGTTAAAATTGTGGGCCCCAAACCCACTATTGTGAGTGGTTCTATTTTAAAATGTTAATGCAATCTTTAGGTAATGGGAAGTACAGTGAAGTGTCTTTCTGAGCAGCTCCAAAAAAGAAAACTAAATCTGGTAGAGTTGGGTGGTTGTTTTCTGGTTTTGGGGGTTTTTGTTTTTGTTTTCTTTCCTGGCTGGCTAAGCCTTTCTGTGTGGAGCATAGTTTTATTTTTATTTTCTCAATAGACAGATACATTGGAACACTTTAATTTTCTGCTTCCGATTCTGCAATGTTTGGTTCAGGTGATGAAAAACTGACAAAGTTGATTTCAGCATCAAGTACCTAAATAGTACAACAAGTAAAACATTTGGAATTTCAGTACAAATTTGGTGGTGGTATAAGATCATCTACTTCCCAAAAAGAAAAGGAAAAAAAAAAAAAAAAAAAACAAATTCCATATATCTTTTCTGTGTGTGCATACTTAGAAAACCACTGCTTCTTAAATGTTCCTATCTGACTAGAATTACAAAATTACTTTAATTTGTATGTAAAATCCATAGAAAAGAAACTGCAATATTATTTTCACCATAATGCAAGGAACAAGGCAACTGTATTTACTATAATGAGGTCACCAGTTGCAAATCCTGTGTAACAGATTATTGAGAGAGATACAAGGTAGTAGAGGGCTGGATTGGAAAAATGAATTAGAACATTAGGACATGTTCCTGTGTGAATGTGTATCTTATTAAAACTTAAAATATTCCTTGTGGTAGTTAAAGATTCACAGCAGTTCTCATGTTTTTGTCTTCTTTCTTTTTAAGCTGTTTCATTGGCATTCTGTTCAGAATGCAGATAGATTTAAAGTTAGGAATTATTACAGTGTAGTGACACCCGCTTTTGAAATAAATCAAAATAGATACCAGGATTTTTAGGGGGCTGGGTTGTTCATAAACATCAGGAAATTAGTTAACTATACAGTGAGATCAAATGTCAGCTTACTAAAATGTTGTGGAAAATCTAGGCTAAAATATAGACAATTTTTAAAACATAGTCTCATAAGCAAAAAGCATTTATTTTTAAACACCTATATTTTTCATCTAGTTAGCACAATCCTAAATATAAAAATGTTCAGGTTGAAAAACTCAAAAAATTCTCAAGTGAGTCTTGAAGCAGTACAAATACAGAATTCAAGCACAGGAAAGCAATAACCAGCTAAATCCTATAGAGTAACCTATCTTTTATTTTCTCTATACATTATGAGAATATCAGATGTTTGCAAGTTATAAAGAATTAAAATGCCCTTTAATCGTGAGCACAGTTGTGCTAAATATTTGAAGCAACTACATTGTAATGTGTACAATTGATGAAGTCAGTTTTCTGATTCCCCACGCTAGTTATTTAGTTCTGAATCTGTCATTATTTGTCTAAGCCCAGCTGACCAAGCAAAACTGTGTTTTAAAGTGGCTTTATGTTTTGATAAATGTGAGCTGGTTGAAAAGTATTTTCCACTGAATGCAGAGCTTAATAGAACATGCTGACATAATAGTTTTAATGCATTTTGTTGAAAATGTGTGAACAAACAGAATAGCTTTTGTTCCTTCATAATTGGCTGTAAAAGTAGATGGAAACATAACCATTACATATGGAAATGTGCAAAGAGAAAGAAATAACATTTCTGTTGAATATATTAGGAATTGCATTTCCTAGTTTAAAATAAGCATCTGAAATGGATGTATCATTTAAAATTGGTTGTCAAAATAAGAAGCTTTAAACAGAATTTTTGTCACATTATTTTTGTCCCAAGTTAAGCAACATAACTTTAGAGAATTTTGTTTAATATTTTGTTTATATTAAGGCAGGAGAGACAGTGCTTAAAACAGTACCTAAAATGTGCATGGGAACACTGATTAAACATTAAATTACAACTGGATCATTGTTGGTATTTTCTGCTACAACTACGATTTGTTTGGTGCTGTTAATGCATTTTGCACTAAAACTTTGTAGAGATTAAATGATGGGTATTGGGAAAGCTAGCTTATTAAGTATAACTTAGCTGCTAAAATAACACTCCCAGTGAATATATTTGGCATACTTTACCAGGGGTTCTAATCAACTTTAGCCATGCTCTAAGCAGATAGAGTTAAGGAGTTTTCAGAAGTTAATATTTCAGTGTTAATTATATTTTCTGAAGTGCAAAGCTACTCAAGCTTTTTAGATCCTCGGTCAAAAAAGGCAAATGTCTGGCACTTTTGAGTGGACTTCTAAGTTTTCTGGAAAAAAAAAAGCAAGATTTTGATTTTGCATGCCTTCATATCTGCAATTACTTTTTTTTGCCTGCAAGTTTTCTGGGAGATTCTATTTGGAAGTCATGGAAACTACCTATTATCCGATTCAGTTCTGCAGAAAAGCATACAGGGAGGTAATCCTTGAATTAAACAGTTTTTTTTTTTTTTCATAGCTTCGAAGATGACCACACACCATTTGTACAGCAGAAGTTGGTGTCCCATGCTGGGCAAACAATGGGACGCCATCCTGTCTTTGAATAGGATGTTAGCCTGGAGTTGGAGATTTTTATGTTTAATTTACAAATGGATCTTAGTGAGAAGAATCTGAGCAACCAGTGGAAACAAACATGAAATAAAAGGATTTTTATAAGAAAAGGTTCAGGACAATCTGTTAAACAATTGATAACAGTTAAGAGCAAACTGTTTTTAGGAGGAGACACGGAGAATTGTCTCCTTATTTCAGACAAGGAGAATTACAATGCATTTCCAAATTCTACATCAAACATGATTTCTTAGGGGAAGAGGAATATTTCCCCTTAACTGCACATCCTTCTCTAAGTTGATTTTTAATCAGAAATGTAAGTCTTACACTCGTTTTATAATAGAGCACTTTTGATAAAATATTTAGAGGCATGTTGTTGCCATTTGGAGCCTAGTGGCATATATCCCTTGATTAGTGGAATGGGAGCTAGGGTTGCATTCTTTAATTTTAAAAATAAACATGCCATGGGGTGATATATAGGTGCTAGGCAGGCCTTGTAAGGGATTATGATCATTGTGTTTCTCTGCATTGTGTGTGTTGCTTTCCCTTTTGTATTCAAGTGAATCTTGAGGATTTGTTACTGATGTGACTAAAGTGTGTTTGTCACGGATCAGACTTAGCTCAGGTTTGGGGTGGGGGCTTGAGGTGATTTTCAAGTTGTCAGTCCACAGCTAGGTGATATGCATTTTTTTCCCCCTTGTCAACAACTGATTGGAACCTGAATGACTACAAATTAGTTTAGTGACAGAACAAACTGTCACAGATATCTTTGAATCAGTTGAAAATGAATAACGTTGACAGAAACTCAAGAGCCTAATAAGTCCTCAGAATGGTTGCTGGACCCTCTCTGGACAAGTAGACAATCAGGTGTGTAAAATATCGGAAATCAATATTTTGCTATGGAATTTCATTATGTACCAATGTCTTCCTCCATTCATAGTATTTTATGTTTTGATGAATTATCTGAGGGCCTTGACTGTCTGAGATACCAGATGGATGGAAATTCCTCCACGCCCTTAAAAATTAATTATGAGCATTCCTAGGTAATAGTGATTGGGTTTTCAGGGACTATGGTTTTGAGTTTTGCAGTTAGGAAACAGTTGAGTAACTTTTTTTTTTTTTTTTTTTTTTTTTGTAATCATAGATGACATGTATTTTGGCTTCCTTTCTAACCCTGAGCCTTTTGATGTTTGTAGGAGACACGGAGAAAGGTCAACCAAGTCGCCCCACCAAAAGCAAGGATGCCCACGTCTGTGGCCGGTGCTGTGCTGAGTTCTTTGAGTTATCAGATCTTCTGCTGCACAAGAAGAACTGCACTAAAAATCAATTAGTTTTGATCGTCAGTGAAAATCCAGCCTCCCCACCTGAAACCTTCTCACCCAGTCCCCCTCCTGATAATCCTAATGAACAAATGAAAGACACAGTGAACAAAACAGATCAAGTAGACTGCAGCGACCTTTCAGAACACAAGGGACTTGACAGGGAAGAGTCCATGGAGGTGGAGGCCCCGGCCGCTCCCAATAGCAGCAGTGGGACGTCTAGCGGCACCACCAGTAGCGCCACCCCAAGCTGCGAGAACAGCTCCTCCACAGGTACCTCAGCGATCACAACCTCTCTACCTCAACTCGGGGACCTGACGACGCTGGGCAACTTCTCCGTGATCAATAGCAACGTCATCATTGAGAACCTCCAGAGCACCAAGGTGGCGGTGGCCCAGTTCTCCCAGGAGGCGAGGTGCAGCGGGGCCTCCGGAGGCAAGCTGGCCATTCCAGCCCTCATGGAGCAGCTCTTAGCACTGCAGCAGCAGCAAATCCACCAACTGCAACTGATCGAACAGATTCGGCACCAAATATTACTGTTGGCTTCTCAGAACACAGACTTGCCAACATCTTCTAGTCCTTCTCAAGGTACTTTACGAACATCTGCCAACCCCTTGTCCACGCTAAGTTCCCATTTATCTCAGCAGCTGGCGGCAGCAGCTGGATTAGCACAGAGCCTCGCTAGCCAATCTGCCAGCATTAGCGGTGTGAAACAGCTACCCCCAATCCAGCTACCTCAGAGCAGTTCTGGCAACACCATCATTCCATCCAGCAGTGGCACTTCTCCCAATATGAACATATTGGCGGCAGCAGTTACCACCCCGTCCTCAGAAAAAGTGGCTTCGAGTACTGGCGCAAACCATGCCAGCAACCCAGCAGTCTCAGCATCGTCCTCACCAGCTTTTGCAATAAGCAGTTTATTAAGTCCTGCATCTAATCCACTTCTACCTCAGCCAACCCCTGCTAATGCGGTTTTCCCCAGCCCTTTGCCCAACATCGGAACAACTGCAGAGGATTTAAACTCCTTGTCTGCCTTGGCCCAGCAAAGAAAAAGCAAGCCACCAAATGTCACTGCCTTCGAAGCAAAAAGTACTTCGGATGAGGCGTTCTTCAAACACAAGTGTAGGTTCTGTGCGAAGGTCTTTGGGAGCGACAGTGCCTTGCAGATCCACTTGCGCTCCCATACCGGAGAGAGGCCGTTTAAGTGCAACATCTGCGGAAACAGGTTCTCCACCAAGGGGAACTTGAAAGTCCACTTTCAGCGCCACAAAGAGAAGTATCCTCACATCCAGATGAACCCCTATCCTGTGCCCGAGCACTTGGACAACATCCCCACTAGTACTGGCATCCCATACGGCATGTCCATCCCTCCAGAGAAGCCAGTCACCAGCTGGCTGGACACCAAGCCGGTCCTACCCACGCTGACCACTTCCGTTGGCCTGCCGTTACCCCCGACCCTCCCGAGCCTCACACCCTTCATTAAGACTGAAGAGCCAGCCCCCATCCCCATTAGCCATTCTGCTGCCAGCCCCCCCAGCTCAGTCAAAAGTGACTCTGGGGCCCCCGATCTGGCCACAAGAAACCTAGGTGGGCTCCCTGAGGAAGCAGAAGTGTCCACGCTGCCACCCTCTGGTGGCAAAAGCGAAGAGAGTAGTGTGGCCACCAACTCAGTCCCAACAGCAAGCAACAGCACCCTGAGCTCCCCAGTGGCTGACTCTGGCCTGGGAGGTGCCACCACCTTCACCAACCCTTTGTTGCCGCTCATGTCAGAGCAGTTCAAGGCCAAGTTTCCTTTTGGGGGACTCTTGGACTCAGCCCAGGCATCAGAGACATCCAAGCTGCAGCAGCTGGTAGAAAACATTGACAAAAAGGCCACTGATCCCAATGAGTGTATCATCTGCCACAGGGTCCTGAGCTGTCAGAGCGCCTTGAAAATGCACTACCGGACACACACTGGGGAGAGGCCCTTTAAGTGCAAGATCTGTGGCCGGGCTTTCACCACAAAAGGGAATCTTAAAACCCACTACAGTGTCCACCGGGCCATGCCCCCACTCAGAGTCCAGCATTCCTGTCCTATTTGCCAGAAGAAGTTCACAAATGCTGTTGTCCTGCAGCAACACATCCGGATGCATATGGGAGGCCAGATCCCCAATACCCCTGTCCCCGACAGCTACCCCGAGTCCATGGAGTCTGACACAGGCTCCTTCGATGAGAAAAATTTTGATGACCTAGACAACTTCTCCGATGAAAACATGGAAGACTGTCCTGAAGGCAGCATCCCAGATACACCCAAGTCAGCGGATGCATCCCAAGACAGCTTGTCTTCTTCCCCTTTGCCCCTTGAGATGTCGAGCATTGCTGCTTTGGAAAATCAGATGAAGATGATCAATGCTGGCCTGGCAGAGCAGCTTCAGGCCAGCCTGAAGTCCGTGGAGAACGGGTCCATCGAAGGGGATGTGCTGACCAATGATTCGTCCTCAGTGGGTGGCGACGTGGAAAGCCAAAGTGCCGGCAGCCCGGCCATCTCAGAGTCTACCTCTTCCATGCAGGCTCTGTCCCCATCCAACAGCACCCAGGAATTCCACAAGTCACCCAGCATGGAGGAGAAGCCACCAAGAGCGGGACCAAGCGAGTTTGCCAATGGTTTGTCTCCCACCCCAGTGAATGGGGGGGCTTTGGATTTGACATCTAGTCATGCAGAGAAAATCATCAAAGAAGATTCTTTGGGAATCCTCTTCCCTTTCAGAGACCGGGGTAAATTTAAAAATACTGCTTGCGACATTTGTGGCAAAACCTTTGCTTGTCAGAGTGCCTTGGACATTCACTATAGAAGTCATACCAAAGAGAGACCATTTATTTGCACAGTTTGCAATCGTGGCTTTTCCACAAAGGGTAATTTGAAACAGCACATGTTGACACATCAGATGCGAGATCTACCATCACAGCTCTTTGAGCCCAGTTCCAACCTTGGCCCCAATCAGAACTCGGCAGTGATTCCCGCCAACTCCTTGTCATCTCTCATCAAAACAGAGGTCAACGGCTTTGTGCACGTTTCTCCTCAGGACAGTAAGGACACCCCCACTAGTCACATCCCTCCTGGGCCTCTGTCATCCTCTGCCACGTCCCCAGTTCTGCTCCCAGCTCTGCCCCGGAGAACTCCCAAACAGCACTATTGTAACACATGTGGCAAAACCTTTTCCTCGTCGAGTGCCCTTCAGATCCACGAGAGAACTCACACTGGAGAGAAGCCCTTTGCTTGCACTATTTGTGGAAGAGCGTTCACAACAAAAGGCAATCTTAAGGTACCAAATCCATCTGCACCTCACCTGCCCCATCTGCCCCCTCCATTGCCAGTGGTTATCCAAAGTGTACGCTTCTGGAGTAATCTGCTCACATACTCAGGGACGGGGTCTCTGAAGTGCACCACTGCATGTGGCTGACCTGGGAGAAATGAGGGTGCACGTGAGGGTCAGGATAGTGGCAGGCAGGGGAGGGTGGCCTGCAGCTGGCTGCATGTCATAGTGCTTTGAATGATTTGGTACCTAAGCGAAGCAGCGGCCTCTCTCTGTTGTCTTGCTAAGTGTACCAAATGAATTGCTTTACCTACCAAATAAGACAGCCTGGCATCACCATGGGGTATTGATTAAAGACCTCCACGTGGCCTGTGTGCTGCCCATATCACTTAATAATTACGGTTCTTGTCGGCGTACACAGCAATTTTTCATAACTATGCAGTCCAACATGGTTTGTTTTTCTAGAAGCAATAACGTCACTGCTCTGCTAATGGGTATTACGATAATTGATTATACAATATTTCCTACTGATATGTGTTGGAAATAAAGCAAATATGCTTACGTTCTAGAGCAATGGTTGAGCGCTCTTACTGTGTACATTTTTCTGTTGACAGAGTATTTCTCTGGAGATTGCTGCCAGTAATGTGAGATGAATAATTACTTTCTGGCTTTTCTTTCCATACGCAGGCCCTCCAATGGGCAATCAGCGAGGGGTACTTTCTTCCCGTCTGCAAAGGACATTTATAGGGTAAAGGGTGTCAGATACAATACTTACATTGCAATGAGAGTGGACATAACAATTCTAACCCTGAAAGGAGCTATCTGCAACTGACTAGCTTGCTTGAGGCCATTATAAGCTAAATACGGGTAATAAAAAAAGAGTAAGTAAGGCATCTTTGCCTGGGAAGAGGAGAAGCGGCCCAGGGCTGCAAAGAACGAACAGGTTATTACTAGTCCACAGGAGTGGATGGTTCCCCTTACCTTTTCCCCTGTCTGTCACATAATAAGAATAGACATATGGGCCACTTGCTTTGTGGAGTGTTAGGATATGAGTTGAGACAGATTGAAATATTAAGCTCCTGTCTTGTTTTTTCCCCTTTCTTTTATCCCCTCTCCTCCCACCCCCACTCTGATCTCAGGTACACATGGGCACCCACATGTGGAATAGCACCCCTGCACGCCGGGGCCGCCGGCTCTCCGTGGATGGTCCCATGACATTTCTAGGAGGCAATCCTGTCAAGTTCCCAGAAATGTTCCAGAAGGATTTGGCGGCGAGGTCAGGAAGTGGAGATCCTTCCAGTTTCTGGAATCAGTATGCAGCAGCGCTCTCCAATGGGCTGGCAATGAAGGCCAACGAGATCTCTGTCATTCAGAATGGTGGCATCCCTCCAATTCCTGGAAGCCTAGGCAGCGGGAGCAGCTCACCTATTAGTGGCCTGACGGGAAATCTGGAAAAGCTCCAGAACTCAGAGCCCAGTGCTCCTCTGGCCGGCCTAGAGAAAATGACAAGCAGTGAGAATGGAACCAACTTCCGCTTCACCCGCTTCGTGGAGGACAGCAAAGAGATCGTGACAAGTTAGAGCAGCCACACACTTGAGACATAGCATTCCTGTTCAGAATGCACCTAGGTTGCCTCCTGCTCCTGTCCTGTCCCCTACCTTCTGGTCCCCCAGGTCTATGAACTCCAATGTTATGAAGACATTCTTTTGTACTTTGTTCAACTTCTAGAGTTCTAAGAAAGCTTATTTATTAGTGATATAACCTTGCTTTGCAAACAGAATGCAAGCGTTAACTTTGGTCTTCTGTATTTTGGACTAAATACTAATTGACTAGAGTGCTGTAAACTTGCTGTAACATTTATGGCAATTGCAAGTTGCCCTGCTAGGCGGTCTTAATCTGGCATTAACTTATTTTCTATATCCAGTTTAATATGAACCTGGTGTTGATGCAATGCCTCCGTGATGCATTAGATCTCTAATAAAGTCTGTATATAAATGTACACTTTGATCCTGCTGGAAAATTTTATCAGCAAACACATTGTCTAATCTTTCAAAACAGATTTAAGGAAAGGACTGAAAGTACAGACTGAACAGTGTGGTTCTTTGAAAGGTTTGGGTTTTTGTTTTTCATTTTTATTCTAAAATTCAACCTGCTTTTTTGTTTTGTAGATTTAACCATTTCCGTTTTGAACTGCTATTTGTATTGTGCTTTTTACTTGAGTCGTCCTCAATGTTAATAAGTTTCTGTACAGTAATAAGCACGCAGAATTCTTTAGAGAAAAAAAAAAAAACAAGTGTTGTTTTGGTAGTTGAAACTGAGACGTAACATTTTGCCTTGTAGGTATATTCACAATAGAAAATGTGTGCTGGAATTTCACAGTGCTGCTAAGTATAGCATCTTGAACAACCTTCAGTGGAGAAAATGTAGATGCTCTTGTATATACAATAAGAAATATCACTTTCATTAAAATGTACATATGTTCCTTACAAGAGCAGATGCTTCTTCTTGATCGAGAGAGCAGGTATAGTGTTTGTTTATTTTGTATTAGGTATGGAAGAAAAAAATTGGACTGTTACATGCACTTTCTTGGAAAGTTGAAAGGAAGGGGGGTCCAATTTCTTTAACATTTAATACTTACTAACAACAGAGATACTGTAATTTTACTCAAGTAATCAAATACATTTTTTTGCAACAGATAAAACAATATACTGTGTCTGTGTTTTTAGAGTGCATTTCTATTTAGTCAGGCCTCTAAATGTATTTTAACATTTCCCCAGGCACCAGTAAATTGTGTATGTGAGCAAGTATCTCTCTCTAAATAAGAAATTGTAAAAAGTGTAACAGAAAAGGGTTTGCATGGGCCTATGTTTCCTTTCATTTGGAAATGTGGAGGCCTTAGATATTTTCCCAATATCCATTACTTGTTTGGGAATGTTACTCTGCTGTCCCTCAGCCGCCCCTCCCCCAGAGAAAAAAAGAAAAAGTTGTCATTGGAGATCTCATCCTGACAGGTAAGTTTCCTTAAGCAGGATATTTGGATTTAGATTTCAGCTTTAACTATTCTGGTTTCATTTCACTTGATTCAGTGGCTTTTTTTTTTTTTTCCTGGCGGCTGAGAGCCTCATTGCTGGAGAATTCCCGGTGCAGCAGGGTTATATAATCTGACTCAGAAACTGGGCCTCAACCCAGCGAGGTCAACATGTTCTTTATTTAATTAGTCTTTTAGGCATTTAAAAAGCACACGCATATTTAAAAGAAAAGGTCTATTATAAAGGAGATGTAAAGTCAACTTGAATACTTCATCAAAATTCAATTTGATTCTTCTTCCTCTCTCCCTTTGTTCTAGGGGGAAGTAGGTTCTGTGCACGATTTGGGGGTGAGCAATAGGACGGGGTAGAAGTTGTATCCACAAGGATTTGTTGACTTTGTTTTCAAGGAGATGGCGACCTGTGGTCTTAGCTGGTGGCTGCGCCCAGGTAAGGGTGAATTACTGAAAGCGTTGGGCCACCTTCCAGCATAAGTTTCCACGAGGGCTCGGGCCACCCCGTGGCCACTCGGGGCCGCGCCTGCGGGGCTTCAGTCCCGAAACGTGAATGCCGCGGGGTCGCCCGGCCAGGGCGCAGAGGGGCGCCCGAAGCATCAGCTCATCCTTGCGGCCGGGCCGGGTGTCTCGGAAGACGGGCTGAGCCCGGGCCAGTCTGTGCAGGAGTAGGGGTGGTCACCCAAAACCAGGAGAGGGCGGGGATGGGAATGTGCGCGGCGTCGCGATGAAGACTCGTCCCGACGTCTCAGCACCGGAAAATGTGGAGGGGGAGATTTCTCGAATTCGCCTCTCGGGTCCCGTTCTAGCAGCCTCATGAATTACCCTTTTTTCCCAAAAGTGTGGACAAAAGAAGGCCGGAATTCCTGCCAGAAGCTCTAGTTCTACACGAGCCAAACAGGGTGGTTTTCGTTGCGCAGGAGGCGTCTGTCACCTTCCCAGGGCTGGGAGTGGCGACGAGGGGGACGCGGGCGGTGCCCGGGGCTGCGCGCTCCGAGGGCCCAGGCGCTGCTCTTGCGCCCGGGACGAAGCCTGGGGACGCCCCAGAGAGCGCGGCAGGGCCACCGCGAGGGGCGGGCTGCGGCAGCACCCTGCACATCCCGCCGTCCCGAGAGCGCGCGCCAGCAGCTGGCCGCGGTGGCCGCAGCCGGGTCCCCGCCCCTGTCCCCGGGCTCCCGCGCGTACGCCGGGCGGGGCGCAGGGTCAGGCCGGGCGCACCGAGGCTGCGAGTCCGTTTCCGCGCGGCGGGCGGCGGGCGGTGGGGGGCGGGGAGCCGGGCACTTTTTTCTTTTCCCTCTCCCTTCTAGCGTTTTCTGAAAGTGTGTTAAGGCGAGCAAAAGTAGCTTTTCGTTTAGACAGATTTTCGAAGGCACCCGAAGCCCTTAGGGAAAGGTCGTGGTCTCGGTTTGTGTCCCCCTGCCTATCCATGTATCGATTGATTATCTTTCTCATCTATTGATCATTACCTGCCCATTCCCCTTTTCATCCGTTTCCAAAACAAGAAAGTGCCCTCGGCCGGCCCTGCTTCTCCTCCCTGTGATAAATACACTCGGCCCTGCGCTCAGCCCAGCAGAGGAGAAATGGATTTAAAGGACTAAAGGCTTGGTTTAGGGGCCGCGATGGGAACGCACCTCCCCCACTCCGCCTTCCCTTACTCGGCCACCGCGCCTCGCTCCTGGGCTTTATCTCCTGAAACTGGAGGTGCATCGTGGACGTTTTGGAATTGTATGGAGAACCAAATTCGCCGAACGAAGAGTTGTTGCAACTTATTTTGACAACTAAGTTCACAAAATTTTTAGCTAAAAATATTCACTTTGGTGACATTTTCTTCAGTGGTTTTTTTTTAATGTGAATTGTAAAAACACAGAAAAGTGCCGTGGTTTCTATCAGCCTAAATTTACAAACCTGAGTAACTTATCTGGATTTATTTCTTTTCTTGTCTTTTCTTTTTTGTTGTTTTTGTTTTGTTTTGCCTTGTTCTGTTTGGTTTGTTTGTTGCTTTGTTCTTCCTCTCTGCCTGTGCCGCTGTCGTCATTTTCTTCTCTTTCCGTGACTTGACTTCTCTCTAGTTCTTTATTCCCCACCCCCTTCCCATCTCAACTGCTTCCCCTCCCCCGCAGCATGGGTTTCTCTTTCTGGAAAATATTCTTAGGGAGCAATTTGGTGATTGGCTGGGACCCCGAGAGAAAACAAAAGGAGAACGAATGAGACCCAAGCTGCCCCAGAGACCTGGGTGGGAGGCCTGTAGGTAAGTGTGGGGGCGTCTTTGCAGATCCACTGGAGATAACTGGAGCCAACCGGGCTTTGGGCTTTTACATCCAATCTCCTCAGGCCAGGTTCATTCTTAAGGCTTTGGGGGGATAGGGATTGAGCTGAAGGCAAACTTTTAAAATTATTATTTAAAAATTATTTTAAAAAGGGCATTCAAACAGAAAACCCTAAATGATTTGCAGTTGACATAAATTTCTAGCAGTAGAATATTTGCTTATTGTTTTTGGCATGTTGTGCATATGTCAAGAATGAAAGAACTTTAAAAAGAAAAAGGGGGAAAAAGCTCCCAGTCTGTTAAAACTTAGCAGTCTTGTTAGAAAAATAAAGCCATGGGCTCTTTACTGGGAGTTACACACTCCACCGCAAATGAAACAAATGTTGGAGAGGCTAACAAAGTAGGAAAAAACGTAAAGTGAATTTCAAAGGGCTCCACAGTAGAGCACAATCTGAGATCCACAGAAAAGTGGAGAGGGATAAGACAGGAATTAGGTCATCTCATCCAGACCCCTGGAAATATGTTTAGATCAAAGCCACTCTGTTAGAATAAACAAAACAGGACCCACTGGGCCCTACTAATATTTTCATCTCAGTACTAAAAGCTGCTAATCTAACCAGCTCTATTTGATGAAAGGGGGTAAAAATTACAACTGTAAAAATGACTGAGTAAAAAAAGAAGTCCTCTCAACTGTAATAGGATGATAAAGATTTAGACTTGAGCTAAAAAGTAACAAGATCCAGGCCCAAATCAACACAAACTTCCTGGAATTTTAGCACTAAGTAAATTATCTAATCCTAACCCATTGTCCCCTCCCTGCCACCCCCCCACCCATGCGACTGAGTATGCCAGATGATTTACATAAAAAAAAAATTGTTAAATTTTAACTGCAGTCTGAGAACATTGCAGGAGGTTGGCTTTTGGGTTCATTTATTCTACATTCCTTAAGGATCTGTCTGCTTTCTGTTTGCTCACTAACCCCCCTGTCGCCTGCCCCCCCAAGGCGGTTGTTGGGGTAGCTGCTGGCCTTGCTGTGTGGATGCTCATTTAAGCCCAGTCTTGAAGTGTGGTCTTTCTCTCCACTGTCAGGGGAGATTGACAGAGGCCGGGAGATTATGTCATATGAGCCTGGCTCTGGATCCACACACTTTGGCAGCAGTTGATATTTTAGCAGCTAAACCCAAGTCCTGTGTAAGGCTTTTTTTCACCACAGAGTTGATGGCCTTAAACCAACTACCAGGGAACATTCGATAGATAGAAACAACCAGAAAAGGGACAGGAAATCCCAAAGAAGGAAAATTCACCCAGGCTAAATCCAGGGTTGTAGTTCCTTGCTGAGCCTGGTTTCCTCTTAACTGTTTAAACATATGATTTGGCTTCTCCTGTGTTTCTGTGTCCATCTGATCTCAAGTTGAACAAAGACTCATGGACTGCATGTCGGCTTGGCTCTGGCCCTCTGGGAAGCCAGGACGACAAGGTGGAGAATGTGAGGGGCCTTTATAAACACCATGAGAAACAGGCCATCTTCTGTGTGGGCCCCTTGGCGGCTCAGCTCGCAGAGGGCAATTCCAGGATCAGATTTATGTTTCATGGACGGCTTTGAAGACATACAAGTCACAAAGTTGGAGGCTGCATAGATGTCGATCTTTCTTTGTTAGACCCAGAGCAGGACCTCATCCAGCCTCTCTCTGAGCACAGCTAAATCCTAACATAGTCCATTGGGACCCAGACACCAAGAGTCTGGGAGTCACATGTTTTAATCATAGTTACGTTCAGTATGAGGCCCAGACAGTCACCAGTCAATCTCGATGAACTTCTAAGCATGGCAGCCCCCACTTTTGACTTGAGGGGTAGGAAGTGATATACTTCCAAGTCAATCTGCAGGTTGCTTCTGTATCCTGAATTCGGAGCTGTTCTACATGTCTCATGCTACTTGTGTTTCATAACAATCCATTTGACAGATGCCAAAACTGGGGTCCGGAGAGCAGAGGAGCGACACTTAGAGACCAGGAAATCTAGAGCTGTCATTAGCTTCATAGCCAGGTTTGGGCACTTGGAGGTCCTTGTCTGATTGGCGGTGCAGTTTCCCCATCTGTGCTAAAGAGGTTAGACCTCCATCAGTGATTCCCAGCAGCTTCTTTTAGATTCTGGTCACTTTCAAAATCTTCCCATTATTGGAGCACCTCCTACACGCTACCACTTATTTAATAATTTAATTTAAGTGGACTCTGTTCCTAAAGTTTAAGTCTATTTATTCTAGAAAGAATGGGAAACACTAGATTCAATTCTCTGCAACAGTCTTCGTATCCTGTGTAGGAGAAATCCTTCCAGCGTGTCTCACATGGGTGACATGCCCCAAATCAAAACAGCATGAGCACATCAGGCTATTTCGCTCAGCTACATCCTTGCTTAGTTCTCTTCTGATCAGCTGCCTCTTGCATTACCCGCATGTGAGGTCTGTGGATCTTAAAGAGTTTTATTGAAGCCCTCTCCCTACCTCCTTACCTGTCAACACACACCTTTGAACTGGCCTGGAGTTTTTCAGACTGGATTGTGACTCATTAGTGCATTATAAGTTCAGCATAGTAGATTGTTGCTGGTATTATGCTTTAGTGTAATAGAATAGACAAAGTCAGAGTGTATCAGAAGTAGTAAAGGTCAGTAGTGTCTTAAGAAGCTTTTGTTTCAATCGTGTACATATGTACACATGGTCATGATGATAAGTGTGCTTCTTAGCCTGACAAAAGCCCTGAAAAAATATGATTTCCTTCTGTTTCCCAGCAGAAACACAGAATCAGGGGCTTTATCAAGAGGGCTAGCTGCCGGAATTGGGGATTGATAGAGCAATAATGAAGACACAGGTAAATGGCCCAGATCCCCCCACCCCACCCCGGTTCTCTTTGCGCTCACATATCCTTTCTGCAGTTTTGTAGTGGCTGCTTCTGCAGGGAGAGAGAGACCAGCAGCTGGGCTCCTGGTGCCAGCTTGTGTGTGTTCTCCTTTCCTGGGCTGCTTCCACATGGAGGATTTTAATAGCATTTTGTCATCAAGGGGATTTCTCCTTAAACACAGGCTAATGCAAAAGAGGAAACAAAAACTGTGAGTGGAAAAGCTTAATTACTGCAGCAAGCTGCACTGTGTCTTTAAGATCCCTCTCCCATTGGTAATTGGGCCCAGTTCTTGGGTAACTATGATAACATCCTTCCAGAATCCTGTCATTTCTAAGCATCCTTCGTCACTATACTCACTGTGAGGTTTACCATAGCCTAATATAAAGTCCTAAGAAATCAGTCCTGGAAGAGTCCCATTGAGAACACCATTCAGGGGCCGGAGGTGTAGCTCAGTGGTACAGAGCTTGCCTAGCATGCACAAGGCCTTGGTTTCGATCCCCAGTATTATAAAAGAAAGAAACACAGCTCAGAAAGGAGGTTGTCTGAAGACTTTGACAAAGATAACATTCAAACACATGCACACACTTACCTAAATCTCCCGACTGTGCTGGGCAATGAACTTCTTTGGATATAGAGAAGAACTAGGGCCTGACTTACTGAGATTTTGCCTTCTTAGTCTGGCTGTAGAAGTGACATGACCACATTTTTGAGTTTCTCAACCTGATTCTCAGTCCAATACTTCTTATTCAAATTATAATCAAAAGAGTTACCATGGCAGGTCTCTTTCATCCACACCCTTTGCTGAGTAACTTGCAGGGCCTTCCCATCATGGACAGGTGACCTTCCCTGCCCTGTGGATTGGACCAAGGGACTTGCTCCAGCCAGAAGAATGAGGCAGATGCCATGTGCATCGGTTCCAAGGCTGGGCCTCAAGATGCCTGTGTGTTTCTACCTGTGCCCTCGAGCCTCTGCCGCCACCATGAGAAGCACCTGCCAGCTGGCCTCAGGAAAAGAATGACAGCTCCTTGGAGAAGAACTGTCCCCAGCCAAGCCCAACCTGGGCCCGCCCAGCCGCCACCAACCTGCATGAGCCCAGATGTGCAGAGCCTACCACAACTCTGTGGTAATCACTGATGGTTGTTTTAAGCCATCAAGCTTCCATGTGGCTTCTTAGCATCCCTGGGGCTAAGTAACCTCATTTTGACAACATGTATTTAACACTTCCAAAATGTCAAACACTGTTCCACATGCTTTACTTGAATTAACTCATTTAATCCCTGTAACAAACCACATGAGGTAGGTATTACCCTTAAACCCATTTTATGGATAAATAAACTAAGGCACAGAGAGAAGTGTCTAAGATCACACACCTGATAAGCAACAAGAATTTGAAGCCAGGCTACCTGGCTCCAGAGTGCACACAGTTCTTAATGACTATGCTACCCTTTTGCTCTGTCACAAAATCTCCCAAGAAATCAACTACTAAACCCCAGGACCAGAATGATGAAGTGAGTTGGACTCTTTTCTGTATCTTCCCCATTCTAATCCTCCCTCTCCCTACTCTGTTGTTAGGTCTCCAGGGAAAAAAGAAGACTTAGGGACATAGGCAAGTGATCCATTGTCTATACCTCCATCTGCCAGGAAAACCCTCCTGCTCTGAGTCCTTCATGCCCAAGTGCAGGGCAGATGGAAATAGCAGGGATCCACACTAATGGTGGGTTCCTGCACTAATGCCAGTATCTTCCTTCAGTGGGCAAGTGGTGCTTATGCATGTGCCAGTCATTGTCTACCCTACAAAGACTTTCTTTCTGTTTTGTGACCAAATTATTGTCTCTTTTCCATAGAGGAAATGATCCATCCACCTAGAAGTGAAGGTTAATCCCCCTCTCTCTTTCCTCTCTTATGGGAAAATAAATCAACAGTTTTTCCTTTTCCTTTTTTGCAGACTCTAAGTTATAAAGTCTTCACCATGGGAGACAAGTAGCATCTGAACTGTCGCTGTGAAGAAATGGTTTGCAGGTGTGAGCAGCTGGTATATTTTTGTCTCTTTGTGAAGAGAATCAATATGATTCACATTTTCTTACCTGCACAAAGCTAGATTTGAAAATTCCTGGAAAATCAAGGAAATGTTTAAAGAAGACTTGGAAATTTAGGACATTTGAGAGGGGTTCAGATTTTCCTGGTATGAATGTGCTATGGGGGAGGTGAGAAGGGGTGAGAAGATGGACTGGATGCTCTTCCTTCATCTCTTGGTGTCTGTTTTAGTCTGTTTTCTGTTGCTATAACAGAAAGCCTGAGGCTGGTATTCTGTTATAGAGCAGGTGGTGGTGCTGGGGATGGCCCCCAGGGTCACGCACATGCCAGGTAAGCATGCTACCACTGAGCCACACCCGCAGCCCCAGACTGGATATTTACAAAGGAAAGTTTATTTAGGAAAGTAGAAGGGCAGGAGGATGCATGCAGAAGACAAAAAGCATGAGAGATGAATTCATTTTACACCAACACCTTCTCTTGAGAATTAGTCCCCTTCTGAGAGAAAAACATTTTCCCTCTAATTGACCTGATTACCTCTTAAAAACCTCATCTCTCAACACTGCCACCATGACAATCAAATTTCAACCTGAGTTTTGTGGGGTACAAACCATATTCAATCCATAGCCATGTCCACCACTGATGGGCCAACATAACAATTCCCCAGGGATGCTATAAAATGTACAACAGTAGAATGTATTGTCACCCAGATTTGGGGCGTAGAAGCCCTAAATTGAGGGGTTTGTGGAGCTGCACCCTCTCTCTAGCACAGAACGTATTCCCGGCCTTTCTGCCATTGTCACTATCAATGGCACTCCTGGGCTTGCAGACTAGCTCTTCAGTGTGCACCACGACCGTCACATGTGACCTCCCTGAGCATCATCATGTCATCCCTGTGTCTCTTCTTCTAAGGGTACCAGTTGCATTGTCCACTCTGCAGACCTCATCTTAACCTGACATCTGCAGAGACCGTGTTTCCAAAGAAGTTCCCCGGGCAGGAGGAGGCTGCTTCAGTAGCCAGGTGACACACATTGAGGACCTGCATGGGGAAGGAAGATGGAAAGCAGCACTGGATGTTTTTGAGCAGATTCCACAGCCCAGAAAAGCAGCGACTCTCAGAGCTCAGAAAGTGCCCAGAGCCCTCCAGCCCAGACTGCATCTGACCACTCCACCTACTGACTGTTTCAGTTGGCTCATGCAGCCTGGTTAACAAGTTTGGAAGTGTTGCCAGCATGTAAAACTTACATAAAAGTTCCAGTTTCCAGATTTTTTTTCCAATGTCAGGTGATCAAGCATTATCTCTTTCCCACATTTCAACAACAGGCTGGCACTGTGGTGTGACTGTCACCCTTCAAACCTTCTCTCCATTTTACTGCAGTCTCCACCCAAGCCATCTCCCCACCTACCTGTCTTCTGGCTTCTGCAAGCATCTGACTTTCTGCAGGTAAGAAAAGGGGACTGAGAGAGAGGGTCCCTGCTTTAGTGAGAAGGGCAACTGCAGCTTAACTCAGCAAGAAAAGGTAGGGAGAAAGGTAGGCTGCAGACATCTTCAGGGCAAAGAGCCAGAGACAGCCAAGAAGGCAATTCATGGCATGAGGATATCTCAGGAGACTCCATCAGGAAGGGTTCAGATGGGACCCTGGGTTTCCTGTAGAAGTTAGTCCTTGCTGGGGCATTAGGGAAAGAGAGGGAACAAACAGGATAGCTTGACGCTGGGCTTCAGTAGGGGAAAGGGAGTTCTGGTCATCCTTGCACCTGAGTGCCTGTGCTTTTTAAAGCACTTACACATTCAATATTTGCTGCTTTAACCCTGCCCCAGGGCAGAGCAGATGGAAACAGATGAGGAAACTGAGGTCTAGGAAACTAAGATTGAACTCTCGGAGTGTGACCACAGAAGGGGATTGAGTTATCTAGACAGAGCCATGTCTTTTTTTCTTTTGCTATGCTAGGGATCAAAGCCACAGTCGGAGCTACCCCACTACCCCAACAACTGGCTAGCACGTAATTTCTAATTAACCACTTACCCAGACCTTTCCTCCCATTCCTCCCTTTCATTTTCCCTCTACCTTTACCTTTTTGCCTCCTTCATCAAATGGTTGGCTAAAAAAAAAAAAAAAAAGCTATGGTTTGAGTATGGCTTGTACCCATCAAAAACTCCTTTTGAGGCATGCTCCCCAATGTAATGGTGTTGAGAGAAGATAAAGCCTTTGAGAGGTGTTTGAGCCATGAGAGGTCTGCCCTTACAAAGGGATTAATGTAGCTCCCTCCAGAATGGGTTAGGTATCGTGATAATGTTTGTTATAAAGCAAGTTCAGCTTCCTCAACTTTCTTGTTTCCTTTCTCACTTTGTGAACTCTCTTCTTTCCACCATGAGGTTCTCCCTTAAAGCTGAGCAGATCTGGGCACTTTTCCAGCCTCCAGAATCATGAGCCAAAAATAATCTCTTTCCTTTGTAAATTACCCAGTCTCAGGTATGCAGTCATAGCAACAGAAAATGGACTGAGACAGTAAACTATTCCGCACTTCGCAATAGAAGTGGCAGACAGTTTGGTAAGTGCCATGATTGACCTCTGGTGCTTAAGTGGTGAGCCCACTGTGCAACCCTGCAGAGTGCAGAGAAGTATTTTAGAAGCCCACACACAGGACGCGGAAGTGCAATCTCCAAAGGGGGAAGAGGCTCAGGAAAGCCGTCTCAGCCCTGAGGATGTGCTTGGCTTGCTGAGTAGAGTTCATTCATTCATCCAGCAGTTGTTCAGTGAGCACCAACTCTGCACCGGACACTGGGAGCTGGGAATCATTGATGATCACAGCCAAATAAATATCTGCCCTAGATTGCTTATACTCCCACAAAATGGCTTGAGAGAGTGGTTCAGGCGGGGTTTAGGTGGGTACTTTTCTAAGAGCTGTTGCTCTAGCGAAGTAGAACATTACTGTAAGAGACTGATGACAACCATGACTGTTGTGGAGATTTTTACACTCTGCATTGTTAGGGCAGAGAGCGGTGCCCCCAGTGAGGCGAGAAGCAGACCAAAACACCAAAGCCCAAGCACTGAGCTAAGTAAATGATCACATTTTCTGGGATTTTGCCTGTAGAAGTCTGGGGGACCAGAAAGCCCTCCTGCTACAGAAGCTCTGGATACAGGAACAACTGTGTTCGCAAGAGTAGAACCAAGACAGTAACAGGTTGCACCACAAACCTGAGTAAAATAGCATCCACTGCTGTTCCCCATGAAGATCTCTTCCCAGGCAAGGTAGCCTGGAGGAAAAAGGTGGCATCCTTAGTTGTGTGTCCTCATTCATAGTGTGGTGTAAATCAGAGAACGCCTGTGGGCTGGGGGGTTTGACCTTCACCAGAGAAGACGAGGCAGTGGTGAAGGTGGAGAAGTCAGACTTTCTTTCACCCTCACCCCGCTGCATCCTACTTTAACATCCATTCATAATATCCACGCCAAGAGAATTTGGACCTTTTCTAGATTCCTTTAACAGAATGTAGCACTTTTGGAGAAAACACTGTTTATTCTTGAATTAGTGATGGCTGCTAGAAAGAATGACTTATCAGCTTCAAAGGACAAAGAGATAAAGTTAGGAGCCATGGTCAGTTGAAAGAAACATTTGAATAGTGACAGCTATAGAATAAACACAAGGTTCATATATCAACATGGTGTTTTTTTCTGATCACTGAAAGAAGAGAAGCAAAACCTGCCCTCTAGGGCAAGTCTAATTAGCAAAAGCTGTTGCATAAAAAAATGAAAAGCCGGGGCTGGTGAGATGGCTCAGTGGCTTAAGCGCCTGCCCGGCAAGCGCGAGGGCCCGAGTTCAACTCCCGGAACCCACATACGAAAAAGGGGCCGGTGATATCGCTCAGCGACACGGGCGCCTGCTGGCACGCGAGGTCCTGAGGTCAACCCCCCGGCACCCACAAAAAAAAAAAAAAAAATGAAAAGCCCCAGGTTGATGAGAGGAAAAAGAAAATCAGAGATATTTTAGAGTAGAGTCTATAGATACCAACACTAAGTTAAAGAGATGTGCAAAGCATCATGGGTCAGAGGAACAGAGAACACGAACAAAACTCATGATTATTAAAGGTTAATCATAAAAGTCTTCATTCCATACTGTTTGCATTTCTTCAATTCTTACACACTACTGAGGTTTGGATATGGTTTGCATGTGTCCCTCAAAGCTTCCAGTGTTAAGAGATGCTGGATCTTTAAGAGGTGGCGCCTAGTGGAAGATGATTAGGTCGTAGAGCCACTGCCCTCAGAAGGGATTAATGTAGACCTGGAAGGACTGGGTTTGTTCTCCGGGGAGTGGGTCGTTACAAAGTGAGGCCACTCCACATATTTGACCCATTCTGCTCATAGTGTTTCCCTTTCTGCTTCTCTATCATGTCTTGACACAGCCAGGGGGACCCTTGTCAGATGTCAGTGCCGTGCTGTTTGGACTTTCCAGACACACAATCCGGAGCCAAGCACACTTTTTGTTATTTATACATCACCAGGCATCAGGTATTGTTATAGCAGCACAAAACAGACTAAGACACATATTTTTAAAAATAGGAAATACTAGCAGAGCATACCAAATGTTATGCTTAGCTTCTTTAAAAAAAAAAAAAGACAAAAAACTTTTCTTCTTTAAAAACAAATCTGAAGGTAAAGTAAGTTGCAGTGTCTATTGCCCAGTTGATGAGCCTTTGTAAACCCAAGTTCAAGGCTGCAGTTCAGACGCTGCAGTTCACCCCAAGGAAGCTAAGTATAGGCATCACCTAGAACAGAGTTTTCTCAGCTTATCTCAGAGAAAAGTGACAATATAATCAATATGTTGTTGCTCTCTTACCACTAAAAGTCATACTGTTTTTGTCTTCTCCATCTAAGCTTTATTACAATGTATAATGCATTGGTTTAAATCAGCGCTTCTCAAACTTTCACGTGTATTCAAACCTCTTGCTTTGCTGTTGAAATGCAGATTCTGAGTCGGCACATCAGGTACAGGTGTCTGAGACTGCATTTCTCACAAGCTCCCAGAGACACTGCTGTGGCTGCTTTGTGTCCCACCTTCTGAGGAGCAGTTCTTCGAATCAGTTCACTCACCGCCTCTGTCCCCACAATCCCCACAGTTTTGGAAGAAAGCCAAGACCCTGGAACTGTGACTCAAAATTTCCAATACATCCAAATCACCTTGAAGTCTCGTTTTAGAACTCAAATTCCAAGGCCCTGACCTGGAAGATTCTGATTCACCACTGCCACTTCCCTGCATGTCTAGACCTAAGTCCAGCTATAGCACAGCTGTGCCACCAGGTCCTGCCAGCTCCCCAGCCTGGCCCCTGGCCACACCCCTTTGCTTGCAGAAAGCCTGCTTTGCTGGCCTTCTTCTTTTTGAATGTGATGTGCTGTTTCTCATGACTCTGTCTAGTTCTTTGGTCTGCTCAGATGTCTCTTCCTCACAGGGATTTTCCCTAACCACACAGTCTAAAGTTGTATTTTCTGCTATAGTCACTGTCCCTGTGCTTTCTTGCCTTCCCAGCTCCTTCTACTCTCTGGAATTATCTTGCCCCTGCGTTTCCTTATTGGATCACTGTCTGTCTTCTCTGGCAGCAGGGACTCTACCTACCTTGTTCTCCACACTGAATTCCCAGTACCTAGTGCAGTGCCAGAGAAATGAATGAATGAATGAATGAATGAGTATGCCCTGGTGGAGAAAGAAGGTGTAAAGTAAAAATGTCATGAATTCTGGCCTTAGTAACTTAAGACTTAGAGTGAAGCAGAAGTGAGCATCTCATGAACAAAAGGATCCTAAGAGTAGAAAAGGAATCACTATGGTTCCTTCAGGGTGTAGAAAAATATTAAATTAGGAATGGGGGGGGCCGGTGAGATGGCTCAGCGGCTTAAGCGCCTGCCCGGCAAGCGTTAGGGCCCGAGTTCGACTCCCGGAACCCACATACGAAAAAGGGGCCAGTGATATCGCTCAGTGGCACGGGCGCCTCCTGGCGTGCGAGGTCCTGAGGTCGAACCCCGGTACCCACAAAAAAAAAAAAAAGGAATAGGGGATGTAGAATACAAAATTCATTGTCCTTCCTCTGTATTTCATTTTAAAATTATAAAAATACATGTTCATGGTAGACAATTTGGGAAAACAGAAAAATTTAAGTAAGAAAGTATATACCACATTATCTGACCACCCATAGGTAACTGTGGTTTTCATTTTTGTGTTTTTCCTTTTAAATTATTATAAATTTTTTCAAATATGTGTATCTTATTATATATACGTACACATATATATGGCACATATACTTTCATGTTCTGTTCTTTTATTATTTCATGTTATGGGACGAGCATATTCTTGTACCTATAAAGTGTCTTTAAAACATATTTTTAATGGTTAATACTCTATTATATGATGGAAATGCATTGTATATTTTACTTTCTTTAAGCTGGAATAGAAATGGCTAATAAATGTGTTTTCCCTTGATGAGAATAGTGATTGTCAACCAAGTTGATTTTGCCCCTTAGGAGACATTTGGCTGGGACCAGCTGGGAGAGGGCATTGGCATATTGTAGGTGGAGGCCAGCGATGCTGCCTCCCACAACACACAGGACAAGCGCAACAACAAAGAATTGCCTGGCCCAAATGTCAATAGTGCTGAGGTTGGGAAACTTGCTATCCAGGCCAGTGTCAGGGTTAATATTCAACATCCACTTAAAATTCAAATTTTCATTCTGCCATTAAAGTACAGACTTTGCCCTCAGATTCTGCCTTAGAATAATGTCTCAGTTAATTAGAACTTTAGTTACTAGAGTCTAGAACAACTGGTATTTTATTTTCATAATTCTTATTTTACTAGAAATTTTAAAAAATAACAATAAAAAATGAAAGTTGAGTTTGCATTTTTATATTTATTTACTTACTTATTTTGCAGGGCTGGTGCCCAAACCCAGGGCCTCTTGGTGCTAGCCAAGCTCTCTACCACTGAGCCACATATTCAGCCCAAGGTTGTATTTTAAAAATGCGGTTCTAGGGATGAACATAATAGCTCTGGAGTTCATCCACATTTGGGGCCATAGTTTGCTCTATTCAAACACCGAGACACAGAGAGCTTGGGGCAGAGTCCTAGGCTGTTACTTGAGCCCAGTAGAAAACACTTTTTTAAGGCAGAGAACTGAGTCAGTCATTTTAGAATAGACATCATAAATTTTTAAAAAGGGGATTTTGATGAGTACTTTGTTAAATTCAGATATTTAGAATTCTATTCCCTGAACCATTTCTTGAATGGAACTTTTCCTCTTTTATGGCTTTTGCAATATGTGAATTTGCTGGGGGAATTCCACATTTAGTAAACAAAGTCATTGAAACCACCTTCCTTCTGTTGAGAAATGTGAACATCCCTTTTATCCTAGATTTAGATCTTTGAGACTTTACCTGACCTTTACGTGGAGATAATTGGTACAGAACAATTTGTTAGGATCCACCTCCATAGTGAATCCAAATACCATTGGTTTGTTCTAGAACAAAGAGAACATTTGCTATTCCTTTTCTTCTACCCAGATTCTTTCTGGGGTTGATTGTGAATAGAAAGGAGTTTAACTTGGAAATGTTTGGAATTGCATTTCAGATATTTAAAAGAATAAACGAAAGACCTTCCCAAGGAGGTGCTAGATAAAACTTAGCAAACTCCACGGAATCAGGAGGCCCCTTCTGAGCTGTAACAATGGCAATGCAATTCTTGTTAACACGGGATCAGAACTGAGAGCTGGTGGGTGTGGGCTGAGGTCAGTGATTCACACCTTGAGATTGATGTGTGCCTCTGAGGGTTGCATCTGTTGGCAACTGTGCCTTCTGCAGTATTTTATGTAGCTGATTTTCGAGGCCTCGGACCTGCAACGAGAGGTCAGTGGAGTGTGCCTTACTGTCCGATCATCTTCCAAGAGGAAGCCATCTTCTCTTCTCATCTCCGCTCCCCAGGGATGGCTGAAGATGAGAAGCATCTCTTGCCTCTAATCGGCTACATCAGCTAATGACACAGACTGTATTATTTGAGAGACCTGCAAGAATAAGGGGGATCACAGAAGACAGAGCCATGGGAATGGAAGACAATTTAAAATAAGCAATCGTGGGCTGAAAGAGAGTATGCTGGCTATAAAATAAGTGCAGGAATAAGAGATGGATGGGAAGTCAATTCTTAGGTGTCTCTCTTTTGGGTGATATGCAGTCTTGTCTTTTTTTTTCCTTCCTTCTCTCAGTTGGCAACTTTTGGTTTCTAAATATGTATTTTCTTTGTAATTTTCCACTGAAATACTTATTCAACTGCAGAGTATGATATAGCCAATGCTTTCAAGATTTGTAAGGCTGAAAAGAGGCAAGTGCATTGCTCACTGGAAAGATACAGTATATACACCAGCAGACACAAACGTACCCAAATATGTGGCTGGCCACACAGAATATAGGCCCTCGCAACACACACACACACACATACACACCTGGAGACTTCTATAAACTTAGGCAATTTACCAAATGGGATTTGCTCATATTCACCTGAATCAAATAGTTTGGACCAGAGTGAATAAGTGTGGCGTAAGTGGTAAAAATGGGAAGTAAGTGCAAAATGTGGACAAATGTCTTTCCCAATGCAGAATCCCTCCAAATATTTGACTTCATCTCAGTAAATCCAGACTAAATTATTACTTCGATTTAGTCTCTAATTCAGCACATAGTTAGACCACATCTACCTGCCCAGCAGATACCATGACAACACTCATGAATATGATATTGGTTTTGCCTTCAGGAATTAGTTCTAAGTGGAGCATATGACAATTTTACAAATAGTTGTTGCATAAGTCACCAAGTACTGGTCAAACTGACTTTTGAATTCTAAACCAGACTGTCAGAAGTGGCACCCAATATTCCTTTCAAATATTTCCAACCAGTGCAGCTGGGCCTTCTAGTAGACCACGCAGCCCACATTGTGGTGAACACTTCACCAATCTATGGTCATGCGATACAGAGTGTTAGTTGGATTCTTTGTTAGAACAAAAGAACCTTCCTTATAAGTGGAGTTGATAGTAATTTGATTGGAGGGTTTTTAGCCCCAGAGTAATTTTCTTTGATACTAAGGAGACTTCAGCTTAGAAAGTGTGAGTGAACTAACCAAGGTCACACAGCTTGCAGATTTTTGTTTTTCTGCATTCTTCCTGCTCTGCCATTTCATTCATAATGTCACTCGTGCCTAGACGTCAAGTAAAACAGGACACTTGGCTGTGTTGGGTTTGGGTGCCTAAAGATACCTCTTGATCCAGGCAGGAGAGACAGAAGATTCCACCGAGATAAACCATGTACAGTCAATAGCTGAATGTCTGCTTTATAAAAAAGCTCAATAAACCCGGATTACCATCTTCATCTTCATGGTCATTGTTACTGTCATCCTTGTGTGTTTAGCTTTAAAGAAATCCAATCTGTGAAAGCCTCTACTTCAAAAACCGGTAAATTCATTTCTCAGAAAGATTCTTCACTTTACAAAGGCATCTTCTATCGTATTCATTTAAATTTTGATTTACCCTCCAGAAAATTTATACGAATGGAATTCATTATTATGTAAAATGAGATATATTTGCTCTCAATTTAACTACATATTTGCATATAACATAAGAAATGTTAATTGGATTTTCATTTGCACTGGTCTACCTGACAGTGATAATCAAAGATGTCCATAAAGCCTGAAAATAGATATTATTAGTTGTTTTTATGACTGAAGATTTTCTTGACCACAATACTTTATGGATACCCTGTAGATTATAAACATAGTAAACAAGAATAAATTATTTGCCATTTTGGAGGAATTCCTAATGTTTTGCAAGCTTGGTTTAAAAAAAAAACCATATATTTTATGATGGAATCTCTGTGTTTATAAACAAAACTCCAAAAATTTACAGAGAAAGGAATCATTTTGACTTTCTTACTCAATGTTGGTTGCATAAACCATGACCAAATTATGGCAAATCTTAACTCAAAGGATGATTGAGTTATTTTGTTCGAGTTAGTTTAATATGTTTGGGACTGAGCAATTTTTTTTTTCATTTCATTAAATCTCTAACTCCTTCAAAGTTTCCAAATTAAATCATTACAGCTAATTTTGTGTAGGCATTTCTGAGTTCTACAATGTGGAGAATTTTCTTTCCTGAAGTTTTTCTTTTGGTCTACTTCCTTGGGTGCATGCTGGAAATGAAAATAAATAATTTAACTTGTAAAACACATTTTTAATTTAAAAACCTAAAAAAGAAACACAGAATGGGTTACTTTCTAGCTTGGCTCTTAAAACATCCAAGGGATTATCTGCAGGTATTAAGCCTTCTGGAGATATGGGGCTATGCCTTAGTTTTCCAGGTCCAAATTAAACCAGGTTCTGCTATGACAAAATCAGGGGCTGGGTGACCATCTGCCTAGTCAATAAGTGGCCAGCATTGGCCTGAGTCAGCTAATTGTGCGTAATTGGGATTATGTAGCAGGAATGGCACTCCCCTCTCCAAACAAAGGACATCATGTTTGTGCTGTTTCGTTGCAAAGTTTGTATTAACAATCAGCCAAGATGGTAGAAATGACCAATTCCGGGATGAGCATGAGATGACAAGTGGGGGCGGGGGGAGGCAGCAGGAAATAAGAATAAGATCAGGAGGAAAATGGCTAGTACTGGAAAAATTAGTCACTCAGTCTTTAGGTCCTGAGATATGGTCAATTTAGTGTCCAATTCCTTTATTTATATTGCAGAATCCAAAATAATTCTGCATTGATTCTGAAATGAATCGGTTCAGATACTATATAGGCCAGACAGAAGCAGGGAGCGTCAACCCTCAGCAAGCTGGTGACCAGTTTGTGTATGGGAGTGGCACTCTCGGGCAGGGTCTGAAGGGAGACTGTGCTCAGAGGGTCCTGGAGAAAGGACCCAGAGCTGTAGCAGCAACAGCGGCAACACACTAGGGACAATGGCAGTCAGATGGAAGGCTGGAATCAAGGCCCTGTTACCCAACCATGAGAGCAAAAGAGGAGGGGTTCTCAGCATCCCTCTTCCCACTTCTCCTGGGCAGAATGTAAAGGCACTGCAGTTAAACAAAATAGCAGCACTGTGAACTCCACTGAGAACCAATGTTTAGGTGCAGCCTTAACCCAGGATTTCTCAACTTCAGCACCACTGTCGTTTGGACTTGGTCAATTCTTTGCAGGGAATGTCCTGTGTGTCACTTAGCAGGATCCCTGGCCTCTCTCCACTAGTTGCTTGTTGTACTATTTCTTCCTTCTCTCCACCACCTGGGTAGTGACAACCAAAAATATCTGCAGACATTGCCAAATGTCCCTTGGGGGAGGAAAGGGGTTAAATTGCCCCAGGTTGAAAACTGGTTTTGGGCTATCCCACTCTGCTTTGCTGTACCTACAGAGGCAACTGTAGTCTGTACCAACACTTGGATTATCTGGGGAGCCATGACTTCATGAATCTATCTGTGTGTGTGCACCTGTGTGTGGGTGAAGGCTTTCCTGTGAGTGCGTGCATGCGTGTGCACATGTGTTTACATGTGACTGTCTGCATATGTAAAATGACCAATGGAGGGTGTCTTAGTTACTTTTCTTGTTACTGAGACAAAATACCAAACACCCAAAGTTAAAGGAAGAAAGGTTTATTTGGCTTACAGTTCATAGAAGTTTCAGTCCATAATCAGCTGGCTCCAAGGCAGGGTGACACATGGCAGAGGGGCAACAGTTCATGGTGAGCAGAAGGTAGCAAAAGCAACAAGGGGCCTTAACAACATCTTTCTGCTCCTTTTATCTTATCCAGACTACTTAGGGTGGGTAGCACTCACACCCTTAATCCTAGTGCCCTTGATCCTAGCATTGCACTATGAATCAATTCCAAGGTCACACACTCTAGATCCAGCCACCTCCAAAAAAACCCCACCTATGACTACCCCACTTATGACCATAGGAGGCTTTGGGGGGACATCTAGGCCAAAGCCATAACATTTTGCTCCTGGCCCCCTAAAGACTCATGCACATCCCTTTATGCAGAAGGAATTTAGTCCATCTCCAAGAGTTGTGAAAGTCCTAACAATTTCAGCATTGCTGAAAAGTCCAAGTCCAAAGTCTCCTCTGAGATTTAAGGCAAACTCTTAGCTGCAACCCCCTGTACAATGAAAAGAAAGTTAAACACTTCCAACATTCAATGGCACAAGACACACATTACTATTCTGAAAGTTACAAACTGGGCGATAACAAAGGAATGGGACCAAAGCAAGTCCAAACTCCAGCAGGGCGAACATTAAATCCCATAGTTCCACTTCCAGCATCCCCAGCAATCTGTGGCAAGATGTGAACTCCAAAGGGCTTGGGTGGTTCCACCCCTGTGGCATTTCTGGTGGTTGTAGCTCCCATGGCTTCTTTCTTTGGTTGGTTTTGCTCACTCCTTACAGTTTTCCTTGGATGATACAATTCCTGGCTTCTCAACTCTTCTTGGGTCTCCACTGCAACTTTGGCTTCAGTCACAGCTTTACACATTGCCCTCTCAAAGGCACACTGCCTGGCCTCCCAGGCCTTCTTCTGAATCTGGGTGGAAGCCTTCCTGACCCCACTCTCGGTACTAAAATCTGCATCAGTCAGTGTTTACTAGAGAAACAGATATAACACAAGATATACAAATATATAAGAATTTACAATTTTGGCTTACAATGGCCACCCACAGAGTCGGATGAGGAAGAGTGCAGAGGTTCCGTCTGCACACTGGAGACTGAAGGATTCAGTCAAAGGCCCGGAGTTTACTGTAGTGTCCATGTGAGTCCATATCAGAAGGCTGATGGGTCTGCAATGGAAGGCTGAAGAGTCTATGCCAGAAAGCTGAAAGATCTGTGCTGGAAGCCTAAGAGTCTGCACTGGAAGCCAGATGATGGCCAAGGTGAAGGCGAAGACTGGAGCTTCTCCAGGTGAAGAAACAGAAGCAGATCTGTGCTTCATTTTCCTTTATACCATCCAGGTGACGAGGCGCCCTAGGGTGGGTCTTCTGCACCTCAGTTGTGGAATTGCTGAGCCAATTTAGTTAAGCTTCTCTCACTCAAGTTGACACAATCAATTAAACTTCATAGAGGATGTTCCTGGAGCCAACCAGTCCTTGCTTCCAAGTCAGTGCAAATGTACAGTGCAAAAGCCACATCCTGGAGCCAGGATGTGTACTGAGGCACTGCCTATCTCAAGGCATAAGAGGCATCACTGTAGCTTGGATGGGAACTGGGAAAGCTGACCGCTCCCAAATCCCTCTACTCATCCCACACCTATGATGTGGCCAGGTAGCATCCTCTGGGGTCATACAGGGAAGACACCCAAAAAAAGCTGCAGTCCTTAGGGGACTCACATGCCAGAAGGTGGAGGCAGTGTGCACAGGCATAGAAAGGAGAATTTTCAGGGGGCCTGGCCTTCCTCTGGGCAGACACACCCAAGAGCTCTGAGGCCCAAGCTCTCAGGTCCCTACCCTTTTAGCCCTCCCTACAGCCTGGAAGGGGATCTTGGCAAATGAGTTCGTCTTTTTTTTTTTAATGAAATTTGCGAAAGTCAGATGGTTTTTCCTCCCACCCATTGCATATTTCCAGTCCCACAAAACCTGATCTCTGTTTGATTTTTGGCTTTCTGTACTTTACAGAATCAGTAGTGTATCTTTCAAAAGATATCAGGAAGTAGAAAGAAAAAAAAATGCATCCAGTTTTAATTCACTGACAGTGTAGCAAAAGAAAGCAATATCCATTTCAAACAGAAAGCAGGGAGAAAACAAATTGCAGCTCAACCCTTGCATTGAGAGGTCCCCAGAGTGCTGGGTCCAGGGGCTGGGTCCTCCTAGGCTCGCGCTCCAGGGTAGAGGAAGCACGGAAACAGGAGTTCCTCACCAGAGTGGGGCGGGGGTGGGGTGGGGAGCCGCGCTCTCTCCTTAGAAGGGGCTGAGCAGCTGGCCAAAGCCCCTTTATAGAAACTGGCGGTGTTGTTGCTCAGGGCGGGAGGCTCCAGCCCTGAGCTCCGGGGCTGCCCCCGGCTTTCTCCCGGCCATTGTGAGCCCGTATTGATCAGGCCGGGAAGCAATAGGGCTGCAGCAGCTGAAGCTCTGGAGTGGGCAGCATTGATCTGACCCACTCCCCGGGTTATTTATAGGATGTGCGGGCCTGGCGAGTAACCGGGGAGAGCTTGTTTAACGAGGGTTCAGGACGCTCTTCACTAGCTGGTTAACTTTAAGTATTGGAAATGGAATTGATGCGCACATAATAATATTATGATTCATACAAACCACTTCTCAGGCAACTCAATATATTTCATTACCTCCTTTCTAGCAAATGTATTGATTTCTGTTTTGCGGTTTTATAACACAATTTCAAGGCTGTTGTGGGCTTAATGAGCCGTGTTTTTATGATGTTTAAAAAGATTTGAAGCTATTGTTGTAATAAATATTATGGATCACCCCCTCCCGAGACCCCTCCCTCCCGGCCCCTCCTCCCTCCTCACCCCCCAGCCCGTCGCCTCCCAGACCAGCAGAAAGCAGGGGGCTGCAGCTTCACGGCCCTTTGTGGCCCAGATCAAAGGACCCGAGCTCCACAAAGGCGGCCCCACTCGGGCCGAGCGGCCACACACAGCCGCACCTGCAGCGCAGCCAAATGTCATTGTCGCTTCTGCGGGGCGAGCGCGGGGGACGCACCTCCAAGGCGGCAGATGACTCTAATAACGCTTGATGGGAATTGATGGGGAAAGAGGCGCGCACTGCCCAGGGCTTTTTATTAGCTGCCCCGACTTCTCAGCCTCAGCCCGAACGCCTGCACCTGTGGACCCCCTTCCTCTCAGCCTTTATGGAAGTTGACAGATTTTATTAACTTTAAGGAAGAACTTTCCAGCGTTCGTAGAGCCACAGTTTATTTTGTATTCATGCAAAACGGAAACCGAAAAAGCCATGTTTACATATTTACCGGCTCCACTGACCTCCCTCTGGGGCTCCACAAGTCACGCTCCAGATTAACTTGGTCATAAAATTGACTGGTGTGCTAAGGGATGTTGGGACTTTGGGGGATGTTGTTGGATGTGTGATTTTTTTTTTCCAATGGGAGAAAGCTATATTCAATTATCTAATATCTCTGAGGAACCCCCCCCAAAGACTTTCCAAATGGTGCAGAAATTGGAATCCTTTTTAGAAGCGTTTGCTCATGGGGAGAGAGCATTTGCAAGCGACCCAAGTAGGATTCGCTCACAGCAAGGTTTTCCCAATCTTTTTGATGACCTAGAAACAAAGGAAACCACCTGAAACATGTTCAAACTTTGGGAGAGTGGACTCCCCACAGAGGTTTGGCATGGAGGACAGATGCATGAGTTATGGTCGCACTTTGGGGGCTAAGGCTCAACACACTTAAAAGAAGAAAATATAGGTCATTTAATAAACTACGATTGGTGGGGAAAACAGTTACACAACCCAACACAGTTTCATAACTTCCATCACCCTCCCTATTAGAAAAATCCTAACTGGGAAGAGACTATTACATTATGCTCATATTTTTAATTATCTGTTGCAGTCACGATGTTTTCTAGGTTTTCTGCCTCATGACAAATGGAAGTCCACCGCTATGAGAACTCGTGATATTAATGGTCAAACGCCGAAAATTCAGCCACAGTCAGCTGGGTAGACTGCTTATTAGCTTAAAAGCAGAAAGCTTTCTGGAGCTTCCTTTTTGTGTGCCAAATAAACTTCAAATGAACTGCGGATCATTTTGCACAGAAACCCTTAAGTTGAGTGATAATAGAAAGTAGTTAGTAGAATATTACACTTTTCATTTAGGCAAACAGATGGGATGCCTGCTTTTAGATTTAATCAGGGGCTGACAGACAGGTAGGATGCCGGCATATTTTAGTTGGAGTCTCTTTCTTTTCAGGAAAGAATGAAACTACTTAATATTCAGTATATCCACCACCCCACCCCCAACAGCCCATGTATTCTACACAGTACCTTGTGATCACTAATGCCTAACTTTTTCTCATTTCTGATGACATTACAAAGTACAAAGGTCATCTAACTGTGAGTGAATCCATTTATTAACACATCTTTTACTCTATTCTTCCTTTACAAAAAAGAACAGATGTACATGTCTCTCTGTGTGTATATACAGTTAAAAAATAAAAAATGGACTGCTTAAATCATTGAGAGCACACCCAAATCTCCATTTACATAGACACAGACATAAATAAATGATTTAACAATTTGGGAGTCATGAGTCTCTGACCTCATGCTTTCTCAACTAACCTTTTAAAAAGATTTTGATATCAATTGTTTCTCTTTTTCCCCCAGAAGCATAATACACGGTAACCTTAGCATGCACAATCTCTTTCAACAGAGGCATACTGACAAGGGCAGCCAATGGTGGATTGTAACGTCCTGGGGGAGCTTATATTACCTTGCTGGAAACAAAATCTGCCCCCCTCCTTCACATGCAAGTCCCTCAACACCCCCACTGGAGATCATTTGTTATGCAAAGTCTTGTGAGGCAATCAAAATTAATTCACAGTGATCTTTTCACCCAAAGACTCCAGCTTCTAATAATGGTCTGTCCCAACAGGTGTTCATTGTGGCGGTCTGACTTCAAATTGCCTGACTAAAGGTTTTATTCTTTAGTCATTTCTTTTTTAATCTCAAACTTGTAATTTACTAATCTGCAGCAGCTGCCAAGCAAGACCCAGCTGTTTACAAGAGGGGACATGTACCACCAAAGAGTCACGGGCTGGGAAGAAAGTCACCTTCAGAGAACCAATGAAGAGGAAGACGTTGAAGTCTATGGCCTGGGACTTCAGACCTGACGTTGTCTCTATACCTTCCTCTGAGGCTGGTCTCCAACTAAGGGCTAAGAACACATTTGAGGGTTCCAGTTCCTTTGGGAAGACTTTGTAATGTTCTTGAGTTTATGCAGTGAGTAGAAAAGGGGTTTTAGCAAAGCAAAACCACCACTGGGAAAATACCATATAGAAGGAAGAGACTTTCAAAACCTTGCATTTTTCCAGGGAGCCACTTTAGCCCATGCTGATATGTTGTCTTTATCAGCTTCCAATTTTGCCCCCTTTGAAGGTCACTCTAAGGAGAGATGAAAGGAATTAAGTTTTCCTGCACAGATTCTCTAGTATCATGCCTCATCAGAAGCAAGTTAGTGGAGTGCGTGAGTGTGTGTGTGTGTGTGTGTGTGTGCGTGCGTGCGCCTGTGTGTGTGAAAGCATGAGACCAGTCTCCTGATTTACAAATTGCTAGAACTAGATTCCAGGGTCAAAGTCCCAGAGATTCTGACATAGTAGGTCTTGTTATGGAGCTTGCATTTTGACACGCATCAGAGGCTTTGGTGCTTATTGGTCTGATGGGGGTGGGGGCGGGGGTCTGTAACCCACAGATAAAACCTAGGGGCCTTGAATCCCTTTTATTGCAGTTAGCTCATTCACTTGCTTCAGCAACCCCATCTCTACAGTGGTTCTCACTCTTCAGTCTTCTTGATCATCTGGCTTTTACCACAGAACACAGCAGTCAGAAAACCTCTGAGCAGGTGCGCCTGGGAAGCCCATCGTTCTGACTGAGAGGAGATGGCCCATCTTCCTACAGAGATGACATATAGAAGAGATGATCTTGTCCGCAGTGGATAGACGAGGTCATCAAGCAGTGATCTCCTTTGCCATGCAGCAATTCTTGGCCTCCTGATCTCTTTTACAAAGGATGCCTGCAGCTTGCTTATTACTTCTGGGCAGATATCTGAGAGGTCATGGCTGAGGCAGAGGTGGGTATTTTGGATGAACTAAAAAGAATCTTCCCTGACAGGCAGAGTCAGGGACCCTGGGGTTTGGAGAACATTTAGAAGTGGCAGTGGCAGCTTTCAGCCTTGACATAGGAAAATTTGGGTTCCTTCGATACTTCCTGAAAGGAATAGACAGACACAGACAGCTTCAGAATCAGAATGGAAGTCTCCTGAAAATCCGGAACTAAGACAGGGAATATGGAAATGCTGGGACATCAAGGATTTACTGGAGACCTCATTGTCTTCTTGGCCACCCCTGCCCTGAGGTGAGGCCTCCATGGAGAAATCACCATGTGGGACGGTGGCAGCCCCTTTGTGCACCTTTCAGGATGTGACCGCTCCTGAATAGCTTTTCAGCTGGTGTTCCCTCCTGAGGGCTCTCCTGGACCCATTCAAAATCCAGTTACACTGGAAAAACTGTGTAGAGAGCAGAGCAGCACTGATGAGCATGTTGGTAGCATCTTCTGTAGCACATTTGTCTACATGTGGGCCTGCGAAGCTGCTCCGAGTGCTGATGGGCATTGATTTTGTAATCCATGAGCAACCTTGTTTGTTCTGCTCTCCAAGTTCTGCCCTCCTGAGCCTCTTTCATCCTGTGGAGGAAAAGGAATAGTTTCTTGGGCTCCAAACACCAAAGAACTCCTTCCCTCACCAGTAGCCCATACATTAAAAAGTAACATTTGCCAGTCTCATTTCCATGTTGTACAAAGCTATCCCCATATGTTTCAAATCAGCAAGGATGCTTGCCACCCTCTCCAAGAAAACATGTTTTGTCTCGGGTGGGGCTGAGAAACGTCCAATGGTGGACATGAAGAAGGGTATCTCAAGGAACTGTGGTTGTGGTTGTTGTGACTTTGTCTCTGTCTCTCTGTCTCTTTGTCTCTCTCTCTCTCACTCTCTCTCTTTTTCCTCTCTTGTGGTACTGGGGATTGAACCCAGGGCCTTCATGCTGAGCTACATCCCCAGCCCATTTTTTATTTTTATACTGAGCCAGGGTCTCAAAATATCACCAATTTGCCCAGGCTGGGCTCAAATTTGTGATCCTCCTGCCTCAGCCTATCAGAGTGCTGGGATTACAGATATGAATCATCATGCCTGGACCAAGGAGGTTTTGAGCAGGAACTACTGTAACCTGTGAACCCAGCAGTTTGCAGGCTTCAGTGTCCAATATACCTGAAGCTGAACGTTATTCTCCCATTGTCACTTCAGCATTTGATAGATAGATAGATGATAGACAGATAGGTAGATAGATGATAAAATACATCAGGAAAAGAAAACATATAGATATTTTAATACTAAATTTCTTGAGATATCATGTGATTAGTACAAGTTAACTTTGGCCTCTACAATTATAAGAGGTGCTCAAAGTGGTGGCCAGTAGCTTCCAGATGTTTATTAGTATGGCAGACGGATGAAGTGTGTATACATTTTTTTGCTAGACTCTCTCTTTCTCTCTCTTTCTTTATATATATATATATATATATATTGCATTTTTCAAAACAAATTACTAAGTTGGATTAATTATAAGATGATGTATGGGCCGGTGAGATGGCTTAGCAGTGTAAGCGCCTGCCCAGCAAGTACGAGGTCCTGAGTTCAACTCCCGGAACCCACATAAAGGAAAAAAAAAAGGGCCAGTGATATCACTCAGCGGCACAAGTGCTTGCTGGCAAGCATGAGGTCCTGAGTTCGACTCCTGGTACCCACATTAAAAAAAAAAGATGATGTAGTGAAAAATTCCACTTACATGAAATTTTCTTTCTTTCTTTCTTTTAGTAGTACATATTTGCAGTACATGCATCTTGGGGAGTGGGTACATGTACCTAATACAACTTGCTTCCTTTTTTTTATTCCCTATCTCCATCCTTCCCCCTCCCTCCCTCTTCCTCTAACTGTCCTTTTCCCATTTTCATTCTTGTTGATATTATTAACCTCAGCTCATGTTTATGGCATATAATGTTTATATTCGCTGAGCCTATTAGGTCCCTGCACATGGCATGTCTTTATTCCCCTTCCTCTCCCCCTTGCCCTTGGTCTCTTCGACCCCTTCTCATTTGCAAGAAAGCCATCCCCTTGTCTTCTTCTATCCATCCTCTAATGATCTCTTTGTTAATACCTTGCCTTACTCAAATGAGATATCATATAGTACTTAAGCCTGCATGCCTGGTTTATTTCACTCAACATTATATTTTCCCGGTGTACCCATATTCCTATATATACTGCACACTATATAATATTCCCACCTCACATATGGAAGGTCTCAGAGAAGATGACCTTCATTTATTTGACAGATGAGAAAGCTGAGGCCAGAGAGGGGAGGTCTCTAGTTCAAGGTCATGCAGCAATTTCAAAATAGGGCAAGTTGTTCAGAGAGTAGGAGCCATCTTTAGACCTACCAACTGGTTAACCTTTATATTGTTATTAGGGAAATATTTTCCCAAATGGTTGTATTTGCATTACTATTCATTCATTTGCATATTTGATTCTTTCATTCTGTCTTTCAACAACAACTATTGAGCATCTAACACGAGCTGGGGTAAAGTGGTGGGCAAAGCATACATTATCTCTTCTCTCTTAGAGCTTTGAATTTAGAGGGCCAAATAGACATTAAGCAGATAATTACACATAACTAAGTAATTATAGTCATGATACATGATTTAAAGGGAGAGTTATTACATAGAGAGTTCAAGTTGGTATATAGAGACCTGGTCAAGTGCAGAAGTGAGGGTGGAACCATTAGGGCAGGTCAGGTACATCAGCCAGGTTAGGTTATGTTTTGCTACATAAGGAATAGCCCTAAATTCCGGGGCAGTGGTTAACAGGACATATTTGCATATTTGCTTCTCTTTCATGCAAGTCAGGAGGGAGACTGCCTCTTATGGTCACTCAGGAATAGACTGAGAGGGCATCTGTCTCATCTCTGCCTCCTGTAGAAGCAATTATTTCTTATATTTCTTCACCAATGGAATAAGCAACCATGCCTAACTTGAAGGAGAGTATCCAAAAGGAGGAGATCCAAAAGGTGTACTGACTATTCTGTTGCTGTCACAGATTACCTAAGACTAGGTAATTTATGAAAAATAGAGGTTTACTGTGACTCATGGATCTGGAAGGCAGGAAGTCTAAAAGCATGACACCAGCATCTTCTTGGCTTCTGTTGAAGGCTTCAAGCTGTATCAACTTCCCATAGAAAGTGAAAGGGCAGGCCTAGGGTGTAGCTTAATGGTTGAGTGCTTGCCTGCTGTGTGTGAGACTCTGGGTTTAATCCCTATCTTGGAGAAGGAAGGAAGAAAAGAGGGAAGGAAGGAAGGAGGGAAAAGAAAGAGGGAAATAAAGACAGATAAAAAGGAAAGGAAGAAAGAAAAGAGAGAGAGAAAGAAAAAAAAAGGAGAAAGGGAGAGAAGGAAAGGGAGAGAGAAAGAAAAGGAGGGAAAAGAAAGGAAGGAAGAGAAAAAAGAGAGAAAGAAGAGAAGAGGGAGGGAAGAAAGAAGGAAGGAAAGGAGAGGGAAAGAGAAAAAGAAAAAAGAAAGAAAAAGAAGGGAAGGAAGGAAAAGAAAAGAGAGAGAAAAGAGGGAGGAAGGAAAGGAAAAGAAAGGGAGAGGGAAGGAAGAAAACAGATAGAGAAGGTTTCCCTGGTTTCAGCAGAGATCTGAGGTTTTTTTTGTTTTGTTTTGTTTTTTTTGTGGGTACCCGGGGGTTGACCTCAGGACCTCGCGCGCCAGCAGGCGCCCGTGCCGCTGAGCGATATCACTGGCCCCTTTTTTCGTATGTGGGATCCGGGAGTCGAACTCAGGCCCTCGCACTTGCCAGGCAGGTGCTTATGCCGCTGAGCCATCTCACCGGCCCGAGATCTGAGTTTTGCAGAAGAGTTACTGCAAGGAAGAGTTCACACAAAGAAGTATGGAAGAGAACTAGGAAGTAGGACAGCCTGTGTGAAGGTCCTGAGGCAGGCAGAATCAAGGACTATGGAGTTACAGAAAAAAGGAACCCAGCTAGGGAGAGGAAGGCAGCTTCACTCCCTGCAAGACATGTGGGGACATACAAGCCACCATCAGACTGATGGTGTGCATCCCAGGGGCAGAAGAGTGACCGTGCAGACTTTAAAAAGGTGCATGTGTTACAAAGACCACATTGGCTTCCACGGGAGGAACAGGGGGTTGCAGAGAGGGACAGCAGGGAGTAGATGCTTGTGTATCACAAGGACCCGTTGGTGGTGGTGCTAGTGGTGTTGGGCTGCCCATTGTATTGGGAGACAATTGTGAGCCAGAGAGGGCTGAGTGACAGGGCCCGAGGGTCACAGCTAGCAAGTGCTGGGTTCAGAATTAAAATACCTTCCTTCAGACTCAGACCTTGCTTGGTCCCTGCTATACCACAGTGGCCCCCTGGCTGATGTTGGAAGGATCATGGACACCTTGCTGCCTTCCTTAGCACCTAGCTGGGCTGCACTCATGATTTCAAGCCTCAGTTTAATAGCTCAACTTAGTTTTTCTTTCTTCCTTTCTTTCGCTCTTTCTTTCTTTCTTTTTTCTTTCTCTTTCTTTCTTTCTTTCTTTCCTTCCTTCCTTCTTTCTTTCTCTTCCCTCCTTCCTTGCTTTCTCCTCCTTCCTTCTTCTCTCTCCTTCCTTTCCTTCTTTCTTTCCCTTCCTTCCTTTCTCCCTTCTTCCTCCCTTCCTTCCTTCATCCTTTCCTTCCTTTCTGCAGCACTGGGCCCTCTAGCTACATTCCCAGCTCTCGACCTAAATTTTACCCAATGGAATTCCTAGCCAAAGCAAGCATAATGCTCACTTTTTTAATTGCTGATGCTGATGAGCTCTCCTGTGCCCAGCTTCTGAGAAAACTTCCCAAAGACCCTGTGTGTCTGCTAGAGACAAGTGTTAGAAGCATCAGAGAAATTCAGAAATAATTGCTGGAAAAAGTCAGAAAGCTTTGCCCGTGCTGAGCCCCCTTTTCCCAATTAGCATACAAAAATATTTTTAAAGAAATAACCTTTACTAATAAAATGCTATAATCTCAATAAGACATTTCGGCAGGGGAATTATTAGATATTAATTCATGCCTAGTTGCACTGACAGCTCTCGGCCATCAACGTTAGCCTAATAGCACACTAGGTGAGAATTAATATGCCATAATTCAAACTCTGTCATGCACTATTGCTTAAATAAGATACATGAAGAATAACCTATTCTGGCAAAATAACTGGGATTCTCAGAGTTCTCCAGGCCAAGTTATAAATAGTTACGTTAAGATCCAGAATTTTTTTGTATTACTAAATTTGAAATAAATTGCATATATGTATCCTCATCTGTAATTACTGTGAACATTTTTTCCTAAGTACTAAAATTAAGTTCAGTCATATTCCATGTTTTTAAATTGAACTTAAGCAAAATCACATAATTTTCTTGAGACTAAAATAGAAAGTTCTTTCCTCCATATATAATTGTGTCTGTACTATGGCATGATATGGCTTATATAGATGATGGCTCAGGATGGCAAAATGGGCCTAAGAAGGATACAAAATAGGAGGAGTGGGGTGTTAGGGGCCTCAAGAGTGTTCTATTTGTGTTTATAAAGAGTTTGTGCCTCTCTGGACAATTGTATTTACCCAAGAGTACCTACAGCTTTCCCAGCCAAGGAGGGTAGGTGAAGTAGGAGGCAATCTTTGTCCCACATAAGCTTGGAGCCTCCTGGAAGGGGTAGTATTGGTGTAGGTGATAAATTCACCTTGTCCTCACAAGGTAATGCCTGAAAAAATGCCAAGCTATACAGAGGAAGACCATGAAGTAAATTGAAAGCATTCTGTAGTCTTAAAGAGTTACAAGTTAAATCATTGTATGGTCACTTTTCCACTGCTGAGACAAAATAAATGACATGTATAACCTTAAAGAGGAAAATTTTATTTGGAGCTCACAGTTGCAGAGGTCTCAGTCTATGGAAAGCTGCCTCCAAGGCAGGAACATCATGGTGGAAGGGCATGGTGGAGGAATGCTGCTTACCTCATGGCATTCAGGAAGCAAAGAGTTTTGAAAAAGAGCTAGAGAGAAGGAGGGAAGGCTTGGGACAGGATACCCTTCAAAGGTGACCCACTTCCTCCAACTGTGCCCCACCTCCATAGCTCATCCAGCTAATGAACTCATCAACGTATCATCTACTGATGAAGTTAGTGTCCTTGTGATCAATTCATTTCCTCCATAACAACCAAGCCTTCAATACCACGAGGCTTTGGGGGGGGTATTTTGGCACCCAACAATTGTTAATAAGACCATTCATTTATTATATATTTATTGAGCACCTACTCTGTGACAGGCACTGTGCTAACCACTGTGCACACAAAGCTGGCAGTCTTGTGAGGGAGATGGACACTTACATATAATACCATGCAATAAAAGCAAAAGCCAGGGTCTCCTAAGAGCTCAGAAGGGAGCTGTGCTGGTCTCAGCCTGGCCATCAGTAAGTTGATCAGAGAAAGCTTTATGGAAGAGGTGGCACCTGAGATGAATCCTACATAAAGGATGCTCAAGATTTAGCCAAATGAAAGAACAGGATGAGGGCTAAAGGGCAAATAAAAAGTGGAAAACAGGAGACACAGATAGAGGCCAGATGGTGGAAGATCTTGCCGACCACAGAAGGGACTCGTATGTTGCTTCAGTATGGCGAGATTTTTCTTTAGATCCAGCTACTACAACAGATGATCTATAAAGCTGGTATCTGAGAGACAAAAGGGGTAGCAGGGAGACCAGACAGGAAGCTATTGTCTCAGTCCAGGAGAAGTCCTGGAGGGCAAGAGTAGAGCAGAGAGAGTGAGCAGAGAGCAGGTATTTAGGAGGCAAAGCAGAAACAGGTGGGGACTCATGGGGAGAACATAGGGTTAGTCGGGGATGTGATGTGTTTGCACCTTTGGCCTCAGTGGGAGTGGATTCAGGCCTGAAGGGCAGGACTCACACTGTGGAGCTAGACCATTAGAGCTCAAAGGGTTGTAAGGGATTGTCTTACCCATCCTACCACCCATTTTAAAGATGAGAAAACTGAGTTCCAGAAAGGGAAAGGAACTTGTCAAGATTACAACTTATCTCTGGAATCCTTCAATCAGTTGATTACGTCCTGTCAGTGGTTTTCTATTTGAATAATCAAAGAAAACTGTGAAAGTAGAGGAGATATCACAGTGGAGTACTGCATTGTTTTACAACAGTGTTTCCCAGACTTCAGGCATTCTCTAATGGTACTCATAAATTTTACTGTGATCAGTTACTTAAATTTTTTTTTTTTTTGGTGGTGGTGGGATCTAACCTGGGACCTCATGTATTCTAGGCCAGTGCTTTACACTGAGCTATAACTCCAGCAATTATTTAATATTTTTAAATGACTTTTTTTGCTTTAATAAATTTTTCAAAAACAAAGTTTATGTCACTTCCATAAATAGAAATTAACTTTCCTTTGCTATAAAGGTAAGCAAACCTGAAAATTAACTCCATGAAAATGAAGCAATCACGAGATTCTAGCCAGACACTATTGCCCACTGGAGACCCACTCTCTCTTTATTAAACAGAGGGACTGTCAAGTTTTGGAGAGTTATTAAAGACATACTAGCACCAAACTGAGCCTTCTGCTTGTCTATAGGATTCGAAGAAAATTGAAAAGAGAATCATTTTCTCAGTATGTAATTTAAGATTATTAAGGAGCATCCCTTTATCACCTGAAATATGTCATTGTGTTGGATTAACTAATGGTCAACTTGTAGCACCCAGCTGAACTGAATCAGCGTGGTTCTGGGGTGGAAGGCCCACCTGAGGATTGTTGCCAACAGCATAAGAGCAGAACTGGAGGGGAAGATGGGGTGCAATTGATTCTCCTGGAGAAGCTTGTCATGCTGGTTTTCCTGATATGAACTCAGCTGTTCTCATCGTTGGAGGAGCTCAGGTCCTCGCTATCACTGAGGATGGCTGCGGTTCTTTTCGGGGGAGCTCTGGTCCTTATCTTGAGCATTGCTTCCTGGCTTCAGTGCAGATCTCTTAGCCTGCTGGCACAGATCCTTCATCCCACTGGTGCAGATTTTCTAGCTTCCACCACTAACCTTTTGGCTTTCCCAGTGCAGATCCTTGACACAGACTTGCATGAGACATTGCCGCGGGCTCTAGGCCTCCAGCTGGACTCGTGGGGGCATTGCCATGGGCTCTAGGTCCTCAGCTGGACTCGTGCAGGACATTGCCGTGGGATCCAGGCCCTCAGCTGGGTTCTTTGGGTCTCTAGTGTGTGGACAGATCTCCCGCACTCTTTTGCATTTGACTCTTTGGGCAAATATTATAAAATAATCCTACAAATTACGTGTTCTGTATTAAATCTTTTCCCTTGTAAACCCTGACCACAACAGTCACGCTCTCAGAAGTAGTGGGATAGAAAAGGTGCAATAAAATGTATCACTTTCATATGCCCCAAAGTTGGGTTATTGTAAGGATTTATCGAAATAAAAGAATGAGAGATTCCAAGATGGCATATATTTCTTGAATAATTTTATTAAAGATGCGATTTAAAAAGATGCAATTAAATCTCTTTCAAAGAACACTTTGTGAGAATGCATTCAGTTTTGCCATTTGGAAAACAGGGATGGTCTCTATCCTGCTCCGGTGTAGTCCTGAGGCTTAAATGTGAATGGCAGCTATGCCCAAGAGCTGTGCTTATGGGAGGCTGTCTCCTGAGGTATCTGGATGGTTCCTCCAGGCCACCCATTGCAAAAAGAAATAAGGCACAGCTTCAGGTCTGGGGAGCAAAGTCTTGCTCTGCTGAGTGGTGCATCTCCAGGGCAAAGGGCACATTCTGGCTCAGCTTGGGGCAAATCAGATATCTATGAGCTCTGAAGCTGATCCCCCTAAAGGAGCCCCTGATCTTTGGTTTCCCATGGATCTTAATTTAGGTTCCCCCAAAAGTAGAACCTAGGGCCCATGTGTGCAGCTCAGTGGTAGAGTGTGTACTTGGCATGCATGAGGCCCTATATTCAATCCCAGTATCAAAAGAAAAAAGCAGAACCCAAAAAGAACCTGGACATATATGGTTTTGTTGTTGTTGTTTGTTTTTGTTTTTTGTTTTATGAAAGATGAATTCAGGAATCAAGGATGAAGGAGAAGAGAGAAAAGAAGAAGAATGGAGGGAAAGGAAAGGAAAGGAAAGGAAAGGAAAGGTACTTGTTACTCCTCTGTGCCATGGGGCTTGATCCCACTGGGGACTGTCTGAGGAAGCAGGCAGGGTTCACTTTGGTACTGTCCTCCCCACAGGATGAACATGAGGTTGCCTCTAAAACTCCACGCACATTGGTGGAGAGTGGCCCTGGGTATAAAGAGATATCACTGGCACAGTCAATGGGTGTGGAACTGTCTACCTCCCTGGTACTGAAATTAGGTGGGCCGAGGGGTTGTGCCTCAGCACATACAGAATATATTCCTTACCATGTCCTCTCCAGCTGTGAGAAATGTGGGTAGTGGAGAATCCATAGGTAGGTTGTACCCCAGTGATTAAAACTATTTCTCACCCTAGGTGGAGATGGAGGTGGTTGATGGAAAGGGCGGAGTCTGCCTTGGATTATCCATCCATGCCCACCACGTCTTTCCAAAGAAAGCTCCATCATCTTTCATCTTTCCCAGAAACATGTGGCCTGCCAGAAACCCGCCGTCTGTTTCAGGCCAACATTGATATCTTGTTTCCTTTGCTGTATGGCTGGGTGGAGTGAGCTTCTTGGGGCCACTGGCTTTCAAGGTCCTGTGGCCTCTTCCTATATGACATTTGTTATTTGAGCAAGTTGGGCTTGGTGGAGAATAGAAGGAAAAGGAGAAGAAACTGTTAGGGCCATTGACAGGATGCAAAGAGGAGCTACTTGTGCATGAGCCTTAAGCCTGTGCCTTTGAACCTCTCCACACTTCGGCCCTCTGAGCCACTGTGCTGCTTAAATCCAGGTGCAGGTGGGCACTGCATGGGGTGCGGATTGGAGGTGGATTCCTTTTGCAACTCTCCCTGCCCCCTCCTCTCTGCAGTTTGTTTGAAAGGGATGCAGAAATGTCAATTGTCTCCTGGCTCAGTTACTGTACTAACCCAATCAATCCATATGAAAAGAACAGATTAAACTGACCAATTCTCACATATTTAATGATTGCTGCTATTTGACCAGGATGTGTTTCTCAGGAAGCGCCTGTCACAAACTATCGATAGTCTTTGAATCCCGAGTTACTTAGTGTTGGGCTTGCTTTCTGCCCAAGGTGGCCGGCCTCTGGTGATTCCTTAGCTTGCATAGCAAGAAAATGAGATTCCCAGTGGTTTGTCTTCGCTGTTGGTGATTGGGCTTAACTCCTGATCTATGGATTTATCAGCAGATGCAGCTTCTTGCATATATAACACCATGACTTCTTATCCTACCTTTGCAGTTTCTAGGGAGGTGGCTGTTTATTGGAAGGGGTACTATGAAATTTTTAGACCGAAAACATTCTTTAACTTAGTCATGGGCCGGCAAGATGGCACAGCAGCATAAGCGCCTGCCTGGCAAGCGTAAGGTCCTGAGTTCGACTCCCGGAACCCACATACGAAAAGAGGGCCGGTGATAATGCTCAGCGGCACAGGCACCTGCTGGTGTGCAACATCCTGAGTTCAACCCCTGGTACCCACAAAAAAGAAAAACTTAGTCATGATCTGGAAGGATATTATATGTGTAATAATATTGCCTACCATTTTTGAAATCCTTCTTTTACATGCTTTGACTTTATAGTCTCAGAAACACAAAAAAAGTTGTTATGTTCATTATCTCTATTATAATGAGGATGCTAAGGTACAGAAGTGTTAAGGAACTTGCCTGAGGTCACACAGCTAGCCCATGGCAGAGGTAAGATGCCAACCCATGCAGAAAGAGCACACATATTGAGTAGCTGACCACTACAAATGACAGTAAAACTCACATGCAGTACTGTTTTGTGATGCCATAATGTTTTGTGATGGCTACGTGCCCTGTGATAAGATTTGACTAGGATGCAGGGCTTAAAACTATGGCAACTATGGTCTCCTTTATCCCTGGGGTTTCCTGGTCTCTTTGTATCCCTTAGTACAGAAAATCCCTAAGACAGGCCTGATTCCAGGTGAATGATTCAACTAGTAATATTGTGGGAACACTATTTTAGTCTGTTCAAGATGTTATAACAAATTACCATAAACTGCATGGCTTCATAACCAAAATTTATTGCTCAGAGTTCTAGAGGCTGGATGTCCAAGATTAAGATGTCAGCAGGTTTGGTATCTGCTGAGGGCCTGCTTCCTGATTCATAGACTGCAACTTCTCCCTGTGTACTCCCAGGGTGGAAGGGTAAGGGAGCTCTCTTTATAATTCCACTCATGTGGGTTCCACTCTCATGACTTAATCACTCCCAAAGGTCACACTCCTAATGCCATCACTTTGGAGGTGAAGATTTCAGTCTATGATTGGGGGGTGGGAAGCAGGGGGAGACAAAACAGTCTATAGCAAACACTTATTCCTAGTCCAGGCAAATGCAGAAAGGCAATTGCAATGTAGCATAAACACAGTGACAGACCTGGCACGCTTTGCTGGTGCTGAGATGACACATTTCTCCTTAGACACATGGAGGTTTCCTTCAGGCAGTGGTGTTTTCACTAAGCCTTGAAGAGCAGTGGCAATAAGCAGTTGAAAGAAAGCTTGCATTCAAAGATGACCTGTTTCTTTGAAAGTGTGGTTGGATAAGTGCGGTAGTTTAGTAGTTTAGATTGGTTGGTACAAGGTGGTGAGGCATGGTAGGCATACATGGAGAGGGTGGGAAGCCCTAGGACATGAGACGAGTGGACTAAGCAAGTCTGACTTCCATCCGGAAGAGCCATGGAAGAGTAGTAAGTGTGGCAGTGATATGAAGCTTGGAGCTTGTATCTAAGAGTATGGCCTCAGGCACCAGAGGTTCAAGACTGACTGTCACTAAAAGCCACGTTGTCTTGGTCTAGTACGTATCTCACCTCCCTAAGCCTCCAAGTCTTTGTCTGTCAAGTTATACCCATCTCAGAGGGTAGCTGCAAGGGTTAAAACAATAGGGGAGAGGACCTTCTTAGTGCTAGAGCCAGGCACATAGTAAGTGCTAAATAAACACCACCTGCTTTTATAATCAGATTTGCATTTTAGAAAATTTCTCCTGGGAGGGCTGTATTGGAAGAAATTAGAGCCAGGCACATAGTAAGTGCTAAATAAACACCACCTGCTTTTATAATCAGATTTGCATTTTAGAAAATTTCTCCTGGGAGGGCTGTATTGGAAGAAATCCAGGCTAGAAGTGGAGAGATAAATGAGGACACTGGTAGGGCAATCAGGCAGGAAATGACTGGAGTCTGAATGAGGGCTTCAGCATGGGTGGGGACATGAAGGAGCCGAGATGATAAGGAGGTCAAATGGGCAGTGAGCTAAGAGAAGGAGAAGAGGGAGATGGAGGAGTCTAGGATGACTTCCTCATTTCTGGTTTGGTGATGGCATTCACCATGATGTCATTCCCTGGGGCAGTTATGGGAAAGTCCCTAGGTTTAGGAGGGACAATAAGAGTTTGGATGGGGGGCTGTTATGGTTTGTATCTAGATGTTCCCCAAAGCCTCATGTGTGCACAGATGGGGCTTTTGGAAGGTGACTGGACCCTGGCGGCTCTGTGGGTGACTTGCTGTTAGGAGGTGGGGCCTGGTCGGGGGAGGCAGTTTGCTGGGATGTGACATGGAAGGGTTTATCTTCCTTCCCAACTTCTCTCTCTCTGCTTTCTGGCTGCCACGACATGAGCAGCTTTCCTCCATCCAGTCCCTTCTTCTTTGCCCTTTCTGTGTTTCAGCTTGCTGAATGTAGACTGAAATTTCTGAACCATGAGCCAAAATGAACCTCTCCTTCTTCAAGTTGCAGGTTTGGGTGCTTCGTCCCTGTGAGGAGGAAAGTGACTGAGGCAGAAGGAGGTGTTGGGCTTGAGGTATCTAAGGGCCTACCCAGTGACACCATCTTGAAAGTCCTTGGACTGCTGGGTCTGGGCTCCATCTGGAAACCTTTCTCCTCCCAAAGAGATTGACAGCTCATCTCAGCCTGGAGCATAATTTGTTCCTAGAATGTTCCTCAGGGCAAGATCTGGAAAATCCTGCCCATCCTTTAAGGGGACCCTATAAGGAATGGGAGGAACAGGAGGCCACCTCCACCATAAAACTTCTGAGCTCTCTCCTCCTCTCCCCTTCACTCCTCTCCTCTCTTCTCCTGTCCTCTCCTTACTTCTCCTCTCTTCTCTCCCCTGGGCTTTTACAGCATGGCTTCTTCTTTGGAGGTCGTTTTGTAATTGTGACATTACAGGGATGTTTGATATTCCTGCCTCAGCTGGGTTATAAACCCCAGGTGCCAGGTCTTGCCCTTCTCTCTCAAATCTCTTCCTGCCTGTCACAGCACTGGGATGTTTCCCGGTGGCTTATCTGTGAGTGGATTCCGCTCCTCAGAGAAAGCTCTGGGGCTTTTTGCTTTATCTTTTGTGTCTACAAGAATGGGGACCCCACTCCCTATCCATGTGGAAGGAGACATCTAGTTAGTGTTGTGAACCATGAAGGGGACCCTGAGGTGTCTGCTCTGAGCTCATGGGGTCCCCTTGTCAACATGGAGCTGCTGTATGGAGACCCTCCCTCCAGCCCAAGGGAATTCTCATCCGGAGGCAGGTGGAGTTTTAGTGTAGCCCTGACTCCTGGTTTGTGAACACACAGTATCAGAGAAGGAGGAGACCGTACGAGACTACTCTTTTTATGGCTCTATGTCCCCCACACCCACCTGACCTTCCCTGCGTCATTCCTGCCTCTTCCCGCCCCACCACATTCCTGCCTGGAGTGTTTGATCCATGGACTATAAGTAGATGTAATGAAATGCCAAGTTGCTTTAAAAAGAAAGCCACACACCCCCGAAGGTTTCAACTGGGGATCATCCAATGACAGACACTAATGCTTGGCTTGCTTTTGTTGGGCTGGGGCATGTCACCCACCTGAAGCCCCAGAGTCCCCTGTCTGCTGCTTGGTGTTGCCAATCATTTCTCTCTTGGCCTGCATTTATTTTCATTTTGCTTAAAGGTAGCCACAAACAACACTTTTAAGAGAAACGTGAGAAGCAAGCCTCTCCTCTCCCCAGCTCCTTTGGCCTCAGTGAAGAGATATTCGGAAATTAAGGGATGCTGCAGTTGGTTCTTTCTGCTAGTGAGTGTCATCCCAGCCGGGCAGCATGGAAAATTTCTCTTCCTTTACCTTTGTGGGGAAAGGGGAAGCCCCAGACTCCCTGTCAGCGTAGACTGTCAGCCCCTTTCTAACCAGGGACTTCAACTCCTTGTTAAGAAGAGGGTTACTGTGTAACCTTATAATCTATTTCCCTACTAGTGCCTCCACCTTCCCTTCCATCAAATGATGAATTAGGTCATGAGATTCCCGAGAAGAGGTTCCATATCTAAACTGACAAGTGAGAGAGGGTTAGCAAGTTCCGGAGACTTCATTTTTCTGGCTTTCTTTAGAAGTGACTCCAGAAGTGACACTGGGTTCCACAGTGCTGGACTCCTGTCCCACCTCTTCTGCAAACTCTACCCAGACAGTGAGTTTTGCTGTCCCTGACACTGCTAGCTTGGCCTCCATGATTAATTCTATATACAATTCTCCATCTATAAAGAAAGCAGTGTTTCTCGGCTTTAGGACTATTTTCACTCAGAGCTAGATAAGCCTTAAGCCTTGTGGGGTTTCCCTGTGCATTGCAGGATATTTAGCAGGGTCCCTGGTCTCTCCTTTCTGGATGCCAACAGCAACTGTCCCCAGTTAAGAAGTCAAAATGATTTGCAGGCATTGCCAGATGTCTTCTGGGGAAAGGAGGTGTGAATCACCCCCTGTGGAGAGCCAGGGTCTAGAGCATTGTGGCGTCAGGCTGAACACTCTCTTTCTCTCTTGCCCTGACATGGGACTGAGATTGTTTATTCATCTCTGAGGCACATAATAGGTGTGTGGTATTAATGATACTGGTCAGAGACACTGCGTGTTTCTAGGTAGATGAGCTTTGTTAACTTTGTGTACCATATTCACCCTGTGATTAATAAATATTTCTTAATCACTGGTGGGTGCTGCATACCTCTGTGCTGAGGGCACACTGCGGAATGTGGTAGTCAGGACCAGGACCTTAGTGACTTCTTCATCTTCTAGAGAAGGTGGGGGAGGTGAGAGGAGATAGGTAATGAATCAGGCAGTCAATCAGCGAGATAATTTCCAACAATCATTCACCGATAAAGAAAATGGGGTTTCCATCCATCTCCAAGTACCTGGCACTTAGTATGTGCTCAGTGGCTCTCTGTTGGTACATTGAATGCCTTCTATTCTCTGTGCAGGGAGAATTGGGCTGTGAATATCCATTGCTATCTGAACTCTAGTGTAAGTTCTAGCAACATCACCCAGTGGGTGTGGGTGTATAAAGTTTGTGAGCAGTCTGAGTCAACCCCAGAATCATCCTGGCTCCATTCGGTTCTCTTTTTACAAAGAGAGTTCCTTTGAAATAGATGGGACGATAATCTCTCCAAATCAATCATTTAATCATGCATCAATCATCATGGTCATTTAAAACCTGAAATGGCATCCATACACTCTGGCCATTTCCCGGCCCAGGTGTGAACCCCAGAACGTCAGGGGAAATACGCGAGCTCCCCCCACTCATCTACCTCCCGATCAAGAGCGCTGAGAGGATGGGGTAACGTTACTATTGTGCCTGGATGAGAAGGTCCCGTTCAGGCCCCTACCTCACAGCAGAGGGGAAGGAAAAAGAGCTTAATCATTAATAACACTAACTTGCTTTTCTAGAACCTTGAAAATGAGAATTTTGCCCTTTTTTCCCTGGGAGTAAATTGGGTCAGAGTGTTCCCAGAATTTACATTTCAATTAAAAATACAATAATAACACATTGTGCTAATAGTGAATGATTCCAACCCAGGGGAAGATGACACCGCCCGCTACTTTGTTAATGAAAAGCCCCCTTCATTCGGATGGGGCCACACATCAGCGGTAACAAATCTCCTGTCTTGTTCTGGGAATGGGGCGGGTGGAAGGGCAGGGAGGGGTGCGGCTGGGGGAGGTGAGCGAGTCACCACCGCCCAGCTGGGGCAGTCTGTGAGGTGGCCAGAAGGCTGCTCAAAGTTCTGCACCCACCCCTCCCCCATCCGAGCTTGCAAAACCAAACCTGACTTTGTTTTTAAATCAAGGCTTAAAAGATTAAATAAAAGTGAGTTTTTTGTTTGCCTTGTGTTGTTGTGTTTTTATTCATTTTGCTTTTCCAAGCCATAGCTGATGTCATTGGAGAGCTGCCGCAGACCCTTTTCCCTTAGGCTTTTGTGAGTGGATTTAACTTTAAAAACATCTCCCATCCGCTTCTCTGGTTGGAATCTGATAGAAACTTCAGTACAGGGCTGCTCTGAAACCTGAGTGCTTGGTATTGCTTCTTTTCTTTTTTCTTTTTATTTTTTTTTTTTTTTTTTTTTCATTTTTGTTTTTGACTGGGGATTGAACCAGGGCCTTTGCTCTAAGCTATATCCCCACATCTTTTTAATTTTTTATTTGAGGCAAGTTCTCCCTACATCACTAAATTGTCCTGCCTGGGCTCAAACTTTCTCAGCATCCTCCCAGAGTACTGAGATTACAGACCAGCACCACCATACGCAACTCGGTCAGTGGCTCTTTTTGGAAAACCACTTTGCCTTGGTGATTTTTACAGTTGGTCTAAAAATCCTCCATGCTTGTGCCTGTCCCCAGATCCTTGTGGTGTGGGAAATTTAAGTCAGGTGTTGCCCGGCAAGTGAGGGCCTGGAAACCGCACTCTAAGCGCTACAGGCAGAGGAGGGCTGTTGGCCTCAACAGACACAAGTGGAGGGTTTTCACTTCGAGGTTGTTTCTGAAAAGAATTTATGCAGTTCAGTTCTGTTTTCATCAGAAAACAGCCTTTACACGTGGGAGGAAGAACAACACCAGCCCAGGCATAGAGGGCTTCAGAAGCAGGGACGTGAGCAGGTATGCTTCTGCTTGAGAAACCACGAGTCACTGGACACAGATCCCAAACTGAGGGATTTGATGGAACCTGTCTGGGCTGGGCCAGGTAAAGTGAGGAGAACATTTTGGGAAAAGATAGATAATAGGGGAAAAAAAAAGAGAAAAAACATTTTGGAACAAATTAATTACAGTCAGCAAATATGGCCACTGTGTGGATCCAAAATCTTTTAGTGGATTTAAAAATGTACACAGCTACTCCTTGACTTCCAATGCAATCACATCCTGATAAATCCACCATAGGTTGAAAATGTAAATCAAAAATGCACTGAATACACCTAAGGATCGAACATCACAGCTTAGGCGAGCCCACTTTAAAACATGCTCAAAACACTCACAATAGGCAGACAGTTGGCAAAATTATCACAAAGCCCGTTTTTCAAAATCTTGTATGTTTCATGTAACTCATACTGAGCTGCAAGGGAAAAATGAGAAAAACAGAATTGTTTTATGGGTACACTTTTGTAACATGGCAAAGCAGAAAAAATCCCAAGTCAGGAACCATCTGTATATAAAATGGAGGTAAAATGCCCCAAAGTTTTAGGACCCTGGAAACTTGAAATGGGGGATAAATATGAGTGCCCTAAAGTTTTCTGCAGCCAAACTAGACTGGGTGGGAGCTGGTCTCAGATGCACAGTGTCCTCAAATCTTTATGTCTAATCATTATTAGTGTAATTAGCATTCTCTGTTAACACTTCGTTTACTAAAAACTGATTTTCATCCCAAAATGTGGGCCAAGATATCTCAGGCATAGATAATGAACAGGGGTAACATTAATTAATGTTGGTCAATTAATCTCTTGTCCCACACTCAGCCTGAGCTCTGAGGGCCCAGCTGCTTCTCTGTCCACATTCACCTGACTTTCTGTCCCATCAACTCTTCAGCCTGACTTGACTTGTCCAGGACTGTTTCTGCTCAACCAAATGGTTTGACAGTTTGTTCCAGGAACTTCCCAAAAGACCTATTGATTCTTCAATGAAAGCAGCAGCACAGTTTGTACCCTAAGATTCCTTTGAATTCATCCTCTCAAAATCTTTGCTTTGCTGTTTCCTTCAACTCTGAATGGATGAGTCATAATGTTTTCTAATCCCAATCAAGTCCCTGCACTGAGAGACTCTCCTCAGCCCAAACTTCCAATTCTGATTCAGTTCTGTTCTTACCCCACCCTAGGGACAAAATACCCAATACCTGCAACTTAAATGAAGGAAGGTATATTTTGGCTCACAGTTTCAAAGGTTCAGTCCATGGTTGTCTGCCTCCAAGGCAGGACCATCAGGGCAGAAGGGTGTGATGGAGTAAATCTGTTCATTTCATGGCAGCCAAGGAGCAGAGCAGGGGAATAGCACCAGTGAGAGGTACACCCTCCAAGGGCACACTCTTAATGACCCACTTCCTCCAACTGGGCCCCAGCTCCCAATAGCACATTCAGTTCTGAACAGAAGTGGATGAATCCATTGATAAATGTAGCATCCCCATGATCCAATCACCTCTGCAGGAGTCTTTTAATCCAATCAGGTTAACAATTAAGATTAACTTGTACAGAGGCCGGGGATATAGCTCAGTGGCACAGCACCTGCCTGGCAAGCACAAGGTCATGAGTACGATTCCCAGTACCAAAAAACAAAAAAAAAGATTAACTTGTACATGGCTCAAACTCTGTCAGTGTAGTGTTCTCCCTTGCCCAGGTAAACAATCATCTCAGCTTTGTCTTAGCAAAAGTTGCATTGGTAATATTTGACTCTTTCTTTCTGCTCACCTGCAGGAGAGAGCTCTCTAAGGGTGCTGGTTTGTCTTTGCAGCCTCTTGTTTTTCTTATTCTTAAACAGAGCACAGACCTTGAGTTCAGAGATTTGAGTAGACAATAGTATCTATCTAGTGGAAATTTAATTATGTCATTTTGTGTTGATTGTATTACTTTTAAAAAGTATAATACCTAATCATTAATTAATACATAGTAGTAAAAGACCCACAATGAACAAGGACTACCATAAACAGTAGGCCCCTTGCTTACCCCTTCTTCCCATACCCAGAATGCCAATTTCATGAAGCAGCTACTATCGCTTCCTACAGCTGTTTATTCCAGCTTTGTTCCCTCTGTCCTCTTAAGTGGCATACTCATGTTTCTATTTCCTCATTTTAGTACACAATAGGAATAAGTAGATATTAATTAATGAACAACAAGTGTCTTCTGCACACTCATTTTCCTTTCTCCAACTTTGTTTGTTTGTTTATTGAGACAAGTTCTTGCTACGTAGTTCAGGCTGGCCTTGAACTACGTAGCCCAAACTGAGCTCAAACTTGTGGGGATCCTCCTACCCCAGCTTCCTGGGTGCTGGGATTACAGATGTGAATCACCACGCCCGGCTTCCAACTTTCCACCATAGATTTGTTGTCATTTTTTTTACTATTAAATCCAGATATGGTGTTTCGTTATTATGAATGGGTAAATACTATTCAAGGCATCATCAGATAGTGTCTAAAGATGTCATTCTCTGCTGACCCCTGCCTCTTGCTTGACTTTCTTTAAGCATCTGGTTAGCTTTTCCCACATCTTCCAGTAGCTCTGTACAAAGGCCTTCAACCCAATTTTCCACCCACCCACAACTCTCAATTAATCTGTCACCTCACTTTTTCTCTGAGACGTCTTTCCTGGAGCCTTCCATCCTATAGTCCCATCCGATCTTGATGCTCCCCCACAACACAGCTGCCATTCGGGCCTTCCCTCTGCTGTTGCCCTGAGCAGAAGCCCCGGTAGCCAAAATCTCATATCTTCATCTTTCTCAGTTTACTCTATTGTTCTGGTGCAGCACATCCTCTGATATGTTCCTGAGAAAGGGTGCTTTGGAGGCAAACTTTTGACACTTTACATACCTGAAGAAAAGATGTTTATTATTCTATTACCCTGAATTGATAGTTTTGCTGTGTATAAAATTCAAGAGTCAGAATAAATTTCTCTGATTTTTTAATTGGCATTATTTCATTGGCTCTCAATATTGTTGAGGAGAAGTCCATTGTCTTACTCATTCCAGATTCTTGTATTACATGACCTGGATTATCTTCTTGTTTTGTGCTTTGTTTTTTCTTGGGAAGATTTTGAGCTTTTCTCTCAGTTCCTGATGCTCTGGAATTTCATGGTGATATGCCTTGGTGTGGCTGTTAATTCATTCATTCCTTTACTCATTCAGTAGACCAATTCCTTCAGAATACTAAAGTCTTTAGTTCCTGGGAAATTTTCTTCTATCATTCCTTTACTAATATCTTCTTTTCTGGATCCTCCATTTTTTCTCTTCTCTGGAATATCTATAATCCAGAGGACAAAGCTGAAACAATGCATTCATTTTCTTTTACTTTCTCTGCTCTCCTTTGCTGACATTTTTCTTATTCTCAGAGTATTCTTTTCAACACATAGTTTTGTGTTTCTATTTCATGGATCTTTTTCTGTCTGAGTATAGCAGAAACTCTAGTGTCCACCAATGTCCCTTGGGCCCTTGCTATTTCAGTGTACAAAGGCCAACTTCCTATTGCCTAAAAGCCTGTGTGACGTTCAGGTAGTGAGACACTCTAAAGATTAGTTACTATTCTTAGTTGCATTTTCAGCTTTTGTAGTATGTCACAAAATGCTGTCAATGATAGAAGGACTGATTTCCCCAATTCATAGACATCTTATTTCTTCTGGTAAGGAAGATGAGGGTCTCCTGACTGGGGATGATGGTAGGAGAGAGAAGTTGAGTATCTGGTAGATTCTAATTCAGATTTCTGTTAATCCTGGGTGTAGTCCTACCTGAACTCTCATCTTTCCAGGAGCTTTTTCAGGATACCACTGCTCAGCATAGCTCCTCTTTTTGCTTTATTTTCCTCCAAATCTAGATGTCAATTGATTTTAACTCAATTTTTCAGCAGCCTCCAAAATTTTGTTGGCTTCTGGCATTTGTTATCTGTGCCGCTTCTGTTTTTCTTGGTCTTATGGGTTTATGCCTTTTTGCTTTTTATTTTTTAACTGTCATTTTATGATGGTTTCAGGAATGAGCAGAGTAAAACGTTTGTGTTTAATCCACCATGAACACCCACTGTGCTTATTTTTATAGGCATAGTCTATTTATGGTGTGCAATATTGGTTTTCTACTTTAGGTAATGATAAAAAAGTTTCTTTAAAACAAATATATTTCCCTTTTTTGCTACAAAATTCAGCCAATTCAATGAAAAATACTAAATAAATAAATAAAATATAGAGTAGGCCAAAACTATGATTGTATCTTTAAAAATGACAAAAATTTGATATGTACTAAACTGGAACATGATATTCTCTTTCTTTGACAGATAAAATGGATTTTTCTGTGAGGCTTTCTTCTGGGATGGCCTGACTCTGATGTTGAGGTGCTCACTGAGTTCACAATCAGACATGGCAATCTAAGTCAAGGTGGGAAATGTGTTACCTAAAATTTTCTCCAAAACTAACTTCAGGATAGGCTCGTGTGGAGGTAATTGAAGTGGGGAACACAGGCAAAAGGAGGAAGGAGAGTTCTGCCCACATATGATGGGTGACCTCCTTGGTCATCTGGCCTGAGGGTCAGCATGGCTCCTGTCCCAATATGATTCATTTGCTGGGAAAAACAAGGGATGTCCCCCTTCTTTGGCTTTCTCTCCACAAATGCAGGATCAGAATGGCTTCTATAGATTGGTGCAGGGCCTGCTTCTCAGTGTAGCTGGTACTTCTTCCTGGACCTCCTTGTTGGCCCCAAGCAGCTGAACAGGTCAAATGGAAGATACTCCCAAGAATCCTTGTCCACTTCCTTCTTACCTCCATCACTAGCCCACTGGACTGCATCTGCTACTTCCCCTAGCAGGTACTTCTTCCCAGCCATGTGGGGAGCAGCTGATCTCTTTCAGCTGCTGCCCTTCAGGACTTCTGCAGAGTAAAACTGGAGGCTTTCACTTCTGCCCTGTGTGGAATAGATGCCCAGAAATGGAGATCTGGCTGGGGATTTGCTTGTGCTGTTTGGGCACGTGGTGGTGCGATTAAGGGCATTGATTAGTCTTTGCATCTAATGAAAGGCAATCATTCCTGCAGCTGCAGAGGTTCTGGCTGCTTATTGCCTGGGGGTTATTTGTTTATTTAAATGAACAAAGTAATGGACAGTGGAGATGTCTGAAAATTGCCTGGGTTTGTTCCCTTTTTGCTTACCTGTCTCTCCTGGGTGCCATTACCCTCGAGCACCTACTACAAGGTGATTTTGCCAATCTATCTCTGTTAGGTTAAATCAATCAGTTCACAGGCTGGGTAATGGGAGTGAAGAAAGAAGATCAAGTGTTTCTTGATCTTTAGGCACAAGCTGAGGAGTCAGGGAGAAACCTTAAACCTGGGCCCTAGATTCCACCTTAAGTGTATGTGACTGTCAAAGCAAAGAAGGTTCCCACTGGAGGGGACTTTAGAGCTTTAGAGTAGAAAGGGGAGGCTAAGTGAATGGAGGTTCCAGTTTTCTTTATTTTAAAATAAGAGCTTTATTGTTATATGCTTTATATTTTGAGTTTCAGAGAAAGACTATTAAATAAATAAAAGTTACTCTAAAACTTGAAAACCATTGGCTTGACCCAACCTAGTGCCTGTACTTAGTAGGTGCCTGAGACTCTGAGAGATAAATGTTGTTTGCCTTTTGTTTTTCATTTTGGGCTTGTATTTTCCAAAAATGGCCATGGCAATACTGTATGTCAAGTCCCATATGCTTTCCAAATTGTGCCGGTTACAGTCAGCATGTGGAGTCTATTTCTCTTCACCTTGAACCTGGCTACTCTTCTGATGGCCTCAGTGAATAGCAGAAGCAGGATTTCTGAGGCTAATTCCAAAGAAGTGACATGGCTTCCTCTGTCCTTATTTGTTCCCTATCTCTATCCCTTTGGCAATGTGTTTTTGTAGCCCTGTGTGGCCATGTAAGGCCAGTTACCTTTCAGCTACCTTGCTGCGGAGACCACATAGAGCTAGAAGTGCTCCAGGAGCCCCAGCTTCCTCACTCCCTCCCTGGTTGAGCCAATATACCTGACGAGTGAGAAGCTTTCAAGATGACACCAGCAACAGTCACAGTCTGATGGTGACACATGCCCACCCACTTCCCATGCTAGACCTACCCAGCTGAGCCCACTCCACTCCCAGATGTGTGAGAAATACTATTAATAAATCATTTTAAATGCTTTAAGCACTATTTTGTGGTTTGTTATGCAGTGATAGATAACCAGAACACAAATACGTGCACCATTGTGGAATGGGATCCCCGGATACCCTTGTTCCTTCAAAGAAAGGATTTAGTATCTTCCATAGTCCCCATCTTCTCCTCCTACCTCTAAGTAAATCATCTATATCCTTTAGAGCCCAGTGGAGTGTGGAGTCAGAATGAATTCCTTCTATCCTTTTACTTGCTCCAAAGGGAGAGATTCTTGCTGGTCTTGAGCTTGGAGTTGTTTTTAGTGTCGGCATATTTCAATAGATTGCATGAATGCTGGCCAGAGACAAGTTTACTTTTCAGGCTGTAAGCTATATTTAATAAATCTAATTTATATGATAGGCACTTATATTACTTGTTATCTACTAGCACCATGTTGTGCACCCCAAGAGTGGAAAATGGGTAAAGTGCAAATTCTACCTTCAAGGGCTTTTCATCTTCCAGGGAGAGATGGAGTTCATGGTGACTCATTCTGGAAAGATGGGAAGACACAAGTGCTAACTAGAAAGGCAAGCACATTTCTGTGCCAACTTGGAGTAAAAGACCAGTTTTCCTTGGGCACTTAAGGGAAGACTTGAATCCGGCTTTAAGACTTGATAGAAATTTGCCTGGCAAGGCACATGGGGAAAGAGCCAGACAGAGAAGGTGCCTGCATAAGACTACAGTATGAAATTGTGTTTGGAGGGTTAGGGGAAAAAGTTATGGAGAAAGGTTAAAAGTGACAGGGGAGGTTAGTGAGGGAGAGAAAGGGACTACAAAAAACAGGAAGCAGTGCATTTACTACATTAAAATTAAGCATTTTGGTTTGGTGAAGGTCACACAGACAGTGAACAACAGGTGATGGACTGGGAGAAAACAAATGACTATGCAACCCACAGTGGTTAACTTGCCTAAGGAGAGGTAATCGTCTCAGTAATCATCATCTTCGTAATCATCAAAATGGAAAATGAAACAGAGGTAGTAATACCCACCAAGTTACAAACAAAACAAATGAAAAAAAAATCCATAGAAAAATGAAGAAAAAGTTAAAAAATGCCATACTGGTGATGAGGTGGGCCTATGACAGGGCTTCTCATTAACTGATGACACACAAACTGGCAGGGCTGCTCAGGAGTGTAACCAGCATGGATGAAACTGACCCTGGAATCTTGTCATCTGCACCTTCGTCTGACCCCGGGGGTGCCTACACTGAATGTGCAAGGATGCCCATTGCAGCATGATTTTCAAGACAGGGACAGGAGGTGATCTGGTTGTCCATCCCAGGAACACCATAAAGACAAAATGCTGTGGATACATAACAATACAAGGTAGTACTTAGAAGTAGGACAGCTCCATCCTAAAGACATGAAGCTGAGTGCAAAAGTAGGAATTGGAAAGTTCCATAGCACAGTACCATTAGCATCAGTGTGGAATGCAGACACACACAACTCTGCATTTTGCTAGGACATGTCTGAAAGAATATAGGGCCGGGGATTTAGCTCAGCGGTGCAGTGCCTGCCTGGCAAGCACAAGGTCCTGAGTTCGATTCTCCATACCAAAAAAAAAAAAAAAAAAGAAAGAAAGAAAGAAAGAATATATATCAAACATACAACTTGGGGTGCCTAAGGAGAAATTAGTGATGGGCCAGGAGATCAGGGTTTTCTACAATTAAATAAAACAAAACAGACTGATTAAAATAGTGCACCCTTTTATCCACCTGAAGTTAGGACAAAAACAAAGCAAAGCAAACCAAAGCAAAATAAAACTAGAGAAAACAGAGCCCCTGACAGAAAGGTGACTGGTCAATAAATGTGCTTGGAATGAGTCATGTGGGTAAGGTGACTTCAAGACCGTTGTCAATTTAGGGACCGGCACAGTGATAAGCTGTCCTGAGGACTTGGGCCCATCAGAGAAGTGTGGAGCCATGTGCCAGGGGCTCGTTCAGAGACTCGGGATGCTGATGGTCCATTCGGGAAAGACCTCTGCCAGTCTGGTTAAAATGGCCTGATGCCTCCGCAGAAGCAACCATTATCTGGAAAACCCACTTATATGAAACTGGTCCTCCCCTGACAAGAGTGGATAAATGAGGCATTCCTGTAACTGTATGTAAATTGTGCTTCTAAAGTGCTTGAAAAGTTTGGTGTCTGGAGTAGGCTAAATGTCACCCCTGCAAGTTTCTTCACCCTCTTAATTTGCTTAGCAAATCCCTTTTCCAGAGTGAGAATTACAGTAAAAGCGGTTTATCTCTTCGGCCTTCTGTCAACCAGCTGTGGGGTGCGGGCCCAGCAGAATGATAATGGACGCTATTGGTGGTGACCCCAGGTCCCACAGGAGGCCATAGCCTTCTGAGTCATCTAGGAAAGCTGAAATGAATTTCTGAGGAGTTTAAACATTAAATAGACGTTATATAAACCCAGTCTTTGAAAATGGGCCAGCTGTGTGTGGTGGTGAACTTTGAAACTCTCTTCAGTCAAGGATTGGATTAACCTGAATACTCATCCCTGCTCTGAACTGATGACTCCAAGTGAAAGCTAAGGAAAAACACTCTCACTTTCTGTATTTTCTGCCATTGCTCAGTCCTTTTTGGGTAGATTAAAGGTGGCCCAGAGTCTCATCCCTCTTCCCTCTGAGAGGTGGGGTTTATTTTCCTGCCACTTGAAAGCGGGTTGCCTCTGACTGCTCTAGAAAATGGCATAAGCGACAGTGACAAGTTCCAGGCCTAGATATAGAAGAGTTGTTGGCTTCCACTTTGGCTCTCTTGTAATACTCACTCTTGAGTTCTGTGGAAAGATCACATGGAAAGAGAAGGAAGTCCCTGCCTTCTGTCCTCATCTCTGCCCATGTGCCTGGCATGGGAGAGAAGCCCCTTGGAAGGTTACATGTGCATGAGACATCCCAAGCAAGATCAGAATGATGATGATGATGATGACGATGACTGGTTGTTTTAAACTACAGGGTTTTGGTATGACATGTTAGATAACAATAGATAACTCAAACCAACCTTGTTTTTGTTTAACTGAGAAGTTATCAAAATAGTTCTTAATTCATGTTAAAACAATAATAACTCCATTGCAGAAGTAATATTTTTGTTGATTTAAGATTTTTAGGGCCGGTGAGATAGCTCAGCGGCATAAGCGCCTGCCTGGCAAGCACGAGGTCCTGAGTTCGACTCCTGGTACCCACATAAAGGAAAAAAAAAGGGCCGGTGATATCGCTCAGTGGCACAAGCACCTGCTGGCAAGCACGAGGCCCTGAGATCGACTCCCAGTACCCACATTAAAAAAAAAAAAAGATTTTTAAAAATTTTATTTGATTAAAATATGCAGAACATAAGGTTTATTATTTTAAATATTTTATGTATGCAGCTCAGTGGCATTAAGTACATTCACACTGCTGGGTAGCTATCATCATTATCCATCTTCTGAATGTTTTCATCGCCCAAACCTGCAACTCTATCCTCATAACACAAACTCCCCATCCTCCCCCCTCACTGGCATCCACCATTCTGCTTTCTGTCTCTGTGAACTTGCCACTCAGTGTACTTCATGTGAGGGGCATAATCTGGTATATTTTGAAAACCTCTTGCATTAATATGATGATTAATTTTATGTATCCATCTGATTGGGCCATGGGACTAGCAGTTATTCGGTCAAACATACTTCTGCATGTTTCTGGGGAGGCAGTGTTTTGAATGAGATTTACATATGAATCAGTAGACTGAATAAAACAGATTCTCTCCCTAATATGGTGGGCCTTGTCCAATCAGTTGCAGGCCAATCAGCAAAAGACTGATGTTCTCTAAGAAAATTTTCCTGCCTAATGACCTTCAAACTAAAATATTAGCTTTCCCATTCTCCTATCTCATCTCTTCCTCTCTATGTACCCAAGTGGGATATATCCATACAATAATTATAGGATAATTGTATGTAAGTATATAATAATACATATATATCCTATAACATATCTATATTATATATAGATATAGATATATCCTATTAGTGCTGTGCCTTTATAAAATCCTGACTAATGTGCCCATTATGACCTGGACCAAGATTTTCACTGAATATGGATAACACAGTAATCAAACATTTCCAGTTAATATTTGCTATTATAACTCACCTGGGCCTTATCCAGATACAGAGGTTGCCAGGGGCTGCCTTGGTGAGAAAGAAAGAAGCTGTTTTCTAACCAGTGCTTAGAGAAAATCATTGGATGTGGTAGGGTGTCTTTGCAGTAGTTCCAGAGAAATCTTTGCCTCCCAGTAATGCCCCACAAACTCCCCTTGTCCCAGCCACTTGCCAGTCTGAATAGAACCAGATGCACGAAGAAGGTGGAGCAAGAGCGAGTGGTCAATCAGGTGTGGACTCCTGGGGTCCCAATGTACATACTTTGGCCTAATAAAAGGTTACAGATTTGTGCCAAGTGTTGCCACCCTTTGTCCATGAGTGATGAGACAATGGATAGTGTGAGCCCATGGGGCCTCTATCACCAATCTTGCCCTTTAAGGAGCTGGAAAAGGCTCCTTGCTAAAACACACTGAAATATTTTATCTTCACATCTATCCACACAGATAGCATCTTCTTGCTATCTACATTCATAATTGGTAAAATCCTGCTTTGAAATAATGGAAGTGTGGCCAACAAATGCCATCTGCTCCACACTATTTTCACCATATTCTTCTCCAGTGGTTCATGTGAGTTCATGTCTATAGTTCTCTGGAAAGCAGAGTCCAGTGCGCAAGCTCTAAAGGAAGGAATTTAATATAGGAGATTGACTGCACAGATGCTCAAAGAGGAAGAAGCCCAACAGGAAACAGTGGGAAAACCAGAGGTTAAAAATGACAGGAAGCCATAACCATCTCTAGGTTGGAGGGTCAGAGGGAGAAGTGGATTTTTAGGGTCCAACGTAAAACCTAGAGCCAGAGCACTGTATCAAGTGGGATGTGGATTAGGAAGGAGAATCCCAGGCCCAGGCTGCTTCCTAAGGGAGAAAGAGGGAGGTAGAAATACACTGGCATCTTTTACTTCTGCTTTCTTCGCATCTCCCACCAGGGTCTTCCACTGACTGAGCCCCACTGGAGCCAAAGGACGTGGGAATCTGAGATGCAGCCCACAGGGTCGGTCCTGTTGCCACTCAGAGGACAGCAGAGCAGAAGATGTCTCCTACACTCAGTTTGAGCCCAAAAGAGCTCCCCAGTTCACTCCTGACCAAAAACAAAAAGTTTTTTAGAAATTAACATTTCACAGAGACTTTTAAAAAGTCAGACTTGGGTATAGATCTTGTATTCTTCATTTGCTGGCTCTGTGACACTGGGTGAATTGTTTAATCTCTCTGAATTTCAATTGTCCACAAGGAGAATCACAGTACGTTTTTCCAGAAATGTCATGAGATTTTCTGGGGGAAAGGACCAGATGTGAAATGTATCTCCCAATATGTACTTGAAACCTATGTGCTGAGAGAAATAAAGGCCTCTAGGTTGACCTGGGTGTTTTCCACCTCAGTTTTTAAGGTATAAATCTTACCACTTCTTTTACACATATAAACACAAGCATTTATACATAATACCTAGTATGTAATCCTTAACCCATAATACATGTATTTATACACAAATATGAGTAATTTTAGATGTAAATGCAATACATAAATATGATACCTTCCATCCCCACCCAACCTATACCTTCCAGAAAATTCTTTAGACTTCATGGGAGAAGAAGAATCTTGTACTTATAGATAAAACTCAAAAATGCTATTACATTTGAAAAGACACTCAAACATACATTTTGAAAATAAAGGGAGCTACAGTAAATGAGGTTAAATATATATTTGAAAAGAAATTCAAGTTCCTTTAAAAAAGAAGAGCCATGGGCTGGAGTGTAGCTCAGTGACAGAGTGCCTGCCTAGCATGCATGAGGCCTTGGGTTCAATCTCCAGTTCCAAAAAGAAAAAGAAAAAGAATTAAAAAAACAAAGAATCACTGGGTATTATGACTTATGTCTAGATGCTCTTCCCAAAGCCTCATGCAGTCATAAGTTGGGCTTTTTCAGAGGTGGCTGAAACTAGAGTGTGTGATTGATTCATGGCGCAGTGCTAGGATTAAAGGTGCTGGGATTAAGGGTGGGTGATTACTAAATCAGTCCACTGATTGGTTTGCCACCGCTCTAATCCTGGTAGACCGGATACAATATAAGGGACAGAAAGAGGCTTGTCTTCCCCCTTGCTTGTTTGCTTTGCTACCTTCTGCCCACCATGAACTATTTCTCCTCTGCAATGCCTGTCTCCCGTGCCACCCTGCCTTGGAGCCAGCCTATTACGGACTGAAACCTCTATAAACTGTGAGCTAAATAAACCTTTCCTCCCTTAACTTGTGGGTGTTAGGTATTTTGTCTCAGCAATGAGAAAAGTAACTAAAAAACACTGGGTTAGTTTGGAACAAAAGGGTACAAGACCTTGAAGCTCTGTAAAGGGGTTCTGAGGGTTGTTCAAAGAGGTAAAACTGTATGTATACTCTTTGTTGGTTGTTTCCGTTTTTATAATGTGAGGCATGAAGTTCTGTTGATTGCGAAAAAGCTGATTTTCATATCAGAAGATCAAGCAAAATAATGTTAAAAAACTTAATGTGAGTTCTGGAATGGAAAAAAAAAGTTCTCAAAAGGAGCTAAACGACACTGTCATCATAATCTGTGTGCACATGAGCAAATGCACACCAGTTTTAAGCAGTGAATTGGTGGCTTTTCTTCTCATGAAGCTTTCTTTCCTGAATGTGTCCAAAGTGATGTGGGAATTCTGGGGAGGGGGGGGGATGTAGGGAGAAAACAAGATTAAAATGTTGGCCACCCACTGTCATTGTAAGTTTTATGTGGAGATCAGTTGGAGTTCTAAGATAAGTAAAGGTTTGGTTCTTTTTTTAACCTTTAATAGCTAAAGTGCTATAACCTGATAACAATTCTCACATGAGAGCTAAGTCTATACTTACACAGATGCTACTCATTTAAATGCTGGGCACCTCCTGGAGAGAGAGTGGAGTGATGAGGTAACCATACCTGGCAGGGAAAGTTAAGGTTGTTTAAGGTCATATGTTGCTCATGGAAGAACAATGCAAGAGATTATAGGTATTGTTGGCTATATATGTTTTAAGCAATAGCTTTGAACTCTAAATATCTCCTAAGTATTAATATTACGAAGAGCTCTGGAGCATGTGTCTTTGTTTTCTATTACTATAAAAATACCATGGACTGGGTGATTTATAAACGTTGGAAAATTATTTGGCTCATGGCTTAGGAGTCTGGAAGTCCAAGAGCGTGGCTCCAGCATCTGGTGAGGGTACCCAGGCTGCATCATAACATGGTGGAAAGGTAAATGAGCACATATAGATGGGGCTGTGAACGTGGCAAAAGGGAACTGAATGTATAACAAATCTACTCTCAAAATAACTAACCCTCTCCCTGGATACTGGCCTTAATCCTTTCATGAGGGGGATGCCCTATGACCTAGTCATCTCCTGAAGGTTCCTCCTCTAAATACTGTGTAATGGCAATTGCATTTCAAAATGAGTTTTAGAGGAGGCATTCAAACCATAGCAGCATTTCCTGGTGCCTTTTTCTCATTCAATCTCCTTTTCCAAAATGGCACTCAGCTCAGAGAAGTGTAGACTAGCTTCCTCAATAAGGCTCTGGCCAGAATTTTTGGAGAATAAGTTTCCTGTCTTTGCTGAAGGAGGATGAGAGGGGAAGGATTGGTGGGTAAGTCCTTCCTTGTGAGTCTTCTCTCCTTTGGGAGCCCAGCAACACAAGACCATTCCTGAACTCCCATCAAGCCAACCAATGCATAAAGACTTGAGTCAATCCAAGGTCTAGTTCTTGGTCATGCATGAGGACAGGACTATGTGGGCTGGGATCTTGCAGAGCTCTTTGATGCCCATCAATTCTTGACAGCCAACTGTGGAAACCCAAATAAGTAGCTATTATTTCTGCACTGCTTATTTAAACAGCAAACTCTTCTCTATCAGAATATCACTCCTCAGTGTACGTCATCTAGCTTGGTTTGAGGGCTCAGTGCTCAGGGTAGGAAGGTAAAAGAATTGCTTGCAGAAGAAAGGGGCAGCTGGAAGTCCCAAAGATTTTGGCCAAAGAAAGAGACAGAACAAAGCCTGGTCTGGATCAGTCAGCACTGGGTGGGCAAAGTGATCTCAGGTGTATGAGGAGAGAACCTTGCAATTAGAGGAACTAGCTTCAAGTCCCCAGTTTGGTTCATATTTTTGGATAGCTTGTACCATTCAGGCAAGTTAGTTAATCCCCTGCCTCAGTTTTCCCATCTGTCACAGGTGCATAATCATAGCACTAGGTTCCCTGAACTCTCTGTGCCATGGCAGGGAGTTGGCAAGGACTTTAATGTGCTTTGTGAACTTGAAAGTATGGATACATAAGAGGTGTTCATATCATGTAATTAGAACAATTAGGCATTGTTTCGGCCAGGGGTGTTTTCATTGTAGCCAGAGATATAAGACAACATGTGAAACAATTAGAGAACTTACTAGATGGTATCTGATTAATAGCAGGATTGTTAGGTGCCCTTGTAGAGAAAAATAAGAACTAGAATATTCTGGCAAAGCTTCAAGAAAATAGTGGTCCTTGAGGTCGCCCCAAAAGTGGAAACTGGTTGGAATGGGAAGTTTGAAATGATGGAAAATTATTGTTGTTGAATGGCTTTCTCCAAGGGTAACAGGTGAGGGGTTCCTTGGGCTGGTTCCAGCTACAAATAGATCCATCCATACCTGACCTTGCTGTTCCAGGGAAGTCTAGGGATTTCCAAGAGGACTGATTTCCTCTGGTACTTGCACTGTGGTTTCACTAAGGGTACTTAAACGTGATGGCATTATCTTGAGGCCGTCAAAGACCTGGGTTCAAGTTTTGACTTTCCCAATATATGTCCCTTTTAGCAACTCATCATTCTCTTATCTGAAATCCCTTCTTTTCCTCTGTCAATGTGTTCTGACTTGAAGGTTTCTGTGGAGTATTAAGAGTTAATGGGTGTAAATGAACTTTTAAACCTGAAAGTGTCCTTGCTCTATGCAAGATTTATTTCCTCAAAACAACTATAATTTCTCTCCAAAGCTGAGATAGTGATGGACATTTTTCTTGCCCAGACACCCAGCTCTGGGCTCTGTACCCAACAGCCACCGAAATACTTTCTAGATGACATGTAGTGAATATACCTTAATAAAAAGAGAGATCCTCCTGGTCGCCCTGCAGGTGGGGATACTCAAGGTAGTGAAGTTCATAGGGTCAGGATGGGGATTTGCTCTGTCTTCAGTGGTGATGCTGTGGCTGACCAGGTGACAGGCAAGTCCCCGGGACCCCTTCTGCCAGACTCAGTCTCTACCAGACACCAGCATTTCTATTTCCACTCATGCCTTGGCCTTACCTTCTTACTGAAGAGTGAGGTAAACCTGACAACAGAAATAGATTACTTATCATTTATCTATTCTGGGGAATCACACACAAAGCCTCCCCAGTGCTGTGATCCAACTTGAAGAACAAGATGGTGCTCTCTCCCTTCCATATCTATCGCCTGGTAATTCCTAAACACATTTTTGCTTCAAAACCTCTCAACGCATTCATTCATTCTTTTTTTTTTTTTTTTTTTTTTTTTTTGTCATGCTGAGGATTAAAACCAGGGCTTTGTGCATGCTAAGCAAGCTTTCTATCACTGAGCTACATTCCCAGCCCCTTTTTTCTTTTATGAATGTAGTATTTGTTGAGTGCCTACTATATGCTAGGCTCTGAGTGAAGTGCAGTAGATTGTGTGAGAAATCCAATTGACCGAATCCATTTCTTTCCATCGTTAATAAAGAAGGACAGAGATTAAAAGCTAACCAAACAAATACTTAATATTTCAGGTAGCTGAGACTTTGGGCAAAAAAAAAAAAAAAAAAAAGAGGAGTAGCACAGATTTGAAGTCTACCTAGGAAAGCTGTTTTTGTTTTTGTTTTGGTACTGGGGATTGAACCCAGGTCCTTTTTGCACTGAGCTACATCCCCAGCCCTTAAAAAAAATTATTTTGAGGGCCAGTGATATAGCTCAGCGGCATAAGCACCTGCCTGGCAAGCGCGGGGTCCTCAGTTCAACTCCCAGTACCCGCATATAAAAAAACATTATTTTGAGACAGGATCTTGCTAAGTCACTAAGTTGCTCAGGCTGGGCTTGAGCTTGCAATCCTCCTGCCTCAGCCTCCGGGAGTGCTGACATTACAGACATGTGTCACCAAGCTCAGTGTAGAAAGTGCTATTAAGGAGACTTCATGAGGCAGCTGACAGCTGAAAGAAAAAGAAGAAAATATTAATGGGAGAGTTTAGGAAAGAAAAGCACAGAGAGTATAAGTCCAAAGGCACTGAGGTAACAAAGAAATTCAGAGGAGATCGGAGAAGCCAGTGTGACTAAAAGAGAAAAAAGTGTGGTGATAGGATGGTAGGCAGGGAAGGCAGGGCCACACCCACCCAGAGCCTGGGAAGCCACGTGTAGATTCCATCCTAGAACTCATGGGAAGTCACTGGAAGGTTTTATGTAAAGCAGTGATGTGAAGTTCATGTTGAAACTTTCTCCCTTGGGTCTCCACCGTCCTGTCACAGCATTTGTGGTGCATTTAGGATCACTCTGTGGTTCCCCGTCTGTCCTCCAACACTCACCCCACTAGAATATGAGCTTCTTCGGGGCAGTCTGTGACTCATTTTCCAGTCTCTAGCACTGAGCACAACACCACATCTGCTAGATTCCCAAAACATGATCTTTAACTTTTGCATATGTATGTATGTATTTTTCAGTGCTGGGGATCAAAGCTAGGGCCTTGCACATGCTAGGCAAGCACTCTACCCTCAGCTCCTAGAAATGCTTATTGAATTGAATCCAAAAGAAAGATAACTAAAATGCTAAGGGAACAGGTGCCAACTCCCAAAGAAATACCATGCTCAGGGTTAGAGGAGCGCAAAGCCAAAACTGATCACTTCCTGCAGGGACAGTCGGGTCAGACTTCCGGGGAGAGGAAGCTTGGTGTTAAAGGCCAGAAGGAAGAGTAGGATGGAGATATGGGGTTGGGGGAGGGGAATCGAGGCTGATGAAGCCATGTGCCCCAAGACTGTCAGCTTCCTAGAGAATTAAAACGGATGAGACTTAATTTTCCTGAGCTCCCAAAGCTAAGTGGGTGGAAGTAATTCAGGGAGGACAGGGCAGAAGCAAGCTCTCCCCAGCGCGCATGTCCACCTTTGGATTTATCCAGCTGATGCCATAAAAAGCTCTGGGGTATTAAAACAAACAAACAAACAAACAAAAAACAGTTTCCCATTCCTTCCATCAGCAGGCAAATCTCATCCTCGGTTGTGACAGAGAAAACCACCTGCCAGTCCCATCCCTCGAAATGTCCCAATATTTCTTGACAGACACTTCTGTTGTCTTATGTGCAATAGAATTGTAATCACCTGTATTTAAAACTAATGGATTTGAAATAACCTGCAGGCTTCCACTTTAATGAGAGTTAGATTAATGAAAAAGGACCTTTTGCCTCAGATTGCATGACAACATTTTCAAATTACATTCCTGGAACAGAGAATTCACTTATTCAGAGTAATTGGATGCTGACTTGGGTTAATACGCACAATGTCCTTAAATGAAAATGTTCTATTGTAAGTGGAACTGTATGATACCTGAGGCTTTCTCAATAGATTTGGTTGGACTCTGAGTTAATTATACTGCATGCTATTTTTTGAATGAATTCAAGCATGAATTCTACACGCTAGAGATTGGGATAATTATATTCAATTCTGCTGGGTGCCCCGCTGAAAGAATTGACCTTTTAGATAAAACGAGTCTCCCGAACAAGAAACCTGAAGAAAGTCCATACAAAGCCGGCAGATGCAAGAGCAGAGAAAGTCTTAAGTAAGGGAAATGGGGGTGGGGCGGGGGGAGGCCGGCCCGGGAACAGTAGCATCAGCAAGATTGATTTTTTGTCACGGGAAAGTATTTCTGTTTTGTAGCTTGTTTTGTATCCTTGCTACATAAAGGTATAATTTAAAACCATTGATTTTACTAAGCTGTTTTCTCATCAGTAACACAGCTAAAAAGTAGCAGCATGAAGAATGAGAAACTGACAAAAAGCAATCTCTGGAGGGTCTCTAGGTGTAGAGTCCCCCGGGTTGCAGGGGAACAGGGGTGGGCACAAAGGGAATGGCGTGGCTCTGACCATAGGCTGTCCTACTTTGCTCAACCTGGTTTGGGGCTAAGAGTGGGGGCTCAGAGGTCAGACTGCCTGGGGTTGAAGCATGGCTTGACTGCTTACTACCTGTGTAGCCTCTGGCTGGGCAGTTACTGACTCTGTGCCTCAGTTTCCTCATCTGTTAATTGGGGTAGATGGAATAGGTTGCTGTAAAGGTTAAATAGAAGGGCAGCACCTAGCACACTGTGTGGCCAGCACCTATCAGCTGCCTTTATTAATGCCATTATTCTTGGTAGTGAAATCTCTCTGCCCCCAGGATGATGAAGGAAAGGTAGCCCATTAACAGGATTAAGCCCATCAGGAGGATTAGAAATATTCCTCCCCTTGGAGAGGACCTGCTAGACACTATGTTACTGAGGTGTCCTTTGAAGGCTGAGATAACTGAACCCTGGCCTCTGTCCCTGCCTGGGGCTGCCTAGGGGTGCTAGCTAAAGAGCAAGCCATGCACCCAGCCAAAGGCCCCACTCTGGCAGCCTTCCTAAAAGCAGGGGACAGTGGTTAGTGTGCCTGGCCCAAGCACCCTTTCAGAGAGACTAAGAGGCTTCATTCTTCTATGGGTACAGACCAGCCACATGACACAAACGGTTTCTTTCCTGTGATATCCATCTTTCAGCAAGTACCAGGCTCTGCAAAGATGACTTTAAATATTGTAGAAACTGTTTCCTCACAGTGTGGCCTGTGATTCCTCGCATGTTTCTAGCTCTCTCTACCCAGCACAGTTCCAGTTGGCCCTTCTGTCCCAACCAGTGTCTTTCTGCTGTGATATACACTTTTCTCAGACCATCTGTATGAGCTTCTTGTGGCTGCTGTAACAAAACACCACAAACATGGTGACCTAAAGTAACAGGAATTTATTCTCCCATGATTCTAGAGGCCAGAAGCCTGAAATCAGAATCGATGGTGAAAACCAGGATGTTGGCAGGCCCACACTCTCATTGGAAGTTCTCAGGAAGAACCTGTCCTTTGCTTCATCCAACTTCTGGTGCCTGCTGGTATTTCCTGGCTTTTGGTCACCTCAGCCCACTCTCTGCCTCCATAGTCACATTGTTGTTCTCTTCTGTGCTCCAAACCTCCTCTGCCTCCCTCTTATAAGGACACCGAGGCAGTTAGTGCTCTCCCAGGTAATGCCAGGGATTATCTCCTTACCTCAAGATCCTCAATTTAGTCACATTTGCAAATGCATCACTGTGTAAGGTAATAGGTTCTAGAAATGAGGACCTACCATCTCTAGAAGCCACCATCCAGCCTACTGCATAGACTCAGGATTTTACTAGCATCCCTCTTCTTCCCATTTATCAGGGGACTGTAACCAAGGCATCACCCAGGTTTCTCCTTCTTCTACAGGTAAACACTCATTAACCACCAACTTGGGCTGGGTTTCTTAAGGCTCCTCCCCTGCCCATCCCTTCCTTCTAGGTCCAGCTGCCATTCTCTTCACTCCCACTAAGGTGCTCCTCAAGAAGGTCCCCAGCTCTCCTTTATGTCCATGGAACACTGTGGTTTGGGTAGCAGAGAAGGGATTTTCCTTTAGGGAATCATCCCCCCTTTTCTGTCCAATAGGACAAATGGGCCTGAGCTCCTCCCATTCCCCAGTTGTACCTTGAAAAATGCACTCCACTACAAACGTGCTGGTAACTTAGCAAGTCCTGGTAAACACTATGCACTGACTAGGGTAGGGCCCAGCATAGCCAATCAAAGGGCTCCACTAGCCCAGGCAGGTGAGTGCTTCCAGGATGGGCATTGACATCAGCTCCCATGAGACTCATACCTAGATTTTTGCTGGAACTATTGGAAAAGTGGTCTCTCTTTTTTCTGATGGACTTGAAGTTGGAAGGAGACAAGCCCACAGGGGCCAGGCTGTGACCCACATCGAGGATATGCTGGACAATGGACCAACAAGAGGAAAGAAGAACCAAACATGGAGGAGATCCAAGATCCAATAACCAACTTCGGAATTCTTGGATCCAACCATGCCTGAAATGATATTTAACCTTCATTTTTTAGTTTGTTGAACCATACCTCTCCCCCTTTTGCTTGAGTTAGTCTGCATTGGATTCAGTCATCATTTGGAGAGTTCTTGCTGATACATTTGCCATGCAGCTGTGGGCTAGCGTTGACTGCCTTAGACTAAGCAGAAGAACCACTTCCTACCACCCAGTGTCTGAAGCCCATCTTTTCTGTGCTTGATATTACATTTGACCCTGACACACAAAAAAGGTAAGGTTCCACCCATCTCCCAGGGTTTCTGCCTTTGAGTTGGGGAGCCAAGGACTCAGGAAACAAGGGAAGCCATCCTTCTAGCTTATCTAAATCATGATATTTTCCTTATAGCTCCAGCAGCCTGTTTGCTCTGGTCTTCAGCTCTTTTTCTATCATACATGAGATAGCCAGCTCTACTTTAGCTTTCCTAATAGTGTTGGATTTTCTCTCTGTTTGTGGGGTGGGTGTTTAGTCAACATCTTTACCATTATTTGGATTAATTGATATCAGTGGAACTTTAGTTCTGGCTTTGACTTGAAGGAGCTTGGGGTCCCCTGCTTTCTGGAACCATTCAGGTATGCCTAAGTATATACTCCTCTGCTGATGTCACATAAATGTGAACTATGTTGCTTTCTTTGTCTTTAGGATGGTCATAACTTCCTTAGGACCTGCCCAGGAATTCAGAGGGGTAGCACTGTGGGAAAACCTCACCCCAGTTCTGATCACCAAAACCCTCCTGACCTTGGGCAATCACTTCACCTCTATGAGTTTGACTATGTATTTATTTATTGATTGATTGATTGATCACTTGCTAGGGATTGAGCTCAAGTCCTTGCACATACTAAGCATGTGCTCTACCACTGAGCTACACCCTTGACTTCTCCTTTCTTAAATGAGGGACTTGGTCAGATCTGGCATCTTCACCTCTCTTCCCATGCATTTCTAGTTGATCACTGCACTCTTTCTTGCTGACCCTAAACACAGCCTCAGAATCCTTCCCAATACCATGCTAGTTGACCTTTAAAATTTATAAGATCATCCTATGATTTGGGGGCCAAGAAAGGGACACTGTCACTAGATGTAATTTTGGAATCTTAATTTGGAAACTGTGTCCCTTTTCATCAGCAGCTGTGGTCCCTTTGTCTGGAGATGTGACACAGGGATGAAGGCTTAGCATCCTGCCTCCAGATCCCAGGGCGTCAAAGGTGTACACCCTGTGAAGTGGTGGCTCTCTCAACAGCAGAAAAGAGCTATTCCCATCATCCCATGGAGATCTGGAGGCAGGAAGACTCCAGCAATTAATTCCATTATGCAGTTAATACAATTAGTCACATTTCTGTAAAAGGACCAACATTTGCAACTCAATTTTTCATTGTTTTTTCCCCCCAAAGGTTCCAGTCCCTTAAATTTGTACATTATCTGTGTCTGATATATCATTTATCTAGAGAATACAGTTGTCATTCACTTCATTTAATTAGCTTATGGATTCTAAATTATCTGCTACCATAAAATGTGATTTTATACTGCAGATTACAAAGGTTTTCAGAAATTTAATATGCCACTTTTAATTGGTGGAAAGTACCCTAAAGGATTCATAATTTTTTTACTGCACTTGAATTTAGGCTCAAGAGAGAAAGATTGAAGATGTTTAGTAAGAAATGGGATTTGGGTCAGTGAGATTGGTGATGATTTATTTGGAATAAGGCAGATTGGGAAGGATGGAGTCATAAATACAGTCATCAGAGGATGGTGTTTGAGCAGTGAGACCAGTGAGTTGAAAACAGAGTGTCTTCTGGCTTTCATGTCCCAGTTAGTCATTTTTATGGGCTAAACAATGCATTTATAGCGTATGGTCCAAGTTTGCAGCAATGACTAAGAACTACCTACTTTCTGCTCTGTTTTCCCAACCACTAAATCCATACTCTTTTGTATGTCTGGCACTGCCGCACCTTCCCTAAATGCATTCTTGGCTTTACTGATGCCTCAGCCCACGTGTATGGCTGGGTGGGCGTTTGCTCAGCAAAAGCAAATGGCTCTTTTTAATCCTTAGACTACGGCAGTGCTGCACACGGTGAGGTTGCGGCCATAATAAAGAGGCTGTGTTATTGTGAGCAGCTTCGAGATCTCCACAGGCATTTGTCTTAACACACTGCAAGTGAATGTTTATAAGACATAACAATGGACATGAGAAACCTAGAGTTTCAGGAGAAGGGTCGAGAAGGGTCAAAGGAAATGTTCATGAGGCTGCAAGATCTCGTCTTCCCTTTGCGACCCTGACTCTCTCGGGATCGAGGTCCTTGTCATCCTCTTATGGGGCCTGTACTCCCATCATTACCCATTTTGGGGGGTTAAGGCACCAAAGACCTCTGTTAAAAGAGAACACGGAACCATTATTAACTCAGTATATTCCTAGTAATTAATGTCATTCATTGAGTTTGACAGTGAGACTCTGATTACAGTCTGGGAGAAACAAGAGAAGACTTTGATGTTGGGGTAGGAAAAGAGTCAGGATTTGAGAAGGCTGAGCCGGAGTAGGGAGCCAAATGAAGGAAGGAGCAGAAAATAATGATAAAATTATCATTAATATGTCATAATGCTATAATCACAGTGATAATCATAATCATACAAATAGTAATATTCTATAGCATGCTTACTGTGTGCCAGGGATTGTGCTGAGTTCTTGGCATACATTTCTTAGTTGTATCAGCCCTCAGAGCTGTGAGATAGTAACAACAGTGTGCATATTTTACAGAAGGCAAACTGGGGCTTAGCGAAGTGACTTACCTGTGATGTCACTGCTGGCAGAGTTACGATTCCCACATGAGTCTGTCTATTCCAAGGCCCCTTGGGCTGTCAAGGATCCTGAAGAGATAATGAAAAGCTGTAGCAGGTATCCTGGGTGAGGGTTCTCATTCGCGTCAGCAACCACACAGGGCAGCTGGGCCTTTTTCAGGCCAATTCCACTGAGCACTCCTGCCAGAAAGCGGAACAGTGCTCTGGGGGAGGGAATCAGAGGAAGACAAGAAAGATGCAGGCTGAGCCAGCATGGTGGCACACACCTATAATCCCAGCATTTGGGAGGCTGAGGCAGGAGGATCACTGAGAGTTCGAGGCCAGCCTGAGCTACACAGTGAGTTCAAAGCTAGCCTGAACTACACAGAGAGACCCTGTCTCAAAAACAAACAAAGAAAAAAAGATGCAGGCTGTTGCAGGGGATTGGTAAGGAGGGTCTTCCAGGACCTGGGATACTAGCTCCTTTGAATTTTCCTTCTCTAGAATAGACCCACCTTTGTTTTTAATAGATGTGTGTAAAGTGGTTCTCTGCAAACTTTCTTTTCCAATCTTAAAATATATTTGCCTTTTTTAAAAAGTAAAAAGCTAGGGCCGGTGAGATAGCTCAGCGGCATAAGCGCCTGACTGGCAAGTGTGAGGTCCTGAGTTTGACTCCTGGAACCCACATAAAGGAAAAAAAGGGCTGGTGATATCACTCAGTGGCACGAGCACCTGCTGGCAAGTGCGAGGTCCTGAGTTTGACTCCCAGTACCCATATAAAAAAGAAAAAAAGTAAAAACCCAGTCTATGTTCTCATTTTAGAAAAATAAAAAGATAGATAAGTCAAAGAAAAAAACAAAAAACAAGTCATCATCCCACCACACACGCAGAAGAAAATGACTGCATGAATATTCACGTGTCCATGCGTGTGCGTATGTGTGTATACTTTTGTACACAGGCAAATGAGTTCGTTATACCTGCTTTTGCATTAATGCAAAATGTTGTTTGCAGTGGTTTCAGTTTCAACCTCTCAGAACCTCAGATTTTGTATCTGTAAAAAGAGCCCAAATGGTGCCTTTCTTACATAATGTTTGTAAGGATTGAAGGAAGCAAGTTCTCAAAGAATTTAGCAGAGTGGCTACACGTAATAGTGCTCAATAAATACAATCTGTACTTGTTAGTGTTATTATTCAAACTACAACATAAACATCCTTTAGGGCTATGAAGTATTCTTGCATAGCATCACTTTAACACAATTTTATTGTTTTTCATCATATGAGTAAATATGCTTTTTATAAAACTTGAGCTATGCAAAATGATGAACAACAAAGCCATCTGTAATCTCATTGAAAATAACTACTGTTAAATTTTAATATACATATTTTCAACCTTATTATACAGTATATATGTTATACAATATATTTAATTAAAATATATCTGTGCCCACATAGGACTTATTATTATACTCCCTGATTTTGGAGGAGGTGTGTTGGGGATTGAACCCAGGATCATGCATATGCTAAGCACATGCTCTACCATTGAGCTATACCCTCAGCTCCTATTACGTCCTTTTTCCCTGTTAAAAATATATTGTGAACATTATCTCATGCGCTTATAGTATTTGCTATGCACAAAACATTCCAATAGCTAAGTAATAGTCCATGGACTGCATTTAACACAATATACTGAGCCAATTCCCTGTTGCAGACTTTTTAGGCTGGTCCTAATATTTTGCTTTTGCAAAGAGTGTTGTAACAAGTGGGCTCTGTAACCAAATATTTGGGTCTTGTTAGAACTGGAATGTCTGGGTCACAGCAATTGCAGATTTTTTTTTATTTAAAAGAGAAAAAACAATAAAAACCATGATACGAAATTTCAAAAAAGATAGTAGGAAAGTAACAATGGTTAGTACATTGCTTATTGTTATCTTCAAAGTAGTTGCTCAGAGTAGTTACAAGATATAGGCATGAAAAATTGATCAAACGATATACACAAACCTTTCTTTTCAACAGACTTATGGAAATTAGTAGTATAGCTATCTTAACTATCATATATATATATGTGTGTGTGTGTGTGTGTGTGTGTGTGTGTGTATTTACTTTTCCTTTTCCTTCCTTCTTTTCTCCTTCCCCCTATCCTAGTTTCTCTTTCCTTTTGAACAGTTTCTTCCCATTTCCCAATATCTATTGTACATTTTGGATCTTATTTACTCTCTCAGTTTCTCACACTAGGGAGACAATACCATGTTTACCCATGTGGGTCTGGTTTATTTCACTTATGAGTATGGTCTTGAGTTGCATCCATTTACCTATAAAGGTCTCAAGTTTATCCTTCTTTATAGCTGAGTAGGACTCCATTGTATAAAAATACCACATCTTTTTTATCCATTCCTCTGTGATGGGCATTTGGGTTGTTTCCAAGCCTTAGCTATTACAAATTGTGCTGCTATAAACATGGGTGTACATATATCATTATGGTATGATGTTTTTAATTCTTCTGGGAAAATACCCAGAAGGGGAATAGCTGGATTGAATGGGACCTCTAATCCTAGTTTTTTGAGGAATCACCACACTGATTTCCACAGTGGTTGTACCAGTCTACACTCCCACCAAAAATGGAGAAGAGTTCCTTTTTCCCCACAGCCCCTCCAGCATTTGTTATTGGTTGATTTCTTGATGATAGCCATTCTTACTGGGGTGAGATGAAATCTCAGTGTTGTTTTAATTTGCATCTCTTGAATGACCAATGATGTTGAACATTGTTTTATTTATTTATTTGCTGTTTGTATTTCTTCATCCAAGAAGTGCATATTCATCTCAGATGCCTATTTTTGGTTGGGTCTTTAAATCTGGGGGTCTGAATTTTTTCAATTCTTTAAATGTTCTAGATATAAGTCCATTGTCTGAGGGACAGTTGGCTAAATTTTTTTCCCACTCTGTGGGTTTTCTTTTCACTCTGATGGTGATTTCTTTGGATGTGCAAAAGCTTTTTAATAAGATGAGATCTCAGTTGTTGATTCTTTGGAGTATTTCCCATGCAGTTTGGGTGTTGTTCACGAAGTCTCTGCCTACACCTATGTCTTTAAGATCTCTCCCTACATTCTCTTTCAGTAGATTCAGTGTTTCTGTTTTAATATTTAGATCTTTGATCCATTTTGACTTCAGTTTAGTGCATGGTGATAGACATGGGTCTAGTTTTAGTATTCAGCATGTGGAAAGCCACTTTTTCCAGCACCATTTATTAAAGAGGCTATCTTTCTTCCAGTGAACATGTTTGGCCCCTTTGTCAAAGATAAGATGGCTGAGTGTGTTTGTAGTTGTGTCTTCATCTTCTAATCTGCTCCACTAATCCTCAGGTCTGTTTTTTTGCCAGTAGCATGCTGATTCTATCCCAGTAGCTTTGTAGTATAATTTTAAGTCAGGGATTGTGATGCCTCCTGCCTAGCCTTTGTTGATCAGAATTGCTTTTGATATTCTAGGTCTCTTCTGGTTCCAAATGAATTTTAGGAATGTTTTCTCTAGTTCTGTGAGGTATGCTAATGGTATTTTGATCAGGATTGCATTGAATCTGTACAACAATTTTGGGAGTATGGCCATTTTCACTATGTTGGTTCTTCCTATCCATGAGCAAGGGATATCTTTCTATTTTCTGATATCCTATTCAATCTCCTTTTTCATAGTATTGTAATTTTCAATGTATAGATCTTTTACTTCCTTTGTTAGATTGACTCCTAAGTATTTCATTTTTTTGGATGCTATTGTGAAGGGTGTGGTTTTCCTAATTTCTCTCATGAGTTTGTTGTTTGTGTACAGGAATGCTATTGATTTTTGAGTGTTGATTTTGTATCCAGCTACACTACTGAATTTGGTTATTAAATCTAGAAGTCTTTTTGTGGAGTTTTTGGGGTCTTCTATGTAGACCATCATGTCATTTGCAAATAATGATAATTTAACTTCTTCTTTTTCTATCCTTATTCTTTTTATTTCTCTCTCTTGTCTAATTGCTCTGGCTAATGTTTCCAGAACTATACTGAATAGGAGTGGTGATAGTGGACATCCTTGTCTTGTTCCTGATTTTAGAGTAAAAGCTTTCATTTTTTGTCCATTTAGTATGATGTTGGCTGTTGGTTTGTCATAGACAGCTTTTATCAGATTGAGGTAAAGACCATCTATTCCAATTTTCTGTAGGGTTTTTATCATGAATGAGTGTTGGACTCTGTCAAAAAGCTTTTTCTGCATCTACTGAGATGATCATGTGATTTTTGTCTTTGGCATATTGATATGGTGTATTACATTTATTGATTTGCATATGTTGAACCATCCCTGCATTCCTGGGATGAATCCCACTTGGTCATAGTGTATAATCTTCTTGATGATTTTCTGCATTCTGTTTGCTAGTATCTTATTGAGGATTTTTGCATCTATGTTCATTAGGGAGATTGGCCTGTAGTTCTCTTTTTTGGCTGGGTTTTTCTCTAATTTTGGTATCAGGGTAATACTTGCCTCCAGGAATGAGTTAGGGAGTATTGCTTCCCTTTCAATTTCATTAAAGAGTTTGAGGAGTGTTGGCCTTAAATCTTCTCTAAATTTCTTGTAGAATTCAGCGGTGAATCCATCAGGACCTGGACTTTTCTTTGTTGGTAAGTTTTTAATTACATTTTCAATCTCATTAACTGATATTGGGTTATTCAGAATTTTTATCTCTTCTTGATTCAGCTTTGGTAATTCATACGTATATAGGAATCTGTCCATTTCTTCTGTTTTTTTTTTTTTTTTGCATCCTATGACAGTACAGATTTTTGAAGTAGGTACTGATGATCTGAATTTCCACAGGATCTGTAGTGATTTCACCCTTTTAATTCCTCATTGCAAGAATTTGAGTCTTTTCTTTCCTTTTTTTGATAAGGTTGGCCAAGGGTTTATCAATTTTATTTATTCTTTCAAAGAACCAACTCTTTGATTCATGACTTCTTTGTATTGCTTTCTTAGTCTCCACTGCATTAATTTCTGCTCTGATCTTTATAAGTTCCTCCCTTCTATGGGCTTTGAGCTTGTCTTGCTCTTCTTTTTCTAGAAGCTTGAGGTGCAACATTAGGTTGTTTATTTGTGCTCCTTCTATTTTCTAGATGTGAAAATTCACCACTAGAAATTTCCCTTTTAGGACTGCTTTCATTGCAGCCCATAATTTCCAGTATGTTGTATCTGCTTTCTCATTTAGTTGTAGATATTGTTTAACTTCTTTAATTTCATCTGTGTCCCATTGGTTGTTTAGGAGGGTGTTATTTAATTTCTACCCCTGCTTTTTTCTGGGTTCCTGTTGCATGGAAGATTGTTTTCTATGCTTTCACTTTTAGTCTATGAATTTATAAATGTGTTTCTTGTATACAGCATATTGTTGGATCTTGTTTCTTGATCCATTCTGCCAGCCTGTTTCTTTTTGTTGGTGAATCGAGGTCATTTACATTGATGGTTATAACTGATATGTATTGGCTTATCTTTGTCATGATATTTTCCTGCTGTTGGTTCCCTGCTTTTCCTCTCTGTTTAATTGCTTGCCCTGTCTGGTGGTTTCTTTCTGCTGTTGTTCTTGGAATTGTGGTCATTTTTATCTCTGTCTAGAATATCTTTCAGCACTCTTTGTAGGGTTGGTTTGGTGGTCACGAATTTCCTCAGTTGTTCTTTTCCATGGAAGTATTTTATTTCTCCATTAATTTTGAAAGATAGTTTTGCAGGGTACATCAATCTAGGTTGGAAGTTGTTTTCTTTCACGACTTGAAATACTTCACTCCAAGCTCTTCTTGACTTAAGGGTTTGTGTTGAGAACTCCGCCATGATTCTGATGGGCTTTCCTTTATAGCTGATCTGTTTCTTTTCTCTAACAGCTTTTAATATTCTGTTCCTGTGCTGAATTTCTGGAATCTTGATTATTATATATCTTGGTGTAGTTTTATTTTGATCATGGTTGTTTGAATTTCTATATGCTTCATTTATTTGTATGTCAAATTCTTTATCCATGCTTAGGAAGTTTCTGCCATTATTTCTGTGAAGAGTTTTTTTTATGGCATTTGTGTTGTCTTCAGCTTTCTCATTGACCCCAATCAATCTTATGTTATTCTTCTTTGCATCATCTTGTAGCTTTTGGGTTGAATTTTCATGGTCTTGCTATTTTTAAGATATCTTTTTTTTCATGATCACTTGCTGCAATTCTGTCTTCAAAATCTGATATTCTATCCTCTCCTTCATTCAATCTGTTGCATATACTTTCAAGGGAGGTTTCAATCTCTTGGATTTCTGTTTGGCTCTGTTTCATGGATTCTATTTCTTTCCTATGTTGTTTATATTTTGTTTCCATCATTTTTCTAAGCTCATCTATTCTTTTATCTGTGTCTTCTCTAATCTTTGATTTTAAGCATCATTTCTTTTTGTACCTGAGAGATTATTTTCTCTATGACCTTTTTCACTTGTTTTTTTTTCTTCTGTTGCTATCATTTCAAAAAGTTCCAGTGTTTGACTTCCCATTTCTTCTATCTCATTGTGTTCTGGGCTTGTCCTCCATGGGCTGGGGGTCTGGGGTTGCATTTTGCTTCTGCATCTTGTCATTTTCTATTTTCTCTTTTTTATTGTATTTTGTTTTCTATGTTGATGCTTGCCAATTTCTTATGATAGATATCTTCATCACTAGTATTAAGGCTTCTCCAGGAGATGTCTGTTCTTCAGGGATGTCCTCTAGATGTAGACAGTTCTTTATAGCTATCCCAAGAACCTACCTTCCCGGGCCGGTGAGATGGCTCAGCAGCATAAGCGCCTGCCTTGCAAGCGCGAGGGCCCGAGTTCGACTCCCGGATCCCACATACGAAAAAGGGGCCGGTGATATCGCTCAGCGGCACGGGTGCCTGTTGGCGCGCGAGGTCCTGAGGTCGACCCCCCGGTACCCACCAAAAAAAAAAAAAAAAAAAAAAAAAAAAAAAAAAAAAGAACCTACCTTCCCAATTTGTAAAGGATGCAAAGTTACTCTTTTGCTCAGCACCCAGGCCTTTGGTACTGGGCTGTGGTGGTGATTATGGCCCCATACTATCACAGTGTTATCATACAGGGGAGAAAAACTGATTATAACATGTACGACATCCTGGCTAAAGTAGTACAGTTAGTAATAACAACAGTTTCAAGTACAGCTTAACTACTGACAAACTATGATAGCCATTAACCTGCTACCTCCAATCACAGGAGCAAACTCTAAAGTTATATAACAAAAATCAAACATATACCATGTACTTGTATGCAGTGATTTCCCCTTAGTGGATTGGTTTTACCCTTTTGCGGGGGCAGGGGGTTTAAGATGGGTAGGGGACAGGCTGGAGTGATGAATGAGGTCAAATATAGTAGAGTGAAGGCTGGAGGTCAAGTACGATCACCTTAGTTTTGGGAAACTGGAGGACATAGGAGGGAAGGAATGAAATAGAATGTGAAGGAGTAATCAGAAAGGGAAGAGACAGTGTTTACTCATTTGAAAGTTTAAATTCAAAAAGTATTTGAGGAAGGAGAGAAAGAGGATCAATGGAAGGAAACAAAAAAGAAAAGTAAGAAACCTAAAGAGTGAAAAAAAAGGAAGAAAGAGGAGAATGGAAAAGAAATGAAGAAAAGGAAAAAAAAAGTAGATCTGAGAGAGGAGAGGAAGAAAAAAAACCCAAAAACAAAAATAACCACAAAATACTAGACAAAACAAGACAAATTCCAACCAGACAGGAAAGGGGTAACCAATCAGACAAACAAGGGAGAATAAAAGTAGTAAAATACCTCTGGTGTTTACAGGTCTGTGTTAGCGTCTATGTCAGATCCCAGAAATGTGCTGTGTACTCCAGCCAAGTTTGCCATGGGAATTGTGCTGGGTATGGAGCTGATCTTGGCCTCTGGATGTGGGGGCTGGGACTGGGCTTCTGTTGGTGGAGTTCTCCAGAGCCCAGCTGCTGGCTCCTCACTGCTCTTCAGAAGCTTCCACATTGGTGGTCTCACTGATTACTCTACGTGCCGAGCGGCTGTCCTGGGTCTTGGGGTTCCGGTGTCGGTCCACCCTCCAAGGGCGTATGTGCGCCCATGCCCAAAACATGATCTTTAAACAAACTGAACTTCAGTTCTTCACAGTCTGGGGACAGGTAAAAGAAAGAGCAATTGCAGATTTTAAAGGCGCTCAGTGAGCAGCACCAGGTGTCCGGGAAGACCACGTAGAGCACCTGGAGGCGATACTGTGAGTATGCATTGTACTTCTGGACTTCTAACTCTCATAGTCAGCTGAAGAGTAATCAGCAAATGTGTGCTTGTTTTTTGTGTGTGTTAGTCTAAGGGTAGCAGAGGACATACTTGAAAGAAATTATCAACAATGGAGAGGTAAACAGAATAATGATTTATGAAGTTTCCTATTGTTCTTTCCTGACTTTAACTCTATAATCTTAAAGCAGACATAATCATCTATTCAACTTAACAGATCTTTACTGAACAGCTATTTTCTACAAGACTGGAAGATACATGTAAAAAAAATACTGAATATTTGTATAGTATTCACACTTGATAAAGTGCTTTCATGTGCCTTAGAAAAACCTGAGCCAGGACTCAGGGGACCTGATTTCTAGGGTTGCCTCTGCCATTTAACTGAAGTATGACCTCGGGCTGATCTCTGTGCTCCTGATCAGAAATACCAAGCAAAGAGCCCCTGCCTCTTCTGTCTTAGAGGGCTGTTGCACTCCTGTGAGGTGCTATAAACACTCCATAGATTTACAGATTGCAGCAAACTACAGAATGGACGGTGGTATTAAAGTGGTTTTTAGTTAGACCTAAACTGGAAAAGATCTTGAAAGCCATGGAGGGCATGGCACACTTTTCCAGCTGTATTCTGGGGAGCCAGAGGTGCTGGGAGGTCACTGTGGGGACAAAGAAGAGGAAGGTTGTACAGAGTGTGGCTTTCTGCTGCCACCCGAACCTTGGGCTCTGGAACCAGACTGCTTTGGTATGGCTCTGGATGAGTCATTTAAACCCTTTGGGACTAAGCCAGTTTCTTCACCTGTCATACAGAAACGTGGAGTGGCGAAGCTGAGGTGAGAATATGCATGCCGTGTTCAGAACCATACTAGGCACACGGCTAATATTACTGTTACTTTATGGTGTACTTCGGAGTTTTTCTAGGCTCAGGTTTCACTGAAAATAATGTTTCAGAAAAATCAAGGACTTCTCTATCTCCTTTATTTTACAGATGGGAAATTTACACAACAGAGAAGCCAGTGTTTGTGGAAAATCTGGCAAATACAAACACACATACGCATGCATGCATGCACATGCATGTTGTCGACACCATTGTCACCATTACTGAGTCCTCTATCAGCAGATGCCCTGTCACCAGCAGCTGCTGACTACTTGTTCACCCCCGGTCAGTAATAGAGGATATTTGTGTGACTGGTTTGTTTGTGGTTTCTGGGGCTTGCGAGCTGCCTCACAAGACCTCACCATTCACGCAATGAATAGCGAAGCTCTTCCTGCGGAGAAGCTGGTATCTGTGACAGCTAAGTTGGGTTTCCAAATTCCCAGCAGATAATTAGTCTTTGGGATCTGGGAATGAGAAACTGCAATTCCTCAAATTATAAGTTATTCTTAAAATACTCCTACCATTCTTCGTACTCTTTTCCTTAGGAATTCTTCTGGATATCTAAAAACATTGTTGGATAAATAAAAATAGTGAGTTTGTACTATTTATAGAGCTTCACAAAGATGCTATAAAAACATTTGCTTTTAGCAATATTCAAACACTGGAAAATGCCAGTGAACATTGTTAGGTAATATTTCAATAATGTAACATGCAGATCTCCCAGCAAGGCTGAAGCACCACATAGTATCAAGAAAATAAGTCATGAATTATTTTGCTTCCAACTTTGTTACTTCTTGGAAGTCCACTCATGGAACTTGATAAAGTATACTACTCACATACATGCATAATACTTATTTATTGTGCAAGAATGGCTCACCATTAGAGCATGCAGGGCCACAAGCACACCACGGTGAGGAAGACTGACTGAGTGGATTATGATCCATGCTCTGTCCTGGTCCCCAAAACTGTCCTTAACCTTGGACTCCACATGTCAGTGTTTCCTGTTCTTGCTTTTGATTGACATCAGTAGATCCTTTCAAATGAGTAATGGCTACAAATTGAATGCTAGGCTTTAATACTCATCGGAGAATTAAAATCTTTTTCTTTCATTTTTCTCAGCTTCTTGACTGACTTCTCAGGAGTTGGAAAAACATACCTTTCCCAAGAAATGAAGCAAAGGAATTCCCACATGCATGATGCTACCTACCCAGCCCCACATGGCAAGGCTGGCAAATTCCACTCATGTGACTGTGGCCAGGGTTTCAGGCAAGGGATGAATGAAGGCACAGGGCTGGGCGAGGGACCTGGTGCTTGTGGAGACTTCCACTCCTTCACCTGCAGCTCATGGGACCAATCCTAAGACCAGAGGGGTACAACCAGAGGAAGAGGTACAAATGTTTCAGGGCTGCTGTACAAATATTTTAAGTGTGTACAATTGTTTCAAGGCTGGGGAAACCTTTCCTTCCTTCTTTTCTTTTTCTTTCTTTTAACTTTAAGACAGGGCCTTGCTAAGTCACTAAGTGCCTGGGCTAGGCTTAAACTTGGAATTCTCTTGCCTCAGGCTCCCAGAGTGCTGGAATTACAGGCCCGCACCACCCCGTCCAACTTGTTCTTTTCATTTTTACTCATTCATTAATGTTTAATGATCATTTATTATGTTCCAAGAAATGTTCTAGGCACTGTGGATGCCACAGGGAACAAAACATATGAGGCCCCAAACATTACAGAACTTTTAGCCTATTGGAAGGAGTCAGAAAATAAACAGATAACAAATAAACAAATGGGAAAATTACCAGAAAACTGTAGCAATGATGAAAATGAAACTAAACAATGTAGAAGAGGACAGAAACTGAGTAGTCTTTTTAAATTTGAGGGTGAGGGAGGGAGGCCAGTAGGGAAGGGCTCTTCAGAGAGATAACATTTAAGTAGGACATGAAGTCATACACCCAGCATTGTGTGCCTGGGAAGATCACGGTCAGATTGAACAATTCCCATGAGACAGGCAGAAGTCAAAACTCTGGGAGGCCAGAGTGGGCAAGAAGGAGGAGGCGAGACCCAAATGGCTGGGCAAGCCAGGTCAGGAGGGAGACTTGCGGAGGGACCTCAGGAACGGAGCCTACAGCCTTGAGGTACGGAGAAGCATCCTTCCATGAGAAGCTCCAGAGATGGGGCTCAGGAGCTGGCCTGAAATGAATCAGTTCTTTGCAGTCTCATTTCAGGATCTTGGGAAAGTTATTTAACCAACCTCTTGGTGTCTGCTCCCTTGAAAGTGGGAATAAAAGTACTATCTATTCCACAAGGTTGTTCTAAGTATTAAATGAGATGGCAACACAGGTGCCTTGTACACCTGAGAATAAGTGTGACCTTCTATAGCACATGCTGTGGCTGCTCTGGCCCTCGTCCTTTTCCTCTGATCATTTCAGCATTGCACTGGTAACACCTGTACTTCATTGTCTTGGGCTTCTGGCTACCAGGGGCTGCTTTGTCCCACAGGCTCATTGTGGACCAGAAGGGCTGGGGATTGGATAACCATGCCTCTTCACAGTGCCCTTGGGCTAGTGTCTGATGGGAGCTGGGGTACGAAAAAATCCCTTCAGACAAGAGAACTCTGAGTGCTCCCTGAACCCTCCTCCTCTCCCAATTCCTCAGGGCATTAAGCTTCAGGGCGTGGCTAACTTGCTTCACTTCTTCCCTTCCCTTCCCTTCCTCTCTTCCTCCCTGCCCCTTCTGTCATTTCCTAGGATTCCTCAATTACATGTAAATACATCTCAGGGATCCCTTCTGGGGCTCCAAATTAGGACTAATTTTAAAACTATATCAATCTGTTAAAAAGATAGCAATGTTTAATATTCCAAATGATTGTTAATTATGAGTAAGATGGGGCTTCTTTTCCTATGTCACTGGCCAAATGTGTTGCTTCTCTCCACTATCTGCATGTTCTTGTACTTTGCTCATTTATCTGTTGAGCTGTTTGTCTTTTCCTTATTGATTTGTAAGAGCTCTTTGTAAATTATAAAAATTAGCTCTTTGTCTATTATGTGATGCTGTTTCCCACATTTCTGTTTCACTTCTGACTTTGTTTAGGTCTCTCTCTCTCTCTGTCTCTCTCTCTCTCTCTCTTCACTTTCCCTCCCTCTCACTCAGCCTTACAGAAGCTTTAATTTTTAATATAATCAAAGAGAAGATCAGATTTAAAATCACCCTTTCTTTTTATTCATTTACTGCTTTGGTTGTAGCTCCTCCCATAAAACAGGGAAGTGTGATGTTTGGGACATTCCGGCAAGTAACCTTGTCAAACAAGACACACACACGCACGCGTGCACACACACACACACACACACACACACATGATATACACACAGTGAAAGTCCAGCATTAATTGCTAATCTCTTCTTTTTGGAAATCATCCATGTGTGACTGCAGAAATTCTGTTCCGTATGCATTTCTTTCTTGTTTCATAGACCAAGTTTTGCAGCACCAACATATTTTTGTGATCCAATCTGGCTTGGGTGGAGGCAACCACTTCCAAATTTAACACTCACTGCAGAGTATTCTCAATTCCTACGTGCATGCTGCTCAGAGTTCAGTACTGAGAATTAACAACAGCGTGTGTGAAGTTCCATTGATGACTCTTCTTTACAGCTTAAGATTTAAGGTTGTTTTGTTTCCCCTCTGCCTCCACCACATCCTGCAGAATGCCTGCAGCCAGGCTAGGCAGTGTGGTTGGTGCTGCAGCATGCAGACCTGCCTTTTTTTTCTTTAGCTGTGCAGGGTTCAGACAAAGTGCAGGAGTTAGTGGGGAAACGCTTGAAAAAAAACTCTGGCTGTAGATGGAACATACAGCTCCAGGTGGAAAGTTCTGTGGGGTCCAGGGCACAGATTCTAGGACTTTCCTTCTGTTCCATCACCAATTGACCCCCTTGATGGAGAGGTATTATTTAACCATTACACTACCCACAGTAGTGTAGGTAACACTAGCACATTAGTGTATAGTGGGGACCTTTTAAAATTTTTTGCCTAACATCCTAAGTCACCAAATGCAATCAAGGTACGTGGAGACATTTCTTTATTTTCCTTGAAGATGTCAAGCTCATCCCTATCTAGCATACACTGACTTGGTCTCCCCCGTCACATTATCTAAGTCTCTGCTCAGATGTCTGTCCTCTGAATGTCAGTCCCTGCTACCCCACCAAGGAACCACCAACCAAGCACAGTTGCCTTTCTATGTTAAAAGCACCAATCTGTACCTGGAACTGTGTTATATATTTGTTTGCTTGCTTACTGTAGCCTGCCTGCTAGAGTGATGGCAGGAACTTGTCCTGGGTCCCTAGAACCTGGCAGACATATAATAGATGCTACAATGATTGTCAGCTTGACTCTGTGGAAGGCAAGATCCAGGATGGGTAGCGGGAATTGGTGCTGCCTCTTGGCTGGCAATAGCCTGAGACCTTCACCTCAGCCGCATGGCCATTGCATCCATGCAACAGAAGCTGTCCTTTCTTCAGAGAGGATGGAGACTTGGCTGTGCCTTCACACCGTGTCATTTGGGTTTACAATTTCCAAAGTGACATAAGTATCTGAGATGCCAAACAGAACCTGGAGCCTGCTTTCGGAAGTGAAGTTGGAAGCAAAACACAGCAATAACAGCAAGAAAGGGGAGCCATTTGGAGAGGAGACCAGGACCTAAGAAGGCATCGTGTGAAGGAAGACGAGGGGGTCTCATGATAAAGACCCCACAAATGCCCACAAGAAAGGGGTGGACAGTCTTGTAGATATTTGCAAATTTTCTATCACAAAGGCAAACTGAAACAGGACTAGAAAAGGACTGATACAACCTAAAGGAATCAGTGTCATGGTTACAATGTTTGTTTGTTTGCGTTTGCTCGTTTCGCAGTACTGGAGATGGAACCCAGGGCCTCACAGCTGTTGCTGAGCTACACCCCAACCCCTGTGATGCACTACTTTTGGAAGGCAGTGGCAGAGGAAAGCCATTGTATTATTCCCTTTCTCTTCCTCAACCTCCATCTTTCCCTCTGCGTTCTCTGTGAGTCTCTCTTTTTCTCTGTCTCTGTGCCTGTCGGTCTTTCTTATTCTTGCTCTTGATCTCTCTATTTTATGCTCTCTGTGTGTTTGAAATGCCTGCCTTTCTCTCCTCTGGAGATCCTTTTAGGATGGAGGTGTACGGAGGGACGTGCACACCGGCTCGTCAGCAGTCGTCTGAGTGGATTCCATAAAAACTTTCTGAAACCAAATCAAATGAAAGGCAGCCCATAAACTGGGTAAAACAAAAGAGCTCTTTAGACTTGAAAAGGTTAGAGAAGACTGCAGGGGCTGCATGCACCGTTCGATCGTGTTTGAAGCTGGGGTTTTAATTTAGTTTTCCTATTTACCCCATAGAAGTTCCTCACTGCTCAGCTGCTAATGCATTTCCAACTGAAATTTTGTAAATTATATTGGGAAACATTCTCAGCTAGAATAGATCAGGCAAGCTCTCAGAATGGCTTCCTGCTGCTGCATCTGGCCAGGCTGGTCTCTTCAGAAGCTGTGTGTACACACACATCTTTAAGACTGCTCTCCACTTTATCCTTCCGGGCCAGAGGCCTTGTGCTTTCAGTACCTGACTGTGAGCAAACCGTACCGAGATACCTCTTCTCTCACCTGACAAATGTACAGCCTCCTACTACTTTCTGCCTCTACCCTTGTCCCCTAACCCCTACCCCTTCCTCATCCTTCACCCTCAGAATAAAATCCAGCACCCTTTCTGTGATCACCCAGACCCTTTGTGATTGTTCTCAAAGTGATATTCTTTTTAAATTTGATTTTAAATTTATTTTATTTTTAGACATGGAATTTTGCTGTTACCCAGGCTAGCCCTGAACTCCTGGGCTCAAGTGATCCTCCTGCCTTAGCCTCCTGAGTAGCTGGGACTGCAAGTGCATGCCATCATTCCTGGCTCTGAAATTCCTAAATATGCCAAGCTCCTTCTTTCCCACCTGGAGCCTTTTATTTCTTGCTCCATCTGCCTAGATCCCTCTTTCCTTTGATAGCATGTGGACACCTATCTTAATTCACTCAACTTTCTGCTCAAATGTCATCTCAGAGGCCTTCCCTGCCCATCTGACTTATGCAATATAATCATTTATTTATTGTTATCTCTCTTCATGTGCCAGAAATTACCCCCCCAACTCATCCTTCCTTTTTCTTTTTTAGTAATAAAACTCCCAAGCATTATCTGGGTAGAGGACCGTCTTACTGGAGACTACATTTCCCAACTTCCTTTGCAGTTAGATGTGATCATGACTAAGAAAGACCAATAGAATGCAAGGAAAAGTGGTAGAGGAAACTCTCAGGTCAGGTCCTTGGAGGACACCTCTTACCTTACATGTCTCCTGTTTTCAGCTTTGACCATGTGGGCAGCAACAAGCAGGGGACTGGCAGAGCAGGGTGGAAGGAACTTGAGCCCTGCTTCTTGGTCATGGATCAAAGCCACCTACCCCCACATTCCCTACCAATTTGGACTTCAAGTGAGAAAGTAATAAACCTGTACTGTTAAAGCCATAATTACTTGGTTTCTGTGAATGCAGCTGAGCCAGCCTATGAACTAAACACACTGATGTTTAGTTTAGAGGCAGGGATGGCGTACATCCAGCACTTCGCCCAGTGACTGCTGTGACTAAAGAGACAGCAGGCACCAGATGAGGGTTTGGTGGCTAATGCTGTGGAATGACAGAGGGAACAAAAGGAAGTTTCTGCAGGCTGAGGGGTGGCAGTGTGTAATGCAGAGACGTAAAGCCAGTGCTCCTCTCCTCTGCTCCCCCAGCTGTCCCAGCTGGGATGCCTGTGGTCAGGACAGGGGAGCCTTGGGTTAGGGGCCAGCAGGCTGTCCTGGGCACTTCTTTCTCCAGTCTCCTTAGCATTCTGACTATCTGGTTCCATCAGGAAGGTGTGAAAATGGTTAGGTGTGGGGGTCACTGGGAGAGCCAGCCAGTGCCCCTTAGCGGAAGGACTGGAACATGTCACCTTCTTACACCAGAGCTCTACATGCCACTGTGGGGAGCTTTCTCCAAGCTGCACTCCTCACTGCAGGCCTGGCCTCTCTACTTGGAGTAAAAATGGCTAGTCTGGCGGAGGGAACACCCAGGACTCACTCACCAGGAGTGGAAGGGGAAAGGGAAAGGCAGGGCCATTCCCACTTCTGCTTCCTTCTGAGTAGATGAAGAAAGCAGGCAGTGAGCCGACACGGGGACACATGATTTCCCCAGACCTCACTGCCAAAAGCACCTGGACCAGTAAGCTGGAAGAGGACACATACTGTCAGGGAAACCCCAGGCTTCCAAGGGAGTGAACCAGGACCCATGGGAGCCACATCCTGACTGCTTAACAGGCAGCATCAGCCACATTTGGGTGAGAACAGGGTTTTATTTATACATTTATCTAGTCATTTAGGAGACTCAGCCACTCAGAGAATAGCCAACCAGTACTCAAGAAGTTTCACTCAGTCATTTATCAAGCAAGTACCTATTGCATACCTTATCCCACTCTGCTCCAGGAACTTTGAAGAGCAAGGAAAAGAGGAAGAGCACAACAGTTTTTTTTGGAGAGTTTTTTGTTTTGTTTTGTTTTGTTTTTGGTGCTGGGGATAGAACCCATGGCCTTGAACATGCTACACAAGCCCTCTACCACTATGCTGCATCCCAGGCCCTCAGAACAGATCTTACTGAGCCTCATGATGAGTACATCTTCTGTGTCTGGCTTCCTTCCCTCCCTCTACCTGAAGCTCCCCAGGTGGCTGTGTCTGGCTGCACTTCCCTTGTCCTCACCTGTGGCCCTTTGTCATGTGTGAATCCACCATGGTGCTTTATCTGTCTATTGTCCATGTCCACTGAGGCTCTTTCTAGGTTGGTGCCATTGAAAATGGTGCACTTTTGAGCCCGAACACTCCAGGGCATGTCATTAGGTGACACACAGATGCATTCCTGCAGTGTGCACACCTGGGAGCCATACATATCTTACAGGCAATCTCTTACTGAATTCTGCAGTGATCCTATGCGCTGCTACAATTATTAGCCTATTTTACAGATGAATAAGTTAATGTTTGAAGAACTTCTGTGATGTAGCAGACCACATATAAACCCAGCTCTTGGACACCAGGGCCTAACCCTTAACCACCATGCGATACTCCAATATAGTAGACCCTGCTCCTTCAACTATGAGCTGATAAAACCTCAAACAGACAAACAAGACCCACATTAAGGGAGGTGGCGCAACAGAGCAGTGGCCCGCTGTACAGACGCTGGGGCTGGACTCCATGGGTTTGAATCCCAGCTTCAGAATTTACACACAGTAACTGGACCAGTGGCTTCACTGCTCTGCATCTCAGTTTCCTCATCTGTAAATTAATGATTATTCTATGAAGTAATGATTTAAACCACCTACAGCAAGCCCAACTTGGGCAAACACGTAATAAATAGCTATTATTGACACTGTGGGGTCTTACTGACTAAAGCTGCTAGGTTTTCATGTGGTTACTGAGTGAAGCCAAATAGCTCTGCAAGTGAGTTTAACACTTCATGGTGTGTGCCAGATTGCTGTAACTGAGGAGGAGATCCATGGCCCCTGAGTCCAAAGTGCCCCCTTTATGGAAGGGAAGCAGGGGCAGAGGGAGGGAAATATTTACTTCTGGCCACCCAGCCAGTTTAACGGCAGAATTGGGACTCACTGACAGCCAGCTGGGCTCTTTCATGATGGCACAGGGTGCTGTAAGATGAGCGACAGTTCCAGATTTGTTCCTTTAGCCCCATTAAAAAGCTTTTCACTCCACAGAAAAACTTTTCTGCGCTCAAATTCCTTTCCAGCCACTGATCTTGAATTTTCTTTAATCTTTCTATCAAGAGAAGCTTTCCAGTAGGGGTGACCAACTCACTCTGGTTTCCCTTGAACTTTCTGAGTTTTAGCACCACAAGTCTTGCTTTAGTCCTGGGAGAACCAGGATGGTGAGTGCCAGCCCTAGCCTACCGCCCAGCTCCTGTGCTCAGTTTCCCCTGAGTTAGTCATTCCAATAGCCTATGTGGATTATGCAGCTCCTTCATTGATGCTGGGGAGGAATCCAGATAGCTAGGTCTTCATTTGAAGTAGTTATTTTCCTCCAAAGCAGCAAGAGCTACTTTTTTGGAGATGAGTGAACAGAAAATGTAGATGTTTTCCAGATACCTGGAGGTGGGCATGCATGCGACATTTACATGGCATTATTCTATTCACTTCCTGTACTTCTTTTCTGTTTGTTTTTTAGTGAGGGAATAACAAGTTTTTTTGTTTTTGTTTTTTGGTTTTTTTTTGTTAAAGATTAGAAGCTAATATAAAAACCAAGCCAGACAAAAATACTGTTTGTGCCAAATAAGGTCAAACTAAGGGGTTATGTTAGGCTCTTAGGCCCCCAAATTTGCAAGCTCTGATTTAAAAGTTATTGCACATCATTGACTGTCCCAAAGCCTATCTCTTCCACTGTCAAACGAGGAGGCTACTCCCTGCCTGTCCTTCCATCCTGAGTGCTGCAAGGCACTCATGCGAAAGCACATGGAAGACTTTATTGCTCCATGCCCCAGTGTAGCAGTTTCTTCCAGTCTTCTGCAGGAAATCAAACATTTATTGATGCATGCCAATTTTCTAAATATGTCTGAAAGAGTGTATCTCCAGCAAGGTCAGCTTGAAGCAGGAATATTCTTTGTCCTCCTTCTCAGTAAAAATATGGAGTTTGTCATTTTAGTCAGTAAATTTATCAATGGCTTTGAAATGAGACATTTTGCTGAAGTTAAAATTCCTGTGAATTTAATTAAAGCAAATCCATCCACTAGGTAGAATGAAGGGAAACTACTAGAGTCCAGTGCCCTGGGCCAAGTGTGGTAGCAGATAGCTGTTAGTAGAACTTTCAGTCAGGGTTCAGCAGGAGAAGGGGAGCCCACCAGGACACCTGTGTATGTAGGGTTGTGACCTTACCCACGGCAGCTGGTCAAGCAGTCCCTGGATTGCTCTTCTCCTGTCAGATGCTGGGACCTGAAGCTCACAAGATCGCAGTTGGGAAGGGAAGGAAGGTAAATGTGAAGCGGGGAGAGCGAGATTCAGCTGGAATGCCCAGCACAAGCCAGAGCCCAGGAGCAGGACTTGGACCTGTGTCACTTCCTATTGTCTCTGATCTCAGAGGCACAGTGTTCCACAGGAGCCTGGGACCTGCATTGGAGTCCAAGATGTCAAAGAAGAGCCCAGGGGAGGCCTGGCTGCTGCTCCTCACTAACAAGATGGGTCAGCAGATTCCTGAGAGCCATAAAACAGCGGCTGCCTCCATTCCACCCTCTGGATCTCTCCTGAGAACATCCTCTTTGGCCTTCACTCTAATCATTCTAAACCTATGGAGAAGGGAGTTCTGGGAAATGTAGTGCAGTCTAGTTAATTACGTATCACAAAGTCACTACAGCAGATAGAGTGGAATTCATTTTTGTCAAACGATAAGTTTTTAACCCAGGGACAAAAACGGAAGTGTGGTCTTGACGGCTCAATACCTGGCTGTTCCAATGACTGGAGATTTGGGTTTGGGCCAATTTGCCACACAATATGTGTCCAAATTGAAAAAGGCAAGCAGAGGTGTGCTGAAGGCTCCTCCAGTAACTCAGAGCCTCCAGGGAGGAGGGAGAGGCCGACTTCCACTCCAGGGATGTGGGATGCGGGGAGAAGAACCTTGCTGAGTGGGAGAAGAAAAGGAGTGGTGGCATCTTAGGGCTGAGCACTCCTCAGAGGCCACACGTGGCAAAAGAGAGGTCCTGGCAAAGGAGGTCACAGGGAGAGGTGGAAATCGTCCGAGAGGCTTTGAAGAGGAGGGTCATGGGGTAAAGGCTGACAATGTCTGAAATTTTTGTCCCACCTCAAGAAGTTTGCAGTGTGAGAGTGAGGAACAAAGAGCAACTCGTGATCAATAGACAATAGCCTGTTTCAGAGATAAGGATCAGTAGTTAAAAACTTAAACAAACATAACAAAGTAGCCTTTGTGTAGGTAGCCTTTCATAGAAACCTCCCCTTTTCAGAAATCACGCATAGGTCATGTCACCCTTCTCCAGCCTCCCTCCACCCTTTCAGCAACAGCTTCAGGTTGGACACCTGACTGAAGGACAGCCACCCATTGGCTGATGGGCTCAACCAGTCAGATTCCCCTTTCTTCTGGGTACCAAGAACCATGAGGAAGAGTAGGCAGGTAGCTGTGGGTCTTGAAGCAGAAAGGTTGGCAAATAGTGAGAGGGGAGGCAGGTTGCTAGAGAAAATGGCCATCCTGGGCTAGGCAGAGGCTGATACATGATGGAGAGCCAGAATAGAGCAGAGAGGGGCAGGGACCCTTTTCCTTAAAAGGGAAACCTCCTCCTCCAAGTACCAGTTTTAGGACTTTTCAAATCCTAGAGATCAGTTCTTACTTATGGGTGCCCCAGACCCCTATAGCCTCACAGTAATTCCTATTAACCTCATTCCCTCTTCTTTAACTACATGAGAATGTCTGAAACTTGAACAAAACCTCTGTAAGGAAGTTTACACTTCTACCCCACTCTGTTCTCACCACCACCCTATAATAAGACAAATACCCTCAGGATCCTCCTCTGGAGAAGCCAAGTATTAGGGTCAAGATCAGCCTACATAGGGGAGAAGGAGGACTCAAATCAAAGCCATAGGAGTCAGTCTTCACTCTTCATTTCTGCCATCTTATCCCACCAGGGTCTGGAAAGTGTAAAGACTCTGAGCAGGCAGAATGACTTTATGGCTCTACTCAGAGCTCACAAGGGAGGCCAGGAGGCTGGAGGAGGTAAAGCAGAGGCCCTAGGGTTCATGTAAGACTCAGGCAGGTGGCACCTCCTGTGGCTTCTGATTCTAAGAATGCAGTGGAAAGCTCACACTATTAATTTTTTTTTAGTGCACTCAGAACAATCCGCCACAGTGATTTAAGGCTTTGTTTGAGTGTGTTTTGTGTTTGACCATTTGGCCCCTGGAGGAGTGACCTTGCTCGAATAGTGTTAGATCTCAGGCTGAGCACAGGGCCTGGCACAGAGGGTTTGTTGGAGGAAGACAGGTGCTGTGCTAACCCTTCTGTCTTAGTTACTTTTCTCGTTGCTGAGACAAAATACCCGGTACCCGCAAGTTAAAGGAAGAAAGGTTTATTTTAGCTCACAGTTTATAGAGGTTTCAGTCCATAGGTGGCTGGTTCCAAGGCAGGGTGGCGTGGTAGAGGGGCATCAGAGAGGAGAAACAGTTCGTGATGCTGCAGGGAGAAGGCAGCAAGCAGCAAGGAGCAAGCAGCAAACAGCAGCAACAGCAGCAGCTTCTTTCTACCCCTTGACATTCTATCCATGCTGTAAGTCTACTGATTGATGCCACCCACACTGAGGGTGGGGCACCCTTAATCCCAGCATCACACTCTAGATCCAGCCAGCTCTGAAAAGCCCCACCTACGAGTGCATGAGGCTTTGATGGGGAGACATCTGGATAGAAGCCATAACACCTTCAGAACCCCTCCTGGCAGATGCTGGCCTCCTGTCTGCTCACATTTGCATGCAGGGCTTGTGAATGCATCTCCAAAGAAAGGACCACGGGCAGGAGAAGAAGCAGCCTTGTAAAGAGTGGGTGCTGAGCTGGGCTCGCTGAAGGTCAAGCACTGTGGCTGGTCTGAACCCTGGCTGGTGGAAATGCTGAGTGAGACAGAAAAATGTCTCAAGCAGAGAGGAAGGAGCTGAGTGAGCCTTGGAGACATATAAGGTACACTTCTGGGGGAGACTACGAGAAAGCACAACAGCCGAGTGAAAGAAACCACAGTCTGCATAAAAATGCCATCGAGCCAGCCTCAGATCGGTGGGAAGTGTGCAAGGCCCAGACAAACAGGGCCATATCTCTGTGAGGGCAGCCCATAATACCTGCGGGGCCAGCATGTAAATCACTCACACAGCTGGCGTACTGAAGAAGGCATTATCCTCCAAGGAAAATCGCTTCCTGACCCATTGGTTCATCTATTTTGGGGTGTTGTTTTTGGAGTAACTGCAGGCATATAACTTCCAAGGGCATCATTTGGATATTTTTCTTGAGGAGTGGTGCAAGCCAGGACCTCTCAGTTGTCCTTTCTCCGCTAAGGCTTGCCCAGCCAGGTCACTACAAGTCCAGATGGACATTTCTGAGATTTCCTTTTCATGGCTCACTGGGCCATTGTAAATCCAGGGTAATATTTTTCCTTGCAGGTGAACATATTCATTTTTGGGTGGTTGTTAGGTCACACAAAGTCCTAGGAAGTGGCCTATTGTTCAGGGTTGGAAGCAAAGGCACATAAGTAATGACATTCTTATTAGAGGTTTGATGAATGAAATGCAATAATGAAGTTTCTTTTGTTCTTGCCTATGGGACCCACAATTGTTAATCTATAACTTGCTATATGAATTCAAACTTATTAATCATTTTAAAGCAAAATTCTATTTAATGACTGAAATGGAAAATGGGGCCTTGATGAAATGACATGTCAATCTGGTTCCATTTTCCTCCCCAGTGGATGCCAAGTGGCAGATTCTGGAGTTTCCTCCCCAGGCAGGGTTTGGGGGAGCAAAGTGGGCAAGACTGAGAGGGAATGCTGAGCTCATGGGTGAGGGTGTCATCTGGCCCATGCACTGGCAGGGACAAACCCTGGGGCTCCCAGTGTGATCTTTGGTTTTGTTTTCTTAGTGTTAGCAGCTGCTTCATGGACAGACAGGCCTTCCTCTGTTTTCCACTTTCCACCCTGTTTTGCTCTCAGGTCTAGAAAGCCAGACTGGAAAGAGTTCTGTCTTTTAGGCTAGAGTTCATCATGAGATTCTACAAGAAATTTCTTGTATCACCTGTAAAGAGTGTTTAGGATCCATGAAATAAAAGAAGAAGCAAGATATACCGTGTACAGGTGCAAATTTCCTATGACGAATATTATCATTATGTATATCTGAAATGTACCAATAAAATAAAAATTTTTTTAAAAGACAGAAATTTTTTTTAAAAAGGATCCATGAAATAATTTTACAGACACACTCCCAACTAACATCACAACACTCTTTGGAGGTAAGCAAGGCTCAATTTCTTATCCTTACTGGAGAGCTAAGCAAACCCAGGAGCAGAAAAGCAAAGTGATTTGGCCAGATCACCGAGTGAGGCCCCGGGTCTCCTGATTTGCAAACCAGACTCGCTACACACCCCCCTCTGTGCCAGATTGGGCCCATCAGGAAATACAGGCCTTGAGGGAGAGCATCGGGGCCTTGGGCACCTGGCAAAGTAAAATGGGTCTGCCTCACCTTACAACACGCTTGTGTAAAGGACAAAGTCCTGAGCCTGTGGCTTGTGGGAGGGGGATATGGCTTATTTGGTTTATTGTCTGTCTCTCTCCCAAAGAACGTGAGGAGTTGTTGTAGTTTAAATGTGTCCCCCCCAGATCCATGTGTTGGAAACTTAATCCCTAAATTCATATTTTGATGGCATTTAGAGGTGGGATTTTTGGGAGGTACTTAGGGTCATGATGGTGAGGCCCCTGTGATGGTATTGGTGGTTTGATAAAAGCAAAAGAAGATTATAAGTTTACGCACTCATTCTATCTATTGGTGTGACACTTTTCACCACGTTATGATGTCGCTAGAGGGTCCTCACTAGATACTGACATCATGTGCTTGGACGTCCCAGCCTCAGCCTCTGGAACCATAAGCTGAATATATGTCTCTTCTCTTCCTTCTTTTACTTCTCCTTCCCCTTCTCCTTCCTGTCCCTCTTCTTCCTATTCTTTCCCTCCTCCCCCACTTCCTCTTCCTCCTCCTCTTCCATTTTCTTCTTCTTCCTATTCTTCCTCTTCTTCCTATTCTTCTTTTTCTTCTTCATCCCCTTCTTCTTCTTCTTCTTCTTCTTCTTCTTCTTCTTCTTCTTCTTCTTCTTCTTCTTCTTCTTCTTCTTCTTCTTCTTTTTCTTCTTCATCCTCTTCTTCTCCTTCTCCTTCTCTTTCTTCTTCTTCCTCTTCATTATTGCAGTACTGGGAGTTGAACCCAGAGCTTGACACTGCGCTACATTCTCAGCCCTTTTTTATTTTTAAATTTGACACAGGATGTTACTAAGTTGCTAAGTTGCCCAGGCTGGTTCAAATTTGCAAACCTCCTGCCTCAACCTCACCAAATGCTGGGATTACAGATGTGCACCACCACTGGCGGTTCAACTTTAGATTTTGTGGAGTAAAACAATGACCATTTCTAGGGTTGTTTGGACTCAGGTGTTTCCTAACTGGTACCTCATGCAATTACAGTGACTGGAGTCACCTTGAAACCTCTTATTCTCACATCTGGTGGCCCAAACTGGCTGCTGTGCAGAACTTATGAGTCTTGAGCTTCCTGAGCATTGTGAGTGGACTTCAAGGATAAGCACCATGAGAGAAAGCCAGGTGGGAGCTGTATACATTTGTCGGACCTTGTAAGTCCCTTGGAGTCCCATACCATACTTTGTTGGTTGAGGAAATCACAAAGACCCACTCAGATACAAAGGGCAGGGACAGAGATTCCGCCTCTTGACTGGGAGCAGCAAGGCCTCACTGTAAGAAGAGGCTGCAAGATGGAAGAAATTATGTAGCTATTTACAACAATCCCGTCTGCTGTGCTCAGAGGTCCTGGGGTGGAGGGGAACCTTGGTTCCTTTTCCTTCCTCTTGGCCTCCCTGCTCTCCCAGGACATGCCAAGGCCAGGCTGGGGCAGAGGAAGGTCCCTTGCTCCCCTTGTTTTCTGAGACAGCGGCCAAGTCCTTGGCTGCCAGGTCACTCACCATGTAGGAGCTGTTGGAGACCCTGGCTCCTCACTGGGAAAGCAGAGTAAGAACAATGCATGCCCACCTTCCTGAGGTGACTGTTGGGATGAACCCAGGGTGGCAGAAAGAGTCTAGCATCCTGGGTGTGAATCTCAGATCCTACCCTCCCTAGCTGTACCAGAGCAACAGTAGTAGTATTGGCCAGGATCTGATCCTGGCTGAAGTTTTCATGGTTATTTTCTTCCTTAAACCTCATAACAACCCAGGACCCAATAGGTGGGTACCATTATGCCCTTTTTGTAGACTAAGAAACTGAGGCTCAGAGGAGCTCAAACACTCCTCTAATGTCACAAGCTAATGGAAGGGCTGAGCCTACCTATACTGAAGTCTGAATTGTGTTATTCAATGTCCCTGCTGACTTAATCATATTGACAGGATTTTCCCATCCAGGATTGATGGGATTACTAATACCAACTGTCCAGGTGCATTCTGGGAGGAAGGGCACTTAAGAGGTCCACAGGAAGTCACAGCAGAGGTTACTGGGGAAGCCCAGCTCTGTGATGGATGTGAGAGCGAATTCAGGCCTTTCCATCCAGCAGAAGCAAGGCCCACAGCCTCTGGAACAAGCAGTCTCTGGTCGCTTCACCTGTCCTTGCCACCTGCTCCTTCTCCTCCCACAGGTCCCTTGAGCCTCTGTCCCTCTGTCCTTTGTGCTCCCACCTGGCTGCTCACAGCTTCAGAAACAGCCTCTGAAGGTGACAGTTTCAAAGGGGAGTACCATGCAGAAAGAGGTATGCATCAAGATGCCAAGTCCAAGTGACAAAACGCAATGGGTATTTCTTTCTGTTTTCCTGATTTGTCTTTCTTCTTTGAAGCATCCTTGGCAACTGGGTGAACCAGGCTTTGCTAGACCCTTCAAGAGGGGTATGGCCAGTAACTGGTGGTTTCTATGGCTCCAGCTTTGTCCCCTCCCCATCAAAATCCGTGCACAGAATCATGCGATGGCTTCGTGTCTCCACTGTAACACTCAAAGTCCTTGCCACTGTTGCTGCCCGGCAGGGCTCTGTCCACCTCTGCAGCCGCTTCTGCTCCTGCCGCCCCTTCACCAGGCTGCTTCACCGCCCCTCCTGTCAGCCGAGCTCTCTCTTTCTCCCCCCAGGGCTTTTACACTTAAACTGTCCTTTGGCCCTCCCTGTCCTGACAGCCCTCTTTCTTGTTGCTTTCTCTGCTTTTATGTATTCCTTCTCCTAAGCACCACCTAAATAAAGTAGCCTGCTTCTACCACTTTCCAAGACTTTGTTTTTCAAGGCTTTATTTTCCACCATGGCACTTCTTTCAACCCCACCTGAAAAGTATATGGTTATGTCTGTCTGCCTGCACTAGAATTCTCAGTATAGGGTCAGCATCTGTCTTGCTCACTTTTGTATGTCCAGTAACAGAAACATCGCTGAAACAAGTTAGGGTCCCAGTAAATATGCCCGAACATACGAATGAATGAATGAATGGATGAATGAATGAATTTCTCCTTTGGAAACTGATCAAGATTGCAGAAAGAAATCAAAAACCCCTGCAGTCAGTTTTTTGAGAGGAGGGAGAAGTCACAGAATAGGGGAATTGGGACAGCAGATAAGGAATTGGTGGTGGGAACAGCCAGGCAGCCCTAGGCTTGAGGACCCACACAGAGCTAGAAGAGCATGGGGCCTAAGCTATTACTAGTACCGGAGTCAGTCCTCAGCTGCGGCAGAATTACAAGGATTAAGGGGTTAGGAGTCATCCGAGTTTTGCATCCCAATTTTGCAACTCTCTAGCTTGATACCCCTGGAACAATTAACTTGCCATTCTGAGGCTCAGTTTCTTCTTCTGCAAAGTAAAAAAAAAACAAAAACAAAAACAAAGCTCTTGGGCTGGTGATATGGCTCAGCGGCGTAAGTGCCTGCCTGGCAAGTGCGAGGGCCCGAGTTTGACTCCCGGAACCCACATACGAAAAAAGGGCCGGTGATATCGCTCAGTGGCACAGGCGCCTGCTGGCGCACAAGGTCCTGAGGTCGACCCCCGGTACCCACACACACACAAAAAAAACCAAAGCTCTTATGAGGATTAAACAGCACAGTGCCTGTAAAACACTTGCCTCTGTCCCAAACATCATCTCTACCTGAGGATAAGGGTTTGCTTATCAGGATGTGTTTTTCCTTCCTTTCATACTTTTGATGTTTTCTTGCTTTGGGGGAAAAAGCACAGCTCTGGCTGGGAACACCTAAGCAAGGTATTGGTGCTGCTCTGTGGCCTTGGACCTGCCACTTTGCATCTGCAAGTCTTGCCTTCCTCAACTCTACTGGATAAACAGTGGTCCCTCCTGTCCCACACCGTGTTGCTCTGAGAATCAGATGGTCTTTCATATTTAAAATTCAGTATTTTTCACTGGAGCATAATCTTATCTTTTCTACAAAATATAAAGTTGCGCATCTATTTTTTACTTGTATGTTCATGTGTGTTCCATAAATTGTATCTACCTCTGGAATCTCAGATACTTACATACAGGGAGGATGTTGTGATATGAGGGCAAGAAAAGGGGACTAGAGATTCAGAAATGTAAGTCAGTCCCAACTCTGCTCTGTTCTAGGTTTGACCTTCAGCAAGTATTCTACCTTTTCTCCACCTCAGGTTTTGTCCTTTTAAAATGAGAAAGTAATTGGAGGGACCTTGTAAACTTGTTCTAAAGTGTGACAAAAACTACATATAAACCTGTACATTGATGTTCATAGCGGCTGTCTTAGTTCATTTTCTATTGCTATAACAATACCAGAAGCTGGGTAATTAATCAAGAAGGAAAGCTAATTCGAATGACAGTTCTGGAGGCTGGAAAGGAACATGCATCAGTTCTGCTCCCAGTGAGGTCCTCATAAGGCTTCAATGCAAGGCAGAAAACAGCAGAACAAGTGGTTGTATGCAAAAGAAAGGAGGAGACAGAGGGGTAACCTTTTATAACTACCTGCTCTGGAGAGAATTAGTCCAGTCTCAGGAGAAAGAAATTCATGCCTCTTAAAGGCTCCTCTTCCCAACACTGCTACTTTGATGACCAAATAGCATACCAGCACTGTTCACAAAAGCCAGAAGATTGAGACAACTCCAAGAAATACCCACACAATGGAATATTATTCAGCCTTGAAAAGGAGGGAAATTCTGACATATACTGTAACATGGATGAATGCCAAAGACACCGTACTAAATACGATACACCAGTCACAAGAGCACAAATAAGATTCCACTTGTATGAGGTACCTAGAGTGATCGAATTCATAAAGACAACAGGAAGAATGGTGATTGAGGGAGGCTGGGGAAGGGCACTAGATATTGTTTAATGGGGACAGGGCTTCAGTTTCGCAGAACGAAAAAGTCCTGGAGAGAGATGGTGGCGATGCTCTCACAACAGCATGAACGAATTAAATAATACTGAGCTGCGCACTGAAAAATGATTAAAATGGTCAATTTTATGCTGTATATATTTTACCACAATAAAAAAATAAAAATAAATTAAAAAAACACACTTACTATTTATCACAGTGCCCGGCATAATAAATATTAGCCTTAAGATAAATAAAATAGGATGCATCTTGTAGAGATGGGTGAGGCCAAAGTGCTTTGGTGCCTGCAGTATCAGCAAACACGTGTCGTTCCCACCATGCTTCAGATGCAGGTTGGTTCTAGAGGGTTTTCCAGGCTCCAACCAGGGCAGCAGCCTGTCCTTTCTGGAAAGGTTTCCTTTTCCATCACCTCCTGTGTGCCAGCCTCTCCGTCTGTCTGCTCATGGGCCACGGGGGCCTCTGGAAACAGACGCGGCTAGGGCCGCCGGGCCACACACTGCTTACCGGCACTGGAAGCCTTCACCCTCTAACCTGCTGGTCAGGTGAGTTCAGGTCTTCATGGTTTGTGACTTGTTGGATGTTGTGATTCACAGCCAGGGTTGGCAGCATGAGACTTGGGTGGTGCAGGAGAAAGGGTTGGTCTGACTGTGGGGTTCTTGGGGAATACAGCCCACCGCCTCCGATCTCCACAGCCACTGTAGGGTCACTGTTTATCCCCACCACCTGAGTTGGGATTGCTTTCCTGACCCTGCTTCCACCTGGGAGGGAAAGTGATCTGGGCACTTCGCCAGCTCCAAGGAGATCAGAAGTTCTCTGACTTTGAAAATATTTTAGCCTTACTAGCCTGGGAGAGCTGCTGCCACATGACATGGCAGGGAGGCGCTCAGGCTCAGGGGGTGGCCCTGGAGTTTAGCAACTTTCTTCCTTTCTTCCCAGGCACAGCTCAGGGCTAGAATGCTGGAGACCAAGAACCAAGAAGCCTGCAGAGATTCACTCACCGGTCCTGGGCCCCAGGCTAGCGAAAAAGTAAAAGTGAAGCCCCAAGGGGCCTGGGAGTCTGGCCCAGGACAGAAGGCATGAAAGATGGAGAGTCAGGGTGATCCTGGCCACAGACTTCCCCTGGGCTTGGCCTGAGACACCTTTTTGGTTAAGAAGACTGAATAGTGAGAGGCAGGCAAGAGCATCAATTCTGGAACCAAATGGTGTGGGACTGAGCTCCTGGCGCTGCCACTGACTGACCTGTCTCAGTTTCTCCATCCATAAAAGAGAGATAAAAAGTCAATTGTTCCATGGTGTCTAGGAGGATCTGCTGCTTTAGCTTTTGTGTCTGGGCCTGCTAGATACACAGGTCTCATGCACTGGGTTGGGATCAAGTGGAAAAGAGAGGGTGAAATAATGATCAACAGCAGTAGCCCTGACGATTTTCCAAAGGGTTCTCTCCTTCCTTTCATCAAAACATGCATTAATCAGGGTTTCCTTTGCTGGGACAAAACACCTGACATACACAACCTAAAGGAGAAAAGGTTTGTATTAATGCAGTGCTGAGGTTTCAGTCCATGGTCAGCTGGCTCCAAGGTAGAAACAGCATGGTGGAAGAAAGCCGTTCACTGCAGCCAGGAAGTAGAGAGCAAAGGAAGGACCAGAGAGAAAGAAAGGGGCTGGGGATAGGATATACCCTTCCAAGTTACACCCCCAAGGACCTACTTTCTCCACTCTGGCCCCACCTCCTCATAGCACATTCAGATATAAAGTCATCAGTGGATTAATCCATCAATGAAATTAGAGTCCCCATAATCAAATCACTTTCCCAAAACCCCACCTCTGAACACATGAGTATTCTGGGACATATATTAGATCCAATGCATAACAACACCCATAATGGGAAGTCAAGAGGGAATAATTAAATTAATAAATCAAAACAGTGTTGCTGTGAGAGGGAAGAAAATGGTTTGTGATTTTGTTCTTGAATTCAGATCAATTCTTTAGCTGTGTGGCTTTGGGAAAGCTGTGTAAGTTCTCTGGTTCTCAGCTTTTTTATCTGTAAAGTGTAGTAGCTTCCTTTCAGGGTTCTACTGAAAATTAAACAAGATAAGTAAATACCAATTGCAGCCCCTGTCTTAAAATAAGCATGGCTGCAAAATTTTGCTGCTCTTCCTAACAAGAGTTAGAATCCACTTCTCCATCCCTAAACATTATCTGCCCTTGTGACTGGCAGTGGCCATTAGGGTGCAGTGGAACTGAGGTCGTGCCGCTCTTGAGATTAGGCCTCAAGGGGTGATGCAACTTCCCCCTGGCCCTCTTGGAACTCTGCCCACAGGTGGCCAGTTAAGGCCTCATGGAGGAGCACAGGGCCCCAGGCAAGAGCCCCTGTGCCCCTGCTAGATGTGTGAGTCCATCTCAGGACCCTTCAGCCAGTGCAACCGACTATCCAGCTGAGAGAGGGAGAAATCACCCAACCCACTCGCAGACCTGTATGAAATAATACATCCTGTTGCTCTAAATCATCACATAGTAAAGGTCACCTGCAACAGTCCTCGGTGCAGACTGGCTGAATTGAATAATAGTAGGGATCAAAGTCCTTTGAAAACTACAGCATATGCTTTTAAGCACAAGCTATTCCTATTATATACTGAATAGTTATAATAGTAATATAATGAAAGGTAACAAATACAACAGTCATTATTATTTGATGACTTCTCTTGAAATTTTTTTATTTTTAAATGACATACAACAATCATGCATATTTATAGGGTACAGCATGATCTTTCAATACATGTGTACAATGTGTAATGATCAGACCAGGATAATTAGCGTATCTGTCATTTCAAACATTCCTCTTTTTTTTCTTTTTTTGGTTGAGAACATTCAAAATCCTTTCTTCTAGCTATTTTAAAGTATACAATAAATTATTAACTGTAGTAGCCCTACTGTGCTGTGGAACACTAGAACTTACTCCTCCCAGGTATTGTTGTATGGTAACTTATTTCCTGTCTCCTGAGAGAAGACCACAGTCAGCTGGCACAGGCTTTGACAGGCTCAAATGGGCAGCAACCTTCCTAGCATGCAAGCATTTTAAATCTCTCTGACTTTCATGTCTGGAATAATTTTGCATCGCCTCACTGGGACACCTGGGATGGCGCCGCGGCTCCTATTAATATTGCCATACATGGCAGCATTGCAGTCAAGTGCCACGTTCTAGGCTGCCTGTGAGGGGCACAGAGCCTATTTTTAGTGTTTTACATCTATAATTACGTATGTTTCACTGCCTCTCAAATGCATATTTGCTCTGGGGCGAGGTTATGTTTATGTAATCTCAGTTTTTTTGATAGGGGAAATGTGCTATACCGACCTGCTAAGTCCTGTTCAGCCAGAGAAAATTGTGCAACTGTATCTTCTGCACTCAGATTTCCATGGAAGCAAAAGTGATGGGGCAAATGATCTAAGAAATGGTAAAACATAGTCACTCATGAATCAAATTGGAACCAGCCATAGCTAAATGCTGGCGGTCATAGGCAGATATTAGCTATGCTCCTGAGGTCCATTCAGTCTGTGGATTGACTTGTGATTCTCACAGTGAAAGTTCCCTTCAAAGAATCCAATCCACAGGGAAGTGGGCCTTGGTATAATGCTGGTCATTACAGGATGGCATCAACTTTGCTGACTGTCTGGATCATTTTCTCCAATTTCCCTTGGCCGAGAACTTTCACCAGTGGAATTTCCTACCACAAAAGGAAGAACTAAGGCTGGGTGTGCAGGAGCCACGATGGGAGACTGGGGCTAGGACTAACAGATGGGTCAGGAGACCTGGAGGCCCCCAGTGTTCTAAACTGGAGGGATTGGGGAAGCTTTCTTGGAGGTTGGAGGTGTAGAGGTCCAGACAGGAAGATGAGAGGGATTCAAAGTCACAGATCAGCTGGAGACATGGAAAGGGCAGATACATGGTCCCAGGCCTGGGGAAATCAGGAGAGCAGAAGATGCCCCAAGAAAGGTGATTCTGTCTATGGAAAATACAATCTTTTAGTCATTCACTTATTCATTCATTCAATAAACATTGACAAAGTGTCTACCATGAAGGGATACTGTTCTAGTTACTACAGAAACAAATAAAAAATTTCCAGGTTACTCACAAGATAATTACCTTTTTTTCTGTGTATTAAAATGTTCAGGTAGAAGATTTAAGAAACACAGAAAAAGATTAAGAAAATAAATCTTCTGGATTTTCATCTCTTAGGAATAATCCTTGTTAGTGTCTGCCATATATTATCATATGTACAAAATACATGTTTTTTAATCTCAAAATCAGGATTGTAGTTCTTTTTGGTTGTTTTTTTTTCCTAGATGGGGTCTTTTTATGTTGCTCAAACTGGTCTTCAACTCTTAGGTTCAAACAGTACTCTTGTTTCAGCCTCCCAAGTAGCTAGAACTACAGGTGTACATCATCATACCCACCAGGATTATAGAATAGTAACTTTTCCACTTGGTAGTATATCATGAGAAGCTTTTTATACATCTAATGGCCTTTGTGAATATGATTTTTAGTGACTGCAAGAGATCCTATCATGGAAACATGGAGTAAATTATTTAATGACCCTCAATTGTTTGTCATAAAACCCGACACCAAATAAAGACTTTTACAACCCCCAAAATTGTCATTTATATACATAAAAACATGTCATCTAACACTTTCATGAAAAATGAATATGTAAACAAAGACAAGTCTCTCCTATTTGAGAAGTATGTCAGAAACAGTGAAAGTACAGTATTATAAAAAGTAATTTGAGGATTATTGAAATTTGCTCTAACTTATTCAAAAATTTTTGAACTTCTGTATTGCTAATACAGAAGTATTATTTTAACTACTATTATATTAACTACTATTACTAACAAAATAATAATAACCAGTACTGGCAAGAGTGCAGAGAAATGAATACTTATATTTCTGATGACAGTTCACATTCCATTGTGTTGAAAGATTTTTAAATGACCAGATTCAACATTTCACCTTCTAAGAATTTATGTTAAGGAATTAATATTAGAAATATGTACAAAATTTTACGAAAAACAATATATCAGCATTATTTTTTTCCTTAATACATGGTAACTTCTAAAACTGGAAGCTATAATTACCAGTTTTATCATCATTAATTCCTTTTCTAGCCCCATCTGGCCTTCAAAATAAGAATATTATGATAAATATATTTTCCATTGTGTGTCATCTCTTTCCATCAAATTATTTTTCGATACTCATATTATTTTGAAAACTGCAATTACTAAGAAATTAAATTTTTTGGTTTTCCTCTGCAATGTTTCTTTTATACTTTTTTTCCCTTGTATCTGAATTAGTTATTTTGCTTCATTTTCCAGCCACCTGGAGTATTTCTTTGATCCTTGTTTTATTTTTCAAGGAAATAATAGCCACGGCATATGTTCCAAATCCTTTCCCATAACATTACCCACATACAAGAACAGCAGCTTGGGTGCATTTTGAGTTCTGAGTCCTCAAGTCCTTAGATTTTGAGGCATTTTATCCTAGAACTGGCTAAGAAGTGTGACATAGTAGAATTTCTTCCTTCCCCCTTTTGCCCGTAATTCAAATTTGTTTGTTTGTTTGTATTTTATCTGCAAGAGGACTGTTTATGGGATTTAAAATACTTCTCCTTGAAATTTAGACATTTTACCATTTATATCTCAAAGGACTCTTGCAGTGGTCAGCAAATCCTTTCCTGGAAGATCATATGGCTTTGGGGCTGTAGCAGGGTCTCTGTCTCAAGCATACAACGTCACTGTTGTGACACGAAGAAAGCAGTCATAGGCAATGTGTCCATGACCAGGTGCAGCTGCATTCCAATAAAGGTTTATTTATAAAAGCAGGTTAATGACCCCCAGGGTGTGGTTTGGCTTTAGATTCTTTCTTCAGCTCAGGGGAATTTTCCGTCACATCTTGAACGATTTTACTTCCTTGCATTTGCTCTGCTGTCACTATACAAAATCTCTCATGTGGCTGTGTGGTCCTCAGCATCTCGCTCGCTTTCTCTGACTCTGGCTCCCCTCCCCTCTTTCCTTCTTTCTCTCTCTCTTTCCTCATGGTTACTATTTCTTGTCTTCTTTTATTGATATCTAGGATAATTCTATCCCCTCGTTTTTGAATTCAGAGATTCTGTCCCCTGCTCTATGAAGTCCACTCTATTGCCTTAATGGTATTAGTAAATCCCCATAATTATGCTATGTTGGGAAACTACCTGGCTTTCAAGTTTTTCCATTGAAAGGAAGCAAAATCTCTAATCTTATGGGAAACACTCAAATTAGAGATTGTATTTTCTTCTTTATTGGTATAGTTTTCCATCATGAATAAGTACTTGTTTTGATGTCTCAAAGTAAGTCTGATTCTTTAAATCATGGCAAATTTCATCTATTCCATTTTACTATATTGCACATACTTAGAGAGAAAGTGTCTACTCTCTATGCAAACTTGAGAAAGATTCTGTCCGAAACTTGTTAACTATTTCAGTCACAGAGGGAAGAAATTCTTTCTCTTTTCTACAGTTTTACATTCTAGTTTGAAGGTTCAGTTGACCATGAGAAACAAGAACTGAGGGGAATGTGCCACAGGAAAATGCACATTTGTGCTGGCAGTTGCTTCACACCCTATGTGGGTGTGAGGGCTGCAGCACTTGACTCACCTGAAGGGCTGAGATGTGTTCCCTCCTCTGCCTTAATCCCCGCTTCAGCCCTTCAGGTGACAGCTCCATTGGCTCTCAAATGGCAGGAAAGTGTATCACTGCCCACACTTATTATGTTTATTTTGTTGGGACTGTATGAGTAACACCTCAGATCAGGATACAACTGCTCTCATCCCAAGGCTCCTCAGTGATACGTTCTTTGCTCCCCACACTCTTTATGCCATGTAAAGCCCAGGGGTGACTCGTGTCCTTGGCTGTTTCCTATGAGGATTGGTGGAGCAATTCCTAAAATCTTTTAATTTTCCCTGTACCTACTATCTGTGGTCCACCTTCACAAAAAAATATGATCCCAAGTTTGAGGGGATTTTGCAGCTCTTGGAGATCCCTCTTCTCCAGTGCTACTTCTGACCAGGCCCCTTCTGTGTCTACATTGGACTGCAGCCTTCCTGGTGAGTTCCCTTCCATCTTCTCCCTGCTTGACCATATGTTTTTAAAAAGTATTCAAAGTTCTACTTCAGCAATGAGCTATTTTCTTGTTCTAATAGATCTTCCTTCTCTGTCTCTCTCTCCCTCTCTCTCTCTTTCTCACTCTCTCTCTCATTCTCTCATCATAATGACATTTGGAGATCAAGGAGAATCACACAGATAAACTCAAAAGACTACCCAGAAATGGAACCTCCAGTTTCTTCTTGATAGCTTCTGACAACGTGAAAGAACAATCTTGGGGAATTTTCCCTTGCTTTTGGTAACTCAATTCTGTTAGAAGACCCCTGTGGTCTTCCTGATTTTCAGCAGCACTACTCATAGGTCCTGTGACTTTCATTGCTTCTCTGTATTTATCCGGGACAGGAGTTCTGTTGGAGACTGTGTGGGTCTCTGAGAGAATCATTCAAAGCATGAGGGTAGGAGAAGGTAATGGAATAACTCTAATGGAGCTTTATTTTGCATATGCAAAGCTAAAAAGTATAGGCTATGGGGGTCAGAGCTGGTGGCAGTGGGAGCAAGAAGTTTGGCTTCCTGACTTAAGGGACGCTTTGATATGTTTGGTATTTGTGTCAGGGGTCTCTCTATTCCAAGTGGTACAAAGCCCAACTCCAACTGGATCAGGTGAGGAGGGAAGGCAGGATATTTCTGGTTTCAGATACAAACATTCTCAAGAATCCAGTTTCTTTTCATCACTTGATTCTTCTTTCTGCTCTTTCCCTCATTCCCAAATTCATGCAGTAATCCCTAAAACTTCAGGGTGATAAAACAGCTATCACAGCTTTGGCTTCACATCCTCCTGACCCAAACCCAACAGTGTACTGCTTTGGTTATCTTCCCTTTGGTTATCTCTAAATTTTTTCTTTAATAATGTGTTTGTTGAGATGTAACTCTCATTTTATTTTATCTACCCACTTAACGTGAAATTCAATGGTTTGAGTATATTCATAGAATGGTGCAACCATCAGCACAATCAACTCAAAATATTTTAATCTTCTCAAAAAGAAACCCCATACCCCTTAACAATCACTCCTAGTCCTTCTCATCTCCTCAGCTCTAGGCAATCACTAATCTATTTTCTGTCCCTATGATTTGTTTACTCAGGACATTTCATATAAATGGAATTATACAGTATGTGGTCTTTTGTGACTAACTTCTTTTTTATTTTTTATTTTTATTTTGTTTTATTTTATTTTATTTTTTGGTACCAGGAATCAAACTCACGACCTCGTGCTTGGCAAGCAGGCACTGTGCCGCTGAGCTATATCCCCGGCCAACTTCTTTTTTAGCATGATGTTTGAGGTTATGGCATGTATCAGAAATTCATTGCTTTTCATGACTGAATAATATTCCTTTGTATGGATATTCCACATTCTGTTTAGGCATTACAGGTTGATAGATTTTTGGATTGTTTCCAGAGTTTTTCTATTATAAGCCTGCTGTTATTGTTTGGGTCTAGATGTCACCACAAAGCCTCATGTGGTCATAGGTGGGACTTTTTCAGAGATGGCTGGATCTAGAGTGCATGATGCTGAGATTAAGTGTGTGTGATTACTAAATCAGTCCAGTGATTGGTTTGGTGTCACCCTAATCCTGGCAGCTTAGATACAATACAAAATGTGCAGAAAGATGCTGTTAAGGTCCGTTGTTGCTTGATACCTTTGTCTGCCATGAACTGTTGCCCTCCTGCCCTGTGCCACTTTGTATTGGAGCAAGCCGATTATGGACTGAAACCTCTACAAACTGAGCTAAATAAACCTTTCCTCCCTTAACTTGTGGGTGCTGGGTATTTGGTCTCAGCAAAAGAAAAGTAACTAAGATAGCTGCCAGGAACATTTATGTACATCATGTAGACAGTTTGTTTCATTTTTCTCACATATATACTTGGGAATGAAATTGCTAGATTATATAGTAACTTTATATTTAATGTCTGAGGAACTACCTGACTGTTTTCCAAAGCCAAATACACTTTGGGAAAATGGTGTCAAAGCACCTTTTTATAATTCCATCAGTGGCACATGTGGTGTCTTGGTTACTTTCCTCTCATTGCTGGGATAAAATACATGGCAGCAGAAGACAGCAAAAGCAGCAAGAGCAAAATGGGAGGAGCAGAGAGAGAGAGCAAGCCTCTTTCCCTCCCTTATATTGTATGTAGGCTGCCTGCCCTAGGGCAGGTGTAGCACTCACACCCATAATCCCAGCACTAGACAATGAATCAGTCACAGACTCTAGATTCAGCTGCCCCCATGACTGCATGAGGCTTTGAGGGGACATCTAGACACAAACCATAACATGTGGGTTCCAATTTCTCCATGTCTTTGCCAACCATGCTACAATCTAACCTCTTGACTATAGTCATTTCAGTGGTATAAAGTAGTATCTCATTGTGGACTCCCATTAAGTTTTTAGAGCCATGCTGATTGGGTCACCCTAGATGGCATGACCATTTCTGCATCAGTTGCTATGACCAGGCCCATTTGTTTCTGAATTAATCAGAACTGGGGCATGAATCCCATTCTGGAGACCAACCCAGACTATGGCAACTCAGAATGAAGAGGAAGGTTGATTCTAAATTAAAAACCAGAGTCAGTACTAGGATAAGAACAGCCAAATGACAGGAAGATGAAAACTAATGTCTACTAAAGCTCTACAGCCGGGAGTTTGTGGGAGCCATGATCCAGGCCTGCCATGGTGCTCGCTTCTGAGTCAAATCCCATGCAACCACTGCATGAGTGTCCATTTGCTGGGCCCTTGGAGCCATGGCCACTGATTCACAGCACTGGCCAGTTCTGGATGCTTCAGCCCAGTCCCTCTCCAGTTCTCACCATGGTGGGGCTGTTGCTGAGGTTCTGCGAGGACTTTTGGAAAGTTTTTATACTGCTTCGTATTCTAGAAATCATGCTTCTGATTGGCCCAACCTTCATTCTGGTTCATCTACCATGTATCTAACAGAATTCTTCAGACCTCTGGCCTCTAAATATCACCCTTCTCTAATGACTGGTACAGATATAAGGTTTTTTTTTTTTTTCTGTTTTTATGTACAGTTAGTCATTTCCTTGGGAATCTGGAAGGTAGGTGTGTGCTTAAACTGCTGTCTTCTGCACTAGAGAAGTAACTCCAGCTTGCTTCTTGGAAAGAACTTAAGCCCCCAAAATATGTATTTCAAGACTGTGTTATGAATGGTGCCACTTTAAAATACATCATATTTCACTGGACATACCCTACAGGACCAATAATATAATAAAAGTTAGCTACCACTAATTGAAGGTTTACTACATGATAAACACTCTAGAATACACTTCCAAGTATTATCTCAGTTAATCATCAAGGTCCCATAGATAGAAAATACTATCTACATACTGTTGAGGGAACTGAGGCTCAGAGAAGTCATGTGACTTGCCAAAAATCACACAGAAAGTCACACGTACGCCAAGATTGTTAATTGTCCCTGCTTACCAGCATGATCTTCCCGTCATTTGACCCATCCCATCCTTCTTCAAATCCTGCAGAATTTCCCTTGTAAATAACTAAAACCCAGCTCCTGCCCCTTCTTGGTCCAGCCATCATCATGACCTGCCTGGCCTACTGGGATAACCTGCTCTCTGGCTTCTCCAATCCAGCTTCCACCCTTTGGCCAGCATGAACTTTCTACAGTGCAACACTGATCATGTTTTCTCTTGATTCAAAATCCTTTGGAGCTAAAGCTGGAAACTCCTCAGTTCAGGATAACATGGACTTCTCTGATGCCATTTCTCCCGCTGCCCCCACACCCTCCGTGCTGCTGCTAACACACACCATTCACAAATCCCTCAACGCACTGCTTCTCCTTGCTCCCATATCTCTGTGTGGCTTGTCTTCTTTGTTCTCTTACTCTGACCCCACCCTCACCATTCACCCAGGTATACTTCTATACTCTCCTCATTCTTCAAGGCTAGGTCTGTAGAGCAGTAGGTAGAAAAAGCCACTCTTTAATCTCATCACCACCTGCTCTGCCATCAGACCTTAGACAGGGGCACAGTGGCCTCGGAGCCCTGAGACATCTCAGCCTACCTGGCTAACCTGCTTACCAGGCTGTCCTCAATTTGTCACAGCCAACTGGTCTACCTGAAACCTTCCTTAACAGAGACCAAGGCTTAACCCATATTCCATATGGTCTAGCTCATGTTCCCTGGGCCACTTCAACAACCTAAGACATATGGAGACTTGGGCTGATTATTGCAGTTTTTCCATCTATAAATTGGAAGAAAATATTTTCCCAGATAATCTCCAAGGCCTTTTGCTACTCTAAATTTCCGTCTTCCACATATTATCTTAGGGTCTACACCAAGATAAACATGACCTCATATTTTCCTATCTCAATACCAATCTCCCTCCCCCTCCCTCTTGTCACTTGGTTATTTTCGAAATGAGAACCACTCCTGGAAAGTCGGCTTGCTGTAAGGACTGGGCACCACATTTCCATTATTCATGAGTCCAGAGCCTGCTGTCCTGCATGAGGATCTGAGCAGCAGGTCCCCAGCAGGCTACATGCTCTACTTGAGAAAGAATAAAAAGCCAGGTTGGATGCCAGCAGGAGAGGTAAACAAGCTCATACATTTGCTGAGGAACAGAGAGAGAGAGAGAGAGAGAGAGAGAGAGAAAAGAAAGGAGAAAAAAATGAAAGAAATATTGATTATGTGGCATTGAAGTGCCTGGGGCTTTAACAGACATTCAAAATTGGATGCATTGCTCCAGATCAATAGTAGGTTTTATGCTTCTGACCTAAAAAGTACCACCACCATGTAATTTAAACACAGAGAGCTAGTATTATATCTCCTAACATCTGGCATGCTTTCCTCAGGTACCTTGGACACATCTGCTTGCTTCTCTGCAGCCCTTTTCCTTTTTTTTTTTTTTTTTTTTTTTTTTTGCCAGAAAATGACAGTGGATAAACAAAAGGATTTTCAGGAAGCTAGAATTAACTGTTTCTGATATCATTGCCTGAAATAATAACCTCACAGAGTAGTGTGGAAGGGCTGGGAGAGAAGCGGGGAGGCAGCTAATGAGGAGAGGTACCAGGGTGGGCTCTGAGGTTGGCAGTGAAGCTCTGTGTTCACCGGGGGCTGTGTGGGCACACAGGGGTCGTCCCCGCATCTGTGGAACAGCCCTGTGGGACAGGAGGGCAGCACCTGGTTCGCAAAGGGAGCAACACAGTAGCTGCCTTGATGGAATGCAGGTTTGGCTGCAGCCAAAAGGATAGGACAGGTGATCTCTAGGGGGACATTTATATCCAAGAATTTCCATAGTGCATGCACTTGTGTGCATGTGGGTATATGTACACACACACACACACACACACACACACACACACATGCTGCTTGTAGCCCAAGAATCAAACAGAAGCAGAGGCAGAGGAGTGTCCCTGTGATAGCTCTGAGCTCTGACTGCCTGAGATTCAATCCTGGCTTCACCAGTTATCAACTCTGACAGCTGCTTCGTTTATCCATTACTTGGTTTCTACGTATGTAAAATGGTGGTGGTAATATAGCTGCATCCACATCTTAAGGTTCTTGAAAATATCAAAAGGACAGATACAGTACAGTTTAGAATATAACAAGGACTTTATGAGCGCTGGCTGACTTGAGCAACCAGGAGGCAGGCAGGCCTTGAAGAGCACATGGCTGTGTCCATCACGGGTTAACAGGATGTAGCTTTGTTTGTTGGTTTCAACAGAGTCCAGCTCGGCAGGCCAGGGCAGGCTGCGCCCCGCCTAGCATCCAGGGCACTGTCTGGAGGGGAAGTTGCTGCCAGCCTCAGGGCAGTAGGTTCCTACCTGTTGCCGCAGCCACTACTACTCCCAGCTCCTGTGACTTGGGGTAACATAACTGGGTGAGTCTGTGACTTTCCTTGGAACCCTGCCCCCATGACTACCACAGGGACGATCATGGTCCCTTCTGTGCCTGCTTTGTTTACAGGCACATGTGCATTTATTGGGCAGAGTCATTCAAAGTTCTTTTCCTTAATTTTGTGGCCACATCAGACAGCTAATCTGTTTTGACATGCTATCTGAACGGCCCTCAGATCAGAATACAGAAGAAGCCATCCATAAGTCATGTCTTTTATACACATGTACTGGTGTGTACAAGAGAAAGAGTTATATTGGCTGTGAGTGGCTGAATAATAATGGCCGTTATTATGGCGAATTCAGGGTCGCCACATTCACTCCACATATCAAATCCTCTTTCAATGAAACCAGTTCCATCAGCTGTCAGATTCTATTAAATATATCCCTCCGACCTACTGACCAGCTGACAGGAGAGAAACTCAAAACCATACACCCACCATTAGCATCATAAAATGTGAAATCAGCTGGAAGAAATGATAACAGAACTGAAAACAGAAGAGATGAAAATCTGTAATGCCCCTGTGTCCTCCTAAATAGAAACCCCAAGAGTTACAAACACACCCATAAAATACCGAGGTAAGGGGGGAAAAAAAGCAAAAGCAAAAACAAAACAAAGGTCGTCCTGTTGTATGCTTCACAACATAGAATGGTTCTTTTACCTTTTGTGAATGTGAGATTTGCATAAATGTTTCATGAGGTTAATACAATGCATAAACTGAAATGTTTATTAGGCAACATCTGTGCTGTTTTCCCAGATAATGCAGGGTTTCTTCCAAGTCAATGAAATATAACCTATCATAAGGTTGGAGTTGTTAAAATACTTGTGTAAAGGCTGTGATCGTATTTTACACTTTTGCAGATGCTCTGATCTTACCAGAGCAATTTTTAATCAGACAAGAGCTCGAGCTGGCTGGCATCTTAAAAGAAAGTTCCTGTGGAGACAGAGCACAGGACCTATCAGAGAGTAGAGGAAAGATTTCTGTATGCGGACAGTGGCTCCATCATTTCTTCAGTCTTTCTAAGTTTGGATCTGTTTGCTGAGATATTCACTGAATCTTTAAGGGGGAAAAATATTAGATCTGTATCTAAAATCTACCAAGAGGGGTCAAAATGCCCACTGGCTTTGTGCAAGCTATAATCTTATCATGATATTTGTTCCATATGGGACTCTTTAAAGCCAAAACAAAAAAAGTTATGAGACCTATAATTTTTAATGAAACTTGGCTTCGCTCGCAAGCAAGTCTAACAGATGAAACAGCAACCCAAGCTGGAAACATGACTTTTCTTCTCCGGAGTGTGGATGAAAGAGAGCACCATTTCAATTAAAGAAGACTCTAATGGAGATGTGTTTTGTATTATCAATTTTACGCAAATAGGGATTTAGCCATTGTCTCTTTCACCACATGTCTCTAAGTGAGTCCTGCTCTAGTGGGGTGTTAGACCATTCTCAGTGAGGAAGACTTCTTGACTGACCTCACTTTTTTGAGTTGGATTTTTGATGGAAAGTTTTAGTTGAAAATTTTTGTCTTCACAAATTTTAGAGTGTTTTGAGGGTTTAAAAAAAAAAAAAAACAAACCAGAGAGACACCGGAAAAGGAGGGAGGTAGTCTATTATCCACCCATCTATCTCTCCATCAGTCATCTCTTTCTCTTTCTGATGTGACCATTTGTGCTGGATAATTCTTTGTTAGAAGGCTGTTCTGTGCACTACATGGTGTTTAACAGGGTGCCTGGTCTGTACCTGCTGGATGGGTAGCATCATTTCCCCACCTTGTGACAACCAGAAATATCTCTAGATATAGCCAAATGTTTCCCAGGGGGAAAGAGCAAAATTGCCCTAGTTGAGTGTTTTAGTGTTTCCTAGTCTTTGGAAATTTGTTTATGGCTGTATCTAGGTGTCCTCTGCAGGACCGCTTTTTATTTAGCTAGCATCTAACTCACTACGGTCTAGCTCACTTGTGCTGGGAGAAGAAGCTCACCTTCAGAACACAGAGAAGGAACACAGGCTATAAATGGCACCAAGTACTTCCTGCATGACCTTAGACTGAAACAAGCTGCAGAAGGACCCTCTCCTCCTACCTTCAGATGGGACAAGGGCACCTGGTCTTGCTTTCATGGGCTCCAAGCTGGGGAAGGAGGATCTTCCAAATAGCTCCCCCTTGTCATTGCCCTCCACACCACTATGTTTTATGTTCCCCAGTTCTTACTGCTATTTGAAATTATCTTGCTTATTGATATGTGTCAGTTTGCCTTTATTTTCAATTGCGTGTCTCCTCTACCAGAATGCAAACTGCATGAGAACAAGGGCCTTGTTTGCCTTCAGTGGCAGCGTAGCACATTAGCCAAACTTCGGAACTTGGTTATCAGATTGCTGGGGCTGAAACCCAAGGTCTGCTGCTTATTAGTTGTGTTGACTTAGACAGTCAGTAAGCCTTGCTAAGCTTCATTTTCCTCCTGTAATAATAATAATAATAATAATCTGAACTAGCTTCTATCTGATGATAATACTTATCACATAAAATGCATTCTATAACATAAGCTATTATTCCCCAACCTCTCAGAGTGGTGCTTAGCACAGGAAGAAACATGATAAATATTCATGAAATGAATGAACAAATTCTCCTGTGTGTGTCTCTACTTTTAAATTTCTTCTGTTGCTGTTGACAATTTGCTGTCTAGCAAATTCTCCTTTTCATTTTCATTATAGCTGGGAAGCAGTGGTCTAATCAAATGTTTGTTTTTAAACAAGAAATTGCAGTAATCATACATAGATAAGAGATCGAAGGTTGGGCGCAATGCCCAGGTTGTATTTCTTGGTGGCTCCCTGCCCTTGGCATGTCTTCCTTCAGGAGCTCCAAGCCTCCGCAAGGACTTCACTGTTCTCTGACACCCAGTTTTGTCTGCCTCAGACACTCTTCCTGTCTTCAGGGATTTGTGGGGCTGTGAAGGCCCTGATCCAGGCACAAGGTGAGTGTGACAAGGGCAGGCAGCTTGCCTAGGATGGGGATGAGGTGTGGTTCCGGAACAGAGAGGCAAGGTTGCTGTAGCACATGTCGTCTGCTCAGCCTCTCACTGCAGCCAAGTGGTAAATCATCATGTGCAAGAAATGTGCTCAATCAGAGAAGAAAAAGAGATGTAATTATGTCATTTATAATGAATTCTGAAGGAAACAAAGAATTTAAGAAGAAAAAGCTCCAGAGACAGCCAGGGAGCCGAAGCCTTTCGGATCATCTGAGAGGCCCTAGAGAGGACGCATAGCTGATCAAACATTCGTGTGGATCATAGGAGGCCATCGCAGCCCCTGAGAATGCTCAGGAGGAGGTGGGAAAACTCAAGAGCCCTGGCGAGCACAGCCTGACTTTTATTAAAGAAATCAGACACTCCTCTCAGCTTCCACTAGCATCAATAATATCAACTTTTGGACAAATGGTTCTCTCTGGGGAACAGGTTCTGAGACTGGCTCCTAATCTTCTTTCTTTGAAGTATGCAAGGGTTTAAAGGCATGGGTCAATATCTAGGGCCTCTGGCCTTTGTGGGAGGGGGCTTGCAAGGGTCCTGCTGGGGAGGAGGGTGAGACCACCAGCATCCTCATTCACCCTCTCAGGCTGACTCTTTCTATCCAGCCAGTTTCCTGGGCTCCAGATCATCACCACCTGCCCACCCTGGGGTGACAGTTCCCTGCGGCTCCTCCTAAAGAGATGTCACTTTATACCTCCAGCTCCAACACAGGCCACACTCATGGGTCTCCATTTTTAAGAATAAAACATTTCTATCAACAAGATTCTAGTATTTGTTATAGTATAGGATATGGAACACTATCAACAAACTTCTTTTAAAATTAATATGAAAATTAGAAGTATGAATATCTTCCTGTATTCTTTTCACCAGCCTGTCCCTGCTGGTTTAATAGCCAGCCCCTCACACCTGTGTAGGATGGTGTGAGCCCCGTTCTCAGAGCTGCACGGGCTTCCTCCTGAGTTCCTCGTGCCAGCCCCAGGAGATAAGTATTATTATTATTTTATTGGATCCAGACTCTGTGTTTTAACCCATGTGCTATTAAGTTTTTGTGGTCAAGCGAGTTTGTAAAACTCAGAGTTAATCAAGATTAACAGGTTTTGTTACTATAGGAATTTTTAGCCTTTTAATATACTTGCATGCAGCAGAACTCTCCAAGAAGAAGAGAATATGTAGACTTTCCCAAATATATTTTACCAGGAAACACTTTCTCTGCCCAGTGTATTTCCAAAATTTAATGTTCTACAGGAACCTTGCTAAGGAAAGTAAAATTCCCAAGGTGACACAGAACCATCACTTTGTGGATTAGTCACAATGCCACCGAGCTGATCATTATATGAGTTTGTGTAAAATGAATCATTATATTCTAAAACCTGCTTTCACATTGCAAATGTTAGAACTGAAAATCTGACATACAGCCAGGATCATAACATGCTAGATTCCAAAAGTCACAGGAACACTTTGGAATAACCTTTTACTACTTATGAAACTTTCCACCAAACTTCTTTATTTTACCCTCTGGGATATAGCTTAACATATAGGGTCTTCCAGCATAACTTCTACAACCTACCTCCCAGCAGGGGTCATTAAATTGCAGCCCAAAGGCTGAATCTGGCCTGCCACCTACTTTTGTAAATAAAGTTTTATTGGAATAGGTACAGCCATGGTCATTCATTTACATATTGTCTATGGTTGCTACAACAGCAGAGTTGGGTGGTTTGGACAGAGATTATACGGACCACATAGCCTACAATATTTACTATTTGGCCCTTTACAGAAAAAATCAGCCACCTTCTGCCTCAGAACAACATATATATCTGCAATGACTATAGAGCCTGGCTATAATGCAAAACTTCTTCAGTATGGGTCATTCTAATATACCACAGGTTCAGTTTGAGACAAACTATCACCATGATGTATCCATTCTTTAAATTCAGAAATGCCGTGTAATACAGGTCTTCTCCAGCAGGGAGAAGGGAAAGGCCCTAACATTTATCAAGGTCTGTATGTATCTGGAAATGCACATCTATGATCACATTTGCAACAATAAATAAGTAGGTGTGACTCCATAAATCCAAGAAGGAGGAGTCATTTGATTAGCAATATAAGGTAAAGGGTTTGGAGTTCAAACTCTGACTCAAAGGCAGGTGTTGATAATTCTATGGAAAGGTTCAGAATGCAGGCTCTGGAACAACCAAACCTAGATTCATGTTCTAGGTGTGTCATGGACTTGCTTTGTGGATTGGGCAAGTGACTTCACTTTGTGCTTCGGTTTTCTCACCTGTGAAATGAGAAGGAAAAATCTTTTTCTCATGGGGTTGATATGAGGACAAAAAGGGTTCATTCATGTAAACTCCCAGAATGAGGCCTGGCACATTAAAGGCGCCGAGCAAATGTTGGTTGTTACTGTTTAATGGGGACGGACCAGGAAAGGCCAGAGAAAACATCTAAACTTCTAGTCAAACAACTTACGCATTGGGAAGGTGCATCTGTCTTGTCACACAGGGAGAAAACCCCCGCAGAGCAGGGAGTTATTTTCCCATGTCTTCTGTCCTCTCCTCGCTACAAGTGCTCAGCCGTCGTACGCTGTCATGCTGTCTAGCTGAAAGCAGAATCAGGGCAGAGATCTGTTAAGAAAGTGAAATTGGAAGCTTCTATGGCAGAATGAGCCAATTTTGGTGGTGTGGTCGGCACCAGTGGCTGAGTTTTGCTTCTACTTCAGAGGTCTGGGCCTCGGTGTAATATTTCAGTTATCTAACATCCCAAGCGGAGTGCTTAAAACAACAGTCATCTGTCGTCATTGCTCAAGGTGCTGTGGCTTGATTGGGTTCACCTGGGTGGTTCTTCTAGCTGAAGTTGGAGTCATCTGGGGATTCAGTTTGGCTGGGACAATGAAGATGGCACTTCCACCTGGTTAGTCAATGCCAGCTGTGTGCTGGGAGTCCATTTGGGACCAGAGCACCTTGGCTTACCTCCACATGGTCATAGGAATGGTCTTTCCACTTACATCGGGCTTCTCAGTGTGGAAGATTTCCTCCTTTATACATGAATAACTCCCACTTGGCCTTTGTGTCTCAGTGTAGGAGACACCTCCTCCATGAAGCACTCCCTGCTTTACAGCCTCCCCACTAGCTCAGTCCTCTCCTGCCTTCCCCAACCCATCCAATCATTGTATTTCTCCTCCCGAGTTATTGCAGGCTGATCACTCATTGCTCATCTCCATTAGACTGAAGATTCCATGGGAGTAGGGACAGTGGTTTATTTTCTGCTATGCCCTCAGTTGGTGCTCAGTAAATGAAATCTTCCCACTGACTGTCCCCTACTGTCCTGCTCTCAGAACCTGTACCATCAAGAGTGCTGAGCTTTAGCGGTGGGAAGAAGGCAGACCAAGAGGAAGCCAGTGGATGTGGCCTGAGGCCACAGAGGGAGAGGGACAGAGAGAGAGACTACAGCCAAGATGGCAGCCACAGGGGCGGCCTTTCTAAGTCAAGAATCCTGGTATCTTTTCCTCGAAGTCAGGCACCTGCAGCTGTCCCATTGGCTTCCAGAGCTGTGGTAAAGCCTTAAGCCCCAGTAAATGTTTTAGTCCCATCCAAGAACACCTTATACCTTGGCATCACTCAGAGGCTCTGACTAAGGAGCAGAGGGGGACACGATGAGAACTGCACAACTTTGGGCTCCCCTGAAAATTATTCTTTCATAGCAAACAGATGTGAGTTTGTAAAGGAGGTTCATAAAGAAATCAGAGGGAGAGCAGTGAGTCTCCCAATCCTTAGCCTTTCCCAGAGGCATCTGGGGCCTGACACTGCAATTAGGTTGGGCGCCCCACCCAGAGGATCTGGCCTTCAAGCTGAGCAGGGGAGGCTGCATGGTCCCTCAGCTTAAATGTGGCCTCAGCTGGCCTGTAGCTACAGGACTATGAAGATAATGCTTATTCATAATAAGCAGTGTCTGGCTGGGCAGGAGGCTGTCTCTATCACCTTCTGGGGCAGATAGGCAGAGCCCAGGCTGCACACTCCTGGGGGATAGTTTCAAAGCAGCTCTTTAAAAGCCTTCCCTCTAGGTTGCAAACAAAACTGATGCTTCTGTCTTTGTCTTGCTTTCCTCCATCTCGTCCCTCCATCCACAGCTCAGAGCATCAGCTCCATAGCTATTCTGTGCAAAGCACGATTGTGTCTTCCCGCATCTCTTGCTCCTGAGATCCCAGAGCACGGGGTCTGAACTCTAACTTTGGGGGCAGAGAGAGCAAATGTAGTTGTCTCTCTTAGCTTCCCCAGGCATAGCACTCACACACCAACATTTGTCACACGCAAATGAATGTGCTATTCCCAACATGATAAATTTCACATCAGTCCTGCTGACTTGGGCTTACTAATTGCCAGATAGTGTTTTCTTTGTTAAGCTTCACTGTGATCATCACACTTTTTGTTGAACTGACAGTAGAAATATTCCACAGCCAACAACCCAAATACAGCCCAATGCATCACTGCCCTAATCCTTCATGATGGGGGCTAGGGGAAGGTGCCATTGATCAGGTTCCCAAGCATCCCAGTCCCTAAAACTGACCTCTGTGGAGAGCTTCCCAGAGCTGCCATGTTGCACAGCTCCATTCACACTAGAACTTGTGCCTGGTGCCCCCAGAAGTAAAGGGGGTACAGCTATGTATTGCATGCAGTGCCCCGGGAAACTCCATTCTGAATCCAGAGCATCCCTTGAAACTGTTGATTAAAAGCCATGGCACCTGGAGTGGGGCTCAGGAGGGAGGAGAGTGCCCATTGTCTCAGCCCTGTTCCAGGGTGTGCTTCTTAGATTCTGCACCATCTGCCTCCCTCTGCTCTTTGATGGAGGCAACTTTAATTTTAGCTAGTCAAGTCCAGCTGTTAAATGATATCCAAGGAAAGAGTAGCAGCCTGGATATCCCTGGCAGATTAGAATACAACCTGGATTTGGTGAGGGAAAGAGGAGAGCCTATGGATGATGGGGGTGTCTGCTCTGGGGAGGCAGGGACAAGTGAGTCACAGGAAGGTCTTCTCACTTGGATTTGCACGTTTCCTCCGAGCAATGAGACAGAGCACTCTTATCAGCTGAAGAACTCAGCCAGCCGGTCAGGGTCGCATACCACACGGTGGCTGAGCCTGGATCAGCTGTCTAGCCAAGAACAGGCTGGTCTTTGTTCCTGTGTGACTGGGGGTGCTGCTTGGGGATGGAGGACCCAGGGTAGGTGCAATTATGGGATATTTTAAAGGTATGGAAATTGTATCTCCCTCATGGACCATGGGAAAATAAATGGAAGGAAATATGATGTTGAAAGAGAGGCAAGTGGGGTCATTTTTACTGCTGGCAACTCCTCTTCCCAAAAGTGACCCTATGTGCTTGTGTACCTCTTATTGTTGTAGTATCCACCACTGGTGTCATCATAGCATGTCTAACTTTTAAAATCAAGTTCATCTTCTTTTAATGTCATATCCTTGAGGGACTCATAATCCTAAAGTCTTGGAGTTTGAAGACTCCTTATAGGTCATTTATCTATCCACCCATCTATCCTTTCATCTCTCCATCCATCCACCTGTTTACCCAACAGTCCATCTACCCATCTATTCATCTATCATTCCTTCCATTCATTCACTCATCTTTTCACCCATCCATCAATTCACCCAGCCTTCCAACTGACCATCTACCCATCCATCTATTCATCTACCTAACCATCAACCCAACAAGAACTTATTGAGCATATACTATGTGCCACCCAGTGGTGGACAAGAGTAATAAAGTCTCTGTTCTCATGGAACAGACATGATGTTGGGAGAGACATATAATAGAACAAGGAAGCAAATAAATAAACAGTGTAATTGCAAGATAGTGATTAACACTCAAGAAGAGAAAAACCAAAGAGACCCAAGAAAATAAATGGGGTGTCCTGGGATGGTCAGGAAAGGCCTCTCCTTGGAGGTAATATTTAAGCTGAAAGCTAAATGACAAGAAGGAGCCAACTATACAAAAAACGGGGTAGGGGAGCATTCTAGGCAGCGAGGAAGCAAGTATTAAGTGGATTTCTGAAGTAGATACAAGCCAAGTGGGTTTGAGAGGCAGGAAGGAGGCCAGAGAGGCTGGAGCAGAATGAACTGTGCAAAAACCACTTGTTCAAATGAAAAATGACATAAAGTCTAATATAAAATAAACCAAAGCAGAGGGATTCAGATAAAGTCAGTTTAAAACCTCTGATAGGTTTCAACTGCTGGCAAAAGCCCAGATCTACCCTTCTTCCTATTCAGCATTCGCTGCCTCTAAAACTAGCCAAGTTCATGAGCACCTCAGGAGTGCCTGTGTCTCAAGGGGGCGGGCAGGGCTTTCCTCAGGATGACAACTAAATGAACAAAAAATCCTGCCTATTTGCAGAAGGGTTGACACTCTGTCAGCCAAATAGCATCGCGCTGTGCTTTCCCTCTCCTGGTCAGCTGCAGGCTTATCCCAGCTGCTTCTTGCTGAATGGCGTACAGGACATATTTCAGACCAGGAGACTTTGAAGTATGTGTTCTCTTAAGGCTTAACAATGTCAAGCTTCATAACCCAAGAACTGGCTTGCTAGCTTCCTACTTTAAATTGCTCATAATTCGAAACATGCAAACATTTCCACTTTATCAAGCAGGGCTACTAAACATATTATTGCTGGAACCTGCATGTTTTATGGTCTCCATACAGCCAGAGAGCTGAGTTTTATTAAAATAGACTGTTAAGAGGCTCAGCTCATTATGGAATCTTCCAGGCCCCAGAATGAAAGAGTTTTGTTTATTCTAAGGGTAGAAAAAAAAAAGGCTGGGAAGAGGGAGAGGATGATTCTATATGCATGTGTGTGCACGCTGGGGGAGAGGTAGGGAAAAGGCAGAGACCACCAACAGTCTCAGCCCAGACCCCCACTTCCCCTCCCAGCCCACTTTGGTGTCAGCCACCTATTTCAGGACCAGCATTTGTTTCTGGGTCTGTGAATCTGTTAAGGCAGAGCTGGGTCTGGCTTGAAGACAACTGGAATTTAGCAAAGAAGAGTGATTCTTGGGGGAAAAAGAGGGAGCCCATGGCCTCCACTGAGGGCAAGCACACCAAGGTTGTTAAAAAATGCAACTTAATGAACAAACATAACCATACATAAAGGTTTTTAAAAGGATGTTGATGATGGTGCAAACACTGGCCTGCCTGCTTTTGTGCTTTTAGTGTGCTGGAGTGGTGGTATGATATTTAATGATATTAAAGATAAGGCTAATTTAATGATATTAAAGATAAGGCTAAGTAACAACATCATTCCTCTGTGTTCAGGTAGCCCTCTTTGCTTGCTAGAGCGCAGATGCTGAGCTGCTTGTAGAATGCCATTTACAGCCTGCTACATCTAATTGCCAGGCTGGCTCCCCTGGAGACTAGCCTTCTCTGAGACCACACGGAAGGGTACAGAGGGGCCCAGCTGTCCTTGCATCACAGCTGAGTTTCAGATGGCTTCTGCAATGCCATGGAATCTAGCCCCAGATACTGTCTGGCAGAATTGCATCAGAGGCAGAAGACCTCCCAGAAGATCCAGGTAACCCAGAGAAGCATGGGTGGTAATAGGTGGCTGTTGCTGTTTTAAGTAACTGAGGTGTGGATTGGTTGATTAGGTAACCAATGCACCACATTTCACTCCTTTCCTTCTCTTGCAACTTTTTGGAAAAGAAGTTTTCTGAGGGCAGTCAAAGATATTTTCCAGCCATCCTGACCATAATGATGGTGGTAGTGATGATGGTGATGATGATGATGATGATGATGATGGCAATTGTCATGAGTTGAGCACCTACAGTGCACAAGAATTCTAAGTGCTGATGTTTTTATATGTCATCTAAGGCAGATACTACTAGGGTCCCGTACAGGTGAAGAAACTGAGGCTCAGAGTCTGGTTCTGGAGTCCATCTTATATGGCACTATTTTCACTGTCCGACTCACATCCAGTCCTAACACTCTTACTAGGGTTTGAGTATGCGCCTTTAAAAATCACATGTTACTTACCGTGTTGAGTTGGCATCATACAGAAATTAACAGCCATATTGGTCTAGAAATGTTAAACTTAATTTTTTTCCATTTGTGCAGGGGTAACATATGTATTAAATATGTAAGGTCTTATCTATGTGGGTTTGGCTACAGAAATTAATGAAGTATGTATAAATAATGAAAAAAATCACACATTAGAAATTTGATCCCCAGTGCAACACTATAGAGAGGAAGGTGGGCCTAAAAAGAAACATTTAAGTCACAGAGGTGCCACTCCCATGAATGAACTTGTGCCATTATAAACGGGCTTAAGGCTGTGAATTCCGCCTCTTGCTGCTTCTCTCTTGCTCTCATTCTCTTACCTTCCTACTTTCCACCATGGGATGATGCAGCTCAAGACTCTCACCTGATTTTCAACACCAAGTTCTTGAACTTCCTAGATTCCAGAACTGAGCTAAGGAAATTTATGTCCATTACAAATTACTCAGTCTTAGGTACTCTGTGCTAGCAACACAAAACAGACTGAGACAACTGTGTACTGCTGCTGTTAGCACAAGTCCTCTTACCCAAAGAGTGCCCAGCATTAGCAGCTCCTCTAGACTCACTCTTCATCCCTCCCACATTTATTGTCAGGTACTGTGCTGGATTCTAGGACCATCTCCCGAGCATGGCATGAGACTCTGCCCCTTTCCTCTCTCTGGAGAGGCCACAGCAGCTCTTGTCCTATCATGCTGCACTTGCTCCTTTCGTCTCTGCAGCCACGGTGCCCAAAGCCATGGCTGGTTCTTCACAATCAACTAGTATTTCTGAAAGGGACTTAGGAATGAATCGCATATGACATACAAAGAATGAGTGGATGGGTGGATGGACAGATCAGGGGATGTACAAACAAATTATATTCTGAAGCACATACATTTTAAGCCTTCTCTGGAATATTTCTCATTATGCGTTCAGTTTAAGTGTCATTCATATCTCTTTCTGATTTGTTTCTGGCCTGGGTACCAGGCAAAGAGGGCGGAAAAGTAAGATCTGGCTGTGGAGGTCGGAAAGGTGTTAACAAGCTATAAATGACCTTCCCCAACCTATTCAGGCATAAGTAATGTCCTCAAATTGCCTACAGTCAAAACTGCCAATTCCAACCTGATTGCGATGAATCAGGCTTCCCCTATACGCAATAATGTGATCAATTTCTCATTTCGCTGAATAAATAAGCTGGAAGATGGGGAACTGTCTCTGACCCACCGTTAACCTTCTGCCTCATTATTCATATCAGACCTATGACATACATGTAAGAAATCCCTGGTTCAATTTTAGCTAATTATTTGTTAGGACTGAAGGCTCTGTGAAGTGTTACTGATGGTACAAGTGCCCAGGGACCTCCGGGCAGAGAAATCAGACTGAGAAAGCCTTTGTTTGGAAGGAGGAGGACAGGGAGCAGCCTCTTTCTCTCCTCCAGCCTTAGGCTTATGGTTGGCATGTTCATGGATTTGTATGCGTTTGTTTGCCTCTGCATGCGATGCCCAGTATTTTATGATGTTGTTGACGATTTTTTTCACTTCCATCTTTTTATTGTACTTAGTGAAGACCAACCCCATAAATTAGTTCCTTGGTTGGAAATAAATCCTGTGATTGTTTTTCCCTTCAATCTGCTCCAACCAGCATTCCCCTGGTGTGGACTTGTAGAAACCAGGGCTTTGGAGAATATTGAAAATGTTCATTTAATTGGCAGGCTGGCTCTGGAAAGATTTCTGGGAGGCTAAAGAGATATGTCAGTGTGGACTGGGGAGAAAGAAGCCCACTAAGGTGATCTGGCAGGTGCCATCGTAGGCATGCTGGACCTTGCTGGCCTGGTCCAAGGGGTGATGGTGGCTACCCTGGAAGAGGTTGCAGGTGGAGGCTTCCCTGGGAGGAGCCCATTGGCTCAGCCTAGAAGTTCTGGACCTGCACTAGAGAGAACTTGGATGGAAGGCCTTTGCCAGGTGTCATTCTGAGAATCAGCTTGATATCTCCCAAGGAGTCTCCTAAGACTAAAAGAGCACAAACAATCTCAGGTACACTTATGTTTCCTCAAGAGAACAAGGCCTTTGTCACTCACTCATTGCCATCATAATGATCTAATCCTCTCATTTTCAGGATTTATGAGAATTTCCCTCAAGCACTCTCAGCTTGGGAGAATTATCGATAAGCATGTCCATTCATTTCATTCAACATGTATTTTTTTGAACATGCATCAGTCACTGGGCTAGACTTAGAAGGTGCAGCAATGGAGGAATAGCATTACCAGATACAGTCTAGTCTCCATGGAGCTTTGCATCTGGGGAGTGGGAAATATTTGAGATGCCATTTGATGAGGGGTGAGTTAAGGGAAATTCGTAGGGTGTGGGGCACAGAGGAGGTTGGACTTAGGGGGTCAGGGAGGTTTCCAGGAAGTAACCTTGAAGAATGATAAGGTGGGATTCAGGAGAAGAGACAGAAAGGAGACAGAGCAGTGAGAAAGGCCGATGTCTTACCAGAAGCAGCAACATGCAGGACACCTTGGAGGGAAGAGGGAATGTGGCTGGCTAGAGGACAGTCTGACTGCTAAGAGGTAAACAAGAGGCTGCAGGGGCAAGTCAGACCCATTGTGAAGGACCTCATATGCCCACTTCTGGATGTGAATATTCCATTTTTGAGGTGGGCTCCACTAATAATTGCTCTAGGTCAGTGGTGGCGAACCTATGGCACGCGTGATGCAGTGGGCTGTACATTATCATTGAAAGCTCTAGAAAGCTCACCATCATGGCTCTAGGTCTTAAGAATCTGGGATTACAGACTTGAATCAGGGCTGCCCCAGAAAAACCAATGTGTAAGGTCACTGGATTTGAAAATCATATACAGGAACTTTGATTTTTATTTTGGGATTTTATCCCAGGCTTTCTTCAAAGGAAGTGAAAAGATCAGCTGCATCTTGGATGATCTAAGGCTTCCTGCAGCTAAAGGTTTGGAAGAGGGCGTGTGGCAAGGCTGGGTGTGATAGGTGGGAAGACCCTCACCATCCGTGAGTAGTGGGATTATCTCCACTTTACAGATGCAAACACTGAGAGGCAAAGAGGTAGGGCTCATGAGCAACCACTGGGCTACTGGCTTCACGCAATCAGTAGGAAAGAGAGTTCCAGAGTGAACCCAGTTCTATCACCACAGAAAATCTATTTTCCTTCAGGAGTTGGGAGAAGCCCCAAACCCAATGTCCAGAATATAAAGCTCCAGAAAAGAAAATGGTTCCCTGGGACTCAAACCTTGTGCACCTTGACAAAAGAGCTAAGAAATCTGTTTCTGTGACATGGTAACCCAGTGTCTTAGAGGATGAAGAGCAAAGACACCCTCCTTCCCCTGAAATGTGAATGACAGAGCTTCTCGAAGTCACTGTGGATCTCTGGTGCAGCCACCGACACCCAAAGCACACACTAAATGTTCTCTCCCTTTGGGCTTTGTGTCTTCTCTTCTGTGTGGAATATTCTTTCATTAAAGAGCCACACAATCCACTTCCTTATTTCATTCAGGTCTCTGCTCCAGTGTGGCCTCCTCCAATGGCCCGTCCCTGCTCCCCTTGTCCAACATAACCTCCTCTCTTTACTCACTACTGTTTTTTCCTGTCTATCATCGGGTATGCTACTGCTATCACCCTATCCATTGCTCCTGCCCTTTGGATAAGAGCTTCCTGAGGACAAGGACTCTGCCTCTTCCACCTCTTCCACTGTATGAAAAGTCTCCAGTGCCTTGCATACTGTTGATGTCTAATAAGTGCATGAATTGAATAAGTCACTACTTCCATGGAGGATACTCAGAGGGGCATCACTACATGCTGAGCAGAGTTGGAGCACAAGAAAAGAGCAGGCACATTCACCCTGGTGCTTCATGCAGCACCCTAGCCCCCTGGACCAAGGACAACCCTGAGGCCAAAATCAAACCGGCCACAGGACAAGAGCCCAGGAGGGCTTTGTTTGGATGATGAATGACTGAATGACTTTGAATGAGCAGCTGCATTAAGTCTTCCCTAGGGTCACCTGGCCAGAGGGAACTGTGGGACCCTGGGAAGAAATGGCATGTATTGATTATTTATTATGTGCCAGATACTGTCTAATCATTTCACATTCATTATTTCATCTAATTCTCACCAAACTCCCATTTATTAATACTATTATTCTCCACATTTTAAAATGATACACCAAGGACATAAAACAGCACTGGAATCCAGGCCACTTCCTCCAGTGGTAGTTCTGGGCTGCTCTGTGAGCATGGAGGGGAGCAGGTGCTCAAACCCTGGCTAATGGGTGGGTGATATTTGGTTAGCATGGAGGAAGAACTTTACAGATAAATATCTACAAAAAAGAGGGAGAGGAAGAATAAGAAAAAGAAGAGGGGGAAGAGATGAAAGAGAAGAAGGAGGAATAAGAAAAAGAGGAAGAGGAGAAAGAAGAGCAGAAAAAGGAGGAGGAGGGAAGAGAAAGAAGAGGAGAAAAAGAAGGAGGAGGAGGAATTTTCACCCTGGAGATGCATGTGTCTGATAGGGGAGCCATAGTCTGTTATGTTTGTTCATTCATTCATTCAGCCATTTTATTGAATTTCTACTCCACACCAGGCACTGTTTTAGAGGTCGGGATACCAGCACGGCACTGTACAGGTAACATTCCTGCCTTCCTGGAACTCACTGTCTCATGGGAGAGATGAGAACAATGAAGAGTACAAACATGGTGCCATGGTGCTGAGCAATCCAGAAGCTGAGAGAACAAAGAACGGCTGGGGTTCCTAGAGGCATCCACTGAAGGCTGAATGGAGAACAGGAGCCAGCCAGGTACAGAGTTGGAGGAAAAGGGGAGGAGAGAGCAACAGTCCAGCTTTGAGGAATGGAATGCTTGTGCTGAGAGGTGAGGCAGGGCAGCTGAGAAGAGCCAGGTCTCCAGTTAGGAAAGGGTAAGAGACTGAGCTCACATGAGAAGACCATCAGTTGCCCACAAGCATCCTGCCAGGGGAGGCAGTGGGGCTGAAACTCTGGCCAAGAATTAGCTCCAGGCTCCTGCTCAGGAACTACACCCAACAAGAGCAGATGCCTCTTTCAAATTCACACCAAGTTCCCTGTGGCCCACCAGCACCCTCCATCAGGTCACACCATCAGCGCTCCCATTGTGCTTCAATCTGGAGGTAGCCAAGACCCTAGAGGGCCAAAGCAAATATTTTCTGAGCCTGGCATGGCTCCGAGGTGGAGAGGTCAGGTTGCTGACCTTGATCTCTTGAGACTCAATGGCTACATGGCAGTCTTCCATCCTCAAATGATCACTGAGCAGGGAAAGGCTTCCATCCTGGTTATGGGAAAAACTGGTCAGAAGCCATTTCTTTTTCCCATCTTTAAGACCCCTTTTGTAAAGTCACCTTCATGGGTTTCAAATTCACCATAAATTCCATTTTCAAATTGTCTTGTTTATTCCATTTCTTAGGGTTCCTCCCAAATCTATGACACGTTTTCATCAATGGGCTAATATTGTTGCAGATCAAAGTCCTGCTACAGGGAACCAAGGCCAGGCTGGGTCCTCCCAGGGCTAAGCCCCACTCAGAGCAGAAGGTAAGCACTGATGAAATTCACATAAAGAAAAATGAATCCCCCCTCTCCACTGCTCAGCCCCTACTGTCTGTCTGACCTAGAGCCAGGGATTGGTGGCCAATATTTCAGAGGCTGTTTCCCATGACAAATTTCTTGTCTGAGATCATTCATCAATTTCTATGCAGGAAAATCACTTTGTGGAAAACTCACATGAATTCCTGAATCTGAGGGCCAAAGAGGTACACTCTAAGATACAAGACAGACTTTTCCTGTGACGGCAGGAAAATTCCCAGATGCCCCCAGGCCTCCCTTCCGGTCTCCAGCCACCGCCTCACTTTTTCCATGAGCTTATCAATTTCTGATAGGCAGAGGCTAATCCAGCATTTAAGGGAAAGGAAACCCTGGGAAAAACAAATCCCATCACCCACCCACCCACCCCCCACTCTGCCCATGCAGACACCCATAATAGACTCAGAATTGGCCTGTGAATTATGAGATCATCATGACCAGTCACATCCATTTGCCTACATGTGTGAACTCTGAAACAGGGAGGAAACTGAATTGAACAGGAAGTCATCTGTGATAGAAGGCCTCAGATACCCTTACAAATCCTGCTTTGGCCTCTACAATGGAGAAGCAAGATAGAACTTATGAGAAGTTCTGTTGGTAGCATTTAGATGTAGTTGATAGTTGGTAGGGCCATTCACCAAGTATTTCTACTTTTCTCTTACTCTACACTCCAAGTAGAATTGTATTTCCTGAACCATGTGGGTGAATGCTACCACATGACCAGCGTTAGCCAATGAGTTTCTAGAGGAAGTGATATACACTGACTCCTGGCTAAGCATTTAATTGCTAGTGGTGGATCTTGTAGGGCTTTCGCTTTTCCTTCTAGAATTATGACTGGAAGCATGGTGATAGCAGCTCTATTTGGATATTGGAACCCAGCAGATGAACAGCATGAACAGTGTTGGTTTGTTTCTGAAACTTGGTGCCATTTGTTGCTGTCACATAACCTAGCCTATACTAACTGAAACATGGTTTGGAATGTAGGCTTAATGGAGGAGAGAAACCTTAGTCTCAGCACCTGGATGTGCTCTTCCCTCTTCTTTTCCCTTTATAATGTTAGTAATAGCTTTATGACCTTGAGTCACTTAACTGAATTTCTCTGAGTACTATTATTTATATGTATAAAATGTAGATAGTGATACTTCCTTCTCAACATTCTATGAAGAGGCAATGAGATAATGCATGTAGAGTGTCTCACCTACTGCCTGTGCTATGTACTTAGAGTATATCATTAGTTCTGAAATGCCTATTTGTCCACATTCAGCACTTCTGATATTTATAATCAATGCCATCTTCCAATTGATTGGTAGTGTTTCTCTTTCTCAGCAACATAGAAAATAATCCTGTGCCTTACTTTCAAATGGATTCAGAGTCACTTAATACAGTAGTTAGCACTCAGTAAGTGGTAGAAATTATTCTTTTCTTTCGTATTACCCCATTCAAGTTATTGGGTTTATTTTACCTGGAAAATGACAATCATTAGTTCAGAGGAGCGGATGACTGGTGGTGGATTGGATATAACCCTCCAGAGCACCACCTCCAGGGAGCCTGTCTGATCACACCCTCTCAGAGTATGCACAACATTTCATTCTAGAAGAGCTCTTAAGGAGGCCAGCATTTAGAGTGTGGTGGGAAATGGGATAGCCACATGGGCACAGCAGAAAAACAAGCTGGGTTATGGTATAGAATTATTCAGCCAGATCCAGGTTGAAATGGAAACTTAGACAACCTATTTCTCCTTTCTTAGATTTGTCACTTGTAACATGGGAGGATTAATAGATGTTTTGTAGGATTTTTGGAAGGTCTAGATGAAAAATGCATATAAAGTGTATAAAGCTGCATCGTCCAATATGGTAGCCTCTGGCCACACATGGTTATTAAGCTTTTGAAATGTGACCAGTCCAAATTGAAGTGTGTTATAAGTACACAATACATACAAAATTGCAAAGATTTAGTATGAAAAAGGAATGTAAAATATCCCATTAATAATGTTTATATTGTTAATGAAATAACATCATTGAAATAATAATATTTTGTATACACTAGGTTAAGGAAAACACACTATCAAAATGAATTTCTGTGTTTTCTGTGACCTGTTTGTCCTCCCTGCTAATTTTCTGAGAGCAGGCCCCATATCTGTTGTTGTTGTTATTTTACCCCTGTCATCTATTAAGGTGTCTGTTTCAAATTAACTCTTCAACAAACATTGGTGCAAATAATAAATTAATTCCTCCAGAGGGTCTTCAGGCATTGTGACTTTTAGTGCTCTTTGCTTACCCCAAGTTTTAATATGTGCAGTGTTTATAGGAGCAAGAGGGCTTGAACTGTATGGACTTAGGCAGGAATAAAACCTCTTAAGCCTCAGTATTCCCATCTGGTAAATGAGAATATTTTTACTTCCATTAATATGTACTTTGTAGGGCTACTGTGAGGCCAGACAACAAAAGTAGGAAGTGAATGAACAAGGTGAGTGATGGGAGTGTGTTAATTCAGCTACCAGCAGACTCTCTTTAAGCAATCTTGTGTGCAAACTGTGACGAAATTCACGTGACCCGGTTAAATGTACACTTGCCTCCTGCACACACCTGCGTGCACAGCTTGGAGGAAGAGGGCAGATTCTGGTTACCCTTTTATGATCATCAATGTGAGATTTCCAAAAGGATTTTGTAGATGACAAATCCCTAGACATAGGAATGTGATAACAGTCATTGTGATAGTGATGAGGGTGATGATGATACAGATAGTCCTCGTTTTATGATTTACCTGTTTAACTGTTCGGACTTATGACCAAGGCATGCTGTTTGGACTTATGATGTAGGAACAAGATCAGCAGTGCAGCCTTATGGTAGCTTCTTCTACAGTATAAGAGTGTAGTTTATGCTGACTCTACTGTACTGTACTGTGCGGCACTGTAGTTTTATGTTCTGTTATACACTACGGCACTGCATGTACGAGTTAGGCAAATAAAAGCAAAGTCATCAAGTTAGAGTTTCCTTCGACCATTTCTTCCTTCTGAACATTGCAATGTACATACTCTATACCAGTGGTGGCTAACATGGCACGTGTGCCACAACTGGCTGTTTGTTATCACTGAAAGCTCTAAAAGGTTTGCCATGACTGCAATTGTTCATTTAGAGACCAATTCATTTAACAACCTAGTCTCAGTAACAGAACTCAGTCGTTAAGAGAGGAGTGTCTGTAATTTTAAAAAATAGGACGGAGGTGAAATCTGTTGATGAAGTTACAGAAAGATGAATTTGTTGTGATGGGAGATTGTCTGACTTGTAACAAAAGACTCAAATTCAAGTCTTAGCTCTATTCTGTTGAGCCTCAGTTTCCTCATCTGCAAAACAGGGCTGAACTAGTCCGTGTTCTGCCCATCTTGAAGGGACACTGAAAGAAGAAACCTGATGACAGCGGTGAGATCGCTTTATGAACTGTGACACCCTTTGCAAATGCAAATGGTTATTGATTATCGTTAGAGTGTCAGTCAGCAAAATTGGCTCCCTTGTGAAACCGTGACCACAGGCAGAGATGATTTGGATCAGGAGTGGCTCTCACAAGCCAGGTGATTTCTAGACAGCGGAGACCTGGACAGGAAATACTGCCAGACCATGCTCAGGGCTCGGTGAGAGCCGTCAGTCCTGGGCAGGTGGGAGTCCAGGGCCCCTGCTGCCAGCTTCTTCTTGGGCACCACCTTGGCCTCAAGAAGCCGGGTCTGCACACCTCACACTCCCACAATTCCTTCTTCTGGATCAGAACTGCACCCTGCAGATGGTGGCTTCCTCAGGGACCCGGCGTGCTTCAGTCTGAGGGAATGATGTGTTGCCTGCTGGAGCAGAGGTCTCTAATAAACGGCTGGCCTGGGTCTGTGCACATCAAACAGTTCTCAGGAATAATATTTTGAGGAGTGAAGTATAAATGAATGGGAAACACATGGACTACGTTTCCATGAAATACACTCGGATGTAGAAATGAAAGAAAGCCTTCAGGCATTGTGTGCTGGGATTCATTTTACCTAGCACATAATACAATAAAAACCTCCAAGGCAGAGGACACATCCCAGGACTACTTTCCTCCAGCCCTCTACAGCACCCTCTAGTTCTGATAGAGTGGGGTGTGAGGAAGAAATGGAGTGAAGTGATAGCAAAGGAGGTGACAGGGTAGGCCAGGAAGCTGCCCCGAGATGTGGCTGTTAAGTCCTCCCTGCCCTTTGCTATCCACGGAAAAACCTCTCTGAGTTCTGGCTGCAGAAGGTGCAGAACCAGGCTCCTTACAAAGTCCAAAGAGGTCCCCAGGATGGGCTCAGCAGAGAGCTGCAGAGCCAACTGTGCAATGCATCAGAAGAAATGGAAGCTAAATAGTGTTTAATTGACAGAGCAGAATGTTTACTTTTGAATAATTGCACCAAATTGCAGTGCTTAAAAAGTACTTAGACTTTGCAACTTGGCTCTGCTGGCCTGCTCCAGTGGGGCAGGGGGCGGGCCTGGGGAGGCCCAGAAGACCCTTGGAATGGACAGAGAGGGAATCGACTGAGGGAAAGATGAGACAGGCTGTGTGGCCACAGCCCCCTCCTCTCCTGGCTCTGCTGAGGGTGCCGCTCACCTGACCCCAGTGCTTCTTCTTCATTCTAGGGTGATGTGCTCTGTGTTCAGTGCCCAGACCCCCACCGCCCCCATGGGTGCTCCATACCCCCACCTATCACCCATACAGTGGGGTTAACAGTTCTGAAAATCTGCTGCTTTCAGCAGAAGCAGTATTATCATCAGCCCGGCGAGCCGAGGAGCCTGGTACCAACCCGGGGCCCCAGGTGATGTAAGCGTGTGTGCGGCAAGGGCTGTGTTACTGAAGCACTGAACTACTTCTGCAGAGGCTGGGACACTACGGCTGCCCCAGCTCCTGAGTGCCCCCTGCCTTCCCACTCACCCTAATCCCTTCTCCAGAGACCCCAAGATGCTTCCATATACAGAAACTAACAAGCCAACACCTGGCACTGGAGGAGTCTTTTTGGATTCCTCACCACCACATAGGCAGCATCCATTCTGGATCAAATGATGCTCGCACTGTCATGGTCACTCAAAGCTGTGATGTCACTGATGCCTGCTCCCAATCAAGCCAGTGCCTGGGAGTCATGTGCAAAGCGACAGAGGGTGGGAGGGATATCTGATGGAGGCAGATGCATCCCATGTTACAGGATGGTCCTCGTCAGACCCCTGACCTGCAACTCCCACCCCCTGTCCCTGCCACTCAGGCCCAGGCTGGGCAGTCTCAAACATTTGGCTCTATGGGTAATAGATCTAAGCTTTCTAACTTGCTTCTCAAGGGCCTAGGAAAATATCTGAGAGCTGAAAAACTATTTTTGGCTCTAAAATATAAAAAGGAACCCACAAATTTAAAATTAATATAGCCTTAAATGTCTACACACCATAACATTATGTCAATGACACCAATTGACATAAGTCAACTCAATTTGTATATGGTTCCATAAAAATTAAATTTTTGAGTGAGTTTTCATTTATTTGATATGATTGGGGTAGGAGGGTTTCTTTTTCTTTTTTCTTTTTTTTTTTTTGTGGGTACCAGGGGTCGACCTCAGGACCTTGCACGTCAGCAGGCGCCCGTGCCGCTGAGCGATATCACCGGCCCTTTTTTCGTATGTGGGTTCCAGGAGTCGAACTCGGGCCCTTGCACTTGCCAGGCAGGTGCTTACGCCACTGAGCCATCTCACTGGCCCCTGGAAGGAGGGTTTCTAAAGTCAGGGTCTTGGGGTCAACAAAGTCTCAAATGGCCTTGAGCCCCATACCAAAATGCAGTTCCAGTCCTTGTGCCCCAGGGCTGCTGACCACACCCCATCTTCCCCAGTTGCCTTCATCCCATGGTCCAATGGACACAATGGACTCCTCCTCCTCAGGCCATTTGCTCCCAGAGCTCCTGTTGGGCCAGTTTTGATATTTGATTTTTAGCCATGAGTGTTTGCTCAGGCTGGGCCTTACTGCCTCCCTGCTCTCACGCTCTCTGCCTCTGTCAGATCATCCGTCCCAACTGCGTCAACTATCACCTCCCTGTGGCCAGCTTCCAAATCCATGTTCCCAGCTCCAGCCTCCAACTGAGTGCCAGACCTGTATCTCCATGTGCAGACTGAATGTCCCCTCTCAGATGTCCTGCACATGCCCCCACTCAGCATGTCCCAAAGCCACTTCATCTTCACCCAGGTGGCTGCCTGGCTGTACCCTGTCTTTCCTGTTTCCAGCCATGCCCAATCAGGCTTCTCAGACCCCTAGAACTCTGAGTCATCTCCAACATCTTCCTTTTCTTTGTCCTTTCTCTCCATAAGCCCACTATGTACCACTTATTCTTTTCTCCCTTTCTGTTCTAATGATTATACTCACCTCTTTCCTCTTACCTCCACCCCACTGGCCCAGCCCAGGCCAAGAAAACAGCAGGCTTCCTCTCCAGTCCTACCCCTGACCATGAGTGGTGGCTACCTAGAGTACAGGGCAGAGAGCTATGTTTGATGTGGAAGGGAAAGATGGCCAGAATCATTAGTGATGTCTGCCACAGATACAGGAAGAAGAGGTAGTAGCAAAAACTTTGCCATCCCCAATCTAAACCCTTTCAAGTTGGCCCCTTTCAAGGCAGTTGCTTCTGCCTGGCCTCCCAACCTTCCATCTCTTACTTCACACTGTCTTATACATTCTTACAACAGCAGGTGGGGACATATTTGTGTTTGACAGATGCACCCAGCCCAGAAACCATCTCTAACTTTTCATTCATGTGAGGCCCCTGGGCTGGCATTTACAGTCCACCTGGTTCAACTGCGGCTCTCTTCTCTCCTTAATCTCCCACTGGTCCTGAGCCAACACCATGCTGCCTCTAATCTGGCCTGCTCCTCCCTCTACATTATTGCTTATGACCTTCTACTAGTCTGGAATCTTCTCTTCTTTGCACTCCATTTCCCTACTTCTTCCGCCCTACTGTCAAGACCTAATTCAATGATGGCTAACTTATTCAAGTCATTTTGACAAGTGTGATTCTAAGAGGTTAACTCCTTTGATCCCCATAATAGTGCTGTGATGGAAATATCTATTTATTAGGAGCATTCCCATTTTATAGATGAGGAAACTGAGGCAGAGAGAGGTTAAATAACAGCTCATAATGAGCAGAGCCAGAGTAAGAACCCAAGGAGTCTGCTTCAGCTCTGACCTTGCTTATCATGCTTTCTTGCCCTGCAGTTCTCACCTCTTCAAAGCAGCCCCCCTACCCCAACTCTGCAGCATTAACTGCCTGTGTCACTTAGCTTTTACCAAAGCTTTTGTCTTTGTTTCACTCTCAGCCTCCTCTGTTGTGTTGTCATATATCAGTGAGGACAAGAGCACGCTGAGCCTGTGGGTCTGTGTGACAGTGTTAATAATATTCATTCACCCAGCAATTCCTTCCCAAGGTGCTTTATACACACATTATTTTATTTTCTTTTACTAGGGGAGGTAGGAGGGCATTATTATCCATATTTCATGTTTAAGGAAACTGAGGCCAGAAAGGTTAGGCAACTTGCCCAAGCCTCATAACAATGAGCCATCCTTTTCCCTCTACCTGACAATTTCCCCTTTCTGGGTTACCATGGCAGAGAAGAAGGTGCGAGGGCGTAATTGGTGGGGGTCCACCCCATGTCACATATGTGTTGAGAGGAGGAGACCCCTGCATGGTAGAGGTGAGGGCCCTGACGTCCAGAGGGGAAAGGGTATTTCTACAGCCTCGGAACATAATGGGAGGAGAGAGGACATAATTCGGGGGGGGGGTCTTAAAGAAGCCTGGACTCTCCTTTTCTTTTCTTTCTCCTTCTTCTGCTCCTCTTTCTTTCCCAATCTCACCACTTCCTGTGAAACATGACTTTTAGTATCTCTGGGGTTACAACCACAAAGCTCTCTTCATGGGACAAGTAGGGCCACCGGCCACCCCCAGCCAGGAGAGTCATGGTGGAAGGCTGACCCTGCAGACAGCTATGGGGTGCCTGGCATGCTCCAGGTAACCCCTGCAGAAGGGATGTCTCAAAATAGACTCCATTGTCGACTCTATTTTCAGGATGGAAATTGCCGGTGTGTTTTTGAGAAGGTGCAGCAAAAGAGACCACTGCTACCACCCCCAACAATGAGACAAGAAAACTCCATTAATGAAGTGAGGTCCTAACCCTTTCCGACCTGAGATAGTTTGTATTACCTGAGTTCCTCCTCAAATCCTAAATAAGTGCAGTTGCCAACTTCTAAATTGGGCATTTGTGGGCGCCTATTGGCAGAAAGAAGAAAGAATCGCTGTAGTCCTGTGGTCTGCCTTGAAATCCAGTCAAGCCCCAAATTCTAAACAGAAAGCAGCTGTTTGCCCAGAATCTGAGCTGTGATGGTTCCTATCGATGCCTCTTCCCCCACCTGCCCCCCTTCCATTTTTTCCTCCCTCTTTTTCATTACTAAAGTGCCAAAAAACTCAGTGTGAATGAAAATTGGGATGGGTGCAAATTCAAGCCTGCATTATCGGCCATAGACGATCAGGGATTCGGGGCGGGTCCATGGGTGAGCCATCCGGGCAGACCTGCCCCAGCGCCACTGTTTACAGAAGAAAGGAAAAAATAGAAATCGATCTATGGCGTTGGTACAGGGGCCAGGTCAGGCAGGCCAGAGGATTCGGTTGCCACTCTTTCAGCCATGTGAAATGCCAGCTGATCTCTATCGGGCCCAAACTGGGGTATCTTTGAGGTAAATCTACTGTTCCACACTTGGAGCCAGGTCTCTACTTTCCAATGCCCGGGCAGCGCCGTCCACCACCCAATCCACCCTGATCGGGTGACGTCTCAGTTACCAAGCAAGGCGGCCACTCCAACACGGCCCCTTCCTGATGTGGGTTTTTTGGCCCTCTCTGGAAGAAGGGTCTGTCTACACCAAATGTCTCCATCAAGCTGTGTTACATGTCCAATAACGAACCCCCATTTCAAAGGCCATCCCCTTTGAATGCCCAGTTCTTGAATTTATTAATAATCACTAACTGGGGATGGTGTAGAGAGAAGCAATCTGAAGCCAAGAGAGAGAAGGTATGTTTGTTGAGTGCCTACTCTCACTAGGCACCAAGGACAGTGTTTTTCACTCCTTACCCTCATAGTGATGGGCATGCTGTTTCCCATTTTACAGATGGGAAGGCTGAGGTGCAGAGAGATGGCATAACTTTTCCGTAAGAAATGCCACCCAAGTGACCAGCCTAGGAATTGAACCAAAGTCCACCTGATTCCAAAGCCTAGCTTTTTCCTCACAACCAGCCACTTCCCACCAACATCAGATGTCTTTATATTAGTCTACATTTTATTTCTGGGTGTCTAAATTCATCAACAGACATGACCTTACACCTCCGTCTCTTCATCGGGTCAATGGGGTAATGGGACAAAGGCACCTCTGGTGTGTTCTTTCTTGGCTTTCAGCAATCCTGTGTCTGCGGATATATTCAGAGGTTTTCAGGCAATAAATCAAGTTGTTTGAAAATTAAAAATAAGCAGGGGAAGGAGGGACTCATACTGGCTGGGGCCTTTAAGCCGTGGTCTACAAAAATAAAGACTGGCTTGAGAGGCTTTCTGTTGGCAGGGGAGGAGTCCTTAAGCAATGCTCCCTAACGTGGCTGCGCAGATGGGGCCAATCTGCATGTTGGGCCCTGATTCTAGGTGCCTCCTCATCAGGCCCTGGGCCAGGGTGAAATGTGACTTCCAGTGGGATGGTGGGAGGGACTTTGGGGGTATGTGGAGGGTGACAGTCCATGCAGCGGGCAGACTTGGCAGGGCCCATGGTGTTTTCTTTGCACAGAGAGCTCTCAGGAGCCAGTTTTCCAAACTTTGCTCCTGTCTATGACCCTTACCTTCCCTCTTCCTCCCCCCTTCTTCCCGCTCTCAAGGAGTGTGGCGGGAACCTGGCCAAGGCCAGAGAGAAAATGAAGACATTTCTCAAATGGCATGTTTCGGTGGCTGAGCGCTGGCAGGCAAAGCCTGCGAGGAAGCGGGGCCGGTTCCTTGTCCATCCCCTAAATATCCTAAGTATGTTCCCTCCGCTGCCGCAAAACCACAGTAATGTCTCTCTGCCTTCCCCTCCTCCCTTGGACCCGGGGTCTGCGCAGAGAGTGGCCCGCCGCAAGGTCCCAGAGGCGCCACGGCTGCCAAGGGAGGGGCCACAGCCAGCCTGGCGCTTGGCGGGCCTCTGGCTGGCACTGGGCGTTGATAGCACATCCTGCCCAGTTTCTGGCCGCCATAACCAGCGCTGCTTCCCATGGCGAGGGTGTCGACATGCTGGGGAAGGCTTTCTAGCCCCCTTGTCGCTCCTTCTGGGACACGGGCCCCCCTCTCGCCACTGTTTCTGGACATGGTTGGGCACAGAGCTGACCTACTGGGCACTCACTCCAGGTCCAGGGCTATTTCTGACACCGACTATAATGCATGACCTCCTTGGAAAACCACTTCCTTTGCTAGGCCTCTATCATACGAGGAAAACTTTGGGGGTGCTGAGTGGTGTTGGAACTTTCTGCTGGGAGTTGGGTGGGAAGGCCTCAGACAGACAGGAGGGAGACAGCTGATCAAAGATAGCAGCCCCCAATTCTTAGATTAGCCCCATTTCCCTTCTGTTTTATATAGGAGAAGAAAACTTTCTGTGCCTATGCTGAGCTACCCACATCAAGACCACCACTGAAGTCACAGGTCCCTTCACCATGAGGCTTCCGGTGCAGCCAGGGATGGGCAGTTGGATCGCATGAGGAAAGGGCTGGAGGGTTCTGCTGTCAACTGGAAGGAGATGGGTCTTGGGCTGAGCTTCTGTTCATCCCTCTCCTTCCACATAAGGTTGCATAGATCTTCTAAGTTCTTCCTTTGGATTGGTAGCTCCTGCTTCTCTTTCTTGGACGACCCTCCAAATACCAGTATTCCCAGGGTTCCGGCCTTTTTCTCAATACTTTGTTTTCAGCTTTCATGAGCTCAGCCCCTCTTGTGCCTTTTGATCCCACCTTGTTTGGAGTCTCTGAAATCTGCATCTCATCCCAGTCACTGTGCAAGATCTAGACCCACCCTTCTATCCTTCTCTGGGAAGTTTCCAGAAGTCCCCTTTTCATACCACTCATTCAGTGTGGCACCAAAATAACCTGCTGTCTTGCTCTCACACCAGCTTTTCCTCTCATGTCTTTGTTTTGGTTCTCAGCACCACCGCACCCTGAGGGTACCCACAATCAAATCTTAGACTTGACTTAGGATGTGCCCTAACTTTCTGCGACACGACCAGCTGGCATACAGTCTTGTATCTCTTTCATGTATCCTTTCCTTCTCTTCCTTTCTCTCCCTTTGTACCTCCACCATCTATGATGACCTAGGGCATCATCTGGTCCCTAGAAGTAGTCACCATTGAGTTTTTTCTCACTTCCTTAGGGAACACTTTTTGTTTTACTAGACTGCTCTGGTTCCATTTCCCAGACTGTATCCCGTTTTTCCTTCCCTGCTTCTAGATCTTGGCTCACAGGTACAATGGAACCCAGATATGGAAGAAAATGGTCCATTTCCTGCCCCACCAGTCCTCTTGATCCTTGCCACTCCTCCAACAGGATATGAAACCTTAAGTCCCCTGGCCTTAACTGGAGTCTTCCTCTCCTTTGGAGAAGGGATTACCTATGACTGCCTGGACAGACACAGCACAATAGAAGAGACACGAGGCGACTTACAAGGCTAGGTGATAACCTATACCATTTCTACTTGACATTCTGTTTTAGGATTTATCCCTTTAGAGCCTAGAGCCACCATAAAAGAGGTCTAGCTGCAATTAAGCCACCATGCTGGAGAGACCAATGGAGAGAGAAAGGAACAGGGAGGGAGACCCAAGGAGTCCTCCCTCATACAACACCCATCATCTGTTTGGGACTTCCCAGCCCAACAGCCAGCCACCATCTTGTGTGACTGGGGACCTTCGGATGACCTTAGCCCCACCACCATCTGGTGGCAACTGCTGCAGAGATGCAAGTGAGACCCACTTAGCTGAACCTAGTCTGAACCCTCAGACCATGAGAACCCCCACTCTGAACTCTCAGACTGTGAGAAGACAATAAATTATTATTACTGTTTAAACCACCAACTTTAGGTTGATTCATCACACAGAAGTAAGCTACTGGACATCAGGCTCAGAGGCCAGTAAGCCCTGGTTTTGTAGCCTGGCTCCAAGACAAACTGCTCAGCCAGGTATCTCGCCTTCTGAACTACCTGAGTTTCTCTGCCTATTACATGGGAGCCATAAAGACAGATGATACAGAGAACATCTAGTACCATATCTCCCACTCCAGCTGGTTCCTGATGAACGATGGCCTATAGTATGAGCCCCTCTAACTAACCTCTCTGCAGTGTCCCCAACACCAGGCTCAGGGTAGCTGAACTCTGCCTTGCTCAAACCTCCTTCACCTTAATGATGCTTTTCCAGCTGCAAGAAAATAACCTCAGCTCCACACTGGACATTATCTGCCTGGCACTGTCACATTTTTCTTTCTCGTGTGGATATTTGTCATAATGGTGGAATCCTTTGACTTGCCTCATTAGCCAGGGGATTGCAGTGGGCAGGACCCCAGACCATGGCTCAAGCATCTTATGTTCTCTGCACACATCCCTACTCAGACGTAATGGACTACAGTGACAATTTCTTGACCACGGTGCATGGACAACAAGGCCCGTCCACATCCAAGGGTTACCCACTGAGGTCCTACAAGACAGTCAACTTCCAACCTGCAATCCTGTGCTTTGGAGTCTTAGCTGCTTCCCCAGGGCCCTCACAGCCCTCCCTGCAGCCAGCAGCCAGCTCTTACTGCACCGCCCACCTATAGGCCAGGATTTATCTCACACAAACCACAGCTTCCCCATGACCAACCTAGCTGGACGGTCAGCACCTCTGTCTCCAACACGTGGAATGTGCCTGATGAGAGAGATGGGGATGTTCCTAAAGTGTGACTGACTTTGGGGTGAGTTTGGGGCTGGACCAAGCAGGCACAGTGTGCAGATCTGCCCAGAGAGCGAGAAAACCTTGTACAAAAGACAAGGTCTCCGGGGCCCAGAGGCTCCTCCACGTGTATCTTCCTCCCATTAAGGGGACAAGAATGGGGTGTCATCTATAAGCACTAACACCATACTGGGCCAAGGACAGGCACAGTTCCCATTTCTCCCCACTGAGTTTCCTTCACTGACACATTCAGCCAACATTTACTCCTGGCCCATCATGTGTCAAGTATGCTCTTGGGACAAGTGGTGATGAAGACACAGGCTCTGTCCTCAGAGAGCTCCTCCGGTTGGTGCATGTGTGGTGTGTGGGTAGGCAGGTGGGAGTGCAGATAACTAAACAAGGATTTGTCACACAGATAGACCAGTACAGGGCACCAGGTCAGGGAATGCTTGCAGAGGACGCAGCAGCTAAGCTGGGCCATAGACAGCTGACCAGACCAAACAGCAGCTAGAGCAGGCAGTGGGGAGCTGGTAGCAGTGTCTCAGATTGTAGAGACAGCAGGTACAGAGCTGGAGGAGAAAAAAGACATGGCACATCTGTGGCACTCACGGTTGCCCATGTTGATCTAGCAGGGATGAGAGGGCAGAATGGAGAGGCACCCTGGGCTCTGGTCCCAAGGATGTCGCAGGGCACATTAACTAGCTTTGCCTCATCCTTGGCTCACTGATGGGCCTTTCTCCTGCAGGTCGGATCTGCATTTTAGAAAAAAATTAATCAACAGGACAGTGAGTGGATGGTGGGGTCATGACTTTGAAGTCCACAGCTAGGAAACGATAGCGGTCTCCAGGTAAATATTTGGAGGAGCCTGGACCACAGAGATGGCACAGGGATAGAAAGGGATGGGAGGACAGTCCCCAGGGAGGTACAAGAGACAGAAAACACATGGAAAGTTGGAGTACAAACAGTGCAGGGATGTAGAAGAAAAATTTCAGAGGAGAGGGGCCCATTGGCATTCTGAGGAAGAAGAGGTGATTAGAGGAGGTGACATGCCATTAGAATCCTCAGCTATGAGCATCCGTCTGCTTTTGCCCTTTTTCTAATTGGGTCAGTGTCATCCAGGAGACCCAAATTCCCATCCCCTGTCCCAGGTACTCCTATCTTCATGATGGTGACCTGACCAGTACCTATCCCTCAAGGCAGCAGAGCCTGTTATGATCCTCTGAACTCCAGGGTAGAGGGGTTTTGAGTTATAAGAGTGAGCAGTGTGGAGTAAAAAGAAATGACCTTCTACTAGAACTATCATGTGCCTCAGATCCATGGCTTAGTGACCAGAAGTGAGATGAAAACTAAATAGATGGCTCGAGCGGTCACTGAGAAGGACAAGGACATGAGGGTTGCTTCTAACCTGTTAGGTGGATCTGGGGGCTTGCAGATCCAAGAATGCTCTAGCTCCTGGCTCAGCAGTGGGGCCTCAATAAGTCTGGAGGTCCTCACTGGGTCGAGTGGCACTTGTTTTCAAGACCACTACCTACCAATCCTCTACCAACTGGCTTTCAGGAAGAGTGGGGTAGGGGGCTTGGCTCATGGCCACTTGCTTGTTCATACAGTGTGGTCAGAGTCTTGACTGGGAGGTGTTTGTTCTAGTGAGCAAGCACGTGTGTTCACATATGTGTGTACATGTGTTGCATCTAAGTCTGCCTCTGGGATGTACTATTGGTGTACATGTGTATATATGCTGTTTATGAATGCCTGTGTGTGCCTGTGCATAAGTGCAAAAGTGTGTATGAGTGTATCTCTGTGTGCTTCTGTGTACAAACATGTACAGGCAATACAGGGGTACATTAATGGTGTGTCTGTATATTCCAGGGAGTCACTGCTTGTATCAGTTAGTTTACCTTGTGTAACAAGTCATCCAAAATTTAGTAGCTTACAGCGACACACATATTTATCATTTCTCATAGTTCTGTGGGTTGGCTGGGAGATCCTTCTGTTCCAGGCCAGCACAGCAGAACTCTATGAGCTTGTTTATATGTCTGTGGGAGCTGGTGGCTCTGGTGGCCGGGGTGGGGTGTTACCCAACAGTGTTCTTACTCATGTATCTGGTGATGGCAGTTGACATGATGTCAGGAATTGACTTGGCCACATGGCCTCACCCTCTAGCAAGCTAGCAGGGGCTTATTGATACAGTAGCATTAGGGTTCCAACCACAGGAAGAGCAAGTCTCAATGCACAGATATTTTTCAATCTCTGCTTATATTACAATTGCTACTTTCCCACTGGCCATATCAGAACATGTGATTAAAGCCCAGGTCAGCAGTGTAAGAAAAGGGCAGAAGTCATCAAGGGCATAGGTAAAGGATGGGACTTATTGCTCTTATTTTTGCAAAATAATTTACCAAGAATGCATGTGTATTCACCTCTAGGGCAATGCCCATGTGTATCTCTGTATATGCATATATACCCATTTGTGTACACATGTGTCCACACATGTGTATTGGGTATAGAAATGTGTGTGGTCACCCCAGAGAGTAGGTGCTAGTAGCTGTGTGATCACATATAGAAGGCCTATTTATATGCATGCACATATGTGCATGTGTATGTATGTAGATGTGCCTTAATGTGTATGGATGTACATAGAACATGCATGCAGCATGATTGCTTAAGAGAGCACTAGCAGAAGCATGTATGTGAGCACAGCAGAGTGCCTCTGTGTGTGCATGCATATGCATCCCTGCCCAGACATGATGTGTACATGGTGCACAGGTATGATTGCCTGGCCGAGCAGGTGCAGGAGCATCTGTGTGTCCATGTACACACATGCAGGTCCACAAATCTGGCGTACATGCATATACATGTGTCTTAGTCCATTTGTAGTACTATACAACAGCATACCACAGACTGGTAACTTATAATGAACAGAGATTTATTTGGCACATGGTTCTGGAGGCAGCAAAGTCCAAGGTGGAGGGGCCACAAGTGGTGAGGGCCTTCTGGCTGCATAATAACTTGGGGGAAAGAGAGCAAGAGAGGCAGAACCAACCCTTTTTTGTACCAAACCTACTCTCACCATAACAAACCAACTCATGATAATGACATGAAACCATTCTTTCTCCAGCTGGAAACCACTTCTCTCCAACTATTTCCCATCGTACCTCCACTCAGTTCTCACAAGGCCCTGTTTTCTGGCCCCAGCCACATTATGCAGTGCTCATTCACACTTCAGCAAAAAATAATAAAATTCCCCCAAATGAGATGAGCAGCTCTTCTGTCCTGAACATTTACCACTGTATTTCATCAATTCTAAAATGACTTGTTCCCCCATTTTAACATGAAATCGGGACCCATCTCACAAAGGATAATGTCTTATAACCACTAGTCAGTGGCTGTCATGATGCCGGTGTCATTGCTTGGACGAGCTTGGTCATAGCTGTCCCCTGGTTGTCACTTCACTGCAGTTCTCTCCATCATTGTATGACCTGCACTGAGGGTAATTGCCACTTTACAGATTTTCACAAAGATCAGCTGTTGATTCAGCAATGAAATGAGAAGTTCCTGTGCACGCAGAAGGCATGAATCTGAACAGCAAGCGTGCAGGTGGGGTTAGTAGAGCAGATGTTTCTTGAAGAAGTGACCGTGGTGCAATATTTCCTTACAAAGCCACAATAAAGTGCATTGTGGGACCTATGACAGGAACATATCCCAAGGAAATGACATCATCTTACTTTATATTACTGGAATACATTCTAAAGAATTGTCTATTGCTCATGAAGAATGAACTGAAGCCACGAAGAAATGCCAAATACCTGGGATGTATTAAATAAATTTCAAAGCAATAAGAGACTGGCTGGACCAATTACGGCCTCACATTGTTCATGAGATATTGTGTCAGAATTTGACAGATATTTTTTCTGTTAGTGGCACATAACAAAATGGTAGTCCTGCAGCTGACAGTCTTAGATTAGATGTGATACGGTACATGCCCAGCACTTTACATATTATACCTCATTTAATCCTCTCCAGCCTTAGAACGTGGCTGTTACCCTGTTATTACAGATATTGAAACCGAGGCGCAGAGAAGCTAAAGGATTTGTGAGATCACACAGCGGGAAGGCCAGTCCATCTGACCTCATAGCCTAGGCTTGGAACAATTCTGTGTGTAGACACCAGGGACTGGATGAGGACAGATCCCTCATGACCTAATCCCCTCTTAAAGATCCCACCTCTCAACATTTGCATTGTGCGTGAATCCTGGGGGAGCACGTTCAAGCCATAGCATGAATGGACATGATGTGTGTGTGGTGTACATGTGTGGTTGCCTGAGAGAGCAGGTGCGGGAGCCCGTGGTCCATGGACCACAATGGGGTGCTGCCTGCCATTCCCCCAGCAGAGATGGGATGATCTGTACTCAGGACTCCTAGCGGGGTAGGAAGAGTAGGAGCCCTGATGGCGCATGTCCTCTCTAGTTCACTTCTGCAGGGCCCCACACACTGAAACTGCAGCCTTGGGGCTGAGAAGGTTTACTCAGTCTTCTCTGTATCTTCCTTCTGGATGCTCAACAGCAAAACCAGTCATCCCTCTGCTTTCTATATAAACACCCCTCAGTAAGTGTGCCAACCTATAGCACAAAAGCATTGTTCGCCCCTCCCATGTCAGTGATTTGAGACTCTTGTCCTGCTTTTCCTGTCCTCTAGTATTGCTTGCTTCATTGCTTTTGTTTCTTAATCAGCCTTCTTTCTATACACCTCTATCAGTAGGATATGTCCAATTACACTGCAGTAAAAAGTAGCCCCACAGATTTTAGTGGCTTATAATAATATAGGATTCCAGTCCGAGGTGAATGACCTGTCAACAAAGGAAGAGCTCTGTGGAGGAGGTGAGGGGTGGGCCAAAGAGGAGCACCCAAACCCACAGAAACCCTTGCAGGCAGGAGAAGTCTGTCTCCTCTTGACACCACGATTGCCTTCTGTGTCTAATGAGGAATATCTGTTATTTCTCTCCATTTCCTTCAAGCAGCCCCATCCAGAATCTAATGAAATTTTGTGGTTGCTTGAAAACATGGACAATCCTGTTAGTATTCTGCCCATGCTCTTGGGCTTTACAATTGTTGCTTGCCCTGAACTCCTGCCCACTACTATCCAGATCGTTTTGCTTTCAACCTTTCTCAAAATCTTGGGATGGTCACTCTGACTAGGTACATGGCAGGCCAGAGACTCCAGGGCATCAGCACCCATGGACATTGCCCCTGTGACTAATGTGACTTGGTATGCATTTCCCCAGCTCCCTCAAGCCTGGGTGGGGTAACTTTAAGGCACTGCTTTGCCTTCTTTTCTGGAGTTCCCATGAGGATTAAACTCCTGAGGTCTGCAAGTGACACACCCTGTGTTTCCTGCCTTCCCTGCCTCACAGCCTGGCTCCTGCACATCCTGACTAAACCACTTGTGCGCACATCCTGACTCAGGTTTGGTGCAGACACCCAGACCAGGGAGCCATGGAAGCTGGGTCCTCAGGTGAATGGAGAGGCACTGCTGACTTGGAAGCACACTTGTGATGCCCCAGTGGCAATTCCTGCTATGTGCTTTGCAAGTGAAGTTTCACTAGATGCCAGCACCAAAGTCCACTGCAAATAGAATTAGAAACTGCTGGGGTTGGTGGCTCACCACAGCCCCCTGTTGAAGGACCTGACAACCTCAGTCTCCAGGCTCAGAGAGAGATTGTCCAAGGGACAGTAGGGACTGGGTCTCTTTTTAAACATGTCTCAGGCTGGGAATGTAGCTCAGCCCTAGAGCACTGCCTATCAAGTTTGAGGAACTGGGATCCTCCTCCATGACCACAGAAAATAAATGCATAAGTAAAACAAGTCCGTCTCAGGACCAAAACCCACAAATGGGATAGTTTGGGGTAACTCCTGAAGCCCTTTTCCCTCCCCCAAGGTCAGGATGCAGATGCCAGAGGAAAGGAAGCCCTGTGCTCAGCCCACGTGCCTGCTCTGGCCCTTTCAGGCAGAGTCCTCTCCTACCTCCTGGCCTTCCATGCTCACCATCCCACCCCCTATCATCACGCTCTGCCTTCACGATCTTTGAAAAGAGTCTGGACCCTTCCTAGTTCCCAGAACTATTCCTGCTCTTCACACCCAGGTCCTGGTGTGAGTGAACCCTCACTACCTTCCTCTGTTCCCTCCTTCTACCCCACTTAGCCAGCCAGGTCCCACTTGTCCTCCATCCCTTGGACTGAGCACCACCTCTTCCAGTGGCCTTCCTAGGTCACCTTTGCACAAGCCCCTATTCTTCCTCCTTGGCAGCTCTGGGCGTCTATGTGATGTGTGTCTGGCAGATCACTGGCTCCGTGCCTTCGGGCTACGGCTGCTTTCTACCCTGTCCAGTGCCCAGCACCAGGCCTGGCCTACAGCAGGTCCCCTTAGAACTATGGAGCAAGTAACCATGGGTCCAGCCCAGGGGTCCCCAGGGAGACAGGGCCCAAGGGTGAAGGCACCAAGACAGCAGCAAGGGAGAGAAAACAAGATCCTCCTGTGACTGAGCCAATGAAGTCACTGGTGAGAGAGTGAAGCCAAGGAGCTATAAATAGCCTTGAAAATCATGCATATTACATTAGGGGTGTTGGTGACAGCTTAAGTATATTTCCATAAGGTTCCATTATATTTACGTATTAGTTAATGGATACTTAAAATATTATGTTACCGTAATGCTCATGTTTTATTAGCAAACTATCACATCAAATGGAGTTGCTAAGTGCGATGGAAAATTGGCTCTACAGCTAGATTTCTGTATTTTCACACTGAATTTTTGATTTTTAATTCCCCACCCACCCACCTTCGGCGAGGAGGTGATTTTTCTATGGAACACGTGTGATCTCTGCTTTCCACCTGGCTGGGAGGTGTGGGGGTGCAGAAGGTGGACCCCAGACTCTCCCTGTGAAAATATTAACACAAGTCCCGTTGTTAATCTGTTGGGTGATTGTAAGTTATTTGACTTCTCTGTGCTTTGGTTACCCTCTCTATTCAATGAAGATTGGACTTGAGTGTCTCTGAATTTATCAAAGTTCTTCAGAGAAACCGAACCAATATAGGGTGTGGGGGGGGGGGAGAAAGGGAGAGAGACAGAGACAGAGATGGAGAGAGAGAGAGAGAGAGATGGATTCCAAGGAATTGGCCACGAAATTGGGGAAGTTGGCAAGTTTGAAGTTGCAAGGCAGGCTGCAGCCTGTGGGCTCAGGGAAGGATTGGTGTTGGCGTTACTCTGTGAGTCTGAAGGCATCTGGGGGCAAATTCTCCTCTTTCCTCAGTCTCTTCTGCCAAGGCCTTCCACTGATTAGATGAGGCCACAGCATTATGGAGATTAATCTATGTCACTCAAAATCTATTGGTTTAAAAGTTATCACACACTAGTTCATTGAAAAGAAAGTTTTGTTTTAACACATGTTTGTTTCTTCTTTGTAAGAGAGAATCTCTTTTAACTATGTCTTGTACTCTGAGGATAATGATACACAGTATATTAACTATAGTATTGTTAGTCTCTTATTTTGTTACAAATTTTTCTTTTATTTTTTCATAAAATGAAAAAAAAGTTCATTACATCTTTAAAAATACCTTCACAAAAATATCTATACTGGAGTTCGACTAAAAGCTGGGTATAATGGCCTAACTAAACTGACATGACATGAATCATCATGGTCGCTAAGGTTTTAAAGCTTCTATGGGACAAATTCTAGGTTATCCGCCAAGTCACTAGAGGCTCTGCTGTCTTCTGGGTGAGAAGCTGGCTGGGACACCTAGAACTCCCTGGGGCCATGGGAGGACAGAACTGAGGAATCTCACCTGCCCTCAGTGACCCTCGGCTCTTCTTCCTTCCCAGGCAGGAAGAGCCCAAGAAGGGTTTCAAGCTGTGCATCTTCCTGCCAAAGCAGCCTCCATAACACCTGGTCAAATCCTAGAGCTTTTTTTTCTTTTTACCTTGTGTTCAAGGGTGCAAAGACTCTGAGCAGAAGGCGGGGAAAGGCCTCTTAGCAGAGGAGATGGATGGGCAGGAGCAGGGAGGTTAAAACACCTGGTGCAGGTTCCGGGTGCGGTGGCCGGCCCCAGGGTCACTGGGTGGAGGAAGTATGTGTGAGACTCCTCTACCACATTTTACTGGCCAGCCTAGAGCCGTTGGTGTCCCTGCACTGTGACCATGGGGCCGGTGATTTCATTGTGGTCACGGGGAGGTAGGTCAAAGGCTGGTGAGGGGCACACTGAGGGCTGCCCCCTCCCCACCAGGGATGCCCAGACCCTGGCTCTCAATTGTGCCACAAAGACTGGGATGACAAAAAGCCAGGCAGGAAAGAAAATAGACTTTTGATGAACAGGTTTCCAGTCCTGACCTCACCACTTGCCGGCCACCTCCTATCTGAGCCCCATTTCCTCACCTGCAGCAGGGGATGTGATGGGACCAACCACCCCCCAGGATGGGAGATTTCATAAACTATTGCACTGAAGTAAGTAAATGAGTAACACCACAGTGTGGACTGGGGTGTGAGCTCGAGATCACTCGCCAACTGGGCAGGCTGCACAGTTCCCAAAGCTTTTGACCCTCAGTTTCCTGTTCTGAAAAATGGGGCTACTACAGCATTTGCTTGGGGCTGCCCACTCGCACAGTATTAAGGCCATCACTCTCATGGGCTGGACACTGGCAATACAGCTGGCGCACGGAACAGGGAAAGTCTGTGTCCTCATGCATCCAACATTCTAGTGGCAGGGATATTTGACATTGGTATTATTATTATCAATGTAACAGAGCAAAAAATATTGTAAAATATGCAATGAGTTATAAAGAAAAATAAAGCAAGAATGTGGGACAGGAATGCCCAGAGGCTGGTTTAATTTTAACTAGTCAGGGAAGACGTCGTTGAGAAGGTGACATTAAGACTAAGATCAGCAAACAGAATGCAATGGGACAGTAGCATACAGGAGGGACAAGAAAACTGAGGTCCTCAGAGGGCCAGTCCACTACTGTTCCTTCACTGATTGCCCACAGCAGCTTCCTCAGCAGGGCAGATTGGGTGTTGGCAACAGAGACCCTACAAGCTCAAAATACTTAGCATCCAGACTTGTACAAAAAGTTTGCCAGCCACTAGCAGAGAGCACCACACGGATTGTCTGAACCCTGGAAGTGCTCAATGAATGCAATATGACGTTCGTGTGGTTAAGTGATAATTAAATGATGCTGCTGCTGAGGTGTTAGGGAGAGGGGATCGAGGCGTCTTGGCAGCGTCTTGGCAGACAGAGCCAGGCGGAGCAAACAGTCTGCCGGAAAATGACAGATTGTGTTTGGAGAACGGTAAGTGGCACACGGAAACAGGCCTCCCATTTCCACCTCCAAAAATACCTCTGCCCTGCATGTGGCCAGCAGCAGGAAGGGCCTGGGGACCCCCGGCTGTCAGCAGCCTGCGCGGCCAGCGGCTGCGGGCTGGAGGTGCCGGAGCAGCATCTGAGCGGCATTAGCCGCCTGATTGAGTTATGACAGCAACTCGCGCCCAACGGGAAGCCAGGCGAGGCGGTCCTAGCGGGGGCTGCAGACAAATGATGATGAAGTGCTCACTTTAAGGAACCATCTCCATAATATTTCATGCTCGCGGCGGGGGGAGGGGGCGGGCAGGCTGCCCCGGTGGCACAGCTAACTACTCCATCAATTGATTTGATTCACAGCAGCAGCTACTCCCAGTCATAATATTTCAAATAAATGGAGCTGTGGATAGAAATAATATCTGCATCAATATTAACCCTGAAAGAACTAATGGACATAAGCTATAATTTCCTGGACACCCTAATAACGCATGTTGACCATAGCTGGCATGGGACAATTTTTCTTTCTCTCTTTCCTCTGCTCGTCTGTCTGTCTCTCTCCTCCTTAAACTCTGGCAGATCTGCTTTGTTCACCCCCAGAATATGGTTTGGGAGCATCAAGAGCCCCATCCTCACCTCCTAGCAGCCATAGCACCCTGTGGCAGAGGTAAGAGAGAGAAGCCAAGAGTTTCATGGTCCATTTATTCTGAGTCTGTTAAGCAGTTCTCCAGCGGGAGGAGAGTGGAGTTGTGTGGCAGGCCTGTTAGAAAAGAAGCCAAACTGGTCCTTTTATGCTATTCATTCATGCAACAGATGCTTACTGTGCACCTACTATGTGCTAAGTGCTCAGGATGCATCTGCGAACAGAAGAAAATTAAAATTTTCCTCACTGGAGTTTACATTGTAGTTGAAACCAGCAGACAATTGATAAGCTCCTGCACACAAGCAATAAATTACGTGGTTTGGTAGCAGGGCCAAGGGCCCCCACAGTTCCAGAATTGCCCAATTCGGAGATCCAGCAGGCTGGAGTTTTCAGAAGAGTGAAGTGTGATCATTGAACGGGCGACTTCTTAGACCCGTTCGTTCTTCACTGTGGCTGAGAACTGGCTGCTGGAAAACTAAATGGGGCCCGTGGGGGCAGTTTGTTTGGCTTGCATTATATGATCTCAAAATTCATGGGTAAGATTTAAAAGGCAGAAGGTTTTGCTTGAAAATCTAGCTTCCACCATCTCTTTAGAAATGAGAGGATCCAGCAGCACCTAGCTCCCACCCGGCAGCAGGTGGAGTTAGTTAAGGTCAGTGCCTTTAGAACAGGTTCTTGCTCACTTGTCCCCACTTAGCAGTCCCCACTTGTCCCTACTTTCCAAGCCCAGTGTCACCTGCCTGCCAGTGTCACCCATGCAGCCTGATGGGCATCTGCCCTTGTGACCTGTGGGTGTCTGATTTGAGCTGGTTTTTTGAACATCTCCATCCTAGCCCAAATCTCTGTCCCTGCGGACCCTTTCCCTAGGCATACCCTCTGACTGCAGCCTTCTCTCTGTTCTTCACTACCATTTTTCCTACCATTTTGTGTCTGACTTCATAGAAATAGGCATTTAACAATGGGCTGGAGCCAGGTCTCTGGACTTTATAGGGTTATAAATGGCACACAGCTTTCCCACCCTCTGCTCTCCAGCACAACAGTTGCCTTGCAACCGTGTTTGCCAAATGAAAAACTGAAATTATGCACACGTGGTATTGTGTATGTGTATATGCATATACTTCATGCACACACATGTACATAGTGTGTAGTAATTTCTGGAACTGGAGACAGCAGAGTTAGTGAAAGCAGTCACTGGAACCAGACAGATCTGGGTTAAACTCAGCCATAGTTTTCTTCGCAGCTATAGGACTTTGTACCTTTGATTTCTCACTTTTAAATGGGGGATAATGATAAGACCTTTATCCTAAGTGTTTTTTGTTGTTGTTGTTGGTGGTGGTGGTGGTGTTGTAGGAATAAAATGAGATCAAATAATTAATATATATTGAAGGTCCAATAAAAATGGCAACGAGTGTTCTTCTTAGCATTGTTGTGACGCCTCCCCCTGCATCATTGCTCGATCTGCTTGGGGAGGCAGGACGATGTGGGTGGGGCAGTTGTGTGCTCTCTGGAGGTGACGGGGAGTTGTCATCTTATCAGGGCTCAGGCCCCAGGGAGTTCAAAGTGGTTTCACCACTGAGCTGAGCCTGCTTCTGAATGTCTGTACCTACTTCGCTAGAGAGAGGCTTTCCTTGCAGGGCGGGGTAGGGGGTCACCCACAGGCTCCTAGGGCTGCTGTGCACTTTGAGTGACCACAGGACACTGTCCTCTGTGCATAGAATCACCTGGAAGGGCTGTCAGAGTCCACATGGCTCTAGCCCATTGCCAGAGTCCAAGAATTTGTGTTGCTCACACCTTCCCAGGTGATGCCCACACTGGCCTGCCCAAGACCACACTTTGAAAACCACTGATGTAAATTGATGTTGAAGGCCATCAAGCTGAGAAAAGGTGGTTAGAATGATGCCTCACAGGAATGCAGGGCCAGACAGGGTTTTGCTGTTCACTGTCTGCGTCTACACAGACATGTGGAGGACTAAGTGCCCAGACTGCAGAGCGCCGACTCCTGCCTTTCTGGGTGGATTTGCCCAGTGAGGCTGCCCCAGCAGTATGCAATGGAGCCTCCTGCTGAGGCCCAGAGGCTGGTTCCAGGGACAGGTGGGCTCAAAATAGGTAAGAAACATGGGACATCTCCATGGTGCTGAATGTGTTACTGAAATGAGGGTGATAGGAACCCTGCTCAGTGCTGGCCCCAGATGTAATCCTCATGCCTATGTGACAGGCACAAAGTCAGCACCCAGCTGAGTGGTTGAGCCCATGCAGGGAGGCCTATCGGGAGATGCAGCTGTGTCCCTCCCACCATACTTTCTGGGACTGAGGGTGCCCCATCTGCCCCTTTGCTAGAAAGGGTAAAGTCTGTGTATCAGTGCCACCTCTATGTCACTTTAAAACCTTCAGCTTCACGTTCTGTTCCATCCATTACTACAGTGACCAGTTCCAGGTAGGCTGCAATAGCTCAGCACAGGGCCACTGGACAGCACCTCCCTGGCCCCAGGCCTTGTCGTTCTTACTTCCTGGTGAGTCTCTCTCCGTCTCATGGGACGCTCAGTACCCACACAAGCACAACCCGGAAGTGAACAAGGCTTGCTTCTCCCTTCCATCCCCTGGTGGCAGTTCTGAGATGCACGTCCTAAGGCTGACCAGAAGGTCCTAGGGACCAAGCTCAGCCATCCATATCAGTGGCCAGCACCACACAGCTGTCTCGCACTAGCCTGCCTGCCTTCCCTGTTTCCTGGCTCATGTCTTGCATGCCTGCCCTCTGACATCACTTCCCCCAAAATACTCTTGAACATAAGCCTTTGAGCTCTGCTTTGTGGGGACTTCTCTTGCTCAGAGAACCTCTGAAAGACATATCTGAGATCTAAGCTTGGTAGATATCATTCACCATCCAACCAGCTGACCAAAGTTTGCTGACCTCAACCCCACAACCACATGTTCTGGGTCCTGGGGGTGCGAAAGGGATGAAACAAGGAAGAGATTACAAATGCTGGCTGCAAAGGGCTGCCAGAGCACTGAGAAAGGAGTTAATGAGGCAGCAGAAGCTTTGAAAGTAATAAAAAGCAGTATCAGGACAAGCAGAGTGGGCACCCAACTCACTCTGCCTAGGCAAGGTGACACCTGAGCTGAGATCTGTCACTAGACCAGGACAAAATCTAAATCAGCTCTTCAGTTTTCAAAGTCTCCCTGGGGTGGGGGCAGACATTGGATACGGACAGTGAATATAACTTACTGTGTCATCCTTTCTAGAATACACTAGAATGTACTGATCTGCCCTCAAGGACAACTTCCTTCCCTTAAGTCTAACCAGAGCCTGGATGCTCCAGGTTGTTTATTTTTGCCTGCTGTGACATTTGAGGGGTAGAGGAGCAGATTCCCACACCCAAAAGATAGAACAGAGTAAGATCCCAAGACAGCCTGGAGGTTGACTGGCCCTGAGCCTTTGCCTCCCCTTTTCCGCCACAATTCTTCTGCTCTTACTTCTACCTGGATCTGTTCCCCTCACTGGCTCAGATTTAGCACAGAATTGAATGGGGACTTGGTCCTGGAGATTTTAGGATTGCAGGGGCTGTGTCTCCTAGGAGGACAACCTCAGTCCCCCAAAACAGACCACAGGGTCCTCAACCTCAGGACCAGCCTTCCTCTTCTCAAAATGGATCATCTAAGACTAGTTAGATGGGGACCTCTTGGCATGTCTAATGTCCTAAGATGCTTCTTTCAAATTTTCTAAGCACTATTAGTTCAACTTCTGAAAAGCCATGAGTATAAAAATGAGCAAATAGGCTTTTCCAGATGAAGAGGTCGGGGACAGCCCTATCAAGTGTTGGCTTTCTTAGATGCACAAAAATTTGGGAAGGCTCAGCTTAGATGCACCTCTGACCTGAGGAGGGGGGCAAGGGGGTCAAGCTTAGATGCTTCTCTAAGTGACTCTCAGCTGCGGGAGTAGCTAAACCCTTCTGTGTACAGGCTTTTCTTGCACTCCCACAGCCATCATGCCTTGGTCGCTGGGACCTGCTGGAGGCAGGTCTAGTTTCACTCTGCGGCACCCTTGTTCTTACTCATTCTGGGAAGTGTGGGTGCCAACCCTTTCAAGGGATGTGGGATGTGGCTCTGGGTTTCTGCTGAAAGCCTGCATTTCCTGGGGCTGAAATTGGGCCAAGATCTCTTTGTGGCATAGCCGACCCTCCTTCCTGCACAGCTCACAGACCCCCTAGCTAGTGGGGTCAGCAAGGTTGGCTCCCTTCCTCCCCTGGCACCAGGGGAACTTGGCTGAGGACAAGCTAAGGTTTGACAGCAGCCACCCTAGGCAGAATCAATGTGCTCCATGGTGCAAACGACCTGAGGAAGACTATTTAGTTTGGATACTGGCTTGGCATCCCAGTGACCTGTTTTACAGTCCCAGCCCTGCTACTGTCTTGCTGTGGTACCTTGGACAAGTCAATATCTATTTCTGGGTCTCAATATCTCCGTCTGTAAAATGAGTATGCTGGGACATCTATCACATTCCAAGTTACTAGCTGTTATTTCAAGAAAGAGAGAGAGAGAGAGAGAGTTAGATCATGTATAGGTGAGCAAAAGCTTTGGGGAGGGGGTCATTTGCAACCCAGCAGCCTGCAGCATCCTTCTGAGCAAATAATGTATTTGGAATTCAAAGATCATGAAGGTTCTTTATTGCTGAAGGGGGAAAGGTCCGAATATTGCTTAGCAAATTACCATCTGCTAGGGGCACCATTATGCCTTGACACAACCATTGGTCAGCAAATTGGTCACATTATTGGTTAGTAAATTTGAAGCTGCAGAATTATTTATTGGCAAATTAGAGATGGCAGAATTATTGGTTGGCGAGGCCAGAATTGCAGCGATTGGTTAGCAAATTAGAGATGCCTGTTTTGGTCTGTGAATAAATCACGGCTGGTCAGGGTATTGGAGCCCAAATTAGAGGTGGCCGAGTTATTTATGGCCAAGCCAGGGAAGCAGAAAGTGCCTTTGCCAGGCAGAGTGGGGATCAACCCTCTGAGTGTGGGGCCACACCATGAGAATGTCTTCGGGTTGGCACTTTTCAAAGGATCAGTTCTTCTTTTGCAAGCACTAATGCTGAAGCGGCATGAGCAGGATTCTGGTTCTACACCATCTAGCACCCATCTCCATTCCTGGTTTCTAATGAGAGGTTACAAGGCATCCAGGGAGCTTGGACTGGTCAGTGCAGCAGAGTCAGGGAGCACAGCCAGGAAGAGATTCAAGCAGAGCCCTGGCTGGAAAGGAAGCTGGGTCTGACTCAGGAACCTGTCCTGCAGACAAGACTTCTGATTGCCTTCCGGTCCAGCCCAGGATGGGGAAATACAAGACATGAGAAGTCCCTGACTCGGGAACCCAAGATCAAGTCTCTCTGCTTTAAGACACTGGTCACACTTCTGTTTTCCAGAAAGCCCACTTCTGCCCAGGCACTGGGCTGACTTCTGCTTGAATTTTTCCTGTCATTAGTTGCTTTCACACTGCCTTCAAGTTTTTCATCACTCTTCTGCCAGAGGTAAAGCTTTCTGAGGGCAGAACTCCCACCTTTGCTCTACTCGTGGAGTTCAGGACTCAGCTAATGTAGGTACCCATGATGGATGAACAGATGAATGCATGATGAAGAGATGATTGATAAAGAGATGAATCAGTGGATGGATGAGTGGATATATACCAATGGTGCATAAATTGTTCGATAGAAGGATGCATGATTGCTGCTGGTGTTGTGTATAGGAAGCCAGGAATTTCAAAGTGGAGAAGTTGGAGCTTTAGAGTTTCACAGTTAAAAGGGTTTTGAAGCCCTGTATTCTGCCCTATTCTCTTCCTTAGGCCAAATTTTTAAATAAAAAATCAAGAGTTGCCATTGCTACTCATCACACATCTGGAGTAAGGGAAAGTCAGCCAAGGTCTTCCAGGTACCTCAAGGACAATGAATCCCACCCATCCCCAGTCTGAAATAGAAAGCAAGCTCTGGGGAGAACCCAGGAAGAATCCCAGAGTTGGACGAGAACACAGTGTCTGGGAGCCCCAGCTTCCTGGCCACTATGAAGTCCTAAACAAAGCATGGAGCCTCATCACCCTTGTAAGAATGGGCTGGGTTTTAAGTTTGCAACATTTGTGTACACTCACCTCATACTTGTTCCCACCTTTGCTTGGAAAGACTTTAGGTGAGAAGGCTTCTCTTCATTGTACAGATGAGCTCACTGAAGTTCAGAGGGAAAGAGGGATCTGCTCAGGACCTACTGGGGCTGGATCCCAGGTCTCCAGACCTCCACCTCTGCCCATCCTCCTCTAGCCAATGGACCTGCCTTGTCTTTCCCTTTCCCAGGCTTTTGCGTAAATTTATGAAGAACAGAGGTTTATTTAGCTCATGGTTCTAGGGTTGGGAAGTCGAAGAGCATGGCGCCAGCATGTGCTTGGCCTCTAGTGAGGGCCTCACACTGCATCGGAACATGGCAGAGGCAGCGCGTGGAGAGCAAAACAAATGTGCTCCCATTTCCCGACTCTTGCGGCTCACACGCTCACTCTGCTGTTAGTGTTGTCCACAATTTAAGGCACAATTTATTTCTTTGCTTCTATTTCCTTCTGTCTCTCTCTCTCCTACTGGGCTCCATTAAGTGTCTGTCACAAGTCAGCAGCCCTGGGTCAGCACAGGCTCTGCATTTGTCGAACAATGATATAGTTAAAAGATGATAGAATTCATTCTATTATCACAACACGAAGCCCTCAGTTTTGCATTTTTGAACCTTTCAAAGTTACCTGACTGTCTTCATTCTCCAGAAAGGTAGCCTGGGTGTCATCCAGTGCTGGTTATTCTGTGTGCCCTCCTCCTAGCTCTGCCCTTGGCTCTGATCTCTGCTTGAGAGTCCAGCCCTTGCAGCCTGCGTGATCCCTGCTCTGTGGCTTCTGGGCAGGTTTGGCAGATAGGAGGCACCAGAGGGAGTAGAGAAGATGGGAAGAGAGAAAAGTTCAGTGTTTCTTCCTGGTTCCTCTATGGTTTCTTTTGGAAATTTTTTTCTTTTATTATTAGTGCTATTAATTTTACAAAATACTGAATTTCAATGCATATATTTTGATTATATCTTTTCCTGCTGTTCTCCTCCTTTATACTCACTCCCGCTCTTTCTTATTTCTTCCCTCTTGTCTAATAATAGTCTCCCTTCTACATCTATATCATCTGTTTCAGGACCTACCTATTAGGGAGAACATGCAATATTTGTCTTTCTGGGTCTGGTTTATTTTGCTCAACATAATAATCTCAAGTTTGATCCACTTTCCCTGCAAATAATGTGATTTTTGTTCTTTATGGCTGAATAATACTCCATTGTGTATGTATTCCACATTTCCTTTATTCATTCCTCTGTCTCATAGGCTAGTTTTACATCTTGGCTATTGTGAATTGTGCTGCAGTCAACGTGGGGAATGCAGGTAGTCCTACAGTATGCAGAATTTAATTCCTTCAGTTATATACCAAGGGGTGGAATAGCTGAATCAAACTACAGCTTTATTTTTAGGTTTGTTTTGTTTTGTTTCTTTGTGTTTTGTTTTGCTTTGTTTTTTGAAACAGGGCTTCGCTATGCAGTTCAGGCTGGGCTTGAACTCAATTTGTAGCCCAGGCTGGCCTCAAACCTCCAACTCACAGCAATCCTCCTATCTCAGCCTCCTGAGTTCTGGGATTACAGGTGTGTGCCACCGTGCACAGCTCCAAGTTTAGCTTTTCAAGGAAACTGTACTAATTTACATTTCCACCAGCTGTGTAGAAGAGTTCCTTTTCTGCACATCTTTGCTAGCATTTATTGTTTTTGTTGGTGGTGTTGTTATTTTCTTGATGATAGCCATTCTAATTGAGGTGAGATGGAATCTAAATGCTGTTTTGATTTGCATTTCCCTAATGGTTAAAGATGTTGAAAAGTTTTCACATACTTAGCCATTTGTACTTGTTTAGCTTATCTACCCATTCATTGACTGGACTACTTAATTTTTTGTTATTAAATTTTTTGAGTTATATTCTAGATATTAACCCTCTATTGGAAGAGTAACTGTCAAAGATGTTTTTTTTGATTCTGAGGCTATTAGAGCAGATAAATGAATTCAGCAAAGTAGAAGGATATAAAATCAACATTAAAAATCAATACTTTTTCTATACACCAATAATGGACTAGCTGAGAAAAAAATCAGGAAAAATTACATTTATAATGGCTTTTAAAAAAATTCTTAGGGATCAATCTAACCAAGAAGTTGAAAAACATCTGCAATGAAAATTTCTGAACACTGAAGAAAGAAACTGAAGAGACTAACAGATGGAAAGACTGCCTATGTTCATGGATCAGAAAAATTAATATTGTTAAAATGGCCATACTACCAAAAACATTCTACAGATTCAATGAAATATTCATCAAAATATCAATGACAGTCTTCACCAAACTAGGAAAACAATCCTACAATTCATATGGAAACACAAAGGAAAATAGACAAAGCAATACTAAGCAAAAAGAGCAAGGCTGAAGGCATTACAATACCTGATTTCAAATTATACTACAAAGCCATAGTAACAAAAACAACATGGTACCTGCACAAAAATAGACACATAGACCAATGGAACAGAATAGAGGACACAGAAACAAACCCATGTAGCCATGGACATCTGATTCTAGACAAAAGAGCCAAAAATATACATTGGAAGAAAGAAAGCCACTTTAACAAATAGTGCTGGGAAAACTGGATATCTATATGTAGAAGAACAAAAGGGGATGAAAGAAAAATAATTGAGATCTTCCTGTACAGGTACCAACTCCCCACAACAAGTATAATCATTAAGCAAAGCAAACATGTACTAATAAAAAATAAAAATTGGACGGCTGGTGAGATAGCTCAGCGGCATAAGCACCTGCCTGGCAAGCGTGAGGTCCTGAGTTCGACTCTCGGTACCCACATACGAAAAAAGGGCCGGTGATATCACTCAGCAGCATGGGCGCCTGTTGGCACATGAGGTCCTGAGGTCGACCCCCAGTACCCACAAAAAAAAAAAGAAAGCTATGTTAATCCATTTGGAGGTAATATCATCCAATAACCTAATGATCTCTCACTATGTTTCAACTCTTAAATATCTCACCATCTGTTAATATTGAGGACCAACCTTCCAATATTGGCTTCCCCTGGGAGCCAAACCACATCCAAACCCTCTGAAACAGATGTCGCTAATCTGGCTTCTTCCTCCCAAGCCTCAGCTCTGATAGAGTTGGTCATGTGCTCTCCACTACTTTCCACCTTCATCGTAACGACCAAAGAAGGCACCTCTGAGAATTGCTTCTACTTTCCAACTTCCTCCACCCTCAACAACCACACCACCATCTCATCCACCAGCATCTCAGCCTTGTTCTTAGATCACAATCACTCATCCCGCGACTCCAGCTGGGGCCTTCCCTCCTCGGTTAAATCAGGAGTAACTGTCATGAGGCTTAGAGGAGAGCATGTGCATTTACTGTCTGTCCTATAGAAGGCAATCAATAAATGAGAGACAGAGTTTTTCCTGCCAGACAGGAAAAGAGGCTTGCTTAACTGTGTGAGCACCCTTGTAGATAAAGCATTTTTCATGTTTACAATGATTTCCTAAGAACTGAGTCTTACCTCCAGTTGAACTGCTCAGCCAAGTCACCAGTCTGACTTTTGGCAACTTTTAAATACAATCATATAGGTCTTCCAAAACTGTCTTGCTGAATGGGTGTTAGAAAGAAGCTGCCTCTTACAAAGTGCTTACTGTGTACCTGGCACTATGCTAAGTACTTTATGTGGACTGCGCGACACCTATGAGGTAAGTCCTGCATCTTTTCCCCTTTAAAGAGCAGAAAATAGAAGCAAGAGCAACGTAATGACTTGCCCAAGGTCACAGGCTCTGGTTAGGAAACCAGTGGAAAATCAACCATAGCTCCTACTTTGAGCTGCTAACTTCATGGATGCTGGCCCAGATCTCTGCCCTGACACCTGCCCTTTGTACCCAGGTGTGGGCCCAGTGTTCTGTACTTGCTCCCTTCCATGGTGGGAAAAGGCTGGCTCAGAGCCAGCCGGGACACGAGGCAGGGACTCTTTCACCTTACCATGCCCCTGCTCCCGGGAGATACTTCAGTTTTTTACAGCTCCAGGGACATCCTAGTACCAGATTTCTGGAGAATTAGAACAGGAAAGGGTGCTATAGGGCCTTGAGAACAAGCCTCTTCATGCATGGGAAACAACCTGGCATCTACCCAGTGGGGACTTTTCCAAGCCTGATCCCTGTCCTTCTGAGATTGGTCAGGCCAGGCCCAGGGATGCCCCCTTATCCTAAGGAGCCCTTCAGGAGGTGGCCTAAGGACACAGGGGAAGCAGGGTCCTTTTTCTTGCCTAGCTTACCTTACCTTGCCTCCCTGTGTTTGCAGTCTTCTGCCAAGAGGCTCACTGTGCAAATCTGGCTGCCAAATCTATGCAAACACAAATGGTCTGCAGGAACCCACATCTACAGTGTCCTGGAGCTCTGAGAAGGGAAGCCTTGACTTTGATTCCAATGGTCCATTCCAGAGCCTTCCAGGTCTGTGCATGTGTGTGCAGGGGGAAGTTGGAGGAATACTGAAGTTTTTGGAGCTCTCAGTGTAGGAACGCAAGCCCACTGCTCACAGCCTGTTTCAGAGTTACTCTGTGCTGTTCTGCTGCTGCTACCCAGACTGAACACCCAACTGGTTGGCCCAAGGGATCGCCCAGATTCTTGCTGAACTTCTCCCCCAGGCAGGTGTTTCAGAATTTTTCTCCTTCCTTCTTTTTCTATTTTTTTTTTTCTGGACTACCTTTGCTCTCTTGGGTGGGTTTCTCTGCTTGCTTTCTCACAGCCTAATCATTAAAAATAGCACCTAAGAGAGACACTCTATTACTGCAGTAACTAGGAATTTTCAATGGCAGTCACTGAGCAATTATACGCTACAATTTACACTATATCCTCCTGCCTGTTCTTTGACAAAAAGAGTCCCTATTATTAGTCAGGCACTAATCAAATGCCTAAAATAGGCTTACAAAAGATCTCTGAACCACAAGAACGGGTTGTTACTGGGAGTTATGATACAGTTCAGGAGCAGGTTTCCAGTAAAATATGCAACAACACACCAATGTTCTTGATTTTCTTTTTCTTTTCTTTTTTTTCCAGAAGCTGGATAATACAGAAAAAGAAAGCAATGTGAGGCTTGGAGCAGGAAATCTCAAACCCATCAAGTTGTAGTTCTAGAATCTTCTAGGGCCTAATATGTTCTCCAAGGGGGGTTGATGTATACAAGTGATTTGGGGAACACTTGTCGAATTTCATTGCCCAAGAACCACTTGAAGGAATCAGAAATTCTCTTTTATTACACACTGTTTAAACAACTCTTAGATTCCTTTCCTCTTCATGGCCTGTTCCTTACAACCTGGTGGATAACAGAGTATCTCAAACTTCTGCCATTTTGTGTTTATCATCTTCACAAGTTTCTTCACATTCATATACCTCCTGAATTATATTATTGAATTATTATTTCTCTTCTGAGTTGTTTCCAATAAAACCTTAAATTCATTTTTCAAAATAGGTAACTCCATAATACCATTGTAAGTGGACAACCTGTATCATCACTTGCCAGCCAAAATCATGGGTTACTTCTGTCACAGCCTCCTGTTATTTGCCACAGATAAGCCCTCTTTCACTGCCTCATTGTCCAAGGTTTTCTCAGGCTTCGGCCATTAACTCCCAGCATGCTCCAGGGTTCTATCGTGGGTAGAGAAGCAGCTCCTCAATTGGGCAGCAATAGAAATGACAGATGAGAGTTTATGTGCCTGGATTTCTGTTCATTAATGTTTTGCCATTAAACCTAAAGAAGTCTGTATTTTCTATAAACTACCCTGCTTCCTTCTGGTCTTCTATCTCATGGTAGGTTATAAATAACAAATTTAGCTCTCTCTTCCTCCTAACCCAGTACAGTAGATGTGGAGGGTGCATTTCCCCAATTCATTGCTTCAGTGCTTTGCTTTTCACTTTCTCTTGATCTAGAATACTCCAGAAGTCTTGTCCACACCAAATCAGAAGTGAATGTGTTCAGATAATCTCCAAAGAAGAATTCCTTTGGTTTTGGTGGGGTAGCAAATTGGCAGCAGCGTCACTAAGGACTTAGGAGCTGGGATATTAGGAGCTGCCATCATCTTCTGGCCTTTGCAACAAAGCTGCCATTGCAGAGCCCAAACACTCAGAGAAACACAAACACAACATTTCTCCCTTTCTTCATAGAAAGAAAGCATTTCAGCCCACTCCAGTATCCCAGCACAGTGGTAGGGTTCCAGCCTCAGCTCCACTTTTAGGGAAAGTATTTGACTCTGCTGATTCTCAATTTGCTCACTGTGAAATGAAAAAACGTGAGGATATTTGTGCCTTTAGGCCCCAGCCAGAAAGTCATGAGGATAATGGGAAAGAGTGGTCCTGGCACATGAGTGGGCTTGCTCTTCCCGAGCTGCATATCACATGCTATAGACTTGCCACTTGCCACTTGCCACTAGGCTAGCTTCGACAAACCCCTGGGAGGACTCCAGTCTCCAGCTTCAACAGAGAGCAAGTGCACACCCTGCATAACCCCCTTCCCAGGGGCCCTGTGTTTGTGAGCAGAGTTGTTCCTCTGCCCAAGAGCTGACCCAGGTCAGCCTGACCTTGGCAGGACTCCAAGTTTCTAGGGTTGACTGGTCATAGGCTATGTCCTCTGTCCATGGTGAGCAACTACAACCACTTAGCAGCCCTCATGCTCTTCCACCCTGCCAGGAGGTCCTCCCACTACAACCCTTACCAGAGCTGAGGTGCAGAAGGTGAGTTTCAGTCTCCACCAGCCCATGGGAGCCTGTTGGCATCCTGGGGGTCTCCCTGACACATGCTTAGCAGCTGTGGGGTGCTGCTAATGTGCAGCTTTGGAGAAAGCATCACATGAGGCATCAAAAAGTTCTAGTGACTTTTCTGCCATGGACCTAAAGCAAGTGAATTTGCCTCTTTCTAGACCTTTCATAAGTCTTTTCACTTATAAAATGAGACTCTACTTCTATCTTTCATCTGTCAGAAAAGGTATCTTTTTTTAATTAAAGGGTATTATACATACAGTATTGGGTAAGTATCCTAGATATGTAACTCAGGGGTTAGCTTCCTTTCTAGAAAGAGCCAGATAGAAAACACTTTTGAATTTGTAGATCAACCCTTCTCCACTGCAGCTACTTACTTCTGCATTTGCGGCTGCAGACCATGTGTGAATGGATGACCATGGCTTGTTCCAATAAAACTTTATGTGCAACAACAGGCAGCTGGCCACATTTTACCTGCCAGCCATAGTTTGCTAACTGCTATGGACTGAATGTTTATGTCCCCTCGACACCCAAATTAATATTTTATTTATTTATTTATTTATTTATTTATTTTATTTTGGTCTTTTTGAGACAGTTTCTCTGTACAGTTCAGGCTGGCCTCGAACTCACAGCAATCCTCCTGCTTCAGCCTCTCAAGTGCTGGGATTACAGCCGTGTGCCACCATGCCCAATCAAAATAATATATTGAAACTCTAGTCCTCAATGTGATGGTGCTTGGAGATGGGGCCTTTAGAAAGTAGCAATCAATTTCTGTTGTTCATAAATTACCCTGTCTAAGGTATTTTGTTATAGCAGTCTCATATCTTTTCCTTTTTCTTATAAGGGCACCAATTCCATCATGAGGGTCCCATACTCATCATGTAATCTAACCCTAGCTAGTTCTATGTGTGTCCAGGTGGCAGAAGGGACAAATAATCTCCCTCACACCTCTTTTGTAAGGGTGCTAATCCTATTCATAAATTCAGATCCATCTTTCAAAAGCCCCACCTCTTAATACCATGAGCTTGTCAGTTGGGTTTCAGCCTATGAACTTTGAGGGGACACGGACATTGAGATCACAGCAGTGGCTGTCTGTAAGCCAGGAAGAAGGGCCTAACCAGAGAGCAACTCTGCAGGTTCCTTCATCCCGCACTTCCAGCCTCCAGAACTATGAAAAATAACTGCTTGTTGTCTAAGCCAACCAGTCTATGGAATGCTATTTTAGCTCCTGGAACTGACAAAGATCCCAACCCCTGCTATAACCCAATGATTTACCATGAAATGAGCTCACCTGCATGGCCACTAAGGAGCTCAAGAAATAAAAGGCTTTCATCAACCCAGAATGCCCCTTCTCCTTCACCAGGCTCAGTTCACTTCTAATGGTCCTCCAACTGGTTTTTTCTTATAAGTTTTATAATTGCTTGCATCTCACCATTTTTCTTTTAATTCAAACATTTACCTGATATGATAGACACTGTCACTCAGGACTGTGGCTTTCAAAGTTGTCTGAAACAGCAGAGCCCTGTCTGCAAATAAAACATGTTGTGACAGTCCAAAATGTTCAGTGATAAAGAGTAGAGTTTTGGTTGCACTGGAGGCAAATACTCAGAGTTTGTCCCTCCTCGCCTTCTCTACACTCTATGCCCAAAAGGAAACCACTGGGGCATGGCCAGGAACTATGTCCACTTCTCTGAACCCAGTTTGGAAACTACTTTTTGGAACATTCATTAGTTCTCCAGGTAAAACAATATTCAACTTCTAACTTACCACAGATAACACATGTGCTCCTCCATGGCCCCTGGGATGGTGACCAGGGACCCAGCCAGTGGTCTACAGTGGTCATAGTGGCAAACAGGTTAGTGGCACAGATAGTGAGCTTATTTATTCATGAGCATGATGGAACTCCTTCTGTAGACCCCCAGGAACCCTGGGAGAGTGGGGCTTTGCAGGAGACTGGGCCCTGAATCATCAGAAAGAAGCAAGAGCTAGCAGAAAATGGGTGATACCCAAGGATCCGACCTCATCTGTGCCCTCACTGGGAGGCCTGTCAATTCAAGTTCAGGAATATTCTTGAATATAACAAATATTTCTAAGAGTAGAAGACACTTGTTTTTGTTTCTATTCCATTTCTTTATGGACCAAGCAGTGTCTTTAGGAGTCCAGGCATTCTGTGACCTTCTCCCTCCTCTAAGATTTCTATCGCTCCTGGAGAGGGAAGCTGAGGGGAAAGGTTAGGGCTTTGGAGCAATTAGCCTAGGAGTCCTCATCCCCTGAAAGCCTGAATGGAGCAACCAGAAAGTGCCCTGGGTTGGCATCTCCCTTTGCTTGCTGCTTGTGGCTTTATGATGGTCCTATATTAAAGGGTTGAGGATTTTCAGGAGGAACCTCAGGCACCTGCAAGAAGGTGAGGCATGAGAGCATGACCAACTGGCAAGAGAGGGAGGGAGGGACACCCACTACTAAAGGGGGATTAGAGTCACATCAAAAAGTTTTGGGCCTGTGGCTTAACATCCCTGCTTGGCTCCAGGTGGCCTGGTGAAGTTCACACCACCTCATTAGGGGAAACAGTCTTTGTTTAAGCTAACTGTCAGAATTTCTGCCCCATTCAGATAAAACAGTAGGAATAAAGATCCTCTCTCACTCGCAGCAATTATCTTCAACTGGGGATTATTTCGTCCATTCCACTCTCCCCAAGAACATTTTGCAACATCTAGAAACAATTTTGCTTTCCAAAACTAACTGAAGGGGGAAGGCACTACTGGCATCCCCTTAACAGAGACCGGGGTGATGCTGGCATATCCTACAATACACAGGACAGCCACCCCTCCCCCAGTGAAGAATTCCAGCCCAAATGTCAATGAGTTTGAGAAACTTGCCCCAAAGTCTGTGGCACGTGTGATGTAGACACGGGCAGCGCCTGTGGACATCCTGAAATAGTGACAACTGATAACACTCTGCTCTTTTTTGGGGGTGTGGTGAGAAGGAAAGGCCTCAGACTCCCATTCTCTGGAGTTGGAGTCCAGAGAGCTCATTGACTATGAGCAAAAGAAACATGGCCCTGGTCTTTAGAAAAAGCATCTTCCCCACCCAGCAGCCTTTTGAAGAAGTGTGCCCATCACCGGGACTTCATTACCCAAGTTCTTGCCTTCTCTGGCTCTCCACGCCTTACTGCTTTGGGTTCTGAATAGATCTTATCAGCCCTGTGGGGACCAATCCGTGGCAAATCACTGGAAGATCAAACCCTGGGTACCGCATGTCTGTCCCCAGCTGCCCCTGTTGTTGGCTGCAAACAGAGCAGATCTGGCTTTGGGTGATATCATTCCATGTCCTCAACCAGAGACATTGAGATAATAACTTTCCAAATATTGTCTTACGAGATGCTTATCACTGTAAAACAATATTTTGTCACCAAGCAGTGAGCAAGCTGCAGTGTCATCTTGCAGAAACAAGCAGATTGGTGAGGGAGGTCAGGTCATCATCTAGGGTGGGGAAGTTGGAGGAGCAGTGGATGGGGTGAGACAGTGATCTTTGAAGGGACCCCAAGGTCTTTGAGATTGGCAAGGAGGGGGTTTACCACAGTGCCAGTTTTCAGGCTATAAATAATTAATACCGAATTAGAGGGGAAACACAACTTGCTCTTAACACGGAGTTTAGTGGGGATGTGGCTATGAAAAACCCCACCCCTCTCCTCAGCGATTTACAGTCCACAAGGGGAGACATGAGAAGCTGAGGAAGCAAAACAAACTATGTGACAGGCCAGAGCGAGCTGATGACCTCTTTTCATCGTGCAATGATCACCAGCTTCAAGACAGTTCTTCAGCAAAAATTAGATATGTAGAAAACTCAGCCACATCAAACACTAACAGTGTCCAGAAGACATGTTGTTCTCTGGTCTCTGATTTCCCATTGGTTGCAAAGGAATCTTGACTTCAGTGAGCTCCAGTTCTGTCAGTCCAGGATTCTGAGCCTGGGGACAGGGAGAAAAGCAGGGGGAGGAAATAATGAAAGAGGGTCACAGGGGTCCGGTGCAGACTTCCTTCCATCGTGGGGTGACCATAGAGCCATACCCAGGTGGAGCCGTCCAACTCCATCCTCAAAGACCACCTCTGCCATCAGAATTCCTTTAGAAAATTCCAGTTCTTTGTGAGACCCTATCTAGGGAGATCTCCAACAGGGCACATGCAGATGGAATGAAAGGGGGAAGGAAATTACTGTGTATTTTTTGTTTTATTTTATTTTATTTGGGAGGTTGAGAGAAGGGTGGACTGGGGGTCCCAGTAGATAGTGCTGCTATGACATCGTGAGCCAAGACACTCTTGTCTAGAGTCAGCAGCAGGCTAAGGTGAAGAGCAGGGCATTGTAACCCTGTTGACGCTACACAAACTGTGACTCTGCCACCTGCTGCTAGCTGTGTGACCTTGAGCACACTCCTCAGCTCCTCTATGATTCAGCTTTCTCATGTATGAAATGGGGGCATAAATAGAGCTGTGAAGAGTAAATGTGCTACTCATATGTGAGGCACTTAGAATACTGCCTGGCATGAAATGAAGCCACCATCACTGTGGTTGCGAGTATTAAGTACGATAATAATGCAGTCAGTCCCCAGTATTTGTGAGATACCACTACTGTATGCCATGTCCAGGCAGGCAAACACCACTGTTTCCAGGGGCTTACATTTTAGTGCAGGAGACAAACTCTGAGCAATAGTTTAAGATCATAATTTCAGGGTGTGCTAATGGCTATCAAAACGATCACTGCTATGGAAAATAAAAAAGGAAAGCAAAACGTTGACAGAGCCGTAAGTTGTTTTAGACACCATGGCTAGGAGAGGCCTTGGTCTTGGCTGATGCTGGAGCAGAGAGGTGGAGGGGATGGCAGAGGGTGGGTGCTGAGGATGGGCAGGGGGCACCCATGCCAGGCAGGCAGGAGCATGAAAGCCCCAGGCAGGAACAGGAGCAGTGTGCCTGGAAAGGGGGAGGGCAAAGTGAGGGCCTGTCCTCGGATTGTTGGGAGGGCCCAGGCATGAGTGGTCTCCTGAGCCATGGGAAGCACTTCCAACTTTATTCTGGACATGTAGGGTCCTAGGCTGCTGTAACGAAATGTCACAACCTGGCTGGCTTAAAACAACAGAAATTTATTCTCTCTAGTTCTAGAGAAGTCCTATCTCAAGAGTCAGCAGGCCCAAAGTGTCCATTGAAACTGTAAGACGATTACTTCCTAGCATCTGCCCAGTGGTGGCCATCAAGCCTTGGCCAGCAGCTGCAACACTTAAGTCTGTCTTTATTGTCATGTGGTGCTCTCCCTGTGTGCTTGTGCTTTCTAAGGACACCTGTCATATAGGACAAAGAGTCCAGCCTAGTCCCCTACTCCAATATGACCTGATCTAAATTAATTACATCTAAAATGACCCTATTTCCAATCAAAGTCATATTCTGGGGTACAGGTTAGGACTTCCAACTGTCTCTGGAGGGACACAATCAAGTCCATTAAATAGGTGGCACAGGAAGCCAGAGAAGAGTTTTGAACAGGGTCAGGACACACCGTGATTTAGGTTGTAAGAATATCAGTGCACCTGCTATAGACAGAAAAGGCTCTAGAAAGTTGAGATGGAAGCTAGAAGAGCACCTGGGGGCTCTTGCAGCATCCACGCATGCCACTGTCAGCTTGGACCAGGAGGGACCAGGAAGGACCAGGAAGGACCAGTGGGTGGGAGGTGGCTACTTTCTCGATGCATGATGAAGGAGAGCTGGTAGAATTACCAGTGGATTAAATGTCATGTGTGAAGGCAAGATATACTTGTTTTGCACAGTGGTTTGTTTTTTCGACCTAACTACTTGGTATAATTATGTGACCATTTCCTGAGATAGTGGCCAAAGAGAAGAGCAAGTTCATGGTCAGGTGTGGAAACATAACTCCACAGTTCTGTTTGGCACAAGTTTGAGCTGCCTTTTTAGGCATTCGAGTGGGCACGCTTCACAGAGAGGTGGTCCCTCAAACTCAGCCCAGCCAAATCCAGCCTATCGCCTCCCAGGCTCAAGTCTGCTTCTTCCAGTTTCAACATCTCAGTTCATGGTTTCATCACCTGCCAAAATGCCCAACAAGGAATTCTAGGAGCAATACCAACCTCCAATATATCTCCAGGTCATGGGGATTTTGTTGTGACAGGTGCCTCAAACTCCACCCACAGGTCTCCATCTCCAGCATCCTCACCCTGGCCCCCTTTGTCTTATGCCCATATGGCCATAGTGACCCCTTTACTGCTTTCCCTGCTCCCAGTCTTACTTTTCCTGATTCACACGATCCTGCTAACTGGGGGATAAAATGGAGGCATTTCAAAGTATCTTCTTTTTGTTTGTTTGTTTGTTTGTTTGTTTGTGGGTACCGGGGGTCGACCTCAGGACCTCGCGCGCCAGCAGGCGCCTGTGCCGCTGAGCGATATCACCGGCCCCTTTTTCGTATGTGGGTTCCGGGAGTCGAACTCGGGCCCTCGCGCTTGCTGGGCAGGCGCTTATGCTGCTGAGCATCTCACCAGCCCCCAAGGTATCTTCTTGCTGATGGTGTCAAATGGAAAGGCTTGCCTGGAGAAAATCAGGCGGTATTTCACATTTTCATACGATTCAGAAGGCATTCTTCTGTGACCACATTTGTAGTACAAAAGTTCTGAACCTTAGAAGTTAAGGTACCAGAGTCAAACCCTGATTCCTGGCCTTCCTGGCTGAGTGACTGTGGCTGGGTGTCCATAGAATGTTTTGTCTCAACTTGCAAAGGGGATGATTTGGTGATGATCATAGGACAAGAGGCATACGCTGCATCATGGTCAGCTAGCAGTCCATAGTCTCCACAGATATTAAGTTATAAAATCTCTCTAGGCCTCAGTTTCCTCAAGGGTAAGGTAGGATAACTAGGGCTAAGAAGCAGGGTTGCCTGAAGATGAAATGAAGCCATGTGTCCCAACACACCTATGGGGACACCTGACCTAGAGGGCTTGTCACTAATCTCAATCAAAAAGCTGCAGGAAAACCAGTGTGAGAAATTCTGCCAACTGCTCCCTGGATGTTCTTCGATCTGAAGAGCAATTTTAAGAAACTACAGTCATTTGAAGTCTCCCTTCATTATTAATTTTATAGAGAGTTATTTTGTGGCTCTGGCTTTTTTTTTTTTTTTTTTTTTTTTTTGGTAATTAGATGCTGTAAAAATTTTTTAGTGATTTTCTCTTCTTTGTAATTAGAAATAGCGATTAGAGTATCTTTTATATTACATGGCATTTTTCCTTTAAACAATTGTATACATTTTGTATTCTTCGCTTTTCTCCCCACAGACTTTAATGAGATTGGATTCTTTGTGTAACATAATTTGCTATTATTATAGCGTGTCATGAAAATGAGTTATTTCCGTCACAGAAATATAATGCCCAGTGTAATGTATTTTTGCTGGTGGGTTTTTATTTTTTCCCTCTAGGGACAGGGGAAATGTGTTTGCCAAGTTTGGAGCCCACTTGAACCTGAAAGGCTGGTAAATTGCAGAGCAGGCTGGGGCTTTCTGGAGTCTGAAATTTCTCTCCTGCTTCTTTGGGATACAGCGGGAACAGTGTGAGGCACAGAGGTGATTTTCCACCTGTCAATAAACACATACACATGGTTCTAAAGATTGGGCTCTCCGCAACTGGCATTTGTTCAAGACAGGCCTGGGGACACCAAAAGCTGGTTACTTCTTGAGAGGAGCAGAGGCGCTGGGGTGTAGCTCAGTGGAAGAGCACAATGCCTAGCATGCACAAGGCCCTGGGTCCAATCCTCAGCACACACATGTCCACACGAACACACACACACACCCCGAAAATGCATGAAAGCACAGAGAGGCTGTGTCAGGGCTGAGGTTTGATAGAGAACCAAAGGTATTCTGGAAATGTGCCTGTGATCCTCTCTGCTGTCAATGGCAAACTCTGCCTGTACAGAAGACACCTACATTCAACTTCGTGTGGCACGTGCTGGCCTACACACAGAACACGCCAGCGAGCTTCAGGCTGGGGTGTGCGCTGTGTCTGAGCCAGCCTTCCAGCTACATGTGGCAGCCAAGGCAAGGAAAGAGAAGGACATTCTTCCTACAGTGCAGAGTGAGATGGATGTCCAGTGGCTGGGCTGTCCCCAGAACAGGTCTCTTGTACACTCCCACCCACCAACTGGAACATGCTCCACAAAAAGTCACTTTCAGGGTAAAAGAGAGAATGCGGACAATATGTCCAAATGCAAAGAAGGTAGGATAGACAGGAGTAGACTGACTATATTTGGCCCCGGGAGAGAGGCCATCTGTGTTGCGAATCTCCTGGCTCTGGTTAGGGCGGGTACCATGGAACGGGAGCACGGAGGGACATGTCACAGTACAAATGAAGAGGAAGGACCCTGCAGGAAATCAACAGCGTGTTGCAAGAGAATGGCAAAGAACTTGTGACAGCCCTGCCCACCCAAGTGTGGCCTCGGTAGCTCTGGGGATCACGCTGACCTCCAATGGGCCCGGGAAGCACCTGGGTCTGCAGGGCCTGCCGTGGCTGCAGGAGAGCCCCCACCCCCCGGAGCTGGTCCTCTTCCCCGAGCCAGGTGAGTGAGCTGTCCTTCCTTCAGAGGCAGGAAGCAGGGCCCCAAGGTGCTGAATGGTCACAACATACCTCCTGGCTCTGGCTGGCAAAGCATCACATTGCATCTCCTTCAGTTGTGCCGTCAGCCCTGAGAGGCTTCCTTTGAGAGACAATTCTTCCCATTTTACAGAGAAAAAAAGGGGTGTTCAATAACTGGCCGGGGTCAAGCTGGCTGAGGAAAGTGGAAAGGAACAAGCAAGTAGTCAAAGACTACACCCTGTGGGGGTGGACCCTCACCCACTGACCCAGTGCATCCTGGCTAAGAGACCAGAATTCCATAGCAAATTTCCAGAGTTCAGATCTCAGCTAGGTCATACCAAACACAACCTTGGGCAAGTAACTAACTTCATGCTACCTCAGTTTCCTCACTGGAAATCAGGGATAATAATAGCATCAACCTCATGAGATTACTATGAAGATCATACAAGCTCAGCAGAGAACATGAGGATCAGTATGGACAGGCTCCTGTGTGCAGTTGCCCCATCTGGGTAGCACACTAGGATACCAGTCCAGGGTGGGTGAAGAGGCTGCCCCCAAAGCTCAGTTGGCTGAGCTCTCTCCGCCACTGCAAACTTGCACCTGCCGAGGTCTGGTACCTTTCTAATGTGTCCATCCAGAGGAGTGCGCTGTAGTTTGGGTCTGTAATGGCCTGCAAAGGCTCATGCAGTAAGGCTTGGTCCCCCCCAGGGTGGCACCACTGGGAAGTGGTGGAATCCTTAGGAGATGGAGGCCAACATAATCAGGTCATTGAGGGTGCCCTTGAAGGGCACAGTGGAACTTAGCCCTTTCCACCTTTTCCATTTCACTCCCTGGCTATGAGGTGAGCGATTTTGTTCCATGTACCTCACCCAAAGCAATGGGGCCAGTGGATCACAGACTGCAACCCTTAAAACTGTAAGCTGCAATAAACCTTTTTGCTTTTTAAGTTGATTAATTCCACAATTTGTTACAGCAATGGAAAGCCGACCAATACAAGTGCCTTCTGCTAATTCCTTACACAACTCACATTGGCTAGCAGTGGCTCATCCTAGAGCCAGCACATTCAAGGTGTTCAATGCATATTAGCTCCCCTATTTTTCAATCTCTTGGATTCTCCTCTTCCCTTTGTTCAACCTATCTCTTGGAAAGAAACAAAGCTGGGCTCGGTTACTGGATCCTGAGGGAAAGGGTGAGTTTTGCATGTTGCTTCAATGAGTATGTCTCCCCAGGATATCCTTTGTCCAAAGCATGGCCTGGGCTCCCCAACTCTTAGCCTCCCACTCTGGCACAGCCCCCCAGTCTCCTGATTATTCATGCCGACCTCACCAAGCACAACCCGAGACAACCTTCCCCACCGAGCACAACCTCTGCCCCATCCCCAACACTCCTCTTAGATCTCCCTCTTGCTTCCAAACATGGATTTTCAACTCTCTCCCAGCTGAGAACACATATTTAAGCAGGCCAAAGTGACATTTCATCATTAATACCTAACACAGTGCTATCGAGTTGTGTAAACATGTTTCCCAGCGCAGAGTCCCACTAGTGCCCTCTCCTGAAACCCCCTCCCTGTTATAATTGTTTTCACTCCCCTAAATTCAGATGTAATTCAAGTCGAAGAGATCATGGCTGGATTACATCTGCAGGCAGGGAATTATTAGTATGACTTTTTGGCTGTGTGACAGTGATGTTTCGACAATCTATACATATTGATTTAGGTCGATAATAAACAATTTGATTAGCCTCCCCATCCATGGGCTGTCATTTCAATCACTGACAGGGCCCAGTAGAGTGGAAGGGATGAGGCACACACAAGTGGCAAGAATTCTCAAAATAAGAAACTCGGTCCTGATTAGAGGCCTGGCTCCAGTGAATTGGACAAGACAGTTCAGCTGCCACGTTATTAACTCCCTGGGAAAATACTTGGCCGGTCCCCGGGGCCAGCCCGCATATTCTGATGTGGATCGATAAGCAATCTCCGGTGTATATGGAATTCAGACTCGAATCATTTGTCTCCGGCTCCTTTCTCCAAAGGAAGCCCTGTGGTCCAGACCTGGCCTGCCACCCCAGCACCCCCTGCCCCACCCCCATCCCCTTTTAACTAATGACCTGCCGCGGAGGAAGCCAGCCCTCGGAAACCTCTTCCATCACCCACAGGCCTCTCTCAGGTGGGATAATGATGGTAATGGCCTCCTTTCAATTTTTTAAAAACAATGACTACCCTGACATCTTGGGGGTGAGTTTGTGTAAGTGACAGGCACGCCTCTCGATGATACATAGACAGATGTCTGGTGATGGACAGACCCCTCAGCCCCACAGTGTCCACCCTGGAAAAGTGAGCTCTGGTGGGCCTCCTTGGGGATCCAGAAGAGCCGTGCCTACCAGGTGGGCCAGTGTCTGGGACAGCAGCTGGTTCAGGAAGCTCCCAGCCTCGCCCAGGAGCTGGCTTCTTGGTCTCTGGCCAGTGACTGGTGGAGTTCCCTTTAGGGCTGATGGGAGCCCTAAAGAACATCTGCACTCTGGTTACAGATGACTCTGGAAGGTACTTGAAGCTGGGTACCTGCAAGGTGCCAGGAACCCTGGGCCTCTTCTCTCCCCACAATAGAGAGGGCAGTGCAGTTCAGTGGTTAGGACAGGCACCTTTGGAGTTGCTTCTGGCAACTCTTGAATTTCAGTTTCTCCATATGTAACATGAGGCAATATCTAGCTTACTTGTTTGTGGTGAGCACTTAATGAAATAATGCAGGCAGAGGCCCTAACTAGTCCAAGGTTGATGATATTGTAGCTGCTCATTAAATGATTCTTTTTATCATCAACATGACATAACAAGTGCAGTGAGTTACACACATTGTTATTTGCACATTGTTAGGATTCTTATCATCAGACCCTTCTTTTTAAAAACAAAATCTTACTTAGCAGGGCTGGGGTGTAGTTCAGTGATAGAGCACTAGCCTAGTGTGTGTGAGGCCCTGGTTTCATCCCCAACACCTCAAAAATAAAAAATTCAGTAAATCTAATATGAGACATAGACACTTGAGGCTGGAAGTACTCCAGCTTTGCTCACCTGGCCCCGTCCATCTGGCCACACCCCTCTCTCCCTGTCTCGGTGGAGCAGCTAGTGCTGTCTGGAATCACTCCAGACACTGCAGATACAGTGGGAAGGTCATGGTAGTAGGAGGCAGGGACTCATGCCCAGCTCTCACATGCAAGACATCCTCCTCCCTGAGGCCTGGCTACCCCAGTTGAGGCCACCTCAGTTCTGAGATCCTGTGCCTCTGTGGATGACCCCTATGGAGTCACATAAAACCAAATAGTGGTAACACCAGTACCACAGAGAAGTGGTCTCCACGCTGTGCTTGTTGCAGGAGAGCTTCAGTGGCCACTCAAGGCGGAGAGGCAAAGAGGCGAGGCCTGGAGCCCTCCTGCCATGGAGCAGCCTGGGTCTCCACTCAAGGGACCTGTGTCCTGAATGGAAACAAGCAAAGGACACTGTGAGGACTGGATTTGGCTGTGAGAAACAAAGACCTAAAATAACAAGACCTAAGCAAGATCAGACTTTATCTCTCTTTTACATAAAAGCTGGGAAGTTGGCCAACCAGGCCTGGCGCAAGTGCTCAGCTGCAGAGTCCTCTGGGACCCCATTTCCTTCCAGCCCACTACTCCCCAATCCTTAGGGCTGTGGGGGCTGCTTTGTCCTCATGTCCAATATGGCAAGCTGACAGAGCCAGTGTTCTAGGAGGAAGCAACGAAAGATTTTGGGACAAAGAGCACCTGCCAACTCTTTTCTCCTCTTAATGAACTTTTTATTTTAAAATAATTTCAGGGTCAGGTGTGGTGATGCATGCCTATAATCCCAGCACTTAGGAGGCTGAGTCAGGAGGATCGCTGTGAGTTTGAGGCCAGCCTGGGCTACAAAGTGAGTTCAAGGCCAGTCCAAACTGCATAGTGAAACACTGTCTCAAAAAAGAAAGAAAGAGAAAAAATAGTTTCAAAATAATTTCAGGTATACAGAAAAATTCTGACAATAGCACAGAGAATTTTCATAGAACCCACAATCCGGTTTACCCCATTATTAATATCTTAAGTTAGTACTGTACATTTCTCAAGGTTAATGAACCAATATAGATAAATTATTTTTAACTAAAGCCTACATTTTATTAGGTTCTCTTAGTTTTTACCTAACGATTTTTTTTCTGTCCTAGGTTCTCATTAGAGACCACTTTACATTTAGTCTTCACGTATCCTTAGGCTCTCCCGACTGTGACAGCCTCTGAGGCTTTCCTTGTCATCGACGATCTTGACAATTTTGAGGAGTACTGAAAATGTGTTCTGCAGAATGTCCCTCAATTGGGACTTTTCCAGTTTGTTTTTCTCAGAAATAAATGTGGAATTTGTTGTATTTTGTTTTTCTCATGATTGGATCCCAGTTACAGGTTTGGGGGAGGGGGACCACACAGAGAAACTGTCATTCTGTCCTATCATAAGGACACCTTGGTTGCTTCCAGTTTTTGATGATTATGAATAAAACTGCTACTAACCTTTGCAAGCATGTCTTTATGTGGCATACCAACCCTCTTTGAAAGAAGGTTATCAAAGACCACTCTGTAAAACTTTACTTCTACCTCACAAGCTAAATGTAGCTGGCTGCAAGCAGCTTCCAGAGGCCGATAAACGCTGGCTTCATTCTGTGCCCCAGTAAGATGTAACCATTTCCCCGCTATGGGAAAAGAAGGAGGGGAGAGATTACAACAACCAACCGGCTCAGCCTCCTCAAGCAGAGCAGGGAGGAGGCAGCATGGGGGAAGTGTGAAGCAAAGCACGAACTCAAGTACTCAACTCTTGTCATTGGATGTCCCAAGAAAAGGTTGGTCAACTGTCCCTGAGTCTACAAACAGCCTTGTCATAGGAAAAAGCTCAATAATTCACTCATTCAGAAAGATGGATTGAGCATCTCAGGTAAGAAGGCCCCTGGCCTTGCTGCAGTTCACATCCCAGCGATAGGGTCTAAGCGTACTCCAGGCCTCGCATTTATCTATAAGAAGGCCAAGATAGCATTTCTCAATTAAGTAATGGGCAAGTCTTCCTAAAGTCCCATCTTCAAAACTTGTCTAAGATTTATTTTAACATCAAAAGTGTTTCTTCCAGAGTCTAAGGCTTGGGATAAAGGTGCCCACTAATATAAAGAACAGGTTTATGGGTAGGCATATACCAGAAGGAAATGAAGTCAACACACAAAGGAGATACTGGAATGCCCATGTTTTGTTTTGTTTTGTTTTTGTGGGTACCTGGGGGTCCACCTCAGGACCTTGCACGCCAGCAGGCGCCCGTGCCGCTGAGCGATATCACCGGACCCTTTTTCTTGTGTGGGTTCCAGGAGTCGAACTCGGGCCCTCGCGCTTGCTGGGCAGGCACTTAAGCTGCTGAGCCATTCTCACCGGCCCATGCCCATGTTTATTGAGGCATCATTCACTGTAGCCAAGACATGGAACCCACCTGGGTACCCTTCAACCGATGAATGGATAGAGTAAATGAGGTGTACATATACACAGGGCCTTCACAGCTGTGAAGAAGAATGAAATCATGTAATTTGCAAGAAAATGGATGGAACTGGAGATCATTATGTTAAGTGAAATTAGCCAGACACAGAACGATGTATCACATGTTTTCTCTCATATGTGGAAACAAACAAAGAAACAAAAGATGACCTGAAAATAGATGAATTTGTAGGGAAAGGGAAGAAGTCCAAAGAGAGAGGAGAGGGAAGGGAAGACAAGATAGGCATGTATGATCAATACATGATGTATACATGGATGGAAATATCACATTGGGCCCTAGTGTTTTGCACAATTAATATGATTGATTAATTATTTTAAAAAGAGAACAGGTTGAGCACCCAGCCTCCCAGGCACTCCTCAGGGATGAGAAGCATGGAGAGAGAAAGTAGAACAAATTACTAGACCTAGGCTCCAAAGGGGCAGGGGCAGGGGGTCAACTATGTTATATATCAACACAAATGAACACACATAAAGATTTTAAATCTTCTCCCCTTGCTGGGGAGCCTTTAAAAAGTGTTTTTACTGGGGCCCAATCATTGCTGGAGATCCAAATAAACCTTATATGCTATTTCCAACTCCTAATCCCTAAGTGAAAAGGTATTCTCATTGCCCCCTTGTTGCCTCTAGCTGGTGCTCATATAGAAATTGTTGCACTATTTCACCCTCCTTTGTCCTATCGTGAATTACATGCAGGTTTAACTACCAACCTGGATGAAAGCTCCTCAAGGGACATGAACTTAGTTTCCTTTGCTGCCTCCATGATTCCTGCATTTAGGGCGCAGCTGTGGTGGGCAGCCCAAAGATCCAGCTTTCTCCCTTCTCTCACCCCATGATCCAGGCCAGCTGTTGAAATCACCAGAGCCTCAGTTCTTCATCTGTGCATTGGGGCCAACACTCTACCAGGGTACTTGTATGTAGTGACAATGTAACAGCTCCAAACACCCTGCACCATGACTGGCCCATAGCAAATACTCAGAAAGCACTGAATGAAAATACAAACAGATGCATCTTGGAGTGTCAAAGGGATGAATTAACACATGACTGTGTGACTGTTTCTCTTTGGAATGGTGCAGACAAGCAACGGCTGGAGTTATGTTAATTCCCATTAATATCCTCAGAGGGTGCGGGGGAAGAAGATGGACTAGCCAGCCTTGAAATGCAATGAGATCCTGTTTTTATCTCCTTTGCTACAGCTTTATTGTAGTGAAATATGTTCACTTTAGCAGAGGGCAATCACCCTAAATAGACAAATGCAAGAAGCCTGAGATGCCAGCGGGAATTTGCGGCGCATCTGCCCTGGACGCCCAGCTCCGGGCCGTTTGGGTTTATGTATTAAAGCTGCCCACAGATGTGATTGTTCTGAGCCCGCTGATGGATATTTGCCGCGGTTAGGCTGCATTAGACTCAATTTATCCCCCAGCTCTCATTGTTGCTATTGATTGATTTTTAAATTAGATGAAGGCAATCAGTAAATACCACCCAATCAAGTTCTAAAAACATACAGGAGATTAGACAATTTAGGGTAATCAATGGAAATATTCCTTGATTTGCTACCACTCAATTTTGACCATAAATTACAACTATAACTTGCAAGTTAGTAAGCTATAAAGCAAGTGGATGTGACAAGAAAAACTATAAGAAATGAATTAAGGGGCTGAAGAAGCACCACTGATGTCCTATAATGAGCTGAAATGCCTTTTCCTTCATATTTTGCATTTCTTGTTGAGCTTAATCACCAGTGATAGGTCAAGACATAGAGGAGAACTGAAGATGTGCCTATCCTTTTTTTAAAAAAGCAGGTGGTGAGGAACACATCTGTGTACTGTGGGGTAAACATAATAGCTGTGCTTCTTTTTAGCCGACAAGTTTGAACAACAACTGATCAACCTAATTTTGTGGTTGCAAATAAATGTCATATAATTTTAGGCTCAAAATCCCAGTTTGTTAAAACCCTCACCTACCTCACAAACACTTTCAAATGCTAATTTGCAAGTCACACTTCTGTACTGTTATTTCCTACAAAGTCTAAAATGTAACAATAATTAAATGTAATTTTAGACCAGCACTTCATACTCTTCAAAAGCTGTATTTGTCTGATTGCACAATCTGCCCATCTACCATATTTTTAAGGGAAGCACATTTGTACTATGGATTAATTTTTCTTTCTCCACCCCATACTTATGAGATTGAAAGGAAATGAATTTGCTTTTGGGAGCTCATGATATTTCAGCAAAGGTGAAGAATCCACACTACACTGTATTCATTCATTCATTCATTCATTCATTCATCAGTACATGTAAACATTAAGACAGGTTCTCTTTAGTTTTCTTATCTCCTTTCTTCTCTCCCCCCGCCCACCCCATGTCTTTTGTCTTTGTAAAGGTAGGAAGTGAATAATCGAATTCTGCTGATGCCTGTGTTTTAGATCACATTCATTGTGGGAACAGCCTTCCTCCCTCCCAGGGCCATTGTGAGCACCAGACAAGGTCTTCTTGGGTTGTAGTACACAATGTAGAGTGCAGCACACAAGCAAAGGGTCCAGTCCACCAACTAACAATGGTGGGCAATAATGACTTGCTCCAGAGACTGATGATGGTCTAAGTTTAGCTAGCAAATAAATTTCATTTGACCTGCATGACATTAAAACTTTTATAATTAGTTGCTAATATTTAAAAATCAGAAAACTTCAAGAAAAACTCAGATTTCCACATTCTCTAGGAAAATCAGATGATGTGACAGCATGACCCACATTCCCACCTGGCAGCCATTGGCTGGAGCTGAGCAGCAGCCTCCTTCCGTAAACAGGAACGTGCTCTCCGGGGCAACCCAGTCCCCACCAAGCCCTTTGTCATCACATCTGACCTGCTCCATTCATTGACACTTCTTGCCCAGCCTGGGGAGGAACATGCATTTTCCACTCTTGCTCTGAGTATTTCCAGGACATACTAGTCTGTTTCCAACTTCTTTCAATTATCCTGAATGAATGGCCAGTCTGTTTACTGCCACTCAAGTATAAGCGCCCCAAGGGCCAGGCTCCATCCTGTTTTCTTGCTGCCTTGCAGCTGGCCCGGGCAGGAGAGGACACCTAGAAGGTCGCAGTAGATGAATGAATAAGAGGGAGGCTGGGGAGGTCTGTAGGAGGCAGGCTATTTCCAGAGTGGCATGGCAGAGATGTCTGATGAGCCAACCAGTACTAGCATCCCAATAGGTGATGCTCCCTGCACGAAGGTACCTGTGGATGCTGGTCAGGGAGACTGAGAGCCAGGGAAGGTAGAACGCGCTAGAAGCCTGTTGTTCCCTATGGCCTCCACTGCTCGGGAATGAACTTCCTTCGTCCTCCTGCAGAGAGAGGGTGGCAGGACACAGGGATGATTCATCCTGTCTGGCAGCTAGTCTTTGTTGAGTACAAAGCATTCTCTTGCTTTGTCTTTTTAATCTCTCGCCACAACCCTGGAGAGAAAAGACTCAGGCAGGCCACTTGCCCACTGTCTCCGAGTGGGTAAGTGAAGTTGCTGAGGCTGGGTCCTAGGACTCTTGGCAGTGGTCTGGCAGAACATCATATCATGGCTGCCCCACACTGTGGCGGGCAGCTGGCTTCCTCAAGGTTTTCCAGGAACAGAAGGAGCATCCCACAAGGGAATATCTGCATGCAGGCTCAGAGGCTCTTCCTGCTTGTAGTTCTAGAGTTGTCACCTCTGAACAGAACAAAAGCAGCCACTTTCTCCCAAGGACAGGGAGCCAAGGGTGGGGGAAAAGAGGGAGGAGCCAAAAGCCCATTGGTTAAAAGTTTCAACTTGTCTGTGTCTAATTCTGGCTCCACACTTTAACAGGCACTTCAGCCATTTGTGTAACTCTGTGCCTCAGCTTTTCCTACCTGCAAAGTGGAGTGATTAATGATGATTCTCTCTCGAGTCTGCTGAGCAATATTAATACACCCAGAACATCAGGAGCTAATATTTCCTGAGCACTTACTAAGTGACAGGTGCTGTTCTAAGACCTGGGCAAGTGTTCAATGCACCAGACACATAGTAAGGATCTTATGAGTGCTTGTTAAATAAATCACCTTCTTGTATCCCTATAACTTCATGAGATAGGTTTCTTATTATCCCATTTCGTAGGTACTTTGAACTATATGAAACTGATCTCTGTTGAATCTCAAATCATCAAGAATCAGCAGTTTCATGTGGATCGATGCACTAAGGGCTTGGTAAAGCTTCCTGATTAAGATATTGAAAACGGTGTCTTGAGTCTGAGGAAGAGAATGTGAGGGTGTGTCCCCAGGCCAGCCCCTCCCAAGGTCCTTGAGGGCTGGGGAACTTTAGAGGAATTGCCTGGGAGGTGACCAGGAGAAGTGAGCTTTACTTTATCATGGTACAGACTAAAAGGGCAGACCAATTAATCATGGAAGTTTCTAAAAGTGCTTTTATTTTGCCATTTAGTATGCCAGCGAGATCATTTCCCTTAATGTATACTCCTGGTATTAACACGCCTTAATCCATCACACGCTGTATTATGAAATTACTGTGTTTTATTCCTGGGTCCTGCTGAAGATCATTAACCCAATGCTTCCCGAGCCATACATCATCAGAGGGATTACCTCACAGGTCCAGGGACTCTGTTCCCTCGGCTGCATGGCGGGGCAGCCCCAGTCATTTTTCCTCACCTCCTCTGACAGACAGGGCTGTTTGCATTAGTGAGCAGATGGCTCCTGAGTGAGAAGCAGACATTACCTCCCTCTCACCACCTCTCTTTCCAGTGACCCAGGTTTCCAAGGGACACAGCCAAGAGGGAGGCAGGATCCCTCCAAAGTCACCTTTCCCCACTGCTTCTGGTGCCCTCAGGCTAGCCACGGGCTGCTCTTATGCCATCACACCTATTAGGGACTTTAGCTGTCAGATTCCACCATCCTGTGACTCATCTCCTGGCTACTCACTCTTCTCTGGGGTCAGCAGTGGGAAGGCAGAGGTCCCATACGCATCCTGGACTAGCTAGCTCAAGGGGTAGCCCTGTGCCATCTGCCTGGATTGCCCCCACTCCATCCTAACATGGCCTTTGCCCTATTTGTCTCATTGCCCCCGATCCACCTTATTCTTCCTTATTTTTTTGAAGAAACACACCAGTTTCCATAGCTTTCTACACTATTTTATTTTTTTATTATTATTAGTTTTTAATTGCCAAGTAAAATATTTGTATTTATGGCATACAACATGATGATTTAATATATGCATACCTTGTGGATAGGCTAAATCAAGTTATTTAACATACATATTACCTCACATCATTTCTGCCTATCTGTGGTGAGATCACTTAAAATCTACTCTTTTAGCAATTTTCAGATATATAGTATCTTGTTGTTAACTGTAGTCACCATATCATCTCTTGAACAGTAGCCAGTCATTTCTTGACCTAATTCCTCCTGCCTAACTGAAATTTTGCATCCTTTGACCAACATTTCCCCAATATCCCAGCCTCTGGCAACCACCACTCTACTCTGTTTCTGAATTTGACTTTTTTTTAGCTTCCACATATGTGTTTGTCAGCTTTCCATCGCTGTGACAAACTACCTGAGAAAACCAATCTAAGGGAGGAAAGTTCTATTTTGGTTTTTTTGGGGGTTTTTTTGTGGGTACCGGGGGGTCGACCTCAGGACCTCGCGCGCCAACAGGCACCAGTGCCGCTAAGCGATATCACCGGCCCCTTTTTCATATGTGGGTTCTGGGAGTTGAACTCGGGCCCTCGCGCTTGCAAGGCAGGCACTTACACTGCTGAGCCATCTCACCGGCCCGAAAGTTCTATTTTGGCTCATGGTTTCAGTCCATGGTCACTTGGTTCCATTGTTACTGGGCCATAGTGAGAGAGAACATCATGGCAGGGGGTGAGGAGATAGGCACATGGCCAAGTAGAGCTGCTCACTTCATGGCTGACAGGAAGCAGAGAGTTAGCGAGGAAGGGGCCAGAGATGAGATATACCCTTCCAGGGCATGCCTCCAGTGACTTACTTCCTCCAACTAACCCCATCTCCTAATGACCACACAACCTCAAATTGTGAATCCATCAATGTTCTAACCTGTTGATGAGGTCAGAGCTCTCATTATCCAATCACTGTCCAAAAAGCCCCACTGTAGGCTTAGTAACTACAGTCAATAACGAGGTACTACATATGGGAACATTGTTGTGTTGGAGATCAAGCCTTCAACTCTTGAGCCTTATGAGAGACACTTCAGGTCCAAATCATAACAAGTAAGTGAGATCAAGTGGTACTTACCTTTCTCTACCCGGCTCATTTCACTAAATATACTGTTCTCCAGGTTCATTTGTGTCGTTGCAAATGACAGGATTCCCTTATTTTTAAGGCTGAATAGTAGTCCACTATGTATGTGTACCACATTATCTTAATCCACTTATCTGCTGATAGACATGAAAGTTGATTCCATATCTTGGCTATTGTGAATAGTGTTACAATCAACACAGCATGTAGATGTCTTTTGGACATCCTGATTTCATTTCCTTTGTATACATACCCAGTAGTGGCATTGCTATATTATATTGTAGTTGTATGTTTAATTTTTTGAGAAAGCACCATACTGTTTTCCATACTGGCCTACTAATTTTTATTCCCTCCAACAGTGTACCAACTTATCTCATTTTTTGAACTCAAACCTTTGTGGGTGACTTCCGTATTATCTGGTTTTTGCCCATCCTTCTCTGTCCACCAGAGGCTTTTATCAACTAAAAGGATCTCAAATCTACCACGTCTCTTTTTTCCCTACATCCACCCTAACCCAGGCTCAGAGGAACACAGTCGTCCCTGTCTGGTCTCCCTGCTCAATTCCAGGCTGTGAGATGCTTTATGCACAGCACAAAAAGAGAGAACTTCTAGAAACACAAACCCCCACGATGTCAGAAATGTCCTATAGTTTGATCTATGTGTGACACAGGAGTGAATCCACATGTATGAGTATTTGTTAAGACATTTAAGGCCGGTGAGATAGCTCAGCGGCATAAGCGCCTGCCTGGCAAGCGCGAGGTCCTGAGTTCAGTTCCCGACACCCACATAAAGGGAAAAAAAATAAAGAGACATTCACTACGATACAAGCACTTGCCATGGTCCCTGAATGAATTTTATTCTACAATAACGTTAATGGAAAAAAAAAATGAGATTAGATCCTTCTCTGGAAAATCCTCCAGTGATTTTGTATTTTCAGATGGAATTATGGAGCCCCCTATTCACACATCATGGTGACCACAGCAGTCATTTAGAAACCCAGGAACTCAAATCTCTGAAGACACTTGTCTACATACAGAAAGGAAGCAGAACACCAGGCAGGGGGTGCCTCTTCACTCTTTGACCCTGGGGCCCAGTGAGGATTTGCAGGGGGAGGAGGTGTAAACACAGCTGTGCTTACACATGCGCAAAGGGTGCCATCCTGAGGAACTGGCCAATCCACGTGGCATTGCTCCATGTGGGCGGGGCCTGAGGTTTATTCCTGATGTATGTAGGCTTGAGGCTGAAGGTGTTGCATTCTCAGATGGAAGCTGATGAGTAGCCGGTGTATCTTCTAACACTATCCTATTGGCAGAAGGTGGCCCCATACACACGCGTGCACACAAACTTCTTTGTCACATGCTGGAGCTTCCTCAGTCAAGCTCCGGTGATGCCTGAGAGAAAGAGGCAGATAGTTGGGTGCTATCTGTCCAAAAGGAACTGCCTGCAACTGCAGGTCACCTCAGAGGGGCCACAGGGACACAAGATGGGTGTCAACAGAAACTGCTAGGGAGTCGCTGTGGCTCTCTAGACTCCCCGTAGTTACCTGGCATTACACTCTGTGTCAGTAGCCGTAACTATGGACTCAGTCCCCAAGTGCCCTGTAGGTGACTCCACGATGCAAGGGCCATGGGCTGCTGGACTTCCCGCAACCAAGTGGCAGTCCCCAAATGTCTTTGCCAGGTCTCATCCATTGCCCCCTTCAAGGCAGTGCTGAGGACCCAGATGTTGGGGAAATCTATTCTTACATGATAATTTTCATTGGTATCGGCTTACAACTTAGTAGGCCTCCTAAAAGGCATATTGCTTCATTCCATCCTCACTGGAGCCTAAGTGAGAAGGGCTACAAGTTCCCACTTATAGCTGAGGAAACTGAGGCACCAGAAAGAGCTTGTCTGCTGTCCTACTGTAGAAAGAGCACATCAAGTGTTTATAGCTCTGGACAGCCATGAGGAATGGTGAGAGGACCCACCGGGCAGTCTCATAAGCCCAAATCTTGTCACCTGCGGTACCCATGGGCCACACTCACCACTGACCTGGTGACAACCGAGTCAGGCCCCAGAGGGTTCATGCCAGAGTTATACGCCCCTGCCCTCTGGAGTGTAAGCCCCTGGTCACAAAGAAGGAAGGGAGGGCCTGAGGACTGCAGTGATGGGCCCCGGGCAGCTGCTGTGACAGAGGGCAATGGTCAGACCAAGGCATGCCAAGCCTGTGGATATGCCCCCCATGACACAACTCAAGACAACTTTGCTCTCTTGCCTTGGAACCCAGCCAGGCATGTGAAGCTGAGCAGCTCTACTCCCAGGGCTGAGTTTGACTGAGATCACTGGGGGCCATTACCACAGTTCCTTTCGTACGTCTTTGTCCCTGCTGGCTCCTTTTCTTAGAAGGGAAAAGGGTATGAAGAAACACAGGAGTGGCATCTGTGAGCAGCTGACACCAACATATTGGCCAGGAAAGAGATATAGGTGAACCCCTTGCACAGAGAGTAGGTTTGGTGACTTTCCCCAGATCAGAGGGAAATACTTGGTTACAGATTAATAACCAAAGCACAGATTGTTCTGGACAAATTTGTTGAAAAGTCAGAAACTACACAATGGCCAGCAACACCAAAGGTCAACAAGCAGCTGGCTTATCAATAATCCCAAATTGCACTTTTTTTGGAAGAAAGGATATGAATGTGGGCCACTGGACTTTGTAACAGTAACACCAAAATGACCTGGCATTTCAGGGTTGGAAAATCAACAAGGCAGAACGACATAAAAGCTGCACTGGCTGAGGACACCGTTTAGGCTGGGATTTCCACGAAGGGGACAGCTGAGCTGTGGCTTGATCGGTGGAGAGACAGCATGGGGAGAACAGCCAAAAGGCCAAGGTCAGACACTGTATCAGTCAGTTTTCCATTTCTATACCAAAATATCTGAGGCTGGATAATTTATAAAGCAAAGAGGTTTATTTAGCTCACAATTTTGAAAGCTGAAAGTCCAAGATTGAGCAGCCCCATTTGTTTGGCCTCTGGCTTTTGGCATCAAGGTAGGGGTGAATGTGAAGGAGATCACATAGTGAAACAGGAAGCCAGAGAGTAGGGAGGCCACTCCAGATCTCCAGTGGCCAGGGCTCATTTCCTGGCCTGTGACCTTTCCTGGCCTGTGACCTTGAGTTCACATTTAACCCATTGGAGTTTTCAGACACAAAAGGAAAGCAAAACCTCACAGAATAACTGTGCTTCCAGAATTCTTAACAGATGGATGATGAACAAATATAATAATCTAAGCTTCTCTACTGTAAGGCTTTTAGGCATCTACCCTTTTCCTGAATGTGCTTTTCCTTAGTCCACCCATGGCTGCCCCTTCTTGGTGTCAGCTTAAATACAATCCTCTCAACAAGGCAATGTCTGACCACTTTCTCTAACTAGGGCTTCCCCATTGCTCACTTTCTCTCTATGCATCCTATTTACTTATGTCACAAAATCTGCATCTTGTAATAGCTATTTTATTGCTTCCTCACCCACCTGTGTTTTGTCTCTCCCACCAGTCACTAAGCTCTTAAGTGTGGGGACTTTTTGAATGTTTTGTCCACTGCTGTGTAAGTAGACAGTGCCAATCACAGGATAGATGTATCCATCTATCCTGGATGGATGGATACACACATAGATGAGAGAGAGAGAGACGTATAGGTGGAAGGATGGATGGATGGATGGATGGATGGATGGATGGATGAAAGGTTATTATAAAGATCAAATGAGAGAGTGTGTCTGGAAATACTCTGAAAGGTGTGATATTAATGTAATATGTCCTTGCCGCATGATATTGCCAGGCACTGTGACAGATGTTTTACAAACATCACTATCTCTGATCGTTCAACTCTGCCTCATGGGTGCTACGATGCCATTGTACAAATGGAGAAACAGGATAGAATTCTTGTGAGGTTGAGTAACTGCTCGAAGATCACAAGATTGGTAAGCTTAGGTAAACCTGCTTGAAAGTTTACATTCTTCCCAAAATGATTCCAAACGTCTCATCAGCAGCAAAATGACCAGGCATTGAAGTCCTTCTGGTTATGACAGATGTACAGTTGACTTCGTTAAATGAAGTGGCCCCGTAGTAATTTCTGAGTCATTCTGTCTCCTTTGTAAAACTTAATCTACCTTCTCTTTTACTGTCAGTTGTCCTTTCTTACTGCTGTAATCAAAGAACCTTCACTTAACATCAATCCATCTCAAAGGAAACATTTCTTCTAATCATTTCTAATATGAAATGAGTCCTTGTTAAAAGTGGGTGTAAAGTGGGAGTCAAGAATTGTTACCATGCCAGAGACCCTGGGTTCAATCTTTAATACTAAGAAAGAAAAAATAATTTCCAAGAATGTTGGTGAGTTAGTTGCAATCTCTGCTGATTCCTCTAGAGGATTTTTATTTTACGTGGGTTTTGTTGTTGTTGTTGTTTTGTTTTGTTTTGTTTTTAGTACCAGAAATTGAACTCAGGGCCTCATGCTTGCCAGGCAGACACTGTGCCACTGAGCTATATCCCCGGCCCCGAGGCTTTTTATTTTAAATTCTTAATTTCAGGAAGTTGATCCAGGGAGTTGAAATTTGAGGATTAGGTAGTATCCAGTTAAACAAGTACCATTTTACCTGTTTCATAGGATTCTTTGAAAAAATCACAAAAGAGAATAAAAGTGAAAGTACTTTGGGGGAACAACATGGCAATTTGAAGATACAGATATTTCAGAGTATGCTACTTCTGCTACTATTTAACATTTTATTGCAAGCTCATTATGGTATTGAGATTTCATTATGGTATCAACCACATTTCTTTATTTAATCATCACACAACCCTCTGAAGCAGCCACTGTGGATGTGCCCATGTTACAGAAATGAGTGCCAGTTGAGAGAAAGTAAGAGCTTGCCCACGTGAGGCCAGTACTCTGGGCCCCTGAGTGAACACTGGAGTGCTTACTGCTGCATTTCCCATGGTCAAAACAAAAGATTCCCCCAGAGGAACTCAGCACAGGACACAGTCTCTATGGAATCCACTCCAGCAGAAACGAGGACAAAAACTGCCCAAGAGAGAGCACGACTAACTTGGAAGTCTTGTGATCAAATTCAGGGTCCTAACTTTGTGCCCACTAATGGCTGACGTGGGATCCAAAGGGCTACTGGAAGCATCATGATTGTCGTAAATGCAGAGTGAGGCAGAGCCCCACAGTCCTCAGAAGAGAGCACTGTAACTGTCTCCTTCTCCTCCAGGAAGAAGACACTGAAGATGCCTTCAGATGGAGACACTGAAGTCCAGTGACATCAGGGAGCCACCACACTTGAGCAGCAGTCATCACACTGACCCGGAGTTCATAAAAAATGCAGATTTCTGGGCCCCACTCCAAATCAAACAAATCATAATCTCTAGGAGCAGAACCTAAAACTGCATTCCTAATAAGGTCCCCAGGAAGGACTGGATGATTGGCCGATTTGGAAAATTACTGGTGTGGAAGAGAAAGAGCCTAGGTTTGGGGTCTGGATTAGGTTGAAGAGTATCCTTCCAAAATTCATGACAAACTAGAACCTCAGAAAGTGACCTCGTTCTGAAATGGGTCTTTATCAGTATAATTTCAATCAATTTCCTATTCACTATAGCTGGGTTCCATAAAGTCACCACAAACACTGAATTAGAGAATTCTGAGCCATTGCTTCCAAGAGGAATGAGGGGGTTAAGATTCTGTGAGCCTTTGGTCATAATGTTTTCAACAATTAGTCACACGTATTCATGTGTGCGTGCACATTTCACATGCATTTCTGCTGGAAGACACCTTAATTTAACACATCTTGTTGATTCTTTCACATTGAACTCGTGACCAACAGCACTACAACTCATGCTTGAGCAAAGTTTATCTAATGCCTATATCTTCTCCATTAGACACATCAGTCTTCTTGTACATGGGAACACCAGACAGCATTTAGGGGGGCATTTCAAACAGCAAAATCACTAAGAAAAAGCACAAAATTGCAAAAAACAAAACAAACAGAAAAAAATGGCACTAAATAAACTGCAAAACAGACACTTGTTTATAAGAGCTGATACCTGGTTTGACCTCAACTGGGAATGTGTGTATCCAGTCATTCTAATTTTTCACTGCTCTTTTATCAGCAAATTACCATGTGTCTTGGTTTTAGGGTTACAGATCAATTTTCATGGCTATTTACCTACTCATGAAATCCACAAATAATGAGGATTTTTTGTGGTTAAGATGAGGGCTTACTGGATCCAGATGGGCCCTAAATTCAGTATGACTGGTATACTTTATAAGAAAAGGAGAGGACACACAGAGACAGACAGACAGACAGACAGATAGACAGATAGAGAAGGAAGAGGGCCATGTGATGACAGAGGCAGAGATTGGAGTGATGTAGTTACAAGCCAAGGAATCACAAGAATTGTCAGCATCCACCAGGACCAAGAAGAGGCAAGATCCTTCAAAAGGAACATGGCCCTGTTAACACCTTCCAGCCTTCAGAAGGGAGAGAATACATTTCTGCTGTTTGAAGCCACCCAGTTAGGACACCTAGATACGGCAGCCCTAATACACTAAACAATTCCGACAGACACATCAGCCAGCTCCAGGAATGGTAAGTGCAATTGTCATGCAGGTCCAGGGAACTCCTTCCCAATAGGAGCTGTTATGGATTGTGTCTAGATGTCTTTCCAAAGCCTCAAGTGGTCCTAGGTGGGGCTTATCAGAGGTGACTGGATCTAGAATGTGTGACACTAGGATTGATTCATGGTACAATGCTAGGATTAAGGGTGTGCATGCTACCCACACTAAGGGCAGGTAGCCTGGATAAGATATAAGGGACAGAAAGAGGGTCCCTGCTTGCCACTGTCTTCTGCCTGCAATGAACTGCTTCTCCTCTGTGATGCCCCTCTGCCATGGCACCCTGCCTTGGAGCCAGCCAACTATGGACTGAAACCTCTATGAACTGTAAGCCAAATAAACCTTTCTCCCTTTAACTTTGCTTGTTGGGTATTTTGTTTCAGCAACAAGAAAAGTAACTAAGACAGGAGCCAATCCAGCTCCTAGCCCTATAGCTTTGCCTCAAAAATCCTCCAAGACAGGAACTTCATAGCCCAAGTGTCTTGCACCTGTCTGGCACATGGTGCAATCAATAAGCACTCTGTGGGGTGTGGAAGGACCTCAGAGAGAAAGAATTATCAAGGTCCATCCTCCCCTGATGTCCAGGCTCTGGGCTTGTTGGAGGAGTGAATGGGTGCATCACATTTATGTTTCTTCCATAGCAGATGGGAAGAAAGAGCCCTGAGGCTGGTACAGATCACACACCTAGGCCGGGAGGAACATGGAGTTTCCTCCAGCCTCACTGCACACCTAGATTAGGCCCTGCACCAGGTCCCTCCACCATCCTTGTCCTAAGGACGCCAGTCAGATGGCCCTTTTGAAGAGCAGGATGGCCACACATGGTTTATTCTGAACACGGGTTGTTTTCATGTCCCCTGGCTGTGCATTCCTTCAGAGCAGGCTGACAGGAGGTAAGCAAGGTGGCTGGGCACTGCTGAGCACCTCTTAGGTTTGGTGAGTCAAAGACCACAGACAGGCAAACCTGGCAGCTGGAGAGATGCCCGGAGAATCAGGAGAACTTCTTCCTGGAATCCAGTCCTTTGTTCTCATGGGGAGGGCATCACCAAGTCCAAAACTCTTCTTTATCCCTTCCTAGAACCATGAAGTGGCAGAATAGGGAGGAGTCAAAGAGATGGCAAACCTGAGATCATACAGATCTGTCAGGACCAGACAGGTAACCAATACGGGTGACCAAACCAGGTGTGTGCCTCCAGAGAGCAGCTGCCCTGTGTATGCACCTGAAGGGTGGATACATTCAGTTATTAGTACTTTTAATGTTGCACCAAGTACAAAGCATCCAGCTGATCAGACTCAGCCCAGTGCCTATTATTCCAATTCCCTGATTGTCCCGATGGAGACCCTAACCCCTGGAGAAAAGTTAGGTATACTCGGGCCCATGTGGTAAACAACCCACGACATCAAGAAGAAAGCCCAGCTCTGCCAACACCCCAGCCCACCACCTTTTGTGTGCACATTCTGCTCTAGAAATCTGGACAGAGGACATCTAGAAAGACCTAGAAGACAGCCCATTTATAGGGCCAGGGAGGAAAGAAACTTGTCAAGCACATTGGAAAGTAGATATTGTTGGCTAGACGAAGGACTGAAACTGAAATGTGACTCATTTGTGTGTGTACATAGGTGTAACTGTGTTCCCTTCTTTCAAACTCTCTGTGAGGGCTAAACAGTACCTGGTATATAGTAGATGCTCAATATGTTAATGAGTTATAGATGACTGAAAACTTAGAAATCCTGTTTTGGAAACTTGCAAGTCAGGAAGGTATTTTCCCGGCATCCATTATTCCCAGAACTATTGATATTTTTCCCCAAATTCCTGAGCATTCTCTTTGAGTGCCAAGACTGACATGGCCTCTTCAAATTCATAATGAGTATGCAATAAACAGCAAGCAGCTCAAGGTGAGTCATTCATTAATCATAAACGAAACAAGCCCTGACCAAGCACACATTGGCACACACCATAAAAAGAAAAGAGAGGAAAGAGTTGCCCAATCTCTTTAATATTAACTGTGTTACATTTTTTCATATGAGTTCTAAGAATGATCATGTCCCACTCTGGGTTTGTATGAATCCAATCTAAAGTCAATTTCCCTTGAATACCTCAATGCCTGCTTTGTGGGTGCTGAGAGGAAGATGAGGGACTTTGGAACCACAGTCACCCCTGGCAAGGATGCCTAGCTGGCAGTGCTCCTCCAGGGGCCTTGTCCTCATCACTTCTTCAGAATTGCCTGATATGTTCAGGGGGAGGCAGAGAGCAGCCTGAGAACCTGTCCTTGGGAGGCACAGGTAAGGAGTGACAAGTGCTCAAGAGTGCCACCTGTTGGGGAGGTGAGCACTGCAAAGACTGCTCATTTTCTTCTCTCACACTTGCCCTCAGATATAGGGCAAACTGAGCCTCTTATAAACGGGCAAACTGAGCCTCAAAGTGTGGATGAGGCCCAGCACAGAATTCTTTCCACACTCCACACCACCTTCACGGCAGCAGGGCACAGGACTCCAAGCTCCTAAAAGGTAACTGTTGTTTTACAACTGGTCATCTGTCCCTCCAAGGGCTGTTTGGCTGTCCAAAGTGGAAGACACTGGATTGTCAAATACCACCCTTTGTGCTTGCTGTGATAGCTGAGCACCCTGTCCCTCCTCAGCCCATCACTGACTCCATTGTCTGTCTCCAGCTGAGGAAATGGCTGAGCTGTACCGTGCACCCTGATTAGTGCACAGCTCCCCGAGAGGATGCCAGGGCCTGAGTGGCATGGACACGCCCACCCATGTAATTTGCACAGCATGGGAGTTCTGTGATACAAAGGTGAGATTCAGGATTTTCCCCAAAAAAGCCCAGAGATGGAGGGAAAAGATAAGGAGATGAAAAAAAAAAAAAAAAAAAAAACCTTGACACAAATTACCTGGTACTTGCTGGGGTGGAAGGAGGTGGTGGGAACTGCCGGGGAATGTCTGGTTAGTACCATCTCTGTAGAGCAGACAGGCCAGCTGATGGGTGGGGGCTGGGCTGGGGAAGAAGCTCCTGTGGACCTGGTATGAGCATAGTTTGGAAACCCGGGGATGTCAGGAGGACTGATCCTAAGTTCTCTTGCATGGGAGTTCCAAATGCCAGGGGACTAGCAGGCTGCAGCAGAATCACCTGAGGACTTGCTAAAAATTCAGACAACTGGCTCTCACTCCCAGCAATTCCGAATCAGAAAATCAGGGGTGTCACCAGGGCAGCCATATTGCTGGACTCCCAGCATCTTCCTAGTGCAAAGCCCACTGGGAGTCACCCTTCATTTGACAGAGGAAAAAATTAAACCCAGAAGGAAAAGGGTTTGTTGGGCAGTTTGGTCAAGACCCCCTAGAAAGTTGCAAATATGTATTCCAGTGGCCTCTTGATTCCTTCCTCCTTTCCTCTATCTTCCCTCTTTCTTCCCTCTTTTATTCATACGTTCATTCAAAAAAACATTTGTTCAAGACCTGGCTGTGTGCCAGACATTGTGTTAGGTACAAAACCAGCCTGGATCTCTCCCTAGAGGGAGCAAACACTAGAGTAGGAAAGATCAAACTTAATCACACAGGTAAATGTAAAATTACAACTGTGACCAGGAGAGGCGCATGAAAGGTGGGAGGAAGGGGGCCGGGGATTTGACTTCACAGAGATGGCCTCAGTGACCTCATCTGTAAAGTGGAGTCTCTTCATTTGTCCTGCATCCTTCCCCACCTGGACAGCTCATGCAGGAAGTTAGCAGGGAATGGACTTTCGCAAACATGGAAGTAATTCTCCAAATGCTAGGCTTATCCTGACTCTGATAGGCATTTAATAAATGTTTGTTGAGTTGAATTGCTGAATTGAATTATTCTACAAAAATAAAGCAAGGATTAGCAAGAATCCTTAGCACCGACCCAGTGTTCACTCAATTTTCCTGTTTGTGCTGAGAAGACACGGTCTGGTTTACCAGATCTAAGAGAAGCCTTCTGCCAACCCCTGGAATGTCAGAACTGGAGGACTCTCAGACATCATCTGGTTCTACCTGCTGTCAGCTTCACAGAATGGGAAATTGACGTCCAGATGGGGAAAATATTATTCAAGTTCACACATAGGAAGAGTGGCAGACCCAGGCTTCCCGAGTCCCAGAGCAATTGAACAGATGATAAATTAGGAAGAAAATGGACATGTCTTGGGCACCCAGATACTAGAGGTTGTAAATCTGTGTGGAAAATCCTAAGGATGGAAGCTTCCTCCATGCATTCAATCAGGCTGTACTATAAGATCAGTCCCTAAGTCTCCAGAGTGTTTTTCTTCAGGCCACAGCCAAGAATAAATGTCTATGTATGTTTGGTAGACACTGATTGCTTTCAACATTTTATTTCCTGGTAAAAGTTCCCATATTTCTCTTTGGGGAACCATTCTTTCTTCCTATTTCCAGTTCATGAGGCTTAGGTACAGTGAATCTACCTGCTCCCAGGGAAGGTGCGCACATATCTCAGACCCAGCCAATAAGCTTACTCCATCTCCCTGGCCAGTGATTGGTCCAGGGAAGGACGTGAGAATCAAGATAATCCAATAGGAATCAGCCCTTGGAATGTAAGTGTAACTATTGGGAGAGAGAAACTATATTTCTAATGATTTTGTTACTCTGGTAAGATGTTATCCTGGAACTCTTGGCAGCCATCTTGCTACTGAGCTGGGCAGTTTGTCCATTAGTGAGTCAACACAAGGAGAGTTGGGGGACAAGAAATGAGGAGAAAATGAGTCTTGATGATATATATATATATATATTATATATATATATATATATATATATATATATATATATATATATATATCCTGGGTGCAGCCATTCCTGAGGCTAAATGCTCTGTACTTTTCAGTTATGAAAGGCAGTAAATTCCCTGTAACTGGCTAACTCATATGGTAGAGACAGCCCCTAGGGATCTGTGGAGTTTTTACTGCAAAGTAATTGCTAAGTCAAGGACATTATTTCTCAGTGTTCCTTACAACTAGGTGATGCCCTGCCACTGAGTTCTGACCAGTGAAATTGGAAACAGCAGTGAAATACATCACATCCACCAAAACCTTCCATATGATCTTTCACCCTCTCTTTTTCCACCCACTGACTAAATGTCAAAATGCCCAGGATGTTCCTGGGAGCCACGAACAGAAAATGGCATCAGGCAAAGTCCCTGGAGCAGAAGTAAATTTCCATTGTGTTAAGCCACTAAAATACTGGGGCTTCTTTTTAATAACCAATACCATTATTTTCATTAATTCCCCTAGTGTTCCCATCAGGGTTCTTAGTTATAAACAGCAGAAGTCAACTCTGGCTAACTTAAGCTGAGAAGGAATTACTGAAAAGATAGTAGCTGCTCACAGACATCCAAGAGGGTAGGAGGCCCAGGACTGAGGGCTGTGCTGCTCAGAACTATGCCTGGATTTATGCCACAGAACTAGAACTAGTTATGGTTTATATCTAGATGTATCCCCAATGGCTGCTTGCACTCATAGGAATGGCTTTTGAAAGAATATTGACATGAGGGTGCTATAGCTGACTCGTGTCAAGAGATGGTACCTAATCAGTGTAAGCAGACTGCGAGGCATGGCTTGGAAGGATATATCTCTCTCCCATTTGCTCCTCCCTTCCATTTCTACTTCCTGGCCATGACAGCAGCCTTTCTCTACCCAGGCCCTTCTACCACGCTGTATGTGTTTAAGCCTACTGAACATTGATGCTTCTGATCTGTGAGCCAAAATTAACTTCTCTTTTAAATTGTGTCTGTTGGGTATTATGTGTTGATGAGAAAATGACTGAGACACCACTGCAAATGCCACTGAGCACCTATATCTCACCTTGCCCATTGGCAACACAATGCTAGCCCCCGTTGCCACTCCTAGTACTGCTGCTCCTGCTGCCCCTGAGAAATGAACATAGCTGCCACCCTGGCTGCTATCTTCTCTGAAATGGATTCTGCAAATTCCCTGCTCCTCCACACCTGATGGAAAGTCTAGGTAGGTTTGCCTCAGTGCTTAGCCTACGCCATACAACCATACTCCAGTTGCAAAGGGGGCTGGGGACTTGAAGAGATGGCATTGTCCTCATTACTGGAGTGGAGAAATGGGCTGTGCTTCAAAAGATGGAGAATTCCCCAATCGTAGGAAGGGGGTTCAAACAGAGGAAAGCCAAAAGTGCTGACAAATGTGTGCTTCAGCCACCATGAGCTGGGTTTCTGTCACTAAAAGAGACTCACCAATAATGTGTCCCCTTATGCTTCAAATTTTGTGCAAAATAGACCATAGGCACCTTCAAGAGATTGTTCAAGGCCCTTGACATATATTATCTTATGTAATCCTCATAATGACCCTAAAGGGGTGGAAACTATTATTCCTATTTTATAGATGAAGAAACTGAGTATTGGAAAAGGAAGTTACTTGCCCAAGTTCACACAGCAAGGATATGATGGAATCTTCTTCCCAGTGTAGTGAGGCTTCCAGATTAAAATGACACTGAACTATAAACCAACCAAGCCAGAATATAGGTGGTGGGTCCATGGGCAGCTGCAGGAGTCTTTTGAAGTACAAGACTGAGGGGCCTCCTAGAAAGAGCAGATGTTGAGAAAGAGACTCAAATCTGACCAGCTTGATCAAGGAATGAATCCTTAGTAAGAGAATACTAAGGAAGGAATTAAGATTCTGAATGTGATTGGCAGGGGGAGCAGTGTGTCCCTGATATGTCTCCTGGGACAGCCTCGGAAACCAGCATCTGAGCCCTGAGAGCAAGAGAGCTGAAGGTGAACACTGGAAAGGCCAATTCACTCCCAACTATGCGCAAGACTTTGGAGGTCACATATATCACCGCTTTAGGACCCCTCTGGCAGGAGTAGCCTGGGGTGCAGGAGGCCTTCTCTTCCACTTCTCTGCAGACCCCCAAGCAGATGTGCACCACAAGGCACCAAGGCACTGGTAGTGGTTCCCGGAGAGGTCGGAGACTTGCTCCTGAGCGTGAGTGAGATTTCCCCCTGTGTGCTCTCTCCAATACCAAGAAGAAGTCCACAGGAGCAGAGAGGTGCTATCGTGCTGGGTGGTGACAAGCCAGTGGAACTTGATATTTCAATGCCAATGTGAACTTTGGTGGTGCCCCATGGCTGAAACTAGCATGGATGCACTGGGAGTTTTCTGTTTACTGCTCTACCCCCTCTCCACTCTTTTCCACCTTGCTCTTCCACAGATGTATGACCTACAGAACTGAGATCCCTTGCCTTTTGGTTTCTGCTTGGGCTCAACCAATGAAAGATACAAACCAATCTGTACCCCAGAGTTGCCATGCACTGACTGCACCTCTACCCCAACAAAGGTCACCAAAGTTCCTGCAGCAAGCCCTCTCTGTACAGCCTCCAGCCTTAAAGATCTGGTAATTGTCCTCTGTTCTATGTTCAGAGGAGGTTATGGATCACTGTTGGTCCTATCCCTGTGGGCTGTTCTACGCAGATGGGCTCCAAACACCCTGCCCATATACTGAAAAGAGTCCCGGTACTGAACTCTAAGTTCCCTAGCTTGAGTGTTCCATCTGTTTTTGGCCAAGACTGATTGATATGAAGACACTTGGATCCTAATAAGAGAAAACCTGCTTCATGATTTTGAGGGACAACATCATACTGAATTTTGCACCATCTTAGCTTTCTAATTTTTTCAGAGTTAAGCCCACCTGCACCAGAATGTTGGTGGGGTTTCCATAGATCCCTGACACATGGTAATCTTGTTGAAGTACTCTTGTTACCTTTGGGTCCTGTCCACTGGCCTTAGATCTGTCATTGTTGGGGAAAATGCCATAAACCAGGGAGTTCCTTCAAATGATTGAGGGGAAATGTCACAGAAACAACTACACCAGGAACTAAAAAATAGTAAAGGATGCTGAATCCCTAAAGGTACCAAAATGATGACAGGGCTTGAGCTCACCCATGATGGGGTTCAGGTTTGGAAAGGGCTTCTTGATACACAGGGGACTGCAGGTGCCCAGAAACCCACATTGCAAGTGGTCCTGGTTTAGACAAACTAGAGACAAAGTCTGTCCCTCCTGCAGTTCTGGGGTCTGGGACCCTTTCTCCAGAGTCCATGCAATCCAGAAACCCCAGGTGGGTGGTAGAAGGGACAACAGGGACAGCTCACTGCCTCCCACCCCATTCAGTTGTGCACATGCTCCCCAATCAATGAGCACTCATTTTTCCAGCTTATTTTTAGGACAACAAGTACACTCACTCCAGGGGAGTGAGCGACTCTTATACCTCAGAACTCCCTTCCCAAAGGCCAAGGAAAGATTCCTGACACATCTGGCCACTCTGGCCGTATTTCCCCTCTTGGAGGGTCGTGATCCTCTATGTTATTGTCGAACAAGCCCAACTGGGGGATAACACACTTCCAAAGAAAATTATTCCCAGAGAGAAGCCACAGTGGCCAGGCCCTGCCTCTGCATGAGTCCTCATATAAAACTCAAGGGGCTATGTGGTTTGGGTCATGGCTTCAGAAAGTAGACCATTTGCCCCAGGAGGAAGCCTGAATTTCTTTCTGCTCAAAGATTGTTACTTAACAGTCATAACAACAAAGCAAGGATGGGGGCTACAGGCAAGACAGAAATCATCTGGAAGATGCAGAAAGCTCAGTTTTGACTCTTGGACATCCCTCAGGGCCTTCACGGGTAGCCATGCATGTTGTACTGTGCAGCTGCCAGGGTGCCACCCACTGTGTGGTTATGGTGGCCTGGGATAACCATGATGACTTCTTCCCGGCAGGGGGCAGTAAGTGAACTGAGCAAGGGACACCTGTCTCTCATTCACCCATCTCATCAGGACCCAGGCCAACTTCTGAGACACCAGATCAGAAAGATGGCTAGAAATACACTTTTGGAAAATGTTCCCTTCATTATTTGAAAGGCTGTGGCGCATTCCCTGGGGCACCTCTGCCACCCTGAGTCCTCTGATGTGGCTTTCTCCCTCTCTGTCCCTCCCCACAGAGTAGCACAGGCACCAAGAAGGCCCCAGGGTACCACTCCATAAATTCTCTTTTCATTGGAGGCCTAGCAGATAATAATTTAAAGAACTAGTCACCGCTTGCAATTAAGCACAGAGAAAATAGATCAGGCCCATAATTTATGTCTGTGTGAGGTTGGGCTGGATTCGTAATTAATGTTTGCTCCCTTTAATGAAATACTCCAAAGGTCTGCACTTCTGTCATTCATGAAGGTAATTTTTCAATTGATTAGTAAAATAATACTTGAAAAGTAAATGCACCTGCTTCTTCCCCGAAATGTCTCAGTCAACCGGACACACTGGTTGGGACGCTAAAAAAATACCACTTCAATCCAGTGGAGACCGGACTTTGCACCATCAGCATGCAGAAAGCCGAAGAAGGAGGCAAGAGGAAAAAGCAATTAGAGCAGTCACAGTGACCAGAATTCCTGGGTGGCCCAGGGCTGCTGAGCAGCTGTACCCATCCTGCCTAGCTCCTGTCTGCGGTACAGGGGTCAGGCAGGATGTGAAAGGCGGGGGGTGGGGGGAACCGGGCCAGAGACCCAAGGGCTCTGGTCTGTGTGGGATGCCAGCCAGGCAGGGGGACATGTGGCAGAGGCCGAGGGGGACACAGTGCCTAATCTGCAGAGCACTGTGTTCACCATGGAGGCAGGTTGGCCAGGGCATAACCTCATTGTCCAGGGGTAAAAACTACTTAAAATGAAAACCAACATTTCTGAGTCATCAGTGGATAAAACGTTTGAATAGGGCCTTATCTTTAAAATTGAAACTACAAGTTATGAAAAAGACTTCATTGCATTTCTATGGGATAAAATACAGGCAATAAATATAACAGTGTTAATTCTCAGAAGAAAGACTTCCTTACTGACTTTTGTTGTTGTTTTTAGTCAAAATTGTCTTGATAGCAATATACACCATCCTTCCCCTCATGACAGAATTTCATTTGGGCAAAACCACTCAAAGGTTGCACCAATTTTCCGAAGTCAGTCCTTCCCCTTTCACACTTAAAGGATTTGACGATCAATTATTGAACATCAACTATTGACTCACTTAGCCTTTGATGTCCCTGATGATTGTTTTCTTCATCTAGCAGGTCACCACTTGCCAGTGGCTTGGCGTGGGTGCCCAGAGGTCTCCAGGGTCACTTCCAGAGACTTGTGAAACCTTCCAGCTCTAGAAATATCTGCTATGTATGTTAACAATATAACTTCTGTTCTAAGGTTAAATGTTCAACAACAATAAATGGGTGTCAACAGTGATGAAAGGAGAGGGAGTTCAGGGGTCTAATTTTACAAGGGGTCAGCTCATTGATGAATGTCCCCATGTGACCTAGCAGTGCCGGCTTATCTATGCAACCGTGTATGGGTGGGGGCCGGGTTGGCAAATGGACTAATAATAAGTACCTCTGTAGACCTGTATGCTAAACCCACTAGGCAAGAGTGCTTGGATTGAACCTCAAAGGAAAGCATATTCCTTAGGATCCCAGTTGCAACGAACAGAAATGGATTGGCTAATTTAAGCAGAAAGGGAATTTTAAAGAACATGCCTTTACACATGTCACAGTCTCCCTGAGAGGTCCTGGCAGTGAAATCCAGAAAAGGAGCAGGAGCTAAGATGGTCTCCTACAGCACCATCCAGTCCACTGTGACCATCCCTGCTGATGCCATGCAGTATCAAAGACCATGGCTCACACCACACTCTGCCCACAGAGGATCTCAGGCACCGTTCAAGCAGCCTGCTCTGCCTCCTCTCATCCCGCTTCCTATCCAGACTCAGGGCAGATGCAGTCACTGATCAGGGCTCAGTCATACGCCTCTACTGCAAGGGGCGGGAAAGTGTTGGCTACTCTGGCAGAAGCGAGCTGTGTTCCCCCAGCCTCACTTGGAGGGGAATCTTCCAGCATAGGAAGAGGGTTCACATGCTGGGGATCCCCCAGAAAGAAATAGGGTCTCTATGAATGGAATGCATTGAAATCATGTCATAATTTCCCTTTCCTCTAACATTGCTTGAGCACATGCTAAGCTAAGCATTCTCATTTAACCTTCCCTTGTGAAATAAGACTATGATCCCAATCACCAGAAGAAGAGACTGAGGTTCAGAGAGATGAAGGGACTTGCCTCAGACCACACAAATTAAGATTACGCGCATCAGGGTTTGCCTGTGTTCTTCTCATTCTAGAGCAATTACTCTAAAAGACCAACTGGAAGGAAGGTCTCCTTGGAAGAGTGGGGTGAGTGCCCATCTCTTGCCTGATCTTGTTTTCTCTGGAGAAACCAGGATGCACAGTGTCAATCCAGTTCTTTCTACTTCTAATTCTTCGTCGATATTCTGGCACTTAGTACAAGCTCAGGCATGCGGTAGAAGTGAAAGAAATTATTCTTCCCATTTTTGAGACCTCTAAGGAAAACAATAGATCCAATGCTGTGATAATTGTCAGCTATTGATATTTTACCATGAGAATAAAAATGAGATTTGAGTCCTGGGTCTAACATGAACTGTGCCCATGCACCTGACCCCCCCACCCTTTGACCTTTGTGTTCCTCCTCTGTAAGATGGGGAAAGAGACTATGACAAAGGTTGCAGCTGGTGGCCTTTTGCTCCAGATCTGGCCACAGAGTAGCTCTGTTTGTCTGTGTGGTATGAGCCTCCTCTTCTCTCATGGCCTCCTCAACCCTGAGGCCACCGCTCGCCCAACAACCAGGGCTAGTGTTTATTTTGTCTCTTAAAAATTGTAAAAACCAAAGATGGGGCAAGAGGGCAGCATGTCGCAAGAAAAATGGAATTTTTGTTCATTTGCCTAGTAGCCTTGCTCGTTTGACATCACCTGTCCAGACCCAGGTACTCGAGAGTCCACACCCCCTGTAGGAGTTGATCTCAGGAAATGATCTACCAGATCCTGCCAGCAGGGACCCTCTTGTCTTTTCACTGTCCTGCATGGCAACCAATTAGCCACAGGTGGCTATTAAATTTTAAATGTAAATGAATAAAAACTCAGTGCAATTAAATTTCAGCTCCTGAATCACACTCCCCAAATCTCAAATGCTCAGCGGCCACAGGCAGCTGGTGGCTGATTACAGAACACGTCTGGCATCGCAGTAAGTTCTCTGGGACAGCACTGCTCCATGTCCCCCAGAACCTCTCCCCACCCAGTCCCCACCGCGGTGCCCAGTCCCTTTCCACTAAGCACCTGGCCTGGTGCAGGCTCTGCAGCCAGGGCACAGTGACCCAGGGCCGGCACCCCTCTTCTGCCCCATCGCCTTCCGCCTCCTTTCACAGATGAGAGACTAATCTCTATTTGCAGCTCCTTTGATTCGCGTGAACAATAAGGCTGGGCCGCAGGAAATGGCTGGATCACTTTCTCCAGCACCTCCTTTCTGACTCTCTTAATAGGTGGAAATGCTTGATTATTTCAAATGAATATAATTACAAAATCCTCTACTTAGAGTAATGTTCCTCCTTTGTGGGAAGCAGACGTTTCCCTTTCTCTCGTTATCTCCTCTTTGAGAGGCACTTTGCTCCTTTGAAAAGTGTGATTCGAGCGTCTCTCCCCACACTTCGAACGATGCTCCAGCCCTAGATGGGCAGCGCGGGTTTTCTTCTGGCAGGCACCATGCTACAAGAGGCTGCCCATCTGGACAGGGAGGCTGGACTCCCAGGAGCACCTTCACCCTCATTCCAGCTGAGGCTAAGATTGCAACCTGCCCCTCCCCTGGCCCGAGGCATGCCAGGCCCCTCTGCTCCCACTCTGAGCATCCTGCTCCCTCCGCTGCCCTTCAGCCACGGCCCAGCTCCCCCGGATGGGATGCCCAACTTCCTGTCCAACTCCAAAGCCCACACCCTCCGTGGACTTAAAGCCTCAAGTACCCCTGATTATGCTGTTGTGAAGACAGCACAGGCTATATGGTCAGACTGACTTGTGTTCAAGTCCTGACTCTCCTGAACTATGCCTTTGACAAATTAATCACCTTCTCTGAACCTTAATTTCTCCAACTCTTAAAAGGGGATCACATCCACCTTGTGTATGAAGCCTCCACGTTGGTACAATGGGACTCCACCCCTTGTCCTTGGGGATTGGTCCAACAGTGCACACATGCCTCCTTTCCCCTGGATTCTTGAATTTGGAATAAGAAGGCATGGTGCCACTGTGTGATGTCCCAGTTGTCCTCAGCCATGTTTGTGCCAGGTGCAGAAAATTGGCCAGGAAGGAAGGAGCAGGAAGTAAGTCAACACACACACAGAGCCCGGCTGTCAGCCCCCAAGGGCCGTGTTAGTTCATGCACTCCAGTCTGCTCAGATCTTAACAGAGGACCCAGCGAGCTGGGTGTGGTGGTGCACACTGTAATCCCTGTACACTGTACAGGGTGCACAGCGTAGGCAGGAGGATCACAAGTTCGAGCACAGCCTAGGCAACTTAGTGACTAAGCAAGACCTTGTCTCAAATTTTAAAAAATTTAAAAGGGGGCTTGGGGACATAGTTCAGTGCAAAGGGCCTGGGTTCAATCCCGGGTACCATTAAAAAAAAAAAAAAAAGAAGAAGGTGGCCAGCAGGTGCTGGTTGCCTTGATGACATAACAGGGGATAGTCTGAGCCCCTGGTCTACTGTTCCAAGGTCTGCTGTATTGGAGGACTGCCCTCGAGACCACTGACACTAGAATGCACTGAAGCATGTCTGCGGAGCCATGAGCTGAGGGAAGCCCAGCAGTAGGGGCCCCGACCACACACAGGCACCTTAGCCCATGTCACCCTTCCACACACATTCTGCATAGCTCCTCTTTGCCATCACCCCTGCCTCCAGTGTAGAGCTTCATAAGTCTCTCCCACGACCATGACCCCACAACGGAAAAGCACTACAGTGGAGGGTGTGGTTTGAGCCCCAGGACCCTCCCCCAGCCGCATCCATCATCTGATGTCCATAGGTGTGAAATAGGCACACACCAAGGACCTCAAGCAGGCCAGGTATCAACATGACCCGTGGACCCAGGAAGGCTTCCTGGAGGAGTGGTCACTTACCAACCAGGCATAAGGAGAATTTGATCTGCATGGGTAAGGTGGGGCTGGGGTGAGGGAAGGGAACAGCGCATCCCAGGCAAGAGGAACAACATGAACACAGCGAAGGAAATCGTCTTTCCTAGGAAGCCACAGTCAGGAAGAAGAGAAAGTCTTCCTGGGACCAGCTGCCCGGAAGAGCTGATGAACTGTCCCTCACCATTTCCTTCATGCATTCCTCAGAACTTAGTGTTGAGCCTGGTGACCTTGACCTTGAGACCATTGGCACCAAAATTAAAACCCATGTTCAGAATCTTTGGGTTCTTGTTGCTGAGCATACAGAGGTAAGTGAGTCAGATTCAGTCCCAGCTTTTGCAAGGGTAAGGAGATAGATTTTAAAAATCAGCTAAAATCCATGCCGGGGTATGCTGGAGGGAGGGTTGTGAGGCCAGGGACAGCTTCTCAGAGTAGGGGCATTTGAGTCAGGGTCTGAGATGCCAGAAGGAAGGCACTGTCAGCCCGGTGGGGTGGCGCAGAGGACCTTGCGGGCAGAGGAGGAGCAAGTGGAAGGCAGAAGACGGACGTGGTGAGGGCAGCAGTGGTGGGTGAGGGGCAGGCAGGGCAGGTCACAGGTCATGGAGCCCTGCAGGCCCAGCGGGTCACAGGGTTGTGGATTTTATCCTGTGCCTCTGGCTGGACCATGAAACAAACTATTATGAAAGTTATGTAAGCACACGTTTCCGCCCAGCAAAGGGATCAGCAAACAAATGGGGGCTGCCACCTATTTTCCTACAGCCCACAAGCAAAGAACGGCTGTTACACTCTCCAACAGCTCTTGTGTACTGTCTACATAATTTCCTTCAGTTTGCCCCTTGACCTGCAAATACTATAACATTTAGTATTTGGCCCTTTACAGAAAAATGTGTTGATTTCCAACCTAGAATGATTCCAGATATGCAATTCCTGCCTCGAAAGAGATCTGTTGATGATCACTAAAGGGAAAGAAATGTTTCTCATTTAGGAGGAAAACAAAGAAATAACCAAAGAATATTTGATTAAGAAAGTAAAAAAGACACCTTCTTCATGCAAAGCATGGTATTGCACTTGTAATTCCAGCTACTCAGGAGGCTGAGGCAGGAAAATTGCTCGAACCCCAGAAGTTCACGGCTGGCCTATGCAAAATAGCAAGACCCTGTCTCAAAAAGAAAATAGAATAAGAATAAGAAGGCCCGCACATTAATTTTCCAATTTGTGTTAGGGTGCAGAGAAGACTCAAGTGTCCCTTCCTATTCCATCCGCATCTCCCCTCAACTTTCCCTCTCAGTCTGCCAGCTCCTAGAAATCCAATTTCCTAGTTAAAGCTGCACTTATTAAAAGCATGACTATGGAGGCTGTTTTAGCCCAAGATCTATTTTTGTCATAACTGTTTGTAATGGTTAAGCCTCAACACCTTAAACATTCCATACAAAATAATGTATCTCCAATAAACTGAAATATTAACCAATCATATGTAATGGCTCATCTCTAACAAATGCAGAACTCGAGGTCCTCAGGGCGTTGTAGAAATTGAAAACCATATTGATGAACTGGCCAGCCTTCAAATTACACCTCGCGAGGATGAAAAAGCATAGGAAAAGTTCTCATTATGGTTCCCTGACATTAATTTGAGCATTTTTATATGTATGTCCTATTAAGCACTTTAAGTGCTTTTTGATAATTGTGCTTTGTAGTTTTTACAGCACTTCAGCCTATTCCCAGTTCAATTTCCTCTTTTATCCGATGTTTGAAATATTGATTTCTGACAGATAAAAGCAAACCTTATAATCTCAGCAGTGAGCAATAAGTGAGTGGGACGAGGCTGCAGAATGCATCGGGGAACGGTCATATTTGAAACAGTCTTTGTTTTATTACATTTCGTCAACAGAATTTACTTACTGCTTGCTGATATTTATGTAAAAAGCCCAGCCGCCAAGAGGGCCGCGATATTGCCAATTTCAGCTCTACTTTTTGCATTTAGTAAGATAAAAGAAGCTTCACCCCTGGAGTCCGATGATTGCAGCAACTTAAACTGCTGTCAGCCGGCTGCAAGTAACGGTGATTTATCTTCTTCAGATTGTGCTGTGTTGTGGCTGCAAACTTTTCTCTCAGTTTTGCATTAAAAGGTGACAGCCCATCAGGATGCTTAGAGTCTCCCCTCTCAGGCTGGCCTGGGCCCCCACAGAGACCCCGCTCTGTGAGAATCCCAGAGTTCTTTAAGCTCAAAGTGACCTTACATGTGACACTCTGCATCTGTACTGTGCGCAAAATGTGGCTACTGGACCCCTGAGAACATCGAGATTATTTCGGGTGCTGTGCAAATTTACCCTGTTTGGATGATTTTTTCTCACCAGTTCATTCGGTTCCAATTATTACTTATTGAACAGTGTCTTGGTGCTGGGGACACGAAGATGAACAAGGGAGATCTTTGTCCTGCTGCTGTGGCCCTCATATTCTAGGGCAGAGATTCTCAACCACTAGGGGTGATTTTGCCCACATCCCTCAGGACACATTTTTGGCTGTCACAACTAGGAAGTGAGTGCTATTAGCATCTTGAGGTAGAGCTCGGGGAGGCTGATGAAAATCCTCAGGACACAGGACAGAAAATGACCTGGCCCCAAATAACAAGGGAGCAGATGCTAAGAAAACTTATTGTAGTGGGAAGGGATAATTAACCTTGTAAATGGGAAAGAAAATAGCAGACAGTGATAAAGGCGATGAATGAAATAAGCCAATCAGATTTGGTGGCTACTTTAGATAGTGAGGTCAGGGAAAGCCACTCTGAGAAGGTGACATTTACACAGAGACCTAAAAAATGACAAGGACCCAGCCAAAAAAGATCTGAGGGTCTGGTGCAAAAGTGGAGAGCTGGTGCAAAAACCACACCATGGTTAAGAGCACAGAGAGTCTGAGAACAGAGATGCCTATGTGGCTGGAGTCAGGGACCTGCAGCATCCCTATCCAGCAGCAGGTGGGGAACAGCTGTAGACAGAGAGCAGGGACATGTTCTTGAGGCTCTGTTGACAGAACTGAAATCAAATACAGTCTAAGGAGGAGACAAAAGATTTGCAAATGATGCTAAGTTCTGCCTGCTACAGTTATTTTACTATGATTAGCAATATTGCTTAGGGTGATCATAAAGGACATAAGAAGGAAAAAGCATTGAAAGAATCGGTATGAAGGTGACATGTAACAATAGTGTGAAGGTAGCGCTCAAGTACATGAGCCAAGGTTGGGACAAGAGACGTGATCAGAAGGTGGAAAGAACATGCTCAGACCTCGCAGCATGCCAAGAGCAGAGCTTGCACTGGGATCACATTCAGGGACCTCTCCAGCTTCCCTGCAGCTTACAGGTTAGGAGGGAGGGCTTTTGAGTCAGGGCCTGTTTGGCCCAGAACCTTGGGAAACTTTAATAACCAAAGAAAGCCTCTCTGGGGATCAGCCAAGCTGTACTCAAGCCTTACATTTGCTAGCAGCTTCCCTTGGACCTGATGAACACCCACTCAGATGTCTGACACCCTTCTGTGTTCCAATATTCATTCATTTAACAAGTATTTATGAAGCATGTACTATGTGTCAGGTCTGGTGCTTCATACTAAGACACCATAGAGAATAAAACAAACCAAATCAAGGGCAGCCTGTCCCATCTTCTCACACTGTTTAGCAGTCTCTCTGAGCTCTGGACGGCTACTGTGAGAGTAATCACTATGGATGGAAGAGCTATGGTAACCGTCAGGATCAGCCAGTTGATGCTGTTATAACAAACACACGTGGACTCACATTAGTTTTGACATCCACTATAGATAGCAGGGGGCTCTGCCCTGCATTGTGGTCTCCCAGAAGCCAGGTGGATGGAACAGCTGGCATTTGGAACAGTGCTAGTCCTGTGGCAGAGGAAAATAGAGATCTAAGATACTTCTGCCAGCTCTCCTTTTCTCTTTCTCCTCTCTTCTCTCTCCTCTCTCCTCTCCTCTCTCCTCCTCCTCCTCTTCTTTTTCATCCTCCTCCTTCTCCTCTTCTTCCTCCTCTTCTTCTTCTTCTTTTCTTCTTCTCCTCCTTCTTCTCTTTCTTCCTCTTCTCCTCTCTCTCTCTCTCTCTCCCTCTCTCTCCTCTCTCTCTCTCACTGGAGATTGGACCCCAGGGCTTTCACAGCAAGTTTCTTCCTCGATTCTTTTATAAAATTTTGAGACAGGGTCTCACTAAGTCACTCAGGGGCCCAGGCTGGACTTGAATTTGTGATCCTGCTGTCTCAAGCCTCCCAGAGTGCTGGGATTACAGGCACATAGCGCCACAGTTAGCTCCTGGTACATCTGCCCATGCATAGTACAGGTTTTATCTACTCCCATTTTATTGGCTAAAGGACATCACATGATACCAGTGAGTTCTGAAGGATGGGGAAGGAGAAGCCAAATACCTGAGATTACCCATAAAGACATGACAGCGCTGCAGGGCAGGAGCAACAGAGGTAGGGGAGCTGGGGTGGGAGCAAAATGAGAGCTGTAGCCCTGTAAATGAACCCCAAGACTTTAGACCAGCAGAGCATAGGGCCAGGGTCCCAAACTGGAAGCCCACTGGCAGTATTCTTTTTAAATTAGTTGCTAGGTTTTCTTTGTTTTGTTTTGTTTTTTGTGGTGCTGGGGATCAAACCCAAGGCCTTGTGCATGCAAGGCAAGAATTCTACCACTGAGCCACATCCCCAGCCCAGTTGTTAGTATTTTTGAGTGGTGGAACTTGGCATAAAAATCACAATGTCTCTTTAAACATATCAGAAGGTCACGCTCCAGGGAGCTGGCATTGCCAGGAGGCAGCAACTAGCTGTTGTCCAGGAGCAGCTGGCCCTACAGACGGGGCAGGTTGCTTCAGGTCACCAAGCCCAGAGCCCACTCTGCTCCTGTCATTTCACATTACCTGCCCAGCCCAGAAGCTTTTTGAGTTTAAGATCTGTGTTCTAATTCATTGTGCAAATAGGGAAACTGAGGCCCAGAAAGATAAAAATGATCTGTCTAAACTCAAGGCCAGGCAGGTGCTGTGCTGCCGAGCTGTATCCCTGGCCCTGCTTTTTATTTTTTAATTTGAGACAATGTCTTGATAATTGCCCAGGCTAGGCTTGAAGATCCTCCCGCCTCAGCCTCCCAGAGTGCTGGGATTACAGGCGTGCGCCACCGTGCCCAGCAGCAGTTCCAGCCACTTCTCCATCTGGGCATGCACCTATCCCCTGCCAGGCACCAAAAGCTCTCCATCGGGCATCTCCAGACCCCAGCAAGGCAGGAAGTCCAGAGCTCCACACGCCTCTTGTAAGACAGTGACACCATCAACCCAAAGCCCTTCCAAGGCTTGCCTGACCACAAACCAAACCAGACATGCTTAGAATTTCAAAGGAAGTTGTTAGCATTTTCTACCCTGCCCTGGTTATTTACAATTTATTAAGATAATTAACTTTGAGACCTGGTTCCTCTGATAAAATGCACCAAAGCAGGAACCTCTGGCAAGGATGCCAGATGCTGGGAAGGAGAGCCTGCCTCTGGAGTGAGTTTGCATCCTCCACCTCTCCACACTTGCCTTAGGAGGAAGCCGTTCCCACCTTCCATGTGGTTGAGAGGGAAACTGAAGCTGAGGGAGGTTCTGTGATGTCCCCAAGTCCCAGGAGGGCACCGTGCAGAAAGCTGGGTGGTCAATATATCCAGCGAGTCAGCCTCCCTGACCACTGCCTATGCTGGGGTGATGTATTACAGGCTTTAAAAACAGAAACTTCTGGAACTGCCACAACCCTAACCCATTCTGAACCACAGACTATAAACTCTGCTGTGGGGTGAGGGTGGACCAGACAGAATAGGATGAAGAAATCGACCTCATTCCCCAAGACAACACCCTCTGTCAAGATTCAGCGAAAGCTCCAGTGGGGACCTTGCAGACATCTGCCTTCAGCACCCCTTCCAAAGACCTTTTGGAAAGTTTGTGAATGCTTGGTTTCAAGGCTGGAGAGTTTCATGAGACCTGATCCCCTTTACCTGAGGCCTGTGTGCCTCCTCCTCCATGCCGGCCTCAAGGGGTGTTAGCCAGAAGCTTAGTTTTGGTTTTGTTTTGGGGGAATTTTTTTTTTCCAGTATTGGGGATTGAATCTAGAGCATTCACACTGAGCTATGTCCCCAGCCCTCTTTTTATTTTTTTATTTTGAGGCAGAGTCTCACTATGTTGATAATTTGCCCAGGCTGGGCTCAAATTTGTGGCCTTCCTGCCTCAGTCTCCCAGATCGCTGGGATTCCAAAGATGATCTTTTTAACAATAAATCAGCCTCAGTAGAAAATAGGAGTCAACTTAAAGAAACTATTACCTGAGTCTCAGCAGGACAGGTGCAGATGGGTCAACAGCAGGGTGATGGCACCCTAAGGGGCACCCTAATCCAGAGTGTGATGCTCTCATGTGCAGATTCTCAAAGGCCTTGAGCTGCTTGAGAACTGGCATTATGTCTTCCTAATTCTGTCCTCAGTACCTGCTGTAGAGACGTGCACATTAAAGGAATTGCAGGACAAAGCATCTAGGATTTACTAGAGCAGAGCTGCAGGCAATAACCGGGATAAGGGAAGAGAGTCCAAACTACACCACAATCACCAAGTTCTTGCAGCCACACTACCACCTGAGACCATGGCAGACATTGCTAATCGATCATGCTTCTAATTTGCCCAAACCAGAACACAGTCTCGGAATCCTTCTTAACACTACCATCCAGACACCTTACTACACAAGATGAACTCTGTCACCCCTGGACTGGAGGTTCTTTTGAGGTCTCTTCAAGCCCCCCTGCCAAAATTGCAACATACTGTGAGACCCTTGGCCTACAAAGTTTGTAATGTTAGTCTTCAATCAACAGCCAGCCCGGAGATGAGGCTAAAAGTCTCCACTTCCTGATGAGAGCTCTCCACTGAGCTTGTGTTCAGTTTCTTCAGTGAGCAAGACCCTCCCACGAGCCTCAGAGTCCCTGTTTGGGGAGAGTCAAGTGGATGGTCTGGGAGGCCTCTCCACTGTGACAACCTCAGAAGGCAGCAATTCCTCGACAGATTCCACAGCTGGGCCCTGCAAACACCTGGCTCCTGCCAGTCCTCAGGGGGCAGACTTGGAGAGAGGGCTGAGATGAGAGCAGGAATTTGCCCAAAGCCATTCTCCAAGCACTCCCACCATGGTGACCAGGAAAAGAGAGCCACAGGCATCACCGAATCCTCAGAAGACCTCAGCTCCAGCCTCCGCTCATGACAGGAGTCCCTCCACATGGTCCCTGACAAGTGGCTGTGCAGGCCCAGCTGCATCCCTACCTTGGCTGGAAGGGCACTACATTTACTCACAAAGAGTGATGTCAGACCTGTAAACCCAGCACTGAGGCTGAGGCAGGAAGATCACAAGTTCAAGTACAGCTTGGACAACTTAGTGACTTAGTGAAAAGTTGTCTCAAAATAAAAAATAAAAAAGGGCTGGGGGGCCGGTGAGATGGCTCAGCGGCTTAAGCACCTGCCCGGCAAGCGCGAGGGCCCGAGTTCGACTCCCGGATCCCACATACGAAAAAGGGGCCGGTGATATCGCTCAGCAGCACGGGTGCCTGTTGGCGCATGAGGTCCTGAGGTTGACCCCCCGGTACCCACAAAAAAAAAAAATAAAAGGGCTGGGGATGTGACTCAGTGTAAAGGCCCTGAGTTCAATTCCCATTAACCCCCTTTAAAAAAAAGAAATAAAGAAAAAGAAAAAAAGAGTGATGTAAGGGCTGGGGGTATAGCCAGGGCAGAGCACTTGCCTAGCATGCATGAGGCCCTGGGCTCCAACCCTGGCACAGCAAAACAAACAAATGAAAAGAACGATGGCAATAAAGAGTAGTTAGCAACCTTGAAAACTGACTTGCAATATAATGTTATATGAGAAAAAAGCAAGATACTGACTGTATGTCACTGTGTTTACATAGACGGGAATGCACAAAAATGCATAAAAAGAGTAGGGGGGGAGCAATTCAATTTGAAATACTATCCATAGCCGGATTCTAGTGATAAGGTTAGAGGTCAATCCTCTCCCCTGCCCACTTTCTGCAAGGTCCTTTTACTTTCATAGTGGGCGTAGGTGGCTTCCTGTGGGTTTTGCCAAGGTATTGTGGTTTCTGTCTTCTGGGAAAGGCTTCCAGTTTCCCTTTCAAAACCATCCTTGCCTGTTCTCAGTGGCTCCAGAGGGGACACATGCCCAAGCCCACCAACCAGCACCTTCCATTCCCCCGGCCTCCAGGGTTTGGTTTATGGATGTATTTATTTCTGGGGCTCCTGCTAGAGCCTTAGGAAGGGATGAACATTGTATGGCTACAAATCCTGGGCTACAAGCAGCTACTGTATCACCTCCAGGTGACACCTGCTTGAACTTGAAGCTGTCCCAGAGGAAAATAGCAGAGAGATGAAGGGACTGAGACAGAGAGAGAAAATACAGCTACCACTGGGCACCTGGATCCAGCCATTCCTGAAGTCTGTCTTCCCTGTATTTGAATAAACCAATAAATTCCCTGTACTGTTTAAGTCAGCTTGAATTTCAAATCTGTCACTTGCAGCTGAGCCCTGAGTAGTTTCAGTGGGAAAGAAGTTAAAAACAAAACAGCGGGACCAGTGAGATGGCTCAGTGGCTTAAGCGCCTGCCGGGCAAGCACAAGGGCCCGAGTTCAACTCCTGGATCCCACATACGAAAAAGGGGCCGGTGATATCGCTCAGCGGCACAGGCGTCTGCTGGCACGCGAGGTCCTGAGGTCGACCCCCCGGTACCCACAAAAAAAAAAAAAAAAAAAAAAAACAGCAAGCACTGCATCCTTCCTTCTTCTACTTTTAGTCTCAGCTTCAAGTTCTGGAAAGAAATGATACTTTCTCCTTTTAGACAGATAGTAAAACAGGTAACTCAGACACCTGCCTACCTTCACCTGTCACCCCTCCACCTCCACCACCACATGCACACACACGTGCCCAGGCACATGCAGGCACACACATGTACCCATACACGTGTACCCATACACATGCAGCCCTGGCACTTCTGGTCTGCTCTATACTCAGCTGAGGAAAGCTTCCGGCCAGGTAGAGAAGCTTGTGTGCTTATAACTGGAAGATGGTGTTGTGCACTGAACAATTCACCAAGGGAGCAGGCAGGTACCAATAAGTCTGCTGCAGCCACAGAAATCAGTGATGCTGTGCTTGGCATGCAAAACTACTTTCCAGGGGAGTTGGGGATCCTTAGTCACGGGAGTTTACCAAAAGAAGACGCTGGCGGCACTTTCCCTTGATAGTTTGTTTGGCTGAGATTTCATGATTCACTGCCTCTTGGATTCTCTGCTTTCAAAGAGTTTTCAGGATTCTTCTGCTCCCCACCCCCATCCCCACTCCCACCCCCAAAATACATGGAAAATCTTCAACATTTTGAGAAATTTTGGCCCAACAAAGATGCCATTGACTCATTGCCTGCTTCCTGCTAATCTATTTTCAAATTCCCCTTTGCAATTACTGCAATCAAGTTATTATCAATCATAGTATCAACTGCTTGCCCCACTCTATGATGTAGGTTAAATATTCGTATGTCAGTGCGATGCTGCTTCCCAGATTTTCATTGAGATCTAATGACTTTCATCTTCAAAGAAACCGTTTAGAGCCAGTGCTGCGTCCCCACCCCTGCTGGTTTAATTACAGCATTTCATACATTTTACACTCAGAAGATAAACACCCTGTTCAGTGCTTATTCCAGGGAGATGCTTTCCAAAAGGTAATGTTCCCCAAATGCCCACTCTGGGGAGACAGGTGCTCATCCATCCACCTGTGCATGTGTGTCCAGCTTCCAGTGAGATGCAGCCACCATGCCTCAGTGTCCTTCTACTTCCCAGAGCCAGGCCAAACAGCCACCGAGAGGGTCTGACTGATCTACATAAGAAATAGTACCAGGTCATAAGTAGGCACTTCTAAAGGCGGAGTGTTTGGGTTTAAAGCAATTTCATATGTGTAATGCTCCCTTGATTTTCCCACCATTTATCGGACATTTGTTTCACAGGTATCTACAGACTACCTGCTGTGGGCTAGGTACTACAAACACAGAGACAATACAAGAATCCCTCCTCAGACCCTAGCTGAACAAATTTCACTGTCCGATGCAAGAGAATGATTACACACAAATAAACTCAAATAGAAAACAATCACTAATTAGGACCAAAGGTGTGAAAGAAAAGCCTAAAGTGGAGAAATAGAGAAAGGAGCATTTTTCAAGGGGTGGGCAGAGAAGGCAAATCAAATTAGTTCTTCTGAGAAGCAGATGCTGAGACAGGAATGGATGCCCAAGTTATCTACTGTATTAGAAAAATGCTTGTGAAGGATAAAGGCAGAAGGACAAAATGGAGAGTTTTAGACCACAATGCATGTCTGACACCTGTGGAAGGAGAGAGAAAAGGAAAGATTAGGTTGGGGGAGTCTTAGATATAGTGGAATTATGAGAAAGTCTCACTCAGGTTCATGGGTGGAACCCAAACAAAACAGCTTGCACATCTGACAGGAATGACCCAACTCCAGCATCTCAGATGTGCTCAGGTGCTGGCTGGGAGCAATCAGGAAGAAGTGTGGGCTCAACATGGATGCTCTGGTGGATCCTAAGGTGCCCTCTAACTGTGCTCCCCACACCAGGTTCTCTTAAAGGAGAGCTGAATAGGGTCGCTCCATGGCCACTACAGTCCACCCCTTGGCCATACAGATTCATTTCTCCATGCATGTCTCTGGAACAACTCCTCCATAATTCCCAAGAGCTTCTCTTCCTTCAGGGCACTAAAAGGAAGGAAGTTACTGTGATAAACTTTAGCTACCATCACTGCATTGTTCTCAGGGATCTATCTCACTAGTCCTCCTACATTCCCCCAATGCTGGCAACACTTGATAGCTTATTTGATGGTGTGACCCAATCTTTTACTGGTGAGGAGTCTGGGCTCTTGGTAATCAGACATTTCTCATGGTAGGGTGTCTGTGCATGGCCCTTCATAGTTACAATGGGGCAAGGGAGTACTAAGAGGCACTTAAGGGTATCACCTGGGTTCCACTTATAATCTCCACTTGTGTGACAGCAGCCCTAGCCCTGCCTAAAGATATAATTAATTACCCCTGACATGATGGGGCTTCTCTACTTGCTTGTCTACCCTAGACACAAGGTGTCCAAAGCACCCAGGTGGCACAATTCAAAGGAACTCTTGCTGTGTCCCTTAGCAAGAGTGGACCCCCTTTAGAAAACAGAATCTTTAATAACTGACGTGGGAGGATGGGAAGAACATAGTCAGGAGTCGGGAGTGATGTCAAGGGATGCTTCCATCATTTGGTTCCTGAGTCCATGTACTTTTCCTATTGAGGATCCCATGCCATATAGAGATCTCTGACAGAATGCAAATATTATATTCTGAAGGATGACACCTGAACCTTCCTTCCAAGTTGATGCTTTGGTTGTGCATTCAGAAGGCCATTCCAGCATTTTATAAGATCAGATGTCTGGATGCTATGGTATGTGATGCAACCAGTAGATCCCACAATCACTGGCTCCATTTTATACTCCCTTCACTATAAAATGGGTCCCCTGGACAGATGTTCCATTCTGTGGGATTCTATACCTACAGATCAGGCAATCCATAAGTCTCTGGAGAGTTGTGCTAGCTGAGGCTGTGGGCAGAAAAGACAAGCATACATTTGTAACTGATGTCTATTCCCATAAGGTTGAACCAGTTCACCAATATAATCAACTTGACACCAAGTGGCCCTTGGACTCCTTGAAGAATAGCACCATATCAGTGGGCTCAGTGTTGGTTTATGGTGCTGGCAAGCCAGGCATTCGGTGGCAGCAGTAACTAAATGTCCTAAGTGGTAGTCCATGATGTTGGACCTATTTCTGCCGTAATGGCCATTATGTTCCTGTTAGCTCCGGGGTGGCTCATGATGAAACCATGCTCGTGAAGGATAAAGGCAGAAGGACAAAATGGGGAGAAGCTTCAGACCACAGTGCATGCCTGATAGGAATGGTCCAATGAAGGATGGTTAAAGTCAATTGGCTGAGTCACTTTCTCTACTTGTGTTCAGTGCCTTTGCTGTGGTAGATAATTTCTGGTGGGAGATAAAGTGGAATCCAAAAGTCTTTGGAGTTCATGCCAACTTCCATATTCCATTAATGTAGGTCTCCTACCAAGACGTCCTTGTCTCCAGTCTTCTAGTCCTTTTCCTTCCAGAACCATGACTGGTCAGCCAGACATTGGCCTCTGTCCAGGAATCTTTATATATTCTCAACTCGGGACACCTGTCCTTCCTTTGGAAGATACTTTTTATGAATATAGAACTGTAAGTTCATGCATATTTTCTCCTTTTTGATTCTTTAAAAATGTTTCTCCACTGTCTTCCCACTTGCATTTCTTCTAACCAGAAATCCCCTGTCCTTGTTACCTTTATTCATATATAACAGATCCTTTTGCCCCTTCTCTGCTTCTCCTCCCCTCTTTTAATAGTTTGATTATAATATGCTTGGTGGGGATTTTTTCAAGTTTCTTGTGCTTTGATTTTGTTCATTTGCATAGATCTGTGGTGTTATCAAATTTAGGAAACACTTTAGCCATTATTTCTTAAAAAGTTTTTTTAAATTGTCCATTCCTCCCTCTTCTCTCCATTGAGGGACCCACATATATTAGGTCATATGACATTGTCCTGGAGCTCTCTGAAGATTCTGTTCATTATTGTTGGTGTCTTTTCTCTGTGTGTTTTAGCTTAGACTGTTTCATTACTGTCTTCAGGTTCACTCCAATATTCCTCTTTCACCCATGGGAGATATATGCCAAGACCCCAGTGGATGCTTGATACTGGGTAGTACCAAACCCTATGTATCCTGTGTTTTTCCTACAATACACACCTATGATAAAGTTTAATTTATATATTAGGCATATCAAGAAATTAACAAATATAATGAACAATAAAATAGAACAATTATAAAATATACATTTATGAAAGAGTTTAAAACTTATGAATTGTTTAATTCTGAAATTTTTCACTTAATACTTCTGGACCATGGTCGACCATAGGTAACTGAAACCACAGACTGAAAATCTGTGGATAAGGAGGGAACAAATGTAATCTTTTCTTCTGCAATATCTAATCTACCATTTACCCATGCAGAGTATTTTTCATCTCACATATTATACTGTGAGATCTAAAAGTTTAATTGGGTCATGTTTTATATTTTCCTTGTCATTATTTAACTTTTTAAATATATGGATACAAATATAATAACTATATAAATGTCCTTGTCTACTACTTCTAACTTCTATGTCAATTTGGGTCAAATTTATTGAATGATGTATTGCCTCAGTATGAGGATTGTTTTCATGCTGTATTTCTATATCTTAGATTTTTTATTGAATACCAAACAGTGATAACTTTACTTCATAATATGCTGAATATTTTTGTACTCCAAACATTATTCTTGAGCTTTGTTTTGGATTCCATTAAGTTACTTTAGCACAGTTTTCTTCTTTGAGATCTTACTTTTAAGATTTGTTAGGCAGTACTAGAGATATGCTAATTATTCTACCTCACTGAATCAAGACTCTCCTGCATATTCTACCCAATGACCCATGAATCTTGGGGTTTTCATTGTGGGTAGTGGGAACAAGCACTATTCCCAGTCCTGTATGAGTATACATGCTATTCCCTGCAATCCTTTCAGATGGTTCCATCCCCAACCCTGGGCAGTTTCCTCATGTATGGAACATATCAGTTCTCAGCCAAGTAGTTGAGGAAGTCCTTCTGTAGGTCTCTAGAGTTTTCCCTCTGTGCAGCTATTTCTTCTCCCTACACTATCCTACCAACTCCAGCTGCCTTGCTTTATCCACTCTTTCTTATCAATTCAGGGGTCTTCCTGAGTTTCCCCTTCCTGTGCCATGGCCTAGAACCTCTCTCCAGGTGTTAAACTGGGGCAAGCATGAAGTTTTATCATATGGTTCCTATTTCTCGGCATTGCTCTTCATTGTCTTTAGTCCAGCGTCCTGAAAACCAATGCTTCATAGACTTTGCCCATTTTTGGTGTAACAGGCATAAGCCAATATCTGAAGCACTCTGCATCTTGGTTAGGAGGATAAATTCTCCAGATCTGTTCCTCTGCACTTGCCTCTATTTGTGAATGCTAAACACCATGCCACCATGCCTTCCTGCATTGCAACCAGCTGATCATGCAAGGACTGAGACTACTAAAACATGAACAAAAATAAACCTTTCCACCTTTTAGTTGCAGGTGTTGGGTATTGTGTCTCAGCCATGAGGAAAACAACTAAGACAACATTTCTACTTCACCTTACATGAGCCATTGCTTTTTCCAAGTTTCTAAAAGCCTTCATAACTGAGTTTGTCCCATCTCCTGGGGCCTGTGCCAGCAATTAAGTCCTGTGTTCCAAAATAGTGTCCTCACTTCAGTGGATTCTTGCTTATTCAGCTCTGGCTCCCTTGATTAAACACTCCTGAAACTGTCTCCCAGAGGGAACCCTCCTGACTCCCACCAGCACATACTTGCTAATTCATGCCACTCCCTCACAACAGTATTGCATCCTCTCTTACCCAGCCCAGCATGTCCTCAACAGGCTTATCCTGGAACAGTGTTAACAACTTTATATACAAATTGAAGCATGATGTACACAGTAGAGCTGTTTGAATCCTGAGTGTACAGATGGATTAATACTCACGAAGTGCACACATTCAGCTGCTCAGCATCCAGACCAAGCAACAGAGCACTGCCAGCTCTCCACAAACCCTTATGGCGCTTCCCAGTCAGTGCTTCCCTGCTCAGGATAAGAACAAGCCTGACTTCTACCTCACAGATCAATTTTACCTGGTTTTGCACATAATGTGAGCGGCATCGTGCAGTGTGTATTCCCTTGTATCTGGCTTCTAGGGATCAACCTCATGTTTGTGAGTTTCAGCCTGTCCTAGGAGAGACTTGAGTCCACATATTTGCATTGTAATGTAATAACCCATTATATGATTAATCACAATATAATTGATTCTTTTCCTGTTTATGGGTATTGGTGTCTTTCTGGTGCTATGATATCGTGAATAATGCTGCTATAAAAACTCATGTGTGTCTTTTGGTGAGCACGTGAGCACATTGTTTTGGGGAGTAAAACTATGGGTCTCGGGGCAAGTATCTGTGCATCAACTACACTTTTGAAACAAGCTGGTAGGTGGGACCTTTTAACCTAACTAAAATTCCTGAGCTGAGCTGATCATGTGGTGGGTGATAAGTGCCTGGATATCCCATAGATGAACTGCAGGAAACACCCTCTCAGACTAATAGGTTCAATGAGCATCATGCACAACATCTGGCCCCTCCAGTGGGCAAGGAAGCTGGGGTGTTTATCCACCAACTTCCACTCATCTTTGGTTGAGGGCTCCTCCCAGAGGTGTCAACTCATTGAGTTTGGCACATGGAAATAAACTATTAATAGCAGAGAAAACCCAGGAAACCAGTCACAGGTGTTAGTAGAAAACCATGGGGGATGGGTATGCTACAGCCAGGCTGGATTTGCACCTGCTGGGCTATGCATATACATAGAGGCTAGGGCTGCCTCCTACTAGGGAAATTTTGGACAGCAGACTGGGCCAGCACCCATGGCAAGGTGAGGAAAGAGCACAACCAGAGGCAAAAGCTGAAGAGGAATAGAAGTTTGTGGATAAATTCCAGCTTCCTTGCCCACAGGTGGAACAAGGTGTATGCATGATGCTTGTGAGAACTATTAGTCTGTACCACACACACACCAGTTCAATGCAGCAAGACTGCATGAGATTCCTCTGAGCCAAATATGCCAAGGAAAGTAGGCAGGCTCAAGATGTCCTGATGGGACTGTGTCTACCAGTGTAGGGCACCCTACAAAAAATAGTCAAAAGGAGGTCCCAGTGGAGAAGATACAATCCATGTCTAGAAACTTGACCATGCAGAGATCCTTACACATGAGGAAACCATGATGCCCCATCAAAGCCAGCACCAGGTGCCACTTCCTAACAGCACCAATGCTTGCCTTGGAACAGCTAGTTATGACATTTGTCCTCCCACCTAGGATTCCACACACAGGGGACAGGACTCCAGGAGCAGCAGACAAGATGGACAAGAGGGAGGGAGAGGGCCAGACAGAGCCCGTTTCCCATGCTTCTCCTTTCAGGAGGGTGTCTACCATAGGCTGCTGAGACAAGGGAGGGAGGAAGATTAGAAGGGGCTGCAAGACTAGATTTTCATAGGAACTGGGCTAGACTCTTTAATACCTAAAAATGAGCCAATTGACATTAACAGGAAAGCTGAACCATCTATCCAAGGTACTGGCAAGGAAGGATGATGAAGAAAGTTGGAAGTAGCAATGGACAAGTCTGCTTCATAAATGGGTGACATGTTGGTCATGCTCCTCTATCCTGGGTCTGAATGCCCCCAACCTTCACCCCACCCAGAGCAAAATCCTTTCTCTCCACTGCACACAGAATATTCAGCCAAGCACTGCTCCTCACAATCATTGCAGTATCTTCCTGCGTTCTCTGTGGGTTTTCCCTGATGTTATGGGTAAGATTTTGTCTTAGTTACTTTTCTTGTTGCTGAGACAAAATAACTGACATCCAAAGTTAAAGGAGGAAGGATTTATTTTGGCTCACACATTGTAGAGGTTTTAGTCAGTAACTGGCTGGCTGCCAAGCAGGGTGGCATGGCAGAGGAGCTTCACAGAGGAGAAACAGTCTATGGCAGGCAGAAGGCAGCAAAAGCAGTAAGCAATAAGCAACAAGCAGAAACAACAGCAGCCCTCTTTCTGTCCCTTATATTCTATCCAGGCAGCTAGGTGGGTAGCACTAATACCCAGAGTGGGGTAGCCTTAATCCTAGCATCACACCAGGAATCAGTCCTAAGATCACATCCTTAAACCCAGCACCACACACTCTAGATCCAGCCACCTCTGAAAAGCCCCACCTATGACCATGTGAGGACATCTAGATACAAGCCATAACAGATTTAAAATGTCCCCCAAAAGTTTCACATTCAGAGGTGAGGCTTTGTCAGAAGAGGTAGGCCACTAAGAGTGTGAGTTGGAAGGATGTATTGTATCCTTGTCCCCTGATCCTCTCTGCTTGCTCTCTCTCTCTGCTTCCTGGTGCCATGGGATGAATGGCTTTTCTCCACCCTGCCATTTCTGCCTTGGAGCCAGTCAACCATGGACTGAATCCACTGAAACCACAAGTCAAACATATGTCTCTTCCTTCAACTTGTGCGCATTGACATTTTGTCCTAGCAACGGGAAAGTTAGACACCCAACTTCCCAGGGATTGGCACATCTCTCAGGCCCATGCAATCAGAGGACTCCAGCCCTCCAGAGCTGTCAGGAAAAGACAATCCCAGAGTATTCTGTGTTTGCTTAGATCCTGTGTTCACTTATTAAGCATCTGATCAGTGGACCAACTACATTGACTACATTTGTTTATTTCCTGTGTTCTTAATATTCAGGCATGCGTGGTCTCATGGGGAGAGACTGCCTTCAGGACTGGCTAATTCCTACAGATGATAGGTAACTTGCCTGTGTATATGCCTTTCATATGCAATCTGACCAATCATCAGCCACCTCCTTTAGCAAACTCACACACCAGGCCAGTATTTCCTACTTTAAACAGACTTAACCCATGTAACAGCTACACAGCCCCTGGCCCCCAAAGCCTATCAGAATCATCCAAACTGCTGTTTATCCACTGCACCCCAATGCCTTGCCTTGCCTGGGCTTTTCCCTCTTTCCTCTGCCTCCTGACAGTACTGGGTCTTCCCTATGTGTCCCTGTGTGGTAAAGCATGGCCTACCCTAGCCCCAAGGAACTTCATTAACCAAAATCTTTCTGTAGCACTGGCCTCTTCATGCTATCATTCAATCATCTCTATAAGTGGAAATCATGAGGCAACGCTTTGAGACACAGGGCAAAGACCTTGGATACTGGAGTGTCAGCCCCAAATAGAGTGCTAGGTAACCCCACCAACCCAGAGGGATCCAGAGCTCAGACACACACACAAAAAAAAAAAAAACAGAGCTTGGACCATGGTGTCAGAGCATCTGGGTCTATCTGCTTCATCTTGAACTTGACTCTATGAGCCAAAAAAAGCAAGCAAACCAGAAACAAAACAAAACAAACAAAAAACCCCTATCTTTTCGTTGTTGTTTTAGTTTGCTTCTAACTAGGATGAGATGGACTCTTTCACCTTGGCAGCTAAAAGTCCTGGCTGATGCACACTCTCTCTCTCTAGTCCTTGTGAAAGTCCATCTCCTCCAGGGAGCCCTCCCAGATCGCTCCAACATCCCAATCTCTCCCTCCTCACAACGCCAGCTGCACCCAGGGTCTTGTAAACATCTCGTATTCCTCCCAGACATGTCATTACATAACATTCTCTGACTGGTCCATGAGCTCCCTCTGCCCCTAGTTTCTGCTCTTATGCTTCTCATTCCTTGGGGGTCCTCGGAGAACACGTGGGAGCACATCAGCAATGGACCAGTGGCAGGTGATCTTCCTATTCCCATCTAGATGGGAATGTCCACGCGCAGCATCACTAGAGAGCTGATGGAGCCAGCCACCAATTCTGTCTTGTTCTAAAAGTCAAAGACATCACCATGGCCCCCTAGACGTCCCCAGAAACATAGAGGCGACATCACTTCACCAGGATCGCCCACCCCGGCTCACCAGCACATGCATCTTTGATATTAGTGGAAACCCCTGAATGGGCTGTGACTAAGATACACCATTGCAGTTCCAAGTTCAGCCATGGAATACCTCGTCATCCTGCTGGTTAGTGATGGGGAGAAAGGAGAGAAGAGGGACCCCTTCCTAGCTTCTAGGTACTGCTCCATGCACAGAGAGGATACAGCACTTTGGAGTTATGTGGCACTGAGTTTGAGTCTAGTTCTTCCACCTCTGGATCATATCTCTTCAGTCAGGTCTTATTGTTTGTCCAGTCCTTAAGAATGTTTGCTCAAAATGGGGCATTAAGAAGCCACACTGTTGTGAGGCTCAAAGAAGGTGCTGTATGGCAGTGGTGGCAAACCTATGGCACGTGTGCTGTAGTGGGCTGTTTGCATCGTTGAAAGCTCTAAAAGGCTCTCCATCACTGCTGTATGGTCTTAGTACTCTGGAAGTAGAAGGATTGCAAATTCAAGCCCTGACTGGTCAACTTAGTGACTTAGGCCCTGCCCCAAAAAAGAAATTTTAAAAAGGTCTGGGGATGTAGCCTAGTGCAAAGACCCCAGGTTCAGTCCCCAGTACTACAAAAAAGTAAGAAGAATGGGGGGAGGAGGGAAGAGAGAGGGAGAAGGGGTGGAAGAGAAGGAGTAGCGTTCTGTCCCAGAAGAACCACAGTCAACTATACAGAGGGAATTATTTGGGAAATAGCAACTCCCTATTTCCAAAATAAATATGCAGGATGGGAATTCTTGTTCTTGCTCTATTCCTATCTGTCTTTATCACTTTAGGGAGAAGGACCTTGGAATTTATCTCCACCTGCTCAGCTGTTCCTAGGAGCCCCAGGGCTTGGCAGAAGCATCCTGAGATTGCCATGGGGCTGAAAGGAAAGCACTGGGCTTCCCACTCCTTCTTGAGGCAGACAGGAAAACTGTGCAGTCACCTCTGAATCCTCACATCATCTCTTTAATATATCAGGTTTCGTGTGAAGTTTCAATTCCTCCCCTATAACGGGCCCTGAAACAGGATGTGGCCAGGATAAGCAAAATCCTTTGGTGCGAGAGAAGGAATGTGAGTGGTCTGGGAGCAGCATAAGGGCATCTCCTCGACCCATTTTAAAGATAGATAAACCAAGACCAGGAAATTGTCAGGACCCACTAGCAGGACCTGCTGACTCTTGTTATGGCTCTTTTTCTGCAAGGTTCATGTTTTCCAAAGGGTTTGTGCACCCGGGCTGCTCCAAGCGTGGCCTGCGGATGGTGCTGCTCCATGAACTGCTTCTTACTGATTCCTGTTGAAATAACTTCAGAAGTGAAAGGTAAATGTTTAGAACATGCAATTGCTCTTTGGAAATTGCCACAGTAACTAAGTGCATGGCCCAAGGACTCACTTCTTTGAACTGAGTATGGAGGCCTTTGTGTGGCAGGTGGCCTGAAGTGGGAGCTACCCGGCAGCCTCATGTAGTGACCATGTGTCGGCCCAGAGTGGACTCAGAATAAATGGGAAACTGGTCCCTAAGCACACGCAGCTTGAAAATCACTGTCACATAGACTTGAGTGATACTTGAGGAAATTTAATGATGAGTATTTTCATGATAATAGGAATTGTATCTGTTTTGGAAATACATAACTGTAAATCTATGGTTCATGGCTATTTTGGCTTAGTATAAAGCTAGAAGAGGGATTTACACAAAAAATTTTAAATACAGAGAAAAATGTCAACAAAATAATTGTATAAGTGGTATGTGGGCAGATAAAGTAAAAGCAGACAGACAAGAAAGAACAAAGATAATATGTGATAAGGATGAGGAGCCAGCCTATTTGCTAAAACTTAGAGTAATTTTCATCTTGAAAGCTTAAAAAGACTAATAGCAAGCAATATCATGTTTCATTTTAATATGCAGAGTTAACAACATCATCTGTGATAACCTGGGCCATTAATATTCTTTCAAGGCGAGTGCTTTTGCTCCCTGTTTTACAAGGGAAAAACAGAGGTCCAAGGGAGACTAAGGGCCTGGTCCTTGGTTGTGTGAAGGCAAAGCCAGAGTTCTAAGCCAGACTGGTCTGGACACAATTTGGAAAAAAAGAAAATCTCCACCCCTGATTCTGGGAGAGTAGTTCCAGGAAGAGGGCAGCATGGACCCAATTCTTGCCTCGACACCTTTGACACTGAAGGCTCACTCCAAAGATGGCCCAGCTCATCCCCCAGGCAGCACAGGACACATTCTCCTGAGTTAAAAGATATCTGCTTCATGGGTCCAAATGACTGACTGCCTCTGACCCAGGACCTTCTTCTCCACCCATCCCTTCCTCCCCTATACTGGGCCCCTGACACCCCATTGGGGTGGCTACTCTTTCAAAGATGCTAAAAATTGCTTTATTTTTCACCACTAATTTGCCAACAAGCTCAGCCGTCAGTCCAGTTGGCCCGCAATGAAATTTTATAATTATACAAAAGCCTGGGTCAGTGACCTCCTGATTGCAATATCTTGTCTCTTTTGTCCCTTCCTTCCACCACCTCGCCCATGGGACAAAATTGCTTCGGTTTCCCCGGCAGCCTCCCGAATGAGGTAGTATTGGAAACTAGTGAGGCATGGCCCTGTGGAGGTGTTCATAGCTTTGCAATAATTTAGCCATTTTCATTTTGTTTGATTTCATTAACACCTGGGTCTCAGGGGAGAGCCCAGTTGGGAAGGGGGAAAAAAACAAGTGATTTCAGTTGAAATCGAGTGGTTTTCACCACCTCATCTTATAATACAGACAGAGTGTGAAATGCCAACGGTATAGTCAGGGCTGAACTTGATGGGGAGGGAGGCCTCTCCTCTAAGGCAACCTTCACCAGGAAGTCTTTCCCTTTACCTCCTCAGTCGCTAAGTTCTTCCCCATCTCACTCTGTTGGTGCCAACCATGTGTGCCATTCTGTTCCTTTCTCAGGGGGCCAGCCTTACCTGCCCACATGGTGGCTACACTCAGGCAGTAGGGCTCAGTGGTTAGCTCAGAAAAAGTTTCGATGTGGCTGTACTTCCTGCTTGTGGGGTGCCTTGAACATGGAGCTTCAGTTCTCTGAGCCTCTCCTCCTTTGTAAATAACACGAAGCTGGCAGTACCTACCTCCTGGCTGCCAAAGGATTAGCTGGGGTAAGACATACAGAGCACTGAAAGCCACAGCTGTCATTTCAGCAGAGGGAGAAATGACTATAGTGATGGTTGTTGCCTTCCTGATCTCCTCCTCCTTCATTTTCAGGCCATCCTCAAACAGAAGCCAGCCCAGAGTGAGGGTGAAATGTCTGCTGGCCGTGCTCACTGGGTGAGGGGTGGAGTCTGCCAGCCCAGATTTCTCTAGAGAGCTTTTTATCCAAACCAAGCCACGGTGCCAGCCTGCCAGGCACACCCTTTCTCAAAGCCTTGAGAATTCAGGGTGACTTGGCGGTGTGCTAGTGATGGGGGAAAACACTGGCTTATGGCTGCTGGAAGAGAGAATCCAGGGCTGGGAGTAAAGCTACTGCCACTGTGGCTGTGCCAATACCAGACAGATGGAAGCGTTAGTTTGGGATGGAGGTGTCTTCCGAGTGCTCCTCAAACAACCACGGGGCAGTAGACTCTGCTTCCATCATCATAAGAGGTTGACCAGCCTGCATAGATGAGTCCTTCCGTGGCTAGTGATGAGCATGTGAAGAAAACTGGCATTTATGGAGTGCGTAATGTGTGCGGTGTTCTAAGCACTTTCCATGTATGAACTCATTTCATCCTCAAAAGTGGCTGCTGTCATTGTCCCCATTTTACTGATAGGAAAATTCAGACAGCAGGAGGTGAAGACCCTTGGTCTAGTGACAAAGAAATGAGAGCGCTAAGCCTCCATTCAGGCAACCTTAAATCCTTATTGTCTTCAGCTGTTGGACAGCTCCGGCCAATGCAAATTCTGTGTCTTTAACTAAAACCTTCCTCCTGGACTTTATGCCCTGGAGGCTTAGGTCTGTATGTAGGGTTCCCTGCAGATGCCACCACCCTTACCACCCTCCAGGGCTGTAGGTGGGTGACTGCAGCCCCAAGCCCAGCTCCTGGGCTCCAGACTGAAAATGCCACTAACCACGGCTCATTGGCCCTGAGGTAAGGAGCTCCTCCTGGTCATCCTCCTCTGGGCTGTCCCCCAGTCCCAGGAGCCCTCAGAACCAGCTCTGACCACACAGAGGCAGGGAGACCATCACCCCCATCCTCCTCAACACTCATTCACTAGCCAGGAGTTCTTGGCTGCATCGTTTTCCAACTTACACGTGCTGCAGAATCCTCTAGGTCACTAGTGAAACCTTCTGACTCCTGGGCTCCACATCCAGCCATTTGACATCAGGAGGACATGGTGAAGCCCAGGTGCCCACTTGTGTAAAAAGAGCCACAGGGATCCTTAAGCAGAGAGGCAGAGTGGGAAGCTAAGAGGATGTCCTTTAACTCTACTTCAAGAAACCCAGCCTGAGGTCTGACACCTCCCTGACCAGCCCCCCACACCCGAGGGTCAATTCAAACATTTAGGTGTTCTCTCTCCATCGTGAGAGGCCCCCACCTCCAGGCATCGTCCCACCTCCTGCCTTGATGGCTGAGGCCCCAAATCCTGGGACATCATGGGACCCACTGGAAAGGCCCATGGTCACAAGGCAGCCAGGACTCTATGGCAAAACCTCACTGTCTCAGCCTCAGCTCCTTTCTCTTTCTTTCTTTTTCCTTTATTTCTTTCTTTCTTTTCTTTCTTTCTTCCTTCCTTCCTTCCTTCCTTTCTTTCTTTCTTTTCATTCCTACCCCAGGTCCTTAGCCCTTGCTGCTCTCTTCTAACCACCCCCTCTGCAGCTGACGCCCCCACACACACCAGGCCTTCACCATCCTGGGACTCTGCTCCATTTTTCTTGATACCACTGACATTTCTTATTCTCCCAGGAAGACTGTATCTCTTATTCTCCATGCCTCAGTTTCCATACCTGTAAATTGTGGATGATTTTATTCCACAGGGACATTGTGATGATTAAATGAATTCATGTGTGTCAGGCGCTCAGAACGGTACTGGCACATAATAAGCGCCATCCTTCAGATGTCTTATTTTTTATATTAATATTATTCTCAGCATCTGGAATAGCCCTTCCCACCTGGTAGGCTCCCAATACATATTTTTGAATGATACACAATTGAGTAGACAAGGCAAGACACAGAGGGTCTGAAAAGTCCCACCCTGCCTTCTCCCCAACACCTGGGCCACCCAGCCCTCCTGGTGGGCTGTAATTACCCAATAAGGAGAAACCCAGCCCCAAGGGCTTCACCCACAGTGCCTTTTCCAAAGATGAAAAGCTTATTCGTTAATAACTACATAGCAATATCTAAAAATTTGGTTGCATTGTGAGGCCGGGTGACTTCCCCATTCACCAGTAATGACAGACCACTTAAAAATAAATAACACATATAATTTAAGCAACTAAAACAAATAGCAGTGTTGGCTTTCCCTGGGAAAATGTTTTCGCTATTTCCTCGAGGCGTGCCCACGGGTGCCCCTGCCTCGGCCTCCCCGCTGAGACACTTTCTCAGCAGGCAGCCTGAGAAAGGAGAGCACAGAGCAGCGAGCGGGAGGCCTCACCCACAGCCTCCCAGATGCTCTTCTTGGAGAAGCCTGGCATTGTTCTCCCCATAGCTTCTCCCTCCACGCCTGCATCCACTCTCTTCGGGGCACCTCTCCCCCAGGGGTTACAAATGCAAACACCTGCAGGGGTCCATGGTCACTGTACCTGGGCATAGGATGCAATGGGGACTAGTGGGGACTGTGGCAAATGGAAGAGCCAGTGTCCCTTCCATGGGGGACAAAACTCACCAATGGTTTCTCTACAGGAAGGCAGGGCCAGTTGTACAAAATCTCCTGACATTTCAAAAAGTAAATAAATAAATCCAGGCCTTCAATTTGGATTTAAAATGCTAGTCTTTTAGGTGACCTCAAAGATACTGCATTGTGGGGCCATCTCTTACTTCTGATGTCATCTCTTACTTCCCTACCCTTTATTCATCCTGCCCAGACCACACTGGCTTTCTTGCTGCTCTTGGACCATGCTAGGTACATTCCCACCTCAGGATATTTGCACCGAAAATTCCCTCTACCCAGAACATTATTCTCCCAGAAAATCTCACAGCTCCAGAGGCCAGTATGGTTGGAGCAGAGTAGGTGGGAAGGACTTCAGCAGGTAAGAAGGCTGAAGGGACCCCAGGGCAGCCAGAGTGCAGGCAGAGGGGAAAGAGGCTATAAATTCACTGGGGTATTTTTGGTTGTCACAAAGATTGGGAGAGGTGACAGCACTTAGTGGGCAGGGATCCAGCATGCCAGCTCCCTGCAGGGTTTGCATAGTCCCTCACACAAAGGATTACCTTGGTAAAAATATAATATAATTATAATGATTGGAGTGTGGAATCTAACTTTATTTCATATTTCGTTTTGCTTTTGCACAATTGTATTCAACACTGAGCATTCTGGGATTGTGCATGTGTGTACATCAGAGGGAGAGATGCTGTTTTGGGGAAGCATTATTGGGGGTTGGTCACCTTTATGGGACACCACCACTGAAAGCCAGGTCATGTGTGGAGTCTGTATCTCCGTCAGAGTGCCAATCTGTGTTTTGAGCATCACATTCATGGAGTTCGTATACATGGAAAGCCAACCTATGAGGGGCACGTTGCCTCCTTCTTTATCTTTCAGTTGAGTTGGGCTGATGTGCTCCACATGAAGGTGACTATCATTTTGTTATAAAGTAGTTTCCTTATAATTAATGCTCCTCTAGAGTATAGCTAAGATATTACTATATGGCACATATGAATTTATTTAAACAATGTGTTTATATAGGTCAATTTCATTTCAGCTCAGTGTTGGGACATCCCAATACATTTGTTATTTAAAAACAAAGAAGAAGGAAAGGAAGCTGGGCCTATGTTCCTGAGTCCCTGGATATGGGATCTACAGGTCAGAGTCAGAAGCCTGGCTTCTCCTCGCTGAACCAGGAGGCCTGGGAGGGTTTGGGTGCAGAAACTTCTCTGAATGGCACTTCTCAGAGCCCATTCTAGGGGGTCCTTGCAGAGGCAGGGACACCACTAACGACATGTTCCACCACCCCAGAAGTGGCCAAAGGAACGGGGCACAGAAGGTGGGGAGAATGGAGCAGAGAGATGTGCTGATGGGTGGGATGTGGGAAGTGAGAGAAGAGGACTCATGGACAACTTCAAGATTGGTTCTGAGCAAATGGCAAGGCAAGGAAATGGAAATTTTAGAGACAAGGAAATCTGAGTCTTGGTTTGTAAGTCAATCTGTGCTCAGTGAAGAGAAAGAGCCCACCCCCATTCTTCCATCCCATCCCACCGCTAGTTGCCACCAGGGTGACACCACAGAGTGAGCATGAGACTTGGTGTGAGAACACCTGAGCTTGAGTCCTAGCTCCCACAGCAACCTGCTATGTGGTCCTGGGAAAGCCACCTGGCTTCTTTGAGATCCCTTCCTTTGTCCAAAAGGACATCATTGATAGAACACCCACCTCCCATTATTATTGTGAAGACAAACTAGATCTGAGCCAAGTGGGCACTACAGAGAAAGGATCTTGATACTGACAGTACCCTGGCTCCTGTCTGTTGTGCCGCTTGTGTCCCTGCAGGCCACCCTCAAGAAGGTGAGGGCCACTCAGGCCAACTTTTAGCTTGATCTTCACTTTATTATCTACACCCTGCTCCCTTCCCAAAACATACTTGAGGTGTCTTTCAACTGTGCACGCATGCACATGCAAGCACACACACACACACACACACACAGATGCACATGGAGGGATGAGAAAGGAAGGAAAGAAAAGTGAGAAGAGGAAACCAGATAAACTGGGTTCTAGAACTATGAGAGCTGCCATAGCAGGGCACCACACTGGGCCAGAATCCCAGACAAGACTCAGTGGGAAAACCAGCCATTGCTAAGCAATATCCCCTCCCCAAAGCACAGAGACTTAACCCACGGTTCGGTATGCCATGGATCTGTGAGGCGGATGGACAATTCTGCTGATCCAGGCCCAGCTTGGCTGATCCCCGCTGGGCTCATTCATGCATCTGGTGTCACTGGGAGGTGGCTGGCTGCTGGCTGCTCTGGGATGGCCTTGACCACGACACCTCAGCTCTGCTGCACATGGTCACCCATCTTCCAGCAGACATGGCCATGAGGGTGGCCATGCAAGACCTCTTCTTCTAAACTTAGAACAGGCACATCACCACTCCTGCCATGTTCAGTTGCTCTGTCCAGATCTGCGGGACAGAAACTGGACTCCACCTCTCTCACGGAAGATGAAGGGTTGTCACCGTTTTTGCAATTCACCAAATGACTATTTGCATAATTCTATCAGAGAAGAAAAAACACAACAGTTTCTTAGAGGACAATTGTTCCCCTTGACCTATTCAGAGAAATGTTCCAAGAGTAGACACCATACAGGCCTCACTGTCTTCATAGCAGTGATGGTTTATTGAGTTCTTATTATGTGCCGTACCAGCACTTTACATTTGAATGTTTCAGGAAATGTGGGAGACACCACAGGGCTCTTAGTCATGCAGAGTTTATTTAGCATAAGGATGAACAATTAGCGTGTGGTCTTCATTTTTTTCTTACTGCTTTCCATTTGTGATAAGTGATATTAGTTTTCCTCAAAAGCTAATAATATAAAAGCCTTTTGAATGGATCGATTTCTGTCTTTCAAGGTAGGTCCATTTAAAGAACCATTAACTAAATAATGGAATGTAGCCGTAGTAATACTCACATGAGGGCAGGCAGTGATCTGAATTTGGAACACACACTAAATTATCTCCTTTCATCCCTGAGATGATTCGGTGAAGACTTCCATTTTGCAGATGGGGAAACTGAGGACAGATGGGGCTTATAGAGATTCAGACTCAACATGCTTCTAGGTGTGTGTTCTGGCCAAAAAGGCCCCTGGTGGAGGCTCCCTGGTGGCTTGTAACAGAAGGCTTGGAACCTTGTAAAGGCCAGCAGCCACATCTGTCACCAAATGAGATCCCTGGGGCTCCCAAGGGCCTCCCCTGATTCGGGGCTTCAGAGGATAATGAAGACCTCTGGCAAGAAACACTCTCAGAATCTGAACCACGTGGAACCTGAATGAGGCTGCTCCCTGGAAACCCAGTGAGGAGCTGGTGGGACCTCCAGGAGAGGCAGGTGAAAGCGTCCTCCCCAGAAACAAATCCCCTTGCACCTGGCAAGCCGAGCACGCACATGCGGCACTGCACAAATCAGCAGAAAATAGCCGTGCTCCTGAGAAGCGAGAAGGGGAGAAACTCCCACTCCCCGCGCGGTTCAGTGCCCCTCTGATTCCGAGGAAAGGGTGTATCCTGCAGGGCTGGTCCCAGGGCTGGGGGGCTGATCCCACCCCCACCTCACCCCCAAGCAGGATGGTGAGAGGGGTGTGGCCATGCTTTGCCCTCCAGGCTCCAGGCCTCACGGGCATCCAGCAGCCCATTCAAGGCCCCAGGAAATAGACCAGTGTCATCAGCTGAGTTGTGTCCTCTGATTCCTGTTGGACGCCTAGCCCCGAGTCCCTCAGAATGTGGCTGTATCAGGAGATGTGGCCTTTAAAGAGATGATTAAGGTTAAATGAGGTCAATGGTGTGGGCCCTAATCTAATCTGATTCGTGTCCTTGCAAGAAGAAATTTGGACATAGATAGGCACACAGTGAGTGACAACCACATGAGGACACAAGGAGAAGATGCCATTTGCAGCCCAAGAGAGGCCTTGGAGGAAACTAATCCTGCTCACACCCTGGACTCGGCTTTATAGGCCCTGAGACTATGAGAAAATCAATTTTAGTTGGTTAAGACATTGGTCTGTGGTATTTTGTTACAGCAGCCCCAACCTGACCTGCCTCACCTACAAGTCCTTCCTGCTGTCTGCCTGTTTCTCTCCCTCTATTTTGCCATATGCCTTGGGACCAGAGCACACCCTGGCAGGGACCAGCACACAGAGGTGTGTTCATGCGCCAACCCCACCAGCAGAGAAGGTAGTCTGGAGACAGAAAAAAGCAGAAATGGAGCCACGTGGTCATCAGCCTGGATTTTGCAACCTGAACCTACCTGATAGGCTGTGTGGCCTTGGCGACCCTGAGATATCTAGAGCCTTGGTTTCCTCTCCTGCGAGATGAGAATAGGAATCAAATCCACCTCATGGGGGTCTTGCAGAGGACTTCATTCAATGAGATCGTGCAAGTGAAATGCTGTGAACAACATTTGGCACAGGACCGGTACTGAAGAGAAAAGGTGCTCTTATGATTACGTCCACTCCTTGCCCTGAGAAGCCCTCAGCCTGTGTCCAGGCTTGTCTTCACACTCTCCCACATTCATTTTATGCCCTAAGGCCTTTGCTCCACCTTTCTCCATCACCCGGCATGTCACCCCCAGCCTGGCTGTGCCTGGGGCTCCCTCCTCACACCATTCCCTATCCACCTTGCCATAGCTTTCACAGCCACTGCCACTTGTCACCCCTTAGGGTGTTCATTACTTGTGCCCAGCAACACGATGCTCTTTGGCCAAGGCCTAAGGCCTTCCCTTTTGCACACCCTTTGCCCAGCCCGTTTGATGGGATTTGTTCCAGAAAACAGCTCCAAGCTCTATTCCCTATGGCAGTAGCTCTCAACTGAGGGGGTGATTTTGCCTCCTAGGGGGCACCCAGCAATGTCTGAAGACATTTCTGGTTGTCACATCTGGAAGAGGAGACGCTACTGTCGCCTAGTGGGTAGAGGCCAGGGAGACAGCTAAACATCCTGCAATGCACAAAGCAACCCCACAACAAAAATTTAGCCCACTCCGAAAGTTCATAGCTCCAAGATAGAGACCCCCTGCCCCCAGCAGCAAGACGGAGCCCTGGGGTTCCAGGTGATTCAGTTCTTAAAACAACACAAACCATCGCAAGGCAGGTCCATCTCCAGCACCCAGAGCTGACCGTGCCTGAAGCCAAAGCCTCCAGCACCTGCCCTTGCATGGCCTCCACACATCCCTATGGATTTGTATGAAGCTATTGACTTCTGACCAAGGCCAGCTGAGCCTTGTTTCAGCCAGGAGGGGACAATATCCGATTCATGGGAGGCCAGGTCCGAGTAGGGCATAGAAGCAAAGAGCATGAACTGGGGAAGGCAGAGCTGGGGAGGAGGCAGAGGGAAACAGCAGATCCAGAGCAGGAAGTGAGGGTTTACCAGGTAGTAATTGTTATAATTAGCACAAGTATCAGTCTTTTTCTAGATACCCAGTACACAAGGCCTTATGCTTATTTGCATCCCCTGTGAGATGCCTCCTCCTGACAACCTCAGGGGTATCACTGTTGTTCCCATGTAATAGATGAGGAAAACAAGAGAAAATCATGATTTACCCAAAATCACTCAGCTGGTAGAGGAAGGAGTAGAGGCAGAACTCAGATCATCTGAACTATATTTTTTATTAAGCACCCATTCTGCACTAGGTACAGTGTAGATAACAGATGTTTGTGACCCCAGGGTCTCAGAACTTTGGAGAAACTGATGACACCTGGACCACGCCCCCATCACAGGCACCACCCACAAAGAGGAAGAGGCCCTGCCCCTATTACCAGACTCCATCCCCAGCCCACTGATTGGACTCTGCAGGAGGGGTGGGGTCACCTGACAGAAGACTCCATCAGAACCTCTCTCCAAGAAATTGGAAGTCAAGCTGCCAGTCAGATGGCCGTGGCAGGGAAAAACTGTCCTTGTGAGATTGGTACTCAAAGCCAAGGGCAGGTGAAGGAGAGGGAAAACACACTTGCCAGTTTTACAGACATCAGTCTACAGAGAAGGCAGGAACTTTCCCGCGGGGAACAGCGGATCCCTGCTAAGGACCTTGGGGGGACCCTGAGAGAAGAAGTCCTGCCCAAAACCCTCCTAGGTTTCCCCAACACGTTTGGCATAAAATACTGAGATACCACTGCAGTCAGTGAGGCATTGGGCAATCTGGCTCCTGACCACTTCTCTCACTCACCCCCTACCCTGCCCGGCTCTCTGGTTTCTTTGCTGTTCTTTGAACATTCTGTGCATATTCCTGCCTCAGGGCTTTTGCACTAGCTGAGGCACTTCTCAGACCACTGTTTCCAGAAACAGCTACCCAGCTCCTCTTATCACCATTCAAATCTAGTTGCACTTCACACAGTTATGAGTTCTGCATTGTCTGGCCTCTTTGAAACAGATCCCTCCTCTTATCCCTCTTCCTGTCTATCTCCTCATCCTGCTATCTGGATATAAATCTTGCTATTGATCATATATATCAGTTATAATGTATCTCACATACATATGCATCATACATAACACAAATATATCTCATATGTGATTTAATGAGATAATTAATGCAAAGTGTATGAGCCATAGTGAGCCCTCTATAAATATCAGTGGTTATTTTTAATTTGTATAGGCACAGAGTCTGGCAGGTATTAAGGTGCTTAATAGATGCTAGCTGTGTTTTTCACTGGGATGATCCATTGGGATCCCAATTCCTTCACCAGTGGAGTGGTATTGTTGCAAGAATTAAATGAAATAATTAATGTAAAGTGTTTGGCACATATAAGCCCTCTATTAAAAGTATTGGTTATTTTTAGTTAATACACAAATGCACAAACACGCCCTCACGTGCAGTCCTAAAAGTACCAGCCATTCCTATGCATGGTCCCTACAGGGTCAGCCATTAGGTCAACAGACTTAAGACCATGAAGTCAATGGCTAAAGAAGGAAGGCTCCAGCCTCACCTCCTCCAGGCTCACTGCGTCTGAGCTGATGCCACCGTATTCATTCTTGGAGTCTTCTTTTCCCTCACACTCTGCAGCCCATGGTCTCTAGCACACAGGAAGCCTGGCACCCCTGTAAAAAGCCCCAAGCCCACATCAGACCCCCAACTGCTCCCCCTGCAGAGCCCAGACCACCAGGCTGAGCTGCCACCATGCCTCTGTGTGATGTTCCTCCTTATTAGGCATCATTAGGTACACAGTAATTATAATAATTATGTGCACTGCTTAGGCGGCCATCCTCAGTAACAACCACTGCTATTCAGAAGTCATAATTGCTCCATCAAGATTAAAATGAAGGCTAATTAGATGTCAGTGGCTCCCCCCATCCAACTCATAGCCCCCTACATAATCTCTATATCCAAAATGCCCCATGACCACCAGCTATCCTTGCTTAATTTGCACAACCCAAAAACAAACAATCATACTCACAGGAGGGCATGGATTGGCCTCTGAGATGGAGAAGGACATGTGATATGTGGAGGGGGACTTGAAAAGTGCTGGATCATTTAGAAAGAAAACTTTAGGGGGTGGCTGAAGAACTTGGGCTGGGAGTCAGGAGATGGGGTTTGAATCCTGGTTCTGTTAGGATGTGCTGTGATGCTGGGTAGATACTTCCTTTCCCATCTGAAGTGGAAGGGATTAATGTCAGGAAGTGCTGTAGGGCTCTTTATAAACTACCCACTGGTACTTTACAAGAGAGTGTGTTCATCAGCTCTCCATCACTTTGACAAGATACCTGGGACAATCAACTTAAAAGGAGGAAAGGTTTGCTTTGGCTTACAGTTTCAGAGGTTTCAGTCCATGGCCAGTTGGCCCCATCGCTTTGGGCCTGTAGTGAGGCAGCTCATCATGGCAGAAGTGCCTGGTGGAACAAAGCTCCTCACCACATGATAGCCAAGGGGCAAAAAGAGAAAGGAGGGTCCAGGGTCCCAATCTGCCCTTCCAGGGCATGACCCCAGTGGCTCATCACCCTCCACTCAGCCCCGCCTCCACAGGTCCCACCAGCTCCATCAGCTGGTAAATAAGCCTATAACACCTGCACCCTTGAGGGATCCCAGCTGTCACAGGGAGCAATAAACAAAACAGATGCGAGCAGAGCTGTCTTGATAAAGGAGGACACCTTGATCCTAGAGAACTCTGCCCTCTCCCACCCTCCAGACCCATCTAAGACACCACTGCCAACCCTTGTGTTTCCTAGGAGACCTATAGCAGACTGTCAGCGTGTACTAAGTGCTAGTTTTCAACATGACCCACATTGGAACTGCTTGGGGAGATTTTGAAATTCCCACTCCACACAAGAGTCTGGGGTGCAGTCTGGACAGCAGGAATTTTTAATCTCTCCAGGTGACCCTAAAATGCAGCCACATTTAATAAGCCCTGATCTTTAGGCCCCCACACTTGAACCCTCAAAGTTATCATCTATCTATGATTCTTCCCAACGTGGTGCCAGAGCTTCCACACTCTGGGCCTCGGTTTCCCCATTTGCCAGAATGAGAGTGTTGAACATTACTTCCCTCAGATGGGGATCACTCCAGAGCTCAGCATGCTGGGAGCATTGAAGCACAAATGATGTCTATGTCCTCTCCTCTCTGGGAAGGCCTGTCCCCAGTGCTGCAGTAAAAATTAAGTAGGCAGCTAATGTTCTCTGCTCTCAGGAACCAGCAGGAAACCATGCAGTGAAAATGAAATGGTTAAATGGTAATACACAGGCACACACACCCACGCACACTTAGTGAAATGGAACCTGCCACACTTGCCTGCAGGAAGAGCTTTAAGGACCACAGATAATGCAGGAAAGTCATTGGAAAAGCTGCAGGCAAGTGGCCCTCGGTAAATGACAGGTCTGATTACTGGTGCATTCAAATTCCAGATTTCCCCATATGCACTGGGAGGAATGCTAATCCCATGAGAAGATGCTCTGTGAAAAATATAGCTATGCAGTCAATTAAGCTTGAGGAACACTGTTTCCTGCACATTGGAGTCAAAATGTAAATGAGCACAATAAAGACGATGAGAAGGCCTGCAATAAGGAATCCTGCTTTCCTCTCTTTAATTCTGAGTTCCCAAACTTCTTTGACCACAGACTTCCACTAAGAGTCTGTGGAGCTAGTGGTCCACTAAGCACAGACCAAGACAGACAGAACTACATAGACCTCCAAGAATGAAGTCTAGGCAATGGAGGACTCCTTTTGGATAGTTTGAGGGAGAATGTTTTGTCTGACTTTAGCTTCAAGAAAGACAACTTTCTCACATGGCCCAGCAACACATGAGGACAAGCCATCCAAGCACCTCAGGAAGTGGGGGCAGAACACACCAGCAAGGGGCTGTGCATATGGCTGCACAGTGTGGCATCAGAAAGAAGAGGGGACAATCAGGATGGACAAACAGAAGTTGCCCATGTAATCCCAGCAGGAAGCAGTGAATAGTGAACAGACCCTGGCTTTGCTAGCTCACTTATTTGCAATGCATTGTTTCATTGACTGTAAAACTCCAGGGTTTAAAAAGAAGGATCTTCAAGCAATCAGGACAGTACCAGACATCAGTAGCACTCCAAAAGCTTCGATGCCTTGGGACAACAGGGCTGCCAAATGCTGCTCACCTCTCCACCCTTGAGAGGCATTCCTCCAACTCTTCCTTAGGCTGAAGAAATCAGGGAAGGGTTCACAAAGGCTTTGGCAGTGAGTGGGGCTTTGCAAAGAGTGGTGTTCTCTCCAAAAGGCAGTTGCCTTGCTGGTTTCTGGGGAAATCTAGCCATGCCACAGGATTCCTCTACAGTGTGATTTCCTTCTGCTATGGTTTGAATGTTTCTGGCCTCTCCAAAACTTCATCTTGCAACTTAATCCCCAGTGCAACAGTGTGGGGAGGTATGACCTTTTAAGAGATGTTTAGGTTTAAATAATGCTGTTACAAAGGGACTTGATGGAGGAATTTGCTCCCTTCTTTGACCTTTTTTCTTCTGTCATGTGAGGACACAGAGCTCCTCTCCTCTGGCGAAAGCAGTGTTCAAGGCTTCATCCTGGAAGCAGAGACAAGGACTTCAGGAAATGATGAACCTTCCAGCAACTTGATCTGGAACTTCTAGCCTCCAGAACTGTGAGAAATACATTTCTGTTTTTTATAAATTATTCAGACTCTGGTATTTTGTTACAGCAGCACAAAGAGACTAAGATATCTTCTTAGTCTACAAATCCACAGAGTTTGTCTCCTGCAGCTAGGGACTCAGAATAAACTTCTTTTATCATGAAACCCCTGCCGTTGTTTGCAGGAGCCACAGATCAGCTGTGCAGGGCCAGGAGGAAAATAGTAGATAATTCTTACATAGCACCTACAACATGCTAGGCACTATTTTAAGCATCATACACAAATTCACTCATCTATTCCTCACTCTAACTCTATCGGTTTGGTATGGCTATTCTTCCAGTTTGCACATGATGAAACACCCAAGGGGCAATTAGCTAAGTGGTGCTGATCACACAGCTGGACAGTGGTAAGGAACACATTGGAAAGTCTTATCCCTTTTCCAAGTTCTTCCCTTGGGCACTCCAGCAGCTCTGGGAAGCTAGTTGACAGCTGCTGCTGATGGCTGAAAGTTGGAAGGTGACACACACTTGTAGGGAATTCTAGCTCAGCCAGAGGGAAGAGACCCTCACAGAACACCCCAGGCATTGACCTGAGGTACCAGAAAGTTTGTACATGAAAAGTAAGGACCACATCCTCGAGTAAGTTCCTGTCTTGACACTAAGCACAAAACCTAGATACACCCTCATAAAAAAAAATTGTAATTAAGACAATCCACTAGTAATCTACCTGCCTGCAAGAACAAGGCATCAACATCACTTAAGAACAAAAGCAAAATCTAGAATACCTAGACTACAACTTAAAAATTACTATACATGCAAAAAAGTAGGCAAAGGTGACCCAAAATCAAGTAAAAAAGCAGACAACCTTGAGATGATTAGAAGTTGGAATTAATGCCCAAGGACTTTAAAACAGCTATCATAAATATTTTAAATAATTTAAAGGAAAACATGGACATGGTAAATGAAAATATGAGAAACCTCAGTCAGGCTACAAAAGAACAAAATGGAAGTTACAGAACTGAGTATTATATCCAAAGCGAAATAGTCACTAGATGGCCTTAGAAGCAGATAAGATGTTGCAAAATAAAGCCAGCGAGCTTGAAGATAGATCAGTAAAAAGCATACAATCTGAAGAACAGAAGGAAAAAAAACACTTAAGAAATTAGCAGAGATTTACTAACTGGAACAATATTAAGTAATCTTATCAGTGACTTTCCTAGGGACACTGGAACAAAATAACAAACACCCACAACCTGCAACTTAAAGGAGGAGAGCTTTATTTTGGCTCACAGTTTCAGTGGATTCAGTCCAAAGTTGGCTGGCTTCAGGACAGAAATATGTCAGAATAGCATGGCAGAGGAAAGTTGTTCACTGCATGACAGCCAGGAAGAAGAAAGAGAAGGGAGGAGCCAGGGACAAGAATACACCCTTCCAAGTCAACCCCACAGTGACTTTCCCTTTCCAGCCAGGCCCTACCTCTGAACCTGAGACTTTTGAGGGAATTTTAGGTCTAAACCATTGCATTCTACCCTTGACTGTCAAAAGGCTCATGTTTATCTCATCATGCAAAATTCATCTAGCCTATCTCTAAGAGTCACTGAAGTCTTACTTCCAACATTGCTGAAAAGTTCAAGTCCAAAGTCTCCTCTGAGACTCAAGGCAAATTCTTAACTATGAGGTACTGTAAAAATTAAAGAAGAAAATTAAACATTTCCAACAAACAATGGCACAGGGTCAAGATTCCCATTCCAAATGGGAGGAATAAGGTAATAGAAAGAAATCAGACAAAATAAAGACCCAGCAAGACAAAGATTAAATCCTGCAGCTGCATGTACAGCACTCAGGGCAGGTGATGAGATATGAACTCCAAACTGCTTAGGCAACCCCAACCTTATGGCCTTGCTGGTTGCAGCCCACACAACCTCTCTCTTTTAGGCTAGCTATACACACTGCCTAGGCAGCCCTAAGTGAGCAGGCATCCCAGAGACTCCCTACTCAAATGAAAGGTATACTGTTTTGCACCCTTGAGAGCTTTGATGGGTAGGGTCTCACTGATTTTTGAGATGTACTCAAGGCATCTTCTTATTCCTGTACAAAGCAATTGGTTTCTTTTTAATGCTAATCTTTTCAGCAACCATCCTTCCTTTGCTTCAACTTTGCAGGCTCTTCCTTTCTGGAAAAACTGCAAACTTTTCAGATCATTCACCTCTGCCATTTGCTACTGATTCTCATAGTAGATCTGGCTAGAGGCAGCCAGCAATGTCCATATCACAGTCTGAATGTTAGGCTGTCTTAAAATTTTTTCTGCCAGATTAATTAGTCCACTGCCCTTAATCTCAGTCTCCCACAAAACCTCAGAATATGAGTAAAATGTAGACAAATTTTCTGTCAAAATGTAACACACATGGCTTCTAGTAAAACTGCTATTGGCAGTCCTTGTTCCCAACTGAAACCTCCTGACCCTGGCCTTTACTAGGACCATTCCTATCAGCATTCTGGTATTCTGAGCTCTGACCAGAATCTCCCATCAATCTCCACGTACTCTGCTTACAGCATTCTAAGCCTTCTCTAAGTGGCATCTCCAAACATTTTCAAACTCCTTCCATGGCTTCTGAATCACATGGTCAGGTATAGTCACAGCAATGACCCCACTCTGGCACAAATATCTGTATTAGTTACTTTACTGTCAATGTGGCAACTTACTTGACACTTGCAGCTTAATGGAGGAAAGGTTTATTTTGGCTCACAGTTTTGGCTGGTTCAATCCATGGTCAGCTGACTCCAAGGTAGAAACCACATGGCAAAATAGTATAGTGGAGGAAAGCTGCTCACCACATGATGGCCAGGAAGCAGAAAGTGAGAAGACAGGGACAAGAATACACTTTTCCAGCCAGGTGTGATGATGCATGCTTGTAATCCCAGGCTTTGGGAGGCTGAGGTAGGAGGATTGCAACAAGTTCGAGGCTAGCCGGTACTCCTTAGTGAATTCAAGGTCAGCTTGAACTACATAGCAAGACCCATCCTCAAAAAAATAAAAATAGAATACACTCTTCCAAGTCATGTCCCCAGTGACTACCCCTTCCAACCAAGCCCAGTCTAAACGTGAGACTTGGGGGACATTTTACACACATAAACCATAATTGTGATTTAAAATTAAGTAGTCACGGGGCCAGTGAGATAGCTCAGCAGCATAAGCGCCTGCCTGGCAAGCATGAGGTCCTGAGTTCGACTCCTGGTACCCACATACAAAAAAAGGGCCAGTGATATCGCTCAGCGGCACAGGCGCCTGCTGGCATGCAAGGTCCTGAGGTTGACCTCTGGTACCCACAAAAAAAAAAAAAAATTTAAGTAGTCATATAAGATAAAGAGAGAAAAATATTTTGCAAGAGTATCTCCCAAATTTCATAAAAACAAGAGCTGAGAAGCGCAGGGGGTTCTGAGTAACTGTGATGAACATAAAGAATATCACACCTAGCTATTTCACAGTCAAAATGCTAAACACACATACAAAAAAGTAAAAGCTCTGAAAAGCACTTAAAGAATTCACAAGGGAATATTATATGGTCAATGGGTAATTTCATAAAAAATGGAGAAGAGGAGGGGAAAAGGAATGACAGATATCTTTAAGACACTGAAGAAAAACAAAACCTATATATCCAGAAGTGTATATTCAGTGAAAATATTGTTCAAAAAGTGATGATGAAATAAAGCCAGTTTTAGAGAAACAAAAGCTGAGAGAATTTGCTATCAGCTGATTTGCACCACACACACACACACATACACACACACACACACATACACACAGCTTTAAAAACATCTTTAAGTTGAGGAGTAATTAAGCCAGACAGAAATTCAGATCTTGATGAAATAATGCAGCATACTAGAAATGGTAAGCAAGCAGCTAAATGTAAAAAATTATTTTTTTCTTTGCTTCAGTTTTTCAATAGACAACTGATTATTTCAAAAAAAAATAGCACTTATGTGGAATCATAACAAATCCACAAGTAACACACTGAAACAGCACAAACAACAAGGAAAATAAGTGGAATCATAATGTTACCTATTTCTTAAATTTTAGGTGGAGTAGTACAATATTAATTCTGAGTATGATGAATAGGATAGCTGAAAAACAGAAAGAGATACATCTGAAAAGGAGAACAGAAGAAAAAAATACTAAATAAAGTAATCTATATGCCCAAAATAAAGCAAAAGGGGAAGACAGAAAGGAAAAATAAACCTCCCTCACTCTGTAGGGTACACTTCTTTTCCTACTTTTACTTAGCCCAAACTCGCCCTGCAGAGCCTGTTTCTTTTTATACCTTTAAAAAAACTTTGCTACTAATAAAAAAGAAAGGTCAAATAGAAAATAAATATAAAAGAATAGGTTTAATCTAGCCATATCAATAATTACATTAAATGTAAATGTTCTAAACAGTCAAATTAAGTGGCAGTTATTGTCATTATGAATCAGACAAGCAAGACCAACTCTATTCCAACAAAAGAAGCACTTTAAATATTATATCAATTAAAGGAGAGGGAAGGAAGATATACCATGCAGACAGTAAACATAAGCAAGTTAAATTATCAGTAAGGGAGCTATAATTATCAAAAACTGAGATTTCAAAACAAAGAATATTTCTCAGATTTAAGCAGGTACATTTCATAATTATAAAATAGAAGTTTATCAGGAAGATATAGAATCATAAATGCCTATAACCTTAACAATAGATTTCCAAAATACGAAACAAAAACTGGCACAACTAAAGGAAAAGTAGACAAATCCACAATGATAGTAATTTTTTCAAACTTTTATCACAGTAGTTAAGGATATGTGAAAAATAATATAAAACATCTAGATTTAATAGAAATTTATGGAAACATTATACTCAATAGTAGCAAAATATACATCCTTTTAAGTATATGAAACAATCACAAAGTAGACCATATGTTTAGCCAGAAAATAAGTCAAATGAATTTGAAAAGATTGAAATTTTATAGAATATAATCTGACAATAAAGACATTAATTTAAAAGTCAATAACAATAGGATATCTATAAAATCCCAAAATATTTGGAAATTGTATAACACACTATGAATATTCTCATGGATCAAAAAAGCAATCACGAAGGATAGAAAATACCTCAAACAAAATGATAATAAGACCACAAACCTTCCAAATTTGGGGAGTGTAGCTAAAGCAGTGCTTAGAGAGACACTTATAGCTCTAAATGTTTATATTAGAAAACATGAAAAAATTAAAAACCAATGCACTAAGTTTCAACCTTAACAAGCTAGAAAGGGTAGAGCAAATTAAGTTCAAAGAAAGTAGAAAAATAATGAAAATGAGAACAGAAGTCAATGAAATAGAAAAACTAGATAATAGAGAACATCAGCAAAACCAGAAGGTAGTTCTTTGAAAGTTAAGAATAAAACTGATAAGCTCTAGCATTAATGGTTAAGAAAAAAAGGAGATAAAATGAAAAATATGAGTATCAGGAAGGAAAAGAGAACATCACTACAAATCTTACAACCATTAAAAGAATAATAAAGGAATAAATTTAACCACATATATGAAATTTTAAACTTTATGTAAAAGCAAAATCTGTCCAAAAAATACACAAAATGAAATAGGAAATGGGACTAGCCTTTAACAACTAAACAAAGTTATTTTCAAAAACTTCTATGAAAAATTCTAGGTTCAGATGATGTCACTAGTAAATTCTACTAACTATTTAGGGGAAAATAATAACAATCTTACACAAAACCTTGTAGACTGAATATGTAGAAGAAATATTTCCCAACAAGTTGTATGAAGCCAAGATTACCCTGATATCAAAACCAGACACAGGAGAAGAGACACCACTGAAAACAGCAAAGTGGAGAATTCAAAAATCCAGTTCCTCCATGAAAGCAAAAATTAAGCTGGCAAAACTTACCAGAATCACTGTCTTGGAACTCTGAAATTTAATTAAAAACTTAAAATAAGGAGGTAAATGCTCACTGAAGAAATCAGCTGCTAAATTTCAGTAAGAGAGCACTAAGGCAGTTAAACTTACCTATCACCCACCCAATCACCAATTCAGCAGTGGCCCTGGGGACAACAGCCCACATTCACAATGTAACTTTTTGGTCCCAGAGAGGGAAATACAAACTTTGTGTATGTTGATGTATCCTTAGCTCCCAGAATAAACAGCTCAGGAGCTTGTCTTTGGTGTACTTACCTCAAAACTTTCTCAGGACAGCAACTGTCAATGTACTAGTTGAAATCACCTTGGGCAAGGGATAACAGAGAAAGTAGCAGGCAAACCAAAACGCCTGGAAAGGAAGAAACTGTGCCAGCAGATAGGTAGGAGAAAATGTGCTTCGAAAATCGTATTCACTGTATACTGGGGCATTTAGAAAGCTATACACATGCCTAGGGCTGAATGTAAACACAGAAAGACCTACGGAAGCTCTAAGCTTTTATTTCTGGCTGATACTTAGACTCCATAAAACATAAAGTGATGACCACAGCAGAACTGTAAGAGAAATGGCCAAGTACTGAAAGAATCCCCCGACACAGAGCCAGTCTCAAAAGTCAGGGAGAGATTTGAGAGTGAGGGATATCTGAGCTTTAGGTTTTGGGTTAAGGTTTTTGTTGTTTGTATGGTTTTCTTTGTTTGTTTGGGGTTTGGGTGTTGATTCCAAGCATTAAGGAAAGCACATTGAAATCACTATGCAACTACTAATCTAGCAGAGCTGAGATCTCAGCGACCACAGGACAAAGAACACAGTATTTACAAAAAATATTTCAGACAAATCACTGAACAAATAACTACAACCCCAACAAGCAACAATAAATTCATATATGAGAAACCCAAAATATAAATAAAGAGCAAAATAAAAGATAGATGACAGGAAGTAGAGAGATAGATTTTGCTTAAATGGGAAGGGCATCAAGAGATGGAGGGGGGAGGGAAAGGAGAGAAAGGGAATAAAAAATAATTAGTATGTGTTATATATACATATCAACTCCCCACAAGAAATGTAATCACTATGAAATGCGAACATGTACTGATAAAAAATAAAACTAAAAAAAGAAAATATGACCAAACTATACGCTGTCTGTAAGAAACTCAGATTACAAACAAATACACAAAATAGGTTAAGAGTAGAAGGATGGAAAAGATTTTCCATGCAAATAGTAACAAAAAGAGAGTTGGAGTGGTAAACTAACACCAGACAAAATACCCTTTAAGTCAAAAACTGTTACAAGAGACAAAGAAGGACCTTAGATTGATAAATAGTCAAACCATCACAATGATGTAACAATCCAAAACGTCTCTAGTGGTGGGGACCTATGCCACGCTCGCTGCAGAGGACTGTTTGTATCATTGAAAGCTCTAAAAGTTTCGCCATCACTGAAAAAAACCTAAACTACAGGAAATAAAAAATGACAGAACTCAAGGGAAAAATAATAGTTGGAAACTTCAATGCACAACTTTTAATAATAGTTAAAATGACTAGAAAGAATATCAATAAGAAAGAAAAGGATTTGAACAATACTATAAATTAACTAGATCTAACAGACATATACAAACACCTCCACTCAACCACAGCAGAATATGCCTTCTTCTGAAGGTCATGTGGAATATCCTCAGGGGTAGACCAGATGTTCAGCCAAGAAAAAAAATCTCAATAAATTTTAAAAGGCTGAAATCATAAAAAATATCTTCTCTGATCACAATGGAATGAAGCTAAGAATCATTAATGAAGCAAAACTGGAAATTTCACAAAATTAAAGAAGAAGAACAACAACAATAAAACAACTTTAAAACAAATGGGCCAAAGAAAAATATCATAAAGAAGACTAGAAATTACTTTTTGACAATGAAAATGAAAACAAGTCCTCCAAAATTTATAAGGCGTAGCACAAGCTGTCTCAATTTATACATGTATATACCAACATCAATAAAGAAAGATATCAAATTAATAATAACCTGCCCATTTAAGAAAGTAGAAAAAGAGGAGCAAACTACATCTAAAGATAGCATAGGAAAGGAAATAATAATAATTTTAAAACAGAACAAGATAAATAAAATAGAGAATAGAAAAACGATAAAGAGAATCATTAAAACAAAAATTAGTTCTTTGACAGAATCAACAAAATTGACAAATCTTTAGTTACACTGAAAAATTTTTTAAAATACAAAAGATACAAATAACCAAATCATAAGTGTAAATGATGACATTTTTACAGACATTACAGGGGAAAAATGAATAAAAAGGGGATAAAATAAACAGTTGTATGCCAAATAGACCTGGATGAAATGGACAAATCCCTAGAAGCATACAAATTATCTAAACTGACTCAAAAAATAGAAATCTCAACAGATCTATAACAAGTAAAGAAATTAAATCAATAATCAGAACTTCCCATCAAAAGAAATCCAGGACTAGATGGACCCCCTGGTAAATTCTAGCAAACATTTAAAGAATTATTACCAATCCTCCTCAGATTCTTCCAGAAATTTGAAAAGGAGGGAACATTTCCTTACCTGTTCTATGAGGTCACCTTACTTTGATACTAAAGCCAGACAAAAATATCACAAGAAAATAGAACTTTAGGGTACTATACCTTACAAATATAGTTGAAAATACCCCCCACGAAATACTAGCAAACCATATCCAGCAACATATTGAAAAGATTATGCACCATGACCGAGTGGGATTTATTCCTAGAATGCAAGGGTGGTTCAACATATGGAACTCAATTAATGTAATACACCACATAAACAGAATTAAGAGGGAAAACCACACAATCATCTCAATCGATGCATAAAAGGCATTTGACATGATCCAGCTTGCCTCCATAATACAAAGTAGGAAGACAAAAGAACTTTCTCAACCAATTAAAAAGACATCTATGAAAAAGCCACAGCTAACAGCACAATCAATTTTGAAACACTGCAAGTTTTCTCCCTAAGATCAGGAACAAGAGAAGAATTTCTGATTTTCCCACTTCTATCCAACATTTAAATAGTTCTATTCAGAGAAGTTAGGCAAGACAAATAAAGGCAACTGAACTGGAAAGAAGGAGTACAAATATCTTTATTTGCAGATGACACGATACAGTGATACCTCAGTTCACAAACTTAACTCTTTCCATGATTCTGGTCGCAAACCAAATTGGACAAGAATCAAATCAAATTTCCCCACAAGGTCAACATTGAACCTAACCACTGAATTTGATTAGGTTCTCATCCAATTCAGCTTGTGACCAAAAATGTGGAAAGAATTACAGTAAGTTCGTGAACCGAGGTACCATGATAGATATATAGATAAACAGAGATATATAGATATGTAGTCATTTGCAGGAAAATGGGTGAAATCAAATATACAAAACTTATTAAATAAAATAAGCCAGATCCAGAAAGACAAGTATTGCATGTTTTCTCTAATATGTAGGATAAAAAATGACATGAAAATAGAAGGGAGTTTATTATGAGAGAGAAGAGAAATATAAGGGAGGGGACATAAGTAAGGGTCAACTGAGGGAATATATATGATCAAAATATATATGCATGCATAAAATCCCACATTGAAAGTCAATATTTTGTCAAATTAATAGGAACTAATAAAAACTTTTTTAATTTTATAAATAAAAATAAATATTTCTCTGAACTCAATGAATAAAATGGAAATTAAGAAATAATTTATATTGGCATGAAAAATAATAAAATACTTAGTAATGAAATCAACCAAAAAGGAACAAGACTTGTACAGTAAAAACTATATAAAACATTGCTGAAAGAAATAAAAGAAGCCCTAAATAAATGGAAAGACATCTCACATTTGTGATTTGGAAGGCTTAATATCATTTAAATGAAAATTTTATGTAAAGTAATTTACAGTTAATGCAATCTCTAACAAATTCCCAACAGCCTTTTATGCAAAAAATAAAAAAGCTGACCTAAAATTTATATGTAATTAGAGACCCCAAATAGCTGAAACAAACTTGAAGAAAAGAGGATAAAGTTGGAATTCATTATTTTCTACTACAAAATTTACTACAAAGCTACAGTAATCGAAACAGTGGTTACTGCTATAAGACAAACATATAGATCAATGGAATAAAACAAGTATTATTATAATCAAAAACATGGAAAAAAACCATGTATCTGTTGTCAATTGTTTTGATAAGGGTATCAAGATAATTCAATAGAAGAAAGCATAGTCTTTTAATAAATGTGCTGGAACATTTCTGCATGCAAAAGAATAAAGTTGGAAATTTGCCTCTCACCATATATTAAAATTAACTCAAAATGGACTAAAGACCTAAATGTGGGAGCTAAAACAAAATTCTTAGGAGAAAACATAGGGGTAAATCTTCATGACTTGGATATGGCCATTGTTACTTAGATATGATTCCAAAAGCACAAGCAACAAAAGAAAAAATGAATAAATTGGAATTCATCAAAATTAGAAATGTTTTTGTATCAATGAACACTATCAAGAGAACAAACAAAAAAATCTACAAAAATATAAGAAAAATTTGTACATAATGTATCTGCTAATATTTGGTAACCAATACCTGTTACCTTAAAATGCAACAACCAAAGAACAAACAATTTAAAATGTGAACAAAGGGCTTGCATCATATGTTTTTCTAAAGAAGATATACAAAGTGTCAACAAGCACATGAAGTAGTAATGCTTAATGGCATTAGTCATAATAAAATGAAAACCAAAACACAGTGAGCTATCACTTCATACCAAGTTGGTTATAATAAAACAAATAGAAAATAACAAGTTAACAATAGTAAATTAATGAGAAAGTGAAGAAACTGGAGCTATGCACTCTGCTGATGGGCATATAAAATGGCGCAGTCACTTGGAGAGCAGCTTGGCAGTTTCTCAATAAGTTAAACATGAAAATGACTCAGCAATTCCACTTTAAATCATACACTCAAGAAAACTAAAAATAGGTGTCCAAACAAAAGCTTGTACATAAATGTTCTTAGCAACACTATTCCCAATGGCAAACAGGTCAAAATAGCCAAATGTTCATCAAATAATGAGTGGGTCAACAAGATATAGTACTAATAAAATAAAAAATAAAAGTTTTTTTTAAAAAACAAGATATAGTACATCTATATAATGAAATATTATTCAGCCTTAAAAAGGAATGAAGTTTGACATGTGCTAAAATATGGATGAATGTTTTAAACAGTGAGCATTATGCTGACAGAAGCCTGGCACAAAAGGACAGATGTTATATGTTCATTTTTATGAAATATCCAGATTAGGCAAAATCAAGGTAACCAAATAAGCAACACAAAGATAACCAAATCCATGATTGCCAAGGGTCAGGAGCAGGAAAGTTGCTGTATAGGATTTTCTTTGAGGTCATGAAAATATTCTGAACTACTGTAGATAGTGGTAATGATTGCATAATATGTACTCAGTGTCATCAAATTGTACACTTTAAAATGTTTACATTGATGAATTTTATACGATGTGTATTTTACCACAAAAAATGATGCCACAAAAACACCCAAACAGGTATCTCAATGAAACAAAATTGTATAATATGCAAATTTTCTCCCTCATATGCATAAATGCTGAATTAACAAAATATTAACAAGTGTAGTCTACTGATTTGTAAAAAGGGTAACAAACCATGCCATTGAAGTAGAATTTATCTCTTTGAATGCAAGATTGACTTAATATTTGAAAGGCAAGCAATGTAATTTGACACATTAAAGTAAAAGAGAAAACATGTTTATCTGAATAGATTCATAAAAAATCATTTGATAACATATTCAAACACTTGCAACAAACTAGGAATATAAGAAAATTTTCCTCTACCCGTGAGAAGGAAACAAAAAATACAAATCAATAACAAGAATCATATTTGTGGGGCCGGTGAGATGGCTCAGCGGCATAAGCGCCTGCCTTGCAAGCGCGAGGGCCCGAGTTCGACTCCCGGATCCCACATACGAAAAAGGGGCCGGTGATATCGCTCAGCGGCACAGGCGCCTGCTGGCACGCGAGGTCCTGAGGTCGACCCCCCGGTACCCAAAAAAAAAAAAAAAAAAAAAAAAGAATCATATTTGTGTCGAAATATTTAACACTGCCTCTTGAGAGCAAAAACGCAGCAAGTATGCCTGCTCCTACATGTCTATTTAATACTGTTTTAGAGACTTTTATCAGTGCAATAAGGTAAGAAAAAGAACAGGAAGGAATAAATATTGGAAAAGAAAAATTTCATTTATTTGCAGATTACATGATTGTTACTTTTCATGTAAGCATATATTGAAGCCCTAAACGTTGGTGTGAAAATATTAGGTGGGACCTTTGGGAGGTAATTAGGTTTAGATGAGGTCATGAGGGTGGGGCCCATATAAAGAGATTAATGCCTTTATAAGAAAAGGAAGAGATAAGAGGTTCTTTTTTCCACCATGTGAGAATACAGCTAGAACACAGCCAGTTGCAAGGTAGGAAAGTAGCCCTCACTAAGAATCAAATTTGGGGCCAGTGAGATAACTCAGCATCATAAGCGCCTGCCTGGCAAGTGCGAGGTCCTGAGTTCGACTCCCGGTACCCACATACAAAAAAAGGGCCGGTGCTATCGCTCAGCAGCATGGGCACCTGCCAGCGCACAAGGTCCTGAGTTCGACCCCCCGTATCCACAAAAAAAAAAAAAATCAGATTTGTTGGCACCTTGATCTTAGACTCATTAGCCTCCAGAAACTGTGAGAAATAAAGGTCTGTTGTTTGAGCTACCCAATCTGTGGTATCCCGTTTTAGCACCTTGAACTGACCAAGACAATGATTGTTTAAAATCCATCTACCAAAATGCCACTCAAACTAATAGTACATTTTGTAAGGTTAGAGGATATAAGGTCAAATATGAAAACCAATTATATTTGTATAATTATAAATAAAACTATATTTTACATGCTTTATGTAAAAATACATATTTTATAATAAATACATATTTTACTATATCTTTTGTTTTGTAAACAAATATAATTTACAAAAATATATTTTTGTGACATACTACCACACAATAATGAAATAAAATTGAAAGCTCATATTATTTTCAATAAAATAAAAAGTATGCTATAATTAAAAATAAATGTAAAAAAAAAAAATAAAGCCTCTAACCTGAAAACTAAAAAGTTTTGCTGAGGGAAATGAAATAAAGTCTAAATAAAGAAGGAGACAGATAATACCCATAGGTTATAAATTTAATATAAAAATTAAAAATAATCTCCATCAAAATACAAGAAAATTTATTTTTGTGTAAATATACAGGATTATTCTGAAATTTATCTGTAAATTCAAAGAACTTTGAATACTCAATACATTCTTGAGAGAAAAAACAACAACATTGAAGGCTTCACATTACTTGACTTCAGGACTTACTAAGAAGATATAGTAACCAAAATAGTATGGCAATAAAAATTGTAGACAAATCGATAATAGAATAAAGCAGAGAGCCCAGAAATAGACTCAGAGATATATAATCATTTGATTCTCAATAAAGTTAAGGAAATTTAATTAAGAAAGAGAAGTGTCTCCAACAAACAGTGCTGAGATAACTGAATAAATATATGGGGGGGGAAAGAACCTCAACCCCTACCTCACACCATACACAAAACAGAGATAGATTATAGACCTAAATGTAAAAGCTAAATTATAAAAATTGTAGAAGGTAACATAGGAGAATATCTTCACTACCTGGGGGTACGCAAAGATAGGTGCATTCCAGTGCTTGACATTTTATCTCAGTTGGTTTTTATGAAGTATTTGTTAAATACATACACAAAAATGCACCCCAGAGGTATAAGCTGCCTATGCTTGCTGTCTTTTTTATGGCTTTCCTTAGCTGTACTCAGTTTCCAGAACACAGAGCACTCACAAAATATATTTCCATATTATTCTTGTACTTCTAGGAAACAGAGAGGGGGTTATGAACTCTCTTTCACAAATGAACAAGTTGTGGCTAAATCAACATGTGTGCCATGATGGATACAAAGTCCATTACTTCTTATAAAATAAAAAAGTAATATCACTACTACTAATAATAATCAATAATAGCTACTTTATATTGAGTGACTAAACTATATCAAATTCTATATTATTATATTTCACCCAATACTTGTGCTAGCACTGGCTCATACCAGCTTGTAAGAGTCAATCACTAAATTTTCTTTTTTTTTTTTTCTTTTTTTATGTGGGTACTGGGAGTCGACCTCAGGACCTCGCGCTTGCCAGCAAGCGCTTGTGCCACTGAGCGATATCACCAGCCCTTTTTTTCCTTTATGTGGGTACCGGGAGTCAAACTCAGGACCTCGCACTTGCCAGGCAGGCACTTATGCCGCTGAGCTATCTCACCGGCCCTAAATTTTCTTTGAAAAATGTGTGTGGGCTATTAAATACTTTCACCATTAAAAGTTAAGTTATATAAATTTATAAGTGATTAAGTATATTTAAAATACAGTTATTATCAAAGTTCATCACTTCCTAATTATTTTATTATTGTCTGTGTTCTTGAGGTTATTTCACATCTGTTTTGATGGTGAAAGCACTGTATATATACAATGTATGCTAACATGCATCTCTACCTGTGATGATTAAACTTGGTTGTGTCAACTTGATTGGATTGGGAGCTGCCCAAGGAATCATTGAGCACGTTTCTGGTTGTGTCTGGTTGGTCATAGAGGTGTGACCTTGGGTACTATATCTGGTTCCTCACTTTTTCCTCTCTGGTGCTGTTCCCCTGCTCGACTTCCTGGCCTCCATGAAATAATCAGCTTTGCTCCACCACATCCTTCCACCATAACGTTCCTATCTTAGAGCCTGCCAACCACAGACTGAATCCCCTAAAACTCTGAGCTAAATTAAACCTCTCCTCTTTTAAGTTGTAGGTGTCAGGTAGCATGTGTTAGTAACAGGAAAGCTAATGCAGAAAATTGGTACCAGAGAAGTGGTACCACCGCCATCATTTGGTGTGACTGTACCTGACCACCATCATTTTCAATCTTAAGCAGTTGATCCTCTTCTAGCATGGACAAAGTCAGTTAACCCAGCTTATTCATAAATGGGTTACAAATCCACTCCTCCCCAGTTTGGGGGTCTTTTGTGGTTGGGAAATAATGCTCAAACTCTTTTGGAAGCTGAGATAGGTGATAATGCACTGGCCTTGGCTCAGACTCTCAAAATCTCTGCTAACATTTGAAACATCAAAAATCTCAATTCACTCACCATTCCTATGATTCCAGTTTGGCTTTGAATGCATCCACTTTATCTTTTGCCTGAACACAGTTGTCATTCTGTTCTGAAGTGACAGATTGAGTTCATTGAACAGGTTGAATATGTCACACTAGTTGTCAAGCTTTGGGGCCTATTCTGTGTCACTGAAATGGGCTGCCAGTGATGTCTAAAAGAAATCTTTGGAACAGCTCTCATTACTCAAAAAAATCTGGTCAGTGATTTACATTTAGAAAGTCATCTCGGGCTGGTGATATCTCAGTGGCATAAGCGCCTGCCTGGCAAGCACAAGGTCCTGAGTTCAACTCCCGGTACCCACAAAAAAAAAAAAAAGAAAGAAAAAGAAAAAAGAAAGTCATCTCACTTTTGAGTACCGGAGAAGATGTGTGTGCTCTGCACCCATCTCCTCACAGAGCTGCATGAACAGATGTGAGACAAGGGCATGTACTTTAATGAGGCTGATAATTTTAATCACATCATGCAAAACACTGTTGGGCTCAGGTGACATTTTTTGGCTAGACTGCATTTCTTTATGGATGACATAGCATGTAGACCCACATCGGAATTGACTTCTTTGACTTGAGTAGTGAAACAAAAAGCTGTCCAGTCATGGCAGCTGCTCTATCTATGCATATGACCAATTCAGTTTTCCTGATACGTAATCATGCAGTCTTCCTGCAGCTATGGTGTTGGTTGGCAACAACAGTACACATAACATATCCTCATTCATATCCTCCAGAAAAATATATAAGAAAAATCCTTCTTGCCTTGTTGTCAGCATCAGTAGACTCATCAATCTGCATTGTATACCATGGTGACTCATTAATCCTCTCTAACAATTGTGCCTCAATATCCTCTACTATTTCATCAATATATCTACTTTTGGTGCTAGCTACAGAAGGAATGTGTATCACTTTTTGAACTGTGGCCTCTCCTAAAAGTCCACAATAAATGTCCTCCGCAGCAGGCAGGATCAACTCTTCACCAGTTATAAAGGGCTTCTTAGCTTTAGCAATGCAGTTACACACTAAGAATGATGCTCTCCATGCAGATACATTTGATGAAGTAGTGGATTTCAATAATTCCTTCTGTTCTTCATGTTCATGTTTTCCTTTCACTTAAAAAAATTCTGAAGTCTTATCTTTGAATGCAACATGCTTGGTCTCCATGTGGGAAGCAATTTTGAAGGATTTCTGGCTTTACTGGATAGCCGGTCACCATGTATTACACAAAGAGGGCTTAGAATATGTGAGTCACCTGTTTCAATGAACTCATAATTTAAGTAGGAATCTTGATATTTTCTTTGAAATGCAGCTTTCTTTTTGTTGGCAGTCTTAGAGTCTTCTGCTGTCTCCTCATTGAATCTTTCCCCTTTTCAAAGAAGCTTTCTAGTAATGTTTGGTTTTTACTCATTTTGGCCAGGCTTAGCTTGTAGGTTTAGCAATACTGTGATTGAGACAAGTGTGTAGTGCAAAAAGAGGTGAAGACAGAAGTGGTAAATAAAATAATGCACGGACTGTAGATGGACCAAAATGAGTGCCAGGTTCTGGCTTAAAGCCTGCCACCAAATGCAGCTAAACAGTTGAAGAATATCAATTCACTTGCCACTATAAAGCCTGCCACAAGATACAGTTTGTCACTTGCCTCTCCTTGATAGAGTTTTGATACGAGTCTGCAAGCAGTTGATTTATTACTGTTTCTGTGCAAACTTCTCTGCTAATGTCAATCTGTATTTGCAGCCACTCCTCAGTGCTAGCATCACTGCCTCAGCTCCTCCTGAGGACACACAACCTACAACCTAGATTCTTTTCATGCACAGTTTACAGTAGGGTTTGAACTTCTATGAGAATCTAAGGCCTCTGATGATATGACAGGAGGTGGCACTTTTTTGGTAATGGAAACAATAGGAAGCAACTGTTAAAAATAAGATGAAGCTTCACTTGCTCATCTACTGCTCACCTCCTGCTATGTGGCACAGTTCTTAACAGGTCACAGACTGGTACCAGTCCATAACATGGAGATGGGGACTCCTGAGCTATAGAACTTAATGTTTGCTTTACTGGGTTTCAATTTTGCTGTGGTCCTATTCTTTTCTATCCTCCAATTCTTTCCTTTTGGAATATTTCCCCTGTGCCATTGTATCTTGGAATCATGTAACTTATTTTTTTATTTCTACAGGAATTCACAGTAAGAGTTTGCCTAGCATCTCAGAAGAGACTTAGACTTTTGAAAAATGCTAGAATTGTTAAGATTTGGGGAAAGGGATTATTGTGTCTTCAGTTGTATGTAAGACAGTTGTATCATGTTAGGTGGATTATGATCTTGTGTTTATCTGGGGATTAAGTATGGTTCAAGGAGATGTGTTTGGATGTCAAGTTGACAGGGGGCAGGGTATGATGGTTAAGCTTGAATGTGTCAGCTCGATTGGCTTGGGAGTTCCCAGGGGCTTGGTGGAGCACACTTCTGGGTATGTCTGGTGGGTCATGGAGTGTGACCTTGGATACTATAGCTGGTCCCTCTCCTCTTCCTCTCTTGTGTTCTTCCCCCGTTCTGCTTTCCAGCCATCATGAATTAAGCAGCTTTGTTCCACTATGCCCTTCTGCCATAATGTTCCTTCCTTGGAGTCTGCCAACCATGGACTGAATCTCCTGAAACCATGAGCTAAATTAAACCTCTCTTTTAAACTGTGGGTTTTGGGTACTGTATACCAGAATTAGGAAAGCTGACTAATACAGTGCCTAGCCGTGGGTCTGGTGACACCACATTCTTCTTTTGAAATTGGCCATCGTGAGAATATACCCAATGGAAATAAGCCAACATCACAAAGTAGGGCTTAATTTATTGTTTTATTGATTATTTATTCCTAGGAAATTAATGAATAAAATGTTAATAATACATATTAAACTTTAAAGCATGTGCCGTCTAAAGCCATTATATTGTTAAGCAGTGCAAAAATTCTGAAAATATTTTTCTAATATTCAAAAGCTATTATTCAATTCAACAAGAAGTCTTTCATACCATTAAAATGTGTGAAAGTTTGATATACAGTTTGGTTGTTTCACTTTTATCTGTCTCATTAATGAAAGTGAAAATATCAACAAGCATGCACATCAGAACTACACTCATTCATTGTTTGCAACCATAGATTGTCCATGGATGAGAGAGTATGGCAAAAATCAAGAAAAATGTTCTGGGAGAATCAGCTGGCTACATGACATTTATAAGAAAAAGCACTGTATACTTTTTTTCTAAATTGGGTGCTATATTCCTTTATATTAGTAAGTTGGGTAATTTATTTATACACATACACATACAATTATTTTCAGGGGGTTGGCTGTTAAACATTTACAGGCACATTACTGATCTTGTTTTTACCTCAACACAAGCATGTAATAACATATATCATAGATGTTTCACAGAAAAGTTAAGTAACTTGCTCAAGATCTGAGCTGTTTCCAAAGCCCAGGCTTTTGCCCATCACATGCTAGGAGCAATTCTTAGAGCCATGGTATGCCATGATAGAAACATGATGCTAAGTGAATCACATGACCCACTGTTTCTCATGCTCCCATTTTACAGTGAGGAAAACTGAGTCTCCAAGAAGGGCAAGAGTGTCTCCCAAAGCCAGTGGCTGCCTTGTGCCATAGATGGGACATGTTCTCATTAGGAGCTTTGCCTCTGCTCTGGTAGACACAAAGGGAGGGATTTGGTGGCCTCTTTCCCTCCACACTCACTATCCCCCAAACACGCAGAGAGCCTGCCACAGAGAGGCACCCAACAAATGTTGCCCCAGTGAAGCCTCAGTGTCTTACTGCACATGCTTAGGCTATGAGACATCAAACTATTTTCTCTAAATCACATAAGTTCTCCCAAGCCTGCATCCAGCTAAAACTGGCAAAAACTCAGTCTTCATTATTCTTGACTCAGTAAGAGAAGAGCCCAGAAGAACTCGCTGGGGCCCAGCAAATGGGAAGAGGAAGCCCTCCGGTTGTCCCCTTGCTGGGGTTGCCCTGTGGCTTCATTGGGCGTCATCCTAGGTGTGGCAGGCTTCAGCCACTAGGGAACCCAGGGAAGCAGATGCTCCCAGACATGCGGCCAGATGCGCACACACACACACACACACACACACACACTCACGTTCATACACATTTAACACTGATACAGGCACAGAGAAACGCTCACAATCTGCTCGTGCAGCACAGACTCACAGGGACACACACCAACACAACCACACCCAGGCACGGATGCACTTTTGGTGACCTCCCCACCCCCACACGCAGTGACCCTGCACAGACGCATGCTGAGGATCCCACATAAACACAAATGCACGCTCATAAAGATGTGCACACACCTTAGACACGCATCAGAGGCACACACTGCCACCCTCAACCAAGAGTGACACAACCCCCATGTTCTCACAGACACACACTCCCACACGGGCTGACAGACTCGCAGGGAGAGACATGTGCTCGGGTCTAGACAACACAAACACACACACACACAGTCTCACGCGCACACGCAGATGGGTTTGCACACCCTGACACACAGGTGGACACCAGCACACACTGCATACTCACGGAGGATCAGGCAGCGTGGAGTCTCATGTGCACGTGCACACCATGTGTGCCCGGCCAGCAGGCACCAGCCCGCAGACAGTCGCCGAGCCTGCCTGTTCCCTGGTCCATGCTGCCACACAGTGGAGAGAGCAGCTGCCTCCTCACACCCCCTCCCGCCCCAGCCCGCCCCAATCTGGCTGTGGCTGTCACGTGGATAACAACACAAAAATGTAGCTCGGGTGGGGGAGGTGGGTAATGAGGAAGAGAAGGGGCAGAAGATGAAATAATAATACTGCTGGGTTTGTTCATTTCAGTGATAATTAGCGGTGCATTCACGCCGCCTCACCGGCCGCTCCCGGCTGATCCTGCGTGATGGATGCCTGGTGGTGCTGAATGCAAATTAGCATAATTTCATTACCGAGGGACCCGTGAAAAGGTTCAATTATAGAGCAATCTCATTAATACCAGGGCTTGTTAAACTAATAGAAAGAGACAGGCCCTGCAGCTCCAAGAGGGAGACATGGGCTCAGAATGCAATTAATGCCAAGACCCCCATACCTGGGCCACGCCTCCCTCCCCAGGACCCCTGCCAATGCCCTGCACACATGGGTTCCTAAAGGCCCAGAACCCACATAGCACGCCCATCAGAGAAGCAGAGGATCCAGGCCGTGTCCACCTTCACTAATCGTCTAGGTCAAAGTTACAGATGGGAGACTGAGGCCCATAGTAAGGAAGGGACTTTCCCAAGGTGTGTGGCACAAATGAGGCAGCAAACTGCAGGGGGGACATTCAGGAGAGGGGAGGTGATGCTCATCCCCACATAATCCCTCAGGAGCCTGTCCACTGGGATTTAGTTCCTCCACTATTAACAGCCACGTTAGCCTGCAACTTACAGACAGGAGCCCTGTTGGGGCCCTAAGCCATCAGAAACCCTGGCCCATTTGACGAAAAAGAAGCTCAGCACTATTCCCTTCATGCCTACTTCCCTCCCTCCCTTTCCTGCTGTCAGTGCACCAGCCTAGAAACTAGAGACTTGAAGAGACAGCGCCTCTCCTCCTCAGACGCTCAGGAATTGGATGGAAATGCTGGCTCCTTCTGCCTTTGGCAAATGACCTCTTGGGGATGCTACAACCACCCGCTTATCTGACTCCGGCAAAAGTGGGTCGTGCTTGACGCTTAACCTGAGCCACCCTCCCCAAACAGCCGTCTGCAATGACCTCACACCCCAGCTCTCTTCCCAACCCTGGCATTGCACATGCACTGAGTTGGGTCATATGACTTTGCTGTGTTTTTTGTCACCTCTGTAATATTTAATTTTTTTCTGCAATTGTAAGTAAAACAACACAAGTCCCAAAATACCGCCAAGCTAGAGAATGACTCACACTGTATATTACTGAACACACAAAAATATGCAGTGACTCAGAAGGGCCCAGCAGAAGTGACAAACCCCACAAAAGGGCCCATTGTTCATATTTTAAAGGTAAAGGGGGAGGAAACAAAGTGACTGCAAACCCAGAGGACAGACTCGGGCTTGGGCTGCTGACATTTGTCAGATGGCCCGTCCATCCTTGGTGTGCCCTGGTTCTCTCTTTTTCTAATAATGTAATGAAGCCAGATAATGCCATAGTAAGAGAAACCTCACTGGAGACTCCTCACTTGATCTCTATTTCCAAGTGGCATAGAGACAGAAGACCTTCAGAAGCAGCTGTCCCCCAAGATCCCCAAAAGCAGGAGGGCCGCTAAAAAGTCACAAGCTTCCTGATTAGTCTGACACTCACTCACCTTGCAGGGGCCATGACAGAACACAGAGAAAGGACACAGGGATAAAACAAGGACTCAGGGACCCAAGGCCCTTATTCCTGTGCCAATGGTTACTTGTGGGGGTCCCTGTAGTCATGTAGTCATGTGATGGGGGCTGCAGCAATGGCAAGCACCTGGAGAAACTCCTTTTGCCAGGAAGAGCTCTGGGGGCCTCAGGAGATGCTTCTAGAAACAGAGAGGGGTTATAGTCCTCAAAGTCAGAAAGCTCTCTACCAGAAGCCCTGAAAACTCATAATGGAGAAGGTGGGGAGCAGAGAGGGTGTGTGAGGGAAATCCTCATCTATCATAGCAGAAAGTCAGTAGAGACCTGTCCCGAACCAATGAATCAGGAAATAGCAGCAGACGAGCATTACTCAGAGATGGGGTGAAGGTGGGGAGTTAATGTGGAGGCCCTCCGGGGAGGGGGATGGGCGGGGTGGGGCGCGAGAGTTGGAGGTGAAAGGCTGAACTTCATGTGGGAACCAAATAGTGCTATTTTAAATATTTTGTTAAAGAGCCTTTATTTATGCTCCTCACTGTGCCTCTAATTCAAGCAGTCCCTGAGGACCCATAGGAGTGGGTGTGGCTTGTGTGTATACACACTCACACCTATGCCATGCACCCTGCGGATCACTACCCTACTGAGGAGACAGTGGCACAATCTCTCTCCATTTGGAGCCCATATTTTCGCATCTGCAAAATAAGAAGCTTAAGTGAGAACCCTTCCTTTTTGAAAGCTTCAGCTTTAGTGACAACAGAGTTTAAAGTTAAAGGGCCCAAATTGTATTCTGCTTCTGTCACTTCCTGACTATGTAACTTTGAACAAGTCACTCAACCTCTATGTCCACTTTCTCCTTTCTAAAGTAAGCAGGCAAATGGGAGCTTATTCACAGGGTTACTTCCGTTGGATCCTTGGTTCAGGCTCCCTAGACTCACAAGAAATGCCTCTGCCAACACCTTTTGTTGTCTCCTTTCCCTCTGTCCCACCCCTACTCTCAGTGACCACTGGCAGGAAGTAAACTAAAAGCTTGAACTACAGTGAAGGACCAAGAGATGGCAAGGGCAAGACCAGGAAGGGAGATGCCCAGCAGACAGTAAGCAAATAGACAGTGGAGGAAAGGCAGCAAAGGGCGCCACCCACAGTAACAGAATCCCATTCAAACTGGTTCAAGCAAAAAGGAATTAACCAGCTCATTTCATTGGGAGCCTAATACCATCTTCAGGCATTGCTGCATCCAGAAGTGCAAACAGTGTCCATAAGAACCTGCCTCTCTTTCCTTTCTAAGCTCTGCTTTTCTCTGTGTTAGCATCAAACCCTGGGCAGTCTTGTTCAAAGTGATGAGAAGGATGGTCTTGGTAATCCTATACCTTCTGATTTCAGAAGCTCCTCCCTCTCCCAGCCTCCCTAGCATCTCCCCAAAAGGAACCCTGATTGGTCCTCTCTAATCATGTGCATAGTTCTGGACCAATCATTACTCTCAGTCAGGTGAGGCATCCTGATTGGACAACTGGAGTCACCTGACCTGCTCTAGGCAGAGAGGTTGGTCTTTTGATTGTCAGACCCACCCACCCCCAGAATCACATGGAGGATGGAATAAATAGTTCCCCAAAGGAGAAGGGAAAACATGGAATACATGAAAACCACTTCCTGTGCCAAGGTTCTTAACCTGGGAGTGGGGTTTGAGGGAGGAGGGAAAGATCTGTGCAGGCAGGGCAGACAGTGGGATAAGCAGCTGAGACCTGCAGCAAGACATAGGGTTGGGTTAAGTCTGAAGGTGGAGAACCTGGGTGGTAGAGAGCAGGGGCCCCAAAGGCACTTCACAGTTTAGAGGAAGCCACAGCCCAACCAGATCCTGGGTCCCTGAATTCCCAGCTCAAATATCCCTGAGGAAGGTAAGTGAGGCTCTGCAGGTCAGGTAGGCAGACAGGGCCCTGGTCTCAGGTCCCCAGCACCTGCTGGGCATCCTTTTGAGGAAGATGAGGAAGAGGCTCCCAGCAGCCATTCCCTGGTGCTCCGGTGAGACTCCTCCCATGTCACCACCCACTACCCAGGCTGCAGCTCTCCCTGACTCTGACCTTGGGTGGAAGGGGATCCCAATGGACCGGTTTAATGGGCACTCATAATCTCTGGGCACTTTCAATGCATAATCTCCTTTCTTCCTTAGTTCATTTCTGATATCCCCATTGTGTAGATAAGGAAATCAAGGCTCGGAGAAGGTAAATAACCTGCCTATGATCATACAGTTAGTATCAACCCTCAAAGACCATTCTCTAGGTTCTGCTTTATTTTTTAATTGTGTTTATATTTACTTAATCCAATTCTTATATAGCTTTTACTGGGCCAGGAATTCTTCAGAGCACTAGGCATGTACCATCTCATTCAATCTTCATTAAATCCTATCTGGCTGATAAGAACATTGAGGTACAGAGAAATTAAGCAACTTGTGCAAACCCATACAGCTAGTAAGTGGCAGGAGTGTGGCCCCTGGCATGTTCTGTAGAGCCTAAACCTATGCCACACCTGACCAAGCTCCCTGGGGGACTAGCTGGCACCCCCTCTGAGCTCAGCACTAACCCCTGGCCAGCCAGCACGGTGAGTTTTGGCTGCATGGCCTCCGCCTGGCAGCAGGAGGCACTACAGAGAACTCAGCACACAGACTGCCCCAAAGGCACTGAGGGGCCTGGAACCAATATTTTCATTGCCTCAGTGTCTTCGCCTTTAAAGGGATTCAGATTTGGGCAAAGGCACTTTGAAGCATGAGGAGAAAGGGGACAGCAGCTACAGAGGAAAACAGAGAAACACACAGGAGACAAGAGTGGTGGAGCCTGGTGGGCACACACACCTGGGCAACCAGCACCAAGTGCAATAAAGCACAAGTCTCCTGCTGACAAAGAGCAAGTGACCCCAGGACTGGGTTTCAGCAGGCCTCTGTAAGTCCCTCTGACCTTCCCCAGGGTGTGGGGGAGCTCAGCGTTCCCCAGCCCTTCCTCCCTCCAGGACAGAGGGAAAAGGGCAATGGGGGAGAAACTGGAGATGAAGATGCTGCTGTCTCTTCCCCTAAGAGTTTCCCAGCAAAACCAAAGCTCTTCTTGCCACCAACTCTACTCCCACACTTGCCATGGCTCCCCAGCCCCTCCAGCAGAATACCTACACGGCCCAACTCAATGGGCAGCCTCTACCACTCTCTCTGCCCATTCCCCACCCATCCCTCCAGCCTGCGCCAAGTACCTACCCCTGGCTCCCCGTGGGATGTCTGGTCTGGGCCTTTGACTCAGCCTCTACCCTACACACAGATCACCCTGCCCCCGCTACTGCCCCAGACCCCAGCCAGCCTCCAAAGCTAGGTGCAGCAGAAGGCTGCCTGGTTTACCACTCACCCCAGCCCCTCTGGCCCCTCCATTCTCTGACCTCACCCCAGCCACACTCCCATCAAGTCTCCTTCAGAGCTCTGCTCCCCAGTCCTGGCTGTGAACTGAACCCTCTCCAGTGCCCTCCTGTGGCTCTGTTTCCTCATGGCTACATGTGAATAATTCTGTAGTGTCCAGGGTTGGGAGGATTAACATCAAATGAAGCAAGCAGGGGATGATGGCACACACCTGTGATCCCAGCACTCTGGGAGGCCGAGTTGGGAGAATTGCAGCTTCAAGCCCAGACAGAGCAACTTAATGAGACCCTGTCTCAAGTAAAAAATAAAAATGGGGTAGAGGTGATTAGTTCAGTGCAAAGCCCTGGGTTCAATACCTAGTACCACAAAAAAAAAATAATATATATATATATATATATATATATATATACACACACACACACACATATGTACAGGTGAGCCAGGTAAAACATCTGAAACAGAGCCTAGAACATTGTAAGACCTCTGCCAACATTGTTGTTGTTACCACCACCACCACTGTCTAGGAGTGTGTGACGAATTGTGTTTTCAGTGACCTGTGCTCTTGGAGAAGCCTGGCACTTACCGTCAAAAGCTAGGGGAGTTGGAGTCTGCTCCTCACACCTGCGCCGGAACCTCGCTGAGAGGAGTGGTGCTTTGTGACTTCTAAGGCAGGGGCATAAGGAAGGCACAGCTTTCAGCCACCTGCTTCCTTCCCCTGCCCTCACCCGCGGAGCCCAGGCCACGTGGACTGACTGGGAGTGTGCTCCGGGTGCCTCGCAGCTAGGACTCAGCCGACAACCGACACCAACCACCAGGCACACATATACATGGACTCCCAAGGACTCCAGAACCCAGCAGAATAATGTCCCCCACCCCAAGTCCTCCATGCCCCAATGCCTGGACCCTGCACTCTGCCACATAGCAGGGCAAGAAGGACCTGCAGATGTTCCTAAGGGATGTTCTCATCGAGAGATGCAACAGCAGCCTGGATAACAGCAGCAGAGCCCTTAGAAGCAAGGATCTGTCCCTTATCCCTACACTTTCTCTACGGAGAGCTGGCAGGGATGAGAGTGGCAGAGAAATGTGGCCGGAAGAAGCAGGAGAGACTGCAAAGACCGTTGTGGCTGGCTTTGACAATGGAGGAACAGAGCTGCAAACCAAGGAGAGCAGCGGCCTCTAGGAGCTGAGAACCGCCAGGACTTGTCTCTAGAAGACAAGACCTCCATCCCACAATAGCAAGGGACTGAATTCTGCCAACTGACAGAGCGAGGCAGATTCCCCACAAGTTCAGCCTTGTAGGACTAAGCAGAGACCCAGTCAAACCCACTGGACTTGCAACCCGGGACAACTCTACCGTGATGGATCTGCATGGTTTTAAGGCTCTAGGTTCATGGTAATTTGTTAGGGCAGCAGTAGAAACTGCAGCAGCTTTCAAGTTTCCCTTCAGAGGCCCTAGACATCATGAAGCAGAGACAAGCTCCCTGCTCTGCCCTCTCTCTGTCCCTGGCCCACTGAGGCTGGGAGCAAATAGTGGTTTTCAGCCCTTTCCTTGCACATCATGCTGCTCTAGTAACTGGGTCAGGGACTCCCTAACCCTCCCCACAGGGCACCCCTGTGTCCTCTGACTCACCAAGCCACTGTTTACTCACCCAGAAAGTAAGAGTCATAATAATAAGTTAGGCACCACCAGTACTGAGAATTGAACCCAGGGCCTTTGCACTGAGCTATATCCCTGGCACCTTTTAATTTTTTATTTGGAAAGAAGGTTTCAATAAGTTGTTAAGTTGTCCAGGCTGGGCTCCAACTTTCAATCCTCCTGCCTCAGCCTCTGTAATTTTTAGGAGAAAACAAAATTGATGACCAATTTACATTATATACCACTTTTGTGAAATTAAAGCCCTATGTTTTCACAATATGCAAGGTATAAAAACAACCTCCACGTCTATCCATGCAAAAATGGATAAAGAAAGTATGGTCCGCACACTTATACACAGTGGGATACTATTCAGCCTCAAAACAGGAAGAGATTCTGCCATTTGCCAGAGGGCGGATGGACCTGGAGGATAGAGTGCTGAGTGCAGTAAGCCAAACACAGAAAAAAATTCCTGCATGACCTCACTTAAATGGAATCTCGAAAAAAGTAGATTATATAGATAGAAATGAAAGCAGCAGTTAACAGGCTAGGGTAGAGGAGGAAGCAGTGGGGACATCCAGGTCAAAGGAACAAAATAGCAGAGATGTAGGATAATGAAGTGGAGAGAGCTTAGGTGCAAACTGAGGACTATACTTAATAATTATCTATTGTGCTCAGGAGTTTCACTAAATGGATTATAGCTGCTCTTGCCATAAGAGGAGAAAAAACGAGTGACTCCGAATGATGACTATGACACTGTTTTCCACTATCATAATCATTTTACTATACACATGTATCCTATAACACCATCTTGTATACCTTAAATACACACAGTAAAAATTTTTTAAAACCTATGTTGTCATAATGAGGTGCCATTTCACATCTATTAACATGGCTATTATCAAATAAAAAATATTAGCAGTAAAACAAAATAACAAGTGTTGGAGAAATCATAACCCTCATGCCCTGCTGAGAAATGATTTATTAGCTCCTATGAAAAATGGTATGTAGGTTCCAAAAATATTACATAGAATTATTACGTGATTTGTCAGTTCCATTTCTGGGTACATACCCAAAAGAAAGCAGGGACTCAAAGAGATATTTATACACCTGCACTCATGGCAGCATTATTCTCAATAATCAAAAGGTGGAAATGGCCCAAATGTCCATCAGTGGATGAATGGATTTCTTAAGATGCAGCATACCCATACAATTGGACGTTATTCAGACTTCAAAAGCAATGAAATTCGGACACATGCCACAATATGAATGAACTTTGAAGACATTATGCTGAGTTAAATAAGTCAAGTACAAAGGAAGAAATATCATTGATTCCATTTATAGGAGATAAAAAGATGAGTCCAATTCATAGAGACAGAAAGTCGAATGGTGGCTGCCAGGGCCGAGGGGAGAGGAGAAAAGAGAAGTTATTAAAGCTTATCTAATGGGTAGAGAGTTTTATTTGGGCAAGATGAAAAAGTTCTGGAGACAGATGATGGTGATGGACAAAATGGTCAATTTTATGTATATTCTACCACAGTTTTAAGCCCCTTCTTGTTCCTGTGTATTCCACATGTTCTGCAGAAATCTTAAAAGGATGCAATCAGCATTGCTTACCATCAGGGGTGCAGTGTGGAATGGGAGGCAGGAATTCACTTTTGACTTTCTATACCTGTGTCCTTACAAGGAACAAGCATTAAATCTGCGATCATAACACAAGCAAAGGTGTATTTTTAAATGGTGACAGCAACACCCACCTCAGTGAGGCGGTGAAACAGCGAGGTTAATAATCTCACTATAAGAAAAGAAGCCACCTGGGCCTGGAAGGGAGTTCTCACTCAGAGAATATAAAAGTCCTGTCCCTTCTCTGTCCCCGTCCCAAGCATCTCCCAGCTGTAGGAAGAACCTGAGGGGGGAAGGTGGAGATGTCTGTCTCACATCCACAGCAGCAGAGACTGGAAGGGTCTGCCCGGGACACCCACCTGTGAGTCCATCTGACTGCAACTCGGCAGCCCGTCAGCGTTTCCACTGCAAGTGAGCAGGAGAGTTCAGACTTGAACACTGGAAGGAAAATATAATTCTTCCCAGGTGGTCGCATTATTAGGAGCCACAGCGCTGCTTTCTGGGTCATTCTGAAAGACCCAGCAAAGCTGTGGGAAGACCAGCTCGTCCATCCTTCTGACCTCATGCCCTGAGCCCCACATCCTGAAGAAAACTGAACTCCTTCTACCCTTCCCCCATGAAGGTGCCAGAGCGCTTCTCACTGCCCGAAGTCCTTCACAACGTCCACTGCAAGTCTCTCACGCTGCTGCCAGAAGAAAGGCTTGGCCTCTATGAATCAGGAGCCCCTGCCCAGTAGGACAGAAGCTGTTCTCCTCAGAACTACAGCCTGCTCCCATGCATCATCAAAGGACTGCAGCAAATTTGTCCAGTCCAGCAGTGTATTATTAGTCAGAGACAAAACCAGTAGTGTGTGTGTGTGTGTGTGTGTGTGTGTGTGTGTCCAGTCATGCACCACATAACATTTCGGCCAATGTCAGACTACATATAGAATTGTGGTCCCATAAGATTATATCAGTGCATTTCCCAGAAAGTGGCTAATTAAGCTACACATTACTATACATGTAGCAAGAAAGCAATTTATTTTAAGGAATTGACATACAATTATGGAGACCAGCAAGTCCCAATCTGCAGTGGGGAGCAGCAGGCTGGAGGCCCAAAAGAACCACTGTTGCAGATGAAGTCCATGGACAGCCTGCTGGAAAATCCCCCTTCTTTGGGGAGGGTTAGGGTTAGGGTTGTGTCTTTTTGTTCTGTTCAGGCCTCAGGCCTTCAACTGATTGGACAAGGACCACCCATATTAGCGAAGGCAATCTGCCTTACTCGGTCCACCACTGTAAATGTTAATGCCATCCAGACACACCCCAAATAATGTTTGATCAAACATCTGGGTACTGCATAGCCATGTCAAGTTGACACATCACAAGCTGGTGGGTACAGGTTGCCAATGATCCAAGTCAATGACATTGCTAGCTAGTGATATATCCAGGCCTCTGCCTCAAATGGGGTGCCCCAACTAGAACCTCTGCCTCTGGGCCCATAACGCAAGAGCTGTTCCATGGCAGGCAGTGAGTGCCAATGTGGTGTTAGAGGAGCCCCCTCCCAGCGCAGCTCCCGTCCTTGGCAGCCCTTTCTGACCACCCTTTGGGTGCCTTCCTCGTCAGCAGGATTGCTTCGTGTCAGAGTCTGGTGCCCAGGCTGTGCAGACTCCAACCTTCCTCCATAGTGAAATGCCCAGTGGCTACGCACACAGGCTCTAGAGCAGGGTGGGTGAGAATTCAGAAGCCAGCTCTGCTGCTTACCTGCTTTACAATCTTGGGGAAGTCACTTAACCTCTCTGTGTCTCAGGTTTTTGGTCTATTCATTGGAAGTAATGGCATCCATATCGCAGAGTATTCTGAGGAATCAGTGAAATAATACATGTGTTGCTCATATCCATGGAAACTGATACACGGTAAGGCCTGAGCACAGAGTGAATTATCATTATGTTTGAATTGGTCCTAACACACCAACACATATTAACTACTACAAACATAACATCACAACATACCGAGCACTATACAGTGGGCCTCAGTTCATGAACTTAATTCATTCCGCGATTCTGGAAAAGATGTCCACATTGGTGTTTGTCATCCAAAGCAGAGTTCACAAAAATAATATTTTACCAAATACTTCTGTTTATGAACCAAATTGTTCACAAACAAAAGCATTCACGAACTGAAGTACCACTGTAGTATTCTACTGGTCTTTTAATCACTCCAAGAATAAGTAAACCAGGATGGTGGTATATGCCTGTCATCGCTGTACTCTGAGAGGCAGAGGCAGGAGAATCACAAGTCTGAGCCTACCCTGGCAACTTAGTGACTTAGGGAAACCCTATATCAAAAATAAAAATAAGAAAAGGATTGGGGACATAGCTCAGTCCAAAGGCTCTGGGCTCAGTCCCCAATACCAAACAACAACAACAAAAATTAATACAGTTGATTTTCTTGGACCTAAAAGTTCCAAAGTTGTACATCAAAAGCAATTTTTATAATTTAGAAATTTTAGGTGATATAAAAATTAAAGTTTTTATAAGGCATCAGATAAAGTCAACTTAGACAAATGATAGACTTGAGAAAACACTTGCAATATAAAGAATAGAAGATTAATATCTATGATATACTAATGAGCTGTATAGATAGAGGAGTTATGAATAAGGATATGCATAGGCAAATCATAGAAAAGTAAATTCAAAAGGGTCAATAACCATATGTAAAGAGGTTCAGCTTCAGAGCTACGAAGTTGAAATAATGATGACTATTTTTCATCCATTGGACTGGCAAGAATGGGAAATGGGCAGCACCCACCAGGAAGATGTGGGGCAGTGAGTGCTTCTGCCCCCTGTAGGTGAGTTGGGAAGCATTTCAGACTTCCATTGTTTCAACTGACACTCTAGAATGAACTAGAAATGTATCTTAGGAGATGTATCTTATGAAACTAAAAACACTTGTACCTAAGAATATATATGTGCTTGTCACACAATTGCTCCCTGTGTCAAGTCGCCATATTTAATAAACAGATGCCCTTCCAAAGGCAAATGAAGGAATGGACAATCTCTACGGTACATAGACATCCAAAAGACACCTACCCAGGCACACCAAGCACATCCGCTGCAGCCTTTGCTTTCCAGAATCACGACAGTCTGGAAACAGACTGGAAGGGGAAGTGGTTGAGTCCCTAGTGTGAAATCAGCAGCACTTCACAAGAGAGGGGTGGATCTGCATGTTCTGACACAGAAAAGAAGTCCCTAAACTAGTGAGTGAAGAAAAGCATGAGTAATGCATTTAGCATAATTTGCTGTGTTGGAAAAAAACCTCAATTCACAGATGCTGAGTACACAGCTGTCAGTGTACAGGAGAGACCTGGAGGCTGGAGGGAGGGAGGGAGAGAGGGAGTGGGCTGGAGAGGAGGGGACACACCTTCCCTTCGACAGTCTCCCCGCTACGCCTGTATTGCATGAACTTTTACCCTACAAGTGTACTCATGTCTTCCCTACTTTTTTACAAACTAAAACATAAATAAGACAAGGAAATGGGCAGTGGGGTGTGACTGTCACCTGCTCTGTCTCTCCCACAGCACTTTGGGCCATATAACACATTCCAGGCTGAACTTGCTGTGGCTTTCATTATTGTCCATTCCCCAGGAGGACGCCAGCTCCCTGAGGCCAGAATTCTTGCTCAGCATGAAGGTATATATTAGCCACCCAAGGATATCTGTTGAACAAATGAATGGAAGATTTCGTTCCAGCCCCAAGTGGGACATGGAACCAAGACACACACGTGCACACATACACACACACACACGCACACATACCATGCATCTCTGCTATGGCCTGCTGAAAGTCCCTTTCTCCTTCCCACAAACGCCACCTGACAAAGCCCAAGGCAGACACCTCTCTTTCTGGAAGCCTTCTCCTATCATGCAATGATTCACTCAACGATCAGTCGTGGAGCAGCTGCTCTGGTCCAGGGCCTGAGCTGGGTGCTGGGGACACAGTAGGAGGAACACAGTCCTAAGCTCAGAGCACTCACAATTGTGTAAGGGGCACGGATAAGAGCCTTGCCCTTTCTCCACCCACTACAATGCACACTGCACTCTGAAATTCAGACTCACACCACATACTACCTTCCACTGGAGCAGGCAGCCAGGAGCACCAAAGAGGCCCATTTGTCTCATGACTGGGGGACAGAGGCTTCACGAGGAGGGAGCAGAATAAGCCAGGGCACCCCCAGTAGACCTGTGCTGGTCATTCAATGTTCGTTTATCCAGACAGGATCAGTCTCATGGGAGGATAGAAGCTTGTTTCTCTACAACAAAGTGTCCCAAGGGAAAAAAAATCAACTGCTAATGCTGGTAGGGAGAACAAGGAGGATGGCAAGCATTTTAAGAAAGCACAGATGGGGCTGGTGAGATGACTCAGCAGCGTAAGCGCCTGCCTGGCAAGCACGAGGTCCTGAGTTCGACTCCTGGTACCCACATAAAGGAAAAAAAGGGCCGGTGATATCGCTCAGTGGCACAAGCGCCTGCTGGCAAGCGCGAGGTCCTGAGTTTGACTCCCAATACCCACATTAAAAAAAAAAGAAAAGAAAAGAAAGAAAACACAGAAAGGATGCACATTCAGTGGCAAGTTTCCCATTGCTCCAAAGGGAAACCAGCAAGAGGCTCACTAAAGGAGAAAGACAACTTCCAGCGCCATCTGAAAGGGGCAGGACTTATTTTAATAACATTATTAAATCACTTAGTGATAGAAACTCACTCACATGATGTTTTCCTCATATGTCTGTGGGGTGGGAAAGGGAAACATAATATGCTGGAATCCTGTAGTCAAATTGGGGGACCTGAAAGGGTCTTGAGATGCCTCCTTCCTAAAGATGCTTGGGATAAGAGGGGTCACTCTGCGAACAAAGATGCCCACAGCCAAAACAGCAAAGAAAAGGAAAATGCATAAAGCCACTCCATGGAATAAATGCAGCCTCTAAAATAAAGGTCTCATGTATTTGATAGAAATGTGTCCTCTTGATAGTATTTTAAGTGCAAAAACAAAACAAAACAAAACAAAAAACAGAACACAAAATAGTATCTGGCTGAAAGTACCATTGCAAAACCATCCATTCACAGAGACAGATGAGAGAAAGCATGGACAAGTTCTTAATTTTAGAGGGATTGCAAACGGCTTTTTTTTTTTTGCCTTTTACTTTTATGGTTGTTGCTACAATAATGTTTGTGCAATTACAAATGCCGAGGTCAAAGCCAAACCCTTTAAAGATACTTACAACTTAGATTTCTCCAGTGGTGTTTAGACACTCAGTTAATGAACACTGAGCATCACATCTGTGACTAGCCCTGAGCTGGGACTTTCACACCAGTCACAAAAGGATACAGAGATTGTGACTGAGAAAGTCATGGTCAGGGATGGGAAGCATGAGAAAGAACATGAACACATCATCACGAAACAGTAGAAAGGCTTTGCAAGAGGGTCAGAGGAGTAGCTCAGTGGCAGAGCACATACTTAGTATGCGCAAAGCTTTGGGTTCCATCTTTAGCACTGCCAAAAAGAGAAAGGCTCTGAGTGAAAGGGGCACATGAAATTATAATAAAATACTAAATATGATGGTAATAATGATGTCTAGCATTCATGTACCATTTACTAGGTAGCATAAAGCAGGTTCTGCTGCAGTAACAAACAAACCCACAATCTCAGCAGCCTATAACAGCCAAGGTTTATTTCTTGCTCACGCTGCTATTAATTTCAGGGCAGCATGGGAGGATGACAAGGAGGCAGGGAAAGAGGTGGCTCTGCTTCTGAGAGTTCTAGTAAGTGAAACAGCCACTATCTCAAAAGTTGCTGATCACTGTGTTAGAAAGAAAGTAGTATTTCCTCCTCTGTCCAGAAGGAGTCGTAGTCTTGCAACTAAATAATCTGGTCTAGGAATTGCCACCCATAGCTTTGACAAAAAATTTTTTTCCAGGTTCAACAGTTCTATGCCCCACCTTCAAGGAATGGGAGGAAGAGGGCAGGAAGTACATTTGGGTCATGCTTATACAAGGCATGGAGCCAGAAATGTTTAGAAAGTTGCATTAATATAAACAACCAGAAACTCCTACTATTTCAGGTATCATGCAAATGCATTACATAAAGTAGCTTATTTAATTCAGATATCAACTCTAAGAGCTAGGAATTATTATCCCTATTACACAGTTGAGGAAAATGAGATCCAATGTGCCCAATGATATCTAACATATCCAGGCCACAGAGTGAGCCCAGGACTCTGGTGCCAGGGCCTGGCCTCATAACTACATCACTCTGTGTAGTGGACGCAGAAGAAAAAAGCCCTCTAGGCCTCAGGACAGGACAGTACTCTGGAAAGGTGATGTTCAAGTTGGTCATAAAGCCAGAATACACACTCATGGTCTTGAAGGATGCTCTCACATAATATCACACATCTAATCTGCTTGCCCAAAGTGCATGGTCTGAATATAATCCAGAGGGGCCTCTCAGACAAATCCAAATAGAAACACATCTTGCAATGCAGCTGCCCTGAACAAGCCAGCAACCTGAGTGTTCAAAAGACAAAAGTAGGGGCGGAAGCACTGCTCCAGATTAAAGCAGACTAAAGGAGGTGTGGCATGTCGACGCAACCTTGTATTGTCAGCTGGACACAGTATTTGGGGGAAAATGTTTTAGAGGCTTTTACAGAGACAATTGGGCAAATCTGGATATGGACACTGTATTGGATAACAGTATTATGCTTGTGGCAACTTTCATACATTGAAAGGTGGCCATGCTCACCACTACACCACCAACGCACCTTCCCTAAATTGGATCATCACACTGTAATATGTAAGCAAATGCACCTGCTCTCAGACATTTCCTGAAGTCTGTTCTGATATCTATCCTTCCTGTGAACCATAACAATCATATGAGAGAGAGAAAACAAATATAGCTAAACACTGACAGTGAATCTAGATGATGGTAAACAGACATTCATTGTTCTATTTTTTCCATTTCATATAAACTTGAAATTTCCCCCCACCCAAAATTTTTTAAAAAACAGTGTTATCTGCCTTCTGTCCCACTCAGGTGTATGCAGGGGCTGGTGGAGGAAGGGAGGTGTCACCACCAAATTGGTGACATGGAAGTCCTCGCCTACCAGCCTCCCCTTTAAGGATTGGCTCATCTGTTCAAATCAGCCTGAAAGTGTGCTCGGTAGTCACCCAGCTTGGACTTTGTCACTTGTCACAGCCACTCCTCCCTCCATGAAATGGCCTTGGGTACAGTTACCCGCCACTCTCCCCACTTCCCACCAGTTCGTTCAAACTTGAGGCTGTTTTCCATCTCTTCAAGTCTGAAAGAGAGATTAAAGCCTCTACCTCAACACTCTCCCATGGGTGAACTATATCCCAGCTTGTTGAGTAAGAAGCAGTCCCTCCTCTCTCCTGAGGACATCAGGCAAGCAGGACAGGACCAATAGCACATGAACTCTGTGTTTATTTCCTCTGGGTCTGATTTATTGGACAACTAAGCCCAGGGACAAGATCAGGTCCCTCTACTCCTCTGGCCCCTTTGGGAGTCTGAGATGGCTCAGGATGCAAATATGTGGCCATTTGCTCATGTGAAAACAGTTGCCTGGTCAAGGTTGGGCCATGTGCTACTTACCTATTGCCACAATAATGTTTTGTATCAAACTGTCCTGGATTCCATGGTTTATCTAACAAATATTTATTATTGTTTGTAAGACTACAGTTCAAATAGGCAGCTCTAATCTAAGCCAGGCACAGAAGCCTCCATGGGGAATCTGTGTTCGGCCACACAGTGGCTGATGGCTTTCCTGATCTCACCTGGGCTCCCTCATGGAACCTTGGTGGGAACAACTTGTTGATTCTTCTCTGCTCTATGTGGCCGCTCATCCTCCAGCTTTCTAGCCCAGGCTTTCTCTCATGATGGAGAGAAAACTCCAGAAGGAGAGAGCTCACAACAGGTCCAAGTCATTTTTTCCATATTCCACTGGCCAAAGCAACACACAAGTTCAAGAGGTGGGAAAATGACAAGATTCCCTTTCTTGACGGGAAAAGCTACAAAATCACACCTTGGAGACAGGGAAGGGTAGAGCACTGGAGTCAATTTTGCAATAAATGTACAAAAAAACAGATAACCAGGCATCTATCTGTATGTGCATGTGTGAAAGCATGAGGCTGTGGAAGCTGTGTACACATGAGAAATGGAGAAACTGCTTTTACCATGTAGCAGGCTCCTCACATTCAGGAATTATTAATGATGAACTCTCTGTCCCCCGAACACCTCTAGGAGGCAGATGAGTATTGCTGGTGACAGTACTAGCTAAAAACATCATGCAAAGTTCCTGTCTAGACCCAATGCTTAGCATAATTGTAGAACAAATTACTCCCTGGTAACCCAGACAGTGGGGCTGGCTACATAATTTGTGGGGCTCAGTGCAAAATGAAAATGCAGAGTCCCTTATTCCAAAATTGTTAAAAATTTAAATACAACTGTCAAGAGAATGAGGACAAGCCACTGACTGGAGACGGTATTTGCAAAAGACTCTCTGATAAAGCATCAGTATTCAAAATTATAAAGAACTCTTAAAACTCAACTATAAGAAAATGAACAATCTCTTTTAGAAAGGAGCCAGAGGCTCATTGGTAGAGCATTTACCTAGCATACATGAGGCCCTGGATTCAATCCCCAACACTGCAAAAAATTAATTAAAATGGACTGTAGAGTTTAATATAGATACCTCATCAAAGAAGTTATACAGATGACAAATAAGAATATGAAAAGATGCATCAGTATGTCTCCAGGGAAATATTAATTAAAACTACAATGAGATACCACTGAATACCTATTAGAATGGCCAAAATCCACAACTGGACACTTTGGAGAGAGTAAAAAGCTCCGAGGCTGCCATGGTTGGATAGGAGGGAGGGGTGAATGGGCAGAGCACAGGACGGTTAGGGCAGTGAAACCATTGTTTAATATGACAGTGATGAATACACTTTATTGTAAATTTGCACAGACCCACAGAATGTACAATGCCAGAATGAACCCAAATATAAACTATGGACAGGGTGCTAAGGATGTGTCACTGTAGGCTCATCGACTGTAACAAGGGCACCACTCCAGTGGTGGGCATGGGTACTGGGGGTGTGGGCCTGGGGGTGCATGGGAAATAGCAGAGCTTTCTGCTCGATTTTGCTGTGTCATTTTGCCATGAGCTGCTCTAAAAATACATTCAAAACTTTTTTAAGACAGCTACAGCAGAGCATTCACTGAGCCCACGGAGTCCTGCTAAGCAAGGACCTTGCACAGATCACACACTCGTGAAGCCAGCTCCAGGTGGCAGGCCTCACCTGGCACACCCTGGCCACCCTACCTGGGTAGTGGGAGCCGCCACACAATCACTGTTGAGCCCACCTCACTCATTCATTCACTTACTCATTCAGTGTAGACTCTCCAGGGATGCTTCCAAGTGGGGAACACAGCAGTGAACATACAGGTTCCTGCCCTCATGAAGCTTACCTTCCAGAGAGGGAAACGAACAATAGACAAGATAATCATATGTCACATGTTAGACATATGATTTCTATGAAGAAGAAACAAAGCAGGAAGAGACATATGAGATGTGGGGCAGGTGCAGGGGGGAGGGAAGGGGTAGAATAATAACCAGAGTGGGCAAGGAAAGTGTCACTGAGATGATTCAAGATTGGAAGTGAGGGCCTGGGCCATGCTGGGTGAAGTGGGGACATGGGGGACTCCAGGGGGTAGAGCAGTGAGTGCAAAGGCCTTGGGGCAGAAGCATTACTGGAGGATCCAGGGGACAGTGAGGAAGCTGGTGTGGCTGCAGGGCAGGGAACAGGAGGGGTGGGGGCAGACCACACAGGGCCGTCTTCACCATGGTGAGCAGCTCAGTTTTTACTCCAAAGAGCAAGAGGGAGACCAAGAAGAATTTTGATGGAAGGGGGACCTGGCCTGACTTAGGTTTCAAACGGTTCAGCCCTGCTGCTGAAAGGAGGATGGGAGGGAGTTGAGGGAGGCCCTTTGAGAGATGCAGCCTTCTCCCTACCTGCTCACTTCTCCGGCATAGCACCCAGACTCCTCCTCATCCAGTGGCTCTTGCAGCCAGTTCCCTGGTTGCAGGACTTGCCAGGAATTAACCTGGAAGCCACCCTGCACCAAGGCCAGAAGGAGCTGAAGACCACTACCCAGCTTCCTCACCACGGGTGGGTGGGGCAAACAGCATCTGAGGTCTACAGGCTCAAGGCACCTGCTTTTCCCACTGCCCCCCAAAGCAGGTGCCAGGCCCAGGTGGGGTCCAGCCTCCAGGCACCTCGAGCTGGGGCTGTGTCCTGACCACAGGCCCAGGAGCCTGTCCCGCAGCCCGAGTCACGCCGAGCAAGGGGCTGAGGCTCCGGGACTTAATGAGGTCCCCAGCAGAAGCACACCCCGCTGAAAGTGACAAACGAACAGCATTACAGACCGTTCCCACAATTACTATCAGTTGCTATAATATAAATATGCAAATTCCCTGGGCTTGAACTTTAACACTCTCTGTAGAGACCATTCATCTCTTTAAAGTATTAATTTAACTTGTAAAAGGGCCCATACATCACCGCGTGTCATTTTGAAAACAAATATTAATCAATTTTACCCTCGGAATTGCTCCGGAGGAGGCGGCCCCCAGGACTGCTGAACAAGGAGGCTGCAGGAGAGATTTACATATTCATCCGAGCTTAAGGAAGCCCGCGATAATGCGAGTACAACCAGCGCGCTTGGGCCTCGGGACCTTATCAGCACGGCCGCCAGTGCTTATGCATTTGCAAGGAAGCATCCACTGACCACTATCTGCATGACCTTGAACGCGGGGACAGCAGGCAGAGGCTGTCTCCCAACTTCGCTTTGCCCGGACAGTACAAAGTATTGAAAAAATCTGGACTTGTCTCTCCAAACGGGAGGAACAGCTCTGGCCTTGGGGGACCTGAGCCGGCCAGGCTCGGCTCTGAGCCAAGGAGTCTGCCAGCCTCAAACACCTGCAAGAGTGGAAGGTTCTGCAAGCATGGCTTCGTGCATCAGGGGTGGACAGCACCAGAGGTGGGGACTCCTGGGGACAGAAAGGAAAGGGGCTTTGAAGTCATGTAGCCCTGGGCTCCAAAACTGCCTCTATATGCACATGCTATGTACATTTGCAACAACAGATTTGGCTTTTCTGTACCTCAGTTCTATTACCTGAGGAATGGACCTAGATATTAAAGCTAACAATTTATGGTCACTTCAGGTTTAAAAATTATCTGTGAAGAGTACCTAGCATAGAAATGGATTTAGACCCAGTGCTGGAATTACATTACTATTACACTCTCCCCCTCTGCACCCCCATGCTGGGGATTGAACCCTGGGATGCTCTATCACTGAGCTACACCCTCAGACCTTTCTATGTTTTATTTTGAGATAAGGTCTTGCTAAATTGCCCAGGCTGGCCTTGAACTTGTGACATTCCTGCCTCAGCCTCCCAGATAGCTGAGATTAATTATTCTCCATGCTGAGCATTGTCCTCACCACCTCTCCTTTCATCTCTCCTTGAAGTGAGTTTGAGAGATAGGATCTCCTGCCCCACACTGCCTACTGCCTGGATCCTAGTCGCACAGACACGGATTCCCTTGACTGAAAATCTGCCACTTCTTTACAGAAGAGCGGGACGTGCACAAAGCCCCTGGAATGAAATGTGCATCTGGGTGAAAGGTTAATGGCCCCCAGTCTACAAGGTTCTGCCCTCCCTTGGCCTCCCCCAGGGAGATAAGACCTCCCCATGGGGGAGAGCACACAGCTCGAGGCCCCTCCTCCTGAATCCAGGCTTACAGGGACACCAGGCCACCACCATCCCTGCTACTGGTGCACAAAAGAAGATCCGCCCTCCTTCCCAGCGCTGTCCCATAGTGGGCCACACACATTTACCAGCATCCACAGCATAGTCTGCGTTTACACTGGACACTCGTGGTTAACCTCCACATCTCAGCCCAGAAAACCCTGCTTCCCTTTATTGGCCACCTCAAAATTATGTCAGTGCAAGCAGACACTATGTTGGTCTCTGAAAGTATATGACATGACATGACAACCAGAGATAACAACAGCAAATAATTAGAGACAGGCAGTAGCCAAAGAGAAAGAAATCTATCCCAAACACTCTATATTCAAAATTTTATTTCACCAAACATCCATCCCAAAAATGTTTATTAAAGCCCCAGTCAGTTTTGGGCAAATGCGTAGTCAGAAGGCCAGACGGTGAGTAGGGAAAGAAGAATAGGCGATTCGAGTTTCCACAGAGTTCAGCGAACTGGAAGCCATGAAGGAAGGTAGCTATGATGAATTCAGGAAACCCCAAGTCAAGTCCTTTACTTCTGCCCTAGGACTTGGTAATTAGCATGGTTACACCTGCTACTTAGAAAAAAAACCCACAGTTTTGAAGGCCAGGGTAATAGAGAAGTGGGAAATTCCAGAAAACAGGTGCAGTTTTAAGGAGAGTATAGATTTTTTTTTTCTAAGCAGTACCTTGAAATGCATTAGCCTTTGCTAGGAAATCCATCTTCAGACAAAGGTCCACGCAGGCCCAGAGGCCCTTGTCAGTAGATCTCTAAGTTCCCGGCAGCCAATTACCTGATCAGTGGAACACCAAAGATGTGACCTTGGCAAATTACCTCCCAGGCTTCCGGGTCGTCACACAGAAAACAGGCAGAATGTCTTGCCTGTCTTCCAGCTTTGTTGTGAGAAAGAAACCATAGGGAACAGTCCGTGGTACTTCATAAGCACTCAAGAATGTTAGCTATCGTTAGCTGTCATCATCATAATTAATCAAAGCCACCAGCATTTTATTTTATCGACAAAGTTTTTGTGTTCAGTGCCAGCACTGAAAATTAAAACGGTTGATGTAAAAATTCAGAATTCCAGTTTCTCTTTAAAAAATCCAAACCGCTGATTCTACCTGGCCAGCATTAACCCAAAGTAACATGTGGCTGAGTGGTGGCTGCCCCTGCAGAGAGGCGTGCCCTCCTGTTCGCCATACTCCCTACCCGGCCCGCTTGCCTACTGCGCCTGGCCCAGTGTAAATCCTGGAGTCTGTGGGAACCTCAACCTCCTGCTGGCTGCTTCCAGTCAACACAAGGAAAACTGAAGCCCAGAAAGGACCCCAAGAGCCAGGTCCCCCTTACTCCTGACCCAGAACCCTTTACACCCTCCCATGCTAAATTCTTTAGGCCGCAGGACCGGAGGGAGGCTGCAATCTCATCTTTCATTTTTCAAAGCTCTAAGGTACCCATCCCCTCCTTCACTCAGTATAATGGGATTTCCAAAGATGGATGAGGTTGCCAGTTGAGGGTGGGGCTGGGGTTGGGACAGGCATGTCTGGTGTTTTGCGTTTTCACCTCTCCCACAGTCTCCCACATTTAACATATTACCGATATTAAGGCAAAGTAGATCTATTAGACAATTACCTAAGGGAACTCAGCTGCTACCATAAAGCCAATGAAGTTATGACAGCGGGGCCCGGGAGGAATCAGAGCTGAGTAAAACCTGTCGAGGCTGCTGACAAATGATGATAAAGTGATCGCTGGTGCCAGCACGCGATGGAAATTGACAAGGTGAGCCTCCCCACCTAACGAACAGATCCAACCCTTGCTCCCAATGAAATGCACAGTAACTGTAATCTCACTAAGCATCAAAATAAATTTGCACCCATGTTTAGAAAGCACACAGACACATGGGCAGGAGCTGTGGCCTTCATAGTGGGACCCAGTGTGCCATGTGAGGGTGACAGTGAAGGGGCTGGGGCTTCCCCATATACAGGATCCCAGATGCACCTGCCTAAAAGTACCTCCATTGCCCACCCCACCCACATCCAGAACAGAAATGAGGCTCAGGTGGCACCTACGTCACAGAGCCCTAACCTCACAGAGAGCAATTGTCTCAATGACGCCTATTAAATATGTGCCACTCCGGATTCTTATAAAGTAATGTCAGTTATAGAACAATACCCGCCTGCCAGACAAGACACAGTAGAGAAACAAGGCGGGTGGCGTGGGGGTGGGGGGAGAGACACCCCCCCAACCCTCAGAATACAATGCACCAGCTGCACATTAATAAATATGTAATGTTTGATTAGAAATATGTATAGTATTTTTCCCTCCCCAAATGCCGGCTCGCCCTCAGGCGGAAGACGGGATCTGGCCCACGCTGACGGGTTTCTTTCTTGCTTGCTTTGAAAATACAAACTCAAATGTTTTCCTGTCCCAGCTGTTTCCCATTGTTGCTGTTTATCAGCTTGAAGGATGAACAGTGGAATAAAAAAACACGCTCGCATTTCAAATGTGCCAGTCAGTCACTCCATTGTTCAAAGAAGAAAGCTTAATTGTCTGTGCTGGCAAACTTCTTTTTGGTGAATGTCCAGGTTTTAAGAACAGCTATTCAGCTGTGCAATTTGTTTAATACATGCAGAGAAAAGCATATAAAATCACACGCTTTTTTTCTGGGGGGAGAAATTAAATAAGGGGGAAAAGAGGAATTTTGGAAAAAGAATGAGTCACATATTGAAGTATTCCAACTTGCCCCCACCAGGCCCGACTTTCTGCGTCCTCCACCATGTCCCCCTCACCCTCCAATGGTGGCTGAGCTTGGTGGAGACAAACAGCACCACCGGCTGCCGAGCTGACACGGCCCAGGCCGCAGAAACTTCAGATGGTGCCATCTGCAACTCCACTTTCCCGGCTGATCGCACCGACTTCCATTCCAACAGCCACTGCTTTCTAGGAGTGAGGTGCGGACTCAGCCGGCGATGCCTGGGGACTCATCTGGAAGGTGTATTCTGGAGTCTTCTCTGGATTTAAAACTCCAGCGGAGAAGTTTCCTATGGGTAAGGTTAATTATGCCCAAAGCGAATGAGACCTGCCACTTCTATCACCTGTCAAGATGGGCACACAGGGGAAAATGTGGGCACCCCACAGTGTCCCTCTAATTTCAGAGGCAAGTAGAGTTTGTGGTCGCCTGGTTAGTCTTTGGGGAGAAGCCATCTATTTCACCACCACCCCCCAAAATGCCAGGAATGCAGTTTACAAACTGCACAGTCTTCCCCCTGGGTCGGCTCACTTGGCAAAGGAACGTGGCCCCAGGAGTTTTCCATGTTGAAGCTGGATACCTGGGGCCCGGAGGTTGGTTTCCAATAGCAAGAGGAGCAGCCTCAATGTCCCTTCCAGACTCAAGTGTCCAAGACACTGCCCATAAAATGTAGATGATAGCTGTCCGATCCTCATCTGTGGGAGAAGAAGGAAAAGTATTGGGCGTGACAGAGCCAAGGAACACCAAGGCACAGTGGGGTGGGCAAAAAGGGACAATCACAGTGTACCCAGAAGGTGACAGGAGGCCCCATCTCAGCCTCTCCACCCCCCGCAAGGTTTTGCCTCCAAAATACCTTTCTACAAGTAGAAAAAGATGATCCGTGCGACCATAAGCACCCCAGTCTGAGTCAGAACACTGTTCCCCCAGTTTTTCAGCATTCTCCCCCTCTCACACCCATGTGTCCCTTTTTGACACCTGGCTTGATCAAGAGATACCTAGAAATCTGATGAAGCTTCATATTGTGTGTATGGATGTTCCCAGAGGAGGCCAGCAGCGAGTCTGGATGGGCCAGGTGGAGAAAATCCCCCTTCAGAATGGACAGGCATCACCCAGTTGTCCTGGCTGGAGAGGACACATACAGAAAGCAAATTGCTCTCTTCCCCAAGAGTGGGGATGGACTCTTTCTGCTGCATTGGACATCAGAACTCCAGGCTCTGGCCTTTGGACTCCGAGGCTTATACCAGTGGCCTGCTCCCAATGCCCCAGTGGCTTTTGGCCACCTACTGAGAGTTACACTGTCACCTTCCCAGGTTCTCAGGTCTTCAGATAGGGACAGAACCACCCTATGGGCATCCCCCAGCCTCCAGTTGCAGACGGCCTGTCATGGAACTTCTCAGATGCAGTTATCATGTGAACCAACTTCCCTAATCAATCCCCTCTTCTATATCTATGTACACATCCTGTGGTTCTGTCTCTCTGAAGGTCTCTGACTAATATGACATAGAAGGGACAAATGGAGGGATCACAGTTAATTTTCTACCACCAAACCTGTGACCACACCCGCACCTATGTCTTCCCTGCCCTGACCTGCCTGGCTAAAGCCAGCCAGACCTTCAAGCCCAGCCTCTCATCCTCCCCAAGACACACACTATATCTTTCCTGTATCTTCTACCTCCCTGCCCCTGCTGGCCCCTTCATCTCCATGGAAACATACCTTCATCTCTCCTGACTTAAGAAAAATGAATATACAAAGTGATCGGATCAGGGGGACAATCAAGGTATACTTATCTACCTGTCCTTCTGTCCCAAAACCCTGAAAAGAAAAGCCACATTTAAAAAAGGTAGGTCTATAACCACACTGGAAAAACAAGAACTTGTCCATAACTCCTAGAAGATGGGAAGCAGATGGGATTAGGTTGGCAGATCTGGAGAAAACCACAGCCAAATCACTGCAACCCGAGCTACTGAGGAAGTGAGAAGACTCCAAAGTAATCTTGTGTTCAAAGTAAACAAATACGAAGGGCAGGGAGTAGAATGATTGGCAGAGAAATTAGGCAAATAGTCACGTTCAAACCCGTTTTCACTGGCGTGGATGGAGCCCACACCTGCCCTTGTACACAAATGGGAGGCTGCAGCAGCATTTAACCCCAGGCTAAACCCCAAGGACTGCACACTAAGGAAAGTGAACTCACTTATGTGGGGGAGTACAGGCATCTCAGTCAGGAGCAAGTAAGTGATAGAAACGTTTCCTCTTATTCCAGCCGAAAGAATCCTGTCACGATGTAAGTACAATCCCAGAAACCATACAGCCTCATTCACAATGAAGACAAATATATATATATATATAAAATAACTAAGAATAAACCTACTGAGAAATGTTCAGGACCTATGTGAAGAAAACTATAAACGTTTACTGAAAGACATAAAAAAAAGACCTAAATAAATGGAAAGGCATAACCATAGACCTGGATGGAAACACTCAATATTGTAAAGATGTCAAATCCCCTCAAATCAAGCTATAAATTCAATACCGTCCCAAACACCATCCCTACAGTATTTTTTATGGAACTGGACAGCTGATGCTAAAATTCACTTGAAAAAGAAAATGCATGAGAATAGCCAAGAAAAATTTGAAAAAGAAAGAGTCAACTGGGTATTTGTTCCACTAAATATTAAAACAGAACACGATTATTTTAAAGAACATGTTGCTGATGGGATTAGGCAAAGAAACCAAAGAAGGAGAGAAAGGACAGAAATGGAGACATACACATTTATATAAGAAAAATAGGGAAATGATGAAATTTTCAATATATGAGATTATGACATGTGTCTTTCCATTTGGAAAAAAGAAAAGGTCCCTACCTCACATCATATATAAAAATAAATTCTCACTGTATTAAGAAGCTAAATATAAAAGAAACCTAGAAAAATTTTAGATGATAATACTGCATGTGTGAATTTGAATAATTTGATTTTAAAATCATGTATTATAAAATTAATAATATCTCCATGTTATATGCAAATTTTAAAATACCTCAAAAGTAAAACAAGTAAAAATTTGTGGAATTTTAAAGGAAGTGGGCAAAGTGAACTAAAACTGTGCTTAGATTAGTGCAACATGGTGATGTGTCTTTAGCTGGTAAAAAAAAAGACCCAATGTCCTTTATCATTACTATGGGACAATAATTGTTGTACCTCTGTCACAGCTTCCTACAGTGTGTCTGGTCACTAGTGAGTGTTATCTTTAATATTAAATGAACTTGTGATTTAAAATATTTTTAAGTTTTTAATGCAAGCATTTATGAAAGAGTAGTGGTAATGCTAGAGTTTGTGCTAAAAAGCAAAACAAAAAAAAAACACCCACACCAATACAGACGCACCTCTAAAAATTAGTAACTCTGGGCTACAGAACAGAGGGAATAAAGTTAGTCTGAAAACCAAAAACCACCATGGTGTGCTGATAATTTAGGAGTGCGTGTAAAACATCAGAAACCCTGCTGGGGGAAATTTTCATATACGTGTGTGTGCGTGTGCACTAAGAACATAGGACTAGGGGGCCGGTGAGATGGCTCAGCGGCATAAGCGCCTGCCTGGCAAGCGCGAGGGCCCGAGTTCGACTCCCGGAACCCACATACGAAAAAGGGGCCGGTGATATTGCTCAGCGGCACAGGTGCCTGCTGGCGCGCGAGGTCCTGAGGTCGACCCCCGGTACCCACAAAAAAAAAAAAAAAAAGGAACATAGGACTAGCTAGGGATATAGTTCAGCAGCACAGTGCCTGCCTGGCAAGCACGAAGTTGTGAGTTCGATTCCCGGTACCAGAAAAAAAAAAAAAAGAACACAGAACTACCACCTAACACCTTGTTGGGAAGTTAATCTGGAATCCTGCTAGCTTTGAATTATATGGGGTCTTTAGGTTGGTGTTCTCTTCCCAGAGCCCCTGGCTGGACCCCAGCTGCTGTGAGCCAGGCAGGTGACAGCTCCCAATTGCACCTTCTCTGGGGAATTGACTTCAGCTGTTGAGAGCCACTTTGCCCTGGAAGGTAAACCTCAACGCACAGCAAGGGCAGCCCTTACCCAGTGACTGATCAAGGGTTATGAAGGACCCCGGTGTCACAGTAAGGGATAAACAGAGAAATTTATGTTTCAGAGCTCATTCCCACATCACAGTTCAGACCAAGACCAGGATTTGATTGAGGCTTGCTGTATTCCTTCTCTTCTCTTACTCTGCTTAATTCCCTCCTTGACAAGTTCTATTTTTTCTCTGAAGAAAACCTGCTTAATGAATCACATGCTCCCAGAACCTCCGTCTCACAGCCTGCTTCCAGGGAACCTGAACAAATATAGCTGGCACAGGAATGGTCCTAGGAAACAGACCAGCTAGATGGGATTGCCAACTTGCTAGCTGTCTGCCAGTGATGATGAGTGAACTTCAGGGCAGTCCATGGCATGCTGCAGCAGCTCAGGTGCTGGGACTTCCACCTGTACCACACCTGTGATGTGGGGTACGGTGGAGAGGTACACTGCCTCATGCAAGAGCCTTGATGTTTGAAGGCTTAGGAGAAAAGGTTATTGAAAGGACTGGAATTAGGTGTCCATTGATGAACGCCACAGATGCCTTGAAAAAGAGGGAACACAGGCTCAGGACAGTCAGTCACAGTGTGCGGTGAAACACGAGTGTCCCTGAGCCCCTTGCACCGTTATAGAGACTCTCATCCCGTGAAGCTGAGACCAGAGCTGACCCTCTGGCTCTGGACGTAAAAGCCAGAGAAGCAGAACCTAAGGGTAAGGCTGAAATGACTTCAGGGAAAACTCAATTCTAATTCTCATCCTAAGCAAGTTTTCTATACCAAATTTGGACCTTTGCTAAGGAAAGGGTAGGACTCTGGAATATAGGGTAGGAACGTCGGTGTCCATCCACTAGAGAACTCTGAGTCCTCTGGGCAGACATGGCCACGGCCACTGCTGCTACCGCCTCTCTTGGCCACCAGACTAATTTTTAGGGTGAAGTCTCAGCATAGGTCAACTGTGCGGGGCCTCCTAAAGGATGGAAAGGTTTCTAAGTTTGAAAAAATAATATAAACGCCTGCAGACTTTCACTGGAAAAAGTGGGAGAGGATGCTCAGGAGTGGATCCAGAAGATGTGGGCCGAGGGAGGAACACTGACTGACCAGGTGCCCTCTCCTTTGACATAGGACTCAACCCCCTGCTGACATTCCCAGAAGAGGAGCCTAATACACAGCTATGATGGCCCTGAGAAGCTTGGGGAAAGCGATGGCCCATACGAAATGAAGCAGAGATGCCGGAGCTCCATTGTCAATGGTGGAGGAAAGCATTGACCAAGCTGCAGCCAAACTGCAGTTCCTGGGCCAAAGATGGCATGTTTGCTAGAGCCAATAAACATAGCCACAGGTGTGTGGCTTGACATTTCTGATCTGATAATATGTCCTTTTCCATACTATGCTACTTTCCTAGGGCTGCTATAACAACTTGCCCCAGACTTACTGTCTTAAAACAACAGAAATGTGTTCTTTTATTGTTCTAGAAGCTAAAAATCTGGATTCAAGTTTTCATCAGGGCCATACTCCTGGGGACTCTAGGGAAGACTCCTTCCCTGTCTCTTCCACTTTCTAATGACTGCAGCAGCACTTGATACTTCTTGGCCTTGGGACATCACTACAATTCCTACCCATCTTCACATGGCCTTCTCCCCTCTGTATCTCTTTCTCTTCTAAGGATACTTTACATTGGATTTACGGCCCACCCTAATCCAAGATAAACTTATTTTGAGATCTTTAATTTAACTGTATCTCCAAAGGCCTCCCAAACAAGTTCACACTCCTAGGTGACAGATGAATATATCTGCTTTTGGGGAGGCAGCATTTAACTCACTACACATACTCATCACAAATGAGGATCAGAAGCTATTTGCTTTTACATCCAATGGATAATAGCATACATTTACCCTTTGGCCTGGGTATTCTGCTCTCTGCCATGATATGCTCTAACATGATGTAGACCATCCAGATATTTCTCAAAGAACCTGACCTTAGTTCTGTATTTCAGTGATATCACGTTAATTGGGTCAGATGAATAAGAACAGGCAAGTCTTCTGTGTGCCTCGGCAAGATACATGTCCTCCAGAGGGTGGGAATTAAAAGAGTCAGGAATACGCACCAGCAAGTTTTTGAAGGTCCACTGGTCTGGGGCAATGAAATATCCCTGCCAAAATAAAGAACAAAATGTTGTACTGCGTGCCTCCTACCACTAAGAAAGAAGCTTAACAGTTGGTTGAGCTGTTTGAACTTGGAAGAAGCATATGTCCATGCTTGGGAACCTGCTCCTGTCCTTTCAAAGAGCTATGTGAGAAGATGTTGGTCTTGAAAGACTCAAAGCAAGAAAGGGCTTTGTGGGCCGGTGAGATGACTCAGCGGCATAAGCGCCTGCCTGGCAAGCGCGAGGTCGTTCGACTCCTGGAACCCACATACGAAGAAAGGGTGGGTGATATCGTTCAGCAGCACGGGCACCTGCTAGCACGCAAGGTCCTGAGGTCGACCCCCAGGTACCCACAAAAAAAAAAAAAAAAAGAAAGGGCTTTGTAGCAGGTCCAGGTTATACAGTAAGTTCTATGGCTTGGGCTCTAGACCCCATAGTACTGACTCAGTAGACTCCCTGGTACTGACATTAGAAAAATGACTTCAGCGTCTACTCTAAGAAACTAGAAAATGGACAGCAAATGAAATTTAAGTAGAAGAAAGGAAATAGGGAAGATCAGGGAAGAAATCAATTAAAGAGTACTAGAAAAAATCAGTGAAACAAAAACCTGGTTCTTCAAAAAGATCAATACTATCAATAAAACTCTAAACGGGGTGATCAAGACAAAAAAGAGAAAATGCAAAAACCAATATTAGAAATGAAAGCAGGGATATAACTATAGACCTTATGGGAATTAAAAATGTAATATTATGGGTGATTATTCCAATAAATTTGGTAACTAAGATGAAACTGAAAATATCTAAAAAGACATAAACTACTAATGCTTATTTCATGAGAAATAAATAACTTTCCATGCAACCATTAAAGAAATTCGATACATACCTTACCTTAAGGAAGAAACACTACTTGTCCAGAAAATAGAAATGAAGATTATACTTTTCAACTCACTTTGAGACAAACGTTGCCCTGATATCCTGATATCCTGATATCCAGGCCAAACAGAGAGCTGAACTGAGGGTGCAGCTCCGTGGTACAGCGCTTGCCTAACATGTGCAAGGCCCTGGGTTAATCCCAGCACCACACACACACACACACACACACACACACACACCAAGACAAAGCTGCTACTTCAGGAAAACTATAAAGCAATATCTCTCTTGGACTCAAAAATGAATAAATATAATCCAGCAATATTTTAAAAGAACACTACATCATGACTATGCGGTGTTTATCCTAGAAACACAAGGTTGGATTAGCATTCAAATAGGGAACACACTGGAGTGGCTGAGATCAAGAAGGCAGGGATCTGTGCCCTTTATTTGCATACCCAATATGCACAGCAAGCTTTCAGCCCCGTCCCTCACTGTAACAGCCCTGCAGATGCTGTATAAGTAGCACTCTTCAGTTCCTGCTCCAGCTTTAGTCTAGGAGGGCTCCTTCCTGTGTACTGAGCCCCTGTGCTGCCGCACAGGCCCTGTTCTAAAAAAAAAAAAAAAAAAAAAGACTCCCTTTGTGTTCTGTTAAAAAAAAAAAAAAACTGCAAATATACCACATCAACACACAAGAAGATAAAAATTAAATGACCATTTCAATAGACCTACTATAGGGATTCAAAAAATGTCCACTTCCCTCCACTTCTATTAAAGTACTAAAGGTCCTAGATGGCAATAATGAATGCAAAAGAAAATAAAAATCATACATACAGAAAAAGATACATGTTTATAGTCTTTATTTGTAGTTGATATGATAGTATATAGTTTTAAGAATCCAATGGATTGTACCATAAAGCTATGAGAACTAGTACATGAGTTTAGTTCTCAGGATATAAAATCAATAAACAAAAATCAGAAATGAATAACTGGATCAATGGAAAGAGCTAAAAGTCAACAAATGGACCCACATCTACATAACTGATTCATTTTTTGACAAAATGCCAAAGTAACAGAATGGGGAAAGAATAGTATTTTTACCAAATAGTGCTATAAAATTGGGTATTTATTTCAAAAGAAAAGGAACTTTGACTCTTATATTATATCATGTACAAAAAGTAACTTGAAATGGTTTCTAAGAGCTAAAAGTGTAAAACATCTAAAATAAAACATTGAAAAATGTTTTTGACATGGACTTAGAACACTAATTCTTAGAAAACAAAATGCTCAAACCATAAAAGAAATAATTGATAAATTAGATTTCATCAAAATTAAAAATTCTGCTCTTCCAAAAGTATTGCTAAGAAAATGATGCTGGGCGTGGTGGTGCACACCTATAATCCCAGCACTCAGGAGGCTGAGGCAGAAGGATTGCTGCGAGTTTGAGTCCACACTGGACTACATAGTGGGACCTGTCTCCAAAAAAAAAGAAAGGAAAAAAAAAATATATATATATATATATATATATATATAAGAAAATGAAAAGATAAGCCATAGACTAAGAGCAAAGATTTGCAAAACATATATCTGATAAAGGTATGCATTCTCAGTAAAGATGACATCACTTTCAAGGGAGCAAAAACTGTTCAGGGGGGGCTGAAAATTCTTAGCTGTTATAATGGTGTGAGATCTCCAAAAAGTCATAGTGCATAAACAAAAGTACAGTCAGATATACAATGTACCCATGGTATTAAACTTATAGTGTGCTAGGCTTTGGAAAAAATGCCTGAAAAGGTTCTTGGTGGGGCAGTGTTTAGAAATATACTGAGAAACACTGGACAAAGAGCTTTTACCTAAAGTGCATAAGAACTCTCTTATATCACAATAAGACAAAGAATGCAATTTTAAAATTTGAACAAAAAATCTGAATCAATATTACACTAAGGAAGACATATGGATGGCAAAAAATAAATACATGACATGATCTTCAACATCATTAGTCACTGAAGAAATGCAAATTGAAACCACAGTAAGTTACTACTAACACATACTAGATGGGCAATTTTTAAAATACAGGTAATCTAAGTGGTTGTGAGAATGGAACAACTGGAACTCTCTTAGAAAACATTTCACTAATCTTTTGTAAAGTTACATACACTCACCTCATGACCCAGCAATTCCAAGGTATTTACCCAAGAGAAATGAAGACATATGTCCACACCAAGTCCTACAGTCAAATATTTGTTGCTGTAATACTTATTGGCATATGCTAGAAACAACTCCAACATCTACTAACTAATAAATGGGTAAGATTCAGTTCCGCTTAGCAATAAAAGGAATGATCTATGCAGCAATCTGAATGAATCTCAAAAGCACTATGGTAAGTGAAAGAAGCCAGATCCAATGTGTATGATCCTATTTATACAATATTCAAGGACTGGCAAATTTTTATAAGAAGAGCAGATCAGTGGTTGCCAGATACTGAGTGGTAGAAAAAGGGCATTGAGGGCCAGTGAGATAGCTCAGTGGCATAAGCACCTGCCTGGCAAGCGCAAGGTCCTGAGTTGGACTCCAGTACCCACATAAAGGAAAAAAAGGACCGGGGATACTGCTCAGCAGCACAAGCACCTGCTGGCAAGTGTGAGGTCCTGAGTTCGACTCCCAGTATCCACATTAAAAAAAAAGGGGGGCATTGACTAAAAAAAGAAGAAATGTGAGGAAAATTTCTGGTTACAAGAAATGTTCCATCCCTTGACTGTGACTATTATGTAATTGTAAATATTGTCAAAGTTCACTGACTCAGACACTTCTTTTTTACAGTGCTGCCGATCAAACCCAAGGCTTCAAGCGTACTTGACAAGCACACTACCACTGAGCTATACCCTCACCGACCTGTTGATTTTTAAATGTGTTTACTGTATGTAAGTTATGCCCCAATAAGCCTGGCAAAAATGAAAACTTTAAGAAGCTCTAACTACATGCTGGACTCTGAACTGATGCTATTCTCACGAAGTTATAATCCTTTGTGATTATTCTGCGTGCTTCTAAGACCTGAACTGAAATCAATGAATGGGAAAAGGATAGAAAAGTAGAAATGAACTCATTGTAGTATCCTCTGTCTTAGTCTCTTTTATCTTGCTATAACAGAAGACCATAGACTGGATTATTTATAAAGAAAAGACGTATCTGGGACCTGGATTAAAGAAAAGAAGATCCCCAACTGCCTATATGAGGAGTACAGTGAAAGGATGAAATAAGAGATGGAGACAATTTAGTAATGCATAAAGGGGCCTGGGAGGTCAATGCCCCAGGATGGACAAAAACCAAGACTCTCCAGCTTGCAACTATTTAATTAGCCAGTGCATGGGGAGGGGTAGTGAGGGATTCTGGGAACAGCAGTGGTGATTGTTGTGGGTTAGCAAGAAGAACAAAGCATTCTTGCAAGGATGAAATAAGGAGCAATAAAGAAACTGTAGTTTCCCCAGGTGAAACTTTCTACTACTGCTACTACACTGTTTTAAAGATCCTTGTCTCCTCAGTCTTATCTTACCCTGTGAGCACCACAGTGTCACTAGCTGCAGGACTTCAGTTGTGACCAGCAGAAAGCGAGGAGTTTCCTCATTCCAGTCTGGCTCAAAGGGCAGGACAAGGATGGCCTCGAACATCCTCTAGACTCAATGTATGATTTGTGGTCCCCAACAGAGAAGTTGACTTTGAATCACTGTTCTGCAGGCTGGGAAGTCCAAGGTATCATGGCAGTGTCTGGCAAGGACACGGTTGGCAGAAGGTTTTGCACGTGAGTAGCATCTGCAAAATACAGAGGACAGAAGCAAGAGAGCTCACCCTGCAACAACAGCCTCTCTGAGTAATTAGCCAACTCCTATGAGAGACATTAATCCCTCTTAATGGACCTCATCACCGCTGAAGGATTCCGCCTTCCAGCACAAAATCAGCCCCCAAATTCCAACATGCGTTTCAGAGGGACGAACCATACTCAGGCCACAGCATCCTGCTCACCACTTCTGTTTGCTTAAGTCCTCCCACCCCGCTTTAGAACATATACCAACTGATAGCCATGACAGGAATACCATTCTTTCCATCTGGTTCTTCCGATGTGGTCTGAAGAACGGCAGGATCAATATCACCTGAGGAATTTAGAAATGCCAAATCTCGCACCCTACCTTAAACCCCTGAATCAGAATCTGCATTTTAACCAGACTGGCAGATGTTCCTATGATGTACTCTCCAAACGTATTCCTAGTTCCCAGATCCATTCCTATAATTCTAATGAAAGTTTGGCAAGCTCTGGTCTAATCACCTGGCACTATCCTCGCCTGGCTTTTTATTTATTTTTTTTTTTTAATTTTTTTTTTTTTTTTGTGGGTACCGGGGGAACGACCTCAGGACCTCGCGCGCCAACAGGCGCCCGTGCCGCTGAGCGATATCACCGGCCCCTTTTTCGTATGTGGGTTCCGGGAGTCGAACTCGGGCCTTCGCGCTTGCAAGGCAGGCGCTTACGCTGCTGAGCCATCTCACCGGCCCATCGCCTGGCTTTTTAAATTGAATGGTGACCAAGAGTCAACTGTGTACATTCCCAGGCCTGTTTACACTGTACTTCTGATTTTGTTTCTATAACACTAAATATTACATGAAATATGAGCGAGAAAAAAAATGTACCTAATTTGAATGTTTGCTAAAGATTCCTTAAAAGTACAGTTACTCCACTTATCTGAGAGGGATATTGTCCAAGATCCCCAATATATTCCTGAATACTGACCTCTATAATATACTATGTTTTCCCCCTATATACATACATATAATATGATAAAATTTATCAATTAAGCACTGTTAGAGATTAACAATAACAATAATAACTAATAATGGAATAATTGTAATAATATAATACAATAAAAGTTATTTACAATTCATGAATTACTTACTCCTGGAATTTTCCACTTAATACTTTCAGACCATGGTGGATTGTAGATATTTGAAACCACAGAAAGAAAAACCAAGGATAAGGGGGACCACTGTAATTTGCTTTAAAAACTGACAAGGAAATAGGTATTGGCAAGACAATTGTAAAAATAGGAGAAAGTGTAAGAAATCTAGGCTTACACATATTCGTATTGCTTCATAAACATCTTTGTCTATCAATCTTTTAAAAGTTGGAATTGGATGTAGCCAGCCTGCATCATGGATACGATTTATAAAAGAAAGTTAACACTGAGTTGTAATTGCTGTAGAATTCACCCCTCCTAGCTCTTCCAACAGGGTTTAATAGTGGAAATTCAAGCTTTGTGGCTCAGATGAAAGAATTGTGTGTAGTCTGGTGCTAAGGGCTCAGACCCAACCCACCCTAGGCAGTCTGCAGTACCCCTCACAGACCTGCCTTGGCCCAACACCACACTCAGCCCGGACAACAGCCTTAACTGTAAGGAGCTCCAGACTTCAGGGCTCCAGCCTCTCCCCTTTCTTCCTCACCTGTTTTCCATACTTCCCAACGCCCTGAAGCCTCCAGCCAAATCTATCTTCTTTTATGTTCTCTCACAAAATCCTCTGGCCCTCAGCCACTCTGGGATCCAACATGGTGGACAGCAAAGCCAGAGAAGGCTTAGCCAAAGAGTGGCCCAGGTCTTAGGAGGCTGTGAAGAAGCACAACAAACACACACCTCTCTGCCATCCTCACAGTCCTGTCTCACCCCAATCTTTTCATCATGATCATAACAGTTAGTTGTTAAGTTGTAATAAAAATTGTAGCACAGCATATTCATTTTTCTTGGCTGTCATAACAAATTACCACAAACTTACTAACTTAAAAGAGCAGAAATTGGGCCGGTGAGATGGCTCAGCGGCTTAAGCGCCTGCCCGGCAAGCGCGAGGGCCCAAGTTCGACTCCCGGATCCCACATACGAAAAAAGGGGGCTGGTGATATCGCTCAGCGGCACGGGCGCCTGCTGGCACGCGAGGTCCTGAGGTCGACCCCCTGGTACCCACAAAAAAAAAAAAAAAAAAAAAAAAGAGCAGAAATTTATTGTCTCATAGTTCTGGAGGCCAGAAGTTTAAGAACAAGGTGTTGGCAAGACCACTCTTCTGAGGGCAGAACTCTTCTAGCTTCTGGTGGCTGCCAACATCCTTGGCATTCCTCAGCATTCCATGGTTGTGGATTCATCACTCCCACTGCCATCTCCATTTTCACGTCACTTTCTCTCCTGCATGTCTCTGAGTGTCTTCTCTCTTTTTTACCTCTTGTAGAGACACTTGTCATCAGATTTAGGGCCCACCCTAATCCAGGGTAATATCATTTTGAGATCCTGACTTTACATCTGCAAAGACGCTGATTCCAAGTAAGGTTACTTCTGAGATTCAGGATGGATATCTTTTGGGGACCACTATTTAACTACCCACCCCCCAGTCTCTACTTTTGGTGAGTAGGCATGAAGGGATCATCCCTCCCTCCTGGGTTTCCACACCTGGTCACTAGCCAATCAGGAAAAATCTCCACCTGACACTAAAATCCAGCACTCAGGTCATTAGTAAGCCAGATGCTAAGCACCCTGTTTCTTTTTTTTTTTTTTTTTTTTTTTTTGTACTGGGAATCGAACTCATGACCTTGCGCTTGCCAGGCAGGCACTGATCCCTGTTTCTTAAGAGCAGGGAGGGCCTGGTCTTTTGAAAGCAACTTCTGGGTCTCTGCTCCCTAAAGAACAGGGGATGTTTCTGCTCAGCCTGGGGAAGTTCTGCCTTCACTCAAGCCACCCCATGAACAGGTCCAAGACCTTCTTCAGAAGCAAAGAAGGTTGATTTGTCATCTTCTGGCTGACCTAGTTTATCATCATCTACACAGGTAAACAGATCATTGCAGGATGCAGTGAATGTGATAAATGGGGTGAGTATGACGTGCCAACCATGGGGTGACAAAGGAGCAAGAGGGGTTGGCCCTCCCCCATCTCCATCAGCTCATCCCCCTCACTCTGATGTGGACAAGGAGACTTTCTGACTCCTGGACAATGTTTATACAAATACTTCCTCAAGTCCTTCCCTTCCAATAAGAACCCTTCCTATGAACAAAATTCCAGAGCCAGGGCTGTTGGGGCATGCGGAGGCAGAGAGACTCTGCTTGGACGACGAGGGAAGGCTTCACAGGAGCAGAAAGTCAGCGCCTGAGCCGGGGTTGGGGGGCATTCCTAACAGAAGAAACAGGAGAGAACCAAGCAGAATCAAGGCAGCACCCAGCAGAGCAAGGCCAAGGTGACACACAGTGAACAGGTTAGTAGTAGGTACAGGAGAAGCTGTGAGAAGGACCCTAAGCCAGGGTCAATAAAAGAGTTCTGTGGCCAGTTAACAATGGCTGCCCTGGGAGGAGAGATGTGCCAGGAGTCATCCCTAACCTAGGCAGTTCTGTGTGACTAGGGAGAATGAGAGATCACTGTAACTCCTCTGGCCAAACGAAGTCCTTTGCTAAAGCCACTTGTTAAGATACATTAGAGTCCTGTCCCCAGTACCTTACAACATGACCTTATTTGGGACAAGGAGCTTTACTGAGACAATCAAGTTAAAATGAGGTCATTAGGGTGGCCCCTGATCCAATATGACTGATGTCCTTATAAAAAGGGGACAATTGGACACAGAGACAGACACATGTGGAAGAAAAGCCATGTGAGGACCCAGGGGAAACTCAGCTACCCACAAGCCAGAGTGAGTGGGCAGATCCTTTTTCACCGACCCCAGTGGGCACCAACCTGGGGACATATTGATCCTGTCTTGATCTCCAGAATAATAAGACGCTAAGTTTTGTAATTAAAGCCTGCCAGGTTGTGGTGCTTGGTTATAGCAGCCCTAGCAAGCTGATGCACTATCCATCCTGAAAAGAGAAGAAGATCTTCCCTCTTCCATGAGCTTAAATACCCTCATTAGCATAATGTTTAACAATTTTAACTATGCAGTCAAATGTACCTTGTTATAGAATTTCAGCTCCACTGTTACTTACTAGCTACGACTATGGACAAGTGACAAATATTGATTTCTATGCACCCAGTTCTGTCAACCATAAAATGGTATTAATAATGCATGGCTCCTGGGCATAGTCCCAGAAGAATTAAAGACAGCATACTGTAGAGATTCCTGTGTACTCGTGTCTGTAGCAGTGCAATTCACAACAGCTAAGCTATGGAAATAGCCTAACTGCTCACCAACAGATGAATGGATAAAGGAAATGTGGTATATATACACCACAGAGTATTACTCAGCCATGAAGAATAAGGAAGTTGTGTGATTTGCAGAAAAATGTGTGGAACTAGAAACCACTATGTTAAGTAAAATAAGCCAGACTCAGAAGGTTAAATGTCGTATGTTTTCTCTCATATGAGAAACCTAAAAAAATTTAATAAAAAATAAAATAAAATAAAATAAAATAAAATAAAATAAAATAAAATAAAAGAGAGATGACAGGAAACCAGGAGGTAGACTTCTGGAGATGAGGAAAAGGATCTGTGGGGGGCTGGAGGGGTGAGAGGATTGAAATTAAAATACGTTAAATGTATGTACCAGCTTCTCAAAACAAACCCCACCACTATGTAATATTAACCTGCACTAATAAAGTTTTAATAAGAAAATGAGGCTATGTATAACACATTATTAGTCTGTTTCAAGGCAGTTTTGTCTAGTTACAGCTTCCTAATTTGACAGAAGCAGAGTTTCCACTTGTCTGAGTCCTGCCCCTACCTTCTAAATTCACATGATGAAAGCAGCCCCTGAAAAGCCGTAACGCACCACCCCTAAAATGCAAACCCCTCACCTAGCAGAGGACCTAGGCAGCCAGTACGATGCGTGAACATCTCAGCAACACCAGGTTCTCTGGCAACAGCCGGAGGAGAGGAGGCCACCAGTTGGGGGAATGCTTTGGTGGGTGGGAAGTTCTCATTAAGACTGAAGAGTGAATCGCCACTCTACGTGGGATGTTCCTCCCCACACACACAGCTCGGCCCATCTCTGGTACTCACCCATTCAAGTGCCACACAGTTCACACCCACGATCACTAGTGAATTCACTCCTTCATCCTCAGGGTACTTACTGAAGACCTACCGAGAGCCAGACGCTGGACCAGCTTCTGCTTTCCCATCCAGAAAACAGAACCAGGCGTCAGCAGCGTAGTGTTGGGAGAACTAATTGCATTGTCTGCAGAGTCAGTGTTCGGGAAATGTCACGTCTCTGTTCCCTTCTCTTCCTGTTAGTACAGGGCTGAGAGTTCCTTCCCCTAAAGCGACACAGGTCCTCGTCTTTTCTGGAAGACAGGGTGCATGCACCCTGAAAGGCCCTCCCTTCACACCACAGACTGCAGGCTTGATTATTTCTGGTGTCCTGGCTTCAGGACTCTGCCAGGTAGGGACTGGGGGGCAGCAAGCTCAGGGGTTATTGGGGTCCTCTGCTGCCCCTGTTGCCTTTCCAGAAAACAGGCCCTGACATGCCAATTCTTCTAGTTTTTCAGGAGACCCAGATTATATATGAAATCTTCCATTTTTAAAATACTGTGTATCTATCAAGAGAGAGAAAGAGAGAGGGATTATGAGGAATTGGCTCACCAGAGCGTGGAAGCAGAGCAGCCCCCAGTCAGCCCTCTGCAAGCTGGAGACCCAGCACAGACAGAGGTGTAATTCAGTCCACCCCCACAGGCCAGAGAACCAGGGAGCCCACAGTGCAAACCCAGGCTGAGGGCAGAAGATGAGATGAGATCTCCCAGCTCAAGCAGTGAGGCAGGAAAAGGGGAGCTAATTCCTTCCTCTTCTGCCTTTTCTTTCCTGGGGGCCCTCTGTGAATTGGGCCATGCAGGCCCATCATGTGGTTGCAGGGGAGTCATACTCCGCCGAATCCATGGATTCAAAGGCTCCTCTAGGACACCCTGCCAGACACACCCAGAAACAGTGCTCAATCTGGGCACCCAATGACCCAGGGAAGTTGACACATGAAATTAGCCATCAGAGCTGAAAACTTGTCACATTGATTTGCAAAGGCCAAGGTGACATGGAGCACACAGCTGCCACTCCAGCCACAATCTGCAACTTCTGTGGCTTCCCCAAGCTGGGTAGAAAGTCCACAGAGACACAGGCCACCGCCTCCTGCCTCTGCAGCAGCTGGACTCACATGCTGACCCAGTATCATCTTCTCCACTCCCAGTGTATCTTATCATATCCACCACCATTCCCCATCCCTGCCCTCCCAGGTAACCACAGGTCAGAACCCAACTTCCTCTGCCACTGGAGTCAAAGTGCCCTTTCTTTGTGGAAGACACGAATCAGTACAGGGTTTAGAGGCACATCACACCCAGGAGCCACTTATAACAGTGAGGGTTCTACTCCCCAAGGTCTTGCTGCCCACCAGCTGCCCACCTGCCAGCCCCAGTCCTGCCTACACAGCCACCTCTGCTCAAAATGACACTGTGTCTCCTCCAGTAACAGAGAGGTATGGAAGGATCTGGATCTGAGAAAGAAATGTACTTTCTTTCAATGACTGCATGGCACAGGGGCAGTTTTCAAGACAGCCCAGAAATGACATTTATCACAGTGCAAATGTACTTGGCAAGGCAGTTTCTCAGCTTTCCCTTTGCTGGGACAAAATACCTGACACCCACAATTTAAAGGAGGAAAGTTTTATTTGGCTCACGGTTTCAGTCCGTGGCTTCAAGGCAGGAACATGATGGCAGAAGGGCATGGGTGGAGGAGAACTGCTCACTTCCTGCAGCAGAAGCAAAGCACAAAGGACGAGCTCAGCCAGTGAGAGATGTGCCCCAAAGGCACACCCCAGTGACCCACCTCCCAACTGGACCCACCGCTGACAGCACATTCAACTATGAACATCAGAGAGTGAATCACTGGTGAGTACAGCGCCCCCACAGACAGATCACCTCGCCATGAGTCTCTCAATCCAGTCAAGGTGACAATTAAGATTAACTGGCACAGTGGCCGTCTACCAAGCCTTACCAAAAAGAGCCACAAGAAGAAGAAACAGCAGCCATAGCCTGGAAACAACCTAAATAGCCGAATACATGAGTGGCAATGCAACCAAACAATAAAACACACCAGACTCTGCACAGAACTGAAGGTGCTCACTCTACTGACACTCACAGAACCGTCTCCAAGTTACATGGTTGCGTAATCAAAGCAAGTGCAAGCCCAAGCACAGAGGGACCCCACTGTGTCCTAAACATGGTGGTGTCCATTTACTTGCCTGTGTCTATTCATGAAAATATATTTCTGGAAGGAAATGAGAAACTGGTTGTTGAGGTTTGGATATGATTTGAGTGCCCCCCCCAAGTTTCATGCATTGATATTTAATACCCATTGTGAAGTATGAAGAGGGTGGAAATTTTGGTGTTTAGAGGAGGAGCCTTTATTAGGACTAGGTAAGGTCAACAGGGTGGGACTCCTGTGATTGAATCCTGGTGGCTTCATAAGAAGAGATCAGAAGAGGTTCATGCTGCCTGTCTGCCATCAGGCAATGCCCTGTCTGTACCACCTCAGGACACTGCCAGAAAAAACAGCATGGCCACGAGTGGCTGCTTGACATTGGACTTCCAGAGCTGTGAGCCAAAATAAACCTCTTCTCTTCATACTTCACCCAGCCTGGGGTGTTACATTACTGGTAACGAAAAACAGACTAAGACACTGGCTGACACGTTGCACTCCGAGGAAGAGATTCGGGAACTAGAAGGTAGCAGGGAGGTTGGCTTTTTACCTTTATGCTGTTTTATACCCTTTTTAGCCATATGGCTATATTTATTTTTAAATAAAATGTTTATTATTTGGGGAATGATTTCAGATTCACAGGAGAGTTGCAAAGATAAGAGTGCCCACACGCCCTTCATCCAGCTTCCCCTCGTGTTCACATCATTGGTGACACCAGTACATCAGTCAAAGCTAAATCATTAACCTTGGCACCATCCTGCTAATCCACAAGGCATTCGTCGTCATGGCTCCTGTTGTCCTCCAGCCTACGATCTCTCCACCTTCCCTTGCTTTTCATGCCCTTGACACTTTTGGGAAGATACTGGTCAGATACTCTGTACAATGTCTTTCAGTTTGAGTTCATGTCTTCTCATGACAAGACTGGAGTTGTAGATTTGGGGGAGGATCACCACAGAGCTAGAGTACCCTCCTAACACATCCTGTGTTGGGTAGATGGAAGCCACATGACTTGCCTCCAGTGACATTAGCTTTGATCAGTTGGTGAAGATCATGTCTGCCAAGCTTCTCCATAAAAAGTTGCTAATTTTTCCTTTCTACACTCTGTCTTTTGGAAGAGAATCACTAAGTACAGCTTACACTGAGGGCTTATGCTGCCTCTCCTAGACCAATGATGGTGAACCTTTTAGAGCTTTCAATGACAAAAACAGCCAGCTGTGGCACACGCATGCCATAGGTTTGCCACTACTGTCCTAAAGTCAGGAGATCAGCATAGTATATTATTTGTAACTTTCTGCAAAGAGGATTTGTTCCTTCTCCCCCAGTTTTACTTTTTTACTTATTCAATCATTTATTCCTTGGTATGAACCCATGAATATTTATTTTCTTTCTTTGGGTTATAATCCAGTACTGTAGCTATTTATTTTGTTGCTCAAATTGTCCCAGATTTTCGTTTTCAAAAATAATTTTTAATAATAAAAATCCACCACTATCGAAGGAGCCTGTCATCAGGCATGAATTGCTTCAGATTATCAGAATTATTCTATGGCCTCAATCTCCCTCATCAAAGGAGAAAGACTCAGGGAGCAATGATGAGCTCTGTTCCTGCAAAGAGCCCATGAATGACGGTTCTGCCACTTACAAGGTATGAGACTGTGGACAAGGTGTCTACCTCTCAGAGCCCCCATCAAAACATTGATAAAATGGGATGATTACAGTTCCAAATAATACTTCCTACTTCCAAAATGTGGTGAGACTCAAGACAGTGTCTGTAAAGCATTCAGAACACCACGGGCACATGAAATGCACCCGATAGTCACCAGCTATCGTGTGGATCCACATCCGGGAGCTAAGTGGGTTTGGGGGTTCTGCACACTCCCCTCCCCTCCACACCAGTTCTGATCCTCAGCAAGAGCATCAGGGCACAGCCTGGAGGAAGGGAAGCGCTTGGAGGTAGGAGACCTGACCTCCAGGACAGCCACCTCTGGCTTGGGCATCTGGGGCCAGCTGAGTCCCCACGCTGGGTCTGAGTCTCCTTGTGTGAAGGAGGGGCTCAGGAAGTAGCTGTCTTGCCTTCCTCAGTGATGGGTGTGTGAGAGGTTTGAAAATGGCCATGGTCAAGGCCATAGTTGCATCCAACCGATCCTGACAGTTATCCCCTCAGGTAGGGGGATGAGTGCCTCTCCTCCGCTGGGCACCCTGGTCTATCTGAGGGGCCCTCTTACAGGCTTTAGCCAGCTCAAAAGACCCCTGTCTGCTTCTTCCATTCTGCCCCCAGAGCCCCAGGCAGAAGCTAAATGAAGTGAAGTGTCTCTACTCAGCAGTGAAACTACTCGGCCTGTTGTAGGCACCTGCTAGGCAGGGTGGTAGAAATAGAGAGACACAGAAAATAGATTGGTCCCAATGCACTTCATGCTCCTGGTCACTCCATGCCCATCTTCTGAGCAGTGCCATGGCTGGGAGCTCATTTCATAGCCCTGAAAGCCACAGTTGTGCACAGGTGTGCACCGAGGCCACAGTTAACCTCCCAAGCTAACATGGTGAATAAGTTTCTGATTACGAACTCAGCCTCAGTCCATACCTCCCCTGGGAATTGTACCCTGCCCACCAACCCACTGGATCACCATCCCTCTGGGGTGGGGAAGAAGCCAGAGGGAGAAACTGGAGGCCCCAGAGGAAGGAGCCATCTCTTTCCTCTCCTCCACAACTGTTCTTCCCACCTAGATCTTGTTCTTGGGAGGCATCTAGGCACGTGCACCCAGCACGCCTCTGAGGATCCAAACCCTTTCCCAACCCCCACACTGCTCCTCTAGGAAGCCCTGTTGGCCAGATGCAAAGATCTCTGGATGGATTCTCTTGGACCTGAGTTTGGATCCTTAGCCAAGACATCCTAGATGAATTACTTACTTTGTAAGATGGAGATACCAAGGCCCACTCTTGGGAATGTCTGAATGTCTGTAAAGCACTTGGCCTTTCGTAAGTGATCAGAAGGTGGTAGATGGTATTCTTCTTCCAGCCAGAACTTGTAGGGTGTCACAAGCCAGTCCTGTATCATTCACTCCTTCATTCATTCAGCAAGTTCATGGCAGTCATGGCATGGCTCAGAATCTGAGACCCAGTGCTGAATAGAAGCAACGGGAAAGCTCCCTTGGAGCTCTGGTGTGGGAGACAGATGGCCATCAAATAGTCACAGGGATGTAAAACATCAGCTGGGATGGGTCCCCAGTCCTGGAAGGCTTGATGAAGTCTGGGGAGTCAGGAAGCAGTGACGCCTGAGCCAGCCTAAGGATGTTGAGGGATAAGCTCAGGGCACTGGCATCCCAGACCTTGGAGGAGGGTCTGGGTCCCCCAGTCCAGGGACAGGAAGTGGATGGGAATGTGGCTGGAGGGACAGGTGGCCACTGGTAATTTGGTGAGCATCAGAAACATGCAGTGAGGGAGCTAGGAACACTGCGCTCAGGCTAGAGGGCAAGGAAAGCTACCCATGGACAACCAACCTCTGGCTTGTGTCCGGAACCTTCTACCCCATCCACCCCAGCTGCCATAGGGGAGTCCTCATGCTCCCGATTCATTACCTGACATAACTAATTGTCTGGTGACATTTCCCATATTATAGACAAATGTGAATTATGGGCCCAGCTGTTCCCCATCTTGTCACCAGGAATCGGTTGATAAATATGTTTATTCGAGGTCAGCCTGGCCTCATCCATTAGAAATATTGTTTTTCTAAACATTACATTGATTTAATTTAACTCTAATCAATTTAAAATGGTTCTGACAATTAACAAAAGCTTCAAATATGACCTTAAAGTAATAGGATTCATTAGCTATGTTTAGGATTAAATTTACCCTAATAGGGCAATTTTTCTTCCAAGGGTATTTGGTAAGCGACTAGTGGTCAGTCAAAATGAAATCAATTATTATAAATTATACAGTTAAAGTTGATTCTATATCCCCTGCTAATTTGTATAAATAAGGGTCTGTGACAATGGGAGTAATTTATTAATAACTATCGCTCCCCCAGCCCGGGATGACACTTCATGTTACAGCTGCCAGAGCATCTGTAACCCATGAAGTATTATTTTCCAGGGCTGCTCTTGATGTATGCTAATTAAACCCATAATTAATTGAAACAGTTATAGTTAAAGACACAATGCTGGCGCCCTTTGCCCTATTATTCATGACAGTCAACCCATTCAAAGGCAATCTGATCAAAAATTCATATGCCGGCTCCAGTGCCCCAAAAGGAAGATGATCATTGTACAAAGTGCTGTTGACATGACAGGTGGTGTGCTGGTGAGGGGCGACACGCAGTCTGAACTCAAGCCTGCCAGTGTCTGGGTTTCCCACCCTGCCACCCCCAGCCACTGGCCCAGTGGAAGGGAAGTGGACCCATAGAGTGGCAGAGCAGCAGGTCTAGGCCAGGGCTCACAGGGGCCAGCCCACAGAATGTTTAAGAGAAGAGACCGCCAGAGCTTATGAATGGAGAACTCTTGATTCTCTGGGAAATTTCTGAATTGTCTGAAAAATCAGAATATACTAAGCCTATTTTTTATGCCCTTTTGCCCACCCCAACCCTCTACTCTCCCCTTACGTTACCCGCCTGGCCCCTGTAGGTACATGAGCTTGAAAGCCATGGTCCAGAACACCTCATTCTGCAGCTGGAGAAACTGAGGCCTACACAGTCAGTCTTGCCAAGGAGCATACAGTGTGCAGAGTCCAGGCAGCCCGGGCTGGTTTCACAAAGCATCTGGGGCCCACGGGTGGTGGACATGCCGGGAAGCAGATACCATCCCTGCTGCAGCCGGTGAGGGCTGGCGAGAGGAGACTGGTCCGGTGACCCAAAGCCCGAGGCTCAAGAGGCCCTGAGATATTGGAGTGAAAACAGACCAATCTGAAAGCAACAGGTTGAATCTGTTGCTTCTTTATGCTGACCCCAGATTCTCTAAGATGGGCTGGAGCAGGGTAAGGGAAATTCCCCTGTAGCATGTAGAGGACATGTCACATGCGTCCAGCCCCCTTCATGGAGGGGATCAGAGAAGAAAACTCCTGGGAACCAAGACAGCAAGGATGAAAACAGAACTTTCGGCTTGGAAATGCCCTGAAAACCAACTGGGGCCATGCAACTCTCAGTAAATCACTCTGTCTTCCATCAAACATGGAGTGTTCAGGATGACGTGGCCTAGGGTCCTGGGGGCCCCACTATTGGAGCTGACAGATAAGTATAAAGCATTGAGGAAGTCCAAGACATTTGGGGGAATCTGGGGTGGGTGGTGGTCACCTGGGGTCAGGGGTAGACTGCTTGAGGTTCTAGAGGTGACCCAGGACTTTGTCCCCAGAGAAGCACCTGAGGGTGGTTATCTGTGTGGGAACAGCAGGTTGGAGAAGAGAAAGAGAGAGACAGTGCAGGCCTGAGGCCTGGAGGCCTTGCTGGTGACGGCCCTGGGGAGCCCAACGCTCACCTTGGGAACAGAGACATGCCCTTCTGGTGGCAGAGTGTGTATCTGTGGCCGTCACCTCTGTCAGGCTTTGGAATCCTCTTAGTCTCAGAAGCCCAAGAGGATCAACATTTGGGCTACCTCACCCAACCTGCTGCCACTCAGGGAAGGCCCAGCATGCTTTGCAGGACACGCCTACCTCACCTGGGACAGTCCAGGGGTGGTCCACCCAACCAGTGCCCCATGGGCAGGAGAACTCTGCCTTGAGCAGGGAGTCACATGTCAGGTTCAAATCCGCTCTGTCTAATCCAGGACGCTATTTCACCTGCACCCCTGGTGCAACCCCACATCCCCAGGCCGTAGTTCTCTAACTTTAAGATGAAGGGGTAGACCTCATCTCAATGGCTTTGTGACCCAGGTTCCCAAGGCACAGATGAAGCCTGCTGTCAGACCCAATCTGCTGGAGAGTTTTCTCAACCTATGCCGTATCTCAGTTTTATAAAGAAAAGAAAAAGACACACAATTACACACACACATGCACACACGCACACTCACACCTGAGCTGTTAGTAATTGCTTGATATTCTGAATTTTAACACAAAAGGAAAGGTTGTCAAAACTGTTTACTTAACATGCGTGCATCTTATTGTATATAAACTACTCTTCAGTGAATTTAGTTTTTAAAAAATACATAAGAGAAGGAAAGAATGCACACTGGAAAAGCTTTGGAGAATGATGTGGTGGATCCAGGGAAGCTAGGTGCACCTACCCATGACCTCACCATCCCACCTCGAGCATTCCCAGGAGAGCTGCTTACACGTGCACACTGAAAGCCACAGCAGTGCCACACACAGTGCCCTGCCCTGGAAACAGCACCAGCGTCCATGGTGTAGACAGGTCGCAAGGAAGGAGAGCTTCTGATAGACGTGGCACACACAGCAGGGATGAAAACTGCACCCACTACTACCTTCGCGGCCAATATCTGTGGCTCCCTTTACCTTCAGCACAAAGCTGGCAGCGTGAATCTGTGGAGACAGAAGTCAGAACAGTGGCTATGGCTGGACAGGGCTTGACAAGGGAAGCAAGGGGAGCAGGGCCCCAGGTTGCAGATCTGCAGGCTGTGGGGGGGTGTAAAGCCCCCCCCCAGAAGACTTAGTAAAATGCATCCCGATAGCAAAAAATAAAAGAAAGAGCAGTGCAGGTAGGTGAGCCCCTGGGACCCACAAGGCTGGACGCCAGCCACACCTAGGTGCCTCCCCTGCCCTTGGGCTCTGTACAGGGCCACACTCCCCTACCCCGTGCCCATTTCATAGTCAATGCCAAGCCTTTGAAAACAGGGTCTCAAGTCCAAGCCCCATAGTTCTGCCTGAGCCCCAGTTTCCTCATCAGGAAATTGAGGATGAGGTTCTCCGAAGAATGAGAACACACACACACACACAGACTTTAACCCAAGACCTGCTGCTCTCCAAATGGGGAAACAGAGGCCCAAGGAGCAGACAGGCCTTGCTTTTTTGTTTGTCAAGCCTCTCTGTCAAGTTCTGTGCTGGCTTCTTCTCTGTCCTTAGTGCCCTCAAAGCCAATGTGGCCTCCAGCCCCAAGCAAGTCCATCCCACAAGTCCTTCCTGGACCCCCGCTCCAGTTGTCCAGGTCACATCATCCTACCCACGGTATCCTTCACTTTTAGCCAAACCTGCCCTGGCTCTCAAGTCCCCACCCACACAGCACACCCCAGCCATGGCCCCCTGCTCCTCAGCACCCTTGGCTTGGGTTGCGCCTCTGTCCCCACCTCCAGGAGGCTGGGAAAGCACAGCCACACTCACCCAGGGTAGGGAGCCTGCACTCTCTCCTCTCCTGGGAGGCAAGTTTGCACCTACAGAGCCTGCAGATGTGAGCAACGCAGCTGGCCCTGGTTAATGTGTTCTCTCTGGTGAGATCACCCAGCTCCCTCAGCCTCAGTTTCTCTCCTGGCTAACTAAATCTCTCCATTCTACCGAGTCAGAGGATGAAGGGCATGAACAGATGTTCTAGGCAACCACATGAAAGGTTGAACACGGAGGGAAAGGCAGGGGAAAAGTTGCCAGCATGAGCGAGCCTGGCCCGGTCTGTTTCCTAGCAGTCTTCTTCCTTCTCCTCCTTCTCCACTATCCAGCTCCCTCAGCCTCCCCAGTGTGATCCTGACAGCTATGATCAACGCTGTTCCCTTCTGGACCCAGCCACAGAACGGGCCTCCTGATCTTAGGGTAGCTTTTGTTGTGGCTGCAGGCACTGGCAGGGCGCCCAGAGCCCCACCCCACCCACTCCTTCGATGTGAAGTGTTCTTGGTTACCTCACCCTCCTATGCCAATTGCAATTCTTTCCCGCCCTGGGGTTATAAAACCTGTCTGATCTCCAGCCTTTTTCCCAGACACAAAGCTTTGTTCTGGGGATGGCCAGGAGCCTGCTTATTCTTCAAAACTGGAAGAAATGCACTTGTGTCTTTATCACACTAAATGACCTCCAAAATGACCACTCCACACCTCCCAGCATCACATGGGTATTTGATTTACAGCTCACAAATTCTCTCACGACCACTATCTCCCTCTGATAAATGGCCCCAGCCCAGCCACCTGCCCTGCACACACTGTCATTCAGTCAACCCTGGTTTTAATTTGGATAAGACTGACATGAGAAAAAAAGAACCGTGAAAATCATCGGCAGTCGCTGTCATCCCTGTGGCTAGTGTAGACCCTGCTAACAAGGCATTCATACACTTACGGATCCTTTGATAAACAAAATGAGGTCTATCATGATACTTAAGTTTTTATAACTCACTTTTTCCACCTAATACATGGTGAACTTTTGCTCATGTCCTTAAAATGATCTAGAAGAATCATCATCCACTGCTCCATAGCCTGACATCTACTCATGACATCATGCATCAAGGTCCTGCACATTTAAACTTTCCTAGCTTGGCCCATCATAAACAATGCTGCCTGGAGTCTTACAGCCAATCATGGGCACATCTGTGATCATGATTTCCTTAAAACAATTTCCTAGTAATAGATGTGCTGAATATAAGGTATGCAATACATCAAGGCTTTTGAAAAGTAAGCACACATGGATTGCACACCTATGTGACTCATAATTTGTGTGCAGTTGTCCAAGGGCAAGGGCTAAAGAAGAACCAAAGCAGGAGAAGTTAGCAATCTGAGAAGAGATGAATGTACATACTGTGTGAACATGATCAGAAGCGGCATCTGGGAAGGGAGCCCCAGATGGCAGAGATGGATGGGACAGCACAGGCTATGGTCCCATTCCCCCGTGGGAGGGATGGAGAAACCAGGCCAGAGAGATTCAGTTTGCAGTAAGTCCTGCTCAGGGAGAAGGTCCAGAGGTATCAGGCAAGCATAGCTGGCCAGGGAAGTATGAATGGTTCTAACCCCTCTGCCCAAGGACAGCAGGGAGGATGGCCACTGGGGAGGCCCTTGGCTGGCCTCACACATGATGGGGAAAGTAGCAGTAGTAACCTAGGAGACCCCCTACTGTGGGTCACATCTGGTCTGGGGGTTTGGGTCTGCTCTCACTTTGCACACAGCACAATGAGGAAAGGTGGGTACTGTGGCTCTGCATGAGCTGCCTGTTCTCACTGGCATGAAAAGGAGTTTATGCAAGTCTTAATCCAAATGCAAACTCTTTCTGAAAAAGAAAAAGGAACGGCCTCAGTGGCCACAGGTAAGGCAGTGGCTCTTCCTGTGTATGTGATTCACTTGGTGGAGGAAGGGGACGTGTCCAAGGTAAAGGTTCCAGGGCTTTGCCCTGAGAAGCTGAGGCTGTCGGTTTTCCGTGGATCCTCCGAGCCTGCATCCCTGTAACTCTGAGGCCTCCGGTCTACAGATTACGTTAGAAATGCTCATAAGAATGTAGTTGATTTTCATGGTGGGACCCTTTAGGGAAGTTAGCACAGCCGAGTTAAGCTTACATCGAGGAATGCACACCCATTAAGGAGTGTGATGCAGGATCCTATTATGTACCTACTTTCTTCCCTTGAAGCTGTGGATTTGTAATCGTTGCTTCTCCGAGGCCAGAATTCACAGCCGACCTTTCTGCATTCACCCAGTAGATGGCGCTAACTCATTTTAGATACCATTATGTACAGAAAGCCCAAGATAGACACAGAAAGGGCAGAGCCAGTTAAGAGAATCAAAAGCAGAAACAGCCGGCGCTAACTAGCTGCCTTAAAATGACACGGAGGAAGCCTAACCCCAATCGCATGTAATTTTTAATCTGCCGTATAGATCTAACTGTCATATTTACTTTCAAAAATCACTTGCTGCTCCCCAAACCTGGAGTCTGGCTGCTCTACTTGGGAGCCAAGATCTAGGACATTGCAATAATGCATAATGACCAGAAGATGGCACCGCTGCACTCAGAAGGACAAGCTGCCCAAGAAAGCCTAAATCTTAAAGATTTGAGTATGACCTGAGAAAAAGATCTGGAAAGAGAAGAGAAGTGGAAAGAGGCGTGTTGATTAGACTTGCAACTTATCTCTCAGAGGGGTTTCTGAGTGCCAGGCACTGCGACAAGCACTTTACATACATGATTTCAGTTAAGATCATAAAAGCCTAATGGGGAAGTTCTACGATGTCTCCACTTCTGAGACGAAGCATTCTATGGGAGCCAGAGAATGGGACCCCTTGTACTTTCTCGAAAGAGATAGGGACAGTGATCCAAGTCAGGCCACATTAACGACAGTGAATAGGGGGATGGCTTCTACTCATAAAGGGCTACAAGTTCCTTCCTTCGTTCAGCAAATATTTCACCAACTCACTTTGTGCCGGGCACTGATGAAGGTGCTAAGGAAAGAGAACTAATCAGAGACGGTCTGGGCTTTGAGTGTAGAGACCACAGTAACCACTAGGTCAGGGGATAAGTGCTGTGGGGGGAAAAGAAAGAATGGAAGGGCCTAGAAGTGCCTGCCGGTGCATTTGAAATGGTGTCCGTGGTAAATCGGGGCTATTCCCATGGCACCTAAGAGCCAATCATTAAATTTTCAGGAATGTCAGAAGCCAGTTCATAAACACATCCATTATTAAAGTTAAATTGTATGAATTTAGAATTCATAAGTTATATCCAAAACAAAAGTAATAAATACTCGAAACACCATTTCCCGATTATTTCACGTTTTACTATTCTCTATGCCAGAGGGGTAAGCAAATATTTTCTGTAAAGAACCAGACAGAAAATATTTTAGGTCATGCAGGTCTGTCACAACTATCATGCTCTGCCCCTGAAGTATGAAAGCAGCCACAGACAGTGTGCAAATGAGTGGGCGTGTCTGGGTTCCACTGATACAAAGGTGGTGGTGGGCTGGGCTCCATCCACAGGCAGCAGTTTGCAGCAGCTAGCCTGTGCTCAGGCATTTATGTCTACCGAGTCTGTATAGTGGAAATGCTAAATTCTTGTGTGTTAATCCTGCTGTGCACTCTTCCCAAAGATGTCACTTTCGTAGTTGCAATCCACAGTGGTGTGGCTATTTACACCACACAATTGGCAAAGACTACAAACCAGGGCCTCCTCCCTGTCCCCGGGGCTGGTTGCCACACACTTGGCAGCACACCCCCACCACTGTGCTGGAGGCCTCTCCAAGGGGCTCCTCCAGCAGACACTGAAGCTGCGCTCTGTCCATCCTGCAGCCACTCATCCCATGGCCACAGGCAATCTGTAGGATACAGTTTTGAAATATGGCCTAATGTATGCAGAGATGGGCCAAATCAATGAAACACAGTTTTATAAAAATATATACATTCCCATTTCATCAGCCCAGTCTGCAGCAACTCCCTGCATGGCACGCCCCTCTGTAACCGATGAGAACGCATAGCCAAGCAGCCACAGTTCATGGTCCCAGATCTGAATGCATTCAGTCCACAGGCTGGTGAGACCTGCCTGCCACCCAGTGAACACACAAGTTGGACCCCACAGATGGCTCTCAGAGCCTCAGAAGGTTGGGAAGGGGGCTGCAGGGGCAGACCCAGTGCAGCATCCCTGGCAAAGTCACCTCATCGCCAGCTCTTCAAACCCAGTGCAACCTTTAGCTATGTACTTTGGAAAAGGTAGTGTTTAACTCAGATTTGGGTGTTATTGGTAGGGCCATGTTTGAGGTCTGAAATTTAAGAGCTTTCATAAACTCTTAGAGAAGTGGGAAGGTCCAAAGACTTGCCAATTTCACTGTGCTTTTCTAATAAGGGTCGCTCTGCTGAGTGAATTACCCAATTTCACGACATCCTTTTCAGTCTTGGTTCACCTGACTGCTCTAACTGGACCCCAGAAATGATTTCCTTCTAATAAAATTCAGTGCTGCAAAACAGTCACCAACACGGGTGACCCAGCCAGACCTGACTGTCCCCAAGGGCTAGCCAAAAACAACCCTTTCCCAAGGGCTTTTCTACCTGCTTCCCTTGGCAACTTGCTGGGTTTTTTTAAAAAATGACACCTAAAGTCTATGATATCTGAAATCTACACACACTCTGAACTATTTCCTGAGTAATAACACATCTTTATGACACCCTCTTAAGGCTGGCCTATTCAAACCCTCTTCACAAATGGGGAACTCCCTTCCTGCATCCAAATTCTTTCTCCTGCCTCCAGCACACTGTGATTCCGAGGCCAGCAGCTCAAAAAAATTTGCCTGCCTCCAATTTGGCACTCATCCATGCCCCAAACCCTTTCACTGAGCAGGAAGTTCACCAGGGAATGACAAGTAGGTTCTGTCTCCCCCAGGAAACTCCATCCCTCTGGTGAGGGCTTCCCAGTCTGGCTGCATGCTGGACCAGCGGGGACAGCTTGGATAGAGGCCAGCCGACATGCTCGCTTGGGCAGCACGTCTACTAAGATAAATGCCGACTGCTGGCCCCATCTCCAGAGATTCCCATCAGCCTGGGGTAGGCACAGCGTCAGCATCTTCTGAGTCTCCTTGTGTGGATTCCACCTGCAGCCAGGATGGAGAACCATGCTCTGGGCAGTGCACCCACATCCTTCAGGTTATGACAAGGGACAGCGTGCATCAGAAGACTTGAAAAGAGGACCAGGGCAGGGTGGGGGTGCCTCTGAGCAGACAGCTCTCCTTGGCAAGGACTAATTTTCACTAGCCTGTTCAGATCCACAGGTGGGCACAAGTACACAGATGATCGCTGCCACATTAACATGCCCAGAGGGGCAGGAAGTATGGGAATCTCTGAGGAAGCAGCCCAGCCATCGACTCTGACAAGGACGATCAGTGACCTTCAGTGGCCTTGTTTTCTCAGTAGAATGTCCATACAGCCACAGGTTTTGGACTTTTTAACAGAAACCTTGGTGTTCTGGTGCTGTTTGTTTTGTAGTACAGTAAGTCCCAGACTTATGAACATTTGAGCTGTGAACTTTCACAGATGTGCTGTACAGTATGACACTTCGTCAGATCCAACTAAGGAACATTCTCCTGGAATGGAACTTGCTTGTAAATTGGGGACTTGCTGTGCTAGAGAAGGATTAAACCCAGGACCTTCACACTGAACTCAACCCCAACCCCTCCATCCCACCCTCCCATTTTTAGACAGGATCTCATTAAATTGCCCAGGCTGGGCTCAAACTTGGGATCCTCCTGCTTCAGCCTCCTGGAGTACTGTAATTACAGGCATGCATCACCACACCTAGCTACAGAAACCTTCTCAAATGTACTGTGAATATCAATATTATAACTCAGACCATTCTAGCTTTCCTACTTGGGCATGATAATTGACTTAACCTCTAAGTGATTCCTGGGGAAGATTTTTTCTATTACCTAGAAGAAAACTGGAGTACATTTCAGTCCCTATAATGCCATGTGATCATTCCTCTGGCTATGACAGAGAAGTAAAGCACTTGCTTCCCTCCTCAGCAGCTGTAGGGCCTGAACATACCCTCTGTAGTGACCGGCACACTGCCATGGGGGGAAGGGCTACAACGCCTGCCAGGGAAGGGATTAGAGACTGAGGATAGGACTTTCATTAGAATCAGAGCTGGGAAACGCGGGCTAGACAGAAACCACATGGCCCCAGGAAGCCCTGGTGCATCTCCCAGAATGGGGCAGGTTGTGAGCTTTGGGACAGGTTGTGAGGTTTGCTTAAACAACTGTTCTGACAGTGGGGGCTTCATGAGGCTTAACACGGACAGATGTGCCAGGTATGGCACTTCCCAAGGGATCTTCCATGTTGGCCCCATGACAAAAGTTGGAGAGACTGAATTCCAGCTTTCCCGTCACCCAAGACCCTTCCCCAAAGAAACCAAGGTAAAGGAACCATAAAAATTTCATTTTAATGATACAGAAATAGTATATAGTACATTTCTTTCCACAGCAGCACTTCGCTCGTCTCTAAAAAGTTTAACAAAATTAAGGCTAAATCAGAGCAATCTGATAATGAAGGGGCATTTTATGTGGTGGTGTTCTTAAAGAATGTTTTCATAAGATGTTCTTCAGGCAAAAAAAAATTTAAAAGTGCTCAACAGGATACCAGAAATGGAAATGCAGTACAAAATGTGCTCCTTTCCCTACCAAGAACCACAACACCCCGGAAAGCATCAACAGGATTTGTTTTCATGAGGGTTTATGGTAGGACGCTAAAACTTTGCAGAGTTAACATTTCATAGCACAAGGCCATTTAATAACACAAAACCAAACACAGTTCAGTCTCTAGTATAATCCCTCGAGAATAAATAAAAAGTGAAAGTGAACAGGATTTAAAAGCACTGGAAAATTATATCCGAAGCCATGGTACTTGGAAAGATAATCCCTCCATCATGGGCCCTCCTCCCTGAACTCTGTTAGGAAAAGAAATGAAGACTTTAAAATACGGTGAAAAGAAAGCGTGGCCACAGCCCGGAAAGGATCTGTTCAGCACCCCAGCTGTGAGCGCCACCCTTCACGCCTGGCCTTCTCTTCACTATTCCAGGCCGCCTCTGCCACTCAACTTCCTATCACCACTTCCTGACTCAAGAGAAAGCCTTCATCTGCTCCAAGATTTATTCTAAAATGAAGAGCTTCACCCACCCTCCTATCTCGTCCTCCTAGTAAGACATCTGAAAAGAGATAAGAGCAAGGCCAATTCTGCTGGAGCCTCCCTCTCTGAAGTTCTCATCTGGGACAAGAGGGACAATCCCAGAAGCACGGAAGCCCTGCCTCCATGTAGCCACCTGCTGTAAGGGCCGCACCTCTCTCTTCCACCACCCTCCAGCTAGCTAGGGCCCAGTTTAACAACCCCTCCTCTCCCCCATGCCCCACTTGCTTTAGGGAACTCAAGGACTCTGTCCATTGGTGGAGAATTGGGGTAATGTTTTATCACCAGCCCCGAGGGAAGTGGCTTTATCTTTATTACAGACCTTGTGGCACATCTACTTTACCAACAACATCTTACTTTATAAGATGACTTGTTACTCCAGAGAAATATTTTACCACAAAATTTTATATTTTCATCATAATGTAGCAATAGTAAGAAATTGTATATTTTTTTTCCTTAAATTAGAATTTCGTTTTTCTGTTTCTTTGGCTTCCAGAGCCTACATTTCCCCTAAAGAAATAAGATAGAAGGAAAATCCCTATATTAAATATCTTTTTAAGACTCATTTATGTTCCAAAAACTGCTAAAACTTTTAGGAAATTGTGGGTTGAAGCACACATACTGAAATGCATTTCTTATATAAGTTCACATACAAACACAGGCAACAATATGATGAACACCCGATTACTCACATTTATGTGGAATAGTTAACATGACAGCAGTGTATGATCACAAAAGGAGAAGGGACCTTTGAAGTGTTCTAGTTCAGTAACTTTCACCCTGGCTGGTCATCAGGTTCAGAAAGTGAGAGTCTGACCAGCACATTTCCAGCCCCACATGATGGTCAGGTCCAGCAGCCATTGCCTGGGATCTTAGAATTTGAACTTTTTTTCTTATAAAATCCAATGGTCTAATCCCCTCATTATACAGAAGACATGTAATCAAGCCAAGTAATCAAGCCATCTAACAACACAGAACAGATAACAGAGAAAGGGCCTAGGTCCGCTATCCCCAGTCCCTTCCCTTCCTGCAACACCACACTGCCTCCCGAAGCTGCCCCAGAGCTGTTGCTTCTCTCTTAAGCTGAAGAGGCTTAATGGGTGCTCTGTGGTTGAAATTAGGTACTAAGTTGTTTGGGAACAGGGACCAGGTCTCATGCCTGTGGCACAATCCTGGGTACCTAATCAATGTCCAATAAATAGTTGCTGGCAGCTGCTCAGTGAAGGTTTAATACCATATTCTCCACACACATTTTGGTCTATAATCATCTAAACAGATGCAAAATTATCTAGCTGCACAGTGAGATCCAGCTGAAGAGGGGAATAACTCTGGAATCTATGAAGATGCCACATTTGAACAAATAAATTTGGAGGTCAGCGTAAGTTTCATAAGACTAATTCCTGTCTCCTCCCTTTGTTCACGAGTGACTGTATGTGGGAGAATAAATGAATCAGGGGACAGCAAGAACCTGTCCATTTACTAAGCATTTGGCAAATATAAATTACAAGAATTCTAAAATGTTCTAAACAGAAAAACCTTAGCAACTGCAACAATTATACTAATTTTTAAACCGTTTCTCTTGGTTTCCATTATGTTTTCCCAGTCTCAGAAAACATTCTTTTGTGGCTGGAGTCAGACTCCTTTATAAAGCTGTTAGTGAGGGACAGGACACATTTAGTATCCACAACACAGTTCAATCTCTCTCTGTCTCCTGTCTCTCCCCCCACAACCTATTCTTCCACATATAAACACACAATAAACACACATGTATTTATTTGGAGGTGGAGAAACATGACTTGCTATATTTGAATTTGTAGCTATGAATCATGAACCATGATATAAAGATGATTCTTACTAGTCATCTTGAATGTAGATATGATGAGGAAAAATGATAATCAAAACATTTTAAAAGCCAACAGAATACTAGAGAAAACACAAAACTGGAAGCTAAATAACTCAGCAGGCACACTGGCCATCCATGCTATGCAGCCCAGGCTGGACCATGTCCCCTGGACACCCCAGGCCCTACTGGATGAAGGAATGAGGGACTGCCCAGAGGGATGGAGGGACAGGTGAGGGAAGAGGCTTCCCTGGACATCCTGGTGGTTCTCAGGAGCAGCACAAGGACATGGGTCTCCCTTCTCATGTGCTCCCTTCCCCAGCAATGAGTTCCACCTGGAGGAAATGTTGGGAACCATTTTTGGGTGAGGCCCCTCTCACTTACAAGGGCCCCACCCTATGGAATTTGGAATCAAGCTGGCTTCTCAGCAAGTTTTCCAGCCTTCTACCATGCAAGCTGGCCAGGGATCTTCCCCACCTTGCATTTTGTTTCCCTTTATACAGAAAAATAATGGTCTTCTCTCTCTCTTCAACTGTTAAGTACAGTCTTACCTATATACAGATGCCTAACCTGCTACAATCACACTTGCCCTTATTTCATCCATTCTTCATTCAATATCTATTAGCTATGCAGTGATTGGACTTCAGATGGTCGAAGCTACAGTAGAATTTAGATACTGCATCCCATGCCCCCATCTGTCCCTAGGGGAAGGGGCAGAGCCTGCCCCACAGCCGGAAGTCCTCAGCCTATACCCCCTCATCTAGTTTATCACCTCATAGCCAAACATAAGTAGTACAAAACCTGGTGAGAAAAAAAAAAATCTACTTGTTCACTTCAAAAAATGAAAAAGTTACAAGATGGAAAAGTTTTGTACCTTATTATGATTTATAAAGCTAACAAATACTAGCAAAATGGAATGATAAAACCAAAGGGTATCTTTAAAAAAATAACTGCAGGGTTGGTAAAAACTCTTTCCAGTTTTTTTAACATTCAATATTGTATGGTCATATGCTACAATACATATGACATCTTTTCTGTCTTTCTGCAAGGTTAGGAAGTCATTCCAAAAACACAACATCACAGAACAATACTCAAGGAATACACATTCCACAGCACTGACATTTATAATCTAGGATTCCAGTCTACAGCATCCACTGTAGTCTACACACACACTACGGATATACCTAAGAAAACATCCATTTTCTACTTACTTAATCAGAGGGAGGGTGAAGCTGCTGCTAACATTTCAATAAAATATGATTCAGATCATCATCTCAAGCAAAACCAAACTGAATTTACTGAGTGTACTGGCCGTCTGATCAAATTTAAAATCACGGCCGTACTCAAAATAACTGAGATTTATTTAAAATAAGCCTCTTATTTATTTAAAGGTTTAAATATCTAATATATCTTTTCAGGGAAACATTAATGAGCAATTCTAGATGCCGAATTTTCTTATGGACTGTATATTTGTATAAGAATTTGTTATTTACTTATTACTCCAATACTTTCCTAAAACTTACTGTTTCTTGTCACATAAAATAAGTGCCTAAAAAAATCTTGTTAGTTAACAGTTACAATGACTGAGCTTCAATTGCTGAATACCCTAATCCTCCAGGAAAAGTACATCAAAAATGGACATTTTATGACAGGATCACTCATTTATCTCAAAACTGGAACAAATAGAAAACAATACCATTAAGGGAATTTCAGTATTTTTCTGACCACTACTGCAGAAACACAGAAACTCAGCAGATTGCAGACATGCAGGTATCAGCAGCATAGAGGAAAGAATTAACAAGGCAAACTCAGTACACCTTTAACAGCTGGATTGAAAGTAGACTCTTAATAAAACCAAATTATTTCTTCTTCACGGCAACCGTTAGCTACAAAGGAAAAATTATTTCATATCCTTGGTCCAGAAAGAAGAAACATTTATTTACATTCTCAATGGACTAAAAGGGGTTTTAAACTGTCACAATTAAAATTTTATGCTTCCAAAAAATATCATATAATCAATGCAATTAACTTAAAGCTTCAGGTATTAATAACTTCATTTAGACTTCTTATAAAACCAACACAAACATACGTTCTAGAGTGCAAAATGCTTCTCATTAAATACTTCGGTAACACAAAAGCAACTGGTTTCGAAGCACAGGAATCCTTTTCTGAATCGCCACCACAAGAAGACACCCATTGCCGGCAATGGGCGCGGAACAGAACCATCAGCTCCGGGAAAACGCAACACTGAGACTTTGTGTTCAGTCTCTTCACCTCTCGGGGTGACCCGGCTATTTGTACAAGCTCATGGTTGGACTCTGGTACATGCACATATATGCATCGCAAAGAAGTCTGCGAGCACAGCCTTGGATTCTCCTGGAGTCCAAGGAGTGCAGGTCCTCGGGAGACATCTTCAGGTACTCGCCCACTTCTGGGCAGGGGGTCACCTGGGGAATGTTGAAGCCATTCTGACCACCTGTGAGAAGGAGGGAGAGCGCTTTTTAGAGCAGTGAAGTTCTAAACCCTCTCGCTGCCGGCTCTGTACCCCCAAACCTACTGTAAGATCCTCTGATTTAGTAATGGCTGACTTCTGAGATCCGAATGACCTTATTTTACTTTTGATTTCTAGAAGTCAAAGGCTCCTTTACCACATGATGGTTTTCTCATCTCTTGGCTTCTGAAAATATTCTGGGACTAAGAGTGAACAAAATTGGTAAAAGGAAACATATCCTGAGAAAAGCCTTAAACCTGCTTTCTAGGCTTCCCTCTGTGTTCGATTTGGGAATAATGGAAAATACAGCATTCGGTTCCTCACATTTCCACATCCCTTCCCAGACCCACGCATACCAGCACACTTCACCATAAGGCTGTCCAATCTGGAGCAGGTCCAGCATTGTTAGTGTCCTCAAGTTTTAAAACCATGTGCACACCTTTAGCATGCACCTTTAAAAACATGTGCACACCTTTAGCATGCACCTTTAAAAACATGTGCACACCTTTAGCATGGTTTGTTTTACATGTCATCAGCCTGTGCATCAAGATGCTCTGATTCCAAGAAAAGCCCTCAAGTTTAGCTCTCCCAATGGCTTTCCCAAATGCCTTGCCTAGGCTTTTTAAGTCACAATGTCAACCAGGCAGCCACATTTGCAGATGGGGCTGGGCTGCGCTCCTCAGGTATCTGAAAGCTGAGAACTCCTGTCTGGAGCTTGGCCTCTGGTCAATAAATGGGCTACAACTAGGGGGAGAGGTCTTAGGTTTTTAGAAGGCCACACCAGAAGACCTCAGGGCTCTGGGCTTGAGAAAGTCAAGAGAACGGAGGGATACAGATGACATACTTCCCAACTGTGCCTGAGGCCAGTCCTAACCTGTGAGCTCCACAGAGGTTGGGGGAGCTGCTGTGACAGATATGTTGCTCCTAAAACCTCCTCGGGGCCCTGGCCCTCAGATGTATTAAATAACGACTAATGTCCTAGAGAGTACAGTTCATCCCCCTTTCCAGGGAGAAATACATTAAATGTAGAACAGGCTTATTTTCCAAAGAGGATATTTACTTCTGGCCTTAGCTTTTGTAATTTCAAAGATAATACAGTTTAGTGTAAAAAAAAAAAGCATGAGATCAGAAAGTTAAATATAAGCTATGTGACCTCAGCTTTCACATCAGAAAAGTGGGATTCGTTTCCATCTTTCAAAAATTTAGGTAAAAGGACTTATTGTTCTGCCAGAGAGCTTTGGTATAACCATGCTCAATAAAGTCTATTATGATTGATACAAAAAAAATGAGAGGAGGAGGAAAGTAAAATCCTTCAGCCCTCAAATAAAAATGTTAGCACTCTATTCTTAACAAAGAGCATATACGTGTCAAAATAACACAGTATTATCCCCTATAATTGTTGCTATTATAAGAAATAATAACAGCAGGGTATTAAGGCATTTCATGATTAAAGTCTGTGTCACCAAGATATTCCTGAAAGGATTTTCTCACAAAACAAAATACCTTATTACTCAGAACAGACAGTCCCACTATGAACTATCCCACCACAAAGCCACAGGCTACCACATGCGGAAGAGGTTGGACATACCATCCCGGTCGGCCATGCTGTCAAAGAAGAGCCAGGCAGAGTCGTCTTTACCATACTTCACAAAGGCTACGTAATGGCTTGTTTCTATGCAGAGCACAGCAAACAACTCCATGTTCTGGCAGGGGATGCAGCCATGTCTCCAGTCCCAGTCAGGTAAATCTTTGGGGAGTGACACTGGGTTATATTTATGATTCAACCTCTTAGGATGAAGGTGGACCTAAAATGGACCATGAAGAGAACACCACAAATGAGCTAAATGAAATTCTTCAAGTAGAGGAATTCCACTTAATTTTAACAACATCCGTAGAAATAGCAACCAACTACTTCACAGACATCTATCAGTCCCAGAGTGGAGGAATATATAATACCATTTTATTATGAATTTCTAAAGCTAAGTATGAGTTAAAGACTTTTTAAAACCTGAACTGTTTTCAACTACACATAACTTACTGTTCTACAAGAGATAATCCAGTAAGTGAAGGCAGCTTACTTGAGTGTTGCAGGTTTTACAAAACTGCTTGATCTTCCCAGCTGAGATGTCCGGATCATCATAGCATTCTCTACACTCATACATTGCAAGCCCTCCACAGATCCTGCACTGCCTGGGAGCTGGAGTGGGGGACAGGAAGCAGAGTTTAGGGGCCTTTCAAAAATGCATTCTTAGGGCCGGTGATATGGCTCAGCAGCATAAGCGCCTGCCTGGCAAGCACGAGGTCCTGAGTTCGACTCCCGATACCCACATAAAGGAAAAAACGGGCCAGTAATATCACTCAGCGGCACGAGCGCCTGCTGGCAAGCACAAAGTCCTGAGTTCGAATCCCGGTATCCACATTAAAAAAAAAAAAAAAGCATTCTTAGCTGGGCATGGTGTGCACTCCTCTAATCCCTGAACTCTAGGAGGCTAAGGCAGGAGGATCAAAGACTTGATCCCTCCCAGGGCAACTTAGCAAGACCATGTCTCAAAATAAAAATAAAAATAAAAAAACGTCTGCAGATATAGTTCAATTCCTAGTACCACAAAAAACAAACATTCTTTTATTAAAAAAATAATGTTCAGGGCTTCAAAAGAGTCTATCGTTCTCCCACTCTCTTAAAGTTGGGTTTTCCTAGATTTGAGATATCATTGAAGATATTCTTTTTGACCAAATAGCTGCTTTTTAAATAACATATTTTAGAGTATTTTATCCTCTGATCATAAAATGTTCACTGATGAAAATTTAAGATACAAAAAAATATAAAGAACAAAACTGAAAGTATCTATAATCTAAGTGAGCGAGAACCACTGTTAATATTACTATGAATTTTCTCCAATTTTATGCCTGAATGTTTAGATAACTATATGTGTATGAGTATTTATAGAATCAGATGTCCATATTAAGCACCTATCAACTTCTGTATTTTTCACTTAACACTACATCATGACCATTTTCAAACACAATGGTCTTCAAAAACGTAAATTTTGGGCCGGTGAGATGGCTCAGCAGCGTACGCGCCTGCCTGGCAAGCGCGAGGGCCCGAGTTCGACTCCCGGAACCCACATACGAAGAAAGGGCCGGTGATATCGCTCAGTGGCATGGGCGCCTGCTGGTGCGCGAGGTCCTGAGGTCGACCCCTGGTACCCACAGAAAAACAAAACAAAACAAAAAAAAACCCATAAATTTTAAGAGAAGTTTCATTGTATAGATATACAATTAATTTAACTACTGGCCTCTTATTAACACTTGGGTTATTTCCAATTTCTTATGACAATAAGCATATCTACATATAAAATATTTATTTTAATCTCTAATTATTTTTTCAGAATAAATTCCCAGAACTAAAATTATTGGCTTGATATTTCTAGGCTCTTCAGATACTGAGTTGCCTTTTTGAGATATTGTATCCCCGACCAATGAGAATGGCCTGACAGATAATCTCTAAAAAACAGAACAATCTAAAAAACCTTATACTTACTATCTTCAAGTAAATCTGTTATATTTAATTCCAAAGAAGGAAAAATTTTTTTAAATAATTTAAAGTCTTTCCCAAATCGAGGCATCTGAATAATCAGACATGATGGTGCCTATAAAGAAAGAGACAGAAAGACATTTTTAGAAGAAATCAAAGTGCTGAGAAAAAAATGTTTCCCTATGAAACTGAAATAGTCACCGCTGTCAGAGCAAGCAGTTTTTACCCTAATGCTGACGGCCCAGAAAACGAGATCCACACAGTGAGTGTGGAGTGCGGACATAACGCAGCCACAACCCCCAGTCCTCTAGTCACCCCCTGTCATGTGACACAGCAAGACCAAGAAGGCAGGGGGCTCAACAGTCCCAGGCCCAGGTAATGCAAGAACTACCTGCTGTCATTTTATTTTGGGTTTGTATTAATAAGGGTTTTGAACAAAGTATTTTAGCAAATATATAGAAACTGTTATCGCAGAAGGATGATATTCCTGATACCTGAACTAATAAGAAACTGTGGTTGTTAAGGTTTTATCAAAACCTCCCTCCAGAGATAACACAACAAAAATAAACCACAAGCATGCACTTACTAAAATTATGAAGATACTCAGGAGATAGTAAAAAGAAAACTCATTTGCATCATTTGTTCACTAACAAACCAATGTAAGTGAACTGACTGACATTTTGTCTCTTCATGAATAGGGGAAAAGTAAATATTCTCTTTTGATGTATTTGGATGATAATTTGAGTAAAATGACAATTTTTTAAATCCTGCTTTTTGTGTTAAACTACTTTAGGGTTTTCAAGTTACAAATTAGCTTTGTGGGTTTTAGCATCAAAAATCTAAAAAGGTGAAACTTAAGTCTAAAGCATTTTCTACATGGACAAAGTTGAAATACTTCATATTTTTTTAAATTTGTGTTTTTTAACAGCTAATCTCAGTTGGTTCAACTCAACAGACACTGCCTCTGTTAGTTCGCTTAAGAATCCTCCAGACTTTCACAGAAACCCAGTGACACTAACCTCTGCAAATTTCAGGTTACTGTTGATAAACGACCATTCTAATAACTGTTGAATTGTAGGAACTCCAACTTTCTCATTTTTTTCCATAAAAATCTGATAGAAGTAACAATCTTGTACTTTTTGACCTGCTGATCTAAGGACATGCAGAGAAGAACACATGTGACTTATTTATTAAATGCTTAAATCAGAACGTGAACTTGTTCCAGCAGGATTTGAGACAGAAAACCCATAAAACTGATGGAGCAACTTCTTTGGGTGGTCTGAACAATGGCAGAAAAGACAATTCAGATGAAATAATGAAACATATTTGTGCACAAGACCGTGATTTCTTGTTTTAGTTTCTATTTTAAGAAGTCCTCTTGGCGACCAGAAGAAAAATCGTAGAATAATATCTCTAGCCAAGAGGCACTGTGTGAACAGTAATAACCAGAAGCTAAAATAAGTGAGTTCAACTTCCTCATCAAAATCTAGAAAGTAGCCAACTGCATTAGATGCTTAAAGCAGGGAAACAAATGCTTATATGCCTACAGACCCTCAGAAAATCTTCTAGATCAAACTTTTTTTTAAATAAAGGTCCTAAAAAAATAATAAATAAATAAATAAATAAATAAATAAATAAATAAATAAAGGTCCTGAGAACTAATAAAGTATAGACTCCTCAACAAATCGAGCAGAGCAAGGTATGATGTCAAAAGGCCAAAATTTTTCTGTGGAAGCCAAAAAGTGTAGAAAAATTAATAGATGGCAGAGAAAAACAAGAGGAAAGAAAGCAGGAAATAATGGATGTGGGTAGCGATAACAGGATTAAATAATGATGGTGGCTGGAAGAGAAGGGATGGTGGTTGAAGGGAGCACTGAGTTGCATACACGGAGAAGGGACCAGAAGACAGAATAGGACACGCACAGCTTTGGGATACAGACCACAAGAGTGGGACGGGGAAAACAACCTCTCACACCTCACTCCTGAAGTCACACAAAGCAAAACCCCACAGAATCACAACAAAGGTGGTGCAACCATGCTGAAATGTGTGGTGTACATTAGTACATTCTCCACTAAGGAAAATCCAAGGGCGGAGGACACAAATGGGTTCACTTCACAAGAAAATGGCATTACAGAGAAGACAAAAGTGCTCATGGATCTGTACAATGTTGGACGATCTACCTCTGTGATGCAGACTGTAACGGGTACTCACTAAAGTTCTTAATGGGTTCAGGGCTCCCCAGCACCATCGAACACAGTACAGATATGACATATTCAAGTAAGAACACCCAGACTGTGTCTATAAGGAGAGTTACTCAGGAATGCAACCCAAAAATTCCTCTACATCTTTGCTTCTTGATTGCCTAGGTTATTCCTTTTTTTTTTTTTTCCTTTTGCCTGCCTCCAGTTACCATCCTCTCTTGTTAGTAACAGTGCCTTTAGTTTTACTTTATCCAATACACACACAGTTAGTCACTACGATTACTGCCATTATCATTGTTTTTTAAATGTTAAGGTCTAATTTACCCAAACTTACTAATTTCTTGATTCTTCCCTGTTTCTTGCATCCCACTCCTTCATTCTAAATTCAGTCTGTCTTACTAAAATACATCTTGTAATACGTCTCTGAGTCGTAATTTAGTCCTGGTTCCTAAGGAATTCTGTACATCTTTACTCTTAGAATTTAAGTCTGTCGAAAATTCTGACAATCTCATGAGACACTACTGCTTCCCTATTCTCTCTAACACCTCTTTTAGGATTCTGATTAGAATCCCTCTTCCACAGCTCTCATTGGCTCTCTCTGGGGGCCTCATCTGTTTGCCCAGCATGGGGGAGCGCCTCCCACTGTGTGCTGCCCCGCCCAGGGCACATACCCTGTTCCTGCAAATGCTATGTCTGCCTATTTCGTTGATGCCACTGGTGGAATCTGCTTTTATCTCCCATCAGTATTTGCTCTTTTTTGTCTCCTCAGGCATTTAAAAATATAACCTCTGTTGGATTGCTTCATTATTTCCCATTTTTAAGGCACTCATCCTCCATAGGTTCCATCACCTGTCTCCCTGGGTCAGGAAGAAAGGTGCATGCAGGGGAAGAACGATACTTGGGGAGAAGAAAGACTAACTTAAAATATCTTCTTAGGGAATCAGCGAATTGAAATATGAAAAGGCTGCTTGAGGTTGGGGTGGGGTAGGGACATCGGACCCCTCAAGGAGTGTAAGAACTCTCGAGGCCCTTTCCAAAAGTCCTGGGACCCTCAGACTGAGCAATGCCTGCCCCTTCTCCTATCCCCTCAGAAAATCACTGCACTATTCAACCTATGCTAATACTGGGAGGGATTACATCCCTTAGGTGTGGTGTGTTAGAAAAGTAAAACAGATGAAAACAGTTGTTTTAAGCATATGGAATTTATTTCTTTAAAAGATGAAAAAAACTGACCTTTTTCTGCTCAACTGCCTGCTAGCTGTCCTGTATCATGTATTAAATATATCTTTCCTTCCCAATTTGTGTTTGAAGGCTGACTTCTAAGTTACTGAAATACTACTGAGCTTCCTATTCAGTTCTATTGATCGATTCTTCTAATTTTATACCTGTATCAAACACTATTTCAATGTCTATTGCTTTGCCTTTTAAGCTTATAATAGAACTCTTTAAAAAAAAAAGTATTCTTCACTCACTTCACTCACTTCATAGAGAACTCTAACATCATTTCCCTTTCCTGGGTTTAAAAAAAGGTAAAGGTTAAGATCCTGCTTATGTGCCAATTATTTTATAAAATATTAGCATCTTTGAAGTATCTAATCTTCCTAGCTAAAATACAATCTACCTCATTAATCTAATTACATTTCAGCCCTGTCTCTTTTCAAAAATCTATCTCAATAAAATTGATTGTGTGGTATTTTACTTTCATTAAGTATGGAATTATTCCTTTTTCATAACTATTTTAAAGTAATTCTAATCATTTCTAGACAGTTCTCAAGGGTTTTCTAGGTCCACTCAAGGCTATTACCAATTTTGACCAGATAATAAATAAATATACCAGGACTTTATGTACTATGTCTTATTTCCTTCATTAAAACATTCTGTACAATATTCCAACTACAACTGTGGCACTCTCCCCTCTTCCCTGCCTCTTCTTGCCCATCTGTTCAACACTGGCATCAAACAACATCACCTCAGACACACAGAAGAGTAGCACTTCTCTACAATTAAGTTTTAAGGAAAAGGATGGTACATTACTAAGATCTGCAACAGAGAAACACATGTTTAAATGGAGACAGGTCCACCAGTAAGACAGTTTACACTAAACTACCTGGGAAACTCAGCATCTAGAATGTATCACTAAGAACTTTTCTGCACTAAATTCAAGGCTTTCCTTCAACTCGGCAGGAAAAACACTAAGTTACAAAACTTAGAACAAGGGCTGGTGAGATAGCTCAGTGGCATAAGCGCCTGCCTGGCGAGCGCAAGGTCCTGAGTTTGACTCCCAGAACCCACATAAAGGAAAAAAAGGGGCGGTGATATCGCTCAGTGGCAAAAGCACTTGCTGGAAAGCGCGAGGTCCTAAGGTTGACTCCCGGTACCCACATTAAAAAAAAAAAAAAAAAAAAAACTTAGAACAAAAGAGCTAAGGCCAGATGTGGTGGCACATGCCTGTAATCCCAGCACTCAGGAGGCTGAGGCAAGAGGGTTGCTGCAAGTTCAACACCAGTTTGGGCTACAAAGTGAGTTCAAGGCCAGCCTGAATTGCATAGTGAAACCCTGTCTCAAAAAGATTAAAAAAAATAATAATAAGAGAGCTAGTTTAAGATTAACTTTATTCTTTAAGTGATAGGTAATCAAAAACAATGTTCAACTAGATTAGAATAAGATTCTTTTTAAACAATCATTAAAATTATAAAAATACTCATATAAATTCCATAAGAAAATGAATTGCAATAATATTTGTTACTGGGATTAAAATTAAAAGTACAAATTTACATTGAATTTGTTCTTCATTAAGTATGGCACTACAGAAAGGCTAATGATGAAAATTAATTTGCATTTATACTTGCCTAGCATAAATAACAGCCCCAAACAAATAAAATAGTAATCAGTAAGGAAATCATTCCTACTGAATGATAGCAGTAAAATAAGGATGGTGTATTTTCCCAATGCTTCTATAACAATTTAAAACTTACCTTATTTTTAATAATGGTTCTACCCTTAAAATGTGGTGAAACAGGATATTTAAGAATTCTTCAGGATCTAGAAGAAAATTAAAAATTAAATAAGTCACAGGCAAAACTTTAAAATCATTCTACTCTTTACAACTCATTTTTACACTGAATTCAATTTCATTCACTCAATATTACTTCAATTAAAAGCATAGTTTTCAAGATTTCCTGATAAAGGAAAGCCACAAAGGATATTTATATGTTATGAGAAAGTTTTGTGCCCCAATTCTGTTATAATTTTATGGCATTTGAAAAGCATAAGATTCATATAGAGTGAAATAATTTTACTTTGGGTAGTTTAAGATAAGCAGGACAAAACCTGAAGTATGCCCTGTATTTTCTTACTGTTAAGTAATTATCAAGCCTCTAACCTTTACAGTTGGTTAAGTATGCTGCTAACAACTTCAAAGTCAGAGGCTGAATCTTTGCATAAATCCATTCGCTATGAATAGATTAAAACACTAACCATAAACTTAATCATAGTTGGCTGTTTAATAACGCTCTCTTACAAGAAAAACTAAGTGGGTAACACAGAGGACTCAATGCACCCCTTCACCACAGAAAGAGAAACAACTCAGAATATCACCGCTGCATTGGAAAGGAAAGAACTTTATTCATTTTAATACAGTAGAACGAAGGCAGCCACTTAAAGGGGTTCATTATTGCACATTAGTGTATTTTTAGAAGAAAGGAAGAATTTATAAAACAGGGAGAAAAATGTGTATCACATAGAAAAAAGTTCTTTCTTTTGTTGTTCGTTTGTTTGGGGGTGCTGGGAATCTGAACCCAGCATACCAGTACAGTATTCTACCACTGAGCTATATCCCCAGGCCCCCTCAATTCTAACTTAAAATTAAACCACAAAAGTATACAGACACACATTTTAGCTAATAATTTAGCATATTTACATAGTTTCAAGTTTTTTTCAATACATATGCTATAAAGGAAGATGGTCACCTTTTTCTTCAGAGGTAAATCCTGACGCAGCCTCAACTTTTTCAAGTATTTTCCTCAGTTTCATAATTTTTGTGGCACATACATACCCATATCTATGTTAGTAAAGAACACTATTAGTTAACTGGTATTGGCATATATAATAAATTATGTAATACAATTAATAAAGACGTACATATAACTCCAACATGTCATATATCAATAGACTAGGCAATTATTTTGAAGAATACAATTACAGGCTTCTTACTGAAGTTTGAAAAATTAAAGATCTAGTACCAGAATTATCCCAGACACTATTATACACTTTAAAATAACACTCATATAATAATGGTAGAAAAATATTTTTAAAGTTTATGGTGATTAATTTCTTAACTAATTTTTGCTTAAGAAATTATTAACTTTATAAAATAGACTATACCATTTTAAGAGAGAAAGTTCTTTTCAAACCAAAGGATGAAATAGCTATCAAGGGAAATAAGAAAGAGAACTGATGAGATATTGAAAATCTACAATCTGCAGTCAAATCAGCCAGCACCATTATGTCATTTTCTCTCATCTTTGAGCACAGGACACATTCAAAAAGCTCAATGTCAATCCTTTACAAAGATCTACTTCTACAAATGGCTCCAGAAGAGACCTTAGTGCCCACCATGGGCTTAATAAGGGCAAGTGAGAACCACCTCATCTTGTATGTGTTTTTTATACTGACTATTCATTCACTATTAACGCTCTTCAACCAACATACATTGAGCATCTGCCACTTACATACTACTCTAACCTGTTAGCCACTGGGACTACAAAAGGAGTAAGGTGAGAAAGACAGGGTCTCTGCCTCTGAGAAGTTTGTGGTTGAGAAAGCAGGATTTCAATATCAAATACAACCACAAAGCAAAACCAGAGTTGTGGGTGCTGCAAACAGAGACCCTGGATTGATACAGGCCATCTGACAAGTTTCTTATCATGGACAACAGGACCCACAGAATGTTCCACACATTCTGTAGGGCATAACACTGGGTTACAACAATCTATCCCATACCTTTCTACTGTAAATTTGTACTTTAGCACAATAGTAGCCAGGTGTTCATCTTATTAGCTGCTCATGGGGGATACAGGAAGCAATCTTTGTATTTACCAGTTGGTGTGATGGACGAACAGCAAGATGTGTGCACGTGTGCAAAAGTGTCAAACTGGGATTTTTACCCACATAATACTACCTCTAACAGGTTTTGTGTATGTTTACCTGAGCATCAGAAGGGATAAAGTACACCCACGCCACTCTTGTTATATAAACATGTATTTTACCATAATGGAATATGGGTGTGACTCACAGTAGCTATGCCTGGGGAAAGCAAAAATCCATCTATGTGCATTCACCCACTTGGCAGATGAACAGCAAAGTATGTACAGGAGCTCCAAAGCAGCAACAGGTGAGTTTTACCCATAAAATGCTCATTGCTAAATTTCTGTGCATTTAGGGTTTGTTCTTAAAAAAAGGGTTTATTTTGATTTTTCTGGTAGAAGTAGCCCAATTCAGTACAATAGCACATGAAAAACCAGATTTGCAAGTTCTGGAGGAGGTCAAAAGTGAATCATTAGGACCCGTGAGATGGCTCAGCGGCATAAGCGCCTGCCTTGCAAGCGCGAGGGCCCGAGTTCGACTCCCGGATCCCACATACGAAAAAGGGGCCGGTGATATCGCTCAGCGGCACGGGTGCCTGTTGGCGCGTGAGGTCCTGAGGTCGACCCCACGGTACCCACAAAAAAAAAAAAAAAAAGTGAATCATTAGATTACTCATGCATGGTTGATGAAGATGATAATAACTTTGACTTTGGCCATGTGAGCTAAAGTTCCTGTGACAGTAAAATGGAGGAAGAACTGACCAAAAGCAGAGCAGATGTTGTTGATGAGTTATGCAGCAACTATGATGGCACTCAAAACACAAAGCATTGGCCAATGGTTGGGTTTTATGTGATCCTAAACATATCTGGCATAAACAGTTTAATAGTTCATAAAGAAAATCCAAGTGCAAAATACCACAAAGAAATATTCTTAGAGAACTGGGCCTGGAACTCATAAGAGATCATTTACAGCAGAGGAAAAACAAAACGTTTTTGCCCAGGGAACTATGCAAAAAAATTGTGGAGCATATTGGTAAGCTGACAGGTGAACAGGCAGGCGCAGCATCACAAAGACCTACTATGACAACAGGAAAACCAAAAAGATATCAATTGTGCCCTACAAAAAAGGAAAGGAAAACAAAACATACATGCTATGAGTGTAAGCAATACTTGTGTATAGAACATGCCGTGTGACAGTTGAAGCAAATGATTATTTCTGTGGTAAACTTTCGTTTGTATTTAAATTGTAGTTCACGTAGGTATTTATTTCTGATGTTATCTTTTAGGTTTTGGAAGCAAGTAAACAGATGATGTGAAAATGTTGGTCTATTCTAAGCACTCATTATATATTTGATATTTTATTTTATTGATATCTTATTTTCCTGCTAAGTGCATATTGTACAATACAGTAAGAAGCTCCTGACAAAAGAGGAAGACAAGAAAGGTGACAAGAATGGCCTGCCACACAGGAAAGGAAAGCTAAGCACATGTGCTATTACTGTGAGATGAGTGCATGGAACATGCAGTTGTCATGTGTGAAGACTGCCTTGGGTGTGACAATTAAAGCAAAGATTATTTTTGTTGTAGAGGTCTATTGGTATTTTCATTATAGTTCTTCTAGGAATTTATTTCTGATGCTACCTTTTAGGTTTTGTAAACAAGTACATAGCTGATGTAAAAATGTTAATGTTTATTCTAAACATGCAATACATATTAAAAATTTAAACTGTTTTTATTGATATTTTACACATTGTATAATACAGTAAGAACCTCCTGACAAAACAGCAAGACCAGCAAGATGTCAAGTATGTCCTACAAAAGGCAAGGAAAGCAAAACACATGTGCTGTCAGTGTAAGTGATACGCGTGTATGGAACGTGTTTTTGTCAGGTGTGAAGACTACCTTAGGTATGATAATTGAAGTAAAGATTTTTTTTTTGTAGAATTATATTGACATTTTCATTGTAGTTGATATAGGAATTTATTTGTTATTTTTTTAGACTTTGTACACCAAGTTGTTGAACATTTTTGATGCTTTTTTATAAACACTCAATAAATATTAAAAATTCAATACTTTATATTTTGATACTTTTTTCCAGTGAAGTACTCATTGTTTAATACAATAAAACTCATAAAATTAAAATTAATAATTCATCAATAGAAATATTCTAAAGAATAAACATGGGAATTATACACCCCCAGCAATGAGCCTTTATGACAAAATTGGCATTATTAATGGACTTGTGGTATTTTAGAAAGAAGGGAGAAGGTGGTAACATGCCTTAGAGCACTGGTGACAAACCTATGGCACATGTGCCGCAGCAGGCACAAAGAGCCCTCTCTGTTGGCACATAAGCCAAGTCATCCCAGCAGCCAAGCATCAGATAACAATTGTTTTTTCTAAGCTAAAACCTCAGTACTCGTGTTTAATTGCAGTGTTGGCACTTTACAACAAATAAATGGGTTTTGGGTTATAGTTTGAGCACTCAGTCTCTAAAAGGCTCGCCATTACTGCCTCAGAGTTTTGAATTTGACTTGTCTTGTTCTAGTATCAATTATTTGGAGGGGAAAATTAAAAGTTTGTTTTAACGTTTGCCTAACACCGAACAATGTGAAAATCAACACTCGTAATTCCCATAAAGCATAAGATAATTATAGAATTTAAGAAAAATAAACAACACAGGTAGGGAAATTTATTCTTTTATACTTTACTTTCCTAGTCATGTGATGCAGTAGATCATTTGAAATGCTCATTAAATTTCAGGCTTTTTTTGATCAAAATCTTACATCTAACTATCTTTAGTTTTGTTAAATAAGAAAAGTAGGTCACAAAATTTAAATTTAACTTAGTAGGGCCTGTAAATTAGAGTTTGCTCTCTGTGTTCCTGAATGAACAAAACTGTTTTAAGATTAATGGCTATAATTCTTCACAGTTTAAAATTTATAATGTGACATCATCAATATATCACTAGTAATACTTATCTAGTCTCTATAGATGGTCTCTGTCACTTGTGCTTATACCATTACAAACAGCTTCCTATGACCCAAAAAGTAGATATATTTATAATTCCTAAACTAGAAAATAGAAGAATCACCTTGGTAAAGGAGACAGGAGGCCTAAATATATTTCTTTAAACAAAAAACATATTACTAACATATATCTTATCTGTTTCTAGGACAGAAATATTAAATTGTAGTCATTCTATAAATAAATAATTTCTCTTTTTCCTTCTCTTTCAAATAAAACTAACTTTGAGAAGCCAGACTACAGAACTTCCATCAATAAGCATGATTACTGTTAGGAGTAGCTGAACAGATTATTTCAAAAGATAAGAAGCCTAAGCACTACAAATCAGCTTCTCTAAATCTACTGCAACTGCTAACTTGTAGTATACTTTACCAAAATGGTTTAAATCATTTCATGGAATATACTATGTTCTATATATCAGCCAGACTTAAGAAATTAAATAACCAATGGAAATACAAGAACCAAAGGTTAAAAAAAAAAAATCAGTACTTCACTATGATAAGTAACTTTAACCCATTTCTATATTACATGAAAGCAGGGCATAAATCAACTCCTATACCAGAAAAGAGCAAACAGAACATTTAAAGGCAAAATATGTATCTTCTACTTACATTCTCAGAGGATTAACAATCTCTGTCCTCAGTAGCTCTTGTGTTTCACTATAATACTCTACATCATTCTTTTCTTTGGGTCTAAGTAACACAGTGTCCAGAACAGAACTAAAAGCAAATAAGCTGCAAAATAGAAACAGTATTTTTTCTCATGTTATAAACATGTCATTTGTCAGGAAACCCATTCTAAAAAGAATCATAAAAAGAAGCAAAGTCTAAGCAACAAACAGCATAAACAGCAATGTTTTTCATGAACACAAGGACCTAAGAGCCCTGTAAAGATTACCATAGTTTAATCATCGGGGCCCAGAGAACTTTTCACAGCGAGGAGAAAACTAACGCCGAGAAGGGAAACTACAGATTGACAGTGTTAAAGGATAAAAATATGCCCCAAGCATATTAAGAAACCAAACTTCTGTGCAAAAGCTAAAAGAGGGCCCACAAATCTGAGTCACACTACAAACATATACCATAGGAGGAAGTCTGGAAACCACTTCTCAGAGCAAACACCACACCATACTCCTCTCTCCCTTCCTGTCCCTTTGCAAAGTCCTGAAGTTCTTTAAAATCACTCGTGAAAGACTGACAGCAGAAACTTGCTAGTAATGAAAGAAAACAGAATTTGGCTAACACAGATTTTTATCAGGAAATCTGAAGAATATTACCACAATGCTATAAAATTTATGTCAACATATCCGGGAGACTGAAAGTACTCTGCCAACAAAATGGCTCACCACCTTCATTCTTTTCCCTGCTTTTCGAATGTTAACATCCCATATTAACGTCCTAATTCTAATGACACGGTGTGCAGGACTGGCAAGTAACCTCAGTTTAACTGGCACCGCACAATCCTCAGGGCCTAAAGATTCTTGCTTCAATCTTCAGAGCCTAATGATTCTTGCCATGTTAAGTTGTTCCACTTTAGAAAAAAACTACATATATGAGGGCAACAGTGCTTCTATTAAAAACATTTTTTAAATAAAGTCATTTTATGATTGCCTCTACCTACTGAAACAAATAGGACACACATCAACCAGTAAGTCATTTTTTGATATGTGCACAAAGATACCATATTTATTCACTTCAGACACCCCTGGTATATCTGTCCCACATGTATTACCATCCTTTACCTCTTACTCATTATTCACTGCATTACTTTTTATACTAGCTTTTAGATGGAGAAATAGAAGAAAACATGCCAAGTCTCCAAAGAGTATATTATGGAAGGCAAGTCTCCCTTTCCTGACCCCCAGTCACCCAGTTCCCCTTCTCAGAGGCAGCTGACTATCTGTTTCACATACAGACATACAAGCACACACATGCACATACTCATACACACATACAGGGACCTGTGCCCATTATAAACTCACCAAAATAAGGTTGAATCTAAGTAACATGAATTGTAATGACCCTGGATACCTTTCTTCTTTCCAATCATTATCTCCAAACCTTCTTTTTCCATTTTTGGGGGAGTGTTTTCTTCTACCACTTCACTTAAATAGCCTCCAAATGCTGAAATGATTAAAATGAAAATGAAAAGAATTGTTTTAAACTATTACAGTACGTATGTCTTCATTTTAAAATATCTCTTGGTTTGTTGATGCAAAATTTGTTTCTCAACCTTTGGTTAACTGCTATTCAGCCTATATTATAAAAAATGCTATTATTCATTTTCAATCTCATTTCCTCCACAATTTCAAAAACATGTTAGAGTATTAGGTAACATGTAAAGTGCATCTGTCAAGTAAAATATATTGTTCCCATTATATTTTACTATTTATCCAAAATGCTTCATTTTCAAGTTTGAAAAAAAATCCAGGGGCTGGTGAGATAGCTCAGTAGCATAAGTGCCTGCCTGGCAAGCACGAGGTCCTGAGTTTGACTCCCCGTACCCTCATATTAAAAAAAAAATAATAATAATCCAAAGTGTTACTTCAAGGTTACAAAAAACGTTCTTCATAAAGATGCATTTTCTATTTACACCTGATTAACCCTTGAGATGCTGCACCACTATTGTCCAGAACTGGGAAGGGACAGCATCAGGAAACTGCCTCCTATTCCAGATGATGGAGACAGCTGTCTTCCATTCATCAAGCTAAATGCTAATTTCTTGATGGGACATGCCGACAGAGGTACTTAAGAAATATAATGAAGAGGGAATCAGTGCAAAAAAAGAGTCACATTTCAATTTCTAATTCCTGTACTCCTGAAAATTAAATGCCTAGACAACAGGAAAGGAAAAATATATCCTATTTCTCACCTAAGTCCCACTTTTCCTAATACTCTTAAAATAACTCGTTCAATGAATGTTGGCAAGAAAATCATTTAAGCACTGTACCATCCCTACTGTAAAATGGTATGAAATGGAGTCCCTTCCTATTAGTAAATAAATGGAAAGCATCCACTACCTAAGGAGTTGCAGCGTTCAATCTGATTGGAGACAGGCTGCAGGGACGCAAACCTAGAGTCCGGCCTGCAGCTCTTCAGTTTCACGAACAGCGCCTTCTTCAGGGCACAGGTGAAATACCGAGTGCCCCTAAAGGTCCCATCTGTGCAGCCTGCACATTCATCCTCCTGAAAAACAAACACTTCCATATGTATATACGCCCCTTAGAAAGACAGCACTCAAAGAGTTTAGGTGTTGAAGATGTGTTCCTAGTTTACCTGTCTCTGAATTCCCTCTTTATTCCTGTACTGTGAACTACATCAAGAAAGGGTTGGTAGCTTCACCTACAGCTAATGATTTAAGAATTTAATTCCTTAATCCTGCAGGAGGTCCTCAATGCATTTCTTCCAGAATATATGCCTATCCCTTCCTGGGTTAACTGAATTTCCTGCACCATTTCCACACATAGTAAAATAAGGGGTGAGTTGGGAAATGTAGCTCAGGGGTAGAGCACTTGCCCAGAATGCACAAGGCCCTGGGTTCCATCCCCAGCAATACAAAATAAATAAATAAGTAAATAAAACTGAGTGGAATGAGGAAGCTAATTGTTTTAACACTCTCTCTCTCTCTGATGGTATTCACTAGCATGGAAACAAACAAGCAAGCAAAAAACCAAAACAACCCAAGAAATAAATTATAATATAAGCTAAACGCATTCAAATTCTCTTCTCCTGATTATGAAATGTTGACAAACTCCAAAGGGAAACTCTTTCCCTCTACTGAGAGCTCAAAAGATCTCTACATATTTAGGTGATTAATTTTAAAGCCATAATTGATACACCTTTGTGGAGAAGGAAGCTGAGGAAGGAAAAAGCTGTTAACAGATTTGCTTTCCTTACTGCATTCTATATAATAAAAGGAACCTAAATATGTAAACCTAAAAGCCAATTTTTATTCTTTGAATATAGATCAACTAACATTAAAACAAGTTAACAGAAGCTTGAGGAGTGACAAAGGGAAGTCAGGCTACATGGGAATAATATTTTTCTCTTGTATTTTTCTGACAAATACAACAGTTTGCCCCACCCCCCAAAAAAAACAAGATACACACACACACACACACACACACACACACACACGGGAAAAATCTTCACAAAAACCCACACAGAAAAGAACTGCAGTTTTTAGGTCAAATTAAATTACCAGTTCCAGTCCAGCAAGTACTTCATTGAGCCCCGGTGGCTGACCAATCCAGCGGATGACTCCATAAAAAGGAGGATTCTCCTTCACTTCAGCCAGTGAGCCCACTTCCAGCCCATGTGAGTTACCAGAGGACACGGGCAAGGGCGGACTCTCCTGCACAGGAGCACTGTTCAGCTCGCCTATCACAGACTGCACTGACAGCGACAGTGGACTGTGGCCCATACTGCCATTGGTGTTGGGCATCTTTGTCAGACTGAAGGGCAAAGAGTGAAATCTGTTCTCGCTGGATAAAGAGTTCATAGAAGGAGGCTGCAGCGGTGGTGAAGAATGTCCAAAGTCTGGAGATAACTCTGTAAGTGACTTTGCAGGATCTTCTGCAACTTTAAAAAATTATTCTTAATTAGGGAAATTTATTCAAGAATATTAAATATGCCTTACATCTCTAAAAATCAATACACAGATCTAGTTCAACTGCGCACCTGACCTCTATACTAGGATTCTTACATGCACTACAAATTTATTATCTCTGCAATAGTGTTCTTGCTTCTCTTCCCCACCTCCAAACTTTCACCTCAGTCAACGGAACCCAATTGTATAAAATTTTTAAAAATCTATTACTGATTGGTATTTCCTAAGATATATTCTTTGTCTGTAATACAATTAAGTTAGAAATCAGTACAAAAAGATACCAAAAATTGAGAAACAATTCTAAATAACTTACAGAATACAAAAGAGATGATAAGTTTTAAAAACAAAGAAAAAGGAAACAAAAAAAGAACACTTGTGAAACACAAATAAAGTAATTCTCATAGAAGAGTCTATTATGCAAACTACGCAACTAGAATGTAAGTTCCATGAGAACCGCAGTTTTAAGTCTTTCCCCTGCTTGAATTTACAGTGCTTGGTACACCACAAACACAAGAAAGTACTTGTAAAATATTTATTTTAAAAAAGTAAGGGCCAGTGATAGATAGCTCAGTGGCATAAGCGCCTGCCTGGCAAGCGCAAGGTCCTGAGTTCGACTGCCAGTACCCACATAAAGGAAAAAAAGGGCCGGTGATACGGCTCAGTGGCACAAGTGCCTGCTGGCAAGCGTGAGGTCCTGAGTTCGACTCCCAGTACCCACATAAAAAATAATTAATTAATTAATTAATCACACGTTGTAGAGAAAAGCTTTTTAAAATGTCGTATAAGTAAATTTAACTAAAGGAACAATATTCTTTTGCAACTAGATCACTCCTATTTTCTGATTTAAGGATGAAGACCTACTCCATATGAATTTCATTCTTTCATGTTCCATGTAGGTCTTTTAGGATCAATATTACCTCATGAAATTATTACCTATTAGATTTGAGTAGACTCAAGAAGTTAGGAATATTCTTATACAATACAGAATCCATATTAATAAGAAAGATAAAATTATAGCATAAACCTGAATAATTGACATTGCCTAGATTATGATTGCTAGTTTCCTTTCCTTAGAAAGAAATGACCCTATAGGAAAAACATCAGCAAACCTACCAGTAACAACAGGGCAAAAGGGGGCTACGCCACAGTACACCTGGATGGGCCCTGTACACATCCATTATAGAGGTCTCTAGTACTATAAATTCAAGTTTTCATTTAGTTTGCACACAATCACTAAAACTACTGACTGTCAAGCCCTGTGCTGAGTGTAGGAGCTCACAGTCTGGCTGAGGAGAAACACAAAGCAGCAAAACTGCTTTGAGGACATTTGATCTAACCTAAGAGAGATAGAAGAGCAAAGGAAAGGCTTTACAGATAAACTAAAGAGCTGAGATTTCAGAGACAAATAGCAGTAAGCCAGACCATGAAACTGGAAGAACAGGAAGGACTTCCAGGCAGCAGAAGTGATAGGCACAAAAAATAGAGAAAGCACAGTACATCCTAAGAATAGAGCCAGTCCAATGTGGCTGCCCCAAGGACAGAGCTGAGACAGAGGCCACACGATAATGAGTCCAACGTGCCAAAGTCAGGAATTTGGATGCTTGTCTTCAAGGGTAGGGACATTAATATATACCTCACAAAGGAAAGGCATGGACAGATACATCTTCAGAAAAATCACTCAGATAGAAAAGTAGAGACAGTGTAGTGATTACAAGCTTGAAGACTGGTGTTAAACAGATCTGGGCTGAATACTGGCTCCACTATTACTAGACGCATGACACTGGGCAAGTTATTCAACCACTGTAACGAAAGTACATGTAAAAATATCTACCTCATAAAGTCATTATGAGGATAAAATAAAATGATTTAAACAACATAATCCATGGCATATTGTAAGTGGTCAAGAAATGTCAGCTCAGTGATGATGAAGATGATGACTATGATGACGGTGGTGCTGGCTGTTATCCTGAACAAAGTTTAAAAGAATGATTCTGCTGCAAGGAAACCAGTCAAAAGCCTCCATATTAATCCAGACAAGAACAAACAGAAGATCTGAATTAAGACCATAGTTGTTAGAAATGAAGAAGCAGGGAGAGATTCCAGTGATACTGAAGAAGAAGAAGAAATCGAGAAGACTTGGTGACAATTGGATATGACTAAGAGAGAGGAAGCGGAGAGAGTCAAGGATGAAACCCATACTTGTGTTTCACACATCTGCCTCATGTCTCCATTTCCTCTCCCCACACCCTCAGCACACTCTGATCTGTCCTCTGATGAAATTCTTCCACATGAGAGAACTACAAAGGTCACCAGCGACTTCAGATGACTAAATCCAATGGGTATCTTGGGGTCTTCACCTTGCTTGTCCTCTCAGCATTCAACATGCTGTCCATTTGCTCCTTGGCTTCTTGACCCAATAGTCTCTTGGTTTTCCCCATATCCCTCTGGTCACTTTTTCCTGTCTCCTTTGATGACATCTTCCTTCCACCCTAGCCATTAAGCTCGGCAACAGCCTTCAGTGGTGGCCTTGCATTCACACAGTCCTCACTTCAACCTACAGTCTACCCTGCAGCCAGAATGATCTTTGCAAGAGACAAACCTGGCCACCCCCCCGTTGCTGAAAATCCTCCAGTAGCTCTCCACTTCTTTTTAGTGGGGCACTCCAGGTTCCACATGGCCTGGCTCTGCTGCCGCTCTGTTCTCATCTCATTAAAGGTCATGTCTCTGCTCTAGCTAGACTGGCTCTTTTGGGCCTTGGCAAACAGTAAGCTCCATTCTTCCCCAGGCCTTCACATATGCTATTCCCTCTGCCTGAAATGCCCTTCTGTCCTCTCTCACTGTGCCATCTACCACTCTGTAAACCTAGATAGCTGTCACTTCCTCTGAAGACACCCCAAGCCCCTAGGCAAAATCTCAGTACTCTCATAGCATTCCGTTCATTGCCCTCATTCCACTGCAACTCCACATCTGCTTCCGTGCCTGATTAATTTCTACTCAACAATTTGACTGTAAACTCAAAAAGGGCAAGGGCAATGTCTGTTTTTTTTCTCACCATTATAACCTCAGAGCATGTCTGGCATATAATAAACCTCAATAAATATTTGTTGAACAGATGGACAAGAAAATGAACATGCCAGAAGAAAAGGATGTCCCAGAACCAAGGGAAGGTGGAATTTTTTTAAAGGGAGTGCTTTAAAGAGGTCAAGAAAGACACAGAAAGAAAAGCATTCAAATAATTCAATTGATTCTAGAGATCTTCTACTCTAAGTAGCTCATTAAGAGAACAAGGCACTAAATGTTTTAAATGTTTTATTAATCTTAACAGCAGTGCAGTTCAAATTGTGTACAACATTTTAGTTTAGCAATATTAACAAAGGTCTATTCATTCTGTTTCAAAAAACTGCAAATACTGATTTAAAAAATCCTTTTTTTCTGATGAGTTAAAAGGACGAGTTCATTATAAAGAACACTAAAATTACAGATTACCTTCATCAATGTACCATGTGTTTTTTGATTTGGATTGTGGTTGTGAGTCAACAGAAGACCCATTTAAGGTATAAAATAATTCAGATCTATTTCTATTTCCAGGGTCTGAGGTAGATCCTAGGAAACAAGAAAAGTTTCTTTTAAAAATAAAGTCAATATGTTGTAACAGTTTTTTTTAACAAGACAAATTAATACAATGTTAACATCTGTTTGTACAGCCAATAGATGTATACAAACACAATATATTTTATTATCATCTTCAGCTTTTAAAATATCAGTGACCCTTTAGAGTCAGTGCAGGAGGGGAACAGGAATAAATTAAAGCCTGCTCATTTTTTTCAATGCAAACTGCTCTAAGAAATCATTCCACATAGTATAGTTTATTTCTAAATGTCAAGATACAATTCCCCACTGCATCTGATGAATCTACTGGTTCACAAATTTAACTCTCACAGCCATGCATCATAATGATGTTTCAGTAAAGGACACATATAACAGTGTTCAGATGTGTACTTGGCTATACCAGCTGGGTTTCTGTACACTCTGTGATGTTTACACAAAGACAAAATCACCTAATGATGCGATTCTCAGAATGCATTCCTGTCAGAAGTGTCACCTGATTGTATTTTAAACCAGTTGCTGTCAGAAGAACATAATCTTCAAATGCTGTACACAGATCAGAGCATAAATTAAGTTTAAAAAGATTTTAAGTCTAGGCTGGGGATGTACCCCAGTGATAGAGCACCTGCTTCCCACATACAAGGCTCTAGGTTAAATGCTGGACACTGCAAAAATATAAATTAAAAAAATTTTAAAGAAAAAAGATTCAATATTTAAACATTTTGGAATTGTTGATCATCAAATTTATCACTTAATTTCATCATGTCTGAAAAGTGTGGCACTATTATTTCTTCTGTATTGATTTATTAAGTGTAAGAGTTAGTATGGCTGTGTCACAGCCATTTCCAGACATTGCGCTACCTCAATGTTTACTAAGAGGACATGCCACGGCAGGGAGTAGGGAGTCTTCAGAACCCACAAAGAAGCCAAGTTCCACCTTCAATTTCAAGCAGATGGCTCTACATTCTGTACCTTTAATTCAGACCTGCGCTAACATAATCAACACTCCACGTTGGGCCTGCACCAGTAGTTCCAGCTGTTCAGGAGGCACCAGTAGTTCAGCTGTTCTCCAGTGCACTTTATCCTGTATAACTCTATCCATACATGATTATATAGTTGCAACGTTATGCTATGTATACATGTATATACGCACACACACACATTTCAAAAGCAGGGGTTTCCAAAACCAGCTGATCATGGACCAGCAAAAGACTCATGTACTACAGGAAGCTTATCAGGTAAAAGGTGGGGAACTGATGGTTTAAGCAACACTACCTACTTAAAATGTTTCAAAGAAGTAAGTCTACATATATGTTACAGTGTAATAGTTTATAACCTTTTCTAATGCCTGAGCAAATCAGGTATAATGTAAATTACCAAGAATTGTATCTTGTTAATCCATACCTGTAGCCTTTGGTTTACTATGACTGGATGAACCTTTGTCCCCAACACCTCGTGACATAAAGGCAAGTTTGGGAGGCCTCCTTTCCTGTGTCATGCTATCTGAAACAGTAAACATGTTTTTTTAAAAATAAAAGCAAATCTTTATGGAATAGAAATAAGAAAACAATCACAATAACAAAAACAAAAAAGCCTCTTTCCAACAAAAAGCACAATTTTCACAATTTTACAAATTCTTTTTAAAGACCATCAAAAGAAAAGCAATGCTGTACTTCAAAATACAATTTCTACAAGAAAACATACTTCCAAAATGCAATTCAGCTAAATGCTTTAAAGTCTTGAAAACTCAATAATATGTAGTCAATTTTGTTTGTTGGTTGGTTTTTTTTGTTTTTTGTCGTACTGGGGACTGAACTCTGGGCCTTCACACTAAGCCACATCTCCAGCCCTATTTTATTTTTTATTTTGAGACTCCATCTCACTAAGTCGCTAAATTGCCCAGGCTAGGCTCGAACTTGGAATCCTGTGCCTCAGCCTCCCAGAATGCTGGAATTACAAGCATGGTCCTCCATGCCCGGCTACTTGATGTTTTAAAACACAATAAAAAAAAACCTTATTCACAATTATTACTGCATTCCTCAAATCAGTATGCTCAGAACACCTCTCTGTATTATGAAGTGTTCCACACTCAAAGATTTCTAGACGATACTGAGGTAAAAGATAATTTCTTTACTGCATAAAACCAGAATCCTTACTATCCTAATGCACACTGCGAATCTCTCAGGAATGGGTATAGTAAACTTATTTGATAATACTTTTTTATACTATTCTATTTAGTATTTCAGATTAATATATTTCATGGAACATAGTCTGAGAAAACCCTGAGCAGGAATATGTTATCACAGTTAGGAATGTGCTCATTAGGAATATATGTTAGTTTTTAAAATATACATATGTTAAGAATAACACAGATATGGATGCAAACACACATATAAACAGGAAAAACATAGAGAATTACACGCAGATTAATAACATGGAAAGCAGAGACGTAGAACAGTAATATTTTTGGAGAAAACACCCTAAACTTCTCTTTGAAGTATAGGTGTGATAAATTCGGCAAACTTGTTTTTGATAAAGACCATTTTAAAGCTTCAAGCCCAGTTACATTTATAAGATACTCAAATATTGATCAAATAAATGTAGAAGAGTTAGTATGAAAAGTTTTATCCTTAAAAAGTAAAACAACACATCCGTGAAGTCCAACATGACACTTAGAAGTCATACCTGATAAAGCTGTATATCAGCAAAAACGATATCACCCACAGTGGATTTTTGAGGACAGAAAGAAAATAAAGGAAAATTTTTGCATTTTAAATACAAGAAAAAGGCCATTGTTTTAAAAAAGGAAGTCATATTGAATTAATTTTATGTAAATTATGGTTGGTGACATTTTCCAGGGTTGGAGGAAGAGGAGAATACACATTAAACTACATATCTTAAAATTGCTCAGAATGTGAGCAAGTGGGATACTGGAGTATTATTTTAATTCAGAAAGTATACTGATGAACCATGACTTTAACAAGTGCTAGAGTAATAGAAATGTTATTTACTAATATTTTTATAATGCTACCATTCAGATATCTATAATTGTTACCTATGACAGCTACTGTGGAAGGAAGACCTTTGCACTGGGAAAAGTTCCCAAATTATAGAAGATAAACTGACTATAGAAAATTAATTTCCACCATTAATTGTAATTAACTGCATACACCTGTTTGAAAAGAGATATTTCCATTATGGCACGACACACGTACATCCACAGTTAGCAGACACTGTAACAAATTCTGGGGAAGGTCTTCCCTCCGTCAAGCTGTGAAGGTAGCCTCGAGTACTCTTGGACCGAATGGATGAGCTGCTGCTGGAGAGGGTTCTGTGAATTGGGAATGTGAACTACAGGACTATGGAGTTGGAAACTATGGTTACCTTCTGCCAGAGACTTTGAGAAAGAGTCAAATATCAACTTTAAGGAACACGACACTGCAACAGAATTCTAACCACATCTAGCTTGCCATCCAGCAATTATGTACCAAATATTTCGTATTATTTCTTCACAACTATGATCATGATCCAAAACCATATGGATCATAAAACAAAGCCTTCTCACTCAAATAAATTTTAAGAGATGGCTAACTTATAGAAAACAAAGGAAAAAATTCAGCAGAAAATGTTGTAAGATTATAATGACCATGAATAAAGATATTAAAAGAGATAGCAAGATAGGACCACCAGGCAGCATGTACCAAAATGTACACAGCAATCCCACTCATAATAACCAGAAGCCGGAAACAATCAATTCTACAAAAGAATGGATTAAAAAGATTGTGGTCTACTCAAACAGTGGAATACTACATAACAATAAAAAGGAATAAATATTGTTACACACAACAACATGAACAGTGTGTTGGGCAAAAAAAATAAAGACCTAAAGTGTGCATAATACATACTCAGCAGAACTGCATTCAAAATGACAACATTAGCAGCCTATCTATTACTCCTATTTATTTAATCAGAAAAGGAAAATCCCTTGGAGAATCCTTAGGCTGAAAATTGTAACAGTAAACCACTGAACAAGTTTTTACAAACCAAAAGAAATGTCTGTGTATTTGAATGACTCATTAAATTGAAATTGCTTAATTGATATACTGCTTTACATCACCAGCCACAGCATAATTCAGACCCAAATGACAATGTACCACCACAGAAAATTATTGTGAGGAAAATATAAATTCACTTGACTAGAATGAGGTATTATAAGATCTGATACCAAGTATACTACACAGAGCAATTATCCAAAAATCTCCTCAATGTTTGATTACTGATAAGAATAAATATTTTCCTTATATTTTGGACAACTGTATATAAAAACTGTCTATATTAGACCTTAAAGATAACTCCAGAGTTGCATGCTGAGATCTGGTGATTCAAAATATCCTTTTGGGGGCTCTGTCTCAAAGGACCAGAAATCCTGCCTATGTAGACAACATTGAGGGTAATTCAGACTGACAACCAATCTCTGTAGAAGGCATTTATCACCACCTATCAAAATATAAACTTACACCCCCTTTGGCCTAGCAGTCCTATTCCTAGGAAATTATCTTTTAGCCACTCTAGTGGCACACATGCAATCTGATAAATATGCATATATAAAGTTATTCACAGAAGTACTATTTATAAAAGAAAAAGATTGAAGGCAACCTAAATCATCAGGAGGGGATTGGTAAAAAAAAGTTTATTATATATTCATAAAATATAATGCAATAACTTAAAAGATTACTTGTGCAATTTATGTACTCATATAAAATGATCTTGAAAACCAATTGTTAACTTTAAGTTAAGGAAGGTATAACTTCCACTTTTAGGGAGATGGAGTAGATATAATTTTCCCTATTTGTCCTGCTAAGTACAATTAAAAATTTTGGACATAATTTATAAAACAATATTAGAAAACCTTGAAAGTTGGAGAGGAGTATGGAGACCTCAGACTCAAGCAACCACATGATGGTGATTTCCCTAGGTTTCCTTCTTGCCTCGTATACATACCAGTCTTAGAGCTGTAGAAGTCAGCAACCTAGAAACATCCATGGGCAGAGACAAAGGAAGCCTCAACAAGTCAGCTCCCTGTAGCCAAAGGACATCAATTCTCCCCAAAATTAGACTCAATGCAATCCCCACAAAATATCAAGATTTTGCGTAGATGTACACAATTCTAAAATGTACATGGAGAAGCAAAAGATCTAGAATAGCTAAAATATTTTTGCAAATACTTTTGTTTACAAGACTTACTATTTAGCTATAGTAATTGAGACTATGTGGTACTGATGGTAGGCTAGAACACACAGATCAATGGAATAGAATCGAGAACCATGAAACAGGCCCTTGCAAATATGCCCAAATGATTTTGGCTAAAGGTACAAAAGCAAGCCAATGGAAGAAAGATAGCCTTTTCAACAAATGGTGCTGGAACAACAAGATATCCATAAGTTTAAAATTACAAAAAAACTTCCAAGGCTCATATCTTACAAAAACCAATTAAAAATGGGTCATGGACTTAAATGAAAAATGTAAAACTAGGATTAATTTAAAAGAAAAAAAAGAACAGAAAGAGGATGCAAAGAAATTCCATATATTGCTGGTGGGAGATGAAATAGAGTGGTCACTTTGAAAACAATCCAGCAGCTCCACAAAGAACTAAATGTAGAATTACCGTGACTGAGCGCTTCCACTCCTAGTCATAAACCCAAGAGAACTGAAAACATATGCTACAGAAAAACCTTTATATAAATGTTTGTAGCAATACTTTTTTTTTTTTTTTTTTTTTTTTTTTTTGTGGGTACCGGGGGGACGACCTCAGGACCTCGCGCACCAACAGGTGCCCGTGCCGCTGAGCAATATCACCGGCCCCTTTTTCGTATGTGGGTTCCGGGAGTCGAACTCGGGCCCTCACGCTTGCAAGGCAGGCGCTTACGCCGCTGAGCCATCTCACCGGCCCTGTAGCAATACTTTTTATAACAGTCAAGAACTAGAAACAATCTACATGTCCATCAATTGATGAACAGATAAAATTCACTGGAATGTTATTCAGCTATAAAAAGGACTTGAATATTGATCCATGATACAATAGGAATAAGCCTTGAAAAAGATGTGCTTAGGTAAAACAAGCCAGTCACAAAAGTCATTTATGTGAAACGTCCAGAATAGGTAATTTCATAGAGACAGATTAGTAGTTGCCAGGGTGGCTGCAGAAAGGAGCCAGGGGAAAGTGGGTATAGGATTCCACTCAGAATGACAAAAAAATCTGGAACGAGATAGTAGTGACAGACACAAAACATTGTAAATATACTTAACATTACTGAAGTACACCTGTACACCAATGTTTATAAGTGTTTTTCACGAGGGCTAAAAACTAGAAAGAAGTAGGTACATTTCACTGGATAAATCATTATACAAAGAGTGGAACATTTATAACATGGAGTATCATCTGCAAAAAGGAAGAAACCATTGATGCACAAAACAAAAGTTCTAAACTAAAGTTCTAGTTTTTCACTACTAATGGTATAGAAATTATACTTCGACTTTTTAAAACCGAGGAGAAAATCTTCCAAATCTAGAGTTGGGCAAAAGTTGTTGGGCTTGGGCCAGTGAGATGGCTCAGCGGCTTAAGCGCCTGCCCGGCAAGCGCGAGGGCCCGAGTTCGACTCCCGGATCCCACATACGAAAAAGGGGCCGGTGATATCGCTCAGCGGCACGGGCGCCTGTTGGCGCGCGAGGTCCTGAGGTCGACCCCCCGGTACCCACAAAAAAAAAAAAAAAAAGTTGTTGGGCTTGACACTAAAAGCATGAATCTGTAAAAGGAAAATTTTATAAATTTGACTTTGTAAAATCAAAATATTTTGCCCCTTGAAAGACTCTGTTAAGAGGGTGAAAAGCTGCTGACCAGGAGAAAATATTTGTAAATCATGTATCTAACAAAGGACTACTACTATATCCACAATATATAAAGAATTATCAAAACTCAACAATAAGCTGGGCATGGTGGCATACGCCTGTAATCCCAGCACTCAGGAGGCTGAGGCAGGAGTATCACCATAAGTTTGAGGCCAGCCTGGGCTACATAAACGAGCCTGTGCTACATAGGGAGACCCCGTCTCAAAAAAAACAAAACAAACAAAGTACTCAACAATAAAAAAACAAACACTCTAATTAGAACCTAGGCAAAAGAGACAATTTACTAAAAAGATGTATTACAGATGACATTAAGCACATGAAAATGCTCGACATCATGAATTATCAGGGAAACTCAAAATCACAATGAGTTATCACCCCACATCTTTCAGAACAGCTAAAATTAATAATGATAACACCAAATGCTGGTAAGGATGTGGAGATGGGCTTGCGCATATTACTGATGGTCCTGTAAAATAGTACAGTTACTCTGGAAAAGTGTAACGGTTGCTTTAAAAACTAACCTTGTAAATACTATATGAGCTGCATACCTGAACATTTATGCCAGAGAAATGAAGATTTGTGTTCACTCAAAAAACACCTGTACACCAATGTTTATAAGTGTTTTTCATGAGGGCTAAAAACTAGAAAGAAGTAGGTACATTTCACTGGATAAATCATTATACAAAGAGTGGAACATTTATAACATGGAGTATCATCTGCAAAAAGGAAGAAACCATTGATGCACAAAACAAAAATGAATCTCCAGAGAAACATGCTGAGCAGAGTAAGTCGATCCCAAAAAGTTACATTCTATATCACACTCTTGGAACGACAAACTCAGAGACATGGAGAGCAGGTTAGCAGCTGTCAAAGTTCAGGAGACAGTGAAGCTGTGTGGTGATGAAAGGGCAACGTAAAGACCCTGGTGTTGACTGGAGCACCATGTATCTGGACCACGCTCTATCATCACCAACTGTGACGCTGTACTACAGTTTAACAAGATGTTACCACTGGGACAATCTAGCTAATGGACAACCTTTCACTGCAGCTGAATCTACAATAATTTTAAGTGTTTGTAAATCATATATCTGATAAAGTCCTTTTATTTGGAATTTATAAATAATCCCCAAAACTCAGTAATAAAAAAAAATTGTTCAAAAGATTTGCACCAAGGATGAACACAGATGAAAGATAAGCACATGCAAAGATGTTTGACATCACTGGTCACTAGTGAAATGCAAATCCAAAAACTCACTGACAACAGTAGCACCCATTTCACGCCTAGAAATGTTGGGAAAAGTAATGAAAGCACTTAACCATATAAAGATCTGTACCTGAATTTTCATAGCCATATTACTCATAATGGCCAAAAACTAGAAACCACCCAAATGTCCATCAAGAAGTGAATGACTAAACAAACTGGAATGCTTGTCAGCAATGAAGAGGTCAAGAGGGATGAATCAGAAAATAAGCAGGCTGAATGAAACAATCCAAACCCCGCCAAAAAAGTTCAAGTTATTCCACCTATACAAAATTCTGGAAAATGTAAATGAATGTATAGTGGCAGAAAAGATGATCACTTGCTGCCTGAGTTGGGGTGGAGATGGCAGAGGCAGAGGGAGCAATCCCGAAGGACACACTTCGGGGGCAAGGATATGGTCACTATCTTGATGGTCCCATGGGTGCACGCGTATGTCAAAACTTAGCAAACTGCACACTTTAAATCTGTGCAGCTCATTGTATGCCAACTGTATCTCAAGAAAGCTGTTCAATATTTTTAAGAAGGTGGCTCTTAAAGGGTAAAGACAAGCAAATTTTGAATAAAAAAGAAAAAACTGCTCAAGGATACAAAAGGAAATAAGGAAGTTGGGACCAATGTCAGCAGGAAAAGTTCTCACTAGATACCTTTTAACAGTTCTGTGCAACTGAATGTACAGCATAGTCTAAAATAAAAAAAATAAACAGCATTACACTCTAACCCCCAAACCTAGAAAAGAAGTCACAGACTGAGCTAGAAAAGCAGAAGCATGTAATTTAGGGTGTCACTAATTGATATGCTTCATCACAACAACTTCAAGAATCTGAACATAATGTCCTGTTATATGTGTCAGCATTTCGAATAGCAATGAAGAGAGGAAAATTTTTATAGCAAGTCTAAGATTCCTGCATCTTTCAGTCTAAAGTATCCTGAAGCCAACAGTAACAAGCAATTAACTGGGAAGAATTCTTTCATAATCTCGCCAGCTGTTCAACTGCTCCAAAAAGAAATCTTTCTTAAATGCTGGAAATATTAATTTTGTCCCACAAATGAAGGTAATTGGGCAAGAAAAAGAAACTAAGCAACTAAAGGAGACACTATGACTCTTTTTTCCCCTCAAGAAAAGAATGTTAATGATGACATGAAATAGAGATGAAGATTCATTCAAATAAACTAAATTAGTTTTTATTTAAACAACTTTAATTTTTAAAGTCTGTTTGCAAGCTTTATTTTGTTGGCAAATAAGTATAATTTATGTATTATGCTATAAAAGCTGGTATCATTCTTAATTAGCTCCTATTCAGGGTTTATGAATGCCACGCTTTAAAAGAAAGAAACAAAAAGCATTCTTCTCCTTTCTCGTCCCTGCTCTCAGCCAGCAATGATGTCGATGACAACTACTGATCTAGAAGACCACAGTGCCTGACAAATGACTCCCCAGAGAGTCATGTCACAATTTTTATTATTTTAATTCTTACTAATATTTAAATAAAATATAATTATAAATGTCTTTAAGATAAATACTGTTAAAGAAAAATTCTTTGTCAAGTTATATTCATTTCTATCACAGGAAAAATAGAAATGGTAGTTTTTTTCTTTCTTTTCTTTTCTTCTTAAGTGCTACTGCAAAACCCAAGACAATTTACATTTCAAACCAAATTGAGAGGTGGAAAACATACTCAGAAAGAAATACAGCTGTAGAGTGCGGGCGGGAGAGGGGAAGCACTTCAAATCTTTATTCTACAACAAACCGAGAAAAACACAATCAATTATACATAAGCCAACTTTTTTTTTTTTTTTTTTGGTGGGTACCGGGGGTCCACCTCAGAACCTCGCACGCCAGCAGGCACCCATGCCGCTGAGCGATATCACCGGCCCTTTTTTCGTATGTGGGTTCCGGGAGTCGAACTCAGGCCCTCGCACTTGCCAGGCAGGCACTTATGCCGCTGAGCCATCTCCCCGGCCCCATAAGCCAACTTTATACTTCAAGTATTTCTTTCTTTCTTTAATGATAAGACAAACCATGATTTTTCCAGTCTCCCAAGTTGTTCTATACAACAATATAATAAATTATACGCAGTTTTAAAATATAAAATTCAAATAAATGCAACTAAAGTAGGTAAAATGGATAGTTAAACTCAATCTAAAATGGATAAGGTTTTGAGCTTTCAAAAGTATCCTTTGAACACCCTTCCCCCACACCACCAAAAAAAAAAATTTTTTTTTTTAAATAGGAAACCCACAAAGCTATTTAGTGAGTGAAGTTACATTTAATTTTGTGCTTCTGGCAAAACATCATTAACCAGAATTGGTTATCCCTGCAAGAATATATAAATAATGAAAGACAAAATTTTTACAAGGAAATCTCTTAACCATTTAGTAAGTTAACATTATAAAATTAGCGTAACTATCACAGTATGTTTGAAACAGGGCTCTCAACCGGGCTCCACTGACATTTTGTACCAGACAATTTGTCGTGTCCTGTTGTGGAGCTGTCCCGTAGGATGTTCAGCAGCATCTCTGGTCTCTACCAAGTAAATACCAATAGTATCTCCCACCTCAGTGTGACAAACAAAAATGCTGTCAAATGTCCCATGGGGGCAAAATCACTCCAGGTTAAGAACTATAGGCTCCAATCTGAAAGAACCTTCTTATGAAGGTTTTGTACTAATTCCAATGGAAGAAAGAAAAGGAGGAAAGGAAGGATGGAGAGAATAAAAGAGGCAGGCAAAGGAGGAGAACAGAGGGGGTGGGAGAAACAAAAAACTTAATGATTCAATGGTAGGGGCAGGGGGCCTGCCTCAGTGGTAGAGCCCTTGCTTAGAATGGCTGAAGTCCTAGGTTCAATCCCCAGAACTCTGAGAAAAAGAAAACTGTTATACAATAAAAGTAACATATATTTCAAATAATAAAAGATGGTAAAATTAAAACCTAGTCACAGGAATGGTGAGATGGCTCAGCGGCGTAAGCGCCTGCCTGGCAAGCGCGAGGGCCCAAGTTCGACTCCCGCAACCCACACACGGAAAAAGGGACGGTGATATCGCTCAGCAGCACGGGTGCCTGCTGGTGCGCAAGGTCCTGAGGTCGACCGCCGGTACCCACAAAAAAAAAAAAAAAAAAAAAAGAAAACCTAGTCACGAATGTCACCATACCCTCCCAGGGAAATCTTTTCTTTAATAAATATCTCTACATCCAAAAATGTATACAATTTAAAAACAGAACTGCTATGGTGGACTGAGTTCCTACCAGACCATTTCTCCTATAGATGATGGATATAAACTTTGACGAAATTAAAAAAAAAAAAACTTGTATGCAGGCAATACTGAATGAAAGAAAGCAGATTATGAGGGAACTCAAAGGAACAGCAGCACGATACAGTCCAGAATTGTCCCACATACAAAAAGAAAAAAATAAAGAAACTGTGGCCTATTCTCAAAAGGAAAAAAATCACAACAGCTATCAATCCATGGATGATAAAGATTTTGGAATAAACAGATAAAGATATTTAAAACAGCAATCATAACTACCGTATATTTGTGGAGGTAAAGGAAAATCTGCTTAAAGAAGTCCCTGATCAAAGATATAAAAATTATTTAAAACAAACAAAAGAACCAGACAGAGTGTTTAAAAGGGCTTTGAAAAACATCAAAATATAGTACCTGAAAAAATAATTCACTGGATGACGCTATGGGGTTTGAATATGGTTTCTGTGTGTCCCCCAGAAGCTGAGATGCTGCAAGTTTGGTCCCCAGTATGGCAGTACAAGGTGATGGCACCTTCAGGAGGTAGGCCCTAGTGAAAAGCAATTAGGTCACCGGGAGCATTAGCTGGGAAAGTATCAGTGCTGGTCTTATGAAGAGAGTTCTCACCACAGCAGGCTGCTATGAAAGAGCAAGAGCAGCCCCTCCCCTTGCTCTGGCTTCGTGTCTCACAGGCAATCTCTGCCTCTGACATGCTCTTCCAGCATGAGGCCCTCGATAGAAGCCAAACCAACAAGGACACCCAGTCTTGGATGTCCACTTTGTAAAACTGTAAACTAAATAAACCTCTTTTCTTTATAAAGTACCCAGCCCTAGACCAATGTCACAGCACAATGAGAATTAAAGAGAGAAAAGTCAAAAGGGTTGAAGATAGAACAAAAGAAATCTGAAGAACAGAGAGGAAAAAAATTGAAAAAAAGTTAAAACCTCGAGGGCTTGAGGGATGTTAAAAATTCTAATGGATAGCTAATTGAAGTCACAAAACAAAATGGGACAGAAAAAGCATTTGGCTAAATAAGTGCTAAAATTTCAAATTCAAAAGGTTTAGCAAAACTCCAAGCAAAATACATATGAAGAAAAACATACTAGACATACCATAAACTTCTCTAAATAGAATATAAAGAGAAAATCTCGAGCTCACCCACACAGAAACAAGAAGTTACCATGGTGGCTATTTAAGACAAACAAGGAAAGAGGACAGTAACAGAAAAAATACGGTTTCTTTAAAGGTGATAAAAATATTCTAAAATTGAATATACAACTTCTCATATCTATAAATATACTAAAATACTTGGAAATATATACTTTAAATAACCAAATTTTAAGTATGTGAAATAGTTCTCAATAAAGCCATCTTTTAGAAGAATCGATTACATTTTTATACATCAGTGAAATGCAGCTGGAAAATATGCTTTACTTTATAACATATAAAAATGCATACAGCACTTGGAAGGCTGAGGCAGGAGGATCGCCATGAGTTCGAGGCCAGCCTGGGCTACATAAGCGAGTTCAAGGCCAGCCTGCACTACATAGCGAGACTCTGCCTCAAAAAAAATAAAAGTAAAAATAAAAATAAATGCATACAAGCTCTTCATGGAACAAATTATAAAAACTGTAGTAAATGAGATTAAATATATGAGAAGATGGGCAATGTTCATATGTTAGAAGTTTTTATATAATCAAAATATCAGTTCACCTCAATTTGTACTATAGATTAACTGCAATTCCAACCAACATCTTAACAGAACTTTCTTGTAATATTTGAGAAGCTGACAGCTAAACTTACAGTGAAGAGCCAAGGGCCAAGAACAGTGAAGATACTCATTAAGGGAAAAAGAAAATAACAGGAAGGGATATGTACTCTTAATAGCTGCCACAACTTCTAAAGCTCTGATAAAGAAGGGCAATAGGCCTTAGTGTAGGGAAAAGAAGAGACAGGTTCGTACATACATGTAAGTGGGAAATTGACTTATACACAGCAAGCATGGTGATCAAACTGTGCATTTGTACCCGTATTTTATATCCAACACAAAATCAAAGATAGATGGATAACAGACTTAAATGTGAAAAGCAAATCTGTCAAAGTTTTAGAAGACAATATACAGGGCTGGGATGTAGCTCAATGGCAGAGCATGTTCCTAGATTTGCAAAGCCCTGGATTTGACACCAAGCACGGCAAAAAAAAAAAAAAAAAAAAAAAGATAGCTGATCATGTAGAATAGGAAAATTCAGAATGGCAATGAGATGGAACTAGTGCTACTAGTATTAAAACATAAAGATTCACTAAGCGCAATGTGTTACTGACGCATGAGGAGACAGAATAGAAATTCCAGAGCTACACCAAAGTATACATGGGAAACCAGTACAACGAAAGTGACATCTGAAACCAGTGGAGAAAAGATGGACTTTCTAATAAATGATGTTGGAACAACTGGGTACTTATTTAGAGGAAAGGAAAAGAAAAGAAATTCAATTCATATTTCATATTATACACTACCTAAAATAAAAATGGATCACAGATGTATAAGTAAAAAATAAAACCACAAGAGTACTAGAAGAAAACACAGGGAAATTCCTTATAACCTTAGAGTGACTCAAAATCCAGAATCTAAAACACAACTGATAAATTTAATTGTGTAAAAAACTGAAAATCCTGCATGGCAAACATCAAAAGCAAAGTCAAAAGAAACTGTGCTAGATGAAATAAGCCACATACAGAGGACGAATATTGTATGACTCCACTTACATGAGATATCTAGAATAGGGAAATTCATAAAAACAAAAAGTAAATTTCAGAAGTTACCAGAGGCTAGAGAGAGGAAGGAATGGGAGTTATTTCTCAAAAGGTATGAAGTTCCTGTTTGAGAAGATTAAAAGGATCTGGCAATAGATAGCACTGATTGTTGCTCAACATAGTAAATGCACTTTAAACACTGAATTGTACACTTAAAAATGGTTAAAATGGTAAACCTTGTTACATAATAAAAATAAATGAGGTTTCCAGGTAGATAATAAAAAAGACGATAAATAGGCAAATAGGGTGGAGAAATAGAACATTTACACCTCATATCACAAAAGCATTTACCACACTAATGTACAAAGAAGAAACTAATGATAAATAAAACCAATACCCAATTTAAATATTGACAACAGATATGAACAGTTAACAGCAAGAGAATAACAAATTGTCCTTAATCATATGAAAAGATGTTCAACTATGCAACTTAAAACTATACTGGAATACATTTTTCACCTACCAGATTGGGAAAAAATTTAATAATATACTCTCATAGTAAACCTATAAGAAAAGTTAACCTTGTATTCTGCTAGTATAAATAATTGCTACAAACATGACTGAAAGCAATCAATGATATCTATAACACTACAGATGCACGCACCCTTTTATCATAACCCCACTTCTAGGAAGTTACATGCTGGCACATGTGGGAAATACATACATACGTAAAACGTCATAGTAGCACTGTGGTATAGAATAGTATAAAGTTTGAAACAATACAAATATTCATTGAAAGAAAGTTGGTTTAAAAAATTATAGGATTGTTTTCCATACAATGGAAAAGTACACTCTGTAAAGAACAAGATGCTGGGCATGGTGGCTCACACCTGTAATCCCTGCACTTGGGAAGCTGAGGCATGAGCTTGATCCCAGCCTAGGTTGTACAATGAGTTTGGAGCCAGCCTGAACTAACATAGCGAGACCCTGTATCAAACCCTGCTCCCCCAAAAATAAGAACCATCTCTGCATTCAAATACACAAGAGCTCCAAAACATAAGGTTATGAGAATAAAGCAAGAAGCAGAGTAACGTACCTGTACACTTTTTATATTAACGTAGAAGGAAAAATAAGAATGTGTATTTGTATAAAGAAACTCCGGAAAGATATATATAAGAAACTAATAAAAATAGTCACAGAGGATGAATAAGGGAGCAATTGGGATGGAAGGGATAAAAAAATGGAAACAAGACTTACTTTTGAAAATCTGAGTCATCTGAATATATTTCCTATTAAAACTGCTCTAATTACTTGATGGGGATTTCTAATCCTAGGATACATCCACCAGTCAAAACTCAAAATGATACAGTGTGCATTACACATACAACTTTTATCTCAAAAAAAAAAAAAAAAAAAAACCCTTACGTACTTATTTCTAGTTAATTATATGCATGTTGAACTATTTAGAAGGAAGTGTTCTGATGTCTGTAATTTGTTTTGAAATGTATAAAAATAAGAGATTAATACATGGATAGAGAGATGAATAGATACACACAAGTGTTAACTGTAAGAGCATAGGATGCTCATTATAAAATTCCTTCAACTTTTCTATGTCTGAAATTTTCTAATAAAACATTTCATGAAAATTTTAAAAATAGGGAAATCATAAATCAAGCAGCAGAAAAATAAGCAGAACATACAAACGGGTATAATATTTAATAGAAGACATAAATGTTCCATAAACATACGAAAAGCAGTTCAACCCTACTTGTAACCAGGGAACTACAAGTTAAAACCATCTTGAGAAACCTAACTACAAGTTAAAACCATCTCAGCCATCAGACTGGCAAAAACTTTAATCAGTACCAAATATTGAAGAAGATATGGAAATACCCAAAGCACAAACATGAGAATGGGTCACTAAATTGTGAGGTATTCACAAAATGAAGTCTACTATGAAACAGTGACACTGAATGAACTATCAATCCTCTTATCCACAGAAAAGAATCTCAAAATACATTTTAAGTAATGATGCAAGTAATTAAAGAACAATCAATGTGTTTCTATTTATATTAAGTTCAAAAACAAGCTAAATAAACAATATATTATTTAGGCATAGAGACATGGTAAAACTATAAAGGAAACTCCTAATTAAAAAAAAATCAAAATAGTGCTTAGCCCTGGGGGGATATTGCAATCATGAGGGAAAGATGCATCTATAGTTGGTCCATATACATTCACACATCTTAATTCTTTTTACTTCCCCTTGCCCTTTCACCCCCCCAAACCATTTTCACACCCAGTTCCTCATGATTCTCACATTGTTGACAGAAAAGGAAACTGAGGCCTAGCAGGATTCCCAGTCCCACCCCCAGAGAACCTGTTTTGGTTCCTCTGAGGCAAGGCCCTGAATTTTGCTTCCCCAATAAACTCCTGGGTCACTCTGATGCTGCAGATCCAAGAACCACACGTCAAGTAGCAGTGTCCTAAGAAGCCCCCTTAAGGCCTGTCTTAGCCACCACTTCATGCTGTGGCCTTTCTCAAAAAATATAACATTTTCCTCTTTCCATCCTTATGATAATTAGGATGTTTCAGAAATTCCGATAGGAAGTGGCTTAGATAGAAGAATTTTACATCTTATGTAATACGAAATCTGAGTAGACCCAGGGTCGGTTCTATAATGTTCTATTTTTTAACCTGGATGGCAAGTTACATGAGTACTCATTATTACTACTGATATATGTCTTTTATACCCTTTTGTAAATATATTTCACATTTAAATATAAAAAGTTTCTGCACTATCATACATTTCAAAAATTTTAAAAGCATGCTTATAATATTAAACATTCAAATGAAATTGTTTAATAGGCATCTCAGCCTTAATACATTCAAAACCAAAATCCTGACTTTCCATACCACCCTCCCACCCCCGACATACACACTGGATCTTCCTGCTTTCTCCCACATCAGTAAATAGCCCCTGCAGCCTGCCAGTTGCTCAGTCCAAACCTTGGAGTCATCCTGGATTCCTCAAGTCCCACGCCCAACTATCTGCAAGTAATTGTTACTTTGGTTTTTTGGTGTTTTTTGTTTTTTGTTGTTGTTTTTTTGAGACAGAGTCTCACTATGTAGTCCAGGCTGGCCTTGAACTCACTACATAGCCCAGGCTGGGCTCAAATTCACAGCAATCCTCCTGGCTCAGCCTTCAAGTGCTGAGATTACAGGTGTGCAACACCACTCCCAGCAGCTTTTTAAATTATATCTAAAAGCCACTCACTCTCACTTACCTCATCAGACCACCCTGGTCTACTGTTTTGCTTTATTATATCACCAACATCTAAAAGAAGCTTCAGTACGCATTTAACAATATCTGAATGAACAACCTTTCATAGTACTGCTTTTTATTTTTTATTTTTTTTTTGGAGGGTGGGATGGTTTGAGACAAGGTGTTACTATTAGTTCAGACTGGCCTCGAACTCACTATGTAACCCTCGCTGGCCTCAAACTCGCAACAATCGTCCCGTCTCAGTCTCCCCGAGTGCTGGGATTACAGGCGTGTGCCACCGTGCCCAGTTTATAGTAGTGCTTTTTAAATAATAATATTCATTATAATATTGAAAACAATTTCAATTCAAAAGTTGTGTTATTCCCATAAACAGGCATGAAAAAGTAAATTAAATATCACTAAATAAAATATGAAGCACACACAGGCTTTCTCCTGAATATAAATCATTTGTTTCCAAAGGGAAACAAAGAAATTGCTAGGAGTTTGATTTGTAAGATTAAAAACCAATTTTAAAGAAATCAAGAAAAGCAAAGTATGTCAGATTTTCCCCAAGCAAGACTGAAATAAAGCTATCATCTGAATCTCATACCTCCAACTAAATTAATGTATTCTTCCTGCAAAGCTAAAAGCCAAATCAAAAACATATTCTCACTCTATAAAACAAACTTTTCTGACTTGCCCTAGCAACAGGGAAACACAGTGTGGACTAGAAGTAACCTGAAGGTCCATCTAGTATTACCCCTTTCAATTTTACCAAACAAGGAACAAGGACCCGGAAAGACCTGTAGAAAACTGAAAAGTGTTGTGTCAAAATGAACAACTGAAAAATGCTAGAAGAAAAAATAAACAATTTAGCTGGCCTATTCTGTTTTGATCCTTGCTACAGTAAAAATTCAGCTTTTATAGAATTAGAGACAAAATACATCTCCATGGAAACAGTGAGACCAAGAAGTATGGTTTTCTATGCAGGTCTTCACATAGCAAGAACACACATAGGTTGGGGGTGGAGGAGGTTGCCGAACAGAGCACAGCTTGATAGTCAGGCCTGGATCTGAGTTCTGACTCTACCACTTACTCTGACCCTAGGCACTCTTAGTCCTACTGGACCTCCCGGTTGTTAGTTGTTGTTGTTGTTTTTAAATCAGCAAATTGGGAATTATTAAGACCTACTTTATAAGATTATCAAGAAGGTTAAAGAGCACAGGTCATCTAATTCAATTCCTGGCACATTCTTGGCTACAGTCTACCTGCAGGCTTTTGGACATTTTATTCCTAAGTGCAGAACGTGCAGTAAGCATCAGCCTCTCTGCCTCTGAGAGCTTTACTGCACCAGCCTATCGCTGGGATTTCTACTAACAGCAGGGGATGGCATTGTTGAGATCGCTATCTCTAGGAACCTGTCATTTACCTGATAGTAGCCATTAGATGCTTTGTGTATGAGCAAAATAAAAGATTAGGATTTTTTTTTTAATGGAAAGTTGAATAATCTGACTACAATTAGAAAGTATTTTCAACAAGAATCCTCTCCATAGTAAACTAAATTAGGTAAGATGACCATTTGCTATTTAAAGGCTTCCAGTTTAAATCCAAGCTTTTACTCCAACAGGTACCAATTTATTGTATTTTCTGAAACTTCTAATTATCAGAACAGGGTCCTCCCCACCTTAGAATAGCTAAGAGATGAAAAAGTGAAAGACAATGTATAAATGTCACCTCTCACTCACATACTTCTGGAAATAAAAATCTTTACTGTTTTCATTTGGGGGTAAAAAAGGATATTCTATTTAATAACAATTCTTTAATATAAAAGTCATATTCAAAACATGCATCTTGAAGCACATATTTATATTTTTGTAATAAAATACATGTTAGAAACTCTACCTTACAAACACATAAAACATAAAGAAACATACCTGGGATGATATCATTGATGTGCAAGAGAATTGTACTTTCAACACTTGCAAAACTACAAAGCTGTACTCCGTCAAATTTTCCATCCCAGTTGCCAATAGGGTTATCCTAGAAATTATATAATAGGGTAAACTTTGAAATTCTACTCAATAAAATGTAAATATAAAAATATGTATTTTCCATAAAAGGATCCTCTAAAATATTTTATAATGATGAATTTAACTATTTTGCCTGAGAAAGATATTAGAAATAACTGCCATAGTAATTAGGCTTTTTTGTTTGTTTTTAAGAAAATAAGAATTAAGAATAATCAAGTTATAGTAAACCCATAGCTAAACAAGGAATCAGAAGTGTCTTTCATACTTTATTGGACAATAAATATTAGTTTATGGAATAACACCCATTTGGGGCTTAAAAAGACATTGTTTTCACAAGAAGATTTATTACTAATACACCATTTTACCCAGAAACCTGCCCAAAAAGATGATCATACCTTTATATTCACTGAACAATGAAACAATTCAAACAATTATATGCCTTTCTCTACATTTAAAGCCCATTTTTCATTGTTGCTTTGTCATTTTATGGGTATGTAAAAATTTCTTCCAAAATAGATTTTTCTATTTAAGTCACTAATATTCCAATGTAGCACTGACTAGCACAGTGCTGTTCATGGAGCTAGATTAATAGACGACCCAGGAAGACAACTGCCCTCAGTACCAATGCGTAAAGAATCCTGAAATGTCCCTGGAAATCAAAATGTATGAAGAAAGTTGCATCTGCTTGGAACCGATGTTTACACAAGCCTACTGGGGGATGGACCAAGACAGACGGAGGAGCCAGCAGACCAAACAAGGGCAGGAGCAGCCCGCCCTGGGAAAACGAGATGGTCTCAAGGCTGCCATCTAAGGAGGTCAGCCCTAAATGGCTTTTGCCAAATTTGGGGCCAAGCAAAAGACCTGAGGCAAGGAAAGAACAGTTCAAATAACCAGTGAACCTCCTTCTCCAACCACTCAGCCCATAATTTTTCCTCTAAAATACTGAAGTACAACTTATAGAAAATCAGTTCTTTATTATTAGCTATCCTGTTTTACTTTGACTTTTACTTCACATAGTAAGAGTTCAGTAAATGTTGGTTTAGCACAACTAATGAGTATCAAATAAAATTTCCAAGCACAAAATAACAGAAACGTATGTCAGAACACCCTCACCCTACCAGTCTATTCAAATTATACCCAAAGAGATAAAAATGATTACTAAAAACATTGCCATCATGACTACAAAAGTCTATTACTCACATCCTCTCCTAACTCATCCTAGTATTTAATAATTCTGTATGAATCTCCTTCTTTATACCTAACAAATTTTTGCCCATATTTTCAATCTATGATAAAAATGTTCTCAGCCTTTTTCTTCTTCTTCTTTTGATACCACGGGTATAATTCAACATGTCATGCTGGAATGTATCCACTATTAAGTACAATTATAAAGTAACATTAAAAATGAGTGCCCTAAACAAAAGGACAAATACTTCATGATTCCACTTCTATGAGATACATAGCACAGGCAAATTCTAGGAGAATGGTTAACAGTGTGTGGGGACAGTAGGCAGAATTTATTTAATAAGTATAGAGTTTCAATTTAAAAGGATGAAAATGGGGCCAGTGATATAGCTCAGCGGCATAAGCGCCTGCCTGGCAAGCACAAGGTCCTGAGTTCAACTCCCGGTACCCGCATATAAAAAACAAAACAAACAAACAAATAAAAGGATGAAAATGTTCTAGATATGGATAATGGTGATGGTGTAATAAGAATACATCTAATTCCACTCAGCTGTACATTTAAGAAGTTAAAATGGTAAATGTTTTGTTGTGCATATATCTTACCACAATAAGAAAAAGAGTCATAATGAATGATATCTCATGAGAATACTCCATTTATTCCTCAAAAGCACTATGGCTTTCCTCTACTGAAGTATTTTGTATAAATGATTTTTTACATTATTCATTAAAATCAGTTCAGCCAACAGAATTTTGTAAAATATTACAAAAAGAAAAATACATATTACAAAAAAATATTTTCAAAATAAAGACAAATATGACATATATTTGGGTTTGGTAGGGTTTTTAGGTACAAAGTTGTTGTTTTGTTTTGTTTTGTTTTAGCCATTAGTCAGTTATAATAAGTATAAATACAATTCTGTATTTAGATTCCTATCCCATTTCAATGCTCCTTTATCAAAGATAAATTAGAATATATTCTTTAAAATACTCCAAATTAGTCCAACTTAAATACTCAACATGTTCAATAAGTACCTAAATTGGCCATAAAACTAATACATATATTCAAAATGAAAACATAATCCAAAATGTTCTTACCATGTCCACACCAACAAAATATCCTAAGCTCTCTTTTCCCGGCAAAACATCACAGAATATAACTGTTCCAGATTCTATAGTTTCTCCAACCTTCAAAGAAACTCTGGAGTTTATTTCCAAAGGGGGAAGTTCAACCTGCATTGTGTCCACTGGACCTGCATAATCACTTTCCAGTCCATTGTCGTCATCTTCTATGATTTCTAGCTTGTCCAATGCAACGAATACTCCACAATCTTCATCACACTGAAAAAGCTGTTTCCCTTGATATACCCCATCAGTGAAACCTTGACCACGACCTTCTTCCTAGTTTTTAAGAGATTTTTTTAAAAAATAAAGAAAAATTATCCACAGGAAAAAGGATCTATCCAAGGGATTTCAGGGAAAGTACTTTGGAAAAATTCTAAACAATACATATAAGAAATATAATGATTAGCAGTTATTGCTGGATTTAGGATGTTTAAAACATAAGGAAAAAGGTAAATCTGATGCTGAAATAAAATTACCTGACAATTTCAAATTATAATTAGATAATGAGAGAGTTGGGCTGGATTCTCTATCAGGGTTCAAACATTACTTTTGTCATGAAAAGAAAAGTTTACTTTAACAGCAATGTTAGCTCAATTATTGAGCACTTACTACATCCCAGCCACTGTGCTAAATCCTGTATCAATATCAAAATAACACTTCAAGTTGTATACTATTATCACCACCTTAGCGAGGGGACACAGATTTAGAGAAGATAAGTAGGTTGGTTAAGTCCAGCTAATAAACGGCATAACCAGCAACTGAGCCTCCAATTTTTTTTAGGTTATAAAGTTAAATCAAGAAAATAAGCCATGAAATTCTAGTCCCAAGAATGTCAAAATGTACTTTACATTTAAGATCTTGAAAATTATATTAAATATGGAAACATTCAGAGTTCTTGGGCCTCTTGCCAGTAGAAACAATGTCCAAGTTGATTTCACATTACCAGAGACAACTATAAGCAAGTTTAAGTTGTTGCAATTTATTTTTTAAAAATCTTATATCTAAATTGTCATCACTTAATAGCACATATTAAAGAAGTGAGAAACGTATAGACAATGTCACAAGGTCATAAACAATTTCTGAAGCAATTATAATTAATGTTCACTTTTTAATATAAACAATGTTAATATCTCTTAGATAAGAAAGTCTGTAATAACTATGTGATCTATTTGTATGTTCCTACTACAATAGGCAGTTTTTAATAGTTTCCAAGCATAATGCTTGCATCATCTCAATTCAACATTAAAAAGTAAATCCCGGGGCTGGAGGCACAGCTCAGTGGTGGAACATGTACCTAGCTAGCATGCACAAGACCCTGGGTTTGCTCCCCAGCCCTACATACATAGATAAATAGTAAATCCTAAAGATCATGAATATTAAAAATTACTGAAGACTTTGGGAAAACTTATTTTGTGTTTAAAGAGGAAAAATACATAGGTGCACACAAACATATATAGACACAAATACACATACATGCATACAGCCCACTAAAATGGTTTGTCAAACTTACCAGCAATTCTACTCCAAAGAATATCCCCGACACCGTCCTCTCTGCTAATAAGGGTCCTCTGAAGCGCACAACTCCTGGAAATTTCTCTTCCCCAGATCGCAGCTGCACTTTCACAGGGCACCCCACATCTACCTGGAGGCCTTTACTTAGTCTGCTTCTGTTTTTAAACAAGCTGAGCCTCTCCTCACAGTTGGTTATTGCCAACAGTAACTCTGTGAACTTTTCGTTTATTTCTACAACATCCTTTTCGTCAACAAACAGAACTGCATGAGGTTGCTCTAGGATTTTTAATCCAATCTGATTTTTCTTGCCTTTGGCAGAAGGAATTCTTGAATGCCCCACAGAGCGGTCTTGGATATACTGTCCTATACTCCCCTTTGGTACTTTAAGGAGCTTTTGTGTCTGTTTGTCTGTAACACTGCATTCTTGAAGAAGCAAATAAAAAATCCGCTCTTCCCAATAGGGTGAAATAACTTTTTCTTGGCTCCATAAGCCTGAACTCATCGTGATAGTAACTTCAGAACACTAGCTCAAAAAAGGGACCACTAGTAAGTTTGTTGTAAAATTGCAAAAAATAAATTCACTGGCAGTCCCAAAGTATGTGTTTTGCAATTTGGTGTCCATGCTGTAAAAAGACAGCAAATCAATGCCTGGTGAACAAGCAAAAATAAACTTTAGACTTCATTTTACATAACCTAAAATTAAGTTTAAAGGCTTTTAAAATTTTTAGTTGACTAATACACACACACGAAATAGTTCCAAAAATACCTAAAAGGGATAAAAAACATATATAACTTGTATCTACTTCAACTGTAATATTTAATTAAGGAAATCCAATTGTAAAGTACCTTCAAAGACAATGTAATAATGATTGTTTCCAAACCTTTGAAATTTATAAAACCAGATTCTAGCAAAAATTTTAAAGGTTGTCCTCATATATGTATTCTGACATTTTTAAACTTAAAAAGCTTTTTCTTTTTTTTTTTTTTTTTGGAGACAGGGTCTTGCTGTATAGTCTAGGTTGGCCTTGAACTCACTATGTAGCCCAGGCTAGCCTTGAAATCGTGACAATCCTCCTGCCTTAGCCTCCTGAGTGCTGGGATTATAGGCATGCCCCACCACATCAGCAAAAGTAGCAATTTTAATGGATTCTGCCTAACTTAAATGGATAAGCTGCTGCATTTGAGCAAAACACACATAAATCTTATAAATAAAAAGGTTATCATTTCTGAACATAGTTTAAATTAAAATTTACACATTAAAAGTTGAACATCTTTTATAATAAAAATGTAGTATCACATTCTTAAACTGTAACCACAATTCATTTATCTATTTTAGTAATGGAACATTTTACTTCTGACTCAATTTCATTTTCTTAATCTTATACACTTTGTTTTTAGACAGGCAAATACTAATCATATTCATCAGTTATCATTTAATTTCTCACAATCACAAATATCAGATATTATCTCATTAAAGATTTTTGTAGCATCAAAACTCAGACTATGTAACAAAGACATTCAATTTCAGTATAGTGATACTGAATTGTAGATGTTTCTATCAAATACAAAGTGTTTTTATAGCACTATTTTAACTGTATCCAATGAAGAAATACATAAAAGATTTCTTTTTCAACTTAAAATTTTCACTTGAAATTTTTACAAAAATAATTTTTCACAATGAAGTAGCCTTTCTCAAGCCTGCTTTAATAGATGGTTAAAAACTAGACAATGTCATTCATTCAAATTGAGGACTTCATTATTTTAACAAATTATTTTGCTGAAAATAATAGCTCATATGTATTCTCTGTCACAAGAATGTGGTTATTTGGTTTCTAAACACAGTATTTATTTCATTTTTATTTGAGATGGAGGTATCCATTTCCATTAACCTGGCTAAAAGCAACAACTGATATCATTATCATATTTATTCATGTTATTCTTAAAGAATAAACACCTCTAAAACCAAAGAACCAAACTTAACTTTAGTCATTTAACTTAGTGATCAAAAAAGCTGGTAAATCTATACACAGAGTAACATTTCTTTTAGAAAGCATCATTTGGTAATGAAGTGTTCCATTATGGTAAAGTTTTTACAAGACTGATCCTCTGCTATCCAAAATGAGACACGCAAGTTACCTAAGACAGGGTGAGAGTCTGGCACCCTTCAAACCAACAATGCTGAAGTACTTGTGTCATAACTTGCAAGGACACAAGCAAAGGCAGGTAAATGAAGGGTGTCTCTTTTGTCTTCTTTTTTTTTTTATAATGTGTTTGCTTTAATTCCACTTGAGGGCACTGTCTACTTCAGCTGGAATGGAATCAATTTATATCCACCACTTACATAAGACACCTGTGGACACCTCACTCTTGGCACCATATAAACAAAACCCCTTAAAAGGCTGCTTAAACAATTAGCGAAGCCCTTAATTTGGCTCTGTGCCCTTCAAGTACCAAAATGAAGTGTTTGGCTTTTTTTCTTTTTACTAAAATGCTTTTAAAATGCCAGCACTTTTCAACAAGGATATTATTTTTTCTTGGTCACTGAATTATCATTAGGAATATACATTATTATGTGTGACTCTAAATATGGAAGGCTCCTTGTTACTTTGTTACAAGGCTTTAGGTAATGCTTTCTGCGCTCTTGTGCCTGCTTTCTATACATCTACTGTCCACAGTTCTCTCTTGCAATCAGCCATTTTCTGTGGTTTCCTGTAGCATGCATTTGACTCTCTTTACAGCCTTGTTGCTTTCCTACTTATTGCTTCTGAACAGGTCTGAGAAGCCAGATAATAAGATATGTTTATTTACAAAAAGCAAAGCAATAATAGCGAAAAAGAGGAAAACATAAATTCTGGAAGAGTCTTTAGGATAAAGTACATAAGCCATAATGCAGAGATACTATTTTGTTTGCTTCCAGAAGGCTTAAGTAGTCCAAAAGCAACATCCAGAACAGTGACCAAGAACCAAGAACAGTCTAGGTTCTTTCTAAAATGTACTATATTTTTTGGCCAAAAATTTCTCTAAAGGATAAAGCAATTCTATTTTCAAAAGAAATTCTTTTTGTAAATTTCTAAACACGGTTACCTTCAAATTAAAATCAGAACCTTCTCTGAATCTTAGTCATTATTTATATGCTAATAATTTCTACTCTGTTGGTTCTCTAACATAACAATTCATTTCACAATTTAAAGTAAAAACCATAAGTGGAATAAAATATTATCAAGACAAAACTAAATTATTATATGTAATACATTGGGACACCATATTTTAAATAACTTTGATCACAAAATTGCTTTTTGTAGCTTACTTAACGGCAGCAATCCACAGTGAAAACTGATATAACTAGCTGGTTTATAAAAAGGTGGATGGCAATAATTAGTAGTTTTCAAGTACCATTTTTCAACCACGAACTACACAAGGTGTAGTAACTTTTTTGCTACCTTCCAATAGAACAAGCAGGAATGAGCTTAGAGTCAATAGGATGGGTCACGTTAGACAACTAGTACAGCCAAAGCAAAAGTTATAAAATATTTAAAAAGCATTATCCAAAAATAAAAAGCATGTGACCTTTCCTCTTTTAGAAAGAACACATTAAGAATAGGTTTGAAACTATCATGTTAAAAATTAATTCTCTTTTTTGCAACTCACAGAGAAAGTTGAGCGGGGAACATCATGGCCCTAGTCTAGAGATATGCATGAAGATAAATTTAATGATTAATATTCTCAAATATCAGTATTACAACAGAACTATGCTAATACATATTTTTTCCCACTGAATATAATGAATGAATACAATGTCAACATTATTCTTTGTGTGTGTGACAGACAGGGTCTCGCTTTGTAGTGCAGGCTGGCCACGAACTCACTATGTAGCCCAGGCTGGCTTTGAACTCATGGCAATCCTCCCGCCTCAGCTTCCCAAGTCCTGGGATTATAGGACTGCACCACCACACCTGGCAACAATATTCTTTCAGAGGGCTATCCACAACAGTTAAAGTCAAGATGACCAAGCAGTAAAACTGGCTGAACATAAAGGAAAAAGATGTAAATCCCATTGTAAATGAGTTCTTACCAATTAGGAAGGTTGGTTTATAGGTTTAGTATTTTCGTGCACTCGGTTCAGTGTTAGACACTGAAAAATACAGAAGCTTTAAGATCAGATTACTGCCTTCAACAAATCATCCCATTTCACCCAGCCTCTCCCTTTAAGCAAAGATCACAAGAGCAGTAAGACAACCCAAGGAACAAGCACAGTCAAATTCAAAATCAGGATAGTGTGGTTGGGGAGGGGGTCAGTGTGAAGAGAGAAATTTTCACTTGTATTCTCTTATTACTTTGTATTCTCTTATTACTTTGCAGGTGGAGTCACTTTGAGGGTGAGCACATCACAAATGACTCATCTAAATACTACCTTATTTCAGGCTGGATAAGTGAGTGATCATGAATATCCTGATAATTACTGTAAAGTACTGAATGAAGATACCGAAGAGTTGCAATATTTAAGCTTAAAAAGCATGCTGAATGGAAGGGCTTTCTTTTGAGAACACTGAAGATGGGGAACAATTCACTGTCACACAGATCTGAAATCATGTCTGGTTATCTGAGCTTATTGATGGTCTGGATTCAGATTAAAAGGGGATTTAACTGCATTACAATAAAACCATTAAACCAAGATGAAGAGCACAAATTGATCAATTTCCTATGAATGAAATGGAAAGACGATCAAGAAATAAGTCTTACACAAAAAATTATTAAAGATCAGAATTGCCAAGTTACATGTGGTACAAATGATCATTAGATACATAAAATGGACAATGGGTAACTTATCTAGAAGATACAGTATAATTTTGATGCTCAAGTTATCAGGTGATACCATTCATAAGAACTTCACAGACAGATGCAATTCCAGAACTCCTGGCATCTCCTGAGATATCCTGCTTGTTCTAAATACCACAGGAAGCTACCTAAATCAGAATAAAAATTACCATACTAAAATATTGCCCCAAATTACAAATGGCAAAGAGGTAGGAAGGTCAGCATGAACACCCAAGAAAGAAGACAACTGAGCCTTTTTCCAAATGCTTCTAGATAGCAACAATGATTACCATTTTAAGAAAGAACATCTCTCAGTAAAAGAACAAGTTGTTATATTCTTATAGAGCTAAACAGAAATATAAAGATTCCAGAATCAGACTGGCTCGGTTTTAATATTCCTCACAAGTACACAGTCCCTAAAACAAGTGGGATTTATAAGGTTTTTATTTTTAAAAAGTGCTCTTGAAGCTGCATGTTCATCTCAGAAGGATAAGGAACACTGTTCTCTCACTGAGTTAAACCTAGCTATTTCACTCCCAAGCTGCGAATTCCCCATTCCCACTTCCTTGTACTTCCAGGGCCCAGACCAGAAACTTCGTTAACTCAATGATAATGAAAACCAAAATGTCATATCATCCTAACTGCCAGAAGCTTCCTCCAGGTTAAAAAAGAAAGACTCAGTAGTTGGGAGTATTTAATGATTTTTGCCTAAAATATCATTATTTCTGGATAAATGATCAATGTCCACACTACTTCACTGCTGATCAAGGAAAATTTCACAATTATGAAATGAAGTTGTTTTGAGACTCATTTGAAACTAGCTTCCTAGAACTCACACCATGCATGACTCTCATAAATTCTGCATAAACAATGTAAAAACCCCTGATGAATTTAAGATCACCATGTGAAAATCAGGAGCAAACTAAAATAATTTGATGAATAGGATTACTCTTCTCTGTTCTTTATTAAAGACTTCCTTAAATCAAATGGAACCACGGCTTTGGCATGTCAGACCACAGAAATCACTGCTGCCAGCGTCGGTTGTTTTATATAACAGGTGGCCTGGCCTTACAAGTACCTCAAAAAAGTTACCACCCAAAACAAGCCTTCTTCACAAGAATACATTAAAATTTTGCAGCAGAACGGCTGAGAATGTTCTGGGTATTATCAACATTCAGAGTACATGAACTTCAGTGAGAATTTCCAGCAAATCATTTTCTCTTAACACTGTTCTACTTTAAATCCACCCACTACCCAGTGGGGAATAGCAGGCTAAATTCTTTGGTCCATTCAACCTACTTGGGGCATGAGGGGGTGTGCAGAAAACCAACACTTGAATCAGCACCCTCTTGAGGCCTGGGTTTTTCTCTGGCAGCCTATGATGACAAAATGAGCAATCTTATTCCGATCCCTAATTAGCACCAATTCAAAAGCAAGGTATGAATGCTCCTTAGCTTAGCGAAGGATACAACTTTCCAGGGAAAACTGGGGAGGGGAAGGGATGATGAGGATTTGGAGACTACAAGGCCACAAGCTTGGTGACTGGATGATGACAACCACCCTAAAACACGCAAATGCCAAGGAGTGGAATAGAAAAGCTGCCAAGTACACGAATAACCGGGTAGCTGACCCGGCTGAGCATCAAATTCAAGAATACCCTCTCCCTCCAAGACTTCAATTTCCCCAGAGATCGGTAATAGATAATAAAAACCAAAAACAGAAAGGAAAAAAGAATGCTTGTCTGAGCAGGGCACACCTTTCAACTAAAGTACTCTGAGTTGTGTAAAAACCTGCCTCACCCTGGGAAGGGGGAAACTGAAAGAAAAAGCGGAACACGCCATTAAGGAGACCAGAACCCTGACTTGCTCTTCCTGGATGGACGCAGCAAACATCCCCCCAAAACCCTAACCCTAACCGATCCACACGCCGCACGGAACAACACGAGACATTACAACCTGGGGCTCTTGGTGCCTACGGGGGCCGTCAGGAGTCAGCCAGCAGTCCGTGCCTCAGTTTCCCCATCTGTAAATGGCTGGCGGTAAGGATGGAGACTGAGTCCAGCGCTGCTTCCACCTAGCCCTCTCTCTCCCGGGGTCCCAGCGGCGGCGACCACGCTCCCACGGACTCTGGAGCCCTCGCGGGAAGGCTCTGGGGTGGGGAAGTCGAGCTGACGTCACGGGCTCAGCACCCCACGACCCCGGCTAGCTCGGGCGGTTCGGGGCAACTAACGGGCAGGCGCCCAGGCCCGCCGGTCGCCGCGACGGCTCGAGGCGCCCTGGGGCCGTGAGGGGGGCCCAAAGGGTCTAGCAGCCCGCCGCTCGGCCCCGGCTCACTCACCCACCACAGGCAGTGGGGCGTCGCGGCCCGCCCTGCCTCCCCTCCCGCGTCGCGGGCCAGCCCGGCACCCCACACCCACCGCCCTAGTATTTACCTCCGACGCGCGGCCCCCGCGCAGCCGAACCTGCTACCTGGGCCCGCCCCCACCTGCCCCGCCTCCGAGCCGCCAGGGAGAGGGAGGGAACAGAGGGGGCGGAGCCAACAGCCGCGCTAACCAGTCGCAGCCCGAGTTACGTTCCTCCGCGCACTCTGATTGGGTCTGTCCGTGACCTTCATCCAATAGCTGCCGGCGAGGCGCCGGCTGTAGGGACTTTCCGCTCCTTCAAGCTCGGTGGAGCCTAAGGGAAAAGCAGAGGGGAGGGGCGGGGAAGAGCCAAATGGGGGCGGGGAACCCTGGCTGATTGGACCAAAGCTTGGGTAGACGCGTCACCATTGGCTGGTATGGGGCCGGGGCGGGGCGCTACGCTCTCCTAGCTCCGCCTCCCATGCGCGCGTCCTGGCTCATGCCTTAGCTGTCAAAACTGGGGTGGGAAGAAGTCCAGACGCAAGCTGGGAATAGTTTTCCAGGATTTCAAGAAAGAGCAAAGCTTAAGAATCACACCTAAGATGGAACCTTCAGCTCTCTCATTTAGTTGCCGCTTGAGATGGAGAAGTCATAGCCGCGCTGCGCCTCAATTTTCACATCTGTAAAGTGGGAATCTTATAATAGTACCACCTGTCTTACAGGATGGGTGTGCAATGCCGTATTCAAGTTCCTGCCACTCAATAGAGGTTAAAGCTCTTCCCCTCGGAAGTGGCCTGGGAACCCTGCCGTTTCTGAACCTCTGCTGCCACCTATCCCAGTCTGAAAGGGAGGTTTTCTAAGGATGGTGAAGAAAGTGTTTCCGCGCGCTACCTCACTCAGCCCTGCAACCCTGGCCACCAGCCAGGACATGGGGTGTAGTTAAGGAGCTTTCAATTAGAATAGGAGGCTTCTGATTCCCAAAAGTGCTCAAAATATTTAAGGAAATGCTTTTTATAATCAGCCCCAGAGCTTTGAAGTGCGCCTTCCTGCACTGGATACTCTCGTTAATTAATTCCTTCTCCTTTGACATTTTAAGTACTAATTATGGGGGACGGTGATTAATACTGAGGGAGCAGGAGGGGGGGTGTGTGTGTGTTTAATGACACAAATTTCGCCAATGGAAAGTGACATGCTTCTGAAGATCCGGGGAATTTAAACCAATGAGTACATTAGTCACATGAGTGATTACTGAGAGTAGCCCTAAACAGACCACTATTCTTCCTTGCTATAATCACAAAATTAAGTGAACATCTTTTGAAAACCTTAGCTTCAGTCGACTCTTGTCTTTCCTTAGTCCATCCTGAACCTGTTTCTCGAGCTTCCTGAACATCCTCCAGAAGGAAACAATATGATGGGAAACACCAGGCCTGGCTCATAGCATGCCCTTAGGGAAAGCCATTACCCTCTAGAACTAGATTCGCTAATGAGCTAAGACTCTGAGATCACACTCTGGCTGTCTGGGAGAAAACATCAGCCTGAAGATCGCTTTTGCTCAGCCCATATATTAAGGATGAGGAAGAAGAAGAAGCAAAGGTGAAGAAGAGATTTTTGAATACTTTAAACAAAGTAAGCATCCTCACTTTCTCCAGTTTGCCACACTCCTCACCGTTCCCTATTTTATGGCCTTGAACCACTTTTTCTTCTTGGCCCCTGAAGGCATTTGAGTTTCCCACCCAGACTAAAGCACCTTTCCCGTCTTTTCTGACGATGGCCTCAGGTGCTGCTGACTCTGCTGTAATAGGGCTTCCTTCCCCACCAACAGTGGTCAGATACCTTGCTCAGCTCCAGGCACCCCCGCATGTTTACTGAATCAGTGTCTTCTTTCAAGAGATTGGTGTTGAATCCAAACCAGACAAACAGGCTTGTCTCAATTACCATCTTAAATGAGTTGGTAATGGCTGCCTAGAATTGTGTGTTGGTGACAGTTCTGAAGCTCACAGGCAAGAGAGACCTGCCAGGTGTGAGGCAGTAGGATAGTGTCATAGTACTATTTATTATTTCCAGTGCTTCATCACCCAGCTTCTCATTTTACAGAAGGGCGATTAGAGGTCCAGGGGAAGGGCTGAGACCCAGATTCTCCTGATTCCAAACTAGGGCTCTTCCCACCTCTTTAAATGAATTCTCCAACTGAAACACTCATCCTCTCTGCCTTCCAAATCCTCCCTTCATGTAGAGCCCAGCCAAAGCCCTGCCTCTTCCAGGGGTTTTTCCAGATTTTTCCAGCCCCCATGAATCTCCTCTGCCTCTCCACATCCTCTCAGCCTGTCATACCCAGCTGGGCCCTGGGCTCAGCCTGGCAACTGGTGGTTGAGTTACTGAGCAGCTACCAAGAAATCAAGCAGTGGACAAAGGAGATGCCACCCATGCCTCTAGCAAGATAGGTCGATTTTAAACAACTAATTACATAATTGCTTTCCTAGTTACAGGCAAGGTGAGCTCAGAAGAACATCTCTGAGCTTGCCTAATTGGAGGGGGGCATTCAGAGAAGGCCTGGTGAGGAAGCCACCTTTCAGAAGAGACAGGAAAGATGCTGGCAGTCGGGGATGAGGGAGAGCACTCCAGACAAAGGGAACAGGAAAGTGCATGACATGTTGAAGGATCTGAAAAAGGCAGGCCACAGGCTGTGTGATGCAACAGGGAGCTGGAAACCAGAGCCAGGCTGGCCTTCACCCCAAGAGCAGTGGAACTTTTTGAAGAATTTTTAGCAAGGTAGTGAATGTGACTTGAACTGTCTTGCCCCCTTATTGCACAGGATCCCAACAAAAAAGCAATGGAATGGAATGGAAATGGAACAGAATGGAACGGAACGGAATGGAATAGAATGGAGCCAAGTTCCCAGGAGACTAGTAGAAGCCTGTGACTTTAACAGAGTCAAGACTCAAGCACACCTTAGTATCGATTGACATGGTTCTGGATTAGGTCCCACCCCATCTTCCTTCCCAGTAGCTACCATAGGCTACTTCCTCCTTCCAGCCTCACCAAATTCTGTTTATTTCATACTTTACTGCCCACTCCACATTTCCACTGGGGACAGCCCAAAGTGAAGGCCTGATGTTCCCCACGTCCATTGTAATCCTTCTGTCTTCTTCCTCTCAGTGAATGGCAGCTCCCCATTCTTCACCCAGCCTCCCATGGTTCCAGGCATTGTCCTATCATTCCTATAAAGCTGGGCACTCAGAACAGCTCTGTGCCAAGGGGCTACCTGGGGCAGGCAAGGATAGAGTACCAATGCTTTCTCCATAGTGACCCCACAAGACATCCTGATCAACAGATGAGTTGGTAGTTCCCCAGCTGAGAGATGTGCTCATCTCTCAGAAAGGGAAACCCTCGGTGCAACTGAACATTCTGTCTCAGGGCTTTTACTCTGGTCACCTAAAAGCTCTTTTTGATAAGATAAAAAGGGATTATTTAATCATCTTTAAACTAATCCTGCTGAACTATAAACCCATGCTCTGCTGTCTGAACTATGTGCTGTTATCAGTGGCAATTTCTTTGTGTAATTTTAAAAACACACAGAGAAAAGGGCCTTAATGCTCATCAAGACCTTTATGCTACATTTGGAATCTCATTTTGGGCAGCTGATGCACTAGGAACAGTCCCATATCCAGCAAAACTTTTTTCCTTTCAGAAAGAGATACTAAGTGTTAGAGGAAAAGTGTTTCATTCTTATGATTTCTTATGAAATTCTTTAGATTTTTTGCTCCCTTTAGGAAGAGTGGATTCTCAGTGAACAAGTATTTATTGAGCACCTATTATGTGCCAGGCACCCTTTGGGACTCTGAGGGCTCTGCAGTAACTGAGCCAATATTCTAGGGGAAGTGAGTTAGCTTTCAGTCACACAAAATACCTGAGAAAATCAATTTATAAGAAGGAAGGGTTTCTTTTCGCTCATGGTTTCAGAGGTTGCAGTCCATGGTCACTTGGCCCTGTTGCTCTGGCCTGTGGTAGCACAGTATATCATGGTAAGAGCACATGGTAGAGGAAGGTGCTTATCTCATGGCAGGGGGGGCAGTCCCCATATCCCCTTTAAGGCACATTCATAATGACCTAACTTCTTTCAATCATCTAAAGGTTCCACCACCTCCTATTAGCACCCCAGGCTGGCAACCAAGATTAAATACTTGGGGCTTGAGGGATACTCCAGATCCAAACAAACTACAGCAGAAAGGAAGAAAGAAATGTAGATCAGGTCATGTACACCAAGAAGACACTATTAAGCAGATTAGGGGAGAAAATAGTGGCTGGGGATGGATAAATTGTTCAGGAAGGATTTGCTCAACATTTGACATTTGATCAAAGACCTGAAGACCCACATTTCTGGGGTGTATTCATTTCAGTGTCCTGTTTCAGGACTACAGAGAAGAAGGGAGGGATGGAAAACATTTGGATTGATGGGGTTTTTTCTTCTGGGATGATGGTGAATATATTTAAAGTCTGAGGTTATTTTGAAAACTCTCCTGCTCTAACACTTTGCTATTCTGCACATAAAAATTATGTACTTTTAGCCACAAAACTGCACCCTGCTCCTCGATAAAGCACTGCTCAGGAGCACATACCTTTCAGGACCTCCCTATCAAGAGACTCTTGAGAGTAAGACTCCTGGTTCCCTGGTTACATATATAGGCTCAGAATGGTTTGCTGGTGCCTGGACTTCTGAAAGTCATGGAACTTCCACTCTCAATTCTGCTGTAATCACATACCAAGATGTCAGAGTCCCCCTTGCCCCTTCTTTCTCCATAATCTCTCCCTGGGTTACATCATCCAGGCCCAAGGTTCCCATGCCCATTTTGATGCTGAGAATGCCTGTGCCATTATCTCTAGCAGTGATCTATGTGGGCCCCAGGCTCACACTAATATAAATAGTACAATTGGGGCTACAGGGCCACTCCTCTCCACTCACCTGAACTGGGCAGTGTCCCAGGGCCAACCTTCCCCTCAAACTTTGTCCTTAGGCTTACCACTCAGAGGCAGATATAAGAAAAACAAAGACCCCTGAGCCTGCCCTAGAATATTCTGAAACCCCAAACCTGGACCCATGCATACCAGATCTTCCTGCATGATCTACAGTAACCTCTCTTCACTTGGAGCTCACTGAAGGTCATGCATATGGATTCTATCTCATATATCCAATTATAACAGAGTGAATTATGGGAAAGGACATGTGTGATAGATACAGCTATCATGACTCAGCACCCTGTCAATCACATTGTCAATCAGTTGTCAAGCATGCTCTGGAAGACCCAATAGGAGGAGCCCTAGACCCAGCCCAACATTTAAAATTCTTAAACCCAATGCCCTCAAGCTCTCCTGCCATTTTCCTTTCTGCTAGCTCAGCCCGCTCACTCTGAGTGTACTGTCACCTGATTAAAACTTTGCTGCTTTTTCCTTACCATTGCATGCCATGTCCAATTCTTTGCTCATCACACACAAGAACCTAAGAACACACAAGAACCTAGGAACCCACCCGCACCTGCATCACCCATAGTAACAACACCATAACTTGACATCTCCACTTAGGCGTCTCAAATTTGACAATCCAAAAAAGAAGAACTTCTCCCTTCCAAACTTGTTTCCTACCCTTGGCCCCAGCCCCCAGATACTCAAGTCAGAAATCCAGGAGTCATCCTTGATTCTTCCCGTTCTCACTCATCCAATCCATCTCTAAGTCCTTGGGAATCCACCTCCAGGACATCTCTGGAATCTGTCCTCCCTCCTCCACCTCCATCCAGGACCTGAGCCTGGCCCACTGCCCCTCACCTGCCACAGTACCTAGGCAGCCTCCCCACTTGCTCTTCCCCATCTCCACCTGCACTCCAGTCCCAACTCCACCCAGAAGCAAGGAGATCTTCAGCAAATGTAAACCAGGCCACATATTCCCTGCTGAGAATCCTCTGACAGCTTGCCTGTCTTCTAAGATCAAGACCACATTCTCGGCATGGCCTCCTGAGCCCCTGAAGAACTGGCCCTGCCTACCTCTGCTAACCGTCTATTAACAACTCCACTTAGCTCCCTGCACACATACATTAGTTTCCTATGATTGCTATAACAAACTACCACAAAAGGGACACAAATAATTGTCCAAAGGGGAATGTACCCAAAGCCAGTAGGACAATGCTCCCTCAGAGGCTCTAGGGGAGACTCTGTTTCCCTGCCTCTTCCAGCTTCCAGAGCTGTGTTCCTTGACTCCTGGCCCCTTCCCCTACTCCAAAGCCAGCAGCATGGCCTCCTGCTTCAGTGATCACAGTCCTTGTCCTGTGTCAAATGTCCCTTTGCTTCTCTCTTATAAGGACCGTTGTGACTGTATTGAGGACCTACAAGATAATCCAGGATCATCTCCCATCTCCATATCCTTGAATTAATCACACCTGCAAAGTCCTGCCGTGTAAGGTAACCTTCATAGGTCCCAGAGACGAGGGCCTGGATAGCTTTGAGGGCCATAATTCAGCCTGCCACGCATACCAAGCTCTTTCCCATGACAGGATTACATACCTCTGACTCTGTGACTGTAATGCTCTCCCCACTCACTCAGGGAATGTTCAACCCCCTTCTATCCTTGGGGATACAGCTTCCCTGGCACCTCCTCAGAGAACCTTCTCAGATCAACTCCTCAATAGTCTGGAGACAGTGCCCTCAATTGTGCACATTTGTTTATTTCTATTACGTCAGCTTTCTACTGCTGTTATAAAATACCTGAGACAAACAACTCAAAAAGGAGGAAGATTTATTCTGGCTTACTCTTTCAGAGGTTTCAGCCCATGGTCACTAGGGCCTATTGCTTTGGCCCTGTGGTGACACAGTACATCATGGTGGGAGCATGTGGCAGAGGTGACTGCTCACCTCATGACAGCCAGGAAGTAAAAATAGAGAGAGAGGGGGTTAGGGGTCCCAGTATCTCTGTCCAGGGTGCAACTCCAGTGACCTAACTTCCTTCCTTCCAATAGGCCCCTCCTTCTAAAGGCTCTATCACCTCCTGATAGCACCACAGGCTGATGCCAGGCCTTCAACACATGGGCCTTTCAGGGACATTCAAGATCAAACCACAATTTCCTTCCTAGTACTTACTACAATGGACCTTTTTATATAGTTTCCAGTGTACTTGTCTTCTGCCTGCCTTTCCCTCTACCCTCACCTAAGCTCTGTGGGGACAGAGACCATGTCTGCTTGTTCATCCACTGGCTGTCCTAACATCACTGGTTAATAAATCATTGCTGCATGACCCTAAGGAAGGTGCATTTACAACCCAACACGGTGCCACACAAGTGGGCTGCTGTGCACTCTTCAGCGAAGGCAGACGCATCTCCACCTGCCCCCCGCTCGCCCACCAGGAACAAGGGCCCAAGCAGAGCAGAACACCAGTTATAGAGCCAATGGACGTCTCCCACACAGGAGCCCAGGTAGACGCCACACATTCAGTGAGCCCAACACACAAAACCTTTCAGGACAGCAGGCTCCACCATGGCCAGGGGCCACCTGAGCCATGGCTCATTAAATGCAGCTAAGAATTGTTTCAGCAAGGCCAGCGTGGGGAACCGCTGGTGGTGGAGGAAAATCACACACAAATCTTCTCTATCTTCTCCTGTTAAAGACTCCTGGAGCTACCTGGGGAAAACTGAGGGAGGTCCAGGGGCCTTTTAACATTTGCTACAGCTTTTCAGTCTGGGCACCACAAGGCTCTCGCACAGTTTAAAAACTCACGCTGGGTTAGACTCTTCCAAGCTGAAGCCAAATGTGTTTTGATTACCAGCCTATTTCTAAGAATTGCTTTTGCCATAAGCAATAAATTACTTGGTTGAGAACATCATTTTCTGCCCTTCAAGTAGAACACTGTGCTTTAAAATTTGACAAGTTTTAGGAATACTTAAAAATGCTTGGTCACAATGAAAACAGCTTTGGTAACTCAATAGTTTTCTCCTCTATGATTATTTATAGCAGAAAGCTCATAGTCAGATTTTCTATAAAAATAACCTGGGAGAATATAACAAAGCAGTTTACAAATATTAACAGTTTTCACATATAATAATATGTAAAGTAATACAGGTGCAGCACCTGACATTATAAAGTCTTTGACATTTGTTTAGAAGAAAAGATTTGGTTTGGGGCCCTGTAAACTTCCAGCCCCTAACTACATATTCTGAAGCACTCTGCATGAATGAAAGGGAACTGTCTCTCATGGATACGTTTCAGAAGTCTGTTGTCAGAGTTCAGTTCACAGACATCAACCAGAAGCCTAGCGGGGCCATTTGAAATTCTGGCCCAGATTAATTTCAAAAAGCTGCATTTGCACTGGAGCAGTTTCCAAAGGCTTGGCTGAAGAGTAATTGATTTCACTGGAAATAAAGATCCATGTATGATCCCAGCTGGAGCGTGGTCATATTTTTCTTGCAAATCTAGTGTCTTGGGGAACAAAAGACTGCCCTTTGTCTCTTCCAACAATGTCTTAAGCATCAGGAAGGAGAGCAGGATGAGGCGCAGCCCTTCCCAGCATGCATGCCAGGGCTGGGGTCCTATCGGATCTCAGACAGGACGAGTGGAGGCACCAGAGCAGGAATGGCCTGGGTAGGTGACCTAGAAATCGAGAAGGGGCTGATAGCTGCTTCCCGAATTCTCTTCTTCTTCATAAGGGAGGTTGTCTTTCACATGGATCCAGACCTCTATGCCAACAGACACTCTCCCCTCCACCCTCAGGACCCCAGAGGGTCAGGTGGCAACCTCCCCATACTGTGGAGGAGGGGCTGCCCCTCATCTGCATCCCATGGGTGGAGTCTCCAGAAGAACTTGATGGCAGAAGTAGGTTAGGAAAAGTGTTCTTGGGACACTGAGGTACTTCTCTGGTGGAGTAAGGTGACTTCTGGTGCTCCCAGCAAACGAATTCAGCCCTGGATACAACACGGCTGTGCTAGACATAATGCAGCTTCCAGGGTCCAAACCCAGGCTTGCTCACAAACTGAGATGCACACCGACCCAGAAACATCAAAGCAAGAGTCTGGTGTCCCTGTGGCTGAGCTTCTCAATTTCCTCTGGGGAGAAAATGTTGCCTCGGAGCCTATAGGGATAAAGGGAAGAGAGGCTTGACTAGGGACAAAATTAGAGCAGGGCTGTCAAAGGGAAGCTGCACCCTTCAAACCCATGCCAGGGAGGAGCTGGCTTTCTGGGCTTGTGGGAGGGAAGTCAGTGCCATTTTACCCTCTGTCACCCAGGGCAGCTCATGAATCATTCTGAGTGGCGAGCAAGGCTCCATGACTCTGCAGAAAGAGTCTGCAGCACTGGGCCCCCAGCTGGCCACAGACTCCCCAAGGCTGGCCACTCTTTTTCAGGCAACAACCTGATCTGTCAAGAATGCAATGATCAGGTGCTGACGCCCTCCCCACCTCCATGGGCAGGCAACAAGGGACATCAGGGCCCTTAAAATACTGACCTATTACCAGCTTACTCCCTGCACACAAAATGTGACATTTCTTAGGGCTGTGCAATGGTTTAAAAAAACACCCTGGCACCCAGGACCTGATGGCCTTGGAGGCTATGAGGTTACACAACCATACAGAAAGCAAAACCTCTTCAGCCCAGGGCAGATTTTAGAAGTTCTTGCTTTTAACTTCACTATTTGAGATTGACGCTTCCTTCTATTTTGATGTGCTTCTTTGAGGGAGGGACAAGGTCTGCATATTTAAAGCAGGGGTCACAAGCTACCAGGGATAGGCAGGTAAAATACAGGAGAGGAGCCGGGGTACCAGCTCTAGATCAACAGGCCTGGTGGTTTTGCAGCCAGAGGGAACAGGCCTGTCCACCTTAGGAGGGGCCTTCTTTCCCTCCTCTGGCTAACGACTGGCATTGAACATAGGGCTCCAGGGTTGCTGGCTCTTTTAGAAAATCCTAGAATATAGCTCTTTATGGGAATTCTCTTGGTTTTTAAATATTGGTCTCTAGCTCAGTGCCTGAAACATATACATTGACATTTGCTCATGAGACCAGGCAAACACTTTATACTTGTTACCTGGGTGAAAAATAGATTCTTGGAAACAAGGAGGATCAATCTTTTTTTTTTCTTTGAGACAGGGTCTCACTATGTAGCTTGGGCTGGCCTTGAACCCACTAGGTAGCCGAGGCTGGCCTCAAACTCACAGTGATCCTCCTGCCTCAGCCTCCCGAGTACTGGGATTACAAGCATGTGCCACTGTGCCTGAGTAATCTTTGAAGCTGTTTTTTGCAAATGCATGAAGGGCTGTGACTTTCAGTGATCTAGACATGGATAAACCATGGTACAGTCCCTACCCGTGTCACCTCCAGGGTCCAGACCTGCAGAGGGTTGCATACAACATCTCCAGCCTGCGAAGGCGGGTGTACTGCCCAGCAGAGCAGCAGCTGAGTTCAGCAAAGTTTCGGAGTAAATACTTCTGATCTTAAAATGAAAGCATTGGTCCCTGCTTAGAGATGTGAAGCCAGAGCTCTGGATCTATCACAAGCAGAATGACACCAAATGTCAGAGCCAGGAAGGAGCTTAAAAATGCTGCTGTTCCTTTCTCCACTCATCCTATTTTACAGACAGGAAACAGGCTCAGAGAAGGACATGGGTTTTCCCAGGGACCTTACCAAACTTCCCGGATGGTGTTGTTGCTTTCAAGGGCCTGCAGGAGGGCTTCTGCACCCCGCAAGGTGACGCTGTTGTTGGAGAGCCTAGAGAAGAGGATGGAACAGGAGCTTCAGAGATGCTGGGTTTCCCCCTGGAGCTTGTGCAGTTACAGCAGCCTTACTGGAGCCCGCCTCCCCGCTGGAGACGGCTCTCTCTTGACTGAGGCTCAGTGAACGCATCCCTCTCTTCCATTCACCAGATCAGTCGATCCAATCAAGCAGCCCTTGGTTAAGTACCTATACTTTAGTGCCAGCATTCAAATCCAACCTACAGCACTTCCTTTTTGATCTTAAGCAAATTTATCTCAATATCCTCATCTGTAAAATGGGCCTGAAAGAGCACTCGGCTTATGGCGTGTAAGAATTGAGCAAAGAATGGCATCGTTAAAGCACTCAGCACAGTAGCTAACTGGCAGGAAATAATCAGCAAACAGCAATATTTTCATAGGAGGGGTCTCAGGTCGCACAGGGCCACAGGTTAGAGACAACAGGAGGCTGGCGTTGGGAGGGGAGGTGGGTTACGGTCAGGGAGGGCAGGGGAAGAGCCCTGGGTTTCCTGTGCTGCCCTTTTGCTTGTAGCTTTGCCTTCCAGCAATGTCCACTTCCTGCCTTCCCTCCCTCCAGTGTAGGCGCTTCCTTCACACTGACCCTAAGACAATGCCAAGAACAATGGCCAATATTTTCCAGGCCTTTGCAATGCCAGCTTGACACCTACACAGTGAATATCCCAACCCCGTGAGGAAGCGCCAGTCACCTCCACTGACACTCAAGGCAACTGAGGCACGAATCCAGGGAGAAACAGCTGCAATAGGGGAGCAGGGATCTGAACCCAGGCCGTCTGGCTGCAGGGCCTGGGCTCTAACCAACACTTGGCAGAGACGAAAACTAGAAAAAGAAAGAGGTGGGCATTTCTCTTTCTTTAACAGCATATCAGCAGCTTGGTTTTTATGGGAAACACTGGGGGATGATATTGTTCAGGATGCTGAATAATAAGGCTGGCAACAACCCCCACCCCCACCACTGCCTGGCATCTGCTGGGGTCGAGTGGGTAAGTCTGTGGCAGTGAGGGAGGACAAGCTTGCCACACTCACACCTGGCCGGGCCCCTGTGTGCAAAGCTGTCATCCAGCTCAGACAAATCCTGGCTTCGCCCAGGCCTCCAGCCCATTTGCACCCAAGTGCCATGCGGAAGTGTTTTCCCCAAACATTGGCAACTCCCTACCCCCTGCAAAGCAACACAAACACATGTCATCAGAGCGGATGGCGGTCTGGCAGCAAGGCTGACAGGCACTCAGAGGCAGCTGTCTGCCTGTCTCTGGAGGCAAGTGTGTTCCTCAGGCCACATTTGCCAGGGCAGATGCCACCTTCCTCCAGCAAAAGGAGCCATCCATGGTGCCCTGCGGCCCCGTGAAGTGAGACCTCTGGTATCACCCTCGGAGAGCACCGACACAGCCCGTGATGGCCACGAGGTGGGCTCCTGTCACATCCACTGCCCTCTTCTGTGGCACAGATCCCTGGCCAGAGTCCACCACCATAGAAGGCCTCAGCGTGCCAACCCCAGCCCTGGTGCTGTCTGGCTCTCCAGCTCCTGTACCTGCAGGGCCCCAAGCTCCTGTCCCTTCGGCCAGGCCTCTCTGCTGCATAAGTCTAATCCAAGCTTCCTCTTCTCCCATCGGGACAACTAAAGGGGCTCCTGCTTGGTTTCTGTGTCCCCTTCCCCTTTCTCCATTCTGTCCACACAAAGAGACAAAAATGATCCTCTGTGTTGTAAGCCAGAGTACACAGCTATCCTGATGAGAACCCTCTGAAGGTCTCCCACTGCCCTTAGAGTAGAACCCCAAGTCATTCCTGGGGCTCTGAGGCTCTGTTACAGTCCAATGGCAGGGCTCTTTCTATTCTGAAATCACCACACCTGGGTCTGCCCAGGCCCTTTGCACTTGCTGTTCCATCCACCCACCTGGGACGTGCTCGCCTGAGACCTCTGCATGGCGGCCTCCTCTTGTCCATTAGGTTCCAACTCAAATGCCACCTCTCAAGAGAGGCCTTGCTGAACCAGCAGCAACCCCACTCTCTCCATGTCACGTCTCCTCTTGAACCCGAAATGACCTTATTTGTTTGCTGGTTTGTCATCTGTCTCCCCAGTCAGAATTTAAGAGCTGGGTGGGTGGCGGCCTGCTCTGTCCTTTATAGCTTGCCACCCTCAGTGCCCCAAACAGTGCCTGTCATAGAGTGGGGGCACCAGAAACATTTCTTGCATGAATGCACAGATGGATGAATGTGTGCAGAGATGAATGAATGAATACGTGACAGGTACTTGGTGGACGAATGTCCCCACTTCCTCACCCATTGGTTGGATGGTGACCAGGTGTGTTCTACCCTGGCTCCATGACACCCCAGCAGTGCTGAGCTCTAATTTCCTTCAGTGACAACTGACGTAATAATCACCCTTGATTGGACACATCCCTTCCCCACGTCCCTTGACTACTCTCTCCCCAGAGTTTCCTGGGGCCACCTCCCAGGTACACAGCCTGTGCCAGAATCCGCATCCACCCGGACCAATACAAGCTGTTTCCATTCACCACATGTGAATGCCCACGGCTGGGAAGCTGCCCAGTTTCAGATCAGAAACTCCGTCCCATTATCACCGGCCTCCTGCTTACAGGTTCCTTACTTCAGCACTTTCAAACTTGAATTTCTCTTCAGTCCTCCTGCGAGAGAACACACACCTTCATCGCAGAGGTGGTTCTCCTCCAGGCTGGTGAGAAAGAAGGGAAAATCCAGTCAATATGATCATATTTACTATGGAAGATGATGTCATAAAGATTGACCCATTTGGGCCAGTGAGATAGCTCAGCAGCATAAGCACCTGCCTGGCAAGTGCGAGGTCCTGAGGTCGACTCCCGGTACCCACATTAAAAAAAAAAAAAAGACTGACCCATTGTTCCCCACCACCTTCATTTAGAAAGTCTAACACCTGAAAATCCAAACTTACGGATAAAGTAGAGAACAGGATTTTCAATTTCAGGAACACCTGTGCAACAGAATTCACTCCAAGGCTCTCTACGTAAGTTTCTTTTATGACCCTGATACCCGATGTTCCCTTTCTTTCTTATTAATGGAAATATCATTTCATTTGGGGCACCCATTTCTTGGTAGAAAAAAAAAAAAAAAAACGATATTTCCAACTCTCCACTGCAGCAAGGGTTGGCCAAGTGACTACACATGGCCAATGATACATGTGGGAAGTTGACAGGTGGGCTTCTAGGAATGCTTTTCAAGGAGAGAGACCTAGCCAGCCTAGGCCTTTTGTCCTTCTCAGGTATACATAATAAATCCTGGAATACAGAAGTAATTGCTGCAGGTAGAGCAGCTATCTTGTGATGATGAGGCAGCCAACCATGAGGACAAAGTCACAGGCTAAGGATTATGGAACAGAAAGAGAAAGACAGAATAGAAGCTGGGCATGGTGCCATACACCTGTAATACCCCAGCATTCTGGAAGGCTGAGGCAGGAGGATAGTGAATTTGAGTCTAGCCTGGGTAACTTAGTGACTTAGGGAAACCATTTTAAAGATGAAGAAAGAGCTGGGGATATAGCTCAGTACAAGGGCCCTGGGTTCAATCTCCACTACCTAAAAAAAAAGAGTTAAAGCCCCTGCTAGCCCTTTGTAGCCACAATAACAGTCCTATACTACTACCTCCAAACTGGCTATATGTGAAGAAATAAACCCTTCGCTGATTTAAGCTTCTGTAGATGGAGGTTTTCTATCACGGTGAGTTTAATGGAGTGTTAAACTTATTTGGCTTGAGGTTGCCTCCATACTTTGAGTTCTTATGCAGCAAATTGCAACCTAACTTAGAATGTAAACAAACTGAAACTTAGTAAGAGTATAGTATCCTAATATATAGCTGAGTCTCAGCCAATTTTAGCCGCCAAGCTTCAGCCAACCACAGTCTGCCAACTCATCACACTACGCCCAAATAAGGCAAATGCAGAGCTGAAACCAACCAAACTTTTCCCATCTGTAAATACCGGCTGCCCACATTGCTGGGTGGAACTCTCAGAACCTCTCCTGGTTCTGAGTGCTGCCTGATTCATGAATCAGTCTTTACTCAAATAAACTTGACTAAATTTAACTTGTCTCAAGTTGTTCTTTTTAATAGTGATCATAATTGATATACCCACACTATGCTGTTCCTCTACCAAGAAATAATAAGTGGCAAAGTCCAATCAGGATATAATCAGTGGTACTTTAGCAGAGCTCATAAGCCCAGCCAACAGGTAAGGCCCACTCAGAGTATCCATTTTGTAGTGATGCTTATGTTTTACTTATATGAAGTGCTGCTTTTCTACTTCCTGGAAAAAACAACATTCAGCATTTTATCTCCCTGGTATATTTGGAACTGCAAAGATGTCCCCAGAGTTGAAGAGTCTGTTATGGCGTCTAAAGGATGGAAAACTAGGAATCTCTTCAGGTCAACAGTATAAGCATAATTCCTCGTTCATTTTTCAAATATTCCCAACACCATCATGTTCCAAGGTGAGCCCTGCCTCTAACGCTGTGTTGTTAGAATCTCCAATTCACCTTAAAATAACAAAGCCTCACTATTAGTAGCAATCATAGTACTGGTGGTAGTTGTAGTCTTAGCAGCAGAAGCAACAGTAGTAGTAACTTTACCAGTGTTATGATTTAACATTTATAGAGTGTTACACATATGCCAGGCGCTATATTAAGCTGTTCACTGGCAGATGTTCTTACAAACATCTTTTTATACTTGGAAGAATTCTTACCCTAATTTTACAGGTAAGAAACTTGAGACTCAGAGATTGTTTAATTTGCCTAAGATCACAGTCTGCTCGATTCTAGAATCTGTATGGTTTTTTTTTTTTTTTCCCCAGCTTGCTTTATTTATTTAGAGGCAGAGTTAGCTAAATAGCCCAGGCTGGGCTCAAACTTTTGACACTCCTGCCTCAGCCTCTCAGAGTGCCAGGATTTCCTAAAGTCTGTGCTTTCAACCATTATGCCATGTGCAGTTAGCAAGCAACCCACTAAACCAATAAATATCATTGAATAAAAAGAATTAGCAGCTATACACACAGCTCTAGAAACTTCATACCACTCAGTACATAAAAAGACAAATACAATCAATCACCCAGCCATCAACCTTCATCTTATCTACAAAGCTGTTCCCTGGATGAGGCCAGGCTATCAAGAAAGACAGGAAATCCTCCAAACTCACCAGAGTTCTTCTAGTGTCACGTTCTTTTCCAACATCTGTGCCAAGGCTTGGGCACCCATGCTGCCAATGCTGTTCCCCACCAGGCTGGACATAATAAGCACGAAATAAAAATGTGTCAGAGCAGGGGGAAACCTTAGAGACAAGCTAGCCAGTGAAGGGCAAACTGTCTGGCATGGGTAGCCCTACTCTCCAAGTACTTCATTTCAGGCATTGCTAATTGATTACAGTGGTCATTAAGCCCATGAGCAGCTTAGAAGCCTTCTCAACAGGATGCACTGGGCAGCCACCATCAATGGACTGGAATTGTCTTCAAGGCAAAATGAAGGCCAGGGATTTAGCTCAGTGGCACAGCACCTGCCTGGCAAGCGTGAGGTCCCGAATTCGATTCCAGATACCAAAAAAAAAATTTTTTTTTAAGTTACAGAAGACAAAATGTGATTGATTCCACTGGGGAATCAAGACCCCAAGAGGGGCGGTGTCATTTCCAAAGTTCCCTAGAAAGCCTCAAACATCCTTCCTCCAAATTCAATGGTCTTTCTCCTCACTCCACTGCCCAGTATGGAGGAGATGAGATGAAGTTCAATGAGCTTCAAAATTGGCCCAAGGGCCCCTCTCTTCACCCACTATGACAAATGCAGGTCAGACCTTGCAGCTTACCTGAGCCACCTCAAGCTCTGGTGATCACTCAAGGCTTCGGCCAGGGCCCGAGCACCCTCGTCACCCACAGTGTTGCCCCAGAACCTGAGAAGCCCAACAGAACCCACAGAGAGTGTGAGTACTCGCTGCATGCTCTAGACACCTGCTCTAGACACATGCTAAGTGCTTCTGCTTTCTCCAGACCGAGCAAGGAGGGGCAGGGCCATCCAGCCCTGGAGGGGTCTCATGGGGACACTTTAGCAAAGTGGACCTGCTGCCATCTTTGTGGTGAGATGGCCAAACTTCACTCAGACTTTTCAGGGACTTTAAATCAGAGTAAAAAATAATAGAGGCCCCCCCTAGCCCATATCCTCAGGGATGGGGAACTTGCTCTCAACTGTAATTCACATGGTTGTGATATTTTTCCAAACATTTTAGTTCAGATTTCCTTCTGGGAGCTGACACTCTCAAGTCTGTAACTACCCTGGGGCACCACCAGGAACAAGTCTAACTCTTCTTCCACAAGCCTGAGCTCCTGATCTCTTGTTCCTTGTAATTCCCCCAATTCCTCCCTGGTGTTCAACTCCTTCATCTTTGGGGCATCCTCTGCCCCACCATACTTTGGAAACATCCCTTTGCAGAAGCCGGAGCCCAGCTTGCACCTTGATTTGGCCATCATACATACAGGGACTTGCCCTGGGTGTGCATGTGCAAGAGTGAGCAGACAGCTGCACAAGGATGCTCACTGTGCTCTTACTGGGTGAGAATTCAGTGAGCACTGGCTCTGCGCCCTGGGGACATGACACTGTGATGGTCAAAAACCTGAAAACAACCCGAGCTGTCTATTTAAGGCATCAGGCAACCAAACAGTGGAATACTACACAGCTCTTCTTTTAAAGAATGAGGGGCCAGTGAGATGGCTCAGCGGCATAAGCGCCTGCCTGGTAAGCGCAAGGTCCTGAGTTCGACTCCCGGAACCCACATACGAAAAAAGGGCCGGTGATATTGCTCAGTGGCACGGGCACCTGCTGGCGCACGAGGTCCTGAGTTCGACCCCCGGTACCCACAAAAAAAAAAAAAAGAATGAGGCCACAATGATCTGAAAAGATCATAATACATTACAAAGCAAATATAAAAATGCGAGTTACAGAACAGTTTGTACCATATGATAGTGTTTGGGGTTGGGGTTTTAGCACAGTAAACCCCAAACGGGTACCTTAATAAATACATGTTGAGAGGAAAGCAAACGCCCCAGATGTGGCAGATGAGACCTCAAGAGGAAAACAGCTCAGTGGGGCGGGGGCTTCTTTTGTTCTAGCCTCAGTTGCTACTGATACAGTGTGACAGAGGTGCTGGTTTCTGGAGCAACACATGCGTAGCTCAGTCTGAGCTTGTGGGCAACTTGCCTGCCTGTGAAATGGGCAGAACACCAGGGCCCTAAGGTTATTTTCTCTTTCTACAGCCTTGGATTTTGTAACCCCAGTTTTTGTCAGATGGACCCCAGTCTGCACAAGACAGGGACTGCTGGGGATGGCGTGGGTGCAACCCTATGAGAAGCTGCTCTGCCCAGCGACCAGAGGAGGCCCTGCTCTGAGGCCCAGTGTATGAGACTTGACTCCCTCCCTGGTGAGAGCCCGAAGGACCCCCCCCTGCTGGGTCCCTTCTCCTCCTTCTCCACATCCTCTCCTAGGTCAAGGGTCCTCACTCTGGATGCACAGCCCCTAGATATTTCCATTTCATCTTCTGGCACGGGGCCCAGGTGATGATGCTCTCTAGAAGCACAAATTCTTCCATGGTGCAGCCACAGCCCAGCCCTGACACCCCCAAGGACCTATGGGCTTCCTGTCCCCATCATGGGCACTGCCCTCCCCCTACCCTGACACCAGGAACTTCCTGTTTATCAGATGGAGAAGCCAAGCAGAGGCAGCCTAGGGTCACCACTCTCCCCAGCATGCCCTCCCCACTGGAGCCTGGGCTGCCTCTGAGGCCTCCTGGCTGAAATGTTTCACCTGCCCCTAAATTCTCGAAAGCCCCTGAACTCCACGTAGGCCCTCTGCCTGGAATCCAACCTACCCCAAGAACTGCAGGGAGGCATTGCTTTGGAGGCCCTGGGCTAGCACCCGTGCACCTGAGGCAGTGATGTGGTTGTTCCCAAGCCTGGAAGGGAGAACAGAGAAAGCTGAAAGTGCAGCTGAGGGCAGGGGAGAGACCTGTTAGTGTCCTAGAAAGGGAGAGCCCCTTCTCTCTCCAGCTCTTCAGGCCTCTCCCAGACAGGTGCAGCCACCAGTGGGGCCCAGATGACGTTGTTCAGTGGCTCCAACAACCTCCACTTTGTTCTCTAGCAGCAAAGGGAAGGGAGAATGTGTTTTGCAAAGCAGTGTGACAGGTCTGGGCAGGAAGCACAGCAGGTAGCTTCCTGGAAGGTGGTTTCCCCAGGGGATTAGGATGACTCACTGCCACATCGTTCCCTCTTGATCTCATCCAGCCTCAGTGTGGACTTCCCAGATCTAGATCCTCTGTAGCCACAGGGAGCATCTACCTGTTGCGTGAAAGCCCGGGACAGCCGAGGCGACTGTGCAGGACAGGCTCAGGTGGCTGAGCAGGGATCCTACTGAGCCTTCTGAGAGCGCTCCCTGCTAACCCCAAGAGGGCTGGCAGGAGAAAGGGAGCGTGGGATCCCAGCAAGGTCAGCTCCAGCTGCAGCCAAATCCAGACCCCTCTGGGAGTGTCTGAGAAGTCCCTGGAACTCTCACCCACAACTCCCAGCTTCCTGGAATAAACATAACGTGCTTTCATCTTTCAAAGAGCTCTGGGCCACTCTGGCTCACAACAACCTCATGAGGCAGGTGTTATTCCCTTGGAAAAGGGACTGGCACCATGAGATTGTGCTTCTGAGACCCCCAACCTCAGCTCTCTGTGAGTTTTTCCTTCGGTCTGCTGTGCTCTGAAATTCAACCGCACAGCTTGTGCCCAGCCAGTGACTGAGACCCAGGAGACGCCCCTGCGAGGCAGACTGGGCGGAGGGCACCCCAGAGGCCCACTGAGGTCCACATTCCTCCCAACCTTCCTACCTTTCTTCCTTCCCTCTCTCTTTCATGCAGGATCACATGTCCCAGCCTCCCCAAGCTCCCTCTTCATTCAAACTTGGAGATATTTTCCCCAGTAAATCTGTTGCACATCTAATTCCTTCTTGGAGGCCTTAGCATAAGGATACACAATCTGTGAGCTTACATAATTTACCCACGAGCTTTCGCCGAGCTTGCTATATAAAGCACTTACTGTACTGCACCAGCACTTTACATACATTAACTCACTTCCATACCCAACCACCTCTGAGATGGCTATAACCATTATCCTCATTTTTCAGGAAGGGAAACAGAGGCACAGAGACAGGAAGCTGACAAGGTCACATAGTCACATAGTCAATGAGGTTTCAAATCTTGGGGTTCCTAGATTTACACATTATGGGCCGCTTAGCTCCAGAGCCCCTGCTCTCAAATGATGACAATGTCCTGGCCACAAATTCCAGCATCCTATGCTACCCACACTCCTCCCTGGGCAGATGGGGTGGGGGGTGACAATGGCAGAACAGAATCTTGCACAGTATGTGGCTACGGCCTGGCCTCAGTAGCCCTGGCAGAGACCAAGCTCCCATGGCCAAATTTTTAAATGGCAGCTCCCATCCCCAAATCCATCCCAGCAAGTGAAAAGAATTGTTGGGAGCAATTCCTCACAAGGAGGCAAGACCATCATAGAGAGAAAGCCAAGCCACCCAGGGACCAACTGGAGGGCCATTTCAGTGGCCTCTCCTAGGAGAGAGACTCTAGCGGAGGCCAGGAAACTCTGGAGCAGCAGAATAGCAGGCCTCCTGGATAGAGGCATAAACCTTACCTGCTCCAAGTGTTGAAAAGCCTCTGGGAGCATTGCAGTCGAAAGCTGCAACCCCTACGGTGGCAAGTGACTGTGTGTGCGCCCCCTAGTGGACGCACTCATTGTGCATCAGGGAGCTGCTATACCTCCAGAGAGTTTGTGACACTCAAGAGACAGAGGAAAAGAAAAGTGTCTGGAAACTTGTTCACCCTGAGGGCTAAAGGTCCAGAAGGCAGGAAGCCCTCAGCAGCGCTGGCCCAGAGGAGGCCACAGCACTGGAGAAACCCAGTTCTGACTGTCCTGCATTTAGTCAGGGGTCACAAGCCCACTGGTGGCCAGGCCAGGGTGGAAATTGGACCACGCTGACTCTGCTATGGGGAAAATTAGTTTCCAAGGCACAAGGAAACCCAAGGCTCACCTCAGCGCCAAGAAGTTCTGCTTGCACTCCAGGAGCTTGGCTATGGAATGTGCGCAGCCGTCAGTCAGTTTGTTGTTGAATAGACTGTTATGTTCCAAGAGAGAGGACATAAGGAGGTGAGGTGCATGGCCAGTGAACCCTCAAACCCAGGCTTGCCCATTCTCTCCAGGCAGGAGTCACCCTGCACCCTCCAGTCATGCAACACCCCTGCCCCGACCCATCTCTCACTCATAGCTGCCCAGGCAGCTCGGCCTGCAGCGAGACTGGGGACTCAAGGCCCAGTGTCCGGAGCCCAGCCCAACTTACGCCAACTTCTGCAGTTGCCCATAGGGAAGAGCATGTTCGATGAGCTTGCAGATGCCTTGGTCTGAGATATTGTTATCACGCAAACTAAAAAGACAAACTAAATTAATTCAAAAGTAGAGTTGATAAAAGTGGGGAAAAAATGCATAAAACACCCCAAAAAACTCACTCATCCCCAAAATGCCAGCATCTATGTTTCCAGAAATCATCAGAAGGACAGAATACCCCAGAAAAGTAGAGGCACCCAGTATCTCTGGCCAGGGAGCTCACTATGGTGGGGACAATCCAAGAAGTGGGGACTTAGAGCCCCTACTAAGGAACACGTCAATCCTCCAAACATCACAGATCTAATTTGAGGCCCAGTTTCCATCTCCACAAAAGGACAACAATCACAGCAGCCTCACTGCGGCCCCAAGGTGCGAAGGAGTTGATCTGTGAGAAAGATGAACCAGAACCATCTTGGGGCATCATCTCCACAACTCACCTGATCACGAGGTCGTCTGAAAGTTTCCGTGAAATACAGATGCTCAGGCCCCTACCCTGGAGCCTGTGATTCTATACATATGAGGCAGGACTCAGGGATCTATGTATTTTAACAACTGTGGGGCACATGGTTCTTCATCTTCAGGCAAACTTGGAAGGCCCTGGCTAAGTGATTATCTGCCCAGGCACTGGAGTCCCTCAGCCACATAGCAGCCATTTGCTGGTCCCTTCATCTACGAGAAGAGAACAATGCCACCCTCACCAGCCTGTGCACATGAAGCCCTGTGAGCACTCAGCACACAGTAAGAGTCACCTGTAATCATGAGCACTAGCATGTAGGGGCCTTCTACGTGCCTGGCACTTCCCAACAGCAGCCTTACTTAACCCACACCACAGCCCATAGAGTAGGTGCTACAGTGAAGTCCACTGCAGAGAAAGAAACTGAGGCACAGACGTGGGAAGTGACTGCTAAGGTCACACAGCGCAGTCTGGCTCCAAATCCCACCCCTAACCACCACACTGAAATCTCCCCCTTGTGGATTTCCCTGGTTCTCTAGAGACTGTGACCCATGAGTGGGCCAGGAAACCAATCTTGAAGGTCCTGAGCAACATTTTAAAAAGTGAAATAGAACAGACAGAAGAAGAGAATGGAGTGTATCAGAGTTAGCAAGTGAAAGTCATTTCATGAAGCCTTTGTTCCAATTATACACACCGGTGTGCCCACTCACGCACTTGTCCTCTCACTCACTGTGGGTCACAGCCAAAAACTCCATCACCCTAGAGTCAGAGGAAGCCAGGTTCTAAAGAAGCCTGCATGGGGGCACTTGGCACACGGGCTTTCCTAGAGGCTGTGGGTTTCTGTTGGCATGGAAACTTGAGTGGGAGAGACGCTGCCTGGCACTGTGGGAGAACTGCCAGTCCCCCTTCCTCCCTTCCTCTTTTCTTCTCTCCCTCTATAAACACACACACACACACAGAATGCACACACAGCAACCTCACAGTTGTTTGTAGGCTAAGAAGCAGTAGACTTAGTCAAGGACTGTAACTGTTGTGTTAGCTTTCCATCGCTATAACAAATTACCTAAGGTAATTAACTTACAAAGCAAAAAGGTTATTTTGGCACACACTTTTGGAAGTTCCAGTCCATTAGCTATGGGCCCCAATGGCTTTTGGGCCTGTAGTGAGGCAACACACCATAGCAGGAGTGTGCAAAAGAGCAGAGCTATTTGCATCACGAACCAGGGTGCAAAGAGGAAGAAAAAGGGGCCAGGGTCACATGATCCCCCACAAGAACATCCCTCCAATATGCTAAAGACCTCCCACAAGGGCCTACCTAAAAAAGGTTCCACCACCACCCCATAACGCTACCCTGGGGACCCAACTTTTAACACAAGAACATCTAAGGGACACTTACCCAAACCATAGCAACTGCTAATGGGAAATCAAACTAATTCCTGTCTACCAGTAGTTCCCACAGTGTGAGACCAACCATATCAGAATCACCAGTGATGTTTGCTAAACATACCAATTCCAAGGACCCCACCCCAAACCCAGTGAAAGGGAATTACTAGGGGCAGACCTAGGAATGTGTGTTTCAACAAGCATCTTTGCCAGCTGCCATCTGAGCATCACAAGCTAGAATCAGGTCAGCCTCACTTTTCTCTGAAAATAAAGACAGATCCACAGCCTCCTCAGCCCTTTTGCATACCACCAGGGTGGGGTGGCGTCGTCAAATGAACATTCCTAGTTGAAAAAAATAAAAGCCACTCAAGAATTCTCAGGATGGGCTGGTCTGTTAGCATCATCCAGGTGAGTGGTACCTGGCCTCTTAAGGTTCAAAGACCCCTTTGAGAACCTGGTAAAAACTATGGGTCCCATTATCCAGAAAAATGCACATTCAAATTTCTATCAGTAGATTTAACAGACAGGTCTCCAAATTCCCCAGTCAAAATACCAAGCTACTTCGTTCCAAAAGAAACGGGCCACTGTGCTGGCTGCACTCCATTTACCTGGCCAGATCCACTCTCCCCCTCCTCTCCCAAGCTCTTGGGCCTGGGAGGTGGATACTGTGTGTGGATGGCACCAGCAGGCAGATGCCCTTGTCTCCCTGTTGGGGGCAGCCAGTGGAAGGCACTGGCAGGAAGTGGCGTCGGGAGGGGAGAGGGAGCTGGGCTTTACTCTCCCAGATGCCAGCTTGTTAAGCTCAGGTGGCCCTCGCCATACCTTCCTCTCAGCTACTGAGTACTCCCTTCCCCCTTCGGGCCACTATGCCCACTGATCTGCTCCTAGCCCCAGGACCCTTGCTGAGCCCTCTTTGCTCTTCATAACTCCTGCCCACAGCTCTATAAACAGTCTTTTTACTAAATTCTCCTCAAATCACTCAGTTTAAGTGTGACACCTGTCCCCTCCAAGACCCTGTATATAATACACATATTATGGTAAGTATACGTATTTTATATTATGTTATTAACTTATGGCCTCAGTCCCTGTGTAAGGGTTAACAAGTCCCTATGCAGGTTCAAGTAGATGTCTGTGTTTGTTCTATGTGGAAAAGCCTTGGTGCTTTGCCTCAGAGAAAATAAACATCCTAATGCATTCAAGGAGAGTCTTGTCCTTTGATCGGCATCAATTAAGGTCATCTGAATGTAGCCCCAAAGCCCCAGGAGGTTGTGAATAGATGTTAACTTTGATCTGCAACTTCTGCTTTCTCAAAGGGTCAAAAGGCAAGATCTCAGAACATCTCCTTTCTAGGCCAGGAGGGAAGGTGGAGAGCTGGTGGCACGCTGGTCACCAGGCCTGGGCATGCCCTCACCCGCCCCGAGCCATGAAGCATACATCCAAGGGCACAAACAGCAAAACCTTGCATCTTCACCAGGTGGCAGGAAGCAGCATAGGTAATACCCAGTGCTCCTTGGATATCACACTACCCAAGGAATGAAAGGGTGAGCGAAACTCTGCAACCACTTTTTCCTCTCAGGTCCTGAAATGCCCATTTTGTTGCGATTTTAAAGCCTCTTATAGGACATGAGTTGCCTCCGATTTGAAGTATCCTCATACAGACACACACTACACAAAATTGCACCTGACCTCAGGGTTTCTCTGGAGCCTGGGGAGGGCATCAATCGTCAACTTGTGGGGAGCACGAAACTTGTGACTAGAAAGATGCAATCTGTGAAATTGAGCTCACCATTTCCTGTGTGACCCCCAGACAAGTTACTTCCCTCCTCCGAGCCTCAAATCAAGGATAATGGGGATAATGGTGATAATAATGTCCCTAATGACAGCACAGAGATGACGTCATTCCAGGAAGTGTAGCACAGAGCCTGCCAAATAGGACATTCAGTAAAGTAGACTCCTTATCATATGTCAAAGCTAAAGCCCCAAACTGGGAATGAGTCTGGCCTGGATTGTACAGAAGTACAGCAGAATTGGGCCCAGGGCCAGACTTCTGGATCCCAACCAGGTGCCCCCATGCCTAACTTTGGTGGTGTCATTGCCCCATACCCAGCCAGAAATGCCCAGCAACACTCACTAAAGAGCCTTGCAGACGCCAAGGCAGGGCAGCAGCTGCTCCACGCCAATGTCACCCACAGAGTTGTGGTCCAGCTGCAGGGCCACAGGCCGCTGGAGGTGCCGCAGCACAAAAGCCAGGGCAGCACACTCGGCTGGGCCCACGCTGCAAAACGTCAATTTGAGGTGCCTGACATCCAGCCCCTGCACGGCCTCCTGCGCCAGCTGCTCCTCCTGCATTTCATACAGGCTCCGGATGAGCCAGACGAAGCCAGGCATAGCGTGCATGCTCTTAGCCTCACCTGGCACGGCTGATGGGATGCAATGGAAGTGCTTGCGGAGGCTGCGGGCCAGACACCAGCGGGCACAGGCCCGGCGCCGGGGCAGGGCCTTCTCAGACGCCTGGCATTCGGCTAGCAGGTCCTGGTGCTCCCGGGACAACAGCCCTGCCAGAAAGGCTGCAGTGATCTGAAGGTTGTGTGGCTCGACCTTCTGTAGCAAAGCTGCCACACTGCCCTCTTTGGTCCTGGGGCTCTGGACACACAGTACGGGCAGCAGCCTGGTCAGCGGGGAGCTGCCTGGCCTGTGACACTGAAAGAGGTGTCTAAGCGAGGCTGCTGGCACATCGGCACAGAGCACGAGGTAGAACGCAGCAAAAAAGCACTGGAAAGTAATGTGCAGGAATTCCAGGGGTGCTGCACTCCCTGGCATCACAACTTGGGCACGCACCAGGAAGCCAAGAGAAATGTCCTCAGGGTCAACTTGTGCCATCTGGAGCTGTTGGGCTGAAAACACATAGCAGCACCTGCCCAAGCCCCAGAAGGCCAGGCGGCCGAGGTGCAGGAGTGAGGGCAGCTTGCTCTGAAGGAGGCCAGGTCCCAGGCTGCGGGAGACGGCTTCTGGAGGGGAGGCATGCAGCAGAAAATGCTGCAGGAAAAGAAGATACATATCTGTGGTGGTTTTGGGGGACATCCCATTCTGCAGCAACAGTTCCTGGTAGCATTTAGACACCATCCATGAGAAGACAGGAAGGTGGCACAAACCATGCAGGACAGAGGTTGCTCGGAGCAGGTGGATGAGGCGGTCTGCTACACCAGGTTCACGATGGCACTTCCTCAGGTACAGCTCGATGCCCTCCTCTGAGAAGCCCCTGAGGTGACACTCCGTGCGCACATATTTCCTGAGGCATGCCGACACCGCGTCTGGACGGCTGGTTAACACCTTGCGGGCATTCTTCAGCAAGTTGCCCTGAAGAAGGTTGAAAAGCAGAGTCTGGACCGATGTAGGGTCAGTTGGGGAACAGTGACGCTCTTGGTCCGTGAACCTGAACCTGAACTCATCAAAGCCATCAAAGGTGAGCAGCACACGGTCAGGGTGGCCAAGGAGGAACTGGAAGACATCCTCTTGACCAACATCAGGCCAACAGCAGTGCTCAAAGAGCAGCGTTCTCACGGACAGAGGTTTGGTCACGCACTGCAGCTGCCGGCAGCTGAACGGGAAGATGAAGAGGAACTCCTGGAAGTCCCGCCCTGTAGCCCACAGCAAGTGCAGCCGCTGCAGGAGTGTGCTCTTGCCACTGCCTGCCTCGCCCACCACCAGCACAGTGTCTGCATCCTCGTTGAGGTGGCCTTGGGTGCTGAAGAGCTCCTCCAGGCCCAGGGTGGCAGGGCTCTTCTTCAGGGGTCCCACCTCCATCCGGAGCTCCAGGATATTCTCCGTGTAAATGTCCTCCAGGCAGAGATTCTCCGCCCCATCGTAGGTACTGAGGGAGCGGGACTGAGCAGACACTGTGGTCCTCAGCTTGGATATGTACCTCTGGCATTCAGCAGCTGCAAGACAGAAGAGGCTAATGAGGGTGGATCCATGGTCAGAATGGGAGCTAACCACAGAGCAGGCTGGGGGTTATGATGTCAGCGATGGGAGAGAAGAGCCGTGGACCCATCGAGGCTCAGTTTCCTCCCCTGTGAGGTTGTAAAAATGACAGTCCCTTATAGAACTCTGGAACAACTGAGAACTCATGCCAAGGGCCAAGGACAGTGTCCAACAGAAAGTGCTCGAAAGACAACAGCTGTCACCATGATTATTACTGGCACCAGGAAGTGCTGGGCTGGGGTCAGGAGACTTGTGTTCGCATGTCTCTCCCACCACATCGGCTAGGTGGCCTTAGACAAGTCTATTCACCACCCACCCTCGACTGCCTCTTTCTAAAGGGAACCAGAGAGTGTAAGGGCTTAGGAGTGCAGAGTCTGAAGTCAGACACACCCTGCCTACCACTAACTTGGCCAAGCCACCCAGCCTGTCTGCACTTCAGTGTTCTTACCTGAAAATACAGGACAACCCATTCAGTGCTCATGAGGCACTGAGATAAGATGGAGCTTAGAAGAATATCTGACGCTTGGTAAATAATCAAAAAATGTGTTTACTATATTATTAGTGGATACAGTAGGCACAACACCACCTGCCCAAAGATGTCCATGTTCTGATCCCTGGAACCTGTGACTATGTCCCTTAGTCACAGGAAAAGGGTAAAAGGGACTCTGCAGATGTGATGCGGTCAGAGATCTGGAGATGGGGAGACAAACCTGCATAATCTGCCAGGCCTGGCACTACCGGACCTCTGGTCACCAGGGCACCCAGACCAAGCACCAAACAAGATCCTCTGCTCCTGCCTGCATGTCGTCACCCCCCTCCCCACCTCTGCAGGAAAAGCTCTCAAGCCTGGAGTACACCCCGATGGCTGCTGCTTGGCCGGTATCACCCTGGTACCACCACGTTTAATTCATTTCCCACGTCAGTGTGTAGTTCCCCTTTCAGGAAATGGGGAAGTGCTAGTCCAGAGTCCTCGGCTGGCAGGACGTCAGTGTGGTCCACCTCCGCACAGCCTCACTACCCACACCCAAGCCCATTTGTTCTCAACCCAGCGGCCAACAAGTAACTTTCACAGGGAGCTCAGCTCTCTGAAGTACTTGCATAGTCATACAAAGCAGGTGCTCCATGTCTATGTCACCTTTTCTTCCTCTTCTTCTTCTTTCTTCTTCTTCTTCTTCTTCTTCTTCTTCTTCCTCTTCCTCTTCCTCTTCTTCCTCTTCCTCTTCTTCTTCTCCTTCTCCTCCTCCTCCTCCTCCTCCTCCTCCTTCTTTGAGACAGGGTCTTGTTATGTTGCCCAGACTGGCCCCAAACTACTAGACTCAAGCGATCCTCCTGCCTCAGCCTCCCAAGTAGGTAGGACTATAAGCATGTGGCACCACACCCAGCTTTTGTTCACAGAGCTGATGATTACTATTGCTGTTTCTGCCCTCTGGATTTATCAGGAGCACTGAGCAGACATCAGAAGATATATATCTTCCTTTCCAATAGCCTGACTTCCAATGCAGATTTCCAGCCATCACCAACAACTAAAATCCTCCAGAAATAAAGTCCCTCTCATTTGAAAGAGAAACGAACACACATCAGTTGTCATTCTGGAAGCACCTTACACCACGGCACAGTGTTACCATGCCTGCATGGCCAGCTTTGTCTGTGCACTGATATCTGTATCATGTTCTTAGATGGGATGTGCACACCCACATCCAAGCACAGGCCTCCAGCCAGCCAGCCACCCACAGGCTTCCTCGACACCCAGAGGGCAGGCCCAGGGCAGCAAACCCATCTGTCAGCACCAGGCACACCGCTCAGGGCTTCAGCACTGAAAAGCTTTCCCTCAGGGATGTGGGAACAAGGCTGGAAGAGTCACAGATTTACATCCTTTCTTTACAGTTGGCACTGTCTTCTCCCAAGAAGAAAGCATAGGTTTATAGTGAGACCCATCTTCTCCTACCTTGTCATGTAAACTCCCCACCCAGTTTCCACATCTATAAAGTAGAGATTGCAAAGGGCAGATATTGTCCATAAAGTACCAGCTGGATGCCTGGCATGTTCCAGCTATGCTAGCCAAGCCTCCTCCATTCCTGAGTTGGTGACCCTGGGCACTGAGAGATGTCACATTCTCTAAATCCACTTGGTTCTTGTGTTTATGATCATGAGTAGTTAATTTTCAGCAATCAAGTGATACTAGCCCCTCTCTCAAAAAGTGTATCTGTATCTTTGTGTTACAGATGATGAGAGTTTAGATTATAAGGAACATCTGTAGTTAGCCCTCAATATATGGTGGTTCCAATTATCATTGTGCAGGAAGTAAAAGCTAAGAATGAATATTAATGTTTTTCCTTTTAAATCTTCTCAGTAGCCTAATGAGTAATTTGGTGGCATTAGCCTTAAAGTGAGGAAACTGAGTCCTAGGGAAACTAATGTAGCCAATAGGTGGGATGGTAACTGACGAGTGTTTTGCTGTTCCTGTGCTGATTTCCTTTCCCTTTCTGGTTAATTGAGAAGAACAAATACCTACCCTCAAAAGGCAGGGACAACAGGGCTGGTGACTCCTCAATGCGCTGTAGAAGGAAGGCAGCCAATCCATTTGCCTTCACTGTGGCAAGATCTAGCAACCTTCTGGCCTACAGGAGAAGCAGAAGCCATTAGTTTTTCAGAAAGGCTGATGGAGTGGAGCAGGGGGAGGAAGGAAGGGCTCTACGGAGTACAAGTTGAGCACCCCTAGCCTGAAAACCTGAAATTTGAGATGCTCTAAAATCCAGAACTTTTTGAGTCCCAACATGGTGCCACAAACTGACACTTCCACACCATGAAACTCTGTTTCATGTACAGAATTATTTGAAATATTATATAAAATTACCAAGTTGGGAGTGGTGGCGCACACCATAATCCCAGTACTTAGGAGGGTGAGGCTGGAGGACAGCTGTGAGTTCAAGGCCAGTCTGAACTACATAGCAAGACCTTGTCTCAAAAAAATTTTTTAAATAAAATAAAATTACCGTTAGGCTCTGTGTATAAGGTGTATAGAAAACATAAGTGAATTTTGTGTTTTGACTTGCATCCCATCCCCAAGATATCTCATTCTATATGCAAATACTCCACAATCTGAAAAAAATCGGAAATCAAAAGCACTTATGGTCTAACCATTTAGTATAAAGGATAGTCAATCTGTACTGAAATTGCATCGGCCTCTCTCTTCCATCACAGCAAAAGGCTAGAAAAACAACTATATGAGTTTAAAGAAGCTGATAAAGAATTGGATAGTGAACGTATACATCCACTATAGCTCCCTTCCAAAACCCATTAAAAGAGTGAAGGCCTAAACCAAACAAGATAAAATAAGATAAAATAAAGACATAAAGCTACGAGCCTACAAAAATATGGATAATAATCTACAAGCTGTGAATGATTTGGAAGTGATTTCTTCAAGTTTCACAGCTTGACTGCTTGAACATGATCTCTGGTCCTGACCCTACACTTTCACCTCAGGCCCAAACTGTCCCTGAGACTGGGACTTGTCCTAGGACTGCCCACTGTCCTCCTCCACTTAAATGGTTCCTAAGCCTTCACCCATGCCAAACCTATGGCCATTCTCACCCCAGCTAAACTCAACTCCACCCTTCCAGCTGCTCAGCCCCAAAATCTTGGAGTCAACCTCGAAGCTGCAAGGCATCAGCAACTCCTGTTGGCTCCCCCTCAGGGCTACATCCAGGAAAGCCCTGTCCGAAGACAGAGAATGCAAGAGAGAAATGCCAGCCACATGTGCAACTTCAAACCTTGTAACAGCCACCTTCTTAAAAGTTCAAAAAAATGGAATTTTAGTCCTATATCCCAATTAACCCAAGATACAAAAATATTGCCATTTCCACATGTAATCAGTATGAAAAAGTAGTAGGACAGGTGACATTCCCTCATTCGTGTTAAGTTCTCAAAAGGTGGCGTGTGTTGTGCACTCACAGGACCTCAGTGTGGAGGCGGGCACGGTGGGAAAGTCTATAATCACAGGTTTCTAGAAGCGTCAGGCAGGAGGATCGAAAGTCAGAGGCCAGCCGGGACAATTTAGCAAGATCCCATCTCAAAATAAAAAATAAAAAGGGCTGGGGATGCAGCTCAGTGCAAAGGCCTTGGGTTAAATCTGAGTACTGAAGGAAAAAAGGAATCTCAGGTGTGCTTCAAGAGCTTGGCAGCCACACAGGGCCAGCATCCACATACTGGAGGCATAGCTATAATCCCACCTTCCTTATCACCTCCTATACTGCCACCTGCTCCTAGCCACCTGTATGGCACACCTGGAAAAGGGCAGAGGATGCCAATCTGAACTCCTTGCTCCCCACAGTCTATTCTCAATGCCACAGCCCCACAGTTTCATCATTTACAAATGAGTCAGATCACATGGTCATAAATGTCTCAACGGTGTCCCCATTGTCTCAGAGTCAAAGCCTAAGTCCAACAGTGACCTTCAAGGTCCATATCAGACAAAAATCCCTGTCTGTGATCATCAGTACTGAGGTTCCACCTCAGACTTCACTTCCTACTCCTCTTCCCCTGGCTCGCTCCCCTCATGTTGGCCTCCTGTTTCCTGAAAACACCCAGCATGCTCCTACCTCTGGGGCTTGCCTCTGGCTGTGCTCCCTGCCTAGAATGTCCTCCTCCCACTAGGCACACAGCTAATGCCTCCCCTCCTTGAAGTCTTTGCTCAAATCCCACTTGCTCAGTGAGACCTCTCTGGCTTCTCTCTCTAAAATCGAAATCTTTTCTTCCCTGCTCCTTTCCCAAGCTCTCCATGCCCTGACTCATTTTACTGACCTTCTGTACCACTTAGCACCTTCCAACACGTGTGGTGATTTGCTTCCTTCTGCTCATTGTCTACCTCCACCCACCGGGGTGTGAGCATCTCCAGGACAAGGCTTTCTGCCCATTTGCTCACTGGGGCTTAACCACCGAGGTTTCCCCAATGCCTAGAAGAGTGCCTGGCACAGATGCAGGGCTTGAAGACTTGCTGAATGAATGAATGGATGGATGGACGGATGGATGGATGGATGAATGAATAGTAAAAGACTTAGAACGTTCCAGAAGCAAAATTCTAAGCCAAACATGGGGAAGTTGAAAACCCCATAATGTCTACCCTGGAATCTGTCAAGGGCTCTGGAACTGTCAGTGGCAGGCGCCTCTGAGACTGAAGGAAACGATGAAAATAAAGATGGAGTCAAAGCGGTTTATGAACTGGATCTCTGGGTACCCTTGGCCGTTTCAAGCCATTAACAACTGTCCCTTCCCGTGATGACAAAGTCTGAAGATTTATATCCTGGAAAAGGTAAAAGAGAGAATCTCTGGATTGTGATGCCAGGCATGATTAGAGAAGTGAGTGTCATGCCCCAAACAGGGTTTAAGTGACCAAGTGCAAAATGAATGCCGAATGTTGAACTTTTCCCTATCACCACTGCTGCCACCCAGCCCTCTCGTCAACTGGGCTCCTGGACATCTGGCAATCAGACCTTCACCTAGGGCAAGAAGTCTGTGGTCTATTCAAGGAATCGGACCTATCTGGGAGCAAAGGCCTATAAACAGAAACACTACCATTTCCCAAAGTGTCTAACAGCGTAATTCATAGCAGACAAGTTTTACCTGGATGCCCAGTTAAGTTTTGAAGTCCTCCATTTCAGTAAGGAAAAAGACAACCAAGGACTACCATATGCCCAAAGAAAATATCTAATATGGGCAACAGAAGCCAAACCAGTGGGGGAAGGAGGAAGCAATTTGTAGGATAAAAAGTTTACATGGGGTGAAAAAACAACCCAATCAAGCAAACAAAAAAAAACCCCAACTATCATTATGAACTTTAAATAAGAGATTGAATCCCTGAAATAAGAGCTAGATGCTATAACAAAGGAACAGTTAAAAAATGGCTCTTGCAAATTAAAAGTATGAGAGCAAATATGAAAAGTTAAAGAATATATAGAGTTGAGACTATCAACAGACCAAAAAGACAGAGATGGAAAATAGAAGAAAATTAGAAGGTTAATCAAGTAATTATAATTCCATAAGGAATAATAATTCCATATTATATGGAAATATAATTCCATAAGGAAAGAAGAAAGAGAACAGAACAAAAGAAATCATCAGTAGATTCATCAAGTAAATTTCCCAGAATAAAAAGTCTTAAGTTTCTGGATTCAAAGGGCCCCTTGGGTATCAAGCACCCAAGGCATATTATTATGAAATTTCAGAATGTTGAGGACTAAAAGAAAATTGGACAAGCTTCCAGATAGTCACAAAAATGGTTTTAGAATTCTTTCAGCAACTCTGAAAAGACAGTAGAGCAATGCCATCAAAGTTGAAAGGAAAATGATAGCCAACCCAGAATTTTATACCCAGTCAAACTGTCAATCAAGTAGGAGAAAAATGTTAGACACACTCAGAAATTTTAACTTCCATACACTCATGCTAGAGAACTCATGCTAAAGAATTGAGGATAGGATTTGTGATATACCAAACTGGAGTAAGCCAGGAAAGAGGAAGACATAGTATTCAGAATGCAGGAGACCCAACATAGGATGACTACGAAGAGATATCTCAGGATGATGGCTCTCTACTAAACCTGGAGGGCCACCCATTCTCACAGAATGGAGCAGTAACTCAAGATTGAGGTATGTTGAAAGCAGGTATCTCCCAGATACCCAGGTAAGGCTGGTCCTAGTTCTTATCTATATTTCACTTGTCTTCACCATGGACTAACATATTCCTTCTCTCAATTCCTGCTGCCTAAGTCAGCTGAGAACATTTATTTCACTTCGCAGAAAAACTTACCCTTGACCTAACTCTGGGAGCTAAAATAGCCTCTAGCAAGCCTTACAACTGAATGTACAGGGCAGTTCACTTCTTCTGATCATATTCCTACTGGACATCCGGCACCTCTCACACACCAGCCCCACCAGATCCTCCAGTTGTAATGAGCTCTCAATTTCCCCAGATCTACTCATGACCTTATCTGTCACCCTCCAGGAAGGGCCCCTTATAAACTCCCAGGGAAGGAGAAGCCAGACCCTGCTACGCTTCCCTGACCTGGGAGCCTTCATTAACAAAGGGCAATATTGTCCTTTCCTTACACAGTTATATTAGGTTTGCTACTCATCTTTCAAAACAAAACAAAACATTGCATGTGAATTTATTTTAAAAGGTACTAAAACAATAAAGAAAAACAAAGGAATGATTAACGCAAAAGTCAGATTAGTGGTAATGTTTAGTAGCTGAAACTGAAGAAAGCCCTGGGTGCTGGTAGCATTCTATTTCTTAACTTGGGTGATGGGAAGATGTTTATTCCCATAGCTATAAAATTTATATACTGTTCTGTAAGCACAGTACATTTCCCAATTAAGAAATGTCTAAGTTAATTCTGTGTGGGGAGCAAGCAATTCAGAGCTCAGTCTGACACCTCAGCCCTATCAACGTTAGTAGTTGCATGAGTCACACAGACAGCTGGTATCACAGCTGGTGTTACCAGCCTCTGGTTTCCTAACAACTGTAGGCCCAGCTGAGCAAAACCACACAGAACACTCACATTTTATGGCAGAGAGAAAAGCACCAGGTTTGAGGAAAAGCAGACCTGGATTCAAATTCTAGCTGGCTCTTTCCCAGGTGTGTGCAGTTTTTTCACTGCCAAGAAAGTGTAGTGGAGCTTCCTACTGTGGGAGCAAAGGGCATTTTATGGATTTACTTCTTTTCTTTTCTTTTCTTTTCTTTTTTTTGTGGGTACCAGGGGTCGACCTCAGGACCTTGTGCACCAGCAGGCGCCCGTGCCGCTGAGCGATATCACCGGCCCTTTTATCGTATGTGGGTTCTGGGAGTCGAACTCAGGACCTCGCGCTTGCCAGGCAGGCGCTTATGCCACTGTGCTATCTCACCGGCCCGGATTTACTTCTTTAGCTTAATTTTCTTCCCATTCCACATTTTCAGTCTCGAACCTACTATCAGTGGCAAATACCTCTAGAAAGAAAATCAAAAGCTCGACTGAGAGGATGTGGTAGTTGGAATCATTGAGGGAAGGCCATCAAACCAGAGATCAAAGAATGCCAGAACTTAAAGGAAGCTCAGAGCAAGTTGAATTGTGAGAATTTAAATGTTAAGTAGTATAGTCCTTTTGTCAACTTCTACAATCTTCAGATCTGTTGTCCACTGTCCCTTCTACCCACCTTCAATGTTGGCTTTTACTGTCTACTCAGTTCTTTCTTAAAATGAATTCTTAGCTCATTAAAATTTAGCCTCTCTTCTTTCCTAATCTAAGCACTGAAGGTTATAAATTTCCCTCTATGTTCTTCTTTAGCAGGATCCCATAGCTTTAGAGAAAATATTCTCATTGTTTGATTGTGAATATTTTCTGATTCCCATTGTGACTTCTTCTTTGACCCATCAGTTATCCTATTTGCTTTACTTCACCAATCTAAATACTTCTTCTATTCATGCCCTGTCTCTTCTGGGACATCAACTACCTTATCCAAACCCCTCAGGACATCCAGACCAGACAACACTGCCAAAGACTTAATCAAAGATGACAAAACACCATCTTATAACTTCTGTGATGTGCTGATTCTATCCCCACAACAGATCACAAGAGACACCAGGGCAGGTAAAATAAATAAAATGTCTTCTGAATCCCCTTGGAGTCCCTTAAGAAGACCGAAGGAGCTGGTGCTCAGAGTGTAACTGTAGGTTTTATGTGTTAGTTAGAGGGAACCACATTACATCTGTTCTGTAAATACTTAACCATCTTGAGCTAGCTTCATCAATCACAACTATGCTAACTTAGACTCACTTGAACATCATAAATTTATATATTTTAAAGAAATAAAAATAAAAACCAGGAAGTCAGCAACTCAGCCCACCCTAACACTCCATTCATTCACTCATTCATTCAATAATTCATTTTTCTCAAGTATTTATCAAGTATCTACTAAATGCAAAGCACTCCGATGACAATAAACTTTAAGACACAGCCTGGGATGTAGTAAGCACCTAATAGATTCTGGCTGAATACATGACTGAATAAGTTAATGATGAATGAATGAGTAGAGGCCTGAGATCCCACGCTGGCCCTCTGCTTTACTACTGTTACCCAAGTCACTTCCCTGGGCTCTAATTTCCCAATCTATAAAGTGGAAAGCTAATGATTGTTTTCCATCTGCCTCACAGGAAGCCTGAGGATCACTGTTTGGAGGAAAATAAAATAAAGGATTTCAAAAACACCCAGAAGACATTTTTTTGTCTTTCTGGTCTCTGTTGAATCATCGCACTTTCAGGGGCAATTAAATCACAACTCTGAATATCTACGATCTCGAGCAAATTCATATCAGAAATCCAAGGAGGGCATTTAAACCATACTAGTATGTAGTGTGCTATATTAATTATTAAACACAAATTTAATATAATGAAATGTTATGCTCTGTTGAGCTGTTAATTTAAAATAGCAGTAAATGCATGCAAATATAGAACATCACTCATAACAGAAATAATAGCAGCCAGTGGTGATATTAATGTGTGCTTCCCAGGTGCTAGACACTGGTCTAATTAACTCATTGAGTTCTCCCCAAAACCTTGTAGGATAAGTACCAAATAACCACTGCCAGTTTTTTACAGATGAGGAAACCGAGGCAGGAGACATTAAGGATGGAGAAGTACCATATGGAAGGCTGACCTTAAACCTGCATCATACTGGCTCCAGACCCAAAGCCCTTGGCCACCACACACTACTTCTTCTCATCAAAGTGGTAGACTGCCAGTGACCAAGAGCAGCTTATACTTGCCTGACTAACTTTTCAGGGGGAATCCCACACACCAAGTTACCCCATAGGGCTGACTTCCCAAGAAACATTAATCTTGGTTCCTGTGAATTCTGCTGAGCCAGGATAGAGCGCCTTACCCTCTGGGATGCCGTGAAGATGGGCAACCTGATTTCATCACATTCATACTGGCTAACGAAACCCCGCTCCCTGGCCACAGCCAGCACATCCTCCACGTGGCTGTAGAGTCTCCTGACAATAGCTGGTCGGTGACGCTGTAGGTCTCGGGTAGGGTGGCATGAGTGGGGATCCCAGCTGTCATGCAGCTCAGGGGGCTGGCTGTCAGTCTGGGCCTCCTGGACAGCCTCGAGGAGCTTCTGACAGCCCCAGCTGCCCTTGTTCCAGACCGTGTCCAGTAGGCGCCTGGCCACATGGGAGAGAGGCTGGCCCAGGAGGCAGAGGCCCTCATACTCTTCCCAGGAGAGCACCTCCCAGGAGAGCAGCCAGTCCAAGATGCTTTCAAAGCCCTCCAGGGACCCTGACACGAGCAGCCCCACCAGCTGGCTCCTCTGTGCCTGGAAAGCTTCCTGTGAGCTCATTTCACGACCTGGGGAGAGAAGGAGCAAGGTCAGAATAGGACTTGTCCAGAAGCCAGGCAGGGCAGAGACAGGGACAAGTAAGCCCAGCTCAAGTTTAGGATAGCCCAGGGCTATTTGGTCCAAGCTCCCCATCTTGTAGCTGTGCAAACTGAGACCTGGGGAAAGCAAGAAACTGACTTAAAATCCTACAGAGAGTTCAAAGCAGCCAAGAATTAAATTGACATCACTGGCTCGCCAGGCTTGATGGCACACGCCTGTAATCTCTGCAGTCTGAGGAAGAGGACCTCACGTTCGAGCCCAGTGTGGACGACCTAGCATCTCAGCAAGACCCTGTTTCAAAATTAAAAACAAAAAGGGCTGGGGATGCAGCTCAGTGTGAAGGCTCTGGGTCCAATCCCCAGTACCATGAAATAACAAAATAACAACATCAACAAAAAACTAAAAAAACACAGGCTCCCACATCCATGCTTCGTCCTGGTTTAAGAAGTTTAAAAAGGCTGGAGCTAGTATGAGGAGCAGTGTCTCCCGAGGGATCGAGAATTCATTCCCTTTGAGGCAGGGCATGAGGGCTTTTCCAAGCTGGATGGATTCAGGCCAACTAGCCTGAGGAACAGCTATTATTTATTAAGCACCTACATTGTGCCAAGCACCCCTTTAAATGCTTTCCTGTATGAATTCATTTGATCCTCCCAGCCACTCTGAAGTAGAGGGTATCACCAGCCCCATTTTACAGGGGAAGAAACTGAGGCATGCAGGCAAGCGATTTGTACAACTTGTGACAGCAAGGTAAGGCAGAGCTAGGATTTGAACCCAAGCCCAACTCTGGTGTGCACACCTTTACCTGCCTTATGCTTGGGTCTCCCACAGGGGCCAGGGACCATCCCTGAGGACACGACTACTGCTACCCAATAGGTGGCTCAGAATATTGCCACAAGAATCCCGCTAGGTGAAGTGCAAAATCATGGTGTCATGGAGCTCAGAGGTGCGCTGCCCCTGTGTCACACACACACACACACACACACACATGCCCTGAGGCCCTCACTTCCTCCCACAAACACACACCACCACCACACACTCACCCTGCCCTGCCACCGTCCTGAGTGGCCTGCTTGGGCTCAGCACCCAGCCTCTCAGCACTCAGCAGAGAAAACCTCCCAGCATGGTTGGTTCTGCCATCGTCGCAGGGCCTAGGGGCAAGGGCTGGTGCAATGCCCAGTAAAAACGAAAGTGAAAGGGTTCTGGCATGGAAAAAGAAGAAGGACGCCAGCTTCTTTTTATAAACCCGGGTCATTCTGAGATACTCAAGGGAGCAGATGCCAAGAGGCCTGGGTATTTTGCAACTTTCCTGTTGGCTGTTTATGTGTCTCATGCCCTGCTATGCCCATGGGATGTCCAGATCTTCTCATCCTGGCGTCCTGAAGCCTGGCACAGCACTGGGCTCGAGGAGCAGCAGTGGGAATTTTCCTGAATCAAAATCCAACAGGGGAGGAGAAGGGCTGTTCCTGTGCTCGTATGACAGCCGAGGCAAGGGAGAGGAGGATCTCCAACTTGGAATGCTGCCAACATACCGGCTGGAGGCCTTGTGCTGGCCAGACGGGGAAACTGAGGTAGCAGGGTAGCTGTGTGTCTGGCAGCTTGGGAGAGAGGGCGTTTCTACTGCAGAGGCTGCTGTAAACCAGGAATTATGGCAGTTCACCCTGGTTGAGTGGGTCTCCTCCTTGTACCACCTCCAAGCAGGGAGTTAGGTGTGGAGGGTTGGGGGGACAACAAGAAGGTAGTGTAAGCCCCCAGCACACCCCAACTCAGATCTTGGGAAGATAACCGCTGCCCACCCTCCTCTGAGAGCAGCCCAGAGATGGGGCCAGCACCTTCTCTCCGACCCCAGCCTGGAGAGCATGGGTCCAGCCAGGAATCAAAGGAGGGTGAAAGTGGGGCTGCCATAGGAGAGCACCCACCTCTCTCACCTGAAGATGCCCAGGGCAGGACACCTGCTATTTCCGTCCCATCTGGAGGCCCTATATCACCTGGCCCCCCAAGGAACCAGCATGGCCAGGCCATCTTTGGACAAGACCTGGGCAGGAGACAAAAACTTGGCAGCCCTGGAGCTATCCACAGACCCCACCCTTAGGGGAAATCCCAAAAGGACCAGCAGGAAGCCAGGGCTGGCCAAGCAGCCATCCTGGACTCAGAAAGTCTTGGTTGTTTTGGCTCAAAGCCTCGCTCATCCACCGTGACCATCAGTCACTGAAAGCTGGAGACACAGAGGCCTGAGACACACCCTGAAGATGAGCTGCCCGTAAGCATGGCCTGTCCCAAAGCCACTATGGCCAGGGCAACCCACGGGATAGCCAGCCACACATACCCAGGCTAGTGATGGTCAGGTCCTGGGACCCAAGGAAGGAGAGGCCAGTCTTCTGGAAACCTCAGAGCAAGGGGAATCCCAAAGGACGAAGAGCCAGCCCCTGTCTACAAGCAGCCATTGTCCTATTTTAATGTAAACACTTGGAAAGGAAGACCTGGCCTTGGGGCTGTCTTCCTTTTGTCTTAGCTTAAGTTCCCCCTGCTTCTGTTTAAGTCAGTCGGGAGAGAGAGAGAAAGATAGATGTTTACTTATCACCTGTTTCATAAAAACTGTCCCTAAAATCCTCTTGCATTTTTATCACCTGGTCAGACTTTCCCTCTTCAGACTAAATGCATCAGTTTATCTCTATTACCTCTTCCTCTCTACTTCAGTAACTACAAGTTCTGCGTCACTACTGTCCTCTGCTTCTTGCTGAAACACAGGATCGGCAGGTGACCCAAGGGGATCCTCCCTTACCCCCATGCCCACGCCTCTGTCCTGGCACCTCTTCCTTCCCTCCCCAATCTGGTTTATCTGAGCCAGGGCTCAGTGCTTCTGGCCTGAGGGAAGAGAGGTCGGGGAAGTCCACCCAGAACTGCCCTGGTCCCAGCAGGGACTCAGCCTCCCCTGGGGTGCTGGATCCAGCCCCCTCCTCCCCAGCCATGCTCCATTCTCCTTCCCACCTCCAAGCTTCTCTCTCTAAGAGATGTCCCCCCTGGGGCACAGACAGACTAAAGCCCCTTCTGGACCCCTCCCCTCTCAGATCCAATGCCATTTCTCCCATGTCTGTTGCCAAAACTGCTATTCCCAAGTCCTCCCCATCCCTTCCAACTCCCCCTCCCAGTAAGGTCACCAGTGACCTCCTGTAGCCCAACTCTCACCTCTCGCCTCACTTGCTCTGCCAAGGGCATCAGTCCCGATGGCTCCCTGCCCCCGCTCCTGGGAGCACTTTCCCCACTACATCTTCCTCCCACCTTGGGGAGGCTCTTTCTGTCTCCTTGCCTGGTCCCAGTCCTGAGGACCCACAGCATCATGTTATAGCCAGCCCCAACCCCCATGAGCTTTTCCCAGCTGCCTCCTCACCACCACATGGATGCCTAAAGGGCATCTCAAACTGAACAGGCACAAAGCCAAACTCCCCATCTCCCCCCTAAAGAGGGTCGTCTCAGGTGACAATAGTCCAAACTTCTAGGCGCTCAGGCTAAAAACCTCAGATTCATCCTTGATTCCATCTCCAGCGCATCCCAAATCCTAACAGCCCACCCTTCAAAACTGGATCCCAAATGTGAAAGCCTGAGGTTTTTTTTTCCGCCTTTCTATGACATGCTGAATTCTCCCATGGTTTCTTCCTTGGATGACAGCAGTGGTCCCCTCCTGGGCTCTTACCCCCTCCCATCAATAGGTAAGCCTGCCAGCCCCTGGTTCAGAGCAGGTGGCTCCTCTGCACAGAGCCTTCCGGTGGCACTCGGAGTGAAAGCCAAAGCCTTTACAGTGACCTTCAAGGCCCTAGGCAATAGACCCTCACCTCCAGACCCCTTATCTTTCTGCACTCATTTCCCCTTAATTCTCTATGTCCTAACCCTGTTGCAGTCATACCTGCCTTCTCTCTTTGTTCTTAGAGCAAACGAGAGCCACTCCTGCCTCGAATGCTCCTGCCTCAGGGCCTTTGCACAAGCTTTTTTCTTCACAGATTCTCTCTCTTTTCCCCTAGACCAGTGGTATCAAACCTATGGCACGTGTGCCGCATTGGGCTGTTTGTATCATTGAAAGCTCTGAAAGGTTCGCCATCACTGCCCTAGACAGCCAAATGGTTCCTAATGACTTTGTTCAGTGGTCACAGTCTAGAGAGGCCTTCCCTGCCTATGCTGTATAAAATTGCAAACCCCAGCCCCAGCACCCCGACCTCCTCCCCTGCGTTATTTTTCTCCATTGCACCTCTCACCACACAACATGCCAGGTATATACTTATTTCCTTGCTGGTGCTCCTTTCAACAATGTGCACTCCATGAAGGCAGGGAGTGCTGTCCGGTTTTTCCATTGCTATATCCCCCATGTGTCATCCAGTGCACTGATAAAGACGGAATAAGTGAATGAATGAATGAATGAATTTACTCACACTGCTCCAGGAAGCAGATATGGACCAAGGGGTAGGATCCACAACGCATATAGACTTGAAGGAAATGAAACTAGAGCTGCAGGACACAAATAGCCACCTTCCAAGTAGCTAGCTCCTGGTCATGGGGTCTATGCAACAGAGGGATTCTGACCTGGGGGGTGGGGCCAGGTGGGCCCCTTCCAGCCTCAGACCCCAGAGTGCAGACAGACCAAGGGGCTCTGGCACCCTGTGGTGGCAGGATAGGGACAGAACAGAGACAGTAGGGCTGACTCCGGGCTTCATCATTAAGGGACTAAGGAGGGGTGACAGGACAGGCTTTCCCCCTCCCCAAAACAAGGAACCCAGAGGAGACCAGGCACAGCCCATGGGGAAACTGAGGCTACAGGGCAGGGAGCTAGGAGCCCGGCTTCCCGTCCTCATCCAGCTGCAGGACACCCCACCCTCGTGGGGTGAGGGGAGCTTTGTAGTTTGTGAGAAAACAGGTAGGACCAGATGGCTGCTGCACCAGTTTGAGAAGCAAGAAGAGGCCAACAACCTGCCGGATGTGGGGCTGGCAGGCCGGGGTGTGGGCCTGTCTGAACCGGGACAGGATTGGAACCTGGCTCTCACACTCGCCAAGGGGGAGGGAGGAGGCAGGAGAGTTCCCTAAGCAGGTCGGGTGAGAGATGAGGCCCGGCGAGAGGAAGGAACTGTCACCCCCTGGTCACAGCCTCTCCTCAGACCTCCAAGGCTCCCGGGGGTGGGGGGCTCGGAAGATCTGCCCTGCCCCCCAAACCTCCTCATCTTCTGTTACCACAGGGGCCAAAGAGCTCCCCAACCCGAGACGCCCCCTTTCCTTCTACCTCGAGTCTACACCTCCAGATGCCCCCAGGGAAACCGAGGCAGCCCCGCCCCAAGCCCAGTGGTCAGATCAGCGGCGGAGCCAGGTGTTCGAGTCCAGGGGCGGGTCTCTGGGAGCCCACTTTCTGTCCCCCAAACCCACCCCCGGCGCGAAGCACAGGCAGGGGGCCTGGATGGGAACTCACCGCCCAGCCGCCGGACGCAATCCTCCGCCAGGCTGAGGCAGCGACTCCCTGCGGCAACCCAGGCTCTGGAGCGTGGCGATCGCCCCGCCCTCGCCCCGCCTCCTTGCACCGCCCCCACGGCAAGGTCACGGGGGCAGCCACGCCCCTCCTGGCTCCAGCTGCCTGCAAAGCAGGTCTTAGGCTTGTTGGTCCCAGCCTGGGACTGAAGGAGGCAGATATGGGTCAGCCCTAGGAACTGGGAGGCCTGGCTAAACTGTCTTCCTTTTTTTTTTTCCTTCTTTCTTTCTTTTGTTTTCCGGTACTGCGTAGTGAGCCCAGGACCTTTGCCCTGAGCTACATCCCCAGTCTTTTTTATTTTATTTTATTTTTTATTTTGAAACAAAGTCTTCCTACATTGCTAAATTGCCCAGGCTGGGCTTGAACGTGGGATCTTCCTGCCTTAGCCTTCCTGAGTGTTGGGATTACATGGTGTGCCACCATGCCTAGCTAGGGTCCGCCTTTCTGGACCATGTTTCAACCAGGAGGGAAACAGAGATTTCTAAGAACACCCCCTATCCCCCACACACACACCAACACACACAAACACTCAGCCATAGCTTATGAAATGAAAAGCTAGAAAATCCTTGGTACTAGTACAAACTTGATGCACCCTTTAAGGGATCCCCAAGTCCTTCGTCATCTAAAAGCTCTAATACTGTGAGGTTCCCAAATGACACGTGGGAGGAGAGCAAGGCCTCCTCCCTGGACAAGGCCTTTAAATACAGTTCCTCCTTTTCCATTTTCTGTCAGTCCTTCTGCTAAGTTGAGGAGAGAGGTCCCACTTTGATATTCACAGGGCTTGGACACAGCCACTAACATGGCCTACTCTATTCGGCCTCGCAACAGTACCTAAATTAGCATTTAACAGCATTGTTTTGTTTCCATTAAATTTATTTTATGAATTCTTATTCTTCCAAGCAAGTGACAATGTTTTCCATTTAAGGTGTTAGTATAAATTCTCCTCTTGAAAACTCTTGTATTAGGGTCTCTTTCAGATATGAAGTCTCATTTAAAGAAAAAATAATGCAAATAACTGGCACTGACATAGTGCTTACAATGTGTCAGCCTTCACAGACAAAGCTCACCTACACGGTGTTAACTGTTATTATCCTAATTCAGAGATGAAGAAACTGAGGCACAGAAAGATGAATTAACCTATTCAAATAGTGACAGCAGGGCTGAGATGTGCCCTAGGGCTCTGGCTACAGGAGTCATACCCTCACGGTACAAATCGACCTGCAAGGATGGTCACCCCATCTTGTCTGTCACAATGAAAAGCTGGAACCCTAAATGCCCAACAGCAGGGAACAGGCAAAGCACCTGGAAAACTCAAGCCAACCCACTTTCACTCAATCTAACCCACCTTCACTCAGTCTAACCCACCTTCACTCCTACCCCACATCCAAGCCAGGAGCAAATGCTCAGCTTGACCTTCAGAATAACCCCAGGGGACAGCCACTCCTTACCTGATCCAGTATGGCCATCTGGGGTCCTAATGTCCATGTCTCTCACCTGGGTTTTCCGCAAGAGCTGCTGGCCATTCTCCATGATTCCTGCTGCAGGCCTTCTTCAGTATGGCAGCCAGAGTGAGTCTTTTTTTAAAAAGTCGAATCACTTCATTCTTCTGTTGATGACTCCCCTATCACTCAGTAAAAGCCAGCATCCTCGCGAGCACTATCTCTGACCTCTCCACCACCCCCCACTCCCTTTGCTCCAGCCACGCTGGCCTCCTGGCTGTCCCTGAAATAAGCCAAGCCTTCTGCCACCTCCAGATCCCTGCACTTGCTGTTCCCTCCACTTGGAATGCTCCTCCTTTAGAAACCTACCCGGCTCCTTCCTTCTCTTCTTTCCGGTCTTTGCTTACTTGTGGTTTCTCCAATGATTCTTCTGTGCACAACTGCAACACCTCGCATACCTTTCCCCACTCTACTTTGTAATTACAGGACTTATCTCTGCACAATGTGCTATATGTTCTATATAGTCTCTCACCCAAGGGAACATGAGCTGTAAAGGAACAGGAATCTTCTGCCTTGTTCCCTGGAGCAGGGCCTGGCAGGCAATGAATATTTGTGAAGCGAATGTACTAAAAAGTACTGTGATTCTAATAACCAGTGACGATGAATAAGCCACTGCAGCCCGAAAGGCCCGCAGTAATGTTGAGTGAAAGAAGCCAGATGCAAAAGCATGCGTACTGTGTGAAATTATTTATATAAAATTCAAAAGCAGGTGGAGCTAAATCACAGTGGGAGGAGCCAGGATAGAGGGTACCATTGGGGAGGAGATGAAGGGAGTGGCTAGGAACAAGGACAAAGGGGGCTTCTGGAGTGCTAGTAATGTTCTATTTTCCGTCTGAATGATGGTTGCAAGGATGCAAATACTTTGCAAAAATTGGTCAAGTTAAACACTTGTGATACTTACATTTTCCTTAATGTCTGTTGTATTTTACTAGAAATTTATTGTTAAAAGATGCTATAATAAGCCGGGTATAGTGGAACATGACTGTAATCCCAGCTATTCAAGAGGCTGAAGCAGGAAGACCCCAAGTTCAAGGCCAGCCTGGACAATTTAGTGAGACCTTGTCTCAAATAAAATTTTGAAAAGTGGCTGGGATGTAGCTGAGTGGTGGAGCACTTGCCTATCATGAATAAGCCCCTGTATTTAATGCCTAGTATGATAAAAAAAAAAAAACCTAGGGTAGTGTACATTTATTAGCATAGAACAATGGCCACAATACAAGGCTAAATTTAAAAAGTAGCTTGCTTTTTAATAAGAACTATATTTTAAATTGCCAGGGCTATTTATTTATTTTTTATTTTGTTTATTTTTTTGGAACTGGGAATCGAACCCAGGGTGCTGAGTATGCTAGGCAAGGGCTCTACCACTCAGCTACATCCTCAATCCTTGCCAAGGCAAATTAAGGGGGAAGAGTAGTCATCCCAACAAATGTGCTGAATGCTGGATATTTACACACAAAAGGATGAATGTGGATTCCTACTTCATCCCATATACAAAAATTAATCCAAGATGGCTTAAAGACCTAAATGCAAGAGTTAAATATAAAATTCTTAGAAGACATAGGTGTAAATCCTTATGGCCTCAGATGAAGCAGTGATTTCTCAGATTTGACCTCTTAAGCAACCAAAGGAAAAAGGGTAAACTGGGCTTAATCAAAGTTAAAAGCTTTTGTGCTTCAAAAGACACCACCAAGAAAGTGAAAAGACAGCCAGCAGAGTGGGAGAAAATACTTGCAAATTGTACCTAGAATACTGTATATAAAAGACGTCTCAAACTAGCTGGTATAGTGGTACACACCTGTAATCTGAGCACTGGAGAGGCTGAGGCAGAAGGATCACTGTGAGTTCAAGTTTGAGATGAGCCTGGACTACACAGTGAGATCCTGTCTCAAGGAAAAAAAAAAAAAAAAGAAACTCCTCAAACTCAATAAGAAGACTAATGCAATTTTGTAAATGAGCTAAGGATTTTAATAGACATCATTACAAAGACAATTTAGAAATGGCCAACAAGCACATTAAAAGACACTCAACATTGTTAATCACTAGGAAGATGCAAATGAAAACCACAGTGAGATACCACATTACACCCACCAGGGAGACTGAATCTAAAAGGAGAAAAATAACAAGTGCTGGAAAATACATGGAGACATTGGAACCCTCACACATCGATGATGGAAATGTAAAATGGTGAAGCCACCATGGTTTGGTGGTTCTTCAAAATAATCATTAAGTTACCATGTGATCCAGAAATTCCACACCTAAGTAAACACTCAAGAGAACTGAAAAAAACTTGTAATAAATGTTTGCAGAAATATATTCATAACAGCAAAAATCAGAAACCTAAATGCCCATTAATCGATAACTGGATTAAACGAAAGTAGTATTTCCACATAAAATGAATCAAAGTACTGACATACGCTACAACACGGATAAACCTTAAAAATATAGTAAATGAAAGAAGCTAGATGCAAAACGCCACTTATTATATGAGTCCATTTATATGAAATGGCCCAGGTAAGCAAATCCGCAGAGACAAAGAGTAGATTTATTGTTGCAGAGGACTGGCAGGAGGAAAGAAATCCAGTTTGGTTTTGGCATTATTAAATTATTCTGGATTTAGGTAATGGTGCTGATTATACAACCATATGAATTTACTAAAAATCAATGAGCTGTACACCTTAAAAGGACTTTATGATATGTGTGTTATATCTCAATAAAAAATAACTGGGTTACAAAAATGTTTTATGTAGTATGCTGCTATTATGTAATAAGGATCTATGATTATGCGTTGAATCTAAAACACTATCCATCAAAATTTATGATTGAATTATAAGTACTTTTTTTCTGCTCTTTTTTTTTTTTGAGATTGTATCTAAATTGCACTCCTGCCTCTGCCTCTCTAGTAGCTGGGATTACAGATGTGCACCACCATACTCAGCTCTAAAAACTCTCTTTAGCTAGTCTGTATTTCCTTAATGTATTACCTATATAATAATAATTATTTTAAAATTTTTCAATGTGTTAGAGGTGTACCTATTAAAAACTCCCTGTTTGGGCCGGTGAGGTGGCTCAGCGGCATAAGTGCCTGCCTGGCAAGCGCGAGGGCCCGAGTTCGACTCCCGGAACCCACATACGAAAAAAGGGCCGGTGATATCGCTCAGCGGCATGGGCGCCTGCTGGCGCGCGAGGTCCTGAGGTCGACTCCCGGTACCCACAAAAAACAAACAAACAAACAAACAAAAACTCCCTGTTTGCTGGTCCCGTGCCAGGGATAAGCAATTAGGATGCCCTGGTGATGTTTCTGTCCCCAAGTGCTCTTACCCAGGAACCAGCGAGGCAGTGCTCACAAGGGGCAGGGACAACGCCTCCAGGAGTCCCAGACCCAGGCTGTCCTCTTCTGGAGAAACCCTCTGGGCTGCATAACATAAAACTGTCCCAAGTTGGGAGGCTGGCTAGGAACAGGTTGCCCAAGGGCTGACCCCCACCCAGGTGGGGCTCTCTCCAGCCTGCTGGGATGGAAGCGGCTCTGCCCAGATGGATTCGCTGGTGCTGTGGACACAGCAGGTCACTCTGGACTCACACTGGGCAGCAGCTCCCGTGCAGGTCTCTGCTCCAATCAGTCCACCCCTCACCAAGGCCCAAACCCTTCCAGCACCAGGTCATGAATGAATGCAAGACTGGCTTTCCCACCATCCCAACGGGCACCTCTCATTGGCACCAGCTTCTTTCAGCACCCAGTATGCCACCTTGAGCTTTGGCTCACTCTGCCCAGGCGGTGACAGCAGGTAGTTACAGCAGGGACTTTGGATGCAAGCAAAACTGGGTTTGAATCCCAGCTCTGCCACCTAACTGTGAGCATGGTTGGCCAGTTACTTAGTCTTTCTTGGGCTCAGTGTCTGTAGAGTCAGCTTTTTAGTGCTGTGACAAAATACCCAAGAAAAAACAACTTAAAGGAAGAAAAGTTTACTTTGGCTCATGGTTTCAGAGGTGTTAGCATGGTCAGCTGGCTCCGTTGCTTTAGCCTGTGATGAGGCAGAAGCATCACTGGCAGAAGAGTGTGGAAAGGAAAGCTGCTCACCTCATGGCAACCAGAAAACAGAGCGACAGATGGGCAGGAGCCAAGGATAAGATATAGTCCCCAAGGGTATGCTTTCCATGACCCACTTCCTTCAACCAGGATCTCCCCCCGCAGTTTCCATCACCTCCATAAATGCCATCAAATTATCAATCCATCAATAGATTAATCTGCTGGTGAACTTAGAGCCCTCATGGTCTAATTGCCTTCCAAAATCCCTACCTCCTAACATTGTTGCCCTGGGGACAAAGTCTTCAACACTTGAGACTGTTAGGGGACATTTTAGATCCAAACCATAACAGTCTCCCTAACTGTTAAGTGGAGATGACAATCCACTTGGACCTTGTCCTGAAGAACACATCTGTTAGGACTTGGCATGTTGTAAGACCTAATCACTCAAATATGAATGGTATTAGTGCCCTCGTCAAAGAGACCCCTCACCCCTCCACAGCAAGAAGACAGCCACTTAGGAAGCAAGCTCTCAAAAGACACTAGATCTGTAGGAGCCTCAGTCTTGGGCTTCCAGCCTCCAAACCATGAGAATTTATAAACCACATGGTGTGTGCTATTTTGCTATTTTGCAGCCTGAACAGGCTATGCCCATCAGCCACCCAAGAATAATCCAGCTTCCCCAGCCTAGCCTCCCCTTCTGACGCCTTGTTATGATTCTGCCTTTGTCTCCCCCACCCCACTGCTTCTAGAATCACCTTTATTTTATCAATCCCTTCTGTTCCAGCCTCTAGCTTACAGACCCCACTTCAGCAAAATATTCTGCCAGCCATCTTTGAAAAATGATTCCTCAACCCTCCATCATTAATGAACCTGCAGCCAGGCCAGCTTTGTATTTCTTTTCTAAGAAGAAGGCACCTCTGTGTCTTCTGGGACCTGAAAAGCCAAGTGGAGGTTAGGTTTCAGCCTCACCTGTCCTCATCAGGTGCCCTGTTATGGGCACAAACCTTAAAGCAGTGCACCATAGCCCTAAATCTCCTCCCAAGTGCTCATCAGACTTCACACAAACAAACAGATCTCCCAAAAATGGGAAACATGTGTTGTGTGTTGTCCTGATAGGAGAAGGCAGACAGGTGTGCGTGGGGGCAGCTCAGTGGCAGAGCACAGCCTGTGCAAGTTCCTAGGTTCCACCCCAGCCCTTCACCACAGATCCAGCCTCAGATCAGAAAGTCTGACCATCCTGAGGGTAAGGGAGGACCAGGAGGCTCAGGGACGGTGCCTGGAGCTCCCAGCCTGTAGAAATGGCACCTGCACCCCAGGCCTACCATAGTGTGTCTCAATTATGCCCCATAGTGAACTCCGTCTATGGCCCCGATTTTAAAATCCTGCAATATGAAAAAACTTCAAACACTTGGGTGCAGAAAAACTCAGTTCACAGGAGCAGATTTTGTGTCGCCTGCAAAACCCTCTCCACCTGGGGTTTGCTCGCCAGACCTGGAGAGGCCCATGGGTGGCCACCAGTTCCTGTTGAATATTTCAAAGCACATGTTGCACTATCATAGTACCAAGTGTGTCAGCCATCTGCAGTGGTGGTGAGCAGTAGTTTTTAGGGCTCAGTGATTTGCTCAAGTAGAATGCTTTGCTGCTAGGAGGACTTGATTTAATACTGTGTTGCAATGAGAAAAATGGAAATTCAGAAAGAGGTGGGTAGCCTGCCCAGGATTGCACTATGACTCAGGGCTGGGCTAGAGCCATAGTTGGTATAATCCTTTCTCTGTGTTTACCCCACCCACCCATTCATTCATTCACTCACACAACAGTTATTTTTTCCTTTCCTTTTTTAAGGAGTGGAGGAAGGTACAGGGGTTGGACCTAGAGCCTTCGCACTGAGCTATATCCTCAGCTCATTTAAAAAATTTTTTTTTCATTTTGAGACAGGGTCTCACTAAGTTGTTAAATTGCCCAGGCTGGGCTCACCCTTAGGATCCTCCTGCCTCAGTGTCCCAGAGTGCTAGGATTACAGATGTGTACCACCATGGCTGGCTTACAGGCAAAACAGTTACAGAGCACCCACTAGGTGGCAGGAACTGTGCTTGGTGCTAAGGACAAAATGAAGACACAAAGTCTCTGTAAACGAATAAGCAAACGGCTCTTGACAGAGGGGTCAGGAGAAAGTTGCCTAGAGGAGGGATGAGGAAGCTGCCACCTAATGATGTGAAAGAGTCCGTTATGGAAAGAACCAAAAGAAGGGTATTTCCAGCCCAAGGAACTGCAGAGACACCAAAGTTTGCACAACCCAAAGCCGCCTAGGACAGCTGCGGCGAGCGTGGTGAGTGACTGACGCTGGGAGAGGACCCAGGGAGGTCAGGAAAAGCAGGTGGGGCCTTGGTGAGGAGTTTGTATTTGGTTCTGAATTCTAGAAGAGGCACCCAGACTCTACGATGCCAGCCCTTCCCCTTCCCAACTCTCGAGGGTTCCTCAGTGCCCCCCTTGTCACCATCTGGCTTCAGTGTCCCCTGTTGTGTCCCACCCCAACCCACGACAGTGGAACCTGTCTGCCTGTTAAGGGCTTCATGTGCCCCCACCCTGCTCCCGATTTATATGTTGAAATCCTAACCCCAACGTGATGGTACAAAGAGCTAGGGATTTGGGGAGGTGATTAGGTCATGAGGTTGCCCCCGGGAGTAGAATCAGTGCCCTTCTAAGAGAGACCCTGAGGCCTCTCTTGCCCTCTTTCTGCCATGTGAGCTACAAGAAGAAAGCCACCCTCAAACCAGGAATGGGCCTTCCCTAGACACTGAATCTGCCCGCGCCCCGGTCTGGGACCTCCCAGCCTCCCCAACTGTGAGAAGCTTGCTAGGCCATGGTACTCCGTTGTGGCAGAGCATGAACAGACCAAGACGCTGCCCTTGCCCATTCCCCACCACTAGGGCTGCAGAGAAAAACCAAGCCGGCAGATACCCAGTCTCGAAGTCCACCAGTCAATCTCATCCAGCTGGGTACTTCCAATGCAGGCCACACATCCTCCAGGTCTGGGGGTTTCCAAAGAATGTCTCCTGGCCCCAGAAGAGGAAGTGGTAGCTGACACACAACCTTTCCCTGCGGCTGCTGACTGCTGGGTTAGGGGTTCCTGGGGCTCTAAGACGGGCTGAGTCCGCCCTGGCATTTCACAGGCTCCAGGCGTGGGCCAAGCCTGGGCCGGAAAGCTGGCGAGCTGCCAGGGCCAAGCCAGGCAGCAGAGGGGAGGGGCTGCCCAGACTCATGCTTGTGAGCACCCAACTCCACGTCACGCCTCCTGCATCTGTGCGACAGAGATGAAGGAGATGCAGCAGCAGCACCCAGGGCTCCCCAGCCCACAGTAGGGGGACACCATGCACAGCACTTCCCTGGAGCTCTCTCCCCAGAAACAGAAAGGGACCGTCACATATGCAGACGCTCTTCGTGACAGCCATGGTACGGCAGAGCAATGGGACTGGGTGATCATTTCAATAAAGGAAGTCAACAAGTAAACAGGCATGTTTACTTGAAATGCACAAGAAATGCAAACTAAAGATTTTAGAGTAACAACAATTTGTACAGAACAGAGCAGCCTTGTTCTAAACCCTTTGCACATCTTGACTCACCTCGAGCCTCCCAATGGCCTATGAGGTTGTTGCAGCAGCAAATAAAGGAGAAAGCTCCATGACCTTGTTATGAAAGAAAAGACAGATGTGGCTGAGTAACTTAAAGTTGGCAACTTCTATGCATCACAAGAGCCCATTAAGTGAGAACAAATGCAAAGCACAGGAAGGAAACGGATGCTGAGACGCTTATAGGCCCAAATGAGTCCGTGAAGAATACCTACAAACCGATAAAAGTAATTCAGTAAGAAGATGAGCAATGGGCTTGAATAGATACCTTACCGAAGAAAAACTAAAGATGGGAAATAAGCCCACGAAAATGTGCTTAGCATCATTAGTCTTTAGGGAAGTGATGCACACCCACTGCACACCCACTACAATGTCTACAATGCAAAATACTGACAATGCCAAGTGTGGGCAAGAAGGCAGAGCACCCGGAACTCTCATGAACTGCTGGGGGGAATGCAGAATGTCACAGGCATGCTGGAAAATGGCATGGCTTAATCTAGTACAATTGAAACTATTCAAATTTGGAGACCTGGTAATTTCACTTGGGAAAAATCACATAGAGCTAGGTGTGGTGGCACATATCTATAATCGCAGCACTCCAGGAGACTGAGACAGGAGAATCACAAGTTAGAGCCCAGTTTGGGCAACTTACTGACCTAGTGAGATCCTGTCTCAAAAAATAAAAAAGGGCTAGGGATGTAGTTCAATGTGAAGGTTCTGGGTTCAATTTCTCCATACCCCCCCAAATCTCATGGACTTGGATAAATGTGTAATATAACCAGCAGCATTGATCATCTAGCATGGCCACGCTAGAAACAACATAAATGTGCATCAACAGACCAAAAAACAACAACAAAGGATAAAAAATAACATACTCAAATAATGTAGCAACGTAACTACATATTTAAAAACTCCACACACAATCAGTGAACCTTACACACATAAATATTGAGTGAAAGAAACAAGAACACCAAAAATATGAACAGTATGTATGGCTCAATTTACACAGAACTTAAAAATAAGTAAATGAAACTCAGGGGTTTAGGATCTATTCATAGGTAGGAGATCTGTAAAACAAGGAAGTGACCCCCATCAAAATAGGGCTGTCACTGCCTCTGCTGAGAAGACAAGAGGTAAACTTCTGGGAGGGGGCAGTAAGGTCCTATTTTTTGTCCTACCCCAGCCTCTTGCCCATAAGGCCACAAATACTGGTGGCCATGGGTTACATCACTGCCTAGACACTTGGCTTCCCTGGTACTTTCTGTACACAGTGCTGGTACAGCTCTGCACAGATGGAACTCTGAGGTCACCCCACAGCCTTCCATGCCAGGCACTGGCTCTGTGTCCCACCAGCTCTGTGCTCCAAGCCTCAGTTTCCTCTCTGTTAATGAGACATCACGGCCCCCATTGTGCCTAGCTTGCAGAACATGATAACACATGTTATCATATGTATGGATGTGTCCCCCAAATTCATTGTTGAAAGTTTGGTCCCAAATCCCATACTGTTGGGGCCTAGTGATTTGGTCACAAGGGTGGACGGAGTCTTCATAAATGGATTACTGCCATGACCATGGAGTGGGTAGGCTGCGAAGACACCAGGTCCCCTCTTGCCCTCTCTTTTGCTGCCCTTCCACTTGCTACCAGGGCAGGAAGGTCCTTCCCCAAAGACTGCCACAGTGTCCCTGGACCTCTTAGCCTCCAGAACTGAGAGCCAACTAAACTTCTTTTCTTTATCATGCACTGAGTCTGTGGTCTTCTGTCACAGCAACAGAAAAGGACTGAAAGAGAGAGCTCTGGGAGCAACTATCTGAATGCCAGGATGGTCCAGGTCTCTGAAGGGCAGCGAGGATGCTGGGAAGTGAGGCCAAACTAGACTCCCTCTCAGTGGGGAGAGCTAGCCCTGCACCCGCCCCACTCCACCCCGTTGGCTGCCAAAGAAGAGCCGGGTGCTGTACACCATCTTTCAGCAGCCAATGGGCTGGGCGATCAGGAGCAGGTCACATAGCCCATTTCCTGTTTTCAAACGGGGAACTTAGCAAAGCGGCAGCCACTCCACCACTTGCTGGAGTTTGGAACAGAGAGACAAAGGGGACATGTGACCATCTCCTGGACCCCCAGCACGCACAAGGACCGAAGACCACAGGTCAGTGTTAGATCCCAAGATCAGCTGGCCTCTGCCCACTGTAGCCTCCGTCCCCATCTCCTGTGACCTTCTCTCTGTACCCATTAGGGGCTGGGTAGGATGGAGAAGGGTGGATACCAGCCTCTGTGTAGGGGCCCTATGCTTAGTACATTGGGGTGCAGCAGTCAGGGAGCCCCCATTCCCCCACCCTTGTCACTTCAATTCCTTCTGAAATGCTGGACACTCGTACAACCCATCTCAGTCCTGGGGAATAAGTTACTAGGCCTGAGTGTCTCGAAAAGTGGAATCAGCAACCCTGCATCAACCTAGCAGGGACCCCAAAGGGACCTGTACAAAATGCAGACTCCAGGGCCCACCCCAGGCCTGCTACCTGGGACTCTGGGCCTTGAGCACGGGGAAGTCTGCTTTTGGACAAGCCCCAGCACCCCACCCCACCCCAAAAGGAAATTCTGTTATACAGCGCACTGGGAAGCCCCTGCTCTTGAGGGCTGCTCAGGTGGGCATCCAGGTGTCCTGTAATATCCAGCCAAGTGAGGCCCCCAAGCCAACAGCACCAGTGTTTTGTTGTCGCCTAGGACCTTTGCTGCCAAGGCCACAGAGAGGGGAAGGAATGAGCCACAGGATCCCTGTGTGGCTGTCTCCAAAGAACATTTAGAGTAATAGGATGGCTACCCCATTTCACAGATGGGAAAACTGAAGCCTGGAGATGGATAGGAAACTGCTCAGAATCCCATGGATGCAGCAATGCATGATTCCTTCCCTTCCATTCCTCTTTAAATGGGTGATTCCCAGCCAACCACCTAAGAGAAAATGTAAGGGAGATGCCATTGTCCGCTGAATTTGATTTTTATTCTAAGCTCTGGTTTCCCAGGTCTTTACTGGAACATCCTGCCAAGGTGTCATTTCTGGGGATTTAAAGCATCTCCAGGAAAGCAGCCCTGCTTATGACCTGGCACCAACTGCCAGATCAGGAAAGCAGAGCTGGAAAGGCTGGGAACATGGACGCTAATGTCACTCACCATCACCCATTTTACAGATGAGTGGACTGAGGCGGATACAGAGGAGTGCCCACAGGAAACACTGGGCCCCCACAATATCCCAGCCACCAAGAGTCCACTAGATAAAAGAGCATGTGGACCACCTGCTATCTTGCTTAGCCAAAAATAGGGAACCCATCCTCAGCCATCGATCATCTCACCAGCAGGTCAGGGCTTGTGGCCCCACCTTGCCTGTGAGGAAATAGAGACCTTGCTAACAATGAGTCAGATGGAAGGCCATGGCTCCTGACTCCTGAGAGACAAATAAGGTGCGCAAGCTACACATGCTCAAGCATGTGCAGCCCTGGGCCAGTCGTGCCCCCACCCTGTGCCTCGGTCTACCCATATGTAGCAGGAGTGGGTGGATGGGAGGTCCCAGAAGGCACCCACTGGACAATTGTCCAGAGGGCACTGGAGAACACTTGGGGTTCCTTTGGCCTGGTGTAGCCAGAGCTGCCACTGAGGCATGGGCTGTGGGGCCTGCTGACGGCCCCCTCCCTAGTCCCAGTGCACTGGAAAAGGCTCTTGTCTCAGGCAGGAACGTAGGAAGGGTCAATGCTGCTGCACTTCCCTCAAGGCCACCATCAGTCAGAGGTTCAGCCTGGGGACTGAAGCCAAGATTCCAGAGTTCAAGTGGCTGCGTTCACATGGGTTCCACACGCAGCTCTCCTGGGTCCCGATGAGCAGCAGGAGGTCACTGGGCCTCTTTATTCCGAATCTCTGCTCCTACACGGAGCCCCAGCTACTTGCTCGAGTGAATGTTTCCATTGTCCCTTCTTCTAACCTGAAGATAGTTGTAATTCTATTCCAGCTTACACCTCAGTTTAGAGTCACTTATTTCACCAGTACTTGTCAAAGCATCCGGATCCTAAAAATGGGGACAGCCACACAGTGCCTGGTGTGTGTGGGGCTGAGCTGATGCCTTACAGGGGCTGCTGACTTAATCTGCACACCAGCCTCTGAAGGCGGGTTCTTCTATTGTGCCCATTTTCTATGGAGAAGTTGAGAAATGTGCCAACCACCAGGTCATCTTGTCTATTCACCAGGGTCACTGCCCACCTCCTGACTTGCCCCCATGTAAGAAAGGATTCAGCATCAGGTCTGCCTGGGTTTGTGTCCTGGCAGCACATACCAGGTCTTGTTCTTTTTTTTTTTTTTTTTTTTTTTTTTTTTTGTGGGTACCGGGGGGTCGACCTCAGGGCCTCGCGCGCCAGCAGGCGCCCGTGCCGCTGAGCGATATCACCGGCCCCTTTTTTGTATGTGGGTTCCGGGAGTCGAACTCGGGCCCTCACGCTTGCAAGGCAGGCGCTTAAACCGCTGAGCCATCTCACCGGCCCCTCAGGTCTTGTTCTTGGGGAACTCTGGCTCTCAGTCCCTTCATCACAAAGTGGAGATAAAAACAGTCCCTACCGCAGGTGGTGGTCAGATTCAGCGAGGGAGCATGTTGAGCTTGGAGTACGTGGCGAGATCGTCACAAGCATTTGAGACAAATTCCGCTTTGGGCTCCCTGATCAGCCACATGCTCCTGGGCTAAACCTCAGTTTCCTCATCTGTTATTTGTGGGGAATGCTGGAGTTTTGTGGGCATCAAATTAGATAGGGGATGTGAAGAAGTAGGTAATATGAAGTAGGAACAATAAGTTGTCAGTAAGTGTTTGCTTAAAAATAGATAAGATAGACAGACAGACAGACGCACAGTAAGATAAAATTGAATACTGGGACATTTATCTAGCCAAGTCAGCATTTTTCTCCCAAGTATTCACTGAAGCCATTACCTCATTGAAATTACCTCATTTAAAACCCACAGCAACTCGATAGCACTGGTATCACAACAGTATGTCAAGGGTCTGTGCCACCTTGGCACTGTGTGCCCAGCTGAGGGGCAGACCCAGGTTTGACCCAGCAGGGTGCCACTGTCATCCCTCTGCCCACCAGCAGGGAGCATGACATGGCTCCTATGGGGACTCCAGGGCCCCACACAAGTGGGCACTCACTGCTCTTCCCTGTGTTTCCGGCAGCCTAGGATCATGGCAAGTGCTGAGCACCCTGGGAGCCCTGGCTGGATGGGACCCATGACCCGCTGCATGGCGAGGACCAAGCAGGACGCACCTGCCATGGGCCCAGACCTCCCACATCCAGGACCCGAAGGACACCTAGGTGGGCTTGAGGCTTGGGGCTCAGGGAGGGAACAGAGATTCAAAGCCATGTGAAGTATGAAGGGGATCACTTCAGTGGCTGTGCCAAGCCAGCTGGGCAGCTCTCTTAATTGGGTCATCCAAAGCAGGCCCTGAGCTGGGAGATGATCCCAGGAAGCAAGGCAGGGAACAGGGACACCAGGGGAAAAGGGTAGGAGGCTTCTCTAGGGGATCAGCGATCGGATGACTGGGGTGGGTAGCCAGGGCTCAGTTGCAGAGAGAGTCCTCTGGAAGGTGCATGGAACGTGTCTCAGAGTTTTCGCATCTGACAGAGGTTATTATCTACCAGTCCCAGCCTGCACCAGCTGAGTGAGGATTCTAATCATGCTGCTGTGCCCCAGAAGCTCTCAGGGCCAAAGTCCTAGTTCCTTCTCCTAGAAAGCCAGCAGCACCATCCAGAAGAGTGAGTGCCAAGGGAACCTGGCCCAGAACTGATAACACCTACTGCAGCGCCACCTCCTTTTACCTGCTGACCAATTCCTTGTGTCCCACACAAGGAAACCATCAAACCATACTGGCCCTCAAGCTCTATGGGGAAACATCAGTGAAAAGTTAGAAATGCAAAACAAAGGCTAAAAGAACAAGGTGGGAGGCTTCTGACCAAATGCCAAGGGGCGAGTGGAGTGACAAATGGGCTGAGTAAACACAGGCTTTTGAGGCTCAACAAATGCACAATTATGATAAAAATTAGGGAAAGAGTCTAAGCTTTCTCAGAATTCTCAGGGGCACAGGGCTCAAGGGAGATTTAAGAAACACTGGTTGGGGAATGGGAGGGTGGGATTTGAGGCAGAGGAGTAGCAAGCATGAGAAAAGGCAGGGTGTGTGGGAGGGTCCAGAGGGGCCAGCCAGGCCGAGACCAGAACCCGACATTTTATGGCTCTGGTCCCCACACTCTTGTGTGCTCCAGAGGTCCCGCAGCCAGCACAGAGTCTGTGTTACAGGGTACACAGAAGTAGACAAGCCAGGTCCCTGCTCATCAGGAACATGGGGTTTCACAACAGCCAGTCTTCAGGCCGGAAGTAAACCACATAATTAACAGAGCTGCATTTCACAACCCAGAACCAGGCAGGGGTAACCTGCTCGGCAGTGGGGGATTCAGCCAGGCAGGGCCAGGGGTGGGAGGAGGGGATAATTAGGGCTCTTTTGGAGTTCTGAGTCCCATCTGATGAACGGGCCACCTCCTCAAGCCCTTGCCTTTAAAGTGCACTGACCCACCCGTTGCGAGTCCCTAAGGGCACTGTCCTTCCAGATGGCCCCAGTGGCCCAAGCTCCAACTCCAACATGACCACGCGGGAGCTACAGGAGTACTGGCAGAGCGAGAAGGGCCACCCGAAGCCTGTCAAGCTGCTCTTTGAGATCGCCTCAGCCCGCATCGAGCAGAGAAGGGTCTCCAAGTTTGTGGTGAGCCGAGAGGGGAAGTGAGGGAACCTCTTTCACTGCCTCCTCCCAGCCCTGGGCAAGTCCTGAGGAACCTCCACTTTCCCAACCATAAAATGGGTAGAAGACACCCTCTAACTCACAAGACATGACTGAAGAGCTAAGTTTCATGCTCAGCCCTGCAGTAGTCCTGTGACGATTAGAAACATGTTAAGTCACAGTTTCAGATCCTGAGACGTCAGCAGGCCAGTTTAATCCCCTGTCATGGGGCATTAGTCACCTGTGTCCCTTTCCACTGATTTCATCATATCCTTGCTCACTTACTTAATTTTTTGTTTAAACTGGCCCACCTTCTAAACACATTAAATATATTTAAATGAAACACCAGATTTAGGCAGGGGATGGTGGCATATACCTATAATCCCAGCACTCTGGGAGGCTGAGGCAGGAGGATCACAAGTTTGAGCTCGGCCCAGGCAATTTAACAACTTACCAAGACCCTGTCTCTAAATAAAAGTTAAAAGCCCAGAATTCGATCCCCAGTGCTGATAAGAAGGAAGGAAGGAAGGAAAGTGCGGAGGGAAGCAAGGAAGGAAGACCAATATCACATGCCATAAAGAAAAAGTAATTGTAAAGGTAAATGTAAAAGAAAGCTAAGTGCTGTTACTAAATTCTAGCCGGCTACTGTGGCTGTGGGAGCTCTGGCTTGGGGGCTGCTGTCTGTCAGGCTGGAACTTCAGCCTGTGTTAGGGACATGTTAAGTGCCACATTCAACCCTTCCTTTCCACGTAAGTGCAACCAGGAGAATAACAACAGTTTCACCATGTGGTTTCACTGTCTCAGCTCATTTAATCCTTACCCAGTGAGTGAACAAGGACTTTCCCTATCCTTGACTTCTGCAGGAGAAAACTGAGGCTCAGAGAGGTTTAATTCCCATCTAAGGCCACACAGCTAGATCATGGTGGGTTGGCATTATAACCCAGGCGGTCAGGCTCTAGAGTCTGTGCCCTTAGGATAAATGAAACAAAATCATATTCGTGCTACGTAGATCTTTGCTAATACGATGTTACACTGTACCTGGAACCATTTCTGCCTACCCAAAAAGCACAGCACTAATGCAAGTGTGCCAGTTCAGAACATGAAGGCCCAGTTCTAATGATCTAAGGGCAAGAAGGTCCCTGCACAGACATTCCTGAGCTTTTCCCTCCCCGGATGTCTCACAGGGCTGGGTTTGTTTTTCCAGGGTTGACTCTTGTCATGAGTCACCTTTACAGTTCAGTGGATGTGATGCCAATTAAAACAGAACTGCAAGGTGGGCATCGTGATGCACGCCTGTAATCCCAGCACTCTGAGAGGCTGAGGCGGGAGGATCACAAGTTCCAGCCCAGCCTGGGTAACAGCAATTTAGTGACTTCCTGTCTCAAAAATAAAGTAAAATCAAATAAGGCTAGATATGTAGCTCAGTGTGAAAGGCCTAGGTTCAGTCTCATATTGAAAGAAGAAGGGGGGGGGACCGGAATTGCGGGCTAGGAGTGTAGCTCAAGGGGAAATGTCACCTAAGCTGCAGCGGAAGGGTCTCTCTCTGGCCGCAGATGTACCAGATCGTGGTCATCCAGACAGGCAGCTTTGACAGCAACAAAGCTGTCCTGGAACGGCGCTACTCGGACTTCGAGAAGCTGCAGAAAGGCCTGCTGAAGACGTACAGGGAGGAGATCGAGGACGTGGTCTTCCCCGGGAAGCGCCTGACTGGGAACTTCACGGAGGAGATGATCGGCGAGCGCAGGCTGGCACTCAGGGAGTACCTGCAGCTGCTCTACGCCATCCGTGCTGTGCGCCGCTCGCGCGAGCTCCTCGACTTCCTCACGCGGCCCGAGCTGCGCGAGGCCTTCGGCTGCCTGCGCGCTGGGCAGTACGCGCGGGCCCTGGACACGCTGCTGCGCGTGGTGCCGCTGCTGGAGCGGCTCACGGCGCACTGCCCCGCCGCCCGGGTCCCCGCGCTCTGCGCAGTCCTCGTGTGCCACCGCGACCTGGAGCTGCCCGCCGAGGCCTTCGCGGCAGGCGAGAGGGCTCTGCGGTGCCTCCAGGCCCGGGAAAGCCACCGCTACTACGTCCCGCTGCTGGAGGCCATGGTGCGCCTGGCCTACTCGCTAGGCAAGGACTTCGCGTCGCTGCAGGGGAGGCTGGAGGAGAGCCAGCTCCGCTGGCCCAGCCACCGGGGCTTCTCGCTCAAGGAGCTCACCGTGCGGGAGTACCTGTCCTGAGAGCGGGTCACCATTGCGGTTCGCTGTTTGGGGGTAGGTTTAAAGAGAGGGGCCTCTGACTTGCTGGGTGACTTTGGGCCAGCCTCTACTCTGAGCTGCATTGAACAGAGGGGCCTGCTTGTATCTCGTGCCCCTTGGGGACCAGCTCAATTCATCTGAAAACCACAAACCCCGCAGTGACAATTCTGGAGAGTAATGTGGACCTTTTTGGTGTGTTTACGGAGAGTGGCAGAAGTTTACATCCAAATCAAGATTTAGCTCACTCCATGTCCCGGAAGACCGTGTCTCCAGCCATGCTGGGTCTTTCCTCTGCTCTTAATATCTCAGTATTGCTTATAGATAGTCCCACCTTGCTAGTGTAGTGGTGCATGCCTGTAATCCTACCACTCTGGGAGGCTGAGGCAGGAGGATCGTGAATTCCAGGCTAGCCTGGGCTACATAGTGAGACCCTGTCTCAATAAATAAATAGCCCCGCTCATTATACTAATATTCTAGCACTTCCTCCTTAGCATATAGACAGACTCCACTTAGCAAATCAAGAGCTCACCTATTACCCTCAGTGCTCCCTAGGTGGAGGCTGTGTGTTATCCTTGGAAGGGCAGAAGGCCAGAAAGCGATAGCACCATAAGATTCTATGGCAGGTGTTTTTAGCAAGGGAAGTGGCTAGTGATATCCTGGCTTGGGTGCAGTGACACAGAGCCTAGGGGTGGACTTTTACTCACAAGACACCTGCTCCTTGCATGGCTTTCCTGGAGGGAGGAGGAATGAGATTTGGCCCTCAAGGTGGCCCCCTTTGAGGGTCAGTATTCCTGGAACCTCTTTGATGGGTTGGGGTGCCCTTGACTGAGGTCCATCAGAAAAGAATGCGGCACCAACCCCAGCGGGAAGAGGGCTCCAGACCAGTGGGCTGAGTCCATGCTGCAGGCCACTTTGGGCCCAGTGTGTGTCTGAGGCTGGAAGCCCCTGAAAACCTAAAGCACCTGGCTGAGCTTCTCAGGGTGTAATTTGGAAATGGGAATGTGGGGCACCGCTGTGGTCTGTGCAGTAGTTTGGTCCAGGGAGAAAGACAAGGCAGCAGTGCAGAAAGCATTTAGGAAACGGCACTGGAATCTGCTCAACGGTGACACTGTGTGGCGACCTCTGTAGAGGCCCTCTTGGGCTCTGTCCTGGTGGCAGACCCCTCTGGACAAAGCGAGCTCCAAGTCTCAGTTTACTCCTAGAAAAGGACCCTTCAAGTGGGAGAGACTAAACTGTTTGAAAAACTGGGCTTATGGAAAATTATGCTGTACCGTGGAAAAATAAAAGCTGTGAGTCTCTTTGTAATGGTGAAACAGATCATGCTGATTTTATAAATTATTTCATCAAATCGAAAATGTCAATTGTGAAATGCACCTAATATTCACTAAGAAGAAAAAAATTCCCAACATGGAGAGTTTGATAAGAAATTCCAGCAGAAAGCTGGGAGACCAAAGAGTTAGATTCTCCCATGTAACAGAATAAACCTGCTGCTATGACAAAACTTGTGTTGAAATTTAATCCCCAGGGTGAGGAATTAGAGGGTGGAAACCTAATCTGACTATGGTGTTCGGAAGCAGGACTTTTGGAGGTGATTAGGATTAGACGATGCATTCAGGATGATTGCACTCCTGACCTTAAAAGAAAAGAATGAGAGACCCACGCTAGCATGATTGATCTTCTCACCTTGTGATACCCAGCACTGCCTTGGGATGCTGCTGTCCCCACCAGCAGGAAGAGCCTCATTAGATGCAGCCCCTAGATTCCTCACGTCCAGAACTATGAGCTGAATAAACCTTTATACTTTACAAGCTACTCAGTCTGGGGTGTTCAGTCATACCAACAGAAAACAGACTAGGACACCTGCTATGTAAACAGAGACAATGAGGACATCTGCATGAATCAGTCTTGGCACTCAGTAGAGGATAGGAAATCTCTGAGAATTTGGCCTGCAAGCCAGTGCTCGCCCATGTTTGGGGGCCGAGTACACACAGCATGGCCCAAAATAGCTCAAGCAGAATGATCGTGTTGAAGTGGTTACAGATGGAGGTGTACCTGGCACTGCAAATGCAGATTCTTCAAAGGAAGTCAACACAGATCTAGATCAACAAAGAATGTGAGTTGCTAAAAGGTAAAAAAAAAATGCATCTCAAAATCACATATGTATGGTATATATGTGTGCATGGTGTGCACACAGAAAGAAAATACATATATGGGGTAGAAAGAACCTACAAGATCATAAGGGGGAGTTCCCCACCAGGACCCCTGAAGGAAGGCTGACTTCCCATATAGTGTAAAGGTAGTGGATTTATTCTGGCTTCCTAAGGAACTGGCCACCAAGGGCAGCTTTGGACGCCGGCTCCTCTTTTCCTTATGGTGCTCCATGCTTCCCTCCCCATTTCTTCCACTCTGTGAGTCCACTAGAATTTCTGCTGGCCTTGCACACTGTATCTTCATCCACAACACTTGTCCAACAGTCTGGGACGCCACTGTGGCCATCTCCTCCGGGCACCAGCCATTTGTTGCAGGAGTCAGACACCCACTCATTTCTTGGGTTCCTGAGGCCCCCTCCTTGAGGGATCTTTCCTTGTGGTCTGCCGCAACTCCCCTGAGGTACCCACTTCTCTGCTGGCCTGGAGCCCTCCCACTGCATCTGTATAACTCAGTCATTGTCCCCAGGGACTTTGGGGGGGTGGCGGCTGGGACTGGACCAGACCTCTCCCCCTGCTTTCCCAAAGATGGGCCCACAGGAGAGGTGAGGAGCACCTGCTCCCACTATTCAGGATGAGGCCTTGGTACCAGCAGCACCAGCCCCCCTGGAGATCGAAAGAAATGCAGAATCTCCGGCCCACCCTAGACCTGCTGAATCAGAATCCTCATTTTAACAAGATCACCCCCATCCTGCCCTACCCCCAACCAGGGAGGCGATTCCTGCCTGCATACCTACAAGTTTGAGAAGGCCTGAGGTGGACTCATTTGAGGATACCTTGAAGAAAACTATCGCAGAGCCCAGGCGGGCTGCTGTCCTGGGTCCCTTCCATACAGATGCCCCAGCCCAAGGTCTTAAGAGCACTAGGTGACAGCACCATGCTGGCCTCACAACCCTGGCCATGAGCTTGCTCTGGGCACTCATCCTCCCTTGCTCCCCCCATGGATGGGGTTGGGCACCCTTGGAAGGTTGGTGTCCAGGGGAGCCAGCAGGTGTATTACTGTGTAACAGGTTTCACTCACACCACTGCCAGCCCAGCCCTGCTGGGACCACTGGATACAGACACCCTGAGGGACTAAGTGACTTGCCCAGGATCACACAGTTACCAACTGGTAGAGCAGGGAATTAGGCTCAGGCCTCTTTGACCCCTCACTGGGGGCCACAGTGGAGGAGGGGAGAGGAGGGAATATGTATGTCCCAGGTGCTCCAAGGCCATTTCATTCATCTCCGTTTTCAGATAAGGGAAACTGAGGTCTAGTGCAGTGATTCGCTCTAGGTCACTGAGTGAGACAGGGACAGTGCCAGGACCAGACTAAGGGTGTCCATGACAAAGTGTTATGCTCTGACAAGGTTCAAATCCCAAGGAACCCTTGGAGGTCACCCAGCTGGACTTGGGCATGCAGAGTCAGTGTCCAGGCCCAGGTAGGACCACCAGCGGGCCTGGTTTCCTGGCTGTAGGCCACCAGCTCAGCTCAGGGTGGGCTCTGGCCCCCAGCCCTCATTCCCCAGCTATGGGTCTGCTTTGGAGCAGCTAAGTCAGTGCCTGTGCCCCTGCTGGCAGGGATTGGGGGGCTCCCAAAGTGTCCCCAGTGGCCCTCCCGCAGACTCAGGAGCTGACCTTGCTGAGCTGCTTCTCCAAATGCTGCTTTTCTGGCACCTTCCTGCTCAATCACCCACCTGCCCCTTCCCTTTTGGGACCCAACAATGGCACCACCTGTTTTGTCATCTACTTGCTAATCTCCTTGTAACTGTCTCCTTTTGCTTATGCAAATTTATTTGAAAAAGAAACTTCCTATTACTATCTTAAACAGAAAATTTTAAAAAATCATGCTATGATTAGAAGGAAGCTTTAAAAATAAACACAGTAAACCATGCTGTGGTTATCACCCCAATAGGCCTCTGCCTCAGACAGGTTGCTGGAGATCCTTGATTCTGGAGGGCGGCTTTTTGCTTCTTATTTCCAGTGCTCGGGATAGAACCCAGAGCCTCGGACATGTCAGGCAGGTGCTCTATGGCTGAGCTACAACTCCGGTCCAGATGGGCCCTGGTTAAAAGACAGAGAGACAGAAACAGACAGAAGCAAGTGCAGACACCAGGTACCAGCCAGGCGAGGTTTCCCTGTGGTTTCCTCGGGAGGACTGAAAAATACTGACGTGGTCCTGCATCCAGCGTCATCACAGACCAGCTGGGTCTCACCCAAGCACCCCAAGCTGCCTCTGCTTATCCCCAACCCTGGTTTCCCAGTCCCCAAGCTTTATATCAGGCCTGCCGGCTCCCCAGCTCCTAAGTCTTGGGCTTGACACCCCATTTGGGAGGTGAGCCCAAGGCTCGGCTCCTGACTTCAACCTAACACTTACCAGGTAACAGGGGCAGATAGAGGGAGTGTTCTGATTGGTCACGGCCTGCACCTTCGAATGTCTTCTGATGGTGCCACACCATCTAGCTGTGCCACCTGTAAGAGCAAGAGGCCTGCACTGAGCCACCCCCACCCAGCAGCACTGGAGCAGGCCTCTCACCGCATCCTTCCCAGGCCTGGTGACAGCTGAGGGTACAGCAGTGACCAGGACAGACCCAGTCTCTGCCTTATAGGGCCGATGGTCAGAAAACACTCACAGAGCACGCAGAAGCCAGGACAGAAAGATGGAGCTCAGCCAGGGGACAGGAGAGGGCTTCTCAGAACAGGAGCCGTTCCAGGGAGTCACCCCAAGCAAGAGGGGCCCGCCTCAGAGTGCGGGGAAGGAGGACTCAGGCAGAGGGGACGCTGGAGCTCAACCCTCAGGCCGGAACCTCCTCTGACCTCTGGGATCCTCACTTCACGTCTGCCCTCGCCCTGACATGTCACCCCAGGAGTGCAACTCAGGGAACGGGTCCCGGGGACCAAACAGATCAAAGCCTGGCCCAGTACATCTAGGCCATTCCCCATTGCTGGTGATTGGCTCACTGCAGGGGAAAGAGCACACAGACCCTTCAGTCATAAGCAACGAAACTCCCAGTTAACCTGACAAGGAAGGCAGGTATTTTCTGCATGGTCCAGAACTAGACCAGCTTCTCGCCAGGTTGGATCTACAGACTCAGACTTTGCTGTCCCGTCTCTGGCTCTCTCACTTTTGCTTCCCCACCTCTGAGTTCTGCCTCTCTGCTTGCCTTCTCTTCTGGTGTGACAAGATGGCTCTAGCAGCTCCAGGATCACGTGCCCCTTTCTTAGCAACCCCAAAAGTCTCCTGTGCCCAGGTTCTTGTGAGGGGAGGGCAGCGCCTTGGCCTGGAAGTGCACATCCACAAATAGTGGGCGGCCATGAAAGGAAGTAGTTCTTTAGCATATTGTTTTGTGACTTGCTTTTTAAATTAAAACTACACACCACGAGTACTTCCCTGTAACAGATAATATTCTTGCACTCTATTTTTAGGGGTTTCATTGTACTCTAACATGGATGCTATTATGGTGTAGATCTGGGGTGTCTCCCAAAAGCCTCGTGTGTTTGGAAGGTGATTGGATCCTGGGGCACTGGATTAGTTCACAGCCTACTTGGCATTAGGAGGCGGGGCCTGGCTAGAGATAGTTGCTGGGGGCGTGACCTGGAAGGGTTTAGTTCCTCCCCTTCTCTCTTCTCTCTCTGCTTCCTGGCAGCCACAGTGTGAGCAGCTTTCTTCTGCACGTGGCCCTTCCACCGCACCATTTCTGCTTTGGAGCCTGCCAGCCATGGGCTGAAACTCTCAAACTGAAGCAAATTAAACTTCTCGTTAAATTGAGGATGTCAGGTATTTTGAACTGATGACAGCAAAGTAACTAAGATGCTATGGTTATTTTAAGCAAACACGATAATATTGTACATTTCCCTTATTTCAGGCAATACTGCAGCAAGCACCATAACCCATATAGCTGTTTGTATTTGTGCACTCTTACAGCACTCTCTAACAGTAGCATTTGTGAATTTCTAAACACTTCTTTTGGATTAAAAAAAAATATTTACTTATTTTGTGGTGCTGGGAATGGAACCCAAGGCCTTGCACATGCTAAGCATGAACTCTACCACTGAGCTATGCCCTGAGCTCTGATTTTATTTTTTAATTGACAAGTAAAAGCTGTGTATATTCAAGTTGCGTGCATGGCACAGGCCTGTAGTTCCAGCACTTTGGGAGACTGAAGCAGGAGGCTCACAAGTTCAAGTTCTGCCTGGGCAACTTAGTGAGATATGCCTCAAAATAGAAAATAGAAAGGGCTGGGATGTCACTCTGTGGCAGAGCATCCCTGGATTCGGTACCCAGTACCACAAAAAGGAAAACAAATTGTGTTACTTATGAATTATCTACACTTACAGTGATTTTTTTATGTTTACTTAATTTTTCTCTCTCCGGGCTCTCTCCTCCACCAGCTAAGTGTGCGAGATGCCCATTCCTTGAACCTTCCCTAACACTGGAATTTTAAACTATTTCTAATAGTTTAATCTTTGTCCCTTTCCACCGGACACTTCCAGAGGGAGGAAGCCGCTAGGATTCCACATGGCGGCCAGCAGAGGGCGCTGCCGCCCGGCGGCTCCGAAGGTCCCCTGGCCCACGGAGCGGGAGGGAAGGAAGGAATGCGAGGGTGAGCGAATATTTCTCTTGGAGGAGAGAAACAGGACCGCGTAAAGCCGTATGAAGGGGTTAGAAGCAACGCTAGGGAGAAAGAACTTTACTGGGAAAGTGCTGATGCTTCGCTACCTCCTTAACTGCCCACCTAGGCAGGGCTCAAACTTGAAATTCTGCCTCCGCTTCCTAGTGCAGGGATTACAGGCATGCGCCAACACACCAGGCTGCATTCATACTTTTATTAAAATATTGTATTGTAATACAGAGATACAGTTGCATAAAATATAAACGTACAGCTTTGCAAATTATTACTAAGCAAATATCCTTGTAACCATCACTCAAGACAGAACTAATCACCCCAAGCAACTCCCACTTGGGGTCCGGGACCTCACCTTCTTCCTGTCCTCCATCCTCTTACTGCAAACCAAAGACCCCAGTAGATGGAAGGACCCCTCATTCCCGCCCCATCTGTAAGGGGAACCTGAGTCTGTGCAAAACAGGCCAGGAAACAGGATGCTTCCCCTATGGTCAGGTGTCTAGCAGGATCTCCTGAGGCTTAATGACCTCCCTCCCAGGGGGAGCCCAGGGCTCCTTAAAGGTGGCTTGGTAAACTAAGTGTGTGTGGTGAGCTTCAGGGATGGCCCCAGCTCTCCAGCCCTCCCTGTCTCGTGTCATTTGTCACATCACTTGGCAGTTCCTCTCACTAAAGGGGCGGGGTGACTTTCTCTGTACCTGAGTCTGCCCATCCTAGACACCTGCTTAGGCTAGCATTATGAGGCAGGAAAGACAGTGTAATGTCCCCCAAGAGCCTCATGTGTTCAGAGGGGGAGCTTTGGAAAGTGACTGGGTCATGGGAGAGCTATACCGTACTCATCAGTGGATTAATCCACTAAAGAGTTCAGAGCTGCCCTGCTGCTAGGAGTGGGGTCCACACAAGAGGCTGGTCACCAGCGGCAGGACCTGGAAGGATGCATCTCCCTCCCTGGCTCCTCCTTTCTCTCTCTGCTTCCTGGCCCCATGACGTAAGCAAATTTCCTCCACCAGACCCTTCCACCATGCCATGTCCCTGTGGAGCCAGATGACCATGACTGAAACCATAAGCCAAAATAAACCCCTCCTCCTTTAAGCTGTGGATGTCCGGTATCGTGTCTCAGGAGAAATGGCTAAGAGAGATGGCACGCCTGCTCCAAGCCTTGACCTCAAGAGACCTTGCGTGTTCCCCTTGCCCTCGTGAGCTTCTCCCACTGTTGTGAGACGAACATCCCCAGCTGACCTTCGAGATATGTGACAAGATGGCCCGTGGAGCCCAGCCAAGGGCAGCTGAGGCTGCTGACCACCAGCCAACTCCCAAACACATAGACGAACCCAGTCAAGGTCTCAACCTCTCAACCAGGTGAGTTGTGAACTCACAGCATGAATTATTGTTTTAAGCCACTGAACTGTGGGGCTGTTTATTATGTAATAGCTCACTGATACATTGTCCCTGTGAGGTCTGGGGACTTGTTTTAAGGGCTTCTTGAAAAAAGAGACCAGACTGGGAAGTGACCAGTGCCACATCTTCCCAGTCACCCTGCCCTTCCTGGATTCTCTTGGAGGCTCCAACTGGCCTCCATTAATACATCCACTGAGGCTACTGATGCTTGCTTCAGCAAGGACACTTGGGCCAGGCCTGGCTCACAGTCCACTTAGCCCTTACAGCAGCACCACAAGGGGGTCACTGGTAGCACCCTATTTTACAGCTTAGAGACTGAGGACAGGCTTGTGCTTGTGAGAAGCAGTCCTGGGCCTGACTTCAGAGTCATGCTTGCCTGCCCTGCCATGCTGCTTGTCTTCCCACCTGCATCCTGGCCAGCCCACAGCAGCATCTCCCCAATATCAGGACACCGAGCTGCCAGGCTCCCCCAGGAGGTTCCCCAACCTCTGCTGCTGCCTGTTCTCCACCAGGCCTCCGGATCCCCAGCACCATGATCAGAAAGCGATGGTTCCCATGGACACACAAGAGGCGACACTGGGCAGAAACACACAGGGAACAATGGGCAGAGAGGACATCTGCGACAACTTCTGAGCAGGACGAAGTGCACTGGAGTAGCATTGTCCTTCTGATGGGAAATCAGATTGGAGGGAACCACGGAGCGAATCCACTGCAAGTTTCAGTCTTTTCTTCACCCGGAATTTGATACAAAATCTGGACACGTTAAAGAGACCAAAGCCAAGCTTTTCTGGCAAAGAAGCCAGGGAGCTCTGCATTAGGCCCATCTGGGCACCCCCGAGGCTCCGTGGAGTCCCATTTGGGAACCACTGTGGTTACCCATTCTAGTAGCTTTTCTGATAGGAAGAGTCTTAAGGTCACCACAAGCAAAAGGAGAAGAGCCAACACTTGAACTCAGATCTCCTACTTCTCGCCTCTGGGCTTACTGAGTTTCAAGTGTTTAGGAACAAAAATACATACTCTAAAAGGAAGATATAAACCTGATTTTTAAAAAATGGTTCATTTGGCTTCTCATCTAATATCTAGGATAGACTTATGATGGCCCAGCCATCAATTTTCAGGGGCCAATTTACATTACCGTGTTTACCTAGGGTTTCACTGGGATCCTGGGCCTTTCTCTTTGGGGCTACCCCCTAGATTTCTCCCCCTTTGTGTGCATAGCCCCAGTGCTCCTGGATCCTGCAGAGCAGCTGCCTCCTGGAGCAGCTTCTCCCTGGTGGGCTCACAGACCCCCTCCACAGCCTGCAGGTCTCTGCAGATGTGACAGACGCCCTGGAGCCTTCCCTGGGGCAATGAGGAGCAGAGAGGCCTGGGGCGGAGCAGGGACAGAGTCACACGATGAATGTCTCTTGGTTTTGCCTGCCCTGCTGCTTCTGGAAACGGTGCCCGTTGCTCTCCCTTGGGAGGACGCCCTCCCTGATTCCTTGTCCATGTAATGTGGGTGTGAAGGAGCATGGCTGCCCTTGGGCCAGCCCTCCACTTACCAGGCCTCAGTTTCTCTGCTTATAGAGAGTATTAGTCTCCTAAGGCTGCTAAAACAAATGATCACACACTAGGAGGCTTAACACAAGTTCTGGAGGCTGGAAGTCTGGAACTCAGGTGTCGGAGGCTTCGTACCCTGAGGTTGCGGGGAAACATGGTGCACACCTCTCATGCAGCTTCTGGTTGCTTCCAGCCATCCTTGGTGGTTCTGGCTGCACATGCCACCCCCCCCCCGTGCGTGTTTGTGTCCAAATTTCCCTCTTCATATAAGGATGCCAGTGTTCAGGTTAGGGCCCACACCAATCCTGGGGCACCTCTTCTCGACTCCATGAGATCCGCAAAGACCCTATGTCCAAACGAGGTCACATTCACAGGTACCAAGAGGCCAGGACTTGGCACATATTGAAGGGATAATTCAACCCGTGACACACGTGAAGGTGTTGGACTAGGTTGGCCAAGGCTCTTGCCATTCAGTGTACTCGGACTGTAGAACAGAAGATGTTCCAAGGACAGAATAAGTGCTGGTTTATGGACCCTTGTCCACAGAGGTCACTTTCCCACCCCATCCCAAGGGGCTGGCAGCCCCGGGTCTGGGCCATCCTTTCCCCTTCAGACGGCAGGGATGGGTCTGTTTCCTCCCATCCACCCCAGGCACTGGGATCGGCCTGTAAGGTGAATGCACAGGCTCGGGCCTTGAATCCGGCTACAAGTCCTTTTGTTCTACCTTCCATGAGCCCTGAGCCCAGCCTCCTCTGCCTCCCTGATGCCCCTAGCCCTAGTCCCAGCAGCTCTCCCTGGGCCAACTGTGTTATCATTCTCACGGGTCTGGCTGCCAGACTAGCCCCTCTGCTCCATTCCCTGCACGGCCATCAGTGAGAGCTTTTGAAACCATAAAGGACCATTTCACTATCCAGCCCAAAGCACAAGGGGTTTCTGCTCACTCAGCATGAGCTCCAAACTGCTCCCCAGCCTGCACGCCCAGCCTCAGGTAGCCCCACAGCACTTCTCCCACCTCATTCCTGCCCTCTCCCTTCCATAGCCCAGACCGCTGGACCCTCAGACCCTCTGGCACGGTTCTTGCACTGGGCCTTCACTGTGCCAGTCAGCTGCTCTAAGGGCTGTTCTCACGGCCAGGCACCTTCTCAGCTCAGCATCTGCCTGTGGCCTTGCAACTTTCACCTCTTTCCCTGTTTTGTCTCCTCTCCCCTCCCCTCCCCTCCCTTCCTCTCCTCTCCTCTCCTCTTCTCTTTTCTTGCATGCTGAGGATGGAACCCAGGGCCTTGCACATGCTAGGTAAACACTCTTAACACTAAGCTACATCCCCAGCCTTATTTATTTATATATTTATTTATATTTTGACACATTAAGTTGCCCAGGCTAGACTCTAACTTGCAATCATCCTGCCTCAGCCTCCTAAGTAACTGGGATTATAGGTATGCACCACCATACCTGGGTCCCATTTATTTTTTTATAGCCCGTGAGTTTGTCCCATCATGGACTGTAGATTCTAAAACCATGAGCCAAAATAAGCCTTTTCTTTCCTTATAATGATCCCAGCACTTTGTTCCAGTGACAGAACTCCAGCAGCCACACCCATGGGAAGTGTCTCAGGCCCTCTGCAGCCCACTGGCTCCACAGTCGGTTCACACTCTGAAGTCACTACCCCGGAATTCTTCATGATTTCTGAATGACAGTCTTGCATTTTCGTTTTGCCCCAGGACTTGTAAATTAGGTGGCCTGTACTGGTCTCTGGCAGACAAATCCTTACTGGAGGGTGCACAGCAGACTCTGTGCCCTGCCTGCCCCCAAACCTCCTTCTGAGGGGCTGGCCAGGTTCCCCCCCTGCCTAAGAAGAGAAAGAAAAAGGGGGATGGCAGGGAAGACGGGCTATGGACAGGGTACCTGGCTCAAACCTGAGTCCTCTGACTTCTCCCTGCGGCTGCTGGTTCCTGCAGACACCTCAGGAACAGTGGCAGCAGAGCCCTGAAGCCAGGAGGGGCCGAGGCCAGTGGAGGGGTGCTGGGGCCAGTGGAAGTGGTGTCAGTAGCTCACATTAGTTGGGTGGCCCCCTGCCAGCCTCCCCACTCCAGAGCTGCACGCTCAGAAACAGTTGTGCCTAAGGTGCCTAACTTACATCAGCCCAGCACACACCTGGCTGACCGACACGGGGAGGGCCTCAGGCTCCGCTGGTCCAGGCTGAGCCAGAGTGAGGTGCAGCCCACCCCAGGATCCCTCCTTAAACCACCTGAGCCTCGGTCAGGGCCATCAAGCCCCTTTCCCTCCTCCAGCCCCGAACTCTGTTTCTCATAAGAGGAAGCTGGTCTCTTGCTGCTTCCGGTGGGCCGCGGTGCCCAGCTAGAATGGACCAGCGAGTTGCTGTCCCGTGTTCACTTTTATTGCTATTTTTCTGGCTATGGACTGATACCGTTTTCTTTTATTTATGGTGGTGGGGGGGAATAAATGTCCTGCAGTGCATTTCTGTTCCGAAAAGGCAATCTGTGTAAATAAGGGCCAGGGAGACGATGATACCAGAAATCACAGAGCAGGTCTCGGGGAAAGAAGAAGGGAAGTTCTGGGCTGGGCACTGCTACAGAATGGACACTGAGGCTCAGGGAGGGAGGCTACTGGACGAGAGTCACACAGAGTTGGTGGCAACACTGTACCACGGGCTCCCAGCCCAGTGCTCTCTCCCTACTGACCCACCAGCCATCCCAGCTGCAATTCCTAGTGATTCTGGAAACCTCTTGCACCAAGGCCCCTTCCCTACCCCAGACCCTTGGCCATTTAAAAACCCGAGCTGCAGAGGCGGGCGGGGCGCAGGGCTCACCCCGCTTCACAATGCTCAGATAAGCAAGTCTGGCGTCGGCAAATCATGTTTCTACTCCTCTGCCTTGCCTTCGCCACCTTCCTCTCAGCAAATCTTCCCAGCTCCTGTTTAAAATGCTCTTTCTCTTTTTGCTGTGATCAAAGGAGTTGCTTGTTCCCCTGATAGGTGACAAAAGATGTCAGAGAGGCTCGGGAGAGAGTGCAGTTCCCACCCCTTCCTTTTGCCTGGAGGAAGGAGACTGGCAGGGCAGCTGGGGCTGGGCGGCTCTTAGGATGGGGGGGCGTAGAGATAAAGGTATTGGCTGAGCAGGCGCAGAGAGGGGACCCCCACGGCAGGCTGATAATGTGGTGCCAGCAGCTGACATCAGTTGGGTGGCCCCCAAGTGCATTTCCCTTTCTGCTGAGCAGAGCTCCCTAATTTTGCTGCAGGGTAACTACCCTTCAGGAGGTGTGGACTCTGTCCCAGCTCTGGGGCTCTGTGTGTGACCCAGACCTGGCCAGCAGGGGTCTTGACCGAATCAGAACCAAAGAGGAGCATCTTGGGGCCCTTTCAGACCCACTGCCCCTTTTTCTCCTGGCCTTCATGTAGCAATGCAAACTTGGAGCTGCTAGGGATTTTGCCCAAGAGGGAGTGAGGAAATGGAGCCCCCAGAGAGAGAAATAGACACACTGAGTCCTGATAGTCTTAAGCTCCTAGATCAAGCCACACCTGAATGTGGATCAGAAAAATCTCTTTTTTGCTTAACCTGTTGAGTTTTTTCCTCTTCTTCGTGACAAAAGACAGGCATTTTCTGGTCACTTTTATTACTTGGGCCTCTATCTTCAGGCACTTCACCTCCTTCAGTGTCCCTCTTTCTTTGCCCTAAGAATTTGTTAATCCCTCTCTTCCATCAGCCACATTTCTAGGCTCATTATACCAACACTATAGAGGGCACAAGTCCAGATGGGGAAACAGGCTTGCTCAAGGGGTATCCCACAAGTTCCTGGAATGGGTCATGTCTTTGCAGTTGTCTCTGTCTGGGTGTCTTCCCATCAGCCCTAAGGAATGGGTCAAAAGTCCCTGCAGTCCTGTGACTCCTGCAACCTGGGTCACTCTCCTTGAACTTGACAGGCCCATTTTACAGGTTCAGGAACTGAGGCAGCAGGGACAAGAAACATCTGACACCTACTCTCATCCCACATGTGGTAAGCACAGGGACAGTCGAGGACCAGCAGAATCTCCACTACCTACTTGGTGCCCACCACCTGCTGCAGCCCCTCGGGCCTTCTCATGGGTCCCCCTGATCTGCTGTGGATGGGCCGAGAGTGGGCACATGCTCAGCCCTGGCCTCCACAGGCACAGGACAGGTGCAGTCCCAGGCTTCAAGGAGCCCACAGGAGGGAAGGAGGGGACCAAGCAGACCCTCAGCCAAGGTCCCCAAGCCCCATTTCTGCGCTTCTGCCTGTCAACAGCATCTCTACCCTTCCTGACTCAGACTGTTTCCTCTGCTCCCAGCCCTTGAAGTAGCCTCAGTTTTCTCACTTGTACAAGGACAGGATAGAGGAGCTGCACGGACAGAGGAGGTCATCTGATGAGGAGAAAAGCGAGTCTCAGACTGGAGAAGGTTCAGAGCTCCCAGACAGAGGCCCAGTTCGGATGGATCCAAACTCCATCCTCCAATTCCCTGGTTCGAAGCTTTTTAAGCGTCTTTCTCTTCCTCCTGTGGGGTGGGGTGGGGGTGCAGCCTTTCCCTCAAACTTCTAAACTTTTTCTAAGAAGGAGGGATTGAAGCCAGGCATGGTGGCACATGCCTATAATCCCCAGCACTCTGGGAGACTGAGGCAGCAGGATCACAGGTTCAAGCCCAGCCTGGGCAATTTAGCAACTTAATGAGACTTTGTCTCAAAATAAAAAATAAAGCGGGGTGCGGTGGTGCATGACTGTAATCCCAGCACTTGAGGAAGCTGATGTGGGATGATTGCAAATTCAAGAACCACTTGGGCAATTTAACAAAAATTTGTCTCAAAATTAAAAAAAAAAAATTTTAAAGGGGCTGGGGATAGAACTCAGTGGTACAGTGCTGGGTTTAATCCCCAGTACCACTAACTAACTAAATAAATAAATAAAGGTCTGGGGATGTAGCTCAGTGCAAAGGTCCTGGGTTTAATCACCAGTACAGGAAAAAAAAAAAAAAAAAAAGGAAAGAAAGAAGAAAAGGGTTGGAGAGTGCTTCTCAGCCACAACCAAGGTCAGCTGGGCCTGGCCTTAAGCCAACTGGGGCCCTTGGAGACAACCTGACCTCCAGCCACCCTGTGGCTCCTGGTCCCTTGCTCAGGTTGTCCCAAGAGAGCCACAGTAATAGCTCTGCCACTGAGGACCAGACAGGGCCAGCTCCAAGCCCCTGGCCCCCACTGCCCTTTTCCCATACACAGATGTGGTCGCAGTGTAGTTGCAGGACACCATGGCCACCCTTAGAAACCTGATGTCAAGTCACTGATTAAAACCAGGTGGGGGTTTTAACCAGCCATAGGCTATTTAACCAAAGATGAAAGTACAAGTGATAAGCGTCATCTCCGAAAGGATGTTGTTAAAGAAAGAGCAGAGCAGTGAGTGGCATCTTTCATCATTACAGGGCCAGCCAGATCTCTCTAGGGGCGTCAAGCAACATCTGGGCCCCGTCCATTAAGTGGGGCTCACGATGCCATTGTGTCAGATGCCGGCTCCCATGCCCACACCACACTAAACTTCTAAATATACAATGAATACTATTAATTATAGTTTTCAGATCAACAAAATGATCCTTCATTAACTTAATTGCCTCTTGTATTTTATCTGGAAATTATATTCTGTCTGCTCATCATCCCCACAGCTGAAGCCACTCGTCGGTGGGTAGCCCGTGATGCATGGCAAGCCGCTTACAGGAAAACAGGCTATCTTCCTGTCCCTTCCCCGATGGGCCGGAAGCCACAGAGGCCTCCAGAGTATTCCGTGTGCTTGTCAGGCAGGAGCGGGGGCTGGGAGATTGCAGCGATGGCAGTGAAGCTCGGCAGCCGCCACCTGTGGTCCCTGGTCAAGCTGGACCTCAGGTCAGATCAGACAGAACTGGACCCAAGTCAGTGTGCGTGGTGACATGGTCATTGTTATCTACTTTGCTCTGGACCAGGGAGAAAACCTCGACCCCACTGTTGGCAGCCTGGGACCATCCTGTTCACACTGGCCTGTGGCTTAGAACATCATGAACCCACTGCAGAGATGGAAAAACTAAGATTTGGAAAAGAGGAAATGATCTTGGGACTGCAGAGCAAACTGTCAGCAAAGCTGGGCCTCCAACTTGGCCCATTTGTCTCCCAAGGGACAGCCACATGCTGCATGTGCCTGGTTGACAGATGGAACTGTGAAATTGTTGTTCAGGGATTCTCACCCCGCTCCTCCTTAGCCTGGAAGGGTGCACCCCTGCCTGCCCCACTGCCCGGGGGGACTTGGCCCGTGACTTGCTTAGGCCAATGGGATGGGAGTAGGTACGGTGGTCACCATAGCCCCTGCTTCTTGGGTGGTCAAGAGATGCTCAGAGCAGGGGAGGAGAGAGAAAGAGAAAGGAAGAGAGAGAGGGAGAGAGAGAGAGCCATAGAGCATTGCCTTGCTTCCTAAAAGGTGCTGTGAAGATTACACGACTATACCTGGCCTAAGGACTGCGTTGCCTCCAGCGGAATTTGGGACACTGGCACATCAGAGGCCCCAGAGCAGGGAGGCAGCAGCCCCCAGCCCTCTCCATGGGTTCCCAGTCCGGACTTGACACTCTCAAAGCCCTGCTGTGGCTTTCTCTGAGTGTAACTCGTCTCATTCTTCTTTCTCCTCTGTCACACCTTGGTCCTAACAGCACCATTTCGAGCCCTGTCACCTCACCTCATTCAGGCCTCAAAGGAGTCAGCAGCTCAGCATGGGCAGCTGTGATGTGGGGTGTGTGCAAGAGGCCAGGGGTGGCCGCATCTGCCCAGGCTGGGATCAGGCAGGGCTCCCTGAAGGAGTTGCACCCCATGGACACTTGCAGCTTCCACTGTGGCCATAGGGGATGTTTCTGTGAGTCCCAACATGGGCAGAATGACATCATGGTTTCCTGTATGATCTCAAGGTCTTATCCAGCCCTGCAGGAATTGAGGTGTCCACAGAGCACCCCCAAATGGGGCCAGGGCCAGTAGACACAGGCTGCAGCCTCTCTTCCTGCAGGAGGACGCTCCAGGATCACGTTCTCATTGTCCAGAGGGGCTCTGCTCCTGCAGTGACCTATACGCCCTCGTGCTGGCCTGTCACCTTCCACCTTACTCTCCCTCCCTCTTCCCTCTTCAGGCATCACACCACCCCAACCATCTGCCCCCAACGCCTTGGCCCAGGCCCCACCGTGGGGAGCCAGGCTAAGCCTGGGGAAGCTAGGAGGGGAAAGAGCAGGCAGGTCAGCGTGGGGAAGGAGCAACGTCCTTCTGGCGTGCAGAGTCCTCCATCATTCAGGGACATCAGGACAGGAGGAAACAGAGGGATGGTGCCAAGCAAGGGGAGATGAGGCAGGGACTCCCTGAGGCCCGGCCTACTGGCTGGAAGCTGAGCCCTCGTCCCCGGGGTAGCCTATGGCTCTGCAGCAGGGATGTGGCAGGGTCAAAGCGATGCTTTAAATGTGCCACTGTCTGCAGTGTATGGAGCAACAGGAGGGAGCAGGGCCAGAGAGGGCACTCACAGGGCTGTCTCCACAGGAGGAGCAGCGGAGTGGAGGGCGGTGGGGCTGGAATTTCTGGGACCAGACCCCAAAGGCCTAGAAGGCAGAGCCCAGAATGACTCCAGAGCTCCTGGGTGTTGGCCACCTTGCCATTGGCTGAACTGGCGAGAAGGTTAGGGTAAGATGATGAGTTGGGTTTTTTTGCTTGTTTTTTTTTTTTTTTTTTTTTTTTTGAGGCTGTAGCTGGAACTCCTTGCCTACAGCCTGGAGATGGTGATCGAGGCCATGGGAGTAGATGACACCCCAGAAAGCGAGTTTGTGGAAAAGACAAGAAGGCCAGGGCTGAAGCCTGAGCAACATCTCTATTTTAAAATTTTTTATTTTGAAATAATTATAGATTTATAGAAAGTTGCAAAAAATATCACCGAGAGGTCCTGTGTAGCCATGCATGTTGCCGTCTTAAAAGGAGAATTAGGCAAAGCTGACTGGCAAAAGGGGCCCCCGAGAGGCTGGAGGAATCTAACAGAAGAGCAGTTTCACTTTGGATTTGGTTTGACTGCAGATGAGAGCGGTTCAAACAACCGACAAGTGATTTCTTCCTCATAGAAGACAGTGGTACCTTGGTACTCACCGTTAATTGGTTCTGGGAGGTGCAACAAGTACAAGCAAATTGTTTTGGCTGAAAAGGAGAGCAAGTCACGAGTAACGAAGCAATCAACACTGACAAGTTCTAGCTTGCACTTCAAGTACCAAACAAATGACCAGTATGGGACAAAACATTCACATCAAAATGCACGAGTACCAAATCCAAAGGGTTTCAAACTAGAAAAGTACCAAGGTATGACTGTATTCTAAATGTAGGTGTCCAAGCCCAGAATAGAGGCCTTACTTCTAAGTCCTCAAGGACACAGGCTTCTTCCAGCCATTCCACCATCTCTAGGGTATTGTCTTTGTCCTCCTCGTCCAAAATGATGGCTAGAATTCCAGCCATCACAATCTCCTTTCCATGCAGCAAAATAGAAGAAGAGACAGAGAAGAAAAGAGGTAACAAGTATAAGAAAAAGTATCCTTTTTCTTTTCTGATGCTAGGGATTGAACCCAGGACCTTGCATTGAGTGACATTCTCAGACCTTTTTACTTATCTTGAAACAGGGTTTCTCTAAGCCATTAAGTTGTCCAGGCTGGCCTCAAACCTGCATTCCTCCTGCTTAGGCTTCCCAAGTGCTGGGATTACAGACATGTGCCACCATGCCGGCTATAAATAAACTATCTTTAAGGAAGATTCCTAGGAGCTGCCTGCTACATGACACTTAGCAGATGTATGGCTAGAATTTAGCCATAATATTTAGTTGCAAAAGTATCTCAGAAGTGCAGTCTTTATTCTTGAATTTGAATCCAAAGCTTTTGTTACCAAGGAGGAAAGACAGAATGGGTCCCAGGGAGCAACTGGCATCCTGCACACAGAGTTCATGGGCAGAGGGATTCTGAGAGGGAGGATGTAGTCAGAATGGTGGGAAATGCCCAAGAACCCAAGACAAATGGCTGCTGAAGTGTCCCATGGATTTGGGGACCAAAAAAGTCAATGGCAACCTACTGAGGATAAGGACAATTGTCCATGTGACCCCAGAGCTCTACCTCTTTCAGGTGGGTGGGGAGAAAGGCAGAGGTGATGGAGATGGAAGTGTTAGGCAGAGAGAGCCAATCCAGATGGGTAGACAGCGAGCTGGCAGGAAGTGGAGGTGGGGAAAAGAGGGGGTGGGGCACCAGGGAACTGGTGATTTGGGAAGAGCTAGACACTGTGAGAAGGACAGGGGGAGATGCAGATTTTATGGACTCCATGGCAGTTTTCAGTGGGGCTCAGGAGTGGGTGGCTACAGAAGAGAGATAAAGGGGGTCTCCATGGGGGCAGATGTCACAAAATTGAGAGCTGGGGTCCAGGCAAGTGTGGAAATCCCCCAGGATGGTGGCAGGATGTCAGGGATAGGCAGAGGCTAGGCCGCCTTCAAGTGTTCCCAGGTGCGTCCAACACCACCACCCTCTTTAATGTTCTCATGGTCACTATGACATCTACCCAACACATCAGTGGTTCCCCATGGGTTCCCAGGAGGATGTCCAAACTGTGCACCATCTCCTTCGAGGCCTTCCCCAAGCACCTGGTGCAGATAAGGATGAGTTTGTCCCAAGTCGTGGCCCTGCCAGTGCCTGGCTTCAGGTCCTCTGCATGAATAAATAAAGTCCTACTTCCACCTGCGAGCACCTGCAACTTTGCTGAAGCCTCTACCTGAGCTGCTTCCTTTTTTCCCTGACTCACATTCCCACTCACCTCTAGGTGTTTCATCTCAAATAACTTGCACCCAAATCCCCATCTGAGGATCCTCTCCTGAGTGAAGCCAAACACAGGGGTGGCTGCCCTGACAACCTGAGTGGTGGCTCAGTGCATCTGGTAGGACCCAGGTATCTCTGAGCTCTATGGTCTTCAGGCTGGTATCAAAATGGCTGCCACCACGACAACATCTACACGTTCTTCAGCAGATTTCACTTCAGATCTTATTGGCTGCAATAGGGTCATATGACATTTCCAGACCAATCAGTAGAAAAAGGGATGGGTTTGCCAAGACTGGCTTAGACTAATCACTTATGGGCAGAAAGGCTATTGAGGTCAACCACAAGGAGCAGATACATATCCAGCATCCTTTCCAGTATGAGTCTTTTACTCATGAAATAGTGATAAAACAATTGGGTGATCCTTTGTGCAACCAGTCCTATTTTTTCACTATTTCTCATTCATTCGTTCATTCAGCATATACTGAATGCCTGCTATGTGCCTGCCCTCTAGGGGCTCACAGGCTAGTTGCTCAGCTGGAGGAGGGAGAGACAAGATGGAAAGCTGAGTGTGGTGGGGGTGGGCAGGGATGCATTACCTTGGGGATACCCTGACCTAACTTTTTTGCCTTCTGGAATGTTCCGTCTCTTCCCTTCGGTATCATGCCTGCCTCATACAGCCACTCTCCTCAGGAGACCTTTCTGATGTCCCCAACCCTCCAGGATCCATCCTGCCAATGAGCCCGTTGAGCGTCCCAAGCCCTAAGCTGACACTGCCTTGGCTGGGTCAGAAGTGTCCATAGGTCCCTACTACTGACAAGGGCTCCCAGAGAAAGAACATTGTGTCCCCAGAGCCGACTCACCGCCTGGGAGGACTTGCCAGGCCCAGTCACAGCTCGCACACCTGCCACCCGACCTCCTCCTCCCCCCATGTCTCTCCCATCAATTTATTTCATAAAAATCAATTTCTGTCCCGTTTTTGCTGTGTACATAAAAGACTGTGGCATCAGTTAGCCTTCGTTCTCCCCCCACCCCCGCCTTTCCTCTTCTTTTTTTCTTGGAAACCTCTTTGTAGGAAAAATCTCATATTTCAGCAATTTGCATTATCCACACACTCAGCTTTGAAGTTCTAAGTTATGGTAAGAAAAGGGCCCACTTATCTGCCCATAAAAAATGTTCAAAGCTTATAAATTCCCTGAAACAGATGTACATTATCATTGGATTTGCCTTTCTTTTTGCTAGAGCATGCCTAATAGCGTTTCGGCCGCCCCCTGGCCCCCGTACCCCGCCCCCGTTAGCATCTTGTCTCTGCGGAAGCCCGCTCCCCACTGGGCCAGGCGGACTTCAAAGGTCCCGCGCTGTCTGTGAGAAGCACTGCCCAAAGTGGGAACATAGGGGCCTTTTAAATCCCCCACGTTTAAGTCAATATCATGCCTCCCTTCTTCCTCCTCTCCCGGCAGAGGGACAGAAGTCAGCTGCTCCTGTTCTGTCTTCCGAGCGCCAGTTCAGCAATTATCAGAGGCCAGACGGAGGCGTCTTCCTCCCTGGCTCTCCCTGTCCCTGCCCTCTTTCTTTCCTGCTTTCCTTTTTGTTCTTTCCCCGCTTGAGAAGATGTTGCTCAATAGCAGGGAAGGTAGTGTTGATCCCAGATCTGGGCAAATAAGTGGCTCTCAAGGGGGCGGAGGTCATCAACAACTTCTACTGATTGAGTCCATTGTATTCTACAATAAGAGTCCCCCTTCCAAGCCCGTTTCCAATTCTTCTCTATGCTGTCACCAGAGTGTCACATCTCACTGTCCCCTTGCTGATTTTCCAACTTTTTGGTGCCTTTCAGGGTGATGAGTGAACTGTCCCCTGTACCCTCCTGGCCCTGCCCACCTGGGGTATCTTCCTTGCTGCCTGTGCTCAGCCACGCTGGCCTCCATCAGTTAATCCAAAGCCCACCCTCTTCCACCTCAGGGCCTTTGCACAAGCTGTCCTTTCTAGCTTTCCATCTAACCAACTCCTCAACCTTCTATGTACATCTTAGAGAGTTCCCTTCCTGCCCTCAGCCCCAATCACATCCTCTCTGTTCCCTCTTGTATCTCCCAGAAGTTATCACCATGTGTAACACTGTCGCTTCTGCGTGACAGCTGTCACCCCCCCAGCCTACAAGCTTCACAAAAATACATAGAGATGTACTTAGTGCTTAGAGATGTTTGGCTTAGTGCTTCTGACACATAGTAGTTGATCACTAAACACTTGAAAATATGACTGGACAAAGGACCGTGGAGATAGGTGGCTGGGGTGGGTGTGGACTGGAGAAAGGCCAACAAGGCCAGCACAGGCCCCCTCTGAGCAGTGAGTGCCAAACTTGGGCCATTTTTTGCTTTGCCCAAATCTTGCCTGAAGTTTCTTGTAATGAAAGGGTAATCACACCCCAGAGACTGCCCTGCTACAATGTAACTGCACGGCAAGATACTCCAATGTCAAATTCTTTCTCCAGAAAGAAAAGAGGAAACAAGGGAGGAAGGAGGAATGGAGGAAGAGAGGGAGGGAGAGAGAGACAGAGAGCGAGAGGGAGGGAAAAAAGAAAGGTCACAGTGAAATATTTTGGTCAGTTTCTGGACCAAATCACAATCAGATGCTGTTTTTGAGGACAGAGTCAGAGGAAATGGAATCAGGTGACCTTGGCTAAGATGGCCAGGGGCCCCGCTCCATCTGGAAAGGATCTGGCCAGGGAACCTGAGCTACTCTAGGTCACCAGGGCCCCCACACCCTGGTGCTGAGAGCCTACTGTTGCCCTTTTCTTCCATGTCGCCCCGGCCCCACATGTCCCCAGAGTCCCAGTTCTCCATCTATGCAAAAGCTGCCGTCCCTGTCTGCTGGCAGAATCACTTTGCTTATGCACCTGAGCACCAGGATCCCATGGGAAGGAGGCTCCAGTGCCCGTCTGTGTTTACAAACCCAGCCACCAAAGATGCCCTGCGTGTGACAGCAGGCCACATGCTGTGCCTGGCTGCGGGCCGCGTGTGAGGAGCCAGGAGTGTTTGTACTTCAGCCATTCAGCAGGCATCTTGCAAGCAGCTCTCTTCGCTGGGCCCTCGGTTGAACAAGACAGTGCTTGGGGGAAACCAAATCATCAGAGGCAGCGACAAGGCTGTACAGTGGATCCTCAGTATTCGCAGGGGCTGTGCTTGTGAATTCACCTACTCGCTCAGATTTATCTGTAACTCCGAAATCAATGTTTGAGGTGTTTTGGGGTTGTTCATGGACGCATGCAGAGCAGCAGGAATTTTGAGTTGCTGGGCTGCACGTTCCCGGATAAGGTTGAACAAGGCCATGCTCATCTTTCTCGTTCCAGTGCTCCCCTTGCAAACAAATGTCCTTTTCACGGTCTATTTAATGCCACTGAGCTTTGCGCTGGTGATTTCGCTGCCTCATGCGAAAGGGCCGTCTGGTGTCCCCAAGCACAGGAGGCTGCGATGTGCCTGACAGAGAAACGACGTGGGTTCCATATGCTTTGTTCAGGCCTGTGGGATAGTGCTGTTGGCCGGGCGCAATGCGAATGGAAAAATATCCATTGAATAGAGTGACTTTACAAAGCAACATGTAGAACAGGAGTCTGCAGCGATTGGCTAATGACAGGGTTGAGACCACAGGCTGGCAGGAATGTCATCCCGAATCTCCCTCAGGAGCAGGGGCTTGGTGTTTGCTAATTAATTCAGTGTTCAAGGTGAATTTAGGGAACATAACCACTGAGGTGGCTAAGCACAGACGTAGTCACAAACATGGGTAGCACCAGGAGTGCCGGAGACCACCAGGCACCATGAGAACCTGGGCCTCAGCCAGGCCAGCATCCCCATCTCCTGGGGCTCTGCTCCCTCATGTTGTCCTGGACTTGGTGGCCAAGGGAGCAAGACTGACTTTGGTTGGTCTTTGTCAATGCCTACTGGCTCCTTGGAAGCCTGGGTCCAGTGGTTAACGGCTTGTCCCTTGGACAGGTGTCATACTTTGTGTTTAGCCTTACCATGCATTAACCACGGGTTTGGTAATTGCTTGTCTGGACTATAACTCAAGCTTCCTCCTTGGTTTCCTCACAGCGCTGTTCTGAGGATATCAGGAACACTGGCTGAGCACACAGTAGGTGCTCTGTAAGTGGGAGATTCAATGATTTAGACTATTCAGTTGTCCTGGGGTTCAGGCTTCAGCCAGAGTCCCTGGGGGCAAGGACAGCCCCGGAAGAGGGGTGGCCAAGGATAGTTCCAAGGGCCTCCCCTCCCCAAAAGGAGGAGGTTCTAGGCTGTAGTTCCCACCACTGTTCTACCTCTTTAAGGCTCAGAGCGGTCACTCACAGGGACAGACCCAGAGCTGGGGATAGTCTCGTGTGCAAATGCGGGATTTAGGGCCTAGAAGAGGATAGGAGCTTGTCAGGTCCACACTTCCAATCCTGTCTGGAAAGAAGGAAGTGACCCATGGAGCTTGGGAGGGAAGAGCAACAGGAGAGGTGGAGTAGCAGAGAGGGCATATGGGGCAGCAGCCTCACTGGGGTCTCTGAAGCCGGGGTGGGGCAGGGCACCCTCCATCCCTCAGAACATCTCCTTTATCAAATCCCTTGGAGGCACAATCCCCCAACAGCAGCTGCCATTGATTGACAGCCTACTATGTGCTGGGCTATGTGCTGAATACTCCATGCACATTTAATCCAATCCTCACATCAGCTCTGTGAGGTAGGTACTCTGATTAGCTGTGTTACAGAAAGGGAAACTAAGGCACAGAGAAGTCAGGCCCTGTATCCAATGTCACATAGCTGGTAAACAGCAGAACTAGGGTCTAAAGTCCCTACTGTTAACCATGGGCCATTCTGCCCACCCTAATCGAGCCCCAAGCCTGCATACTATGGTCTGCCTCCTGGATCCTGCCAATTTCTGAAGCTCTATCCACCAATCCAAACATGCAGAATCCAGGACTTTTCCTGCCTTGCTGAAGCCACACAGGCCTCTGTAGGCCCACTTCACAGAGAAGCGAACTGAGGCTGACAGGTGAAGCCACTACACAGCCAGAGGGAACCAGTGAGTCTTTGGAGCTGGCACTGTCTATCCACTTTGGCACTTTGCTGGGTGTGAGGCAGGAGAAAGGGGGCTATGCTGTGAGTGAGGGTCTCTGGGCTGCCCCCAGAGGCCTCCTCCAAAGGCCTCCTGTGCTTGCAACACCCATTAGCCCTCCTCCTCTCTAAAAGTCTCCCTTCAACAGACCACTTTTAACTGGCACAGCTGACTCCCAGGGTGAGGGAGGCTGGGGTCACGGGGGATAGGTGGAAGGGGTGCGTGTCATCCAAAGGGGGGCACTCCTTGGCTCCTGCAGATTGCTGCTATGTGGAAATGTGAGCCTGATCAGAAAATGTGATCTCATTTTCTGGTTTTTACACAAAAAGCCTCAAATCTAGATTTTTAGGTGAAACCTCCAGATTTTGGAAATTCATTCAAAATGACTGAAACCACAATGGGTCAAACATTACCCAGCGGGTAATGCTAGGTACAGTGTTGACACTCAGGGCTGACTCCCAGAGGCAGCTAGGCACAGGCCTGGAGTGGGAGAAGGCGGGCGGGGCAGAGTTCCAGACCCCACAGTTTCTCAGGGACAGTGGCTTGGGGTAAGACTTGCCCTGTGCTGTGCACACTGGACTGGCATGATAGTCGAGTCTGAGGACGCTCCCTCCCCAGATGGTCTTTGGCATGCAGTGGAGGCCACAGGCTGGAAGACAGGCCTGTGAGCTGGTCTAGGCTCAGCTTCAGGGACAAATGTCCATCTGGACCACACACCCCTGCCTGGAGTCTTAGTTCTCCAATCTTTACAAAGGGAGAAATTCTTGCCCTACCACAATAAGTTGCTCAAAACCACAATGAACATTTGATCAAAGTATTTGTTGGTTTCTGGGGGAAAACCTAAGAAAACACAATGAAGATATTTTCCTTTTAAATAAAGGTAAATTATGGCCTTCCTTTAAAAAAAAATTCTCTAAATAATACAAGACTACAGGGTTTTCCCGTTCTATTCATTATTTCTTTTGGTTGTTGTTAACACACTCATTTAGTAAAATTAAAACTTAGCAACTTGCTTTCCCAAACTTTTATTTGAAATGTTCTTGCTTTGGAAAACCCCAAAGTCAAAAGGACACACAGGCAGGAGGAGGCCATGCATGGACAGTCAGGGATGTGAACTCTTCCATCCCCTCCCTCCTACCTCCCTTCCCCTTGCTTCCATTTATTAACCACCTACTATGTGCCATGCTCTAAGGAAACAGCACTGCCTCAGGAGAATGCCCTGCCTGCAGGGACCTGGCAGACCAGGAGAAAGGCAACGCCAGAACCAGGGATCCAATCCCCCTGCCACCTGCCCCTCTCTGCCTGGGCACCAGCTAGGGCAGCTCTGGGAAGCGAGGCTTTGTTGGGAAAGGAAAAGCAAGCCTCCAGCCTTCATGGAGGATCCAGAATTCTGCCATCAGAAATGCCTAGAAAAGAATTGCTTTGGTGGTGCAGGTGGAGGTCAGAGTTCAGGTGGGGGAGGGCTAATTCTTTCCATGCTCTGGGGACTTTAAGGCTTAGTTCTTCTCTGCTTGTTACCCTGAGCTCTGAGTGACAGCCAGGGCATCCTGGACTTCTCCCCAGGCTTGTTCTGGGGCTCTGGCAGCTCCTCAAGGAATCTTGTACCCTAGTCCTTCTCCTAAGACCCTAATCCCCTCCTCACACACCTCTCCCTGTTGATGGGGAGCTGAGGAAGGGTCCTCAGATGTGACCCCGCAGCAGCCCCTCATGGTGGCAGAGCAGGACTCCACAAGCTTGGAACCAAGCTGGCTCTGCAGCAAGGCAGGACCACTGGTGGCTGCTCTCAGCCCACTTCTCAAGGCTGCCCTTGGCCCAGGGCCCTGAGGACAGGTGTGAAGGTTGGGGAGGGAGGTTTTCAAGAGTTTGCTCCTATCTCCCTAGTGCCAGGTCTCTATCTTCAGCCACGGGAGGGCAGAGGCTGTATGGTCCCTGCTCCAGGGCTCACTTGGACCACCCTAGCTGGAGGACAGCCAGTCTCAGTAAATCTGGGGGGCTGTGGCTTTAGGATAAGGGAGGAGGCGTGTTACAGAATCCTCCGGTCTTGTCCTCTGGCAATCATGGCCACTTGCTCCAACATCCATGAAGTATTTGGATTCCTAGGAGGGGCAGGAGTCTGCCTCTCATACCAGTTGGTGCTCATCCTCCTTGAGGCAGCCCCTGGGCCACCACCCTGCTTGTACCCAGGCGCAGGCCCTGTGGGTCTCTAGACCATGTGTGGTCTCTAGGCCCACCTGCAGCAGCTTTTTCTGGGAGTGAGGAGTATGTCAAAAGCACCGCATCCTGCACTCCACCCAGCTCTGGCCGCCTCCACCCCTGCCAACAGGCTGGCCTGGGCTGAAGCCTTGCCTGGAGGTCACAGGTGGAGTAGGGATCCTCTTAGATCTGCCAGGGTCATGGGTTAATAGCACCAGGATTGTTCTACTGTGTGGGAGAAGGCAGAGGGAAGAGGACCCTGTCTACACAGCTAGCTAGCTGGGGATGGGTACCAAGGCCAGGCTCTGCCGGTCTCTCCACAGGACTTCTGCTGCTAAGACGGCTCATGCTCATGCCCCTCCTCATGCTGGAGGAAGATGCAGGGTGTAGGAAGCCCTCTGCTATCAGGAAAGTCACTCAGAGGTGGCAGTCTTGAGAAGAGGGCTTAGTTAGGTTCAAAGTCTGCTGCTGTGGGAGATGACGGGACAAAGAACCAGACCAGACCCCCCAAAGGGTGTGACTATGGGATGTGATAAAGTTTGATGCCTTGGAAAGGGGCCCTTGGCATGGCTTTTAGGAATCAATAAAGCTGGTGGCTGAAACATCTGTGTTCACTCTATAAAACTCAGCCTGCACATGCCTGGGGGAGTGGAGGCAGGGGCAGGAGGGCTGGGTGAGGCTGGACAGACAGCAAGCTGTCCTGGGGCCTGGGGGGGTGGCGGGGGAGAGACACACAATGGCCAATATCTGCTGCATGGCCGGCAGCCCCATTTTCCAGGAGGAGCTGAGAGTGTTAGGTGGGCGTTCTCAGCCCACTGGCTCTGAGCACATTTCAGGGTCCCAGAGTGCAGATGGGCCTCGCAGCAGCTGGGTGATTAATGTGGCTCCCGACAGATCCAGCGTTGAGGTGCAGGTGGCCTCATCCTCCTCCCACCGCCTTCCCTCTGGCCCAGTAATGATTTGCGATCTGACTACTGAGAAAAGGAGGGCATCCCCCCTCCCCGCCAAAAAAATACTTCTCCTGGCTGTTTGCTCTGCCGAAAAGTATAATTGGCATGTTGTACACAAGCCGCCCTGGCCCTCTGGGAGAGGAAAGCAGGCCCTGGCTGCTGAGGGTCTCCTTAAGCACACCAAGTGTCCTCAGCACCCAGTGACGCATCAGCAGAGATGGGCCCATCTGCAGCCGACCAGCTAATGCCATGTGCATGTGCGCCTGCAGCCAGCAAGTCCTTCTCCTTACAACTTCTCCACACCCCGAGGACCCCCATGCTGAATTCAGGGCTTGGAAGCAGCACCTGTTCTCGGGAACAGGGATCAGCTTTGCAAACAAGATCATACTTCTTGCTCACAGCGGCCTGCAGGAGCATGTGCTCAAAACCTCACATGGCTACCCGTTCTTGTTTACTTTCCCTCCATTCCTTTCCCTTCTTCCCCTTTCTTCCTCCCTTCAGTCTTCTTTCTTCTTCCTTCAATTTCTAATTTCATATCATCACGTCCAGAGGTCACTTACAATAGCATCAAAATGGAAATCACACTTGCTCTTGAACTTGGCCGTTGTGTCGACACCTTCTGTCACCGGTCCTCTTGCCGGCAGACACTGAGGCAAGGCATATACAAGGGCCCTCAAATACAGTGGGTCTGTCAGAGCTCGGGATGAGAAGTGACTCACAGGCCTGCAGGAGGGGACAGTGCCTCTAAGCAAGAGAAGGCAGAACAGCTGTTAGGCGAAAGGGGCAGAGCTCAATGACCAAAGGCTAAGATCTCCAGATATATTAGGTTGCAGAGAAAAAGGGCACAAGTATGAATACTATGCTGTTCCTTGAGTAAAAATAAAAGGGTGGGGTGGGAAGGGGATTAAGCAGTAACTACAGGGATTTCTTTCTTAAAAATAGATCTAAAATTAATACCGCAAAATACCAGCATTTGTAAATTCTGAGTGGTGTGTTCAATTACTGTTACAGAATTTCCTGTTTCAAACTTTGTGCTTGGAATGTTTTAAAGTTACAAAATTTATATGGGGAGCTATCGTACATAAATGCTTTTACTCTGGTAATGAAGGACAGCTAACACTTCGATAGTGCTCACCAAGGGGAAACTGAGGTACAACTGTGGAGAGGGTGCCGGGTCTTGAACCAGGCACCAGTGGCTGTGCTCCCAACCAGCACACCATACCTGCAGTGCCCAAGAGGCCCCAGGAAGCCAGTGTCCGGACACTGGTGGGCTGGGACAGAGGTGAGTTCGCTTTTACTGTACACTTTTTATACTATTTGAATCTCTCACATGTACACATTACTATATAATAAATGATTTTTAGAAGCTGGGGACATCCCAGTTACCAAGAAATAACAGAATCCTGACAGGTGTGGGGCAGGAGGAGGCAGTGACCTCCTCTCAGAGGCTGACTGCTCTGACACCAATAGGCCAAATGCCACGGCTGGGTTCCACTGTCACAGCCACTCTGGGCCTAAGGACCATTAATTCCTGCTCAGCATCCCTCCCCTGACGCTGGTGCTGCCACCAGTGGCCATGTGACCCAAGACAGGTCATGGTGACTGATCTGGGGGTGGTTTAAGCCAATCCACATCTTTGCTGGGCTTTTCTCCAGGCCCTAGGGACCTAGTGGAAGAGCCTTCCCTTCTGGTGTGGGACCCAGAATGCCACAGCCAGGGCCCCTGACACAGCGAGTCCAGAGAGGGAAAGACAAAACCAAGTCCCAGTTTCATTCACTGGATCCTGTCACCTCAAAGCCAGCTCCCTCCCTTGCTGGTCTGGTTACATTTACCTCACTTGAGGTGGACTCTGACTGAACAGGGAAGTCCGAACCCAGTGGTTACACCCTACATAGTGGTTAAGGGATCCTACGGGAGACTAGAATCCCAGCACCGCTACCTCCTGTGTGGTCTCAAGAGAATGCCTTAGCCTCTCTGAGCTACAGATGAACTCCCTGAGCTTCCACGGCCTGCCTTAAAGGGGTGTCCTGAGGACTGTATTGATGTAGCCCACAGAATATGGTAACAACTCAAGCCCGCTATCTTCCAAAATAACTGCTTGCTAACCACATTAATCCAACTCGAGGGTCCCGATCAGGGAGCACAGCAGCAGAAAGGAGGGCAGCTGATGTCCGGATTCACTGTCTGCTCTCCAGACCCACACTGCCAAGCTTCCTGGCTCCCTGGCTCCCGGTGTCTTCAGCCAATGTTGTCTCACCAGGACTCAGAGTGGAGAAGAGTCAGGATATTTGTCTCCCTGGAGGGTCCCCATAGCTGGCTGCATCCCTTGAGCAAAGATCATGGCTCCTTTATGTGTCCCCAGCGCCCAGCCCTAACTGGAAGATGGCCTGCCTCAGGCCCAGGGGTGGGAGTAACCCACAATGGTGCCAGCCCTGAGGTTCTGCAGTCACTTTGGCAATAACCTCTTTATTCAACTCTCCTCAAATTACCCAATTTGAGTATGGGATCTGTTTTATGGAGAAACCCAAACTGGTAGACAGTAGTCTTTTTCCTGGTGTCCCCAGGTCCTGGCCAGATGAAACCCTACTCTGTGGAGGACGGTTCCTCAGGATCCCAACTCTGGCCCCCATCCCCGTTTCCCTCTGAGCTTCTGCACACTGGCAGGTCTCTCCAAAATCTGCAGACCCCAGGCCCTGAGAAAGGTCCTGTGAGGACAGGCAAGTGGCCATTTGCATCTGAGGGACATCAGCCCCATGAGCAAGCACACAGGGTCACACCTGGGCTCAGGAAACCCCCAGAGAAGCGACCACTGGTCCTGCACATCAGCAGAGATACCTGAGGGCATATTTATGAAAAGGTACAGAGACACAGGCAGTGGCATCTACCTAGAGCACAGAAAACCATCAAGAACCATGTAGGTACGTATTTGCTAATGTTAAAACACCATGTTTCCACATGCTCTGTCACAACCAACACCACACAATTGCTTGATCTTGGGAAATCTGCTTGTTTATGTAGTTGGTTTTCCCTAGCCGTTTCCAAAATGAGAAGGATGGTTACAGGGACAGTCCTTAACTAAGCTTGCATCTTTGAAAGAAGAGAGGAGAAAGAGGGGAAGGAGGAAAAGTGTATTTTTGTGTTGTGCATGGCAAAAAAGATGAGGCTGATTTGAGGCAAGAGCATGATCCCACTGGAAAAGCATGAAAGGTGACTCCAGAAAGGACAGCTAAGTGTCCGAGTTTGGGACATAAAAACAATAGCAAGGAGGTCGCACATCTGCAGTCTGCTGAAATCCCTGGGAGCACAATGCAATCAGTTAAGGGCAAAACTGAATCAGAGTAACTAAGAGGTAGCAGCTGTTTGTCTTATTGGAGATTTCGAGGGCCTCGAAGCTGGGCAGGGGGTTCTCCTGGGAGAGACTGGAGGGCAGAGCTGGGGCCGAGGACTCCCGTGGCTGTAGTCCCAACCCAGAGTCAGTTCTCAGGTAAGTTACACAGTCCCCACAACATATAAATTAAAGTTTAGTTCTGTGTTTCCATATATCTCCTACATGAAGGCTAGCTAAAATATTAGTGGAGTAACAATAATTATTAATAACAATAATCATAATAACAATAATTAATAGAATAATAATGCCTTGGGGCGTCGGGGAGGGTGCTTCATACGGCGGAAAGCCCTGGGGAGGCTCTAGGTCTGGTAGAAGTGGTGGTGGTGGTGGTGATGCTCGTGGTGGTGGTGATGCTCGTGTCTCTGGACCGCCTGCCCGGCCTGGCTCTCGTACACCACCACGGTGGGCAGCTCCCTCACCTGCTCCCGTCCCAAGACCGTGCTCCCGGTGGCCAGTGGCGCCTGCAGGCCCCGGCAGCCCGGCTGGTTCTCCTTGGCTCGGTGCTTGTGCTTCTTGTGCCCAAGGGGCGCCAGGCTGGGGAGAAGGATTGGGCTGCCGGCCAGGTGGGCAGAGGGGGGCACGGCAGGGACAGCGGGTGCCAGAGGGGGTTTGTTTCTGGCCCCTCTAGCCATGTGGCCCACACCCATGCTCTTGCCCTGGGCCTTGGGGGACCTCACAAAGTGCTTGCTCCCATCCTGGGTGCCCCGGAGCCGCTGCTGGAGCTCTGAGACCTTGGCGAATGGGGTGTCAAGGAAGTGGAAGGAGCCTGGGTCCGCACCTTGGGGCTTCCGGTGTGGGACGTGGATGGGTTCCGGCTCGTGGGAGCGAGATCGAGTGGGGTTGGCGGTGCGGGGGGGCAGTTCTGACTTCTGGGCCACTGAAGGGGAGCCTAGGAACCAAGTCAACAGACATTTAATGAGCACCTTCTGTGTGCTGGGGCTGAACCGCAGGAGTCACCCCACCCCCAGTTCACCAAGACTGATAACACTAGCTGCTCTTTGTCAGAGCTACACCCCAGTGTGGCTGTCCCTCGCTGCCTCAGAGGAAAGCTCTCTGGGATGGACCTTTCCTGTCTGCTAACACGGAGAACTGGTAGGTCTGTGGTAGGTCTTCAAAAATGATTCTAAGAGCTGAGAAAGAGAGACATTGGCAGAGACACTGATAACTAAGGTCTGCGGGCAAGACAAATTCTATTACAAAGAGAATTAAACACAGGAGGAGAAGGAGCAGGGGCAGTGAGGTTTAGCAAGAGTCCATGGACGTGGCAGGCTGACAGAGCAGCGTTTCCCTGGATGCAACAGCTGCGAGAGGTCAGAGTGGCCACCTTGGGAACAGTGTTGGGTGGGGTGGGAGGGGGCGGGGAACTGCTGCTTTTCATTATATCCCAAGCCCTTGAATACTATTTGATTTTGTTCAACTTTGTGCATGTATTACTTTAATTTTGAAAACATTTTAAAATGTCACCTCCTCGAAGTAGAGTTTCTAACCTGCTCAATAAAAGCCACACTTCTGCCCAGCCCAGGGGAAGGGTGACCACACCGGGCACAGTTAGTCCAGCCTGTCCAGACCCAGCCCTCCCAGCTGACCTCAGGTAGGGTCCCTTACCAGGCCCAAACTGGGATGTGTAGTTTTCTATCCCCGCGAGGTCTAAGTAGTGGTTTCTCCTCTCGATGTTCTCATCCACGCAGTGGTGGTAGCAGCCAGACTGCTCCAGGTGGCTGTCGCCCTGGAACCTGTGGTGGGGAAGGCAAGTGAGCGGGCAGGCCTGGCCACCAAGTGGGATGCCACCAGGGCAAAGGCGTGGCCTCCATTCATTCCTTTCTAGGTCTTGGGAGGGCAGTGGAGGAGAAATAAACATCTCTTCAGTCCGTGCCTCTATTTCCTCCCCTGCCCACGAAGACAGAGCCTGCTGCCTGGCTTCCCTGGCACTTCTGGGAGGAGTGAACAGGAACTTTGCTCTGAACAGACACAAAGCCAAGATGATGGGTTATTGGTCAACTTGTAAGGATGCTCAAAAACCAGGCTTCAAACCAATGTGCCCGCTATAGGCAGATGGCCTACCCCTGGCCTAGCTCCCCAGGGAGGGTGGGCAGCAGAAAACCACAAACAGTTGGAATTGAGGCTGGCAGACTCCATGACATTCCCCAAAGCCCAGCACAGGCCCTGTGTGTGTGGTGTGTGTGAAAGCACACACTTGGGGCTTAGGAGAAAGGCCTTCCTTCTCTTCTGAAGGTCCCTGGACCCCCTGACCCCCTTCAAGAACTTCTGCAATCTGTGCCACCTCCCTGACTTCCTTCCACATGCCTCAGCACTGCTCCAATCTTCAGCCAGCCCGGAGACCTCTGCCCACCCACACTTGAGCTCTGCCCTTGCCTAGATCCAGTGGCTTCCTCCACTTGCTCACTGGCTGTGAACACAGCCCCAAACTTGCTGCATTGTGTTCCCCAACCTCTCAGTGCTTTCCCTTTAATTAGGCCTCCCGCGCCCCCAGCAGGTAAAGTGGTGACAGGTGACAGGTACTTGATGCCTCACAAGCTCTTACCACAACTCTGAAATGCCAAAGCCTGAAAACAAAGGATTTTTGTAACTACAGGGCAGCCAGGCCACCCTAGAGAGGGGGAATGTCTAGGGCAGAGATAGCAAACCTTTGAGAGATGAGTGCCCAAACTGTAACCCTAACCCACCTATTTATTGCAAAGTGCCAACACTGCAATTAAACCTGAGTACTGCAGTTTTAGTTTAGAAAAATCAACTCATACATTAACATTTTTGGTCTTAAGAAAAAAATAACATGCGTACCACTGGCCCAAGGTCTTGGTCTCACTGGGTGAATATGCACACATCCCCAGCAGAAACACCCCAAGGCGGTCTCCGGGCGCTGCCCAGACCTCCCTGAAATGCAGAATAAGTGCACCAGGACCATCCAGCAAATGAATCCAGATCACAGACTGGTTATTTTTTTTAAATGTTTGCTTTGTGAATCTGTGCATCTGAAATCATTGGTCCCCTGAAGAGATCCCAGGCAGAGCCTCCTGCTCAGCATCCTTCAGAAGCAAGGGCAGAGCTGGCGCTCAGTACATGCTTGCAGGTACCAGGCTGCTGCCCTTGCCCGTGCCTGCCATACCTGAGGGGGGCTCGCTGCTTCTTCTCCCAGCTTCGAAGCTCCTCAGCAGGCTTGGTCTCCGCTCTGGGCCTCACACTCTGCAAGTCTGAGCTCCGCCCAACAAGCACAAGAATCACCAGTGAGCCGCCTGCTCCCACCTACTTGTCAACCCCCCATCCATAGCTGGCCTTCAAGGCCCTGCCCCCACCCTCCCCAAAACACAAGACTTCACTGCGGCTGCTGGCCACACCCGTGCCCACCTCCCTGCCTTTGCTGGCCTGCTGAAGTCCTTGGACACAAAGCAGCTGCCCGCAGAAGCCCCAGGGCCCACCAACCTCCCAAGCAGGCTTTGGCCTTTCCTGAGACAGGGGCACAGGGTGGGAGAGGCACCACCTAGAGCCCGCAGCCCTCACCAGCCTGGTTGAGAAGGGCGCTCCTCTTGCTCTGGCTCCCATCTGGGGCCACAGTGAGCTTCACCCGCAGCGTCTTGCTCGACGTCGGGGAGTGGTTCACAGAGGAATCGACCACCTCATAGATGGTGTGCAATAAGCTGGTGATGTCCTGTACAGGGGGGCAGGAAGGAAGCCCACCCCGAGCTTCAGCCACAGAGCATTTCCAACACAGCACACAAGGTCTGACCGATGCTTCATTCAGATGGGCTGAAGCCCCGCTCTGCCCTAAAGCAGAGCTGAAGGCAAAGACCTGGATGTGGGAGTTTATTTGGGAGGAGATCCTAGGAAGCAGGGGTGAGGGAGCAGGGCAGCAAAGAGGGAAAAACTCAGAAAGCAGGTTATGGCCATGAACCTCGGGAGCTCGGTGTCAGTGGGGCCTTCTGAGGGCCACTGCAGAACCTGCCTTAGCAGCCTCATCAGCTATGGAGGGTTTACAAATCAGCCCATCCCTCATCAGCAGAGAGGAGCTCCGGGGATGCTACACCCCTGCACTTTCAGGGGCTGAGCCACCTCCCCACACCAGAAAGGGCTTATGGGAGTCACTGTCCATCATGGCAATAGGGGGGCTCAGCAATAGACCCAGAGAATGTGGGGCGGAGCACCAGCAGGTCTGACAAGCACCTCCTGAGTGAGAACTGGAAAAGTAGATGCCCAGCTATGGCTGGAATTACGCCCCTTCCCAAATGCTTGTGCTGAGGTCATAAGCTGGCTGTGGCTGGAGGGAGGAGGTAATTAAGGTTAAATGAGCCACAGAGGTGGGCCTTCATCTCATCAGGCTGGTGGCTTGATAAGAAGAAACACCACAGCTCCCTCCCTCTCCACAAGACACCAGAGAAGGCAACCATCTGCCAGCCGGGAAGACAGTCCTCGCCAGAAACCAGATCTGCGGCTGTGTCCAACTTGGACGGCAGCCTTCCGAATCCTGAGAAGAACTCTATCGCAGCCAAGCTGTCTAGGTCAGTCTCAAGATAAGCTGGTCTGTGAGAACCTGGCTGCATCTCACCTGCTCTGGGGCCTCAGTGACCACCACACCAGAGTAGGGGTCTGTGGTCCCTCTCCACGAGGTGTCTCAGTTTTCTGACTGGGGGTACAAGTCCCGGCACTAGGCCTCCCTTGGTTCTAAGAATCTGTTCAGGTCACTGAGCTGAGGGGCAGCTTCCTACTTTAAGTGACATTGAAACCTATGGAAAAGATATTTTCTCTCTCTCCACCAGGTCCATGGATTCTGGCAATTCTTCCTGGGCTCAGACCCAGCCCTGCCTTTATCTCCTGGAGCTGAGGAGCAGAGGCGACCCTGGTGCTGCTATGGCCAGGCAGGTGTGGGGGGCAGCTCAGGGGTGAGCGGTGCTGGGTACCAGCTGGCCACACAGCTCAGCTGATAGTCCTCTGACTGCAGGCTGAGGGTTAGCTCAGTGAAGCCAGAAATCCAGAATCTTCTGTGAAATCTTTAGAACCACTGATATTGATCTCTAATTTAAATCTTAACAAAACCCCTGGGGCAACAGACCAAAACACTTGGGGGCCAGATTGGATTGTGGGGGCCACCAGCTTGAAACCCAGGCTCCAGTTGCTCTCCCACTCCTGGCTTGACCATCCAGCTCTTCTGGCCTGGCCTGGAGACTCCTCTTCTCCCTTCTTTGCCTTCCCTGGAGCTATACACAGCCATGCTGCCCACTCTCTCACCATCCTGGAAGCCCATGAAGGAAGTGGCATCAGACAGACAGGCACTGGGGTCCGCCAACAACATCCTCCAAGCATCACACACCTTAGAAGGCCTGGGCTCCTGCTCTGTGATCTCAGCAGGCCCTGGCCGATTCAGGGCCAACCAACAGGCACGCTCTGGCAATTCCTTTGTGAAAACCAACCCCACTGACTGCAGAGGGCCAGGCACATGGGAGCAGCTGCTGCTATGGTTTATGTCTTGAATATTTCCACAAAGGTCCACGTGGTAAAGGCTTGGTCCCCGGCATGGCGCTGCTGGAAGATGGTAGAGCCTTGAGGAAAAGGGGTATCACGGGAGGTCTTCAGGTCACCGGGGGCCATGACCCAAAGGGCACTGTGGGGCCCTAGTCTCTTCCTCTCTCTTTTTCACTTCCTAACTATTAGGTGAACAGTTTTGCTCTGCTACACAATACCGCTGTGATGTGCTGACTCACCACAGGCCCAAAAGCAACAAGGCCACAGTGAATTTCTTTTTGTAAATGGGCTATCTCAGGTATTTGTTAGGTAACAGAAAGTGAATATAGGAGCACAGAAGTACTTCCTGTATGAGTGAACCCTTGAAGGATGAACTGAGTTGGAGGCTCGGCCTAGACACCAGCCCTGGGCTTCTGACACAGTGAGATGGGAGCCTACCTGTCCTGGCACGCAGCACTGCCTGCTCATAGACAGAAAGAACGGAGGGAACAGTATTTATAGCCAGACTTGAGAAGTGGCTGTGGGGCTAAAAACAGACCAGGGGACACACAGGCTGGGTCGTCCAGGACGCCAAGCCAACCTCCTGGCCCTCCGTGAGAGGAAAATACAATCCAGAAAGCACTTGCTCCACGGCCAGGCTGGGCCACCTCCCTTAGAAAGCCTCCCTTCCTCACTCTCATCACCAAGGCAATTAAGGAGGATGCAGGATGCAAAATCTGCAAGCAGCATCTGCCCACAGGTCTCTGCAAGGTTTCCGAGGTTGGGGGCACACACACATGAGGCGCCTCAGCATCTTCGAGCCCTGGAAGGCATGAAGAAGCCAGCTATGAGGAGCTAAGTCATCTTCACTATTGAACATGTCACAAGGAACAGAGATGCCACTGCACCCTGAGAAGCCTGGCCGGGCTGTCTGAGGAGCTGGTGAGTTTGGTTGAAGGTGATTAGTTGACCTTCTGAGTTTGGGGAGTTGGTGGGATGGTGAGACACAGTTTAAAACTGGCAGCAATCATTCTGCTACTGCCAAGGGGAGAGGCTGCCGGATGAAAAGGGAACGGAAAGAAAAAGAGCCATGAAGAACACCTAGTCCCAAGGACACCGAGCCTCTGGACCCAGCCATACAAGACATCAGTGCCCCTGGACTGAGGTTCAGGTACATGAGCCAGTGTATTCCTTTCTGTCATTACTTACAGCAGCTGAGCTGGGGTTCTGTCACTTGCATGATAAAGAATCCCGAATGGTTACCAGTTGCAGCTTCCTCCTCCAACCTGTTCTAATATCCCCTAAACCACAGCCCGAGGAGAAGGTGGCCTTTACAACCTGGGTCTCTCCTCTGGTAGCATAAAGACAACACCCTGCACTAATCACAGAGAGGCAAATGCTGGCCCTGGCCTGGGGTAAAGAGATGAGAGCGAAGCTCCTAGGTCTCTGGGATACCTGGAAGCCCAAATGCAGGTCAAGAGACAGGTTGGAGCCCAGGAGTGATGATCACAGACCTCTGTGCAGGTGCACAGAGCATCGGATCTGGAGCAGGTCTCACTCCTGCACATGAGGCCCCCCTGGAAGGGAGAGAATGCCAGATGGTGACAGGTGAAGAGACACAGGAGCAGAGGAATGATATCAAGCCTTAGTGACTTCCTTTAGCATCTACAATCAACTCTAGGTCACTTGCCAGGCCTCCAAAGCCTGGAGGACTGGCCCTGTCACAGCTGTGGCACTGCTGCAAAGCAGCCACCACACCACCTCCCTCGGTTCTCTAAGCACCTGCTCTGCCCAGCTCTGCATGCTGCATGGCTCAGCTCTCATGCTAGACCACCTCCTCCAAGAAGCCTCCCAGGACACTCCGCTGGTCTCTGTCATGCCACCCTGGTTACTTCTTCCAGGGAACACATCACGGCTTATGGTTATCTTATAATTGTCTTCTGTCTCCTGCATCAGATGTCATCACCATAAGGCAAGGAACCACGTCTGTTCCTTCTGTGTCCTTGGGCCTGGTACACAGTAGGTGCTCAGTTTGCAAAGACAAAGGCATGAAGAAAAGGTGAGAGGGAAGCAAGCTGTGGGAGAGGGCTTCAAGGGGAAGAGAGATGCAGCCATGCAGAAGGGGCAGGAGGAGGAGGACCAGGCTGGGGCAAGGCATGACTGCAGCTGTGAGCCCCTGGTGGGACCCACAGAGTGAGGATGCTTGCTCCTGTGCCAATGGCAGGTGGTCCTGCGTGGCCTTGGTACCCAGGCCCTACCTTTACAGAGAAGGAAGTGCTAGAGAGGGTAGCAGGGCGAGATTCTACTGGGGCTCTGTGCTGCCCAGCCCTTTCCTTGCAGAGGCACTGGCACTGCCCAACTGAGCACAAGGGAGCCCGGCTGCCCTTTCCCGCCACCCCTCCCCAGTCGCCACAGCTCCAGGATGCCCCTGTCTGTCTCTGCCTCTGCCTCTGCCCTCCCTGCAACAGCCTTCCCACAGAAGCAGGCACAAGGGATAAGAGTGTTGACCTGGGTGCCTGTGCCTGGCTCATGGCAGAAGGCCAATCAGGTGCACTCACCTCACGGGTGACCTTGCCATTATTGTCAAAGTCATATAGGGTGAAGGTCCACTCCTGCCGGCTGTCCTCCTCCACGGACACATCACACTGTAGCTCCTGGACACACACACAGAGGCGGGGCTGGTTACTCATCAGCTGAAAAACTGACCGAAGGCCAGGCCACGGGGCAGCCCCTGCCCTCTGCCCTCCCAGACCTGGAGGAGGGAGGAGCCCAGTGACCAAGATATGAGCAGCCAGGCCTCGGGATCCCTGCAGTCTGGGTCATCAGAGACAAAGCAGTCACAGGTGCTGGACTGGAGTCCCTGGAGCCCAGGAAGGCTCAATCGGGATCAAGGGCCAAAGGCTCCCAGGGGGCAATGATCTAGGAAGCCAGGACAGGTGAACCACCAAACTGAAGGCAGAGAGATGGGCATGAAAAGCTGAGATTCCAGAGTCCACCTGGGGTCCAGTCCCTGCTCGGCACTCCAGAGCTGTGGGACCCTGAGCAGGTTTCTTGGTGCCTCAGTTTCCCCTTGTATAAATTACAGAAAATGACAGTCTATCTCAATAAAGTTTGGGGGAAGATTAAATGTCCTCCCCCAGGCAGTTTCCCTATAGCTGTGGTAAGGCACATCCCAAACTCCCACCTCAAGCACCCTGCTTCTCTGCCCAAGGACAGCTCCTAAGAGCCAGGAACCCAAGGCCCAGAGGCAAGTGGGACAAGGGAAGAACAGGAGTCAGTGAACAAATGCCACGTCTCCTCAGGGATCCCTCCATGGAACAAAGCTGAGCACATTCTGTAGGGCTCTTCGGAGTATCCTCCTGCCAGTGTCTCAGTAACCCATGTCAACCTGCCCTTCACTGGCTTCCCTCCCCTCCTGCCCCTGGCACCTGCTCCCTGGGACCCTCCCAAGGACATGTGCATCATGCCCTTGTCTAAGGGGCCATGTTGGGCAAGCCAGAGACAAGAAGCATGTTCTATATATGCCCAGTGCCAGGCACACTGTCTGGGGCACAGAAGAGCCCGCTAATCTGACAATTTCATTCATTATTCACAGCAACCAGTGGCATCTAATCCAGGAATCTGCACTGGAAATGGGTGCTCTGTCCCTCAAGCTTATACTCAGAGGCTGGCTGAGCACTTCAGGGAGATTTCAAGAGGACAGGATGGCCATTTGAAGAAAGAGGTTCAAGACGCCAAAACTCTGTGCAAAACTGCTCCCTGACTTGCCTCACCCTACCTCTTCTTCTGCCACAGAGAAGCAGGCACCCTGGCTCACTCAGAACATGGGCTGCTCAGTCCCCAGAGGGCAGGACGAGCCCCCGAGGGGTGGCAGAAGTATGCAGGGCACAGTGTCTCTGCCCCAGGCTTCTGCAGCTTCGGGCTGGTTCCCACCAGCAGCTCTCAGGTAGCCCACACTGAGTTCAAAGCCGGCTTCCCTCAGTTGTGACAGGCCCCTGTGATACCTGCCAAGTGCTTGCTCTGCTCCCTGAGGAGACGTTTCATGTGGTGCTCCGCACACACGTGCCTGCACACATCTACCTGCACACAACCCTACACCCATGTCTACACGCACCCCTAGACACACTCCTACACGTATGCCCCTATACTTATACCCTTACACACATGCACCCCTACACACACCTGTGCCTACATGCACACCCCCACAAGCACACCCACACACAGCCCTACACACTCACCCAGAGTGTTTAACTATTTCCAAGATGGATTGGGTTTGAAGTTCAGAAACCAAAGTGAGTGACTATCCCCACCTCTGTCAGTGTGGGTCTCCTCGGCCCCCACCCTACCCACTTGGGCTTCTCTAGCACCTCCACCCCCAGGTCTGGCTTAGTCCCAGGACTTGGCTGGGCCATCCACAAACAGGCACAGTGCAGCTTCCAGGGCCAGCTGCCTGGGCCCGGCCTTCCCTCTTCTGGGCTTGGCAGGCTCTGCCAGGCTCCCAGAAGATCCTGCAGGGACCTGGGTGAGTTCAGCACAGGGCTGGGCTCCAGAGAACATGGGAATCCCTAGGCCCTCAACTAGACACTGGCTATTCGGTACCTCAGCTCTTGGAGGCAGGGCCCTCACTGAGGCCTTGCCCTCTTTCCCACGCCCTCCTCCCCCATGCAGACTGTGATTTCCAGGCCACAAGCTGCCATCACCACAATGAGCCAGCCTCCAGCCTTTGCCCCTGCTGCTCCCTCTGCCTGAGTGCCCTCTGTCCAAAAGGCTCCCTGTGCTCCCCAACTCTTGCTCCTGCGCCCCACTCCCATGTTGCCTGCACAGTCCTTGCCTGCAGTGGTGCCCTCCCCGGCACTGCAATCAGAACTGCCACAGTGTCCATCACCCTGCACTCTGCACCCCTTCCTGACATGCTATGTCCCTGCTCATAGGCACCCATCTATCACTGTGCAGGTGCTGGGCCTGGGTCACTCCTCTGTCCCCCTCACCACCTGCTCTATGAGGGCAGGACCTGTGCTCAGTTCTCCGCAGTGCCGCTGACACTGGCCTTGCTGACCATACCGCACACCCTCTCCAGCACTGTATCCGAGCAGGTAGTGTACTGGCGACGGAGTGAGGGAGACATTAAGGGACTGGTCCTGAAGTCACAGCTGCTGTGCTGACTCCAGAGCTATGACCTATGGCCTCAGGAAGGAAAGCAGGGAGGGTGAAGAGCTGTTGGCAGGCTCCCTGCAGGCTGCCGGGTCTGGCTCTCAGCACCTGACTGTGCTCAGTACACAGAAGGAGCTTAGTCCGCTGCTCAGGTTGGCCAAGGACAGGCTGGCCAGACCATAAGCTCTGGGTGGCCACATCCCTTGTTTTCACCACATGGGGAAACTGAGGCATGACTGGTCAGGGACCTACCCAGGACCTCCTGCCTCCTGGTCGCCTACCCCATCTGAGAGGGCCCACGCCTCCGGAGCTGGAATGCTTCACCAAGGAAACTGAGGCCAGAGAGGTGACAGCCTCTGACAGCAGGACTGGAGTCCTGTTTCCCTTCATCCACTCTCATAACCTCCTCAGGGGTCCTGGGTCACTGCTCAGCCAGGTGTTCTGGAGCGGCCAGTGCCGAGCTGAGAAGGGTGGGCAGTGCTGAGTCCTCACAGCCTGTGCTGGGCCTCAGTGGCCCCAGATGCTGCAGGAGGAACCTCTGTTTATGCAGGAGAGGGGGTCTTCCTGTCTGGTGAGCTTCCCTCCAGGCCTCAGCTTCCCCCCTGGTCAAGCACCACAGACAAAGGAGAATCCACCTCATTTCCTCAGGGACCAGCACCAGGAAAGGAAACTTACTTCAAATTTCAGCTGCTTCTTGGAGGCCGGGCAAGAGTCACTGGCTTTCTCCATCCTCTTCTCATCTCCACTGCCCAGGCCGTCAGTCTTCTCGGGTGGCAGGGCCACTGCATAGGTGGGAAGTGTTAGTGAGGATGCGTGTCGAGGTAGGTCCAGAGGCGGCTGTTGTGGCTTTGTCCCCAGGGCCTGGTGTGAGGACATCCTCACCACTTCTGCCCTGCCCATTGGCTGGCATCAAATTCCCTCTGCTCTCTGCCCCTGCAATGGCCCAGGCCTGCCCCAGGGAGACCCTCTGTTATGGTTTGACCTAAAATGTCTCCAAAAGTGCAGGTGTTGAAGGCTTAGTCATCAGTGCAGCCATGTGCAGCAGTGGGGCCCTGAGAGGTGACTGCATCGTGAGGGCACTAATCTCAAACACATGCTATTAGGAGGTGAGGCCTAGTTAAAGCACGCATGCCTTTGAAGGGAGTACTTTGTCTCCTGCCCCTTTTCTCTGTCCTCTGCCTCCTGTCTGCTGTGAAGTGAGCGGCTCTGCTTCACCACATGCTCCCTGCCATGATTTTCTGGCTCAAAACAGGCCCAGAACTAGGAAGCCAAGTAACCATGGACTGAAGCCTCTGAAGCCGGGAACCAAAATAAACCTTTTTTCTTTTGAGTTGTTTATCTCAGGTTTTTTGTCACAGCAATGCACCCTCCATGATACATCTACACGCATCTCTCAGGTTACCCCAGTGGACCCCCACTCTCTGTTCCAACTCTGCAGCCTAAATAACCAGCCTGTGACTCCAGTGCTCTGCAGAGGCACCTGACTGTGCAGGAAGATCAAGCCATAGAGCAGGTGGACAAGGGCACCAGGAAGCTACTGGAGCCCAGAGAGGGCGTGTGGGGACAGGGCATTTTCTGCACAGTCTCCTGCCTTTTGTGCTGATATTCTGACCTCTTCAAAGATGGCCCTATCTGGGCCCAGCATATGGCACATTAGTGAGTGGACATGAGGAGGGACAGAAACAGCTCAGCCAGGCTGATGTGATACATACGCAGTGTCTCGGGGGAGTGTGCTCATCCTGGGCCTCTGCCCACCTGGCCTCTCCTCCCCTCTGCCAAAGGTCATGGTCAGTTTTGCATCCTTCCAGGAGCAGAGGGAGGTATGAAACCCCATGATCTACTGGCACTATCTTCGCATGAGGTTTCGTAATGGCACCATTTCAAAGAGGTTCTGGGAAGGCAGCTCTGGGTAGCCCCATTGTCCTAGACCAGTGATGGCAAAACTTTTAGAGAATGAGTGCCCAAACTGCAACCCCAAACCCACTTATTTATTGCAAAGTGCCAATACTGCAATTAAACCTGAATACTGAAGTTTTAGTTTAAAAGAAAAAAAACCCTGTTATCCAATGCTCAGCTGCAGAGGTGACTTGGCTCACGTGCCAAGAGGAGGGCCTCGGCCTTGCTGGGGACTGCTTTCTTAGAACATGCTCACGGCTCCCCTCGGCAGAGTTCCTCTGCTGCCCCAAGGCAGTCATGTTGTCATCCTACTTCCCAGATAAACAAGCCGAGCATGCTCCTGCTCCAGGGACCTTCCCTGCCATTCTGACCTGAGGATGGCTGGGCTGCTGGGAGGGCCATACAAGGAGTCACGCAAGGAGCTGAGATGTTCTTGGCAGACAGGAAGGACTTTCTCAGGCAGTCCGGAGCCTGGGGAAATGAGGTGTCAGGCCAGGAAGCTGGGTGGGGGCTTCGCACACCCCTCCCCAGCCCCTATGCTCACATGCCCAGCTGTACAGACCATCAGCCACAGAGGAAGGCAGAGCAGGGACTTGTGGGGTCAGGCCACAGTGCTCCTGCTTGGTCCCTCCAGCAGGTCGAAGGTGTCTTCCCAGCACAGTGATCTGCAGCACCCTCCACAGTGCCCTGCAAATCCTGGTACCCCTGTGTACCTACAGCGCCACCACCCCCACAACACTAACCAAGCACTCAGTGTCCTCACTGTGACCCTGTGAGACAATCACCATGACCCTGCGAGGTGCAGAGAGGCTTTGCCAATGAACAACAGGGATGGGCTATAAACCTAAGTAGCATGAATCATGCTCACCATCACCCTGCTAATGGCCCTCCAAGCCCTTCCCAGCTTGACTCAGGGGACCCATAGCCCCTGGTTCCATGGAAAGAGGCCAGTGTCTGCTGGGGTTTGGCACTGTGACCCTGAGCAGGTCCTGAACCTACTCTAGATGTCTCAGTTTAAGTTCCCCGTGGTTTAAAGAGGATGCTGAATCTCTTCCCAGGGGACTCTTGTGCAGACTCAATGAGCTATGACTGCAAAGAGCTATGAGCCAAGGCCAGTATACAGGGTCCTGGTCACAAGGAGAAACAGTCAGGGAAATGACAGCCTCGCCCTGTGACTCTTTTGGGGATTAGGACACTTGGTTTCTCAAAACAGAGGCTTCTACAATCAAATGGACACAAAGCATTATATCAAATACAGCCAGCTGGACAGGCAGCAGAGGAAGGAGGAGGGGCTAAAGATAAGGGTGCTCCAGCTTCCCAGCACAAACAGGGCGGGGACAGGAGGCTACAGCTCCATCCAGGGGTCCCTCCCTGGACAGCCATGTCCCTTGGGCTCTCTGCCCCTGCCACAGCCAGCAGCATACAGGGTGCCTCTGTTCCTCAGCACCCACGGAGCAAAGCGACACTCCTTAAAGCAGTCAGGAGTGCCTGCTAGGTACTCAGGTGCTGACCCCGGGCCTATCCTGGTAGCAGGCACAGAATGACACAAGTGAAACACAAACCTGAAAGACTGGGATTCCTCAGAAAGGAAACCTTGCTGGAAGGGCTGGAGGGCAGGACCCTGGCATCCGCACCACAGGGATGGTCACTGGGGCAGGTTACTGATGCTGTCCACTCTGATACCATCCATAACACAGAGGTGTGCCCCAAATCCACTCCTGCAAAGCTAGACACCCCACTCCAGAGGGACCCCATGTCCTGGGGCAGGGGTCAGGAGAATGATTGGCCAGGAACCCGAGGGCAGTCAAGAACAGAGCCTGGGCCACCCTGACTGCTCCATCCTAAATCTACCTGGTACCCTGCTGGGCCAGAGCTGCCACCGCCGTGAGTCCAGACAGGGCACCAGGTACAGCCACTTCCGCCAGGCCACAAGTCAAGTGACGTTCCCGTCACTCCAAAGAATCGGGGAAGTGGAGCTCTCTCCACTCCCGGCGTGAAGTGCAGCCCTCGGTTCTAGAAGCGCCAGCATCTCCTGCAGGTACGGCTGGGCTGGTGGGAGTGTCATCACTGAGCAGGCACCCCTGGGGTTCCTGTCTGCTGACTCAGCCGCTGACTGGCCTGGGCAGCCATGGGCAAGGCTTTGACATCTCTGGACCTCGGTCCCCTCATCTATAGGATGAGACACAATGGTGTCTCCCTCAGAGCTGCTGGGAGAGGGCAACAAAGAAACTGCTCATTTAGCAGTGGCCAGCACATAGTAAGTGCTCAATAAATGCTGGCTTTGCCACAGTTCCAGCAGATAACCCAGATGCAAATGATCACTAGTACCTCAGGGAAATCCCCCTGAGAAACCATGGAGATATCGTGGCCTGAAACATCCTCTATTCACTCCTCCCAGATGGGGTAAAAGAAGAAAAAGAAAAAGAAGAAAGAAAAACAAAGCCTAGTTCCATCTTCAAAGCTACTGCCTTCCTCTGCGAGGTCCTGGCTGGAGATAGAAGCTGGCCAGGCTTATCGAAGCCAAACTTCAAGTTCAAAGGGAAGTTATCAGAAAAGCACCTTCAGGTTCATGTTGCCTTTCATGTTCCACTTGATGAAACCCACAGACAAGGAACCTCTGTCCCTGTTCTCTCCTTCACAGGAGCACCCCTCCCCTGCTGTGCACTGGGCAGCCTCGGTCCTTTCCTGCCTCCTCCTTTCTCCTCGCCCAGGGAGTAGCACCCCCACCCCCACCCCTCATATGTCTTCTCTGAAGATCAGCACAGGCTGGATGGTCCTCTCTTCACCAGTGGGACCCTCATCCCTTCCCAGACACTCACAGGGGAGTGTGGCAGTGAACTGCTAGGGGTGCCTCCCAGCATGGGCTGGGCACGGATGGTTGGCAGGACTGGAATCCATCTTCCTGATCCACAACAGATGTGATCCACCACCCTGTCACCTCTTGTCCCTGGGCAGATGGCCAAAAGAGGTGCCAGCCAATCAGAAAAACAACACAGACCCCGATGCCACAGGCAGGGGCTGGGACTCAGGCCCTGTGTGTGATCACAGATGGACCCTCTGAAACCAAGGCCAACTGCTATGCCCCTGCATCCCTGTGCCCTGCACCCTCGCAGCACCTCATGGGTGGGCAGAGCACTCTGCAAGCCACCCAGGCCATACTAACCACAGCACAGAAGAGGGACACTTCCTTGAGACAGACTGGCAACTGAGTCCACGTTCCTTCTCCACCTCTGGTCCTGTTCAACCCAGCCATCCCCCCACCCCAGGAGATGACCTTTGAGGGGGCATAATTTCATGGGGTCTCCAAGCACTCTCAAATGTCAAGTCAGTACTTCAGGAAGCACTGCTAACTTGAAAGAAAGGGAAGGGACAGAGAAAGGAGGAAATCAATGCCTTTCACTTGCCTACGGAAGTACCTCTGGATGGAAGAGTTTGGAAACGATACCCTTCAAACCAAACCCAGCCCACAGGCTACCTGTAAATAAAGGTTTACTGGGACTTAGCCTCGCTCATACACTCTGCCTCTGGCTTCCTTCACTCTGCATCAGCAGAGCTGAGTAGTCACAACGGAAACCCTACAGCACACAAAGCCTGCTCTTGTAGGCACTACCTGGCCCTCTACGGAGAAGTCTGTGGGCCGGGGTACATGTTTGATGAGCGAGGGGTGGACTGGATTTCACCTACTGCTTGTGTTCCTGACTGAAAACCCTTGTGCAGTACACACCCTGCCCATCATACACAGTGGACAGAGAAGAAAGAAAATATCAACAATGCTTTCTTAAAATCAATTTTCAGTCCAAGTGAGTCTGGGGGCAGTAGAGCTCTTTCTGGAAGCTACTCCCTGTCCTTCCTCACACCAGGAACACAGCCACAAGCAGTCCGCTCTGTGTTTACCAAATGACGCTCCTCTCCCACATTAGCTCCCAACCTGGCTGCTCTCCACCCCCAGCAACTGCCAGATTAAATGCATTACTTGACCATCTTCACCCAGTTCCCTTTGATGTTCCCTTCTCAGGCTTCAAAATACCTTTTGGAGGGAGATCAGACAGCATTAAACAGAATTACTAATTAATTAAGCAAAGTTAAATTTTAAACACTGTTTGTTGTGTTAGCCAAAAGCCTGAACAGAACAGACTTTTTTCCTCCACTAAGATCAAAGACTCTTCCTTCTCCCCTCCCCCAGTTTAAAAAAGGTGAGGAGGAGGACAGAAAGTGGAGACTGAGGAAGTACCTAGATGGTGGCATCTGTGATCCTGGGTCTAGACTCCCACGCCTCCCCATAAGCCCAGTGGCTGGCAACAAGCAAGGTTTAGTGGGGACCACATGTGGGGAGAGCCACAGTTACTTTCTGGGGATCATGGACTCTGGCAAGCAGCAGTGACCCAGGGAGCAGCAAGGCAGAGCCCGCCTGGCCTGAACTGCTGATGGTGCCAACTCAGACAACAGAAGCAACAAGGCTGGAAAAGGAAGCAACCTGACACCCTCTTGAGCAGCCTGGCAGCAGGAGCACCTTGGGGCTCCTCCCTGTGATCTGGGATCATCTGGGGTCACGTGGAATCAGCTCTGAGAAGCTGGCTGTGCACTGCACAACTCCAGGGGGCGCCAGACACATATCAGACACCACAGATAATGGCTTGCTCATGACATCCCTTGAACAGATGGCAGGCAGGTGTCTAAGGGGGAGTGACTTTTTCTAACTGACACAAATGCATCTGGAGCTGGTGGGTGTGGTCCACCTCCAGAAATCAAGCACTTCATTCCGTGCAGTCCCACCTGGGAGCCTCTGACAGCCAGAGAGCAGCCTCCACGTCTGCACCACCAGAAAGTGTGTTTCTTGAGAGCTGGGCCCTGCTGGAGGCTGCACCCGGGCATCCAGTGTCCAGCACACCGCACGTGGAGCAGAGACTGTTCCAGTGTCCTGAGCTGCACCACACGCTACAGGTAGGACAAGACAGGCTGGAGACATAACAAACATGCTATGAATCCTGGCACCATTGAGATGGAAACCTGGCATGGCGAAGAAGAGAGCTGAATTTTAGGCTGAAATCCAAACCCTGGATGCTATCAACAAATGCCAGCTTATCTTAACACAATCCAGAAAAGCCTGGTTGATATTCAACTTTGAAAAAAAGAGACAAATTTGAAACAGAGTTGCAACCAAATTAGCCCCACGAAAGAAAGGCCAGAAATTACTAAAATGTCAAATACATGGCGGACATCTCTCATGGGCCAGTTAACTGGCAAGTTCTTCTTGGTGGATATGATGGGAGAAGTAACAAGCCAGAGCTTCCTTGCTGGAGTTTGGACACTCGCCCTAATGTATTCACGGACCTTTTCCAATTGTCCACATACAGATTATCTGCTGTGAATATTTTAGTCTCAGGGAGGCTCGCCAGGACGTTTCTGAGTCCCCAACCCTCCAACAGCAGCTGTTAGAGGGAATGCAGATAGATTTTAATATTAGCCTATGCCAAATATAATTAGGTGGGTAAATCTGCTGCCAGTAAAAAGAGAAAGGTATCATATGTTCATTCCAGGCCAAATGGTTTCTTGCATTATCTGCATCAGGCTCTCCTGAGGGAGGGAGGAGGGTCCTAGAGATACACAAATCTGTTTGTAACACAGTCACACACATTGATGGGCAGCCCTGTAGCTGTTGGTGTAGTTAGTAGCTACATCCATTATTTCACTAAGTCCTCTCACTGACAACATACAGGGGCTGTTACTATTTGCATTTTACAAAAGTGGAGAAAGCCTGCATCACTGTGCAGAAAGAACATAGCACCCTGCAGAAAAGCAAAACTTATCAAGCCATTTCCCTGCTTAAAACCCACCAGTAGTTCCCTTTTCCCCAAGTACAAGTCCAAAGGCTTCCATGAGCTGGCAGCCACTGCCTCCTGGCCCTCCTGGTGAGCCTTTCTCCTTTTTGGCCCTACCATGCTCTCATGCTGCTACCCCTTCCAAGAGCACTCTTGCACCTCTCCAACTCCTGCTCATCCAGGTCTTCGTAGGAGAGTCATGCCCTCACACCTACAAGGGCTGGGGTGGGATGCCCTGTTCAGTGAATCTGTATACAGCATTATCATCACTCATTTAACTGTCTGAACCATCCCACTGCCACCCCAGTACATACAGTGTCGTCATTATCATCATCAGAATGGAACAACAGCATGCACCAGAACCAGGACTAAAACCCAGAAGGTACACATTCAAATCCCAGGTCCTGACCCCCAGCCACTGGTCTCTACCCTATCATGCCGCAGCTGTGGCCACCTGTCCTTGTCTGTCCCACAGCCCTTCTCCTGATAATAGTATCTGCTTTTCCACTGTGGAGCACCCTTCCCCCACTCCCACTGTATGTTCTTCAAGGAGGGTGGGTCCCACTCCAGGGCCTGACCAGCCTCTCTCATCCTGCTGGCCATGATGGTGGGCTTGGGTCAGTGCCAAAAGAGAGTCTACCGTGAAGCAAATGAAGCTAAGCACCGGTACCCCTTATCGGCGTGGGCCTTTACAATGTGTGCGCACAGTGGTGTGTTTTTATAACATTTTCAAAGTTAGGTATTTAATCCTAGATTGGTTAAACCTACTGTTTCTATCCATTCCAACTTCCCATGTCTCTCCTGGTGGCAGGTAGCACTGGGGAGAACACAGGCATTTCTGGAAATGAGCTAAGGGTAGGCCAAGTTGGTGACATACTGCTTTAGATTTAGCAGGATGAACCATGCAGATATGTATGTAGGTACATATGATCTGTGACCAATAAAAAATGTGCATTCTTCTTAAAGAGGCTCTCCTTGAACTATGTAAGCGTCAGGTCTCACAAAACCTCCATCTACCCTGCCAGTAAAGCAAGAATAAACTTCTGCAAGAAACATTGTGACTTGGGAGCCAACTTTCATTTAGGATGGCTGAGCTCACGGGACAGAGGGCCTGGGGCTGGGGGAGCCATCTTCACCGCGGTCTATGGCAACTGAAACTTGGGCTTCTGAGTGGATACAGGGGAGTGGAGGTGGACCAAGTGACCCTCCCTGACAGCACAGGCTCTGGACTGAGGGAGAGACCTGCAGGGTGGGGCTGTCCTGCCCTTCCATAGGGGTCCATCCTGCTCCCCAGAACATCCTCTTTTCTCAGACTTCAGGGAAGCCACTAGCCAGCCCTGACTGACAGGCTAACGGTAGGGTGGGGGCAGAGATGATGGAGGAAGACAGAAAGAGGGATGAGAGAGACTGTGTGTGTGTGTGTGTGTGTGTGTGTGCATGTATGTGTGAGAATGTGTTGGTGACACAGTCTGAGCTCCTGGATCCAGCCAGGTCTTTTTAAGAAGAGCCACCTTAGCATTTTTCAATTTCATGAGCCTAAAATTTGAGTTTGGGTTGAGCTTTCAAAACAGCTCTGGGATCTTGCTTTCACTACCCATCACACTGAGCTCCTGCTTCTCAAAATTTGTCACCCAGCCCCAGCCCAGTAGTGTGCCACATGCAGAACTCTCCCAGGGTGCTTTCAGCTTGGCCACCAGCAAGCGCCTGACCCTTCCAGGGACCAGAAAGGCCACCTAGGGCTTGTCCCCCACAATCCCATCTCCCCAGGCTGTACTTTACTATGACTACATTTTGCTTAAGAAACCACTGTAACAGAGAAGAGAAAAGGGGAAAATGGAAGCAAATGAAAAAACCTTCCCAACAAATAGCACACTGGCCTTCTCATCTCAGCAGAGCGTAGCTGCCGGCCACTCTGCCTTGAGGTCTGCACAGGACTGAGCCAACACATCTGTCTGGGGAGGGCTGGGGCCAGGAGAGGAAGAGAGGGGGACAGACCTTCTGCTGGCTAAAAATATCACGTCCCCTCGACTCTCCCCCACCCCCATCCGAAACACGTGATGAAATTCAACTTTTATAATCTAACCCTGAGCTACTTGAAACTATTAAAACCTCCCCAGTATCTGACACAGTCAGAGTTTCCACTGTTCAAGCTGAGCTTTTATGAAGAACAGACTTGAGAGGACCTGCCGAGGCTACAAAGTCCACTTGTTCTGTGTCACTGCGACACTCGGGCTTCTGGGGATGGAGTGGAGTGGAGTCCAGGTGGCTGACCCTACCCACAGGACAGGGTATGGACTGAAGGAGAGAAACCAGCAGGGCGGGGTCAGCCTGCTGCTCCATCAGGGGTCTCCACTGCTCCCCGGAGGACTTTCAGGGAAGCCATCAGTGAGCCCTGCAGAAGGACCAACCTCGCCAGGGGACACTGGACTGCCTATGGCTGCTTCCCAAGAAGTGGTCCTGACATACTTCCTCCAGCCTGCTGCCCCCTGGCCTCCACCCTCCACCTGCCAGGTATCCACAGCCACCTGGGCATCTCGACGCAGATGTCCAACAGAACTCTGGACCCAGCATATCCAAAGGCAGAGGGCCTGATATCACCTGGCAGAAATCCACCTCAGAAGTGACGCTGACATTTCCTTAGTTTCTTAAGCCAAAAGTCTCAGATGCATCCATGACCCCATTTTCCTCCTCCACCCTCCAGGCCAGTGCCACCACCATGCACCTGCACCAATGCCATCACTTCCTGTTTTCACTCCTCCTTCTTCCCCCCACACTGCCTGCCTTCCTGGAAACCAGAATTAGCTCTTTAAAATGGAAGCAGAGCCGGGCAGCCCTGTACCTAACCCTCTCCAACCCAAGAGCAACTGGCCTTCTTTCTGTTCTTCTCCAAACACTGAGTTCCTTCCACCTTGGGATTCTGCTCATTCCTCCTGGCTGTTCTCCCTTTCTATCCTCCCACGGCTCGCTTCTTCTTGGCATCTGCATTTTAGCTGAAACAACACCTTCTCAGAGGCCTTCTCACAGTCTGCGCTTCTTGGGCTTTACCTCTGAGCCAAGCACCACTACCAGAAACTTGCCTGCCCATCCCCTGGTTTATTTATTCACCACCTCCCTCCCATGAAGGCCCTGACAGCAGGGCCCATTTTATTCATGGCTGAGAACGCAGAGCCTAGCAGAGCACTAAGTTATAGCAGGTGCTCAGTAAACAGGAAAGCAGGAGGTGCAGAGGTCTGGACTCTGTTCTGTCTGCTGTGTGACCTTGGACAGGTCACTTCTCTCTGGGCTTCAATTTTCCACATATAAATGAAATGGACTAAAGGCCTCTCAAGGGTTCCTCTGCTCTGTCAATTGTTATGCATCTTCTGCCTTTAGGGCTGGATGGGCTGGCCTGGGCCCTCAGGCGCACATACAGGATCTGCCTGAGTGGCCGAAGGGAGAGACCCACCTGACTCTGGTGACTTCCTGGTGCTAACTTGCATGCTTTAGTATGTATTGAGCACTCAGCCTAGCCCAGATCTTATGGCACATCCTGGGAGCACAAGGAAGAAGCCTTCTGATATTCTAATGGGACCAAAGAAGCTTTGAAGACTAGCCTGATTTGAGCTGCCTAGGCAGACAGCTCTGAACAGGAGAGCCCCCCTGCAAGCAAACAGCACCCATGAAACAAGAATCCCCACAGCTCACATCTACTGGGCACTCCCTCTGAACCAGAGCTGTCCTTGGGCTTATACAACAGAGCACGCCTGACGGAGTGCTATGAAGAACCCCATGAGGAAACTGAGGCACAGAGGAGGAAAGTGGCTCATCTGAGGTCACACGGTGAGCTGGATAAAGCAGGCTAAGACAGGTCCCTAGAGAATCAGGACAAAGGGAATAAGTCACCTTCCCTGGACTGTCACAAAGGCAAAGTCCAGTCTGGGGTCTCCAGAGAGCTGAATGGGCCCCAGCTCACAGAAAGCTGCTTGGCCCCCTGCATCTCAGTGCCAACAGTGCTGTCCTGCTTGGCACAACTCATGCCTCCAGGATCTCTGTCCTCAGGCTAGAGAAGCGAAAGTCCTCACATAGCTGTGAGGGGGCCAGCAAGGTGGCAGGGTTCTAAGAGCCAGTGCTCTATGGAAGTTGCCAAGAGACAGGGGAGCCAGAGGAAGGGGAAACAAGCATGTACAGGTCTTTCTCTTCTCATCACAGGGAGGGGCTGTGATGGGCAGGAGGACACCCTTGGATAGTAATTCCTGAAGGCCATGTAGATGACGTGGTCTGCCAAATAGGTTGGCACCAACTTCCACCTTAGGTACAAGCCATGGGCTGCCACCACCTGGCATCCTGTCCAGAAAGAAGACAAGAGAAGCCAGGTGGGTGCTGGAGGTGAGTGGTGTTCAGCCCTGCCCCTGTTCCCAGACCCCTGCCAGGTCAGCAGGAGCGTCCCACTCCCCTTAGCTCACTGAAGCCTCACCTCCCAACCTTGCCATGCCTTGTAGCTCCCAGAGCTTGGAACTTCTGATGTTTACTTTGTTCTTCCCTGAGTTCAAAAGGTGCTCACAGCCCCAACCCTGCACCAAGCCTGCCTTAATCTCCCCTCGCTGGCTGGAACTCCCAGCTGGCCAGTTAAGGCAGCTGAGGGGGGTGGGGATGGACGGATATGGATTAGGGCTGGCTTTACATAACAATACAGGAGCTAGAGCCACTCTCTCCTGGGGTGGCTAAAAGACTTCTTTTTATCTCCGTGCCTCAGATGGCCTTTTTTTTTTTTCCCTTTAAACAGCTCTTCAGCCCGCCAAGAGGCAATGAACTTGGCCAACAGGAAGACAAAGAAGACATTCAGGACTTAGCTTGCTCTCCCTTGGCCAACAGCACAGAGGGACACCCGCAGCCACAGGTCCTGGGCAGGATGGTTCTGTGTGGCCAGGACAGGGCAGCACCTGCTCTCACCAGCCCCAGCTGTGCAGTGCCCTAACATTCAAAACTATATCCTGGTCCCAGCATGGATGGCCTCAGGCCACCACACTAAAGGAGGCCAGACAACCATGGGCAATCCCTGGGACTAGGGTCCATCCAAAGAGTCTCAGGGACCAAGTGGCTGGACAGGTCCAGATGCCCACCTGGCTCAAACCGAAGCAGCCTCACTGTTACTGCTTTGTTTCCACATTTAAATCCTGTCATTATTTTTTCATTTCATGGATACAGGGCTACATTCTTATAAAAGTTAAAACATTTATTACAGTAATACTACAGCCTGCTTTAACTACTCTTTCAGATTTTAGTTCCCTCCTGTGACCACAAGCAGCTACTGCTATTGTCTTCTTGGGTTCTATCTACATATTAATACACATATGTGGTACCTCATGAAAATCCAGGATTGTCTGGGGCCTTTGGTTTTATATAATGACTTCATGCTGTACGAATCTCCCTGAAATGTTTCAACTATTTTACATTTTATGCTTCTGTGCAAGCTTTTGTTTGAAGAGAGGCTAAAAAGCTTGACTACCAATAACCTAGCCCAAACTCTAATCAGGAAACTGAGGCAGGGTGGTGGCACACAACCCCTTCATTGGTAGTGGCACCACCATGCCTGGACACCAGTAGTGTAAGGCACCAATAGTAAGGCATTTAGGCTGCCACCAAAGCCCAACATGCAGCTGACGGACCTCTGGGTCAGGCCAATAGCCACCAACGTCACACCCTTTGCTCACAGGAGCCAGGACCCTTGAGCACCTTGTATTTATCCCCATTCACTAGCCAATGTTTGTAAATGCTCCCCAAAGCAGTCAGTCCTTCCTGCGAGATGTCTACATCCTGAATACCCACTGACTCCAGTTGCATGTCACCATCCATCATGTAACAGGGGGAGGGCAAGGGACCTGCCCAAGATGTCAGAGAAGATTGCTGTCTGAACTGGGAAGGAGCCAGGTCCATAGCTTTTATCATGGCTGTTTGCTGGCAAAGACATATCGCTTGAAATTAATTGCATGATTTCAGACATGGACAGAAAAGTCCTTAGGTTTTGGCTCTGTCCAGGGACCCAACAAATATTGGACAGACAGAAAGACAAATGGAGACATCCTACCACAGGGGAGGCGAACCTATGGCACACGTGCTGCAGTGGGCACGGAAAGCCCTCTCCATCAGCACTCGAGCCAAGTCACCCCAGCAGCCGAGCAGCCGATAAAAGTTGTTGTTTCTAAACTAAAACCTCAGTATTCAGGTTTCATTGCAGTGTTAGCGCTTTGTGATAAATAAGTGGGTTTTGGGTTGCAGTTTGGGCACTCGGTCTCTAAAAGGTTCACCTTCACTGTCCTAGAATGATAAGTGGAAGTTGATTAAATGGATGGAGGAAGGGGATGAGTGGGTAGATGCTGAACAGATGAGTGAAGGACAGAGATGGAGGATTGACTGGTCTAGCTGGCTGAGCAATAAATGACAGAAGAAGGGACAAAAGAATGGGCAATGAATGGAAGGATGAAGGATAATGGGCAGAGCAAGAGAAGGAAGGATGGATGTAAGTGTTGGCTGAGTGGGCCCTGGATTAGGGGGTGGGTGGATAGATGGTGAATGGGCATCAGATACAGGTAGATGACAAGAGAACAAAGTTGGTTATGTTACCATATGAATGAGCAAATAAGTAGATAAATGGAATGAGTGCTGAAGGCCCTATAATCAGAGTCTGGGGTCACCTTAATCCTCATGGCCTAAATCCTACAGTATACCAATTCCCAGCATGTCTCCATGGAGAGAGAAGGATGACAGCTAAGGCTTGGGAGCCCAGGGAATGATGAGATTCAAAGCCTTCAAATCCCTGACTACAAGGGACCAGGGCCACAGGCAGACACACTCAACAACACCTGGGTCCCCACCGTCCCTCCAGCTTCTGGGCATCTGAGCAGATCTCTTCTAACAAAGCACCTTCAGGTGTGACTTACATACAAGTCACCCGGATGCTTATTACAATGCACTTAGGGTTCTGTAACCCTGGGGCGGAGCCGCAGAGTGTGCATGTTAACCGTCAGGGTGGATGTGGCCACAGCCCTCAGGTAGCCCAGGTGCCCTTGGACAGTGTCCTGGCCTCTCCACTCAAGGCCCTCAGGACCCCCACGGCCAGATGCCCTAGGGACCCTTGCACCCTGGCCCCTGGCTGGGCCCCCAGCCAGCTGCCTCCCCTTACCCTCCCAGGTTGCCCATGACAGTGCTTCTCTTCTGTGATTCCAAATAAAGAACGGGGTGCCACAGCCCTCCATAAACACGCCTGAGCCAAGCCCAGGGCCACGCAGGCCTCGTTCCTATTCTACTAGGTGGGAACTGAAGCCTGGAAGGAGTGATGGTGTGCCAAAGTCACATCAGCACGCCAGTGGCCAGGGCTCCACAGAACAGGTAAGAGCTACCTGTGTGAACAGAATGAGGCTGGCTAGGAGTAGAGGTGTGCACGTGGACGTGTGTGCACGTGGACGTGTGTGCATGTATGCGCATGCACTAGGCATCAGGGGCACTAAGGATGGAGAACTGGGGAAACAGCCATGGTGTTACTGTTATAACCCTGGGGGAAGCTGCGCTCTGACTCCGAGGTCCCACCATGGACAGGCTTGGACTAGACTGACATTCCCTCCTCCTCCACCGCCCACCCAACTATGAGGATCGCAGACCTTCTGGGGACCATAGGACACACAGGCAGCCAGATGCCCTTCTCTGCCCCACTGAACAGGGAATGGACCCAAGGATTCCAAATACCTTCTAGCCGGAAGTCCTCTTCCTCCTCCTCACTTGGCCCTTCTCTGAAAACCTCGCCCACGAGCTCCTAGGAAGACAAAGCAGGGTCATTACAGAAAAGTGAGGACAGGCAGGAGCCCACCCGGATGTGAGAGGCAGTGGTGAGGACCTGTTCTGAGTCTTCTGATGGGAACCAGGTCAGGGAGGTGGGGCCCTGTGCACAGGATTAGTTCACTATGGATGATTTCCAGAAGTAGCATTTTTTAAGCCTGCAGCCCTCCCTGAAATTCCACCCAGAATCACACTTCTCCCTCTGAAGGGAAGCCCCTCCCAACGCCAGAATTGCTGGACAAGATCTATCTCATTGAGCCAACCTAATTGCACAAGACCAGCAAGCCTCCCCTGTAGGCCCCAAGAAGACCCCTTAGTCTAGATCGTTCTTCCTCCACCAGGGTCCTGGTAGGTTGCCTGGCAGGGCTGTAAGAAGCCCATGAGGCCTGGTTTGCTGTACAGTGGCCTCACTGCCTTTGGCCAGACCCTAAAGCCTCTACAAGCATCCCAGACCCTGTAGACTCTGGCTGCTGCTGGTCCACCCTCCTGCTCCATGTCCTGCTGGCCCACACATCTTCCAGTTACTAGCCTGCCTCTTGCAAGCCTTGCCTGCTCCCACCAGTGAGCTGAAGATGTCCCATATTGCACCAGCACTGCAGGGCCCTTCTTGGCCAGCCTGAAAGATGCCACTTCGGTGTCGTCAGATTGGCCAGGCACATTTCAGTGGTCCACAGGCTGGGAAAGGTGGAGGATGTCAACAGTCTAAAGCCACAACCATCTCACCTACTCCAATACCTATGGAAGAAGCTCCAGGGCCTGTCAGATTAGCTTCTGTATTTATTGGTATTCTGCCAAGAAGACTTCTGTGATCAAAGGAGATTACTTTAGACAAAAGTTACAGTGCCTCACTGTAGGACTTATTAGGGCCTTTGCAATGGTTATAAATACTGAATCTCCAAGTGCTGGTGTTTATCGCATTCTCCAAACCTATGTAGACCACAGCGTTTTGTTTTTCCAAAAGCATTACATGAGCTTCATGTTCCAAGGAATTTACTTTAGGAAACACTCCTCTTCTGGGGACAGACAAGGCTTGGGGGGTTATACCACCTTCTCTCTCTGAACTCCCACAGCGATGCTACAGTGATGCTTCTAGAGCACCCAAGATGAGAGGCAACAGAAAGCCCAAGTACAGCAGCTGTCACCATCTTTTCTTTGTGAAAAGAAAAAAGGAAAAGAAAACAGCCTTTCCGTGGAAGAAAAAATTCCTGCACCTCAGATGCTCAAAGAAAAACCAGGCCTGTCTTGATGACCACAGAAAGACAATGTGGTACACAGCTGATCGCACTGCTGGCCACAGCTGGAAGACAGCTGCTTGTTTCCTCCTTTTCTGTTTTAAAGAGCAACAGCTCACATTCTGTGGATGAGGACTGGTCTGTGCTATTCTTTCTTCTTTCCAGTCCTTCTAGAGCATCAGTCTTTCTTAGAGGTGGATAAAATGTGGCCATCCAGCTCCTGGTGTCCCATTTATTTCAAACCAGGCTTCTCTCTCCTCTGCCGATTTTTCTAATCACTGAACATTTCCTGGGCTTGTAAACTGGCTGTTTGTGTTAACGGAGTCGGAGTTGACAGGGGAGCTGGGAGACTCTGACAGGAAAGAGATGCACACAGGTGGCATCCTCAGATGGCCAATACGCCCCAGCAGCCAATTAAAGCCTGTCTTTCATGACAGAAAAAGGCAGGAGGTATCTGCATGTCCCCTTGAGAGGCTGGCAGGCACACTTGCTGCAGGAGCAGCCACAGTCATCAGGGGACACACAAACCCTTCACAGTGAGGGCCTCGGCCCAGAGGGGAGCACTGACCTCGGCATCACCCTGACTGCATTCAGCAAGGCCACCAGCCCTCCCAAGCCTCCTGAGTCCTGAATCTTTTTACTGGCACATTTGGAGGGGTTGTAAAACTCCAAATGTCACCCCAACAAGACAGCCAAGGGACTAGGCATGGTGGCGCACACCTGTAATCCCAGCACTTAGGAGGCAGAGGCAGAAAGATTGCCTTGAGTTCAAGGCCAGTCTGGGCCACATAGTCAGTTCAAGACCAGCCTGGACTACATAGAGAGACCCTGTCTTAAAATAAAAAAAAGAAAAGACAGCCAATGGGTCCCTACGCTGCCACCCACATGTGTGCCACACATCCACCATCATCACTGTGATGATGGCTCTGGCAAGTTCTAGGGTCGGCCTCTTACTGCTAACTGTACCCTGCTCTGTCACATGCTGTGAGTGCTCCCTGGTGCCAAGGCCAGCTGATGTACATGCTTGACTATGGCAAAGTCATCTATGCTGAGCTGCATGGGCCTGGGTCTGTGGTCCTCATGGTTTGGGTCACTCAACCCAAGGGCAAATGGGACTGGACCCAACATGGGTTCGTGTCCTGACCCAGCAGCAACCACATGTCAGAGGCTAAGTATGTGTCTGTCCGTGGGACTCAGAGGCCCCCACTCCCTCTTCATGGTGTGGGGACCTGGCTCTAGCTGGGAGCCTGCAGACTAGGTCAGGGACCAGGCCTTCAGCATCACCCTGCAGGAAAGCAGATGCTCTGGCGCTGGGCACACAGACCCTCAGAACCAGGAGCCCTTAGGGCCCAGGGGCAGGGGCCCTGGAACTAGTCAGGCAGACTTCCACCCTGATCCTTCTCTCCCTAAATGAGTCACTTGGGGAGGAACTTCACCTTCAGGGCACCTCAGCCCCCCATTTGCAAACAGGGCCGAGAGCACATATGCTGTCTCGGGGTGGCTGTCAGGTTTAAGGGAGCCACTGCATGGCACATACTGAACCTTGCACCTGGTCCCACGAGTGCTCAGCAGCTCAGTGGTTCTTGTTCATTGCTTCTTCTGCATTATTATCAAACGGCTGCAGAACACGTAGACAGTAGTAGACAGAACAAGTAGACAGACTGGCCTCGCAGAGCCTCTTCAGTACACTCTTTTTAGTGCTTAGTATTTCATTCTTAGAGTAATCACTTTGTCACTTAGTCACTGTCATTATTATGCCCACTTTAGAGATGAGAAAACTGAGGCACAGAGAGGTTAAGAGACCTGCCCAAGGTCACACAGCTAGTGTGTGCCAGTACCAGAGCCTGCACCATTCACCACTGCACTGACTTATGAAAAGCCTAAGGACTGGTGTGCAGTGAGCACCCTTCATTGCTTCTCTTGTCTACTCAGCTGTCATTGTGGCCCCAAGGTCCCAGGCCTCCTCCAGGACTATCAGCCTCACCAAGCTGTGCTCCAAGTTCTGATTAGAGACCTTCCTAGATTCCCAGAGTCCCTGCCCAGGGACCTAGCTTGGTGGCTTCTCAGGTCACATGGTCATAATCTGCCTCCCTCCTGAGTCCCAGCACTGCCCTTCTGCTGGCCTGGGACCCAACTCTGTCCCATGCTGGGTACCTGAAGGAAAGGTCAGCTCCTCTGGGCACTGGGTGAGTCTCCAACACCAGCCCTGAGCCCAGGATCATAAGACACAATGCCTTATAAGGCCGCAGGACGGAAAACCACATCAAAGCAGGCCTTGGGGCATGGGCCAGCGCCTGGTTAGGGTTTTCCTCTTTGTCTTTGAATCTTTGCACTCCTTAACTCAGTATCTCCCCCCACACACACAGCCCCAGCAGGTCTCTGTCAATCTTTCTGTTCCCTAAGAGCTAACAGATGGTACCATGGGGTTTCAAAGCAAACTCCTAGTACCCACAGAATACAGCATAACTTCTGGATTCCAAGAATGCATGGGGCTGGGATACTCTGGGAAGAGAAGGGCTGCTTAGAACCCAGGCTTCCCAGTACCCCTTAGATCAAGCAGCCTGCCCCGGGCCTGCCCCAGGAGATGTCCGGGACACTCTTCCCAGCACACTGTGTAGATGCAGCCCGGCTGATGCCTTGCTGAGAGCAAGCTCTTGCCTTACTTCTGTCCCCTCATTTGCAGGGAGGACAAGGCTGCTCCATTCCCAGCACCTGGGTGGACCTGGTTGGGGGCCTTACAACTTTTGGCAGTAAACATATTATTTAACTTCTCTGACCCGTTTTTCCTTTTCTGTAAAATAGGGATTGAGATGTCAAAGAAGGGTCAAGATGTGGACAAAATGCCCAGGATGGCATCTGGTACAGCTGGGGAGCAAAAAATGCTGGTTTCTATCTTCCTTCTGTAGCACTCAACTCTGACACATGCTCAGGAACATTCTCACAGTTCATCCTTATAGTCACCAAATGCCCAGCAACTGACGCTCTCAGCGAATGCCCTGGGGTTGTCCTCACATTCGTGTTATCGGGAGGCACATTCAAGGTCAATTATGGTTAGGGCCACACAATTCCTATTAACCAATAGTCAGAGCAGGCCTGGAGGCCATCAAAGGACACTGCATTGGACCTCCATGGTGGAACACCTCACAGTGGTTCAGATGAACGAGACAGACCTGTCCATCCTGCCACACAGAGCACCATGCCACAGGATGAGCAAGACAGCAGGTGCAGAACGTGATACTACCTGCCCGCCCAGGAAACGCTGCACACATGGTAGACAGTGAGGCCACCGCATGTGTGCAAATGTGTGGTAGCCTCCGGGGAAGGGAAGGAGAACAGAAAAGCAGAGGCAAGGTGGAGGGATGTGGAACATTAGGTTTATCAGAACTGCTGTAGTGCGGGACAAGTAAGTACAGTTGTCCCCGGGTATTCATGGGGGATTGCTTCCGGAACCCCCTGTACATACCAAAATCCAAACATGCTCCAGTCCCGTAATATACAGTGACATACTATTTGCATAGAACACACACATCACCTGCAGGATTTAAGTCATGTCCGGATTGCCTATAATACCACATACAATGTAAATGCTATGTAAATTGCTACTATACTGCATTGTTTATGGAATGATAACAAGAAAAAAAAAGTCTGTACATGTTCATTAAAACTATTTTGTCTTCGAAAATATTTTCCTCTGCAGTTGGCTGATCTATGGATGAAGAATCCACAGATACAGAGCCAACTGTATATTCACCTGTTACTTGGGCAATTAAATCCCTAATTAACCAACCCCCACTTTACAAAGGGAGGAACTGAGGACAAGCCAGGAGATGAAGTGGTGGGTTTCAGGTCTAAAGTGGCAGTGGAGGTAAGAATAATGCTCACAGTCTATCAGCTGTGGACCTGCTGAGGTTCCTACCCCCTAACCCATCAGTGGGGCACATTCCTTCTCTGGGGTGACACCTGGGAAGTGAAAGAGGGGGAAGTCTGGGCTGCCCACTTTCCGGGTGTCAGTTTTATGGTTCTAGCATCCAGACCCACCCTGCTTCCCCTCCTCATCGCCCCCTCAGCCCAGGGTTTCTCTGGCCTCCAGAGCCCATCCATGAGCAAGCACAGCAAGCCCAAAGTACTAGCGGACAGCCACCCCCTCCAACCACGTGCACTGTGCAGGCCATCGGTACAAAGCCATCTTCACCACAGGGCCAGGGAAGAGAACAGAGCTCCAGTGACGGGGCTTGGAATGCCTTCCTCCCCGGGGGCAGGAGGGAACCACACTCGCCCCCCCCCCCCGCAAACATCATCAGCGCCAAAGAACAACAGCAACTCAAGCGAGCAAAAGTGTGGGGCAGAGCCCTGGGCCACTTGCCAAGGACACACAAGCCTGCATGGCCACAGGTCACCCAGGGGTGGCCCTTGGCTCTGCCTACCCAGCCAGGCCAGTGGGAATCTTCCCCTCCCCCTAGTGTTCCCCTCACAGGAGCTAGTGGTTGGCATCCTCTCTGCGGCCAGGGCTGGGCACCAACTCAGTGCCAGCTTCCTTTGTGGGCTTGTTCTACTAGATGCAAGTTCACATAGCCACAAAGGTGAAAGGAGACAGCAGCCACGGGTGGGGACTGGCCAGGGTCACTCTGGAACAGCTCTCCACACATAGAAGGCACTGGACAGTATCTGTTGGGTAAGCCCTGAGGCCAGGCCCACTGTCACCTGCCTATCTGGATGCGATGGTTACAAATACTACCCAATTTTCCTTGGTAGTATTTGTACTTACAGCAACTTAGGCTGAGCTTTTGTTATTTGCAATTCAGAGCTCTAACCCTACAGTCCCCAGAACCAAGCCATGGGCTCCTAAAACCAGAGCCCAAGACTCCTTGCCACGCCCAGAAGGAAGTTGGGGCTCCCCTTGCAGTGTGGCCTCCACACGTCACCCTGGCCCATTGGATTCTAAGTGAAGAGCAAGCTGTGGGGGAGGTTGGCAGCTCCCGGCTGTGCATGCAGGGCTGGCCTTGTGCCGGGAGCTGAGAGGAGCAGCCTTCCAGACTCCAGAGATGTGCGGTAGTGATTAAAATTCCTTACATTGCTCCTCTGACTATTTTTATCTGCTTGCTATGCAATTAATGGGTGACTCTGCACCTTCCAGTCTTGGCTCTCCGTGTCGCAGGACTCCAGCCCAAGCGGCTTCCTGAGCCGGAGGGTCTGATGATGAGAAGGTGGACATCCAGCACAGAGTTGATGGCAGGGCTTGGGGGAAGGACATCGGACCCTGAGGCCTGACTCCAAAGCCTTAGGCCCTACACCCCACTGGGTGCAGACAGACAACTCCAAGATAGGTTTGCCACTTCTGCAATGAACCAGACACAGGCAGCAAGAGTCAACAGTCTTTTTCCCGGGCTTCCACCCCAGCAAGCTGTGGGCCCCACCCACACCACTGTCACAGCTTCCTTCACAGCCAGGTCCCACTAGGCTATGTGAACTCCTAATATTCTCCTAATATTTCTCTTTCAGTCGGCTATGATGCACACCCCCACCCTGTCCCTATCTTGCCATAAGCAATAAGGTCAGTGAAATAAGGAGTATGATTCTGGTTACATTTGTTTTGTTTTTGTAAAATATTTAATTTGTATTAAACAAATACAGAATCATTAAAATACAAGATGTCTACCATTTTTGACCTCAAGTTGCAACCCCCAGAGGTACGTGGACCAGGCTTTGGAAACTACAAGATACAACAAGCATGAAGTTGGAGTCCCATGTCCCACAGGTGGTCAGGCTGATTCCAGTGGGAGAGAAAAGGGAGAGACCAGGCCAGGCCACACCAGGCCAGGACCCACATACTTCCCAATTGGCTGCAGGCCCGCCTTGAAGGCTCCTGTTTTGTTTTCATCTTTGTTTTTTGGGACTGGGGATTGAACCCAGGGCCTTCATTCTAAGCTACATCTCCAGCCTTAAAAAATGATTATTATTCTTTTAGGCAGGGTCTCATTAAGTTCCCCAGGCTGGCTTCTAACTTGCGATCCTCCTGCCTCAGCCTGTGAGAGTGCTGGGATTATAGGCGTGTACCACCATGCTCAGCTACAGTTCACATTTTTGAAATGTGATTTCCAAACATGGAGAAAAAAATGGCTGATGGAGGAAGAAAAAAAGAGGCCAAAATCAACAGGAAATCCTAAATCTTGGCATGACCCAGAATGGTCTCTCGTCTCAAACTGCAGGCGTCACAGAGCCTCAGGAGGTGCCTTGGGCTGGGCAGACTGTCCAGAGCATGGAATTGGGACTCTGCTGTTGGTCTGGCTGGATTTTCATCCTTGCCAACATTCAAGGGCATTGCTCCAGTGGGAACCACTGCTGGGGCTTGTTGGGGTGTGGGGACCAGTGAAGCCCTGAGCGCAAAGGACTCTGGGGTGTCCTGAGAGGGCAACACCAGCCAAATGCCCCACTAGCACTTTCAGGGCATCATTTGCGGCTGGCCCTGTTCCTATCCCCACCTGAGCTGTGGGGAAACCAAGGCTTAGAGAGGGGAAGTAATTCACGAGAGTGAGTCTGAGCCCTGGCTCTCCTACATTATGCTGTATGACTGTCTGAGATAATTCCACTGGTCTGTGGCTCAGTTTCCTCAGCTGCACACAGAAATGACCACTGTGCTGGGAAAGCTGCTTTACGGTAAAGGGCAGTGAATCCTGCACACAGCGCTCAGCTCGAAGCACAGCCCAGCTGGCGCTGCTGCTTCCTGCTTCCTCTGGGCAGGGTCTGTCACTCCATCCCCTCCCTCCCTCTTCCCTGCTCCCCCCGTCTTCAGGGATCAGAAGGCTAAGCAAAGCCAAGCCTAGTACTGCCTCAACTATCCCAAAAGGCCTCAAGCAGCCCCGTCTCTGGCCAGCGGCCTGCACCTGGCTGAGTCTCCACCCCCGACCCAGCCCCATTCACTGACCTCCATGCCACTGCCACACTACTGACCTGCCCAGCCACTAGCCTGCCACGCCACCCAGCCTACAGCTGGTAACAGAAAGGGGAGGGGCTGTGGGTCCTCTGACCACCGCACAGCTGGTGCTTCTGCCAGCAGCTCCTGGCTGCCAGGGTCCAACATGTGTGCCCCGCGGAGCAGGGTGGCCAGGAGCCAGGCTGCTTATGACACACGGCACCATCATTTGTCAGCCAATGTATGATGCCTCTGCAGCCCACAGAGGCCACCTCACTGTGGGAAAGCATGTGTGCTTCAGCCCAGGTTGGTAGCCAGCCCAGCCAGGAGCCTGTGGGGCCTGAGACCCAAGGCAGCTTGGAATTCCATCCTCCCCACCTCAGGAGCCAGGGGTCTGGGCTTCTTGTTTTTCCTAATTTAAACAAACAGATGCTATAATAAGATCCTTTCCATTCATCCCTCCCAGCAGTCCTCATTTTCTGGAGAAGATAAGAAAACAATGGTCCAGGCCGGTGAGATGGCTCAGCGGCTTAAGCGCCTGCCCGGCAAGCGCGAGGGCCCGAGTTCGACTCCCGGATCCCACATACGGAAAAGGGTCCGGTGATATCGCTCAGTGGCACGGGCGCCTGCTGGCGCGCGAGGTCCTGAGGTCGACCCCCCGGTACCCACCAAAAAAAAAAAAAAAAAAAAAAAAAAGAAAACAATGGTCCAGGCCAGCAATGGTCTTGGGACCCTCCTGCTGTCCACGCACACACACGTGAGCATACAGGCACATCAACATATATACAGACACACAAATGTGCACACAAACACAAGTGCACAAAACACATGCCTGCATGCACACACATAGCCCGCCCCATCAGTCTTAAAGCACTCTGGAGAAACCACCCCACAGCAGCTGCTCTCTGTCCACACCTATCCAGCCCTCTGGGCCTCCCTTCCTCAGCTCTGGTCCCTCCATCCTCCTGCCCACCCCATTTCTCTCCTGGGCTGCCTGTGCCCTGTGCACCCCAGAGAGCCCTCTGCCCTTCACTGGGGTGAAGTTGTGTACCTCCCCCCACCATCCCATCTACCCAAATTGGGTAGCATCAAAGGTGGCCCCCAACAGTCCCAGTTCATTCCAAAATGTGGCTGAAGAGTACACTCGTAAGCCTCAGCGTCCACATCTGTCAAATGTGGGCATTGATCCCTGATGCCTGTGACACAGGGGTGCAGAGCATCACACAGAGGGTGGCTGTGACAGAAGCAAAAAGAGTTAAAGGGACTGGCAGGGCAGTGAGGGCTCCCAGGGTCCATAGTGCTGCCAGGTGGGAGAGCTGGTAGGGGACAGCTCAGGGCCCTATCCTGTTGTACGAATAAATAAAACAGGCAAAGACTCTGCCTGAGAGAACCACAGAACATTTCTGGAAGGACATACAACACTTGGGCACTGGGAACCAGGAACTCTCTCCCCGAGCTGTCTCTGGCACAGCAGCTCCCTGCTTCCCAGTGCTCAGACAGACACCCAGAGCCATCTGACCACGTTCCATCCATCTGTATATGCCCTGATGCCCCTCTTTCTCCCCTATGCCCCTTCTATCACATGCTCTAGGACTCTCATACCAGGCCGGTGACAACTGACAATTAATAACTGCCTGTGTCCATCACCTTTCTTTCACTGCACCGAAACACCTGAGATAAACAACTGAAAGGAAGAAAGGTTTATTTTGGTTCATGTTTTCAAAGGTTTCAGCCCACAGGTGCTTAGCGCTGTTGCTTTGGTACCTGATGACAGAAGCACATGGCAGAGAGGATCTGTGCACTTGTGGCAGTCAGGAAGCAAGAGAGTGGAAGGGGCCAGGGTCCCAATGTCCCCTTCAAGGGCAGGTCCTGCAGTGACCTAACTTACTCCCATTAGGCCCCACCTGCTAAAAGTCCCATCATCTCTCGATAGCACCACAGGCTGGAGACCAAGCCTTCAACAAATAGGCCTCTGGGGACAGTCAGGATCCAAGCTATAGCACTGTCCTTACCTTCACCCCAGCCCTACTTAATTATCCAAATTCCTACCAGTGCCCCAACCTGCCCCTCAATCTATCCCATCACCTCCCTGACCTCACCTTCTGCCCCCCTTACACAGGCCTCCTTGCTGTTTTTCATGTTTGGCACATGCCCATCTCAGGGCCTTGGTACCTGCTGTTCCCACTGCCTGGAGAGCTCTTTTCCCAGAGAATCCCTCTCTCCTTCTCCTCATTTAGGTTTTTGGTCACTGTCATCTTGTCACCTGGATGAGGTCATCCCAAACCTCTATTTAAAATTACAGCCCCCTCACCCCCACACTCCCTCCCCCCTTCCCTACCTTATTTTATTCAGGGGCATGTGATGGGGCATGTGACATCCCATGTGTCAAAGGCTGATGAAGAGGCACCCAATGAGTGTGTGCTGAACAACCCAGGACAGCTCTATGATGACTGACTCAGAAGAACATACCCTGCATGTCCTTGAAAGGAAAAAAGCAGTTACCAAAGAACACGATTACATCCGCTAAAATTATCCACCTATATCGCCAGGCACTGAGGTCAGAGAGGAGTGTCTGCAGAGACAGATGGGCACCAGAATACTCCAGAGGTTATGTGTGGTGCTGGATTCCAAGGTGTCTGTTATGGCTTATGTCTACATGTCCCCCCAAAGCCTCATGCCCTCATAGGTGGGGCTTTTTCAGAGGTGGCTGGACCTAGAGTGTGTGACACTGGGATTGATTCATGGTGCAATGCTAGGATCAAGGGCACTAGGATTAAGGGTGTGAGTGCTACACTGCCCCAAGTAGCCTAGATAAGATATAAGGGACAGAAAGAGCTGTGGCCATCCCTTGTTGATTTTGCTGTCTTATGCCTGCCATGAACTTATCCTCTGCCAAGCCACCCTGCCTTGGAGCCAGGCAATTATGGACTGAAACCTCTACAAACTGAGCTCAATAAACCTTTCCCCCTTTAACCTTGGGTGTCAGGTATTTTGTCTCAGCAATGAGAAAAGTAACTAAGACAGAATTTGGTACCAGAAGTGGGGTCCTTGCTATGACTGTACCTGACCACGTGGTTTAGGAGCCTTTGGAGCTGACTTGTGGGAAGACTTTAGAAAGGTTTGGAGATGCTGGCTGAAAAAGTACAGCTGGAACATCTTAGGCTGCTCTTGATGGGAGATTGTGCTCAGAACTCAGAAGACCAGAAGGCTGACAGAAATCCTGCCAGTAAAGAACAGGCTTGGGAAGTTTCTGCTGGAGACTGCAGTAGCTGTTGAACTCCAGATGATGTGTGTTATACCTTGGCAGAAAATTTTTCTGCATTTTGCTTGTGTCCAGAGACTTTGCCTGAGACTAAGACTAAGGGCAGTGGACTAATTAATCTTACGGATGAAATTTCAAGACAATCTAATGTTGAGGTGGTGGTATGGCTGCTGTTGGCAGCATGGGGGGGGTGCTTTTAGCCAGATTTATGTTGAGAATAAAGAGCAAAGAGCCCAGCAGAATAATTCAAAATGTTGTGAGTTTAGCCAGAAAGGAAGCTCAAGTAAAGCTGAAGGCTGCAAAGATGGAACAGAGCAGAAACTGGTTGCTGAAAAGACTAGCAAGAAAAAGCCAAGTATCTCAGAAGAGGACAACAAAAGAGATGACCTGAGGACATCACAAAAACCAGCAGGACTCCACCCTTTGCAGCCTCAAAAAAAGTAAAAGACTGCTTTGAGAAGAGAGTCCTAGAGCACCATGTTCCAGAATGGTGGCAGCCTAGGGAAGTTGTTCCTTGAGATTGGGTTCAGCGTACTCAGCAATCCAGGTACTCAATCCCTATAGCCAAAAGAAGAAAGCCTGGCTGCTGCTCCAGCTGGCAGCAGACCTTGGTGTCATCTATGTTGTGCTGGTTTTAGATGCATGCAGAATATAAGAGTCGTGGGATCAGGAAGGCTTCCACCCAGATTTCAGAAGAAGGCCTGGGAGGCCAGGCAGTGTGCCCCTGAGAGGGCAGTGTGTGAAGCTGTGAGTGTGAAGCCAAAGGTACAGTGGAGATCCCAGAAGGTTGAAGAAGTCAGGAATGTGGATCATCTCAGGAAAGCTGCAAGAAGTGAGGAAAGCTGGCCCAAGAGAGAAGCCATGGGAGCTACAAACACTGGTAGTGCCTTAGGAACAGAGCCACCCAAGCCCTTTGGAATTCACAACTTGCCACAGATTTCTGGGGATGCTGAAAGTGGAATTGTGGAACTTAATATTTGTCCTACTGGACTTTGGTCTTGCTTTGTTCCCCTTCCTTGCTATCCCCCTGTAAGTAACCTTTGGAATGGAAATGTCTATCTTATGCCATTGAATGTTGGAAATGTTTAACTTTCTTTTCATTTGTACGGGGACTCACAACTAAGAGTTTGCCTTAAATCTCAGAGGACTTTGGACTTGGGCTTTTCAGCAATGCTGAAACTGTTAGGTGGACTAAATGCCTTTTGCAAAAAAGGAATGTGCATAAGTCTTGCAGGGGCAGGAGTGGAATGTTATGGCTTGTGTCTAGATGTACCCCCAAAAGCCTCATGCCCTCATAGGTGGAGCTATTTCAGAGGTGGCTGGATCTAGTGTGTGTGACATTGGGATTGATTCAAGGAGCAGTGCGAGGCTCAAGGGCACTAGGATTAAGGGTGTGAGTGCTACACTGCCCTAAGTAGTCTAGATAAGATATAAGGCATAGAAAGAACTGTGGCCGTCCCTTGTCACTTTTGCTGTCTTCTGCCTGCCATGAACTGTTTTCTCCTCTGTGATGACCTCTTCCAAACCACCCTGCCTTGGAGCCAGGCGATTATGGACTGAAACCTCTACAAACTGTGAGCTAAATAAACCTTTCTCTGTTTAACTTTGGGTGTCAGGTATTTTGTCTTAGCAATGAGAAAAGTAACTAAGACAGTATCTGGTCATTTTCCACAATGTGCAAGATTACTTCCACCATCTGAGAGACAAGCAAGGCCCTTGGAAGAAAGCTCACTAACACACACAGACATTGGCTCCCAGATTGGTTCTAGAAAGACTTGCATATAGTCTGTGAGCAGGGCCATGCCCCTAGCACAGTGAGTTATGCAGCTTTCCAGGGAAATAGGTGTTTTTGAGGGGAGGTAGAGGGGCTTCAATGCGCCTAGATGCTGCTGCTTTCCCACCGCCACACCATACACATGGGTCACAGGAGTCCCAACCAGAAATCTGCCTGCTTCTCATGGCTCCTGGCTGACACATATAGGAAGCCAGGGGACTACAAGATCTTGTTTTTGTGGTCATGTAATGCAGACAAGGCTTTGATTCTAGAAATGGCAGGACGCCAGCTGAGCAAGACCACCAGGCTGTCACTGAGAGTCAATGAGGAGGGGGCAACTCTCTCCTCCACTCTGGCCACCACCACACACTAAACTTCACTGTTTCCATTCTCAGGCAACCAGAGCTTAGGGAAAAAAGTATTGGGGATCCGGAAGGAGCTGCCTGCCTCTGCATTCTGGTCAGTGATCCATAGCAGGGGTCCATGTTGTCTTAAGAGGTTCCCTGGGAGACACATGGAGATCTGGGAGACGCCAGCATGGAGGATCTGTGGCTGCTCATGGCAAGGCAGGCTATCTGTGGCAGCAACTCTACCCATCATCCCTGAACCACACCCAATAACCCAACCAATGAGCCAGCTATCACTCCCTTTTACAGATGGGCAGGCTGAAGATATAAGGGAGTGGGGGGACAAGAACACAGTAGATCAGGAGTGACCAAGTCCTCCTGGGAATTCTCAGGCCAGGCTCTTGGGGGAGCTCCAGGTATGGAGATAAAGAGAGGCCTTTCTCAGTAGAAGGCCCACACAGCATCCAGACCACAGGCTGATGGGGCTCTGCCCTGAGTCAAAGGTTCTTACCTATGAGAGCCCCCAACTCCTGAAGATGTTTTCCACTGACCACTCCAGAAAAATGCCATAAAACAGTAGAATAACCTTGCAGAGTCCAGAAGGGGAAACCGAGGCAATGGCCTATAACCCCAGCACTCTGAGAGGCTGAGGCAGAAGGACTACAAATTTGAGCTCAGCTCAGCATGGGCAGCTTAGCAACTTAGCAACACCACTTCAAAATTAAAAAAAAAAAAAAAAAAGTGGGGGATGTAGCTCAGTGTAAAAAAATTTGATTCAATCCCCAGTACCACAAAAATAAACAAACAAATGAATAAATGAATGAATGAATGGAAATTCCCACAAAGCCAGAGTGGCAGAGCCATGATCAGAATCCAAAAGACACGAGGCAGGCAGGCAGCAAAAATCCAGCAAATAGAAGCTTCCTCAGTGAGCAGAACCAGAGCCCCCACTTCCTCCCTAGCCAGAATCAGGCACACCAAGTCAACAGGCCCAAAAGCGAGGTTCCATGTCTAAGCAATTCAGTCCATGTCATTTTGGGAATGCTGCATAACAAAGGTCCCTGGGTTTTTCCATACAAGGTTTCTCACACTTTTGTAGACCACTAGCATGAGGACCCCCAGTGCTTAGAGCATGTGATATTCCCCTACCTCTCTAGGCCCTCTGAATGTGGTCCACTGCCCCAGAGGATTGCAGGCACACACGTGAGGATCCCCATCTCAGTGTGCACAGCTTCCCCCCACCCCAAGCACTCACCTGTGAGCCTTCCTCAGCCACCTGCCCTAGGCCTTGGTCTCAGGTTCAGAGAACTGCAAGCACCACCACCCTACTCCAACCCCACACGGATGACCCTGAGCCCAGTGCAGAAGACCAAAAGCCCAGTCATTAAAGTCTGGACAAAGTTGAGGCCTAATTTATACTCCAGAGCTCCCCCACAGGACCAGGATAAAGCCAAGACTCTCCTGAAATGGCATCTTTACTTAGCTTCTTCTCTTTCTTTCTCATGCTTGCTCCCTCCCTTCCTGGTCTATGCTCAGGGGAGTCCTTAATAAATCATCTGCACTCAATCTTTACCTCAGGCTCTGCTTCTGTGAGGCAGTTTCTCACAGAACTACCTGTAAAGGTGGAGAAATTTTGACCCATGTGGTGACCTCACAAGAGCAAATAGGCCAATGGCAGGCTGGATGCGTAGTTATGGACAAACCAGATAGGACGTTAGTTCAGCCTGAGAAGGCAACAGTCACAATGTGGCCAGTACAGCTGAGTGAGGTGCCAGGTCCTGTGCCAGGGCTCAGGTCTGACTAGCAGCCAGATGGGAATGGACATTTTCTCCCACTCTGCCCCACTTCATCCTCACTTCAGGAACCCCCCACCTTATCCTTTAGGGCATAGTTCAAGTACCTTTCTGAAGGGGGTTCTTGCTGTGACTGTATTTGACCATGTGATTTAGATGCTTTTGGTTTGCAGGAGGAGTTTGGAAAGATGCTGGCTGGAGAAGCCCTAGAAGGCTGTGAGCTGAGCTTGACTGAAGATTCTGGCTGGATCTCAGAAGACCAGAGTGCTAACAGAAATGCAGACAGTAAAGACCAGGCTCAGGAGGTTTCAGCTGGGAACAAGGACTTCACTAGCAGTTAGTCTCTGGGCCATGTGTGTTATGGCCTGGCAGAAAATTTGTCTACATTTTGCTCATGCCTTGAGACTTTGCAGGAGACTGAGAATAAGGGTAGCAGACTAATTAATCTGGTAGAGAAAATTTCAAGGCAGCCCAACATTCAGGCTATGGCATGGGTATTGTTTGAGGCTTTTAGCCAGCTCTACATTGAGAATTATGAGAAAATGGCACAGCTGAGTGATTTTTTAAGTTTTCAGTTTCATGAGAAACAAAGCCCCCACAAAGATGGAGCACTGCAGAGTTTGGTTGATGAAAAGATTAGCATTAAAAAGAAGCCAAGGATGTTACAACAGGACAATAGGAAAAAATAGTGAATGGCATGTGAGGAACCAGTGAGGCTCCACCCTTTGTAGGCTCAAAATTGCAAAAGTGAAAGGCTTTGCTTTGAGAAGATGCTAAGCTATCCAGGTACTCAAGAAACCTCTACACCCATGAAACAAGGAAGCCTAGCCACTGTTTAAGCTGGTGGCATACCATGGCATCATCCACATCATGCTGGTTTTACAAGTATGCAGAATGCAAGAGTTGTAGGGTCAGGGAAGCTTCTGCCCAGATTTCAGAAGGTGCCTGGGGAGGCCAGACAGTGTGCCCCTGAGAGGTCAGTGTGTGCAGCTGTGAGAGGGAAGCCAAAAATCCAGTGGAGACCTCAAAAAGTTGGAGAAGCCAGGAATGTGGAACATTTGAGGAAACCCATGGGCAATGAGCAAAGCCAGCCCAAGACAGAAGCCATGAGGGCTACAACCACTGACATCCTACGGGTGGGGGGCACCCAGCTTGCTTTGAGTTTACATCTTACCACAATTTGCCCTGGGTGCTGGACATGGAACCACAAGATTTAACTTTTTCCCTGCTGGGTTTCAGTCTTGCTTTGGTCTGATTTCTTTCTATCCCATTTCTCCCTTTTGGAATGAGAATGTTTATCCTATGCTGTTGTATGTCAGCAGTGTTTAATTTTCTTTTCGATTTTATAGGGCCTCACAGCTAAGAGTTTGCCTCAAACCTCAAAGAAGACTTTGGACTTGGACTTCTTAGCAGTGCTGAAATTGTTAGAAATTTGGCAACTCTTAGAGATGGATTAAACGTATTTTACATAAAGGGATGCCTGTCTTTTGGAGGCCAGGGGCAAAATGTTATGATTTATATATAGATGTTCCCCCAAGAGCCTCATATGCTCATAAGTGGGGCTTTGGGGAGGGGATTAAATCATGAGGGCTAATAGCTGACTTACTGTCAGGAGGGGGGGTCTGGTCAGAAGAGGTGGTCACTGGGGGCATGGCATGGAACGGTCTACCCCCACATGAGCTCCTCCTTGATCTCTTGTCCTGTCTGCCATGCCGTGAGTAGCTCTCCTCTGCCATGCTGTCCTGCCTTGAAGCCAGCTGACCCTAGTCTAAAATGTGAGCCAAAATAAAACCTCTCCTCCCTAAAATTGCAGGTGTTGCGTATTGTGTCTGAGCAATGACAAAGGGACTAAGACACTGTTTAGAAGCCAGTTTAAGCTTGTTTTGTCGTGGGCCACAGAATGAGTCCTGGTCAATGTATGCCCCTCTCACCTGAGCGCAATGCTCAGTGCAGTCCATGCTCAGAGAATACTCAGGTCTGCCCTTCACTCAGAGGACAATGTGGGATTATGCGAAAGCCTGGGCTTTCAAGGCAGATAGGCGCAGCTCCTATCCTCATTCCAAGGCCTTGCACAACTAACTCAAGTCTCTGTGACCCTCAGTCTCCTCATAAAACACAGATATACCTGTGTCTGGAGCACTGTGTCAGTCAACGTCTGTCGCTCTAACAAATACCTAACACACCCAACTTGTAAAGAGGATGTGTTTATTTTGGCTCTTGGTTTTAGAGGTTCCCATCCATGATCAGGCAGACCTACTCCTTTCAGGTCACTGGTGAGGGTGCTGGAAGGCAATGCAGGGAGCATGTGGTGTAGCACACTGTTCACCTCATGGTCAAAGAACAGAGCTGAACAAGGAAGGGCTGGGGTCCCACAGTCCCCTTGGAGGACACGTCCCACCCCGACCTAAGGCACTCCCATGAGGTTCCATCCCTTATAGGCTACCCTCCTCCCAACAAGCCACTTGGAGACCAGCCTCCAACACAGGGGCCTTTACACTCACCCAAACCTAAGCAGTGCGGAAAATGTTACCGCCCAGGCCAGGGCACTTACAAGAGTGTGCACAAGGCTGTGCATTAAGCAGGCCAGGACAACAAGAGTGACTGTTGTCAGAGATGCACTCTCTACAACTGGCCTTGCTTATCCCACCCATCTCCAAGCTCCAAGACCCCAAGGCTTCCATCCTGTCCACCATCCCCTCCAGTCACTGGTCTCCACCCAGCACTCCTCACTCTTTTCTTCCAGCTACTTCCTAATACATTCCCCAGCCTCAGCTCGAACATTCCCTCTCAGAGATGCCACCCTGGGAGCCCAGATGCAACATGGTCCCTACTCTGTCTGCCATGGCAGTCCCTGGCACTCTGTGGATGGCCAGCCTTTAACCTGGCTGATCTTGGTGACAACAGGGTCCATATGCTTTCTCCCATGGTCCAAGGCCATACAGCCTGGAGCAGTGCCCAGTGTGCATGAAGCAGCACAGAGAATGGCAGCGAACCCTCCTTCCCCTAGCTTCTGAGCTTCTGTATCAGCTCCATGTGTGGAGAAAAGCATCCAGGGAAAAATGTGAAGCAGGGACCTTGGCCTGTGAGTCACAGAATAGGGAGGATACAGGAAGTAGAGGACCCACCCGTGGTGGACCTGGGACATGCTGCTAATGTTCTCAGGGCCACAGCTCTGGGGACAGCGGCCTCTGGAGGCCCTGCCCTACCCAGCAGCCCCAGGCATTGGCAGCAGCGAGGCACTGACCCCTTGACAGCTTTCACTGATCTGAAGCCAGCAGGGACTAGACCTGGGCTGGGCGCCTATTCTAGCATCCAGCTCTGGCTGCTGCTCAAAACACAGCCCAGCGTCTCCCTTGGCTTCAGCCAGCTCAGGCCTTGGGGGCAGCCAATTCTTTACCCAGAATGCAAATGGGCAGGTGCACAGGGCCCTCCACAAGGAGACCAAGGCAACACTGCAGCCCACCCACAGCCAGGCCATCCCAGTTCTGAGCAGGCGGCGTCCCCGAGTGGTGTGGCCCCACCCACACAGCTCTCCTGCCTCCACCGCAGCCTCCTGCCTGACTCCCTGGTCTGGCCAGGCCCACAGCCTGAGGTCAGCTCGCTGGTCCACACACAGGTGGACACACAGTCCTTCTCTACCTCCACAGGATCCCACTTCTGCTCTGTAGCCCTCTGTGGCTCCCGAGGCTGGCCAACTCAGAACACTCTGGAGTCTTACCCTACCTGCTCAGTCCTACTCACTGGGAGATGAGGGCTTATGGTGGGAAAAAGTACCAGAGAGATGGGTGCTCTGCCTCAGTTTCCCCAACTGTACAAAAGGAGGAGGCAAGGCAAGGGGGTGTCTCCAAAGACTTTCCTGCCACAGTGGTCCATGTTCCATGGCTCATGAGAGGGTCAGGTCAGCCAGGCCCTAATTTCCATCCATCCTGCCTCTGTCATCTTCAGGCCACCCACAGCAGAGCTGCCACTTGCTCACGAAGTCACCGGTCAGTCCTCAGGACTGTGTCTCAGGAGGCAAATGGATTTGGGGGAGAAGAAACAAAATGTGGGGCAATGAATGCTTCCCTCTAGCAGACTGCATTGGTACAGCACCCAGTGCTCCCACTCTGAGCCCCAGCGCCAGGAGCTTCCGGGGTGGCAGACAGAGCAGCCCAGAGGGAGAAGCGGCAACATGCATGGGCAGAGGGTCTTTCATCCAAACACCCAGAGCCAGGTGTGTTTTGGAGTTTGGATCTTTTTAGATTTTGGAATATTTGCATATACATAATGCAGGCCTGGGGATGGGGCCCATATCCAAACAGGAAATTCATTTATGCCTCATACATACCTTTCCCACATAGCCTGAAGGTAACTTTACACAATATTTTTAACAATTTTGTGGGTGACACAGTTTTATGTGGAATTTTTCACATGTGGCATCGTGTGAAGGTTCACCAAGTTTTGGATTAGGGATGCTCAATTCATCCTTGCATGGAATGAATGGCAAAGATGGACCTGCATGGAACACCCCAGAAAAGACCCCAGCAGCTTCTGCCTGACAATTTGCACCTCAAAAAATAGTAATTATCAGGTCAGTTATAAAACAGGCTGAGTCCTAATGGCCACGCACTCATAATGGTCCTACAAGGAGCAGGCAGCTTTGTGACCAGTGTGGGGCCCCAATTCTGCCCCATACTGCCTGGGGCTGGAAGCCTGGCTCTGTCACTTGCTATGTGGTGCTGGGCAAGTTATCAAACTTCTCTGGGCCTCAGTTTCCTCCTCTGTATCATGGAATATGGCAATTTCCTCATGGAATTGCTGTGATGAGTAAATTTAATGACATTTGTACAGTGCTTCCAACAGTGAGTGGCTGGCTCACTGGAAGTGTTATATACATGCTTGTTATAAAAAGAAAAAAAGGGGGGGGTCTACAAAGTACACAGTGAAGTACTTGCAATATAAAAAGATGAGCACAAGAGAAAGGATGACAGGTTCAGAACATCTTTAGCATTTATTGGCTTTCACATTTGGAAGAGGATGAGCAGACATGGCTATTTCTGCTTTTCTGCTGGGCATCCAAGCTTTCCAGGTCACACCGATACATCCTCACACTGCCTATCACAGCACAGGGGGATCAACATGGGGAGACAAGAGCCCTGGGAAAGCCCAGGCCTCTTCCGAATCAGAAAGGCTGGACTGGTAGGAGAGGTCACCTGTAGTCCCAAGCGGAAAACTGCAGCCAACAAAGGGCTCCTAAGGGGCCTGTGGACATGAACAGCCCACACTCCAGCCACCTGAGACACAGCCCCTGAGGTGGCCCTACCAACTACAGGACAGAACTAGCAAGGCACAGCCCTGTCTTAAAAGTGCCCCGACCAGGCGCTGGCGAGGGTTGCCAGTGCCAGGCACGAAGGGCTCTGCTGGGTAGCACTCAGAGAGCACTGGGCTGTAGACTCAAGAAATCAAGACAGCCCACCAGGAAGGCAGGGCTTCAAAAGCGCAATTAGGTCACAAGTGAAGTTTAATGCTAGCAACTAAGTCAAGAAAGCTGGTTGGTTGTTGTACCTGAGTGACTGGTACAGGGAAATTCAGTTCCATATTCTATTTCTGTTTATGTCTGAAATATTCTAGTTTAAAGTGGGGGAATGTTCTCAGATGAAGAAATAGAAATGGCAAGTAAATATATGAAATAATGTTCAACATCACTGGCCATTCAAGAGATGCAAATTAAAACAACCCTGAGATTCCATCTCACCCCAGAAAGAATGGCTATTATCAAGAAATCAACCAATAACAAATGCTGGAGGGGCTGTGGGGTAAAAGGAACCCTTCTCCACTGTTGGTGGGAGTGTCGACTGCTGGAAACACTGGAAATCAGTGTGGAGATTCCTCAAAAAACTAAAGCTAGAGATTCCATTTGACTGAGCTATTCCCCTTCTTGGGATCTTCCCAAAAGAATTAAAAGCATCATACCACAGCAATATATGCACACCCATGTTTATAGCAGCACAGTGTGTAACAGTTAAATCTTGGAAACAGCCCAAATGCCCATCAACCAATGAATGGATAATGAAGGTGTGTGGCTTTTTTTTATGCAACGGAGTACTACTCTGCCATAAAGAAGGATAAACTTGAGACTTTTCTAGGTAAATGGATGCACCTTGAGACCATATGCTTAAGTGAGATAAATTGGACACACATGTTCAAATATCACATGGTTTATCTGGTGTGAGAAACTAAAAGTGTAAATAAGGACTACAATATATAATAGATATTGTGAAATGGGAAGAAAATGTTCCAGTGGGAAGGGAACTAGGGAGGGAGGAGGGGAAAGGAAGGAAGAGGAAAGGAAAAAAGAGAATACAAAAAAAATAGGAATAAAGGAACAAAGTAAATAAGGAGTGGAAGAGGGGTTGAAGGGAGGGGAGGGAAAGGGGAATAAAAGGAAAAAGGAGCTGTATAATGTACAGGTACAAATTCCCTATGATGAACGTTATCATTATGCATATCTAAAATGTACTAATAAAATTAATTTTAAAAAAACAAAGGGAAGAGGGGAGACTGGGCCTAGCACCCACGAGCCCATGGATTTGATCCTTAGCTCTGTAAAAACTACGACGACAGCAACAAAACGAGAGGGAGAAGCTGTGTCTAAGAGCAGGGCCTGGAGTTTGACATCAGCTGGGAGAAGCAGCCAGGTCCAAGGCTCACGAAGAATCTGCACATCACCACCCGAGACCCTGTGATGCCGGGGTCTCAGGTGACACCAGGTGTTCTTTAGGCACAGTGAGACCACAGCAAACGGGAGAGGGCAAACCTATCTGCCACACTGACCAGGGCAAGATGCCATCCTCTGCACTCAGTGTTGTTGAACTCATCGGTGACCATACAACAGTGCTACTTTCCTCATTCCACTGATGGGGAAACTGAGGCAGAGAGCAGTTAAGAAATTTGACCCAGTGCCTTAGAAGTGATAGCCTCAGGATTCCAACCCCAGCCACGTGGGTGCAATGCTGTGCTCTGACCACTATGCGGAACCACCCAGTAGGCAGAAGTAGAGACCAGGAAATAGTGGGCAAGCACCATGGCTGCAAGTCCGCGGCTCCAGGCCAGGTTTAACTGCAGGTGCCGTGACAAGCTGGTGACGATGGTACCTGGGGTTCAGGCATCTGATATGTCATTCAAACTTGTGTTCTAAGTCTCCAGCGCTTACAGGAACTTAACTTAGAATTAGCACCTACATCTTTAAGGAACATTGGTCCTTCTCTAAGATGTGTCAGGCAAATGAACAAAGCACAAAACAGTACTGGTTTTCCTTCCAAGTAAAATGCCCACTGGACACCAGCCCATCACCCACACCTGCTCGGCTCACGCTGGCCATCAGCAGCAGCTGGTCCCACTCTGAGGGAGACTGCTTTGCAGAACCCTCTGGGATTCCATGTGCGGATCTGTACAGCACTTAGTCGCATGATGCACCCCAGGTCCAGGAGCAGAGGGACATCCAGAGATAAAGTATCTCTCCCCACAGACCCTCGTGCTCCCGTAGATCCATCAAGGTGATTGCAAATTGTATAGCAACTTTCCCGTATGTGCCTGGTTGAGACTCACAATCCACAGGATACAAATTATCTTAATAGCCTAGATAATTGTTCCCCCCAAGCAGTACAATGCATGGCTACATTAACAAAAGCAATACATCTATATCATGGGAAGTGATGATTCCACTACTCCTGAAATAGGATAGACTGCAGCTGGAAAACGAAGTTTCATACCTAAAGAAAGACACTGATATACTAACCTTGGTATTCAAAGTACAGACCAGCATATCTGGGCTAGGCGTCTTGACGTAGTTTTGGAAATTGTCAGAAATAGTCTCAGATCCCATCTCACATACTAAATCAGAATCTGCATTTTTTTTTTTTACATGATCCCACCACAATTCATATGCACATTCAAGTTTGAGAGGGCCTGGTCTAGGGATGACCAGAAGATACCTGTGTAAATAGAGCTGATACTGATACACTTAGCATACACCAACCCTTATTTTAATATGTGCATGTATTAATGTATTCGATATTCACGAGAAGTCTGAGTTAGGAATATGGCTATCCCCATTTTATAAAGAAACTAAGACTCAGAGAGGCTAAGCAACTTACTCCAGGGTGCATAGCTTCAGGGTGACAGAGCTGGTAGCATAGTGGTGAGGGAGTAGGAACACAAGGGGTAGCTAAGGACCCTAGCTGACCTGAGAGGATGGAAAAAGCCAGCCCTCTGCCTTCCCACGGGGAAAGAATGATGCCCCAGCAAGGGAGAGGACCAATTATGGGTGCTTCTTGAAGACAGAGCAGGACCAATGGCCGATCTTCTGGGAGCTGGAGCCATTCAGCAAAGGAAGAGGCCACTCAGGCAGTGAGCTCCCTGTCATGAGAAGTATTCAAGGTATTCATATGTTATGAAGAAGTCAGTATTGGGGGGTTAAACTTTCTTCTCTAATCCCAAACATGGGAGATGTTTTCTACATCCACTGGGAAGACCGGGAGCTAGGTGTGCCCCCTTCCCCTCCAAGAGCTGGCTGGGGATAGCAACAGCCCTCAAAAGCCTCCATGGCCCAACAAGACTGAATTCTTAACCCTCCAGCCCAAGCTGGGTACTTGTCCTGGGTCCCTGATATCAGGGGCAGGTAGGCCTTGGAAACAGGCTGAGCTAATTGACCCCACGCTGGGACAGATGGGGAGCCAACCCCCACCCCCAAAATAAGACATGCCTGTGGCTCAACTGTTCTCAAAGGGCCAGGGAGACGTCCCTCACTCCCTGTGTCTAGCCAGACCCCACTGCCGGCATCTTCAAGGAAGTGCACAGTTCAGTCTGCTCACAGAAGAACAAGGTGACAACTGAAAACCCTGTCTTCTACACTGTCAAAGAGCAGAGAATTCTTGCAGAGACACAGGCCTGGCAGGGAGGCAGCAGGGCCCAGGGCAGAGTCCAACACCAGAGCTCAGGCCTAGCTCCATGGGCCCAGACCAACCCAGGCCTCAGTTCCTCACCTAATGAAACCCCTCCCGTGAAACATGCCCTGCGCAGCGCCTAGCCCCACACAAGCACTGCGCCTGGTCACAACAGAAAGAGCAGAAGTGGATAAAAACATGCTTGTCCCACAGAAGGGTCAACTCGCAGAGCAGGTTTGTTAAATAGAGTGAAGGCTCAACAAAACGACGCACAGGAAGTGCCTGTGACACACGGAATCTCGTTCAATAGCAGCTGTTACTACCATTGTTCCTATGCTATCATTTTCACAACTATTTCCAAATTCTAATTAGAGAGAAAAAAAAATTGGCACAGACCCCAGCATCCTGGTCAGGGCTGAGGAACGGACTGGGGGTGACACCAAGGGCCGAGGGGGCAGCGCAGGCATGGGGCCCTGCCTAGGGAAACACTAGGCAGCTGGACCTTGGAGGCCACCAGGCCTCCACAGCGCTGGCTCCTCAGGCCTCAGAAGTCAGGCCAGCTTTCCATTCCCAGCATTCCAGCCCCAAGTCTCCAGTCGGGCCTGCCGCCCAGGGCGCTCCATGCTTCCAGGGCCAGGGATGTGCTTCCAAAGCGGCCTCATCTCTGACTCAGGCCAGAATTCCTTGGCCAGCAGGAATCATGTCTTCGTGAGGCTGAGGGAATCCAGCTGTTGGGGCACCTTCTCCTGCTCCCACCAAGGCTCCTTAGCAGCCAGACCTGGAACTGCCAGCATCTCTGGTCCGTACCATCAGGTCACTACAGTGACCCTTCTTGGTCTTTTGGGGCCTGAATGATGGCAGGCACCACATGGTTAAAATCTAAATCTGATGACTAGTTCCCTTGGCTACACCATCACCAAAACCCCCATCCCCAGGGAACTTCTCCAAGGATAGGAATGAAATCTCATAAAGGGACATATTTTGAGATCTGTGTACCCAGACCCACACCTGGGAACCTGGGACTTGATATCATGTACACACAAGAGCCAGAGCTCTCGCCACACAGGTACCAAGGGGTGTGTGTCAGGGAGAAGGGGGCATTGGGAGGCTCTGCTATCCCCACTCACAGACACAGGGCTCAGCAGGGGCCACCCTAAGGAATCAAACTCTTGCTTATCCATGGAGGTCAAAGAAAAGGAACCAAATAGCTCCTATAGCTACCAATGACCCATGTGCCCATGACCTAGGGTGACTTAGAAGATGGCTGACATTTTAACAATCACTACCATTTACGAAGGGTTACTCTGTGCCAGGCACTGGGCCACATGCATTACATTTTTCCTCTTGTTAAACCCTTGCAACACCCATTCTATTATTATATCCATTTTTTAGATACGAAAACTGAGATACAGGACAAATACTGTCCAAAAAAAGTTACACATTTGGAAAGCAGCAAATATAGGCCTCTGCCAACTCCAGGGCCTGTGGGCAAGGAAAAGACCTCTCAACCTGACTGCAGCTGGCTGAGTGCACTGGTGGCCCCGATGTGTCCAAATCTCCTAGAATCCACAGCCTTTCCTGGCAACGTCCCAGGCTGAATCTGGGCTTTGCTCCATAACTTGCTCTGGTCAATGGGACAGAAGTGTGCTACGAGACTTGGTATGGCACTCGGGACTCCCACTTCCACTCTGAGTCTGCCACTGTGATGAGAAGTGCCTGGGCCTGCCTGCTGGAGGAATGAGAACTATACCTGGAGTGGAACAGGCCAGCCTGGCCCAATTCTATTCTAGACCAGGTGGTCACCAGCCAAGCTGTCAGCTATTCTCAGAAGCAGGAGCCCAACCCAGATCAGCACAGCCCAGCCCTTCCCAGATCAACCCACCCCAGGTCAGCCTAGATCGGCCAAGACCAGTTCAGCAAAACATAGATAGCTCAACTCACATCAGTACAGCATAGCACAGCCCATACCAAGCCAGGACAGCCTAGATTAGCTCAGTCCAGATGTGTAAGGGATAACAAATGGTTGTTTCATGTCACTAAGTCTTGGGGTGGTTTGTTGTATAGCAATAGCTAACTAATATACCAACTACACTGACCATTCTCTTTTGACATAGGAGAAGAACCTCCTGGGAATTAACAAGATAAACGGTTACGACAGGTTGCGTATCCTTTATCTGAAATACTTGGGATCAGAACTGTTTGGGATTTTGGAATTTTCAGATTTTAGAATATGTGCATATATATAGTGAACTGTCATAGGAGTGAGACCAAATTCTAAACACAAAACTCATTTATTTTTCACATATACTTTATACATACAACCTGAAAATAATTTTATATAATATTTTTAATGCACCTGTGTTTTAACTGTGACCTGTCACAGCAGGCCAGGTATAGAATTTTCCACTTGTGGCATTGTCTTAGTGCTCAAAAAGGTTCAGATTTTAGAACAGTCTGGATTTCAGATTTCTGAATCAGGGATGCTCAACCCATTTAAACCAAAGGGTCACTTTAAATGAGGGATGGTCAATGAGTTCCTGTATTTAGATCAGGATTTGAATCCTGGAACTGCGGGCTATAGCCACAAAGAATATAGCCACACTGCAGTCACAGACCTGTTTGTTCTGTCACACCTGTGTATGGTGTCCCTTACGTGGGACCATATACTGCTCCTGTGCTGCTTTCTTACAGACTTATGAGGCAATGCTATACCATTGCCAGGGAAGAGGGAATCTTTCTCCCATGCCAGCCCAACGTTAAGCACACTTCTCTTTTGCTTATTTACTGTTAGAACTAATCACTCCCAAAGTTTAATGCCCCAAACCATCACCTTATTATCTCTCATGATGCTTTGGGTTGGCTGGGCTCCACCAGGCAGCTTGGCTAGTCACATCTGAGTCCTGTGTGGCTACTGGCAGATGAAGGCCAGGGCTGTCACCATCAGGAGCTCAGCAGGGCTAAAACACAAAATGGCTAGTGGAACAAAATGGTCCACTCGGTGCCTGGCAGCTTGGCAGGGATGGCTGGAAGGTTGGGATTCCTGGGCTCTCTCTTGCTCTATTTGGTCTCTGAGCCCCATCCTCTCTACATGACCCCGCCATATGGTTTCTCCAGCAAGGTGGTTGGACTTCCCCCATGGCAGCTCAGGGTCTCAGCAGCACAAAAGCACAAAAGCTGCCAGGCCTTTGTAGGTTTCCCTTCTGCTGCCTCCTATTGGTTAAAGCAGTTCTATCTGCCCAGATTCAAGGTAGGAGAATAAACTCCACCTCTCAGAGGGAGAGTGAAAAAGAAGTACAGCCATCTAATCCACACCACCAGTGATCTCCTACCTATGGCCCACTCAGTCTATGCCTGAGCCAATTCTGAAGTAGAGCAGCAACATATTTCTTCTGAGTCCTCTGATCCTTACTGGTCAGCAAGCTGGGATGGGTCTGCAGTGGATGCACTCAGTAAGCACATGGTACAATCTCCCTAGAATTATGGACAGCTCATGGGAAGCACCCCAAGACGAACACAGCAGCCTTTGGACCCCCACATCCCTGCTGAGGTCCCTTCTTAGGATGAATGTATCCAAGGACCACTGAATGCCAATAATTCCCTCCCCTCCCTGCACACAAGCAGGGATGTCTGGAAGATGTGAGATGACCACATGCTTTGCAAAGACCTCAGTTTGGAAACTAGCCACCTGCAAGGTTTAAACTCCCTCGAGTCCTAGGGGTGGGGCCAGTTTTCTCCTGGGACAGAAGTGACTTGCCTTGGCTAGGGCTCTAGGCACAGAACTGAGGGATTGCTCTTGGGAGAACAGCTCTGGGAGAGCCCTTAATTCACTAAAAATCACATTCAAGCCATAATTAGCAGCCAGCTCCCAATCATAATCTGAGGCCCATCAGCTCTAATGGGCTAATTAGTTGAGACATCCTTGGATAGGCAAACATGATGGGGCCTTCTCAGAACCAGCCCAGGGAGCTCTGCAGATGAAGGCTGGCATGTGGTCCAGGACAGCCTTCTATCGCTGGGCAAAGAGACAAATGCATTACTGGGCAAGAAATACCCCTTCCAGTGTGCAGAGCCTAGAGAGAGCAACAGGCAATCTTCCCAGTGCCCTCCAAGAACCAATCCCTGCAACATTCCAGGCCTGCTCACTAAGTCCCTTGCTCCCTGCAGTCAGTTGCATGCTCCCTGCCTCCTGAACTAGCCAGCCCTTTGCAAATTAAGGCCAGTAGTGATAAAGGGTGTGCACACCCCCACATACAATTCTGTCCTCCCTAGGTCCCTCTCCTCCTGCCCTGCAGGCTCACAGCGGCTGAGAGCTGCTGCAAAATAGTCATCATCCTGGACCAGAAAAATGAACCACCAGCTCTGTGGAAGCCCCAAAGTATCCAAAATCACCAACCCACCACAGATAGCAGGCACTTGCTGCCTAACCAAATTGCTTCTGAGCAAGTGGCAGGGTCCCACCTGGCAAGGCAGACTGGAATTTCATTGAAATATTGACAGAAGACAAAGCTTTATGAGAGGCAAGGCCTGCATCTTTGGGAAGCCTCGATGCACATGGCAGGTACAGCAGGTGCTTGCACGAAATGCAATACACACACTGAGTGAGTGCAAGAGACAGCACGCAAGAGCGAGAGCACTGTCTCCCCTGGGTTTCCTGGCCAGAGAGGCTTGGAAGACTGCTCCCTAAATGGACGGACACTGGATTACACTAAAACCCACATCTGAGATTCATAACACACATCAGCACTGGCAGCTCGTTAGCATCAAAAGCTCTGAGAAGTTCTGCAGTAAAGAAACATCTTTAATTGACTGTTGTATCCCACTGTTTTGTTTTGTTTTGTTTTGTTTTGTTTTGTTTTGTTTTGTTTTGTGGGTACCAGGGGTCGACCTCAGGACCTCGCGCTTGCCAGGCAGGCGCTTATGCCGCTAAGCCATCTCACCGGTCCCTGTATCCCAAGGTTTTACAACTTTATTTTTACACAAAATCTCTCCCCACCCCCAAATCTAGTGGGATAATATACTGGGAAATAGTGTCTCAGAGAAGCAATACATCAATACAGGGCAGATGTCACAAAGTCCAATCCTAGAGGAGCAAAGGGACTTAAATTAGTGACGTTAGGCGCGGTTCAATACTTGCACAAGAAGCAGAGAATCACCCTTCGTCTCCATGAAAAACATGCTCTTGTTTTCCTTTTCATAAAGAGCCTCCTTCCCATATCTCTCCCCCACCCCATCTTGGACAATGTTTTTTAAATGAGAGAAATAGAAAGATTAAAAAGAAACATTCCTGTAAGAAAAATGTATGAAGAGGAATGAGGAAAGGCAAGAGAGACAGAAATGAGAAACATGGTTAGTGGACATTACAGGGGCCCTGGGGGCCACGGGCACCATCCAGGGACACAGCCACACTCAGTTCCAGGCTAAATTAAGGCCAGTGACACCAGCTTTTCTGGTTTTTAAACAGAGGTCTGAAATCTGGACTTCTAAGAGAAATCCCAATTTTTATTCTTTTTGGCAGTACTGGGCAGTCTACCACCGAGCCACACCTCCAGCCCTTTTTATTTTTATGTTGAGAGGCAGAGTCTTGCTAAATTGTCCAGGCTGGCCCTAAACTTGTGATCCTCCTACCTCAGCTTCCTGAGTAGCTGGGATTATAGGTGCGTACTACTATGCCCAGCTAAAATCCCACATTTTAAAATATGGCTCAGATTTTTCAAAAACTGAGCAGGTCAAATAAAACCTCCCCAGGGGCATGATTCAGCCCAGCAGACTTCGATCTCTAGCAAACAGGATGCTGCTCACTAAACCTGTTTCCCAAGTGTCTCAGGCCTGGGACTGCCTGGGAGAACTAGGCAGTAGGGCTGGAGCCTCGCGCTTGGGTGCTGTCTCTAGCATTCCCTCAGTGTGTGTCCCGCCTCCCCTGCACACACCTGCTGTGATGCCAAGTGTGCCAGGGCCTCCCAAAGACACAGGCTTTCCTTCCGCAGGCACCATCCCAGCACTGGGCCCTCCTCTGCCTGGCTTGGCTCTGCCACATGTGGAAAGGGGTGAGCTACGAGACTGGCCATCAAGGGGACCCATCCTGCTGTCATGACAACACTCCCTAAGTCCCTTTCAGAAATGTGATTCATTCTCAAATGGAAACAAACAAACAACAACAACAAAACCAGAAAACTCACCTGGAGAGACTGATGAAAGAGGCTGCAGCCACCGAGGAGGCACAGGTGCAGCAGGTCAAAGGGCAGAAGCACTCACACAAGGATGGCCTCTGTGACATGCCAGGGCTTTGTATGAATGTTTGTTTGCATGCAAGAGATGGAACCCAGGGCCTCCTGCATACTAGGCAAGTGCTCTACCACAGGGCCACATCTCAGCTCAATTTATTTATTTATTTATTTTTTAAAGATGAGGCTCATGGATGTAAAGTGACTTCTCCAGGCGGTTGTGGTGACACTTGCATTCCTAGAGACAAATGCAGCCTCTGATGACATGAGGTGTCACCACGGTGGGGACCAGGAGACACCTGGGTGGTTCTGCTACCCAGGAGGCATGCAGGCTTCAGCAGGACTCCTGGTCATGTTCAGAACTGTGGGGGGCAGAACCTGACGGACAGAGACAGCAGTGAGATGTGCACATGGTGACAGCATCTGACCAGAAGCTGGCGTGAGTCTCTCAGCAAAGCACTGGTCCTGCCAGCAACAATGCCGTTCTGGGGCCGGTGAGATAGCTCAGCGGCGTAAGCGCCTGCCTGGCAAGCGCGAGGGCCCGAGTTTGACTCCCGGAACCCACATACGGAAAAAGGGCCGGTGATATCGCTCAGCAGCACGGGTGCCTGCTGGCGCACGAGGTCCTGAGGTCGACCCCCGGTACCCACAAAAAAAACAAAACAAAACAAAACAATGCCGTTCTGTGAGGTAAGAAAGGTAGAAGTGCCAGGTGCAGTAGCACACTCTTGTAATCCCAGTTACTGGGGAGGCTGAGGCAGGAGCATCTTGAGTTTGAGGCCAGCCTGGATAAATTAACGGGACCCTGTCTCAAAAGAAAATAAAAGGTCTGGTGATGTAGCTCATTGGTGGAGTGCTTGTCTATCATGTAAGGCCCTAGGTTCAATCCCCAACACCACACACACACGCACGTGCATGCACACAAACAAACACACACACAGAAGCTTCTGGAAGGTGAAACTAGATATAGCCTGCTGAGGTACAAGCAGCCAGGCAAAAAGGAAGCTCAGGTATGCAAGACACCTGCAAAGGGAACAAGGAATCAAGCTGGGGCTATGGCAGAGATGGTATCTGCCCCTTAAGACCCCTGCTCCCTCTTCCACAGTGTAGGATGTCACTGGGACACGTCCCAGTACCCCTTGCTTCAAGTGCGGCCATGTGATTACTTCTCACCAATGGAATGTGAGCAGCAATGGCACAAGTGCCTGGTGGCTGCAGATGGTAACAGGTGGGAAGAGTTTTCCACTCCCTCATTGAATAAGCCACAGCTGGAAGGTGCCTGGGCCACTAAATCATGAGGCGAGAGTTGCCTTCCAGCTAAGATACCTATTTTGGACTATCCATGAGTGATAACTAAAACTCTAGGTGTTGGATCTTTACAATGTCAAAGTTTAGTTGTACAACAACTGCGCTTAATTCACCTAAAACAGGACCAGGAAGAAAGAGAAATGCTGTGGGTCAAGAAAACAAATCCTTGGGCCAGGGATATAGCTCAGCGGCACAGAGCCTGCCTGGCAAGCATGAGGTCGTGAGTTTGATTCCCACTGCCAAAAAAAGAAAACAAATCCTTGCCTGAGTGAGCTGCTCAAGGCAAAAGCAGTGTGGAAAAAACTCACCTTGCTAAGTCGGATTGGCCATCACCTCCTACATGCAGCCCACCTGAACGCTCTCACCTGTTAGAGCCATGGGTGCTTAGTTCTGCCTGCCTAGATCTTGAATGGTAAACATTGCATTATCTCACTTAGATGTAGAATCTAAAATAGTCAAACTGAGAAGCAGAGAGTAGAATGGTAGTTCCAGAGGCTAGGAGAGGAGGAAATGGGGAGCTGATGGTTGCAGGGCACAAAATTTCAGCATGCAAGTTAAACACGTTCTGGACACCTACACTGCTTAGTGCCTATAGCTACAATAGTGTATAATGGGTGGTTGAAAAATACAGTGAATGCTTACATTTTTAAAATTACAGAAGACACATTGCCATTAACTCCCCTCAAAACATTGCCCTTCACTTTGAATGTGTCTTTTACTGTATTAAAATGTATTTAAACACAGCATTTTTTTTTATCACACCTCACATAACATAGTTAAAATTTCCTAAGAGGGTAGGTCTATATTAAATGTTCTTATCACACACTCACATATCCACTGTAATAATACAATAATAGGGGCAGGAGGAAACTTTGGAAGGCAATGGATCTGCCTATGACCTTGATGGTGGTGATGGTTTTAAAGGTGTACACCTATTCCACACGAGCTGCACACATTAAATAAGTATGGCTCTTTACATGTCAATCAAACCTCAATAAAGCAATTTAACAAAAAACAACGACTTGTGAAATCATTTTGGAAAAGAAACGCTACTTACCAAGCATACTCTGCCTGCCTGCCCAACAGCCCTCTGGGAAGGTATTCCTGCTACCTTGGTCAAGGGAAGGGTATGAGATCAAGAGATGTGGAGACTTGTCCAAGTGCAATGCCAGTAAGAGGAGAGCTGAATGTTTACATAAGCCCCCGCTCCTTCCACCACCCCCTGTCTGAGTCAAGGGTGGGCTTGCCTTCCCATGACATAGGTATGGCAATCTGACTGCCATTGTGATCTGTCCCTAGGGATTGATGAAGCACAATTCTAAGTGGGTCTAGCACACTTCTAAGTGTGTCATAGCAGCATGGCCTTGGGGTCTACATCGGTCCCTTGCCCTTTCCACTCTGGCACACTCCTCTTGCTCTGCTTCTGGCCTCTATGAACTGAGCATCTTTGCTCCACTATGCCTTTCTCTCATGATGTCTCTGCCTTGAAAACATCCAATCATGGACTGAAACCGTGAGCAAATTTAAACCTCTCCTTGAAGGTGTAGGTGTTGGGTATTGTATCTCAGCAACAAGAAAACAGACTAATACAATAGGGTAGCACCCAAAGGTGAGGGTTCAAGCTTTTCATCAATGCAGCCTCATGGTGCCCAGCGGGATCAACAGGGCCTTTATCACTCTCTGCTGGGGTCACATGCCAACATGCAGTCACTCTCCAGCCAATGCTGGAATCTCTTGAATACACTCGAGCTCACGTCCCACACCTTGCTCTCTAAGCCAGCTCTCTGCACAAAGGACCACAGGAGATGTCATGACAGGCAGGACGGTGCCCACTCCTGAGCAATCATCACTCCATCCCAGTGACTGGGCTGAGAATGCATAATCTTATTAGTCACAGGTTATAAATATTTAAGCCAGGATTATCATTACTGTGACTCTTTTGCTGCCTGGGGAAAGGGAGAGGATAAAGTGGCCAAATGCCCTGTGTCATTGGACTTGACCAGAAGGTAGGGATGGCTGTTCCCCCCAGCTCTGTCCTGGAGCTTGCTTAAGCAATACACACATCTGCCAGCCACAAGCACCCATTTGTCCAGGGCTTGTTCAAGGCCTGGGTAGGACTCTCGGCTGAATGGGGACAAATGAGTATATAATCCCAACTTTTTAAAACAGCACACAGATTGGCAAGAAACTAAACCAATTTCAGGAACTCAGAATCTTCTAGAATATTCTGGTGTACAGGCAGTGGGCCGGGTGCCATCCATGTGCTCGCCTACATCAGTGTTCTTAAACTTAACACTATTGACACTGGGGCCAGATAATTCTTTGTCCTGTGCACCATGGGATGTTTGGGAGCACTCCTGGTCTCTACCCACTAGATGCCAGCAGCATTCTCCACCGGTCCTGACAATGAAGAATGTGCCCATGTCCCATGCTACCATCATCCAGAAGCCCAGCTCAAAATGGTGCCATGCATGGTGGCCACACCAAAACAGCCCTGGCGGTTTCAGATCTTCCATTTTCTCAAACCTGGATTTTTATGTGCAATATCCCCATTTTAAAACTCTGACAACTAATTAAATTCTTTTTTGCTGTGAGAGCTACAAAACATGTACAGGTCTGTCACTAGCCACAGCCACCACCAGACTCTGCTGAGTCCAGATGGGAAAATGAGAAAGGACACAAGCCAGTCTCAGCATTCAGGCCCCTCAGCTCCCAAAAGGCCCAACTCTGACCATAGGACTCTAGGAAAGGGCCTTGGGAAGTGAGAAATGCATACAACAAAGACTGACATGGATAAGGAATCTGAGTTATTTCTGGGGGAGCACTGTCCCAACATCACCTGTCCCATACCCTCTCCCAGCACTCTGGGCTGACAAACCCACTCCCAGGAGGTAAGAACACATTCCTTGTGTAGGTACCCACCTCTTCTTTCCTTCCTTCTCCCTCAAAATACAATCACCCTCCTTCTGATGTTCCTACAGCCAGACCTGGGCTGGGCCTGGTCTATGCAGCAAACACTTGAGGACACCCCCCACCCCACCAAATCAGGTGGCCTCGGGTACCAAAGACTTGGCGCCAACCTCCCCCTCTCAGAAGCCCACTTTTCCTACCTGCCAGGCCCCTGCTAAAGGACTCATTCTGAGTAACTTTCCTTCCCTCTCCTTCAGGCAAGAATCTGGGTTACTAGGGGGAGGGCAGGGAAGAATCTAATAAATCTTAGAATATACTTCTTGGCTAAAGGAGAAACACACATGCACCCCCACTTACTGGCGTCATGAAACAACTCTGCAGCTCTCTCTGAAGAACGAGGGTTCAGAAGTTACTATTGTATTCAAGCTGGATTAAATCAAGCTGTGAGAAGCACCAGGGTTATGCTTTAAAGAACGCCTTGAGCCAATTCTGATGTTTAAAGGGAAAAGGAAAAAGTTTCCAGGGCTTCCAGAAATTCCAAGGAGAGGAAGTTTCAAACTTGAGTGTTCACAGTCCGTGGCCCCCACATGGAAATAGCTTGGTTTCATGTATTTGGTTTTACTGTTCAAACTTTAGGGTCTTTTAACTTCTTATTTTTACAGGGCTCAGAAGAAAAGGGAGACAGAGCCATTTACTCACCAAGTGCCAAAGAAAACCCCAGCACCTCCCTCAGCGGGCCTCAGCCCTAGACGGCAGTGAGGCAGGGAGGTGGGGAGGGACCTCCTGGCTCCTGGCACACCCCAAGCACAGCTCCTCTGCCTGCTAGAGGCCAGGCCCTCGAGGCTAGCTGCTAATTAACTCCAACAAGATGAATTCAGGCCAGAGTGAGCAGGAGTGAGACCAGGCAGGACTGTCACTGGGCTGTGGCTGGGCTCCAGCCACCAACAGCAGGAGGAACAAAATGGAGACATTCCAAAAACAAGACAAGGCCCAGCCAAGCCCCAAGGAATCCTATATTTAGTCCCTGGGGGAAGGTGGCTGTGTCTGCACAGCCAGGGCACCAGGGAGGCCCAGCATCCCTTGGAAAGGTCAACCAAACCAAACAGGCCCTCCCAGGACACCTCAGCCCAAGCCGTGACTTCGTGATGATCCCCCTGGGCCAGGAGGGTGACTCACACAAAGAAGCTTCCAATCCCAGCTCACAGGATCCAAGTGCTGTATACCAGGCTGGGCAAGGCAAAGGAAGTGCACCCATCTAACAGGTGCAGAGACCGAGTGAAACCGAGTCCCACAGGAAGCAGCATGGGGACAGAATGCACATGAATGGTCCCCAGTTCGGCTTTGACATCAAGTTCCATCGCTGAGTACCCATGTGACCTGAAAAAAGGCATGTTACCACTCAGAGCCTCAGTTTTATCATCTGTAAAGTGGGAGCGAGGATGTCTACTTCAAAATGACTTGAAAAGACACCAGTACAACTTTAAGATCTGTATGTGTATATACACATTTTATGTACACATATATATAGGCACATGCATGAGGGCCCTACCTAGACACATACAGTCCCCACCTGGTGGTAACAACCTGCTATTCCTCAGAGTGGCCACCTTCCCTCTCAGACCCTGCAGCTGAAGCAGGCTGACCTGTTTCCATCAGAGGTGTCAGACACTTCTGACCCAGAATCAGCAGGGCTGAACCCAGGGTAGTTATTTACTTAATATCCCCAGTTGTCCTGATGCACAAGAGGCCATCTAGGAAGAGTTGCTGGAAACCCAGTGGCTGGACTTAAAGAGGGCACTGATGCCCCCCACCCACCCCCTTCCCCCCTCTGTGCCTCTGTTTTCTCATCTGTGAAATGGGAGTAGGAATGGCACATAGCACAGAGAGCCATGGGGTGGAGAAGCCTAGGAAGCACCACACTCAGTACCAGGCTCCCAAGAAGCAGGCCGTGTGGAGGACAGTTGTTCGTGTTCTGCATAACGAGCATGGCCTTCAGAGGCAGCCTAGAGAAGGACTCCGCTTCCAGAGTTCACAGAACTACCATGGTGTCTCTTGCCTCGGTGCTCCCAGCTGGGAAATGTGCTGCAGGATGGCTGTGACATTTTTGTAAGAACTTTATGCTGAGGGTGGCAGAGGGTGCTAGGGCGGTTCAGTCCCCACCCCAACCATAGCAGTGCTGTGCCAGACACAGGGAGATCCCCGCACTGCGGCCTGCTGGTGGTGGACTTCACTGCGCTCGTGCAGGCTGTGCTGGCTGTGCCACTGAGCACCCCTCAGGGCCCGGCTGAGCTGAGCATCTCACCTGGGGCTGCCTTCAAAGGGAGGACCGGGGATGCTGGAGAGGAAGGACGGCTGCCCAGTGACTGCACAGTAGGGCAACAGTTAGACCAAAGGTCTTTCTCAAGGCTTTGAAAATTGTCAGCGACTTGGGCCTGGCTGGAGAACTGAAGATGTAGTCTTCCAGTGTCACCCTTGATTCCTCAGCACTCTGGGGGTCTGAGCCAGAAGGATCTTAAGTTCAAACCTAGCCTGGGTGACTTAGAGAGGCTATGTCTCAAAATAAAAAATAAATAGAATTGGGGATGCAACTCAGTGTAAAGGCCCTGTATTTTATCCCTAGTACCACAAACAAAGAAGCGAACAAACCTGCTCGATTCCCTGTTCTAAGATCACCAGGTTAGAGACACCGAGGCTGGGACTCTGCCTTCTGCGGGAGAAGTGATCAGGAGGGATCGGCAGCACAGCTGGGATGAGGACAGCCAACTGCCCACAGCTTGTGGAACCAGACTGAGTATACATGGTGGCTTTGGGGCTGGTGGAGTCCCAGTTCCACACCGTCTCAAGACCTCCCATCCCTGTCGCTCACATGCCCAGATGCAAGCTGTGTAAGGATCCCACATCATCTACCTGGGAGGCATGTATGTGCCAGCCCTCCAGGCCCTGGCCACTCCTGAGTCCCCAGTGGAAGAGCCAACAGATGACACCTTTGGCTAATTCTGTGACTTTAAGAATCACAAATTTGTGCACTGCTCACCATTGCCTCCAAGCTGGTCTCTTCCATACCTATTTACCCCTCACTTTTCAAATAAACTTTTAGCACCATTTTTGGCTTGTCTTATCCAATTCTTTGTTGGAGGCAAGAAGGACTTGGAATACTTTTGATTGGTGAGCTATTTCTAAAGGAACTACCCAATAACACCACCACTGTCTTTTAATCCTCATACTCACTCTGGATGTGGGTTCTTTTGTTACTATTCCATTTAACTGAAAAGAACTCTGAGACCTGAGAGAGCCTAGATCCTGCCCAGGACCCACCAATCTGTCTTGGCCAACAAAGAAGGTTTCAGCAAAGCAACAGGAGTGCTTTCAGGAACAAGGAGGGTGGCCTCAGCAAAGGCTGCAGGGCGGGGGAATGAACGTGGAGGTGGCCTGAGAAGGAAGGAGGAAGCAGGGTTCCCCGGATAAGGCGGGCAGTGGGCATATCTGCAGGCAGTGTGGAAGCAATGGGCAGATTCCCTATGGATGGAACAGCACAGAGATTCCTTGAGCAGGACCAGGAAAAGAGGCAGGAATTCTGGACAGAATGATGTGTTAGCACAAAGCCTATGCACAGACACTGTAGGAGAAAAATCCAGGTTCAGTCACATAGACATGGAAAAGCACCCCACTGCCCACCCCGTGGGCCTTGATGCCATCAGAATCCAACTTCCCAAAATATTTACCAGAAGGTTCCGGGCACCAGACTCCATTTTGTAAACTTGGATGCCACTCGAGAGCCAAAATGATAGATCTCCCAGAGAACAAGATAAACTCTCCCTCACATTCTAAATAATGAAAGGGAGGTGGGGAGGAGAAGGAAATAAATCAACCCTCCCAACCGCCTAACTTAAAAGGGATTATGGTCAGCCGCAAGAAAGGAGCATAGAGGCCGCATCCTTATCAGGCACGAGGCTGCTCCAGACACAAACAAAACTTTTGGCAGACATCCCTCTTCCGCATGGGGGAGGGGAGCGAGGCGTCCTGATCTGCAAAGGTCAAACCCATCCTCCCAAGCACAACCAAGTGGGACACCACCACCACCCCATTCCGGGAGAGAACGGTCCCCTTCCGTGAACCTGAGCACTAACTGCAGCTCAAGGAATGAGGCCCGGAAATTGCTAAGATGGCCCAGATTGCAAATGTCCCACTGCACAGGCCCTCTGTACTCAAAAGCCCAAGCAGTGAATTGCTTCAGCAGTGGGCCTGAAGATAGAACTACTCCCTGCCCCCCTCAGCAATACATGGACATCCCTGGATGGAGCAATCAAGAAAGGACTTGATGGGCCGGTGAGGATAGCTCAGCAGCATAAGTGCCTGCCTGGCAAGCACGAGGTCCTGAGGTCGACTCCCAGAACCCACACAAAGGAAAAAAAAAAAGAAAGGACTTGACATGAGTGACACAATGTGAGTAGTGCTGGTGTCCTCAATTTACAAAATAGAAGAGTCACATGGAAGGAAATGGCAGAGCTAGCACTGACCTGGACTTCCTGGTTCTCCACCCAGGGGCCCTTCCCACTGGTACACCCAGCTCCTAGTTTCTAGCCCTCCCTGCCACACCTCCCCAGGTAAGAGCCTGCTCTGACCCCTCCCTTCCCTGCTCTCTACACTTAGGTTATCTTTCTGCCTGAAAACTAGCCCCAATCCCCCAGGCAGAGCTAAGAGAAGGTGGGTGCATGTTTGAAGGCTTCAGGGCCCTCCCCGAGCCATCTCATGGTACCCACTCCCAACTCCAGAAATGCAGCCCAGCTTTGCAAACAGCCCCGTCCAAGAAGCAGGCTTCTAGCATAATATTTTCCCTCCCAAGGAACGTGAGAATAAAGGGCCCTTTGCTTGTCTCCTCGAAATAACTGGCTCTCACCATAAAGCAATCTTCCTGCCCAGGAAAATATTTCTGTATAACTTGGTAACTCTATCTGAGGTTCCTTTTCTGAAAGTCAAAATTTTGGAGGGTAAAATACAGCAGGGGCAGACGTTATGACAAGCTCATGAAGTCATGTCTACCCGAGATGGTCCCTCCTTAGTGCAGTGATTAATTTGCTGTTAAACCACAGGGACTTTGTGTCTTAATACACTCAAAGCAAAGCTCCAGCTCACATTTCCACCAGAACAATACCCACTGCCCAGGCCCTGGGGTCCAGCCAGGCAGGCACAGAGCCCGCAGCTGGCTCACGGGTCGGGAGGGACTCAGTTGAGATCAGGGAACTCCTGCAAGTGGCTCCAGTGCACAGGTGAGCCATCCCCCCATGGTCTGTCCTAGGCCAGGGAGAAGGTCCGGCTGATAACATACATGAGGGATGTCCTAGATCGGAGTATAAAAACACTCACAACTAAACCAAACTAACTCCAGGACACCGGAAGAGGCCACTGAAACCTGCCTCGGACTTCATTTTCCCATCTGTAAATAGGGAAGATTTAACCCAGGGGCACCCCTGAGCCAACAGATGCAGTATCCTCTCTGAACCTCTCCACCCATCAAACAGCAACCACGCCTCTTACTAGGGCCCTGAAGAGATGGAAGCGGGTTTAATGGAAATCTCCCGCGACACACAGCAGCTCTGGCAGCCTTACGAGAGCTTGGGCTACCAAGCACGTTCACTGAGCACTACCACATGCTAAGCTTTAAGCGGCTCTGTGCGTTATTATGTTTAATCCAAAGTCACTCCAAAGGGGTACTCTGCTCCCTGTTTTACAGGTCAGGAAACTTAAGAGCCAAAGCTAACACAGTTCAGTATAAACCCAGGTCTGTGCCCAAAGCCCTGTGCCCCTTGAATCGGGAGAAGACACAGATGGCAGGGTTAGGGGAAGGGGCACTATGGACACCCTGAGACTGCAGTGAAGGTTGGCTAAGGGTTTGTCTGTTTTATTTAACTTTCCAGAGAACCAACTCTTCAATTCATTGATTCTTTGTATTATTTTCTTAGTCTCAATTGCATTAATTTCTGCTCTGTTCGTTATAATTTCCTCCCTTGTACAAGCTTTGGGCTTGAGAGAGCATTTATCTGAAGAGGCAGACACCATCAGATTCAGCAGATTCCCAAGGGTCTTGTTACCAACACCTGAAGGTTAAGAATTATCATCATGGAAAGGCTGGGAGCTAGAAAGGAAGGTTGTGAGCCAGGTGGACCACATGGAAGAGGTGCCAAATGCCCCTAGGCTCTTTCCAGATGCAGTGGCAAGGAATGCTTCTCCCCAAAACAAACAGAAGGGTAGCCTGGGCTTTTGCAGGAACCTTCTGTTCCAGCTATAGAGAGACTACTGAGTACCAAACTACCAGTACCTGGACAGAATCTGCCTAAGAATGAAGCTGACCCAAAAGAAACCAGAGTTAAAGACACAGGTCACTATGCTGGAACAGTCTGAGCTCTAGACTGAGCTGCAAACTGAAGTCAGCTCCATGGTTGCATGAGCCAGTAACGCCTCTGAGTGAAACAGTTGAGACAGGCTTGAAACCAAAAGGTCCTCACAACTCCAGACAAAGAAGGTTTGCACCTACTTAACCACAAACTCCCCTGAAGTTGCCTTTGAAGCCACCAACCAGGAGGAGAAACTTGGCTTTGGCAGAAAAGCAGTAGAGCAACACCTGGAGATCACATCAAGGTATGCACTCTGTGTATCAAGGAGGTGGAGGAAAAGCATAACTACGGAAATGCACACCACTGATCTAAAGCCAACGACAGGCAAAAGCCATAAATGATATGAATGCCCAACAAAAGAAGAGATCAGTGCAATAAATTATGGTCCATCCTTATAAGGAAAGGCTGGACAGCCATGAAGAACAATAAGATCATCTGTACTGACGTGGAATATTTCCAAGATACACTGCTAAGTTAAAAAAGCAAGGTGTGGAACCAGATGTATAACATGCAGCTTATGATAAAAGAAATGTTTAAGTCTCTGTCACTTTCTTGTAATTGTCCACCTGAAGTGGATTACTCAGTTACCACACAAATACCAATGCTCCTCAGTCTTGTCAGCCAAGAGAACTTCTACTGACCCTCCAGGGAGCGAGCACGCACAAACACAGAAAGGCTGGAGGCACCTTGAGGAGCCTAAAATAGCAGACACCTCTAAAAGTGGAGGGGAATGAGGCTACTAGTTTGGATTTGCTATTTATTCATTTACCATGTGCATGACTTAACTCACACAAAAGTGAGGCCCTTTCTGCAGAGCAGGAGAAGCAAGCAGAAGGTCTTTTCAAAGGTGCAGAGCAGAGGAGCTCTGGGTACAGTGCTCTGTCCCTTTGCAGTTCTGTGCCCTCTGCCCAAACTGCTGGGCACTCTGGCTTCACCCTCCCTGCAAATGTTCTCTGAGCATCTGCCATGTGCCAAACAGTACAAATGGCCCTGAGGCTACAAGGGTGGGCCACAAAGAGCTTGCCCCATGGACTTCGTGTTCTGGCCTCAGTTTCCTCATAGTAGGAATAACAACCCTGGCCCAGTTGCTGCAAACATTACCTAACTGACAAATCACTGTGAGGAAGCCCTTGCAAACCATGAAGCCCCACATAAACCCTGGCAGGATGAACCTGGCTCTGTTCAGGGTTGCTGCCTCCAGCCCCAGCACACAATGTGCCTTCCAGAGCCCAGCTGAGCATCAAAGGCACAAGTCCTCACCCAGGAACACTGCCAGCAGTTGCCGAGCAAAATCTCCAGGGTTAAGAAGCCCCAACTTATGACATCAGGAGCCAGTGCTCCATTCTACCCATCTAGAAGGAAGGCCATGATCATTCCCAACCACGACCTTGGTGGCAACAGCCAGCCAGGGCTGCTTCCCTCCAACTTGAACAGAGCCATGCACCCAGACAGTGGGTTCAGACAGGCTCCAAGGAGAAGTGAAGCAGCGCTTCCCTGGGGACAGGTTTAGACCATTCTACAACCATATGCTGTGAATACTCCTTTGACACCGCCCAGGGTGGGGTCCCACCTGAGCCACAGTGGCCCTGGCTCTTCTAAGAGTCTAGAGTTGGTCTGATCAATGCAGTAGCTGCCAGCTTCAGGTGGCTATTGAAATTCACACATCAATTTATCCAAATAAAACATATCTTCAAATTCAATTTATTAGTGGCAATATCCACCTTCCCAGTGCCCAGTGGCCATAGAGGCTAACAGCTCCTAGACTGCCCAGTGTGGACCAGGAGCTGTCCACCTCCAGAAAGGTTCACTGGACCGCACAATGTATTTGTCCTTTTAACATCCCTTCTTCCTTCCAGTTCTAAAAGGAGAGACCAGGCAGCCCTTTCAAGAGGACAGGCCAGGTATCAATCACTGTCAGTGAAGATCTAATGCATGCAGAGGTTTAAGAAGCCATCACCATGGGGAAGCGAGAAGAGGAGAGAACTATCAACCGAGAGCTTGTCACCAGTCGGGAATAGCGCTGGCTTCTCTGCAGGGCCACCCATTGGGTCCTCACGATTCTATAAATGGGGGATACCATGCCCTCCTCTACCCTCCCCACTCCTGTACGGTCCTGTTGCCTCACCTTCGAGTCCAGTCTGCACAGCTGTCCCTCAGTACAGGGAGCTTCCGACTCAGAAGGTGGCAAGGAAACCAAAGACTTTGTGGTAAACAGCTCCCGGGAAGTTCAGGAGCTTTTGGTCCCCGGGCAACACTGAGTCTGTCCCAACCCCACGGCTCCCTCCAGCATCTGTCTCCTCTCTCCACCCATTCCAGGTAAGCTTCTCCTACCACTGCTACCCTGTGCTAGCTCCTCACCTTTCATTCTCACCTTAAATGTACTGGTTTTTTGAAAAGCCCAAAAACTATAGGGCTCATTTTTTGTAAAGTCAAGTACGTGGAAATGCATAATATGAAAAGGGAAATTCTTCGCCTTGATCTTCTGACAGGATACCCTTCCAGACCTTTCTCTATGCATCTGCAAATATACAGCGACACTGGCCTGAACAGACTTTTGTATACAGCTGTCCCTCTGTATATATAGGGAACTGGTTCCAGGAACTCTGCAGATGCCAGAAGCTACAGATGCTCAAGTCCCTGAGATAACATGGAAAGAGTGTTCGCATGCAACCTACACACATACTGTTGTACACTTTAAATCATCTCTAGATGATGTGTGATACCTAACAGGATGTAAATGCTTTGTAAATAGTTGTTACAATGTGTCAGTTAGGGAATGACATGAAAAAGGAGTACATGTTCAACTTTTCTTTTTTAGTCTTTTCAGTTATAGTTGATTGACTCTGCAGATGTGAAACTCACAGACAGAGAACCCACTGTATGCACAGAACTGGCCCACAGAGAACCAACTATGCATGGAGCAGGTTCACAGTCTCCTTACAATTATGTCCTTACAATTATGTCCTTCCTTTGTTTTCTTGGTCCTCTTCCTGCTGGCACATGAGACCCCAACTCATCCTGCTTTTACCAGCTGCAGAAACCCATGAAATGGCCACACCACTACTTCCAAACCTGTCCCCTAGTGATGGGCATTTGAGGTGCCACCAACTCCACCAATCTGTCTCCCATAACACAGCTATGAATGTTATTAAAGCATGTGCTTCCACTGACATGTGAGTATCTCTCAGTCCTTGCATGACCCACTGTAGTCTTGCCACTGTTGTTACCTCACCAGGACAGCTCTTGCCAAACCAAACCATGACCACACTCCAGTGGTCACCTAAGTCCAATGGACACCTCTCCTTTCAGTCTTTTTTTCTTTTAATCTCCACTTCTCAGTGGCTTCTCTCTAAACCACATTTGCCCTGGTAAACTATGTTAATGGCCCCAAATGAATCCCACCCCCCAATATTTACACCCTGTATTACCCCCTTCCCCTAAATGAGGGCTGGCCCTGTGACTTGCTCTACCCAAGGGAGTACAGTGGCCTAAACCTTCAGAAGGCCTGGCAGTTTCCCCTTTTGCACTCTTGAGGATGCATCCACCATGTGATTCTGACCATCTGAGACGATCAAGCCATGAGGGAACCCAAGCTAGCCATAGGTGAGGCCGCCTGCCCCAGACACATCACCAAGCATGGCTGTTGCAGACAGACCACTTGAGCTAGGCCAACAGAGCCAACAGGACAATCGTCCTGCACACTCTGCCCAAATTGCATTATCTTGAGCAAATCACAAACTCATTCAGTCACTACATTTTGGACTTTCCTTTCATGGGAACAGAAATAAAGCCCCTTTCTCATTAGCATGTGTCTTCAAGAAGGAGGCAAAGGCAAGGAGAGGCCCCGAATAAGCTGGGCCACTCCTAGGCTCAAGAGTCCAAAGACTCAGCCACGTCTTCCCTTCTGGGATGCAGGACCACTGTGGTTCAGGCTCAGAGGGCAGCTTCCTCAAGGCATGAAGCTATAGAGCTCCCCAAGGGACTCCTCACTTCTCTTTATCCCCTAAGCAAGTGCAGTGGTTAGCAGGAAAGGAAAGGACCCCACTACAATTCTAGGAGAATTCTTCCTTGGTGGGGAAAAAAAAAAAAAAAATCAATAAGCCAAATGGCTATAAAGCCAAGAAAGAAAATGAAGGCACAGAGAAGTTAGGGAACTTACCCAAGGTCGCACAATTAATGAGAAAGTAGAAACTAGGGCTTGAAATTAGACATTTTGTCTCAGAGCCTGCACCCAACCGTGGGTAACTGCTTCCCACCATGGCTAGGCCTGGGTGCCTCAGCCACCCCATGAGGGGCTCCCCATCCTGCTCACGCTCTGGGAGCTCTGGATGTCTTCCCAGTTAACTATCTACTAGTGAACAAACACCAGTATTTTTCTAACACTCTGACCATGACCTGAAGTAAGAATTACATTTTATGGTGGCCTTCTGTCCACATGGTTTTGGGTATAAATATGTGTGTGTCTAGTAATACAAAAAGTAACCCTAAACAATATTCATTCTTACTCTATGTGAGATTATTCTCACACACTTTTATTCTTTTCTTTTTCATTTTTCTAAACTCTGGTGACTAAATTGAGTTAGTGAGCTATGGTCACTTCCAAGTAAAGTGTCCTTGGGCAAGGTAGTAGACTTCTTTAATGCTTCAGTTTCCCAATAGGTAAAATGAGCATCCTAGCAATACCTACTTCACCAGGGTGCTGTGTGTGTTGGCATTGGCAGGCACTCAGCAAAGAGCACCTCCTTCTGAGCCCCACGGGCCAGCATGGGGCTGTGCACACAGACAGCAGTTAATACCACCAAGCCTGCAGTCACAAAACAGCAGGACAGGAGGCCCATGCCAAGAACCGCCTGAGCCAGTGTACTCCTCCGACTTCCCAGGACAGGGGAGCACGAGGAGAAAACCCCAGCCACTCTCTGAAGAGGCACGCTGTTCCTGGCTTGCAGAAGTTTTCTTAAATCATCTTTTTGCTTTTTGCAGTCTATCTAGACCACAGGGGGAAAGAAGGACAAAACAACAAAGTCAATGTCGAAAACTACACCGCAACTAGGAAAACAGGCATAGGGTAGGCATGGTGGCCCTCAGCAACACCTCAAAGCTGCTCAGTGGAGATGCCTCAAGCAGAGGCCTCTGTAGGGGCCCCGAGCCCATGCAGCCTTCTGAATTAGAAAAATATCCTCAGCGGGAGCCCATTTGGGAAGCTGCGGCCTGCCCAGCCCTTATCTGCAGCCTGAGGGGACGGCAGGCCCATCCTGCTACCTGGAGCCCTTTATGTTCTGCCCTCACCCTCACCAGCCCCCAGCTCCATACTCAAGGCTTGGGCCAGCCCACATGCGGCCAGCCAATCGGCTCCAGGATGACACTATTTCTGGGAACTGAAGTCTTCCCCCCTACTTCCGCCACTTGGCCAGGAAGAAGAGAAGCTGTGAGTTAGGGAAGGTTTGCAGCAGTAGACACAGGCTGCCCATGGGTTGCAACACAGAGCAGCTCAACCTATCCTAATAGGTGCTGCCCACTCCTCTGCTGGATCTCAGATTCCTGCCCCTGACATTCTCAGAGGCAAAGAGTCTGGTCCTGAGTCAGGACACCAGGGATGGAGCAGGGACTCTGTGCACCAATCATGCATGTCCCCTGGCCTTTGCACTTCCATGGCCTGTGCCTGGAGGGCTCTCACCAAGCCCTTTATTGGCTGGCCATCTCTTATTTATTCTTTGGGTCTGAATAACTTCAATGTCACTCCCCAGTCCAAAGTAGAATCTCTCTCCAACGTCCTTCACCACCCTTGTTCTTTTTCCTGCATCATACTTGGCACACTGGTTGCCACATTCAGCACACATCTGGGCAATCATTAGCAAACCCACATAAGAAAGCTGCAAGGGGAGGGACAAGATCTGCTTTATTTTCCAATTTGCTGGCATGAGCTTATTTCACCCTTAGCACAACTCCCCAAGGTAAGAACTATCACTGCATCCATTCCACAGATGTGAAGACTGAGGGTCCAAGATGAACTATTACTTGGCCCAAGGCCAACCAGTAGGGAGAAGAGCACCTGAGGCTTGGACTCAGAAAGTCAGACTCTGCCCAGCTCCACCACACTTCTGGCACCTTTTCCAGGAACCTGCCAGCCCAAAGCACATCTTCACATATTTACCCCACCTGTCCTCCCACACCATTCTCCAGCCAAAATGAAATTCTCTGTCACAGCTTCATAGCACTGAGCCTCAGCTAGAGCTGTACCCTGCTGTCCCTGGACTCAGCCTGTCCAGCTCTGCTGGCTGGACAGTGAGGCCTGTCTCCTCCTCTATACGATGGGGAAGACAGCCCAGGAGGCAGTGCAAGGATCAATAGAGAGAACGCAGGCTACAGGCATAGGCGCCAATGCTTAGACTGTCGATTTGCCATTTTCACTCACACACTTATACCCATCACTACCACCACCACCAAAATGCTAAGGTCTCATTTCAGGCAATTGCAAGCCCCAGGGTACTACGGCCCTATTGGCTGACAGTTTTTTAAATTAGGACAGGCTTTGCATAAAATACCAGATGACCTGTCAAGCAACAGTCAGCTAGGGCTGAGCAAGCCCTGTCCCCTTGAGGCAGGGCAAGTATTTCCCAAGGGCCCCCACAGAATCCCCACGCCTGTCAGTTGTCTCCCACTCAGTCTTGCTGTATGCATAAGATGACCCTCTCTGGTCCCTGTGAGTTCACTGATCTCAGTCTTACCACCCCTCAAAGCTCTACTCATGTACCATTTCCTTCCAAAACCCCCAACCCCCCCACAATCTCCACAGCCCTGTGTCTGCCTCGTGGTTGAATAACTTCAACAGCAACCTTGCACTGAGCGCTTACTATGTGCCAGGGAGTTACCATCATTTCCCAATGGGACTCCACAACCACAGAGGAGGCAAGTAACATTATTATCCTCACTTTCCAGATGCAGAAACTGAGGCCCAGAGATGATTCTTCTATTGCCCATCAACACCTCCATCATTTCCTTCCCCTTCTCTTGTGCTGCTCTGTGCCGCCTCAGGGCACCAAACCCCAGGAGGTCCCTGCCTGTCGACTTCTGCAGTCAGCCAAGGGGAGGTCCAGGGAAAGAACCTAGAGGGTGGGGAAGAGAGAAGGTGGGGTGTTTTTCCCCACCCCGTCACCACTGCAGCACCACAGCTCCAACTCTGGTTAATCCTCTGTGCTTAAGGCCTCTGCCTGGCCACCCAGCCCTGTTCCTCAGCTGTAGCTCCTGTGAGGACCAGCAACATTCCTTCCTCCCCGGCCCTTCTACCCTAGGATAGGTAACTGCTTCCCACTGTGGCTAGCCCTGAGTGCCTCAGCACCGCATGAGGGCTCCCCATCCTGTTCACACTCTGGGAGCTCAAGTTTTCCCATTTAAGATCTACTAGTTCGTTGTAACAAGTGGGTTGTACAGTGCATCCATTTCCAGCTGGAATCCCTGGTCAACACAGAGGTCTATCAGTGTCCAAGGTCCCATAGTTAGAAAATGGAGCAGCTAGGACTGGAATCCAGGATGCTGGCCTCCACAGCCCCCTGCTCATTAACCTCATATCCACTTCTATTTCCTCCTGGTCCTCTGCCTCCCTACAACCTCAAGGGTCCTTGGATGACACCCAGAGAAACAAGCCATTCTGCCCCAGGCCAGTGCAGACTTCCAGAATCTCACTGGGCCTAGAGAATATAGTCTGTCACTGATTCCTCTTTATCCTCCAAAGCATTTTTACAATCAAGAGCCCATCCCCACATCCCCTCTCTCCCCTATGAAAGGTCACACATGGACTCACCACTTATCTTCCCTCTGGAAGAAGCCCAAGGCCCACAGCATAGCTAGGAAGGCTGCCAGGCCCATGCCTGGACCTCAATCAGGATCTCAAATAAACTGCCCTCTTTGCCACAGGTCTTTCCCTCCCACTGCTGGTTCATGTACCAAACACGGACTTGACCATAAAACACACCCCTTCCTCCAACCTCCAACCCACCTCTGGGTTTCAGCTTATATCACATTTCCTCCAAGACCACCTCTGACCCTACACCTACACCAGCTGGTGCTCTCTGATCTAGACCGTGTCCCCTGACCTTCCTGTTAATGTTGTCTTCATTGCTCAGTGTCTATCTTCCCAAACCATGAGCCAATCTAATGAACAAACATCCAGGCAGGATCCAAAGCAAAACATTTACATATCAAATACAGCCACATTTTAAAAGACTACAGTGATGCCTCAGTAATCCACAGGGGATTGGTTTCAGAACCCCCTGTGGATATCAAACTCCACAGATGACAAGTCCCTTATATAACAAGGTTCAGCATTTACATATAACCTACGCGCATCCTCCTGTAGGCTTTAAATCATCTCTACATTACTTATCATACTTAAAACAATGTAAATGTCATGTGACTAGTTGTTGAACTATATCTTCTAGGGAGTAACGACAAGAAAAAGTCTGTGTATGCTCAGCATAGACATTTTAATATTTTTCAATCTTCGGTTGGTTGAACCCTTGGATATGAATTATGGATGGCCAGTTATAATCTATCATGACAAAAAGAGATTTACTTTAGGAGTGCAAATAAATTGAATACTAGGGAATCTAACAATGAAAATCATATATACTTATTATACATCATACCAGCACAGAATAACTCGGTCCATCAACAGCCCAACAGCATTTGATAAAATTCCCTAATATTTCCTAATTTTATAATTCTTAGCAAGCCAGCTGTGGAAGCAAGTTTTCTTAACCACATAAACAACACACATGATACTTAATCACTATTAAACAGAGTACACAGGAGACTCGAACCAATGCAATAAGAGAAGAAAAACAGACAAGAGGCAATGACAAGAGTTTAGTTCCACTCACTCTAAATTCTGTGATGTAAGAATGACATCTTATTCCTCATAGTTTCCATAACATCCTAAGCGCAGTGCTTGGCATGTTGAAGGTAGCTAAATATTTGTAGAGTGAATAACCACCCAGATGATGTCTGATGGCTCAAAAAGCACCCAGTACTTTTTTGGAGGCATGTATCACTACTTAAAATGTACAAATTATTTTTAAAATATTTATCTTTTCCAACTAGATAGTAAGTCCCATGAAAACAAGGCCTGTGCTCTCTGCTCAGAACAAATGCATCCCTGGCATCAAGTGAGCACTCAACAAGTACTACAGCTGCCTAAAGGTCTGGATAAATGCGCTCAATGGAAAGGGGCTGAAGCAGAATGATTCCACCCTGCCTCTCAGCTGCAGAATCCTCGGTGCAGAGATGGGAGGGGCCCTTCAGCTGCTGTCACCCCACTGGGCCCTCAAAAGGCATCAGTCACACGCAAGGCGCCACACACCCGCCACAGCCCATGTAGCTCTGCAAGCAAGGAATGCGAAGCACAGACCGACTTCTTGAAGCCCTCAAAATACACACACACACCCAGGACCTGCCTGGGTGGGCAGGCAGAGCTCATGTGTGCCACCACTGAGGCTGAGGATGACTTCAGCAGAGGGACTTGAAACTTTCCTCCCTCAAGCCCCGTGACTGGTGCCCCACAGGGATAAACAGCTCCTCTGCTTGCCCGGGAAGCTATCAAAGAATTACTTATGTCTCTGGAGTGTGTGTTTAGAAAAGGACCCCCACCCCCACCCTGGGCTTGGCAGGGGTGGCAACATCCTCAGGCTGCTCTTCGGGGAGTGCGCGGGCCTTTGGTCCAGCCCCTGAAGGAAGCCGGCCATTCTTCACGCAGAGTCTGAAGCCATAAAGAAGCAGGCAGCGTCCCAGAATAAACGGAGCGGGGTGACATCAAAGCCCCTCCTTCCAGATTCAACAAACTGAGGCCTTCAGCTCTCTCTGGCATTTCTTCCAGGATATTCTGGGCTCCTGCCTCAGTTCTCCCTCAGATAGAACGGCAGAGACTTCTCAAGAGTGAAATTTTTCCTCCCTTGGCAGCAGGGTAGAGGAGGAGAAAGAATGTCTATGAGAGACAAGAGCTGCAAAAGGAACGATGTCAGACAGACAGACAGACAGACAGACACGGAGATCAGGGAGGTAGCAGGGGAAGTGTCTGCCTTGGAATCCAAGAAGCAACCTAAAAATCCCACATTTCTAAACCGAAGTGAAGTGTGAATCCACAGCGGCTGAGTGAGGCTGCAGGAACCCTGAGCTGAGAGGATTCTGGACTCCCTGACTCATCTGTGTCACTACACTGTCCCCCTGGCTGAAGGGTCACTTTGTATGTCTCTTTCTCTGGGTGTGGTAAGCCCAGGCAAGGAAGCCTCTTCCCTCAGGCACATGCGCTCTGCAGTTCCAGGGCAGGATGGGTTCCCTCTGGGGTCAGCTGTCACTGCCTCTTGTCCCCTGGCCTTTGAGGTGCCTTCCTCTGTCTGTCAGCAGCCACTCTCACCCCCTCAGTCCCCCATGCTCTCCACAACTGAACTTCTGGCCCTACCAGCTGACCTCTTCTGACACAACTATGGGGAACACCAGGCCATTCAAACAGCTGGAATGATGTCCCCAGTCACTGTATGTGTCACTACTATTAATCAGCCTCCATGGAGTGTGCTGGCAGCTGGATCCACCTCCAACCCACACACCTGTGTAGAGGGACAGGTAAGTCAGAGCTGCCCACAGGCAGGGCTTTCCAGGAAGAGAAACACAAGGAAAGATTTCCACCCAGCCCAATCCCCCACAAACCCACCAAGCCTCCCAACAAACCCACCCATCCCTCTTCCAAGGACAGCAGTGAGCCTGGTCCTCACTCCTCCCACACTGCCTGCCCAGAGCATCATTCCTAAGCAAGCATCTGTGCACTTGCTGCTTCTTGGTGCCTTGGTGCCCTTCATTCATTATGCTGGAAGCCACAAGAGGACAGTGGACACATATCTCTTACTCTTTACTATATCCCCAGTACCTGGCAGTTGGGAACTATTATCGAGAATGAATTATTCATTATTAATAATTCCCTAGTTAATCAATTAAGCTGAGTGTCTAAAAAAGGCCTGTTCTACTCTTCCACTCAGGACAGTGGGACCTCAGAAGATGGAACTGGGAAACAGGAATAAAGGGGAGAAGCCAGCTGGGGAAAGAGGCAGAGATGGTGACTTAATCTAATTTCTGTTATTCCTTCCTTCCTTCATTCATTCAATATATGGTAAGTGCCTACTATGTGCCCTGGGGATACCACAGGTGGCTGATTCTTTCCACCATCTTACCTTCTCTCCCCACTTCTGAACACCCCCCTCCATGAGGGGAGGAAACACCCCTACATTCTAAGTCCCCTGCAGGGCACACAGTGGATGCCTCCTGGATTTGATTTTCCCTGGGTTTCTGACAAAACATGCATGTACAGGGGTATTCCTGACTTCTGGGACCAGAACACACATGTGGCCTGGCTCGGGGGACTCCCAGCCTTGGTGGGAAGAAGACAAGGGAGTCCTTGAATCCTCTACCAGCACCCATATCACAAAGCTGCATCACAGCACCACCACCAGCCCCAAGGGACCCAGACCCTATAGGAAGCCAGCAGCCCACCGGCACTTGATGCAGTTCAGCTTTCCTAGCCTCTTCTCTCCATCCCCTGGGATAAAGAAAGCGAAGTTGGGTTGCAAAGCTGCCCTTGGGTGCTCATGGCAGAGGGGAACCCCCTGCCCAATTCCTCCACACCAAGTCTTCCACCATCTGCAGAGCAAATCATCTTTTAATTCTGAAACACCAAGCACTTAATTTATGTTCTACCTCAAATGTCAAGTCCACCTCCCAGCACATAGCTTTAAAACCACGTAAGGAGGCCTAACACTTTCCATATGGCGAAGACATGGGGCCTTTTAATTGTGCCAAGTGGTATCATTCAAGGGTAATTCCCCTGGAATCCAGCATTCGGGCAGCAGCTGGGCTAGCCCTCCAATCTCATCACCCAGCCCCGCACATCCCCATGGGCTCCAATCAGGCCTGCACCTTCCTAATCTTCCCCAAATATCAAAATGTGCTAGGTGCCCCCTAATCAAATTACCAAACTGCCTGGCAGCCGCCTTTGATCTACAGGCAGGCTTGCCTCGTCCGCAGCTCACAGTGTATTTCTGCAGGCAGCTCTGCTATAAAAGAACAAAAGGGTCAAGCTGGGGAGGGGAGTAAACCTGGTTGTGCATATTCAAACATGCAGACATGCACACACCACGTGAGCGAGTACAGAGGCACAGAAGTTCTGCAGTACCATATTGTCCTGTCCAAACACCTGAGTTCATCCTGCTAGTCTATCATCTGTTAAACTTTTGTATTCACCCATTGCATTTCCCAAACCCAATATTTCCAATTGGTTTTCTTTTCCAACTGCCTGTTGCCCGCTATGCATTTCCAATATACTCCATTATCTCTTGGAGACGATAATGCTTATTTTACTTTTTAATTCTGTTCAGCACATGGGTCTCTGGCATGTGCATGGCTCAGTCCTATTGTTCTTCTTTCAGAGTACTTGTATCCTCCCCATTTCCCCTTACTTTTCTCCTATGAGCTCATGTGCCCTTGGACTTTATCACGCAGTCATGGAAAGGGCAAAAGCCCAGGCCTTAGCCTGGGTCCCTCCAAGTAAGGGGGGCAGACAGTGGTGGATAGCTCTGGTTTCATAATCCCTTCTTATGTACCTCCATCTCCATCCAGGTTCTTTTTGAAGAGTTATCTGTTATAATTCTGCCAGGGATGAGAATAATAACACACCCCATTTTGCAGAGGAGCTAGTTAAGGTATCCAAAGCCAAAATGGCTTGCCACAAAGTGACAAGCCACTGTAACCAAGCCTGACCTCAATGATTTCTGTAGTAGGAGGGCAGGCTTAGGTTAGTGGCAGTGTGGTTACCCTCTCTCACACCCAGGACCTTGCATGCAATGAGAACCCATCCTGAACATTCACGGAGCTCCTCAGACCCACAGGGGAAGGGGGCACAACAGCAGCCCCTCCCGCTTCTGCCTGCACCACCACGGCTCATCTCTACATGCTCACCAGCTAGCTGGTGTCCCCCCACCCCAAATGAGTCAATGCACAGCCTCCCAGACTGTATTCTGGTACAAAGCCTTACCACACACAACTTCCTCTCTCCTAGAAAGTGCTCCAGGAAGGGAGAGAAACTCAGTCTACACCAGCTGGCAGGCAACCTCCAGAGGGTTACGGGGAGATTAAGATAATGTAAGCAAAGTGCTTGACATACACAGGCACTTAATAAATAGTAGCTGTCACTGCAATAGTAATAATGTTAGTTGGATAAGCCACTAATGTGTCCCCAACCGCTTGGTGACAGGCCAGGTGGAGGAGAGACAGAGGCCATCCCGGAGACACACTGGAGCTGGCTGGAGGAAGCTACCAGCCCTGGAAGCCAGCAGACTTTGGAGCCCACGCCCTCCTACATGCTGATGATATCACGGGAGAACCTGCCAGCCACCCCCTCCGGTGTTGGTGGCACTCAGGAAACGAAACAGGGCTGAGGAGAGTCCACCATTGGCCCTCAGTGTCCCCAAATTTGGACACCCAGTCTGACATTCACAGCACTGACCACTTGTACTCAGTATTTTTCTCTGAATCAACTTTACACTATCTCTTTTTAACTTAGCTTCATCCTAAGCAATCATATCTATGAAATCATGGGTTTGACTGCCTATTTTTTTCTGATTAAAAAAATAGGTAACTATTAAGATTAAAAATATTCCTCCAGGCACCACCTAAAACTGCCTCACAGGCTCCCTACAGGGCTGCCCACACCTTGGGCTCACCATGACCATCTCTCACAGTAGCCTGTCTTTCCTACCTCTGCAGACTCGGAAGCTGAGCCATCTGGACCAAGGCAGGTGAGAAGCCAGGCATTCAGGCCCAGCCACTAAGAATAACTCCCAAGGAGGCAGAGACCCCCCCCCAACATCTTTGATGGCTGGGCCCACCCTCCAGCCACCCAACACATGTCATGCTGATGGCTCTATGCCTCACAATCTCAAAAGTACTTTGAACAAATATTAATGACCCCTCAGCGTTTCTCTGAGAGAGGGGGCGAGGGAGGAAGGGGGACAAGCACCATCCCATGCGGTCCTCAGCTGGAGGAAGAAACCAGGCAACAAAATTCCATGACTTCACCAAAGCCACAGACTTAAGCTGGGGCCCCCTCCCCACCCTCCCTCATTTCCCCCAATGGCAACTTTTACTGGCTTGCATTCCTCTTGCTGAGAACACTACTATTTAATTAAAAACGACAGACTTTTGTTTTCCTCTCCTTCTTTCCTCCCCTCTGCCCCGTCCTCTTAGACTGGATGCCAAGGAGACCCACCAAAAAACATGCGGGTAACATTTGTTATGGCTTTGAAGATAAAAGTCAATTGAAGTAAGCCGTCTCTGTATTTCAAGTTTCCCCTCTAGCATGGAGCAAAAGCTGCCTGGCAGTTTAGAAAAGAAGAAAAAAAAAAAAAAAATGGAGGGATGGCAAATAAATGTCATTCTGCAGGAATACTTTGTAAAAATAAACAGGCTGAAAAAACCCAAAACTTGATTAATGGAAATCCACTCAGTTGGCCTCTGTCTTGAGCTGCAAATGCAGTTGTTCATATGGCTAAACTGGATCATTTTCATTGGCCTTTAAATAAATAAGTAGATGAAAAACTAGAGATGGTGGGGAAGAAAGAGAAGTTCTGTAGTTCTGTTGTTAAAGGGCTGGGACTGCAGTGCTCCCCACCCACCAAGGTTTGACCTTTGCTAGGGGCTACAGCTCCAATTCCAACCCAGCCAAGAGAGAAATGGAGAAAAGAGAGACCCCAGCCAGGGAGTGGAGGAAGAGGAGAGGAGGACGAAGGGGGGGAGGGGGGAGGAGGAGGAGGGAGGGCCACTTCTCCAAGATACAGAGGACACTGCACAAGCAGACGGGTCCACCTCCCAGCACAGGCCCCTATAACTCAGCTGCCAGGGACCCACCACCCAAACCCATACACATCTAAGTCTCCACCAGGCTCTCCCCAGCCATGGGCAAGACCAAAGAACTAACCAGACCTGAGACTCAGTCTGTTCCCCTCTAAGTTTAAAAAAAAAAATTAAATGTCACATCAAAAAGTTGATTCATCCTTTGATCCCCAGCTTGCAAGAGTTCCACGCAGACCATCTGAAAGCCCCGTGCAGAGTTGTGGAGCTCACAGGACATCTGTGAACACCAGTCCCAGGCCAGGAGCTGGGGCTGCACTCACTCATTCCCCTGTCACACTCACTGCTCCTCCAGGAACAACTCCAACCTCAGGAACCTGCTGGCTGAAGGCACAGGCTCATGCCCAGGCTATGGTAGACTGAGGCCCTTTCTCTCCTGTGGGCCATGCTAAGGGCCCTGCTGGGTCTCTGTGCCCCCTCGCTCTCCACTCTGATGGCAGATGGCACTGATGAAAGCCACAGACACTCATACACTGGGGTGTGGAGGTGGCCACAAGATCCTGGCCAGCACAGCCCTGCTTTCCACCAAGACACCCCTATGGCCTCCCCCGTCTCCCTAGACCCAATAACTCAAATGCCTCCCCACCCCTGGGGAGAGGGGTTGAATGCTGGCCACAGAAACTAGGTGGAAGTGAGGGCAGGCCCCCAAATCCCACCAACAATCCTTCCCCATCAACGGGACCAGTGGCACCTCCTCACCCTAGGGCGTTCTCCCCAGGCAGCTCTCTACCCCAACCGGGCAGGAGACAGGTGTCTGCCTGAACTCCAAGGTTCCCCAAAGCAGGAGGGCACAGGGTCATGCTGGCAGGGCAAGGGCAGCTGAGAAGGATTTTTGGACCCAGGCGCTGTGTTAAGAGGGTGCTAAAAGTTGGGGTGTGGAGACCTATCTCTGAGGCTGAAAGGGGTGAAGGGGTGAGACAGGGTGGGGGACCGTACCCGGGTGCCTCGACCAACGGTGCCTGCTAACCGCAGCTGCCGGGGTCCCGAGAGGCCGCTGGGGCAGCGCTGCCTCCCGATCCCACTCTTCGATGCCTTTCCGAGCCCAGGCAGCGCTCACCGCGAAGCTGTCACCTGGGGCAGGACCACAAGAGACCCCTGAGTGTGCGCACCCCCCACCCAGTCGGCCTGAGGGAAGTTACCCTAGGGCAGGGAAGGAAGGAGTGGGCGCGGCAGGGAGCTGAGCAAAGGCCTCTCCGAGGTCCGCGGGGTTCAAGAGCTGGGGTAACTCCAAGAGGGCGGGTACTCGGAGAGGTGATTCACAGAAACCTCAAGAGCGTGGATCAAAAGAGGGGCGAGAGGGAGGGGAGGAGGGGTCCGGGGATCAGAAGAAGGAACGCGGGAGGCCCAAACTGCGGAAAAGAGGGCTTGAGGTCAGGAGAGGGGGCGCCGTGGGCGCGGGAGCCCAGATCCCGGGAGAAGGGGCTGGGGCCAGAAAGAGGGGGGCAGGGTTTTGGGTTAAGAGGCTTGGGGGTGTGAACAGCAAGTGCAGAGGCGGGGACGCAGGAGGGGGTGGGGGTTAGGGTCAGAAGTGGGAGCGCAGGACCGCGGGGGGAGGGGGAGGAGGCTGCAGGAGGGGCGAGGACCGCTCCAGCAGCGGGCTTGTGGGTCTGGTCGGGGGAGTTGGGGTTGGGGTGGTCCCGGTAGCTAAACCCAGCCGGCTGGGCCCTTCGGCCGCCGCCCGGGTGCCTCCCCATCCTTCCCCAGTGGTCCCGCGCGCCCCTACCTTCCGGGCTCTCCCTGCGCTTGCACACGGCGGCTGCAGGCACATCGCGCGCGGCGGCAGCGGCGGGAGCCGGAAAGAAAGGACAGGGAGAGAGTTAGGGACGCGGTGCGGGGACGAGGGGCCGGGGTCGCGGTGCGCGCGGTGGGGGCACTGACCCGGCTTGGAGTGAAGTTTCCCCATGCTGGGGGCGCGGCGGGCGGGGACTTCCCTAAGCCATGCGTCCGGCCCACGGGCCCTGCGCCTCGCCTCGCTCTCCTGCTCCCGGAGCCGTCCGGGAACTGAGCAACCCCGAGGCGGCGCCGGGACGCGCTCCGGCCGCCGTCGCCGCGGCCCGACTGACGCCCTGGCGCGCCGAGCCCCCAGCCCGCGGACGCGGCCCCGCGCCTCCCCGCGCGCCCATTGGCCGGGAGCGGCGCATCAAAGGCGAGGCGGGCCTCGGAGGGGACGGGGCGGGGCTTGTCCGGGGGCGGGGCCCTAGTCGGGGCGGGGCTGGATCCAGGGCGGGGCCTGCGGCCGGGGGCGGGACTTGGAGTGGCGCTGGAGGGGCCAGCACGGTTTGCAGCAGAGATCCACCTCCCTGGCCCGGGTTTGGGGACCGGGTTCCGAGGCTCGGGCCAGCAGAACAGCCGCTCCCTTCCTTAACAGTGCGGTGCCTCCCCTCCTCTGTATTTCCTCGAAGCGGGCAGAACAGGATTCAGCGTCTCCAATTTACAGGTGGGGAAACTGAGGTAGGGCGAGACGACCACAGCGGCTGTGGTGCGAGCGTCTACTGCGCTCCTGCCATGGCGCTCTTCGAAGTCTTCCCACGACCTGCTTCCTGCAAAAAGTGTTCGTTTACTTCCCTCCCTTGTCCCTCCTCCGACCCTCTAGTTTTTTATTGGTCCTGGAGAAACCCCCACCGCATCTCGGGCCATTGTGGGTCCAGCCCACTCCTGGAGGTGGACAAGTGTCCTGCAGCCCCGAGTTGTCAGCCGATCGCTCAGATCTCCTCCTCCAGGGGCCGGTGGGTGCCCGCCTGGGGTCGGGGCAAGCTGCCAAGCTGCGCGGCCCGGAATGGGGTAACCGCTGGGTCTTTGATCTTTCTTGGTTTCCGCTCCCGCTGCAGTTCTCCAAACCCAAGGGCTTGTTTGTTTTGTCTGGGGAGGTCTCTGCGGAGAATAGGGCGACATCAAGGGGTTCCACCTCACCTTTGTGGCTCTCGGAGAGAATGCGTGCTCTGCTGGAGACACCTTGGGCCTGTGTTAAGCTCCCCCTGGTATCAGACAGCCTGGGCGTGGGGAAAAAAAAAAAAAAAACCGAGCTCAGTGAACAGTGAGCAGCTCTGCACTCTGGGCTGAATATTCTGTGAGAGCCTTAGTTTCACGTTCTGTTAAAATGGAGACTCCATTCTGCCCTTTTTGCCTGTTCGTAGGGCACCATTGTCCAATATAAAAATCATGTGTCCGCATGTATAATTTTAGATTTTCTAGTAGCCACATTTTTAAAGTAAAAAGAAATAGGTGAAATTAATACTAATATTTTATTTGACCCAATATGTCAAAAAAATAGTCTTTAAACATATAAGATGTCATAGTCCTTTGTTTTGCACTCTTTAAAAGCCCAGGGCGCATCTTACACTCAAAACGCATCTCAACCCAGACCAGCCACATTGTAAGAGATGGTTAGCATGTAGCAAGTGGCTACTATGTTGGGCAGCGCAGCTCTGAGCATGCACATGTCTCAGCCTGTAATCCCAGCACTCTGGGAGGCTAAGGCAAGAGGATCACAGGTTCGAGCCCAGCCTGGGCTGGTTAGCAAGACTCAATACCAAAAAAAAGAAAAAAATTAAAGGACACTGAGAACGGTGTGGCCCCCCAGAGCCATAAGTGTCTCCATCCTGCAGTGTCTTCCATCCAGAGTCCAAGTTTACCACCCCCCACCCCTGCTTCGCCACTTCAACCCCCAATTCTCCACCTCACCCCTGTTTGGAGGAAATGAAGGCTATTTTACAAGCAGGTACATTAAGGCCATGTCAGCAGCACCTACTCTATGCCTGCCATTGTCCTATTTGTACAACCTTCATAACCACCCTCTGATACAGACTTGTAGAAAAACCTACTAGGCTCAGAGAGGTGATGTCACTTGTCCAGAGTCACACAGCTAGTCAGTGAGCCAGTTACGATCTGAACCCAAGTGATTGCATGTTCATGCTCATCTTTACTACAGCAGGCTGCCCCGACACATTGCAAACCCAATATCCCACCAGTAGAGAGAAAGCTCCCATCCAGAAACACATACTAAGTGCCATGTGGCAAGCATTGTCTTGGGCATTAAAATACTTACCAGAGAACAAAGTGAATGATTGCCGCTCTCATCCTCGCCACATTCTCCACTGGATAGAAGATAGGCGGAACAGTCACCATAATGAATAGGTTAATAATGTACCAACTTTGCTCCACCGGGAGACATTTGGCAATGTCTGGGGCATCTCATACTAGAATGCAGAGGACAGCCTCCCCCTCCTCCAGTAATGTCTTCTAGCCCCAAATGTCAGAACCCCTGGGCTATAGGACATTGAAAGAATAGAGCAGAACAACAGGGTAAGGCTTAGCACCAGGTAGGGTCTTGAGTCCCTGAATCTGGACCCCCTCAAATGGAAGTGGAATTCACTTGGGGTTGCTGCCTTTCTCACCCCCACCCCCCACCTGTGCCAGGGTGCACCAAAATCAAAGCACAACTCTGAGCGTTCTTTCTCACAGTGCTTGGAAAGTTGGTTACTTCCTTAAACTGGTCGTGGCTTTCTTCTTTCATGAGAAAACAGTATTCCCCTCTCCCCCCTCGGGAATTTCTTTTTACAGTTCAAGAAGAGATAAAAGCAAGAACTAAAACTCTGCAGTTACCAGCTTGAGTCTTAAGGGAAGTAAATCCCAAATGTCCGGACACCGTGGCCCCCCTCCACCTTGGGCCTGGTGCTTCCCAGCCCGCCAGGCGCCTGGGATCTTGCTGCTATTGGGATATGACACCCCCACACGTGGCCCCTGGGTGAGAATCCCCAGTGGTGGGCCGTGTGGAGAGGCGTTAGGCTGTCCAGACTCTGAGGAGGGACTCTTTGGAGACCACCGGTGCACAGTCCAGCTGGGGTGGCTATTCTACCACAAGGACTGCCGGCCCCATGACTCACTGTCTTTTTACGTGTTTTAATAATTTATCTGGCCCATTTCTTGGGCTGTATACTTACTGTGACACATCTTTTTCTTTGAAGATTTCCCATCCTTTGGGGGAAGAGAATGAGAGAGGAAGGCAAGGGAGAGATAAGAGTGAGAGATTATAACAAACGCATTGCATGGGGCTGGAGATTTAGCAAGGCTGCTTTAGGTGAAATCTGTCAAACATAGAGCTAGGGAAAAATTTTTTTAAACCACATCACCCTGATTGGCTGTCCCCACCCCAAGTTAAGCCATCTGATCTGACTCCCTTTAAACACCACCTTCTAAAGGAAACCTTCTTTGGCTCTTTTCTGCTGTTGATAGCCAGGCATCCCTCACTCTCCTGTACACGCTTGGCACTCCTTGTTTGTAAATAAGGAGACCAGTGTTCCTTCTGGAGACCCCCCTTGAGGCTGGGGTCTCGCCCACCTTACATCTCCAGATTCAGTGCCTAACACAGCACAGCACATCCTAGGGGTCTGTAATGGAAAGAGAGTAACTCCCTGGGCTGTGTTATGCTCACTAAGATGGTAGATCCCAGGGAGGCTGAAGCCGGAGGATGGCAAATTCAAGCCCAGCCTGGGCAACTTACCAATGTAATGAGACCCTGTCTCAAAACACATTTTTTTTTAATGGCTGGGGCTATAGCTCATTGTGTAAGCCCTAGGTTCATTTCCTGGTACAGGGAGAAAAAAAGAAAGTACAATGGAAAAAGCTAATTGCTGAGTCTCCAGTGGTTCCTCATAGGTCCCTGGAGTTACTTCATTTCACAGGCATTTCTAAGGGTCTGGAACCCAGTTTGGGTGGGGAGAAGAGGGTTAAACATCTCTGCAGGAGAAAGTAGCAGGGATTTTGGAGATGGCAGCCAGGGAGGAGAAGAGGAAGTTCTCAAGGCAGACTGAGGGGTAAGAAGAGAGTGACATGAATTAGGGTTGTAGAAGGGGTGCTTCTGATGATGGACAAGCAGCCAAGTAATGTTGCTGGGGGGAGGGATATGGTTCAGTTGGCAGCTGTCACCTGCTCAGCTCTGTGCTATCACCTCCCTCCATAGCTCCACACCCTCTTCAAAGTCCTCACCACTTTTCTGACTCAGTGGCACCATTCAGAACGAAGGGATCAGAAAGGTGGCCCCTTCCAGTCATCCATGGGGCCTCAGGCCATGGGCAATCTTCAGAGTGGAGCTGGGCAGTGGGAAGAAGGATGGGACCCAGAAGCAGCCAGGAGCATCACTCGCCCTGGCCTTGGTCTCTGGAGTTGATGCAGGGTGCTGAACTTCCCCCAGAACAAGGGATGTGGTCCCCATGCCACTCCATTTGAGTATTAAAGGAAAGAAGCCCCACACAACAGCTGCTTGAGCCTCTTCCAAATGTTGAATTGAAATTCATTTTTTTTTTCTTGTAATACTGGGGATTGAACCAGGAGACTTTGCACTGAACTACATCCCCAGCCCTTTTTATTTTTTTATTTTTGAGACAGGGTCTTGCTAAGTCGGCTTTTTGTAGCACCGACTCCTCCCGGGTGGAGGGTGTTTTGATAAGCACAGAACGTAGCTTCCCTGGTTCAGCTGAGAAGCCTACTCATGATTCCCATCTTTGCCTATTTCCAGGCTTTTTGTACAGAAGAGAGAAAGAAATCCCTGCTTCCTAAGCCTTTGCTTTTCAGTTACATGCAGCCATGCTAGGCCTGACCATTACACCCAGGGGCCCATCCATGGCATCAAAGGAAGGGTTGGGCTGATGGGCATTTCTTAGAATGGGTTTCATGGAACACTTTTTTTTTTTTTTTTTTTTTTTTGAGATGCTATTATGGAAAGAAAAAGCTTGTGAGAAACTCTGGGCAGCCTTGGCTTAGCTAAAGGGAGATGAGTTCTTTTTCTGCAAGACTTGTTAGAGCCTTCAGTCAGCACACAGCTTTGCTCTTCTCTAAGAGGAAGCCATAAGCAGGATTTCTTAAACTCACCAGACCAGGAACCTTTTGCAGAAGTTCATGGAATATGGTTTGGAACCTCCTGGAGCAAATGACTTCCAAGATCCTTCCCAAGTTCTGGTCCAGGTCTAGACTAAGAGTGCGGTAGGAAAAAAAAAAAAAAAAAAAAAAAGAGTGTGGTAGGAAGGAACTCTCAGAGGGAACAGAGCCGGTGTATAAAGCCTCCCTGATGGAGAATATCCACATGTGCCCAATTTAACACATTTGAGGACACCATTGTCCACTTCCAGGCCTCTGAGCAGTTGGACAGCTTCACACGAGGCTCTGAGTTGGTACCTGGGGCTTCTGAAGGCCATGGCTTGAAGAGCAAAGGAAAGCAGACTTGGTCCATTTGCCTGTGTCACACAACCTCCATCCCAACCTAGTTTCCTCTTTCTCTCTTTCCCTCCCATTAAATGGCTTCAGTGTTGGCATCACCCAACCCCATTACTCCTGGGCCACAGCTGATTGGATGCCTCACTCCTCAGCCTGGCCAATCAGAATCTCTTTGCAGAATTGGAGGGAGGGTGGCATAGTCCCAGGAGCTGAGGCAGCTGCTTGAGGTCCAGGTGGACTGATGAGCAGAAGCAGGGGCAGGAGCAGAGATGGTAAACTATGTTGGAGACACAAACTGTCTTCATCCCTGATTGTGCCTGGATGTCCTGAACTTGGGTCCCTGAAAGACTCTGGGTCCTCCTTTCTTGGGCTGACATCAAATAGTCCAGATGAGGGCCCCTTGGAATCTCCCAGGACCTTGTCAGAATGTGGTCTGAGCAGGACCTGACTATCTGCATTTGTAACACACCCCGAGGGGAGGGGACCACACACAACTAGAGGCTGGAGAAAAGTGAGCCTTCTCAGCAGCTCCTGGGGCCAGAGAACTTGCCTCTGCACAGAGTAAGTAGTGTCACTGCACAGTTGAGGGTGAGGAAGTCGGGGTGGAGAAACCAAGAATTATAGGTGTTTCTTTTTTATTTATCAAGTCATTCAATGAAGATTTCCTGGAGGCCTGATGTGTACCAGGCACTTGTGTCTACAAAACAGTTGACATTTCTGTCCTCATGAAGGAAGACAGAAAATGAATAAATAAGCCAGTGAAATACAGTATAGTGTGTGGTGGCACATGCCTGTAATTCCAGCACTTGGGAGGCTGAGTCAGGAGGATAGTCATGAGTTCGAGGCCAGCCTGGGCTACATAGTGAGTTTGAGGCCAGCCTGACCTACTTAGCAGACCCTGTCTCAAAGGAAAAAAAAAAAAAAAAAAAAAAAAAAAAAACAGTATAGTGTATTTATGAGGGGTGTGGATCAAGTGGAAAAGAGGAAGAAGAAATATCAAGATAGGAGGTTACAATTTTAGGCCAGAGAGGGCAACCTTGGGGCAAAGACATGAAAACAAGGAAGGGAGCCAAAGGATGTCAGTGGAAAGCATTCCTGGCAGAGGGAATGATAATGCAAAGGCCCTGTGGTGGGGACACGCAGAGGCCACTGGCTCTGAAGCAGAGAAATCAAAGAGCTGGGATTTGGGGGAGAAAATGAAGCTGAAGGTGACACCCAGACCATGGGACCTGTAAGAGCCTCAGCAAGGGCATTAGCTTTTTTTTTTTTTTTTTTTTTTTTAGGGACATTAGCTTTACTGGAGTAAGACGAGAGCCACTGGTGGGGAGTTGGACCCTACAGCAAGTAGGCTGCTGTGTTAAGAACAGAGTTGTGTTGAGGGGTGATGAAGGGAGGCCACGCTTTGTTTGATGGTGGCTTAGACCAGGGTGAGAGCAGTGGAGGAGGTGGAAGAAATTGGATGCCAAATGCATTTTGAATTTAATAGACAACATTAGCTAAAATATAGGACATGGGGTGGGGAGAAGGAGAGAAGCTAAGGCTGGAGCCTGAGCAACTGGAAGGCTGGAGCTGAAACTGAGTAGAGGAAGCCTATGGGGGAGCTGGTCTGCAGGGAAGAAAGATGAAGCCCTGGTTGGACCATGTTGCATATCCGGCAGCTGGAGCAAATGGCGGGCAGCTGGGTCTGCAGTGCTCACGTGAGCCACCCACTGCCAGGCAGGTGTCATGAGCAAAGAGATGGAATTTAAAGCCCCATTTAGAGGACATCCTGGGAAAGTGAGTGTAGACAGAGAGCACAGAGGGTCCAGGACATAGCTCTGCGGCCTGCCAAGTTTGAGATCACCACCACCCACGGGGTCATCAGTTCTGCCTTTCTCCTCTGCATCTTGATACCACAGTGGCCTCTCGACCTCCATTCGGTCCTCGAGGTCCCCTCCTGGAGAACCCCCTTCCCACACCTGCTCACCAGCCGTCCTCCCGCAAGCCCTGGCAGGCAGGTTCCTGGCTTTGCCTTGGAACTCTCAAAGCACTTCTTTGTTCCCTCTGGCCCTGGATATAAGGAGACAATGCATGTGACCTGCTTGGGGCATCCAGCCAGGGCAGTGGCCTACGATGCCAGGTCTCTGATGCAATGGTTACAGCCGGCATTGGCCCTCCACTGGGGGCACCCAACCCTCAGCTAATCCCCTCTATGCCTGCCTTGCCCCACACCATGCATGGCACACAGTAGGGGTTTTAGAAATGCTTCCTATAGGTCTCAGTGGCTGAAGGAGCAGACCCATCTCACCAGAGGTGACCCGATCCCTGCAGCATCTTCTAACCTTCCCCATCACCACCCCCCAACACTGAAATCATTTTGTTTCTTCTGAGTCTGTGCCCAAGACAAGGTCACTGCCACCCTTCTGCTGTAAGCCTGCCTCACACCCACCCCCGTCAGTAAGGGCCAGAGGGCACACGCGGCTGCTGCTCCTACACCCAGCCACTGTCATCTTTCTCTTCTGAGACCTCAAGGGATGAGTGTTTTCTTCTCGGCAGAACTGAGAATTCTCCATTTGCATCTCCAGACAGGGAGCTGGGGTACATCCTCCACCTGGCGCCTCTTTTAACATCATCTTCTGTGGACTTCTCTGGGTGACAAGTATCTTTGTACTGTGCCCCCTCCCCAGCCCCTCCCGCTCTGCCTGGATTCTAACTCTCTTGCAGGCTTCCCTCTGCACAAAGGGATCATTGAGCGGCGGCCGTGGGACGCCGCCTTTGATCTGGGCTTCTAACAACGTGTGTATGTTTGCGTCCCAAAGCGAGGCAGCAGCCTTCATGGCTGGCTGGAGGCAGGGGGAGGGAGAGAAAGTCAGTACATGGCACACAGGGGTGCTTGGTAGAGAGCCTGGCACCATTGGAGGGTGATGGATAATCGATGCCCTCTGTATGATGCGGGACCTTTGCTCACTCAGTTTGCTAGACCAAGATTCGGGAGGTCAGCTGGTCAGCCCAGGAGCCCCATGGAGTCAGGGGTCTCTAGTTAACCCCAGGAAAGGGGCCTGGGCCAGGCGGATTGGGTGGCAGGCTGAATGGCACTTGTCCAGCGTAAATGGACAGCGGCTGCGCACCACCACCTGAGGGCCCTCAGTTACCAAACCTTATTTTTCAAGAGTAGCTGGAAATCCAGGTTTCTAAGTGTAATCTCCAAATTTTAAAATTTTGGCAACTAGTTGGAGAATGTTAAGTCATGGTGCTAGCCAGAGGAAACATGCGTTCCTGTGGGGAGCCACCCTATGCTCACCAGTTTCGACTGTTGCCTGGGTGAACTCCTCCCAGAGGAGTGGGAGCGGGTGGGAGGGGGTGACTTAGACAAGGTTCCAGACTGCTCCAAAGGGGATAGCAGACCAGGGCTTGCTGCCCACTGTGCCCCCCAAAATCTTGCTGTTCACAGATGGGTGCCTGATCCCTCCCTGCGCCAGGACGGAGTGGGCAGGGAGGAGGCAGGCATCAATCCGGCAGGACTGCTGCCTGCCCTGAAGTCCAGACAGGGAGGTGAAGTCTGAGGAACCGGGCTCAGCGGGAGGGCTGTTGTGGTTTGATCTCTCATAGGATCCCAAGGAGAAGGGATGGCAATCACCAACCCCACATTATAGATCAGGAAATGGCCACAAGGAGAACAGGGCTTCTCAAGAATGTAGCAGAGACTAGATTTGAACCCCATTGCTTGCCCTGTAAACCCTTGCTTGTGGCCACCACTATATGCTGTCCCATGGGCTACAAGATGAATTACCCAGGTTTATGCCTCCTAACTCTTGGAATTGTGCAGTATGTAATCCTTACAACCCTACATGCCAGCTCTGTGGTTGCAACAAATTTAAAAATAAATTGCAACAAATTAAGCACTCATCAAGGTGTATGAAACCCTGGGGCTTAGCACAAGAATGTGGAGGGTGGTGCTTCCCCTGAGAGCCCTCTTCACACACAGGTCTTGCTCCTGACGAAGAAACACATTCCGTCCTCTGCCCAGACTTTCTGCCTTCCATGGCTACCTTGAGAGAAGCAAAGAACGTACAAAACAGTAGCACCTCCTGGCTCCTCCATCTGCCCGCAGTTTCTCAACTGTAAAGGGGGATTGTGCCACATCCTCACAGAGTTACTGCTAGGACATGAACCAAATGATGGGACTGGGATTTGAGGCTAAATGGTTCTGACTTTCTCACCCTCCAGCAGGGTGACCCTGGCCAGCATCTACTCACCCTCACTCCCTTCATCTATAGAATTGTTTTCAGTGTTCACTGGGATTGACCACCATTAATGCTGCTCTGTGACCTACAAATTGAAACATGCTCAAGCAGGCCATGTCCCCTCCTACATACAACCTTCCATGGCTCCCACGTTCTTTCAGCAGCAGTCCAAATCCTTCAGGAATCACTGGCAGCCCAGCACAGCAGGCCTTTGCAACATAGAAGCAAAGTGGCAAGAAGTGTGAAGGAGACTGGCCATGCCTCCTGCTGCCTTCTGTCCCCTGTTGCTGTTCCTTGAGTAGAGGAGAGAGGAGGGAGGGCAGGGCCAAGGCCCCTCTATCAATTGCTCTGGGTCTTCCCAGGAGGGTGCTGGGGAAATATGGCCTGGTCACACCTATTATCCTGGGTTGGCAGGCCACAGAAAGATGGGGACACGAGGGACAGGCTGAGAATTGGCCTGGGATGCTCTCCCTGCTATCCTCACTGCTCCTCCCTAAGCCCCGTATCTTCTTCTTTGTCAGAGGATGCTGTCTAGGTCCTCTGGAACCCTTTGGGGCCCATATGTCTCTAGAGACATGTGGAGGACAGGCAACCTTTGCAAAGGCTCTCAGCCTCATTAACGCCTGAGAGGTAGGAACGGAACAGCAGTGAGAGCTCTTGAGAGAATTTTGGATCAGGGAGAGCCATCATCTCTTTTGAAACCAGGGCTCCCTGCATTCCATTCAACATTTAATGCTCAGGTAATGTTCTTGATATCTCTAGCTCCCAATGAAAATAATTCAGATTTCAACATTTTTAATTGCCAACAAAACTGCCAGGTTTTCTGTTCTTAAAAAATTGCCAGATGTTCTGGCATATGGAAAGCCAAACTTGTGACATCCACTCTTCCTCCTCATCTCAAACCCCTGGCCTCCCTGAACTCGCCCCTCTGGGCAGTCCTTTGCTGATCCCTGAGCCAGGGTCCTCTCTGTCCCAGTTTAGAAGCCACTTCCTCTCCCAGCCAGCTGGAGCCCTGGGAAAGCCTCACTGCCACCTTAAGTAGCTTAGCTGAAGGAGAAATTTCTTCATCCTCCTCCTCTTCTTGTGGCCCCCTGCAGGATTCTGGAACCAGCAATGTTTCAGATGAGGTTTTTTCCCCTAAGGTTCATGTGCCTGGAGCTTGGTCCCCTCTGTGGTGATGTTGAGAGGTGGTGAAACCTTTACGAGGCGGGGACTCGTGCAAGGTAATGAGTCATGGGGGCTTCAGAGGAGGGGATGCATGGCATGCATGTCATGCTTGTGGGGCCCCAGTTAGTTCCCATGAGAGTAAGTTGTTATAAAAAAGCAAGCCTAACCCCTGAGCACCCATTTACTTCGTGTCTTGCCACATAACTACTCTTTCCCACAGTAATGCCATCTGCCATCTTGTGACACAGCCAAGGAGGCCCCACCAGACTTCAAATGGCCCATCCAGTCTTGTACTTTCAGCTGCCAAAACCGTGAGCTGAATAAGCCTCTTTTCTTTATGAAGTACCTAGCCTCAGGCATTTTGTTATAGCAACAGAAAACCGAATAAGGTAACAGGAAAGAAGGGGGTGAGACTGAGTTTTGCAGGATGCACAGGGACACTTCCCACTTTTATGTGGCCATCCTCTCAGAGGACCAACTCCATGTCTGTACCCCCACGTTTACACTGAGCATCCCATTCACCTTGCAATGGATGCCACATGCTAAGTCTCAGGTAACTCATCTAAGAGTGTCATGAGGCAGCCAGATATTTAGTGCAGGCACCAACCAGGAGGAGATCAGGTGCCTGGGGAAGGTTGCCACGTGCACACAAATAACACAGATACAGATAAATCATGAGCTAATGTATATGAGTATCTGGCCAATAGCAGACATGCAGTAAAAGTAGCTGTTATTATCACAATTATTGTTAAGCATCAAAAAGTAATGTTTTCTTCAGCACTTTTTGGTTATAAGATCCAATGATCAAAATGAACAAAAACTAAACCAAACAGAAAGGAATCATGACCCAGGCACTGGGAGCACAGAGTACAGACAGGTTCAGACTTATAACCTAACAGTTCTGTGTTAAGAATGAAAAAGAGAACTATTATTCCCCAGCTCAGGAGAGAAAAATCCTAGGGAAGGATTCTTATTGGTCTATCTTAGATCATCTGCATATTCCTGGACCAATCACTACAGGAGTTTGATTGGTCCAACTTGAGAAATGCCCAATCTTGTGACCAGCTGGTGTTGATTGGCAGCTCCACCTCAGCCACAGTAGTGGATGAAAAGGAGCAAGTGCAACAAAGGAAGGAGTGGAAAGGGGAGTATTGTCCTATCCAAGGAAGGTAGAGCATCCTCATAACTAGCCCCTTCCAATGCACAGAACTCAAAGTCTATCAGAAAAATGTTAGCCACATGAAATGGATGGAGAATGTAAGTCTCAAGACTATGGCACAGCTTGCCAAAGATCACATGATTTATAAGTGGTGGCTCTGGGACTCAATGTCTGCCTCCATAGTTTTCCCTGCATCTGATCCCATGAGCCTGACATGCAGAAGGAAGAGAAGGACTGACCAGGTACAGGTGCTAACATTCCTCACAGCTGAGCCAGTCTTGCCACAGCCAGCACCAAACCTGGTCTTGTGAGATGTCTTCAAATGGTGAACATGACTTCTTTGTCCGGGCACAGGAAGGAGGGACCAAACAATCTGAAGAGCAAGTTAGCAACCATCCTCAGCCCTAAAACACTGGTGACACTAAGACCAGAAGTCCCAGATCAGAAGTAAAGACAGCTTGGTGAGGGAGCTAGTGAAGCAGGGAAAGAAAAATATTATCGTACATTGAGCTATGACTGCCCTCCAAGGTCAATATGCAGTGATACTCAGGAAAATGGATTTTGTATTTGCTCCCGTTGAGTAGATCTTTGAGATCTCCTTCACCCTGGGTCACAAGAACAGAGGGAAAACAGGAAGAGGGCGTTGCCATCAAGTCTTACTATCTGGACCAACAGATACCCCTGGGAGGAGCCCAGCGCCCTGGCAGGAGGAGTAATTCAGTCTCTCATAACATCTGTAAGAACTTCACTCTTCAAGGTCGTTAGAGGCCAGTATCTGTCCATCTCCCTAACCCATTCCTACTCTATGCTACTGTAGTGTCTGCAACCTCTTCTTCTAGGGATATCCAGGGATTTCCTTTTCTACCTGCTCTGTCATCAACATTTACCGATCCTGTGTCCTATCAGTGAGTGCTTGCTGAGAAGTGTGGCTGATTGGACTAGCTGATACCTGCTGGGGTGACCACAAGTGTCCTGAACTAAGGTACCTATCAGCTTTCCCTCCAGGAAATACAATGAATACCTGCTGGAAAGGCTGTTCTGTATTAGAATCCCATGGCTAACACTAGTAGCCATCATGACAGACTCTCAGGACAAGACTTTCTGAGCATCTCCAAAATTTTCTTGTGTGACCAATAAGGTGGAAGGTTTCATCCATTGTTTCTAAATCTTTCTTGAATCTGTATCCCTTCATTCTGCACTACACTTCCCAAGGGTAATTGATTAAAATAGTTAAAGCAAATGATTCATCTGTCCCCCTCGGAAGCCCATAGTCTCCACTGGCCCCGAGACCACAGGCCAATAGGTATGGGAGAGGTGAGGCCATGCCTGGACCTGGCCTAGCCTATGGGAGGACGAGCAGCTTTTGTTTTCTGCCTCTTGGAATGCTTATTTCTGGAGCATTTCCTCTCAGAACCCAGCTCTCCTGCTGAAAGTCCAAGCCAAATGCAGAAGTCACACATATGTATAAGTCACCCACTCCAACTGAGTTCACAACAGTCATCCAGCAACAATGCCAGCCATGGGAGCGTGCCATCTTGAATGTTAAGCACCAATGAGTTCCCAAAGACTGCAGCCTTAATAGACATCCCAAGGAGCAGAACTATCCCAGTGAGTCCAGTCAATCCCCAAAGTCACAAGAGTTCATAAAATAGGTGTTGTTTTAAGCCACTGAATTTTGTGGTGGTTTGTTACACAGGAATAGGTATCAGAACACCAGGTTCAAGGTCTCATCTTGGGTCAGTAGTAACAGTTTGATAACTAACTGACTTCCCAGCCTCCATAGCCACCTACTTCCCAAAGTTATTTTCCGAGCCCAGTACCGATCATGTCATTCTTCTGCTCAAAGCTCCAATGGCCTCTTGTCCATAGCATAGTCTTTATCCTATGAGAGTCATTCAGAGTCACCTGTGCAGCTTTTATAGAAAGCAGATATTTTGTTCAGAGGCTTGGAACCAAGGTATCGGATTGTGAAAAAACTCCCCAGTGTGGTGGATTAAATTATTTGTCTATAATTCTTCCTTGTCTATCTCTATCAGGATTCAGTGTGAGTAGAAAGGCTCTCTCCAAGTGTTGGACTTGGGCATGTGGCTCATTTTGCTCTACTGAATACGGGTAAAAGTGAAACAGTGGTAATTCTAAGTCAAGACCTTAAGAGGCATTGCATATTTCCACTCCTCCCTCTTGCACTCCTGCTATTTCCCACAAAAGACTTTGCTGCAGATAGATACCACCCCTTCAGCCTGAGTCACAAAATGAGGGACATACAGAACAGATCTAAACCCAATCCCCAGTCTGGACCCATGTTCCACTAATACCATTCAGGTTCATCAGAGTAACCCCTTGCAAACCTGTAGTAAGAAAAAGAAATATTTGTCGTCATATGCCCTGGGAAGGGTCACTTGTTACACAGCACCATCACAGTAAAAGCTAACTAATATATCAGGTGATTTGGAAGCATATCCTTGATAAAGAACCACTAGACCACAGGAAAACATCCCAAACACAGCCTGGTGGTAGGCTTCCTCAGACCACATGTATTAGGCCTCATCTCCCAGCTTCCTCTTCTGAACCATTCAAGGTTCTGGGTGTTAAAATAACGCAACCTGGATAAACCCTAACACAAAAAGGATGCAAAGGTGGCTATAAAATCAGACTGAGAAAATGGACAGAAAGCAGGAAAAGTCAGGCAGATGGGGCCAGAAGAGGCCACAGTTATGGTGGAGAGAGACCACCATGCAGACTTGCACACAGGGACTGGATTCTGAAGCCACTGGATGCAGGAAGGGGACCTTTTACTCTCCCTGCTGCTCTGGACAGGGAAGCACCCATGGCCCCACCATACCTTCACTACTGTGGGGAACAAGAACAGCTACCTGACTCCTAAAGAGGGCAAGGTCACATGCCAGGCCACACAAATCCCCACGAACAGCTCAAATAGCTTCACAGTCCCTACAAATAGGAATGGAGTCCATGCTTAGGAAGCTCTCAAGCTTTTTGTGGCACATAGAAAGTGCAATGTGAATGTTTCTCAATTAAATATTAAAATATAGAACTTCTAGGCCAGAAGATAAATAAAGCCCTGTGATTGCTCTTTCCCAATTTGGTAAACACAGGTCTTTTCAAGGCCAGCTCCAAAGCCATCCCTTCTGTGAGGCCTTCCCTGATCTCCAGTGGGAAGCAACATCTTGTCCTCAGCAGTCCAGGTGCATTTGGCCTTCCTGTCTTTTTCTGATGTACAGCAGAAACCAGAGTCTGCTGTGGATATGGAAGGCATGGGGTTTTCCGGGTGCCACGCAGGTGCTTGGGAGGTCCAGACAGACACCTGAACCCACAGAGCTGTGGCCAGCTGCGAACCCCAAGCTGCCTCACCACCCTCCAAATTTGGGCTGTGGGAACAACTCATTTCTACTGCTGCAAGTGGGGCCCAGTATGGGTGGCCTGACTCAGCCCCAGGCCTCCCGGTGAAAGCCACAGTGCAAAGGGCCTCCAGGTGGGAATCCCTGCTTCCCCAGGTTGGTATTTAAAGGCTCCCAGCTTTTGAGCTGAGCATATGGAGCCTTCTGAAGCCGTTGACACATAGGTGGGCTCCGAGGAAAGCACCCTGGACCCTAAGTGGGTGAGTGCTGACTCAGAGGCTCCTGAGTGTCCCCTCCACACCGGCTCCAGGCTTCACACTTTCATTAAAGTCATTTGCTGCTTGAACTCAGTTGTGTGAATAATCAACAGCCACTGATTCAGATTTGCTATGTATTGTTGAGCGAGTCTTCCCCCACACTGGGCCTCAGCCTTCCCTTTTAAAGAATGAGAGAGGATCTCTCTGAGGTCCCTTCCCTTAGCTATTTGGAGAAAACATAAGGACACTTGGCTAGATCACATGCACAGACTGACAAGGGGAGAAGGGGCAGCCATTCTGGAGTGCGGGGTCTACACAGGCCTCTCCGGGCTTTAGCCTGAGCATCTCTTTGAGCTGAGATCCCACAGGTGCCACACTTTATCTAGTCCCACTTTTCCTCTCCGGATCGTATACCACTCCCTCTACAGCAGGAACTGCTACCTGTCTCCCAGTATCCATTCTCCCTTGTTCTTTTTAGCAACCCGATGGCCATAGAGTTAGATACTTTCCAGCCTCCCTGGCAGCTAAGAGTGGCCCAGTGTGAGCAAGACAGGACCAGACACAACATGCACTTGCCCTTCATATTTTCCTACCATTTTTTTTGCAGTTTGGAACATAGACATAGTACAAAGAGCCAGCCTTAACCCAAGAGAGGACAGAGGACAAAATGGAAGCCATGTGAGTCCTGGACCCACTTCATGGAGTCAAATCACCACCCAGGCCACTTCCTAACTTGGAGATTCACATGAGAGAAAGAAGCTTCTCCTTTGTTCCCATTGCTGTGCTTGAAAACTGTTCTTACAGGAGCTCACCCTGCTCCCTAACTGGTATCCCCAGTTCTCAGACACTGCCCACCAGGCCTGCGGAGCTAATCTTGACCAAGACAGAAAAGAAAAGGGACAAACAGGGGCAGGGGAGAGATGCATTTATTGAACATCACTCTGTTCCAGGCATCTCTCTCCATTATCTGGAAAGCTTGATTTCTATCACTGGAGACAAAGACAGTCCATTATTCTCCTTGAAATGACAGGCACATTTCAGTCATGTTGAGGAAATATCTACCAGTACTTGAGTCTGAATAACATAATTTCTCTGTTAGTCTTTTCCCCCCAAATAAAACAGTTTTCAGTAAGGACAGCTTACAATGCAGTTGCACAAGTTCTTCTCTTTATGACAATTATCAGACTTCAGAATGTAGGAAAAATGCACCTACTTGCACTTGGTCACACCAAATATTAAAATGGATTTCCTCAGAGGTTGACAGAGAGACAAATTTGTAGGTTTTCCTGCTTCGAGGACATCCTAAATGGCAGTCTCCTTTTCTGACTTTTATGTTGCTACTAGAGCATCCCAGCCTGACACGAGCTGCAACACTAGCACATGTCCCCATCATTGTTCTTGTGCCATCAGTGCAAATGTCAGCCCAGTGAAAAGGACAAGTAATATCTGAGTATTATTATGAAAATAATGTCGACCTTATGATTGCTGAAAGGGTCCTGGGGATGGCCACGCATTCTCAGACCACACTTTGATAAGCACTGCCTTTCATTGGCCTGCTTTTGTCATAAGCATGCACACGTGCAAGTGCACACACACACAGAATCTCTCTCATCTGACTTTATAAAGAGTGTTTGAATATCTGAAAGGGAAGGACGTCATCTCAGAAGAAAGGGAAGTCCATTAAAACGAGGGCATTCAGTTTTATGAACAACTCATTGCATTGTCCTTATTCTTCTGATTTTGCCAAGGCTGGGGGCAGAGGCTGGCATGGAAGGCTGGTGTTTGGAAACTGCCTCCAGCCTGACACACCCCTCTTGTGCAGATGAGAGAAACTTTGCCCAAGAGGGTGAGCTCTAGCAGAGCACAGCTGGATATTGCTTTGCTGAGCTGGGCCCCCAGCTACCTCTAGACAAAGCACCCACTGCAAAGAGGACTTTGACATCCACCCTCCCCTCCAGAAGAGCTGGAGTAGAACCACCCAGCTGGAAACCTCCAGGGAGGCCTGCATGGAAGCAGGTTGAGGGTGAAGCCGGTGTAGACCACTGTCCCCTAAAGGAGAGCCTGGAGAACGGTTTCATTCATTACTCAGCCACAGTGGTGGGGCCTGCCTGGTGCAGACGCCCCTGCCTGAGTCATGTTGGAGGAGCCACACAGACTTATGGATGCACTTATGTGCACAGTGCCACATAAGGCCACACGCCCGCAATTCATATTTGCCCCCCCAGCATGCCCGCAGCCCTGTGCACACTGCCTCACCACATCCACTGCCCCCTGCAGCACACAGGAAGGCCAGAACCTGAGCACATGGGCAGCCACCCACCCCAGGCAAGTCCTTTCCCCTCTCAGGACTCAGTCTGCCAGCTCTAAGGAGGGAGAAGAGGATTGGGGAGGGGGTTCTGTCTCCAAAGTCTCTGCCAAATTTGGCTCTGTAAACCCAAATTGCCACAAGTCTACAGTGAAAGGGAAGCATTTTTAAGACCATTCAGCAGACCAGGGTGATGAGAAAGCCGCCTCCAGGTGAGAGGACATGGGAGCCATGAGGTGCAGGAGCCTGGGCTGCTCAGTCAAGGGTAAGGGGCAAATTTGGAGGCAATGAGCCTGAGGAGTGGAGCAGGGAAAGAGAATAACTTGGGGGTGTGGAATTTGCCATTTGTGAGGTGCTAAGGGCTTCTCAGAAGTATGGTGGAGATAGATTCTCCCTAGATTCTCCCTAGAAAATTGGCAATGGTCCCTAGAGTGGTACATGCCTGCTCTATCTGCACCTCCCTTCCCAGCTGTGCACTAGTGAGCATGACAGCTGGACAGAGCAGCTTCTGGGGGAGGCAGTGATGGTGAATTCTAAGCATCAACTTGACTGGCCACAGGGTGCCCAGATATTTGGCCAAATATTACTCTGGGTGTCTATGAGGGAGTTTCTGCATAAGACTAACAATTGACTCAGTAGACTGAGTCAAGTGGACAGCCCTCCCCAGTGTTGGTGGGCCTCACCCAATCAGTGAAGGTCTGAATGGAACAGTTTAAAGACAGAGGGAGACAGAACTCCCCTTGCTGGACACTTGAGCTAGAACAAGGGTCTTTTCTACCTTTGGGCTTGGACCAAAGCATCAATTTTCCTTGAGTCTCGAGCCTGCCTGCTTTCAAACTGAACCTACACCATCACCTTCCAGTTCTCAGTTTTCAGGCTGGAATTACTCGTGTACTCTCCAGGATGTCCAGATTTCAGACTGCTGATCTCAGGACTTCTTGGCTCCATGGTTGCATGAGGCAATTCCTTGTTTTGTTTATATGCATAAACCTCCTGTTCGGTTCTGCTTCTCTGGAGAATCCTGACTAACATAAAAACAATGTGACAATACCTGACAGCCACACTCTGGCAGGAGCCACTGTCACAGGAGGAGAGGGACATGCAACTGGGATTCCTCTCTGTCCTCACATTCTCTGTTGTTTTGCAGGGCCTCAGGTATGTTTTGCTCCACCCTGAGCTGCGCCTGACCTCTCCTCCTTCTCTCTGTGTCTTTGTCTCATTCTCTGTGCCAATGGGCACAGTGGGAAGCAGATGCTGGAGTGGAGTTAGGTGCATAAACAGTTGGGCTTAAGTCCTTCGAGAGGCAACTTGGCAGGAGAACCTCTGTGTATTAGTCAGCTTTTTGTCACTGTGATAAATTACCTGAAAACAACAATTTAAAGGAGGAAAAATTGGGCCGGTGAGATGGCTCAGCGGCGTAAGCGCCTGCCTTGCAAGCGCGAGGGCCCGAGTTCGACTCCCGGATCCCACATACGGAAAAGGGGCCGGTGATATCGCTCAGCAGCACGGGTGCCTGTTGGCGCGCAAGGTCCTGAGGTCAACCCCCCGGTACCCACAAAAAAAAAAAAAAAAAAGGAGGAAAAATTGATTCTGGCTCACAGTTTCAGGTTTCAGTTCATGGCTGGCTGGCTCCATTGCCTGCAGGCCTGGGGTAAGGCAGAAACATCATGGCAGAAGGGCATGGTGGAGGAAGGCTGTTCACCTCTTGACAGCTGGGATGGGGAGAGAGAGAAAGAGAGAGAAACCCTGCACCAGTGGGCTTCCTCTTACTTTTTGTCCCATTTGCTCCCTCCCATTGGATGGTGCCACCCACATTCAGTGTGGGTCTCCCCTCAATTTGTGGTCACACATGCCAATCATCTCTGGAACTGCCCACAGGCACACCCAGAAGTGAGCTTGACTAATTTCCTAGGCTTCTCAATCCAATCAAGTAGACTGTCAAAATGGAGCATCACACAGGGACAGGGTTCTGACCTGCCACAGGGTGCTGAAAGGAAAGTGGGAGAAAGCAGGACCAGTCAGGAGCCTCAGGCTGAGATGTAAACCTGACTGTCTTGGCCAACTCCAAAAACCACCTCCTAGAGGAGTTCCATATTGGCAAGATACCACATCTGGGCCTGGTCCCACATTGCTCTTTGTCACTGGCCAAGAGCTGCCTGGGATGAGTGAAACCTGGGCTTGAGGTTGGAGGCAGGTGGTAAAGGTTGGCTGCAACTGTACCTGAATGGCAAGGTTGTCCTTGAAGGGGGATTCAAGAGTGTACTTTCATAACGACTGCACTGGGCGTGTACACAAATACAATTTCTTCCTTTTTTGGTCTGACATATAGAGTCAAGTCAAATCCAATAGGACATCTCATCTACCATACTGGCAATATTGATGCTAACAGGTGGCACTCATTGTGTGCTTACAGGATGTCCAACCTACATTATTAAATGGAATCATGACATTGACCCTGTATAGGCAGGGCTGACCACTGTACTTATTATTATTGTTATCATTGTTGTTACAGTGCTGGGGATTGAACCCAGGGCCTTCACACTAAGCTACAACTCTTTTTTTAGGCCTTCTTTAAATTTTTTATTTTGAGACAGGTTCTTTATAAACTAAATTGCCCAGGCAGGGTTTAAACATGGGATTCTCCTGCCTCAGTCTTCCAGAGTTCTGGGATTACAGACATGCACTATTCTTTTCTAGATAAGGGAACTGAGGCTCAGAGAGGCTCTCTGAGTTGCCCAAGTTCTCACAGCTTGTTGGGGCCGGGACCAGGATTTCAACCTGGGTCTGTCCACTCTGGAGTCTGAGCGTTAGAATCACCACTCCAAGAAAAGAGCAAGGGCTTGTACCTTGTAGCTTCTCCTAGTCCAGGTGCTCTGGAGACAGTGAGAAGCCCTGGGGGATGAGCACCAGCTGAAATGCATCAATAAAGGAGTCTGCATCCCCCTCAGAAAGCCAGATATGGCAGGTACTCTCATCAGATCCTATATGGGTTTACACTGGAAATGTGCTGTCGTGATAGAAGGCAGAGACAAGACTCCATGAATTAACTCAACAGCAGGATGGAGTTTAAAAGTCTGTGACTAGTGAAAAGAAAAAGGCATGTGTGTGTCTCTAAAGTTGCCTCCAAGGTGGCCTCCTGGATTTGCTTGACCTTGCTCAGATGAGAACTGGCTTGGCCTCCTGGGCTCGATGATCTCTGTTTCTAGAACTAAATCAAAGTCCCAGCTTCAGAGCCTCCCTGACTCTGGCCCCTCACCTCCAGGCATGCAGAGGATTCAAGAGGATCCTTGGGAGTCTCTGTCTCTTCTTATCTTTCAAGTCACCCAGCAGAAAGGAAAGAGGCTAATGTCCCAACTCCATCTACTCTGTGTAATTTAAAAGCAATGGATGTGAAGTTATATCAAATGAGTTGAAGCCAACAATTAGAGAAGTAAATATAAAAGACTGTCCTGACCTATGTTACAGCTGAATCCAGTCTGTCCTCAGGCAGTTTCCCCAGAAACTCAGGGATGAGGAGAGAAGGGAAGGGTTCTAGCCACCTCTGGAGCTGAGGCCCAGCTGCAGGTGGCTCCTGGGAGAGTTGTGTGGGGACTTGCAGACCAAGGAGGACCCATCACTCCAGTAAATTCCTGCTGAGAGACCCTGGCCTACTTGGGATGGATGAATGTGGCTTTCTCAGATGAATGGAATCACCAGTTTATAGGGGTAAAAAGCCATATCAGACCAAGTATCAAGAAATGAGGTACTGTACCGATGTCCAGATGGGCAGTGGTTACTACCATGGGCATTGGGAGCCCATCTGCTGGATTCCAGCATTCACAACTTAGCTGAATGAATGTCCTTGGGCAAGTTCAAGTTCCTTCAAGTCCACTCTGCCTCAGCTTCTTCATCTGTAAAACACAGATGATGATAGCAGTAACCACCTCACCCTGACATGCAAGGGCTGGACAGGTTGATACACGAAGGCCCACAACAGTGTCTGCTAAATCAATACTCCAGTACTAAATACATGCTTGGTGCTGTATCCTGAGGTGGTGACATGGGAGCTTCAGGCCCTGGCGGCTTCATGTTTTCAGCTTGGGCATCTTATTTGGGGGCCATCATTCATTCTCCCCAAACCTCGGTTTCCTGATTTGAGAACCAAAACAGCTACTTCACAGCATTATCGTGAAAAAGAATGGAGCTATGGAAAGAACCATTCTCTAGGTTGTAAACAGCATTCCCAGGTTGTGCAGTGCACAGTCTGAGCAGTCATTCCCAGCAGTCTTGATGATGACCATAAAGCAATTGGCTTATTGCAGATAACATCCGCGTGCCTCCTTCTGTGTAAACATGGTTCTATCAAACCATGCGCTTTAACTAAAAAATGTATCTTTGCACCTTCCCAAGTGCAGTGGAGGTAAAAGCTGAGAAAGAATGGTGCTCTCCCCAATCCACAAGTGTCCTTGCCCTCAAGGAATAAAAATTTGGAGCAGGCAGTAGCCCCAGCCCTGCTGTGATGCAGGACTGGACTCTGGGGTGGGCTCCAAGGATGAAGCCAGAAACAGCAGGGGCATCTTCCCAAAAAGGTGCACAGGGGACACCTTGACATATATACGTCATGTGTAGGAGAGGACCCTCTGGATCCCTGGCTGCACCTGCAAAGGGGGAGAGGTCACACTATCAAAGGGTTTATCATATTTGACTCCATGTTTTTTTTTTTTTTTTTTTTTTTTTGGCAATTCTAGGGATGGAATAACCTAAGCTGCATCCCCAGCCCCACCTTTTTTACCTTTGAGACAGGGTCTCACTAAGTCACTAAGTGAGGTCAGGCTGTCTCTCCTGGTGGCTCCTCAGTGTCACCTAGGGCTGCCCTCCAACCCCAGCATAGGGTGGGGGTGAAGGCTGGGTAAGGCTTGGGGCCCGGACCCCTCACCCCCCCAATCAGTTAATCCACTTGGGCAACTCAGAGAGAATCCCAAGTGACCCTATTTTTCTATTACCCTTCATTACAACCACTTAGATCTTTTATTTTATTACAAACATTCTTTAGCCCAGTCACGGGCTGATATCCTAATTGGAGCTGCAGCTTCCACCCCCACCCAGATCAAAGCCGCCCTGTTTGTTTGTGGAGAATGGAGGATGAACCATTTTGCCGGCCTTTGAACATGAAGGCCCCTTTGTTTTCCAGCTGAAGTCATCCCTGGCACTGGGCAAGAGGAGGTCCGAGGGGGAGCCCTGGGGGGCGGGAATTCTGGAGTCTGGTCCAAGGCTTGGACCAGAGCACGAGTGAGGAGCAAATTTCCAAGCAAGGCCACTAACCTCCCTGTCTCCCTCCAGAGAGGCGTCTCAAACTGGCAGTACCAGGGTTTATTGTATTTGATCTCATGAATTTTATGTATTTATTTGGTGGTCCTAAGAATACCCTAAACTACATCCCCAGCCCCACCTTTTTTAATCTGTGAGACAGGGTCTTACTAAGTCACTAAGTCGCTAACACTTGATTCAAACCTGTGCTCCTTCTGTTTCAGCCTCCCAGACTGCTGGGATTACAGGCGTGTGCCACCACGCCCAGCGATGATTTTTTTAAGTTTAAATACTAATTCAAATATTAAGAGATTTCAAAAGGTTGAAAAAATAGATGCTTAACTATCTCTTAAAGAAATAGAACATTTCCTTTCTAATTTCTCTTTTAAAATCAGAATGCCTGTGGGGAGGATGAGAAAACCATTTTCCTGGAGGTCTCGCCTAGTCCTCTAGCATTTGAGTTTCCCACCCCATGCAGGCTTTTTTTTTTTTTTTTTTTTTTTAATTCTTGCTGTGAACTATGGTTTTCCTGGAAGTTCCTGGTTTTGTTTGTTGCGGTACTGGGGGTTGGACACAGAGCCTTCACATTGAGCTACATCCCCAGCCCTGTTTCTATTTTTTAAATTTTGAGTCAAGGTCTCACTAAGTTGCACAAGCTGGGCTCGAACTTTGCTCCTCCTTCCCTCAGCCTCCCAGAGTGCTGGGATTACAGGCGAGTTTTCACACTCCTGGGCCCACCACTAGAACCTCACCTCCACCACTGGAGATGGCAGGGGAGAGGGAAGGAAATGACTGTGCCCTTTTTATGGATGGGAAAATTGAGGCCCTATGGCATTCAAATAGCTGACCTGAGGTCACACGGAGGTTAATGATAGACTCAAGGGGCAAGAAGTACGAGACAAAAGCATGAACTCCTATTTGTCCTCTCTTGTCCTAATATAAAGGTTAACAGAGCTATTTTGGAAAAGGAAAGAACGGTTCTGCCTCTCGTGCCCTGGAGATGCTCCCTGTAAGCCCTGAGGTCTGCTCTGTGTAAGCAGCTGAGCAGACACGATCCGCTCTACACAGCAATTCTGTGGTGTGGGTTATGTTCTCTGCACTCCGCATTGGAGGAAACTAAGTCTCTGAAGGCTCAAGGATGTTCCTGAGGCTACACAGTGAGGCAAAGGCTTAGCCCCAGGTCTGCCTGGTTCAAAAGCCTAGTAAAGTAGTTCCATCCTGGGTTCATCATGAGCTGAGTGGATGTCAAAGTACTTCTCAGAACCTCAGGTGTCCCACACAAGAGGGAAACGCATTCCAGAGGACGCACCTGCCTCTCAGTGTGGACCTCCTGCCCCCGCCCCACACTTATTCATCCTGCCCTCCCTTGAAATGGCCAATTGGACCATTGGTGAGTGAACACCTGACCCAAACTGGGCCAATCAGATCCTTCTCTTTGGGAGCTGGGATTAAGGCTCAGTCATGTAAGCCACGCTGGAGTGACCAAAAGTGGACCATGGGCAAGTGCAGATGATAAAAAACCTGTAAGAAAAGGAAGATGAAGCCCGTGCACTGAGAAAACCAGATGACCCCAGAGTGCTTGGACAGAAGCCTCCCCTCCTTGTGCCAGACCTTCTTGAGGTCCAGCTCTACCTCAGGCCCTTTGAGCTTACCCTGTATCTTGCCATGAGGCACCATTTCCTGTGTGAGGTGATTTCAGAGACTGTGTGCACTTACAGCTGTATAATCCCCCATGTAAATAGAACAAGTTAGATATAGATTCTAATCCTGCTTTTGCCTTGGCTGTGTACTCTTACTGAAGTCATTTAATCTCAGTTTCTCCTATTTCTGAAATGAGAAGAGTAAATTCTCTTTGGAAAGATTCAAGATAAATGATATAACTGGGGATCTTTGCACACAGTGCCCAATACAATAGGTGCTTAATACCCGGCAGATGCTTTCATCACTGTCACCATTATTTGAAAGCTTCAGTGATAGGTAGAACTAGCAGTAATTGTAACCAATTCTTGATTACCCCACTTTGCAGACAAACCAATTTTCATCATCCACTAACTTCTTTCCATCATCAGTTTCTGCATGTTTGAGAAAGACAGGATTATTTTATTGTTGGTTAAACTGCACTTGTGAAGTGAAATCATGTAAAGCAGGCATGAATTTCACTACATGACTTTAAGTGTGTTTTTAGTAATCTCTTTTGTATTTTTCTAAGCCAAATGGAGGGTAGAGAGTGATGTCAGCAAGATGGAAGTAGTTTCAGCATGCACAGAAACATTGATTTGAACGATTATCCATGCACCAAAGTACTTTCACACGAGCTAAAGAATCCAGATGAGAGATTATAGCATTTAGGTTGAGCACAGAACAAAGAAAGCTTGATGTGGTAGCGCATACCTGTAATCCCTGCTCTCTGGGAGGCTGAGGCATGAAGATTGAAAGTTTGAGCCCAGTCAAGGAGACTAAGCAAGATTCTGTCTCAAAATTAAAAAAAAAAAAAAGACTGAGGATGGAGCTCAGTGTAGAGTGCCTCTGGGTTCCATACCCAGTACCAAAGAGGAAAAAGGAAGACAGGGAAGAGAAGGAAGAAGAGAAGGAGAAGACAGAAAGAAAAAGAAAGAGAAAAGGGAGAAAAGGAAAATGAGGAGGGGGAAGGAAGAGGCAGGAGGAGAGGAACCAGCAGCAGCAGCAGAAGGAGGAGGAGGAGGAGGAGGAGGAGGAGAAGGAGAAAAGGCACCAGCAACACATTGAAGAGGAGAAGAAGGACCATCTCACATTACCCATGTCACACCTCACCCAAACCTGAGCAGCATCACACAGATAGGGTTACCCACTGTGAGAGGGGAGGAAAGTGAAACAAGCACCTGACTTCACCAAAACCCCCCAAATCAGGCCCACCCCAGTGAATCACAGTGTTGGGCCAGCCCAGCAACCCCAGGTCAGTTTTCAAGGTCCCAGCCTCCAGGTGAAAAACACCCAGCCTCTAGGCCTTCTATAGCACCAGGCCTGCCCTAGCACCAGGCTGGCCACACATGCCTAGGCTAGAGATTGGCCCCTGTAGACCCAGGCTCCAGGCTCCCCACTACTGCCAGGCCCACACCTGTGGCCCAAACTCCAGGCTGGCCCATGCCAGTTGAGGCCCTACAGCTTCAGGCTCCAGGCACACCCCAGCACCAGGTTCTAAACTAATCCAGGTGTTAGACCGCCTCACAGACACAAGCACCACCAGGCCAGCTCCTGCAGACCAGACTCCAGCCTTTCTCCAGCATTAGGCCTACCCCTATGGATTCAGGCTCCACGCCCACCCCTAAAGCAAAGCCTGCCTTTGTGACCCAAAGTCAAGGCTAACTCCAGTGCCAAACCACCTCCTGTGGCCCCAGGCTCCAGTGGATTCAGGGTCCAGACATGCATTAGTAGATTTCCGTACCAGGCTGACCTTTAATGGACCTAGGTTCCAGGCCCAGCTTTATGATCCAAGTGTTAGGGTCCATCCCAGTGGACCCTGACACCAGGCTAGCTCCTGTAGACTTGGGACCAGGCCCATCCTTGTAGACTTAGGCACCAGGCTAATCCCAGTACCAGGTATAGCAATCCCTTCCTGGTCCTCATCGCGGTGCAGGAAGTATATATGTGTAATCCCATGGAAAAGTTATTGGAATTCCAGCGAGTTAATTCCAATCTAGCACTTCCAGTGCAATCCACAGTGAGAATAAAGACCCTAGGCATATTTATAGTTGTGGGGAGCCAAGGGGTCCTAAGTCCAGCCAAGATGGTGGTTACTGGAACAAAGGCCTCGACCCAGAGCTGAACCCGGGTTTTATTAATTCTCAAGGAGGGGAATGGCTCAGGGATGAGTAACTGTGGGAATGGCAGGAAGTCTGTGAGCTGGGCTAGGTAGGTGGCCTGAAATCACCTTTGCAATATGCAGAGGGAAGGATATGCAGAACGTGTAATCTGCATATCACAATTCAAGATAGTATCTATGGGCCGGTGAGACGGCTCAGCGGCTTAAGCGCCTGCCTTGCAAGCGCGAAGGCCCGAGTTCGACTCCCGGATCCCACATACGAAAAAGGGGCTGGTGATATCGCTCAGCGGCACGGGTGCCTGTTGGCGCGCGAGGTCCTGAGGTCGTCCCCCCGGTACCCACAAAAAAAAAAAAAAAAAAAAAGATAGTATCTAATGTTTTGGGGTCGGCGCTTCAGCTCTGATGTGTAATCTTCTATGCCCTGGGAAGTCATAGCCTCTTTCTTGAGGCTCGGTCCCAGGTAACAGCGTGGATCACAGCTCTCCATCCTGCCAGGCTCAACCATATGCTTTGGGAGCTATGGTGGCGGGGAAACAATGATCTGTCGCCTTGCTTCAAAGACCACATCAGCACCTTGGCTGGACCGATTTGCATTGCTTAAAGCCAATGGAAGGGATAAGGAAAAGTCCTAGCCAGCTCTGTACATATCAGTACATGGAAATAGGGCCAGGTTTAGCCAAAATGGAGATAATTGCTCTTCTTTCAAGGAGAGTCATCCAGGTGGTCCTCCACACCAGGTTGGCCCCATATGGGCTCTAGCCCAAGGCCTACCCCAGTGCCAGCCTAGCCCCACAGCACAAGCCTCAGGTCCACTCCCACAGACCTATTCACCAGCCTCCTCCAGGGGACCCTGGCACCAGACCTGCCCCCACAGATCCAGCCTCTAGGCCTGCCCTGACCCAGGAACCAGGCCAGACAGCCTGAGGATTCCAGAAGCAAACATGCCTATGGATCCCGCCCATGCCTGTGGATGTCCAGAATGTCCAGACAAACTGATCGGTGAAGGGTTTTCTCTGCTATAACCAATCCATAAAGACTAAAAGAAGTAACTATTTCTTCAAATGTGTAAACACCAGTGCAAGGCTACAAGGATCACAAATAGTCAGGAAAATACTACATCATCAAAGAACACAAATATCACACCAGTAACCAACTTTAATGGAATGGAGACTTACAAACTTTCTGATGAATTCAAAATAATTGTCTTAAGGAAGCTCAGTGAGCTATGGGCTATGGGAGAATACAGATAGATAACCAAATGATATAAGGAAAACATTACATAAAAAAACCTAGGAGTTCAACAAAGAGATGGTGACTGTAATAAAGAACCAGAAAAATTCTGGAGCTGAAGAACAAATGACTGAAGTGAAAAATTCTATAGAAGACTATAAGGGCAGACTAAATCAAACAAAAGAATTGATGAACTCAAAGACATGTCACTTGAAATTGCCCAGTCAGAGAAGTAGAAAGAAAAGAGAATTTTTTTAAAGTGGAGAAAGTATGCAGGAAAGTATGTATAGGACATGATTAAGCAAACTAATGCTTATATCATAGGATCTCTAGAAGGAACAAAGTGAAAAAGATAGCTTATTTTTTAAAATACAGAAAATTCCCCCAAATCAAGACAGGGACCATGAACATGCAGATCTAAGAACCCAAAGAACCCTAACTATATTAAATATAAGGAGATCTTCATCAAGACATAACAATTAAATTCTTAAAAGTTAGGCAATGAGAAAATTTTGAAAGTAACAAGAGGAAAGTGATACATTATATACAAGGGAACCTCTATTTGACTATCAGCAGAAAACTTTTAGGTCAGGAGAGAGTGGGATAATATATTAAATTGCTGAAAGGGGAAAATGGCAGCAAAGAATACTATAAAAGTGAAGCTATTCTTCAGAGCTAAGAAGTGAAAAACTTTTCTAGACAAACAAAAGCTAAGGGAACTCATCACCATTAGACCTACCTTGCAAGAAAAGTCACAGGGAGTTCTTCAAGTTTAAATTAAAGGCTGCTAAATAACCACATAAAAACACAAATATAAAACTCACTGTAAAGGTAAGAATGTAATAAAAATCAGAATAACATTGTAATTGTGATGTGTAAATCACTTTTAACTTTAGTATAAAAGTTAAAAGAAAAAATGTGTTTGTAGTTATAATCATTTGTTAATAGGTACACTATGTAAAGATATATAGTGACATTAAAAACAAAAAATGTGGATACAGGAGAAGACAAAATATAGTTTTCAATGCAGTTGAAGTTAAATCATTATCAACTTTAGGATGTTATAACTGAAGGATACTTTATGTAAGCCTCATAATAACTACAAAGAAAAAACTGTAGTAGATCCTGAAAGATAAAGAGAAAAGAGTAAAGCATACCACCAAGAAAAATCTCAAATCATAGGTGAAGAAAGGAGGAGAGGAAGAAAATAGCAAAGCAACTACAAAACAGAAAGAAAGCATTTAACCAAAAGGCAGTATTAAGTCTTTGCCTATCAACAGTTATATTAAGTGTAAATAGATTAAATTATTCAATCAAAAAGCCTATAGTGGCTGAATGGATTAAAAAATAAGATCCAACTATATGCTGCCTATAAGAGACTTGCCTTAGCTTTAAGGACTCATATAGGCTGAAAGTAAAGGAATGAAAAAAGATATTCCTTGCAAATGATAACTGAAAGAGGGCAGGGTAGCCATTCCTGTACCAGAAAAAATAGTCTTTAAATCAAAAGCCATCACAAGTGACCAAGACAATCATTATTTAATGATAAATGGATCAATTCAGAAAAAAGGATGTAACAGTCATAAAAATGTGTACACCCAACTTTAAAGTACCTAAATATATAAAGCAACTATTAACCACCCTAAAGGGAGAAATAAATATGGCAATAGTAGGGGACTTCAACAGTGGATAGACCATTCAGAAAGAAAATCAATAAGGAAACCATAGACTTTAATAACACTATAGACCAAGAGGACCTGACAAATATATACGGAATATTTCATGCAACAGTTGCAGAATACACATTCTTTCAATCATGCACAGAACATTCTCCAGGATAGATCATGTTAGTCCACAAAACAAGCTTTCACAAATTTTAAAATATCAAAATCATATCAAGTATCTTTTCATACCACAATGCTATGAAGTTAGAAATCAATAACAGGAGAAAATTTGGAAAATTCACAAATTGGAAATTAACCAATACACTCTTAGCCAATGGGTAAAAGAAGAAAGACAATTAAAAATGGAAACACTCCACACCAAAATTTATGAGATTCAGTACAAGGCATTTTAAGAGGGAAGCTTATAGTGATAAATATTCACGTGAAGAAAAAAGAAAGATATCAAATAAACAACATAACTTTATACCTCAAGAAACTAGAAAAAGAACATGCTAAGCCCAAAGTCAGCAAAGGAAGGAAAGAAGAAATCAGGGTAGAAATAAATGAAATAGAACACAAAAAGAATAGAAAAAATAAATGAAAAATTAAAAATACCATATGATCTACAATCTCACTTCTGGGTATATTACATATTTAAAGAAAAATGATATCAGTATCTTAAAGAGATAATTGCACTCCCATGTTCACTGCAGCATTATCACCGTAGCCAAAATATAGAATCAACCTAAATGTGCATCAACAGAGGAATGGATATTGTATGCATGTGTGAGTGTGTGTGCGTGTGCATGCGTGTGAGACACAGATGAAATATTATTCAGACTTAAAGAAGAAGAAAATATAGTTATTTGCGATAACATGGATGAACCTGAAAGATCTTATGACAAGTGAAATAAGCCAGGCACAGAAAGACAAGTGCCACCAGATGTAACTTATATGTGAAACCTAAAAATAGTATAACTCATACTACATGGTTTCTCTTGTATTAGAAATCCAAAACATAATTAAATAGCAAAATAAAAGACAGGTAATAGGAAGTAGAAAGGTAGATTTTGTTCAACTGGGAAGGGGATCAAGAAAGGGAAGAATGGGGGAAGGGGAAGAAAAACAGAATTAAGATGTGTTATGTACATGAACCACCTCCCCACAAGGAATACAATCATCATGTAATGCAAACACTAATAAAGTACTAAATAAGTACTAATAAATAAGTACTAATAAAAAATAAAAGCTGAAAAAGATAAAAATACCATAACTCATAGAATCAGAGGGTAGAATGGTGGTCTCCAGGGCTGGGGGAATGAGAGAAATTGGAAAATTGTCAAAGAGTAGAAAATTTCAGTTAAGCAGAATGAATAAGTTCTGCAGATCTAATGTGCAACACAGTGACCATAGTTAATGAAACCTCAGTGTGTACTTGAAATTTGTAAGAACAGTAGATTTTAAATTCCTGCCACCCACCCACCTCCACACACAAACACACATGCAAACACACACACCCCCAATGGTGTGTGAAGAGATGGATATGTCAATTAGTTTGACTGTGGTCCTCATTTCATGATGCATATGTACAGCAAAACATTACATTGCACACCATAAATATATATAATTTTGTGAGTGTTATCTCAGTAAAGTTGGAAAAGCCATTTTAAATAAATAAAACCAAATTAAACACAACTCCAAACACTGTCCCAGCAGCCTGGATGGAAGTTTGTTCCTGGTCACTCTTAATGGTCCCCATCCCATGTCAAAACTCTCAACAACCCTACCACATCCCACAGCTTGGTACAAGGTCTTTGCTAAGGCCTAGAACCTCAATCAAGCCACTCTAGGCATAGCCATTTTCTTTGGAGGGACCACAACACCCCTACTCCCCAGGTACTGTCCTCTTACTTTAAAGATCATTTGCCCTTTTACAATTTCAGAAACTTTAATTTTTTTCTCATCGACTCCTCTCCCTCAACCAGCCCCTCCCTGACTCAGTCATTCTCCTTCCTCTCCTTTCTTCTGGGATAATCTAACATAGTCATTCCCCAAGTTTGGCCCTGGGCTAGCAGCATCTGCATCCCCTGGGCATTTGTTAGTAATGAAACTATTGCCCCATCCTAAGTCCTACTGCCTCAGATACTCTGGGGGTGGAGCTCAGTGCAATCAGTGCCTCAGCAAACCTTCTTAGTGATTTTGGTGCATGCTCAAGTTTGAGAACCATCAGTGCAGTACAGTCCTCACAGCATATTTATACTTTTAAAACCAAAAGCCACAAAGGGAATGTGGCTGTTAATCCTGATTTTTCAACTTCATTGCACTAAGGAATGACTAGCAGATTAATAAAGCACTGTTTTTGGTGTGCCTGGGTGGGTCTTGGAGGTGTGGCCTCGGGTACTATATATGGTCCTTGGCACTGATTTCTTGTTCTGTTTCCTGGTCACCATGAACTAAACAGCTTTTCTCCCAATGTTCTTCTTCCATGAGGTTTCTGCCTTGGAACCTGACAACCACGGACTGAATCTCCTGAAACCATGAGCTAAATTAAACCTCTCTTCCTTTAAACTGTGGGTGTCAGGTACTGTGTCTTAGTGATGGGAAAGCTAATGAATACAGTGGACTTGTCTTGAAATGACTTCAGATTCTAGTTTACACTATTAGCATCTTCTTACATGTTGAACCAAGTACAAACACCAGAGCTGTGGGTTAGGGAGGGACAAAGGATGTGGCTAACATGTATGGCAGTGTGGATTGTACAATGCACAACTCTGGGAAATGTCGTCCACATCAACTACTGTGTGAATGGTACAACATGGTAGGTAGGTGGGAACATCGAGAAACAAAGGGGCATAAGAGGGGATCTTGTGGTCCTTTTGAGTAAGTTTGGGAGATTGAGTCTCCAGTAAAGGCATTTAGGAAGCTTGAAAGAAAAACTGTGCAAAACCTCATGTCAGTCCCAGGGGGTGCTGTACAAGTGGACAATACACATTACAACCAAAACAATGCATTATCCAGGGGGGTCTCAAACTCAAATGCCTGCAGAAGCCAGCTGGCATGTGAAGAGGAAGGAGACAAGAGAACACAGCCTATGCAATGATGCAAGCACCACCCAGCCCCTACCATGCTTGCCACATACTATGCTGAGCTCAGCCTTGTCAGAACTTCCTTTTCAAAAAACATAAATCCAGACATTTACTTAGAATATTTTTATTTTAAATAGATTATGATTTTTAAGAACACTTTGTATTGTATTCAGAATATAAAAATTTGGGCCGATGAGATGGCTCAATGGCACAAGCAACTGCCTTGCAAGCACGAAGTCCTGAGTTCGACTCCCGGTACCCACATGAAAAGGAAAAAAGGGCCGGTGATATCGCTCAGTGGCACAAGCACCTGCTGGCAAGCGCAAGGTCCTGAGTTTGACTCCCGGTACCCACATTAAAAAAAAATTACTCCCCAAACTCCACTGAAACAAAATAAGCAAGGGTTGGACATTTCACCAAGGAAGACATACAGATGAAAAAAAGTGCATGAAAAGATGATCAACATCATTACTCATTAGGGAAATGCAAACTAAAACCTCAAGATTACACTATACATCTACCAGCATGGCTCAATTGAAATAAAACTGATAATACCGAGTGCTAATGAGTAGGTGAAGCAACTAGAACTCCCTTACATTAGTGGGGGAATGCAAAATGGTATCACCCTTTGGAAACCATTTGGCAGTTTCTTATGAAGTAAAACATATCTTACTATATAACCCCCAAAAATCCCACCCCTGGGTATTTGCCAAAGAGAAGTAAAAATTTATGTTCCCATGAAACCTATATGTGAATTTTATAATGGCATTATTTGTGATCACTAAAACCAAGAAATAATCTATAAGTCCATATATTAGTTAGCTTCCTTGTTGTGAGACACAATGTCCTCCACAATTTAAGGGAGGAGAGGTTTAGTTTACTCATGATTTCAGTCTATGGTCAGCTGGCTCCAAGGTAGAGATGTGACAGAAGAGCATGGAGGAGCAAAGCCATTTAGTTCATAGTGGCTGGCAAGCCAAGCAGAGGAACAGCACCAGAGAAGAACAGGCGAGGGACCCTATATAGTTCCAAAGGCCACACCCCTGTGGCCCACACGGACACACTCAGCACTATGTCCGGCTAACCGACTAGGAGTTTCTTAATCCAATGAAGCTGATGAATCAAGATTAATGGTCACAGTCCCTCAATTGGGGAATGGATAAGCAAGTTGTAGTACAGTAGATCGAACTGTGGAATACAAATTAACAACAACAAAAAAGGAACAAACATGCCTATATATTCAATAAAATTGCTGAAATGTGCATTCTGCTAAGGTAAAGAATTCCGATTCAAGACTCCACAATGCAGGATTCCATTTCTATGACACTCTGAAAATGGCAAAACTATAGGGATGGAAAATGAATCTGTGGTTACCAGGAATTGGAGATGGAGGCAGATGGGCACTGTGACTAAGTGAGAGAAAGGATCTATCAGTGGATTACAGTGGTGACCTGTCAAAATTCAGGACTGGTCATTAAGAATGGTGAAATTTACTGTATATAAATTATACAATAAAATTAGACTTTAATAAAAATAAAAAATAAAATAAAAATCATGCTGTGGGCCAAACAAAATGGCATTGCAAATGCATTCTATCTGTGGTCTGGCCTGCTCTGGATATTATGGAGAATAAAAGAGGAAGACGATGTCTTAGTCTGTTTTCTGTTGTATAACAAAACCCGAGACCAGGTAACTTATAAATGATAGGAGTTTACTTGACTCACAGTTCTGGAGGCTGGGAAGCCCAAAGGCATGGCACTGGCATGTGGTAAGAGCCTTCCTGCTGCACCATAACATGGCAGAGGGTAGTCTAGGGAGACAGAGTGAGTGTGCTGGCCTGAGTCTCTCCTCCTCTTCTTATAAAGCTACTGATACCTCCTGGGGCCCCCACCCCCACGACCTCATCTAGTCCTGATTACCTCCCAGAGGTACCACCTCCAAATCCCATCAACATGGAATTTGGGTACAAGGCTTCCAACACAGAAATATGGGGGAGATGAATTAAAACCATAGCAGATGAGACACCATCACCCATGCCCTCAACAAGTGATGCAGCAAAGAGGCAAGATTTAAACCATGTTCCAGTGACAGCCATTCTCTGTTTTCTACTTGTAACATGGGGTAACATGTAAAATATCACCTGAAGCAAATGGACTTCTTTACCGAACATTTTTTTAAATGAAAGTGTTCTGGAAATAGAAGTGAACTTAAGTATAAAGCCCCCAATATGAGCTCACTTCTGCTTCTACCCTCCGTGTGACCTTGGGTGGGCCTTCTGGGGTCTATCGGGCAGCTCACAGGGGAGGGAAGCCCCCCACTTCTGGAGAATCTGGCAAGGGGGAGGCTCTGTAGGGAAATGAGCCAGTCTAGGGACAGAGGTGCTATGGACACAGCAATAACACATTTCACAAAGGCACCTTCATGCTCCTTGTGCCTCTGTGTGCCTAAAATGCCCTGACCTCCTGGCTCCCTTCTCCCTGAGACTCCACAGAGCTTGTCAGCCCCCATGTCAGAGGACACCCTGGCCTGCCCCTGAGGCACCCAGACAAGGAAGAGCCCCAGGCCTGGAGGATTCTGGGTAGATAGGTGCAGTACAGCCAAAAGAAGGAGGTCCTGGCAACTTGAGCCTATTTCCTCACTAAAAAATAGGGATAAACAACATCAGCATCACAGAGCTCTTTGATGCTTACAAGACTCTCATCTGGCGGGCACATGCCTGGTGCACAGAGATGGTGGCTTTCTTGTTAAGACTCCCCCACTCTCAGCAGCCATTGGTCCAGGAAACAAGTCACTCCATCCCCGGCAATGTGCTCCTTGTTTCCCAAGCAGATTGGCCATGCCCAGAGTTGGAAGCAGGGCTTGCACTGGCCATAGCTGTGCAACCACAGAGAATCACACAGAGGTGAGGGAGGGGAGGGGAGCCGGGCCGGCCTCCCCTAGGAACACAAAGACCAAACACCAAGCACAGGGAAAGGGTGAGTGGACCCACAAAGCTGAACAGAAGAGCCAGGAGGAGGGAGAAGCAGTTATCAAGGCCCTGAAGGACAAGCCAGGAGCAGGACATTGGTGTGGCAGAGAGTACAGGACACAGACTAGGAGTCGGTCATAAACCGCATGTTATCATGTGTCCTTGTTCACATCCACTGAGTCCTGTGTCACCTCCTTGGGGGATGGCACTTGTCATCATGATGTGGTTTGATTGTGGTTTCTCCCCTAATCTCACACAGAAGTTTAATCCCCAAGATCTTATTTTAATGGATTTGGAGGGTGGAAATTTAATTCCACTATAATTTTTTAAGGCGGGGCCTTCAAGAAGTGATTAGAGTAGGTTAGGTAATAAGGGTGGCCTCATGATTGAAGGATGGCTTTATAAGGAGAGGGAGGGTGGTCACACAGACAGAGAAAGACTATAAACACATGCTCCTGACATGATGTGACACAGCCAAAGGGGACCCTTGCCAGAACCTGTGCAATGCTGTTTGGTCTACAAAAGTGTACACTAAGTAAACCTGTTTTCTTTATAAAGTAGCCTGCCTCAGGTATTCTATTATAGTAATGAAAAGCTGACAAATGAATGCCATTTTTCAAATGCAGAAGCTGAGGCCCCACAGTTCCTACACAGACACCTAACAAATGACTGATTGACACTCAAACCCTGAGTTTCCAGAGTCACCTGGGTTAAGGTACTATTAATCATTAAGGGAGCTTAAGAAAGTCCTGCTTCTCTCTGGGCCTCAGTTTCCCCATCTTGATACCTGGAAGGTATCTTTGGTCATAAAGCCCCAAATCCCAGAACTTCATCATAGCTTAGCACCAGCCACTTTGGGACTGGCTATTCCTGCAGGGAACCCCTCAGCTATGCTTTGACACTGACCCCCAGGCCACCCTGCCCTGAGCAAACAGAAGCCTGGACCCCTTTCCTGGGGAGGTACCCCAGATCGGATCACTCTGCTCTCTGGAAGAATGACCCCATCCTCCTTGCTCATCACTGACCTTCCCCTCAGCCCCTGCAAACAATACCCTGGGGCCGGACTGGACCCCCTGCTTCCTGCTCAGCCCTCCGCCACCTCCCCTACCCCATGTACATGCATACTCACTACCCCAGCCCTTCTGAATCAGGCATCTGCTACCCTTCTGGAATCTGTGACAGCCAGGGCAGGGGCAGGCAGGCCTCCAACCCCAGAGGCCCAAGGACCCTGAATGCCCTCTGGCCCCTGGAGTCTGCCCAAGTTGCTTGGGAAACCATTTCAGGTCATTTGAGACCATGCAGCCTTAACTCTGTTGAGAGCTAAACAACTAGAAGAAACAAACCCCTGTCTGTCAAAGCCCATCAGGGGCGTTGTCCTGGAGGCCAGGAGCCACCGCACACTTCTCAAGGGGCTGCTCCCTGGGCTCCTTTTTCATTCAGCTCCACAAATATTTATCCAGGGAGCTGCTACTGGGCTGGTGTTGGTGTCCAGGGAGGTTGAGGGGGTGGGGAAGAGAGAAGGGAGCCCTGAGAGGAAGCGGATTTAGTCCCTGCCTGAGGCACTTTGCTTTCTCAGAGCAAAGGTGTCGGACATGTGCACTGTGAATGGCTTTTCCACATAGCACCAACTGTGCCCTTCATTTCAAAGTGGTTGTAAGACCCAAGATGGAAAGGAAAGCCCCAAAATGCTAGCATTTTTTTTTTTATGGGAAGGAGACATTCTCATCGTCCCTTCCTGGGCTTTCCAAGTTAGTGCCATGAGCGACAATTACTTTTGAAATTGGAGAGCAGTGGTGCAGTGGTGGCGAACCTAAGCCACGCTTGCCACAGCAGTGCTGTTTGCTATCATCGAAAGCTCTAAAATGTTTGCCATCACTGGTTTATCAGCTTATGATTTTTTAAATCTGGAGATGATTTATTGGAGGTGTTTATAAGAGTTATTCTGCTCATTGTAAAAATTCAGACAATAGATAAAAATAGTGAAGAAAGCAAAAAGTCACCCTTAAGCATTGATCAGGCAGGAAAAGTCTTGCCTTTCTTTTTCTGACCTGCAATGATGTAAAATTGAAAGAAGCTTTGAGTGGCTGGGGTTTCACTGGGGTAGAGGCTTTGGGATGGAGGCTCTGGTTTGCCCCAGTGGGAGCTCTGAGTAAAGGCTGCTCTTACCACCCTATGCTCCCCAAAACCCCATTTCAGGGGAGACTGAGATCACCCATCAACAGAGGAGTTTAGCAAATGTCACAACACCATCTCAGGTGTGACAGCCAAATCTCCAAATTTAGCTTATCGATATGATATGACCAATATTTTTTAAAAGTGTGTTTTAGGCCAAGCAAGAACATTTAAAAAGGAAATCAGCAACTATTCATTATCACCAGGATTTCATAAGAGAATGAACATTTGAACACCAAAAATAGGAAAGTCTGCCTCTCAGAATAAAAGCTTTATAAAAGCCTTGGTATCCTGCCCTCGTGTGCCTTATTTTTCTGTGGGGGATGAAGGCCATGGTTAGAGCCAGCTGGGAGAAATCGGTTCTTTCCTCTGCCTGAGCCTCAGTTGCCTGCAGGGAGTGAGGGGAAGAAGGTAAAGGGCAAGGCTAACCTTACTTGGGAGGGTCTCTGTGGTGGTCTGGTGTATGGAAGGGTGGGGAGAACACATCCAGAGGTAGAATCATTTTCTGGATGGTCTTTCTGAGCAAAAAAGTTATATATTTTCAGTCAATGGGTTTAATTCACAAAAGGGGTCCATCTAGGAGCCTCATATAGGGATGAAGTCTTTGGCCTTGCCCTTCCTTGCCAGTCACCCCATGAGTTCCCCCGAGATGTCCTCAAAAGCTACCGGCAGAGGCCTACCCTCCTGGAGCTTGGTGCTTGGAACTCATTAGAAGCCAAGAGGGCCCTGGCACCTGCTTTCCCTCCAGCACCTCCAGCTACTCCCTGAGGTTGCAGAACCCTTCCCCACCTTCTATGTGTAGCTGCACAAATTAAAAGGAGGCAGCGGGTGGTGGAAGACAGGGCAGAGAGGGATTTGGATGGACTCATTCAACCATCCCTCACTCTACAGAGGGGGAAACTGAGGCCAGAGAAGGGAAGCCATCCATGTCAACGCATTTATGGCTGGGCTGAAACAATAATAATCCTGTTAAAAATAACAATAAACACTTATTGAATTCCAGTGTTCTATTTTTTCCTTCCCTCCAGGATTTCTGCAGGAGCGTTGGATCCTGGGGCTGATGGATTTTCAGACACTGGCTGGGCATGGGGAGAAAAGCACTCTGGGTGCCCCGGGGTTGTATACATGGGCACTTTCATGTACATCTGCAGCCTGCCCCGTGCATAGCCTGAGTGTCTCCCAGTGTGGACATTTTTTTTTTTTTTTTTTTTTTTTGTGGGTACCGGGGGGTCGACCTCAGGACCTCGCGCGCCAGCAGGCGCCCGTGCCGCTGAGCGATATCACCGGCCCCTTTTTCGTATGTGGGATCCGGGAGTCGAACTCGGGCCCTCGCGCTTGCAAGGCAGGCGCTTAAGCCGCTGAGCCATCTCACCGGCCAATGTGGACATTTTTAAGCAGTTAGATGTTCTATTCTTTCCAGCCCCTCAACCCCACCCCCACCCCTCCCAGCAAATGGATAACAGGAAACAGCCAAAGCTTCTCAACTTTTCTTTAATCTTCTCCTCTCTAGCAAACTGAAAAATCAAACGATAATTGTCTGGGTGATCTCATTATTGTCAACAAAATCCAAGCCTTGAAGTCCGAATCCGCTGAAACACGGACACATTAAACACGAAAGGAAACTGGGATTGCGTGTCATTCAATAAATAAATAAGGCCAGTGGGAGCTCAGCGCAGGCCTGGCACGCAGAGTGGCCAGGCAGTTGGAAGTGTTAGGATGGCGAGATGACCCCAGGGACCCTGGAACCCTGGCATCCGGGAAAGATGAGATCTGGGAGGTCCGCATCCCATCCTTCCTGTTTGCATGAGTCAAGCTCGGCAGGAAACAGGTAGCATATTCCCAGGGTGACTGAAGAGAGTTGAATGTCTGGGCTACTTACAGGGGAGAGGAGCCAGAGAGAGGAGAGGGCGCCCTAGGACTGGCACCAGTAGGAAGCCCTTATCACCACTACATCTGAAGGAAACAAGGCAGGACCGAGCAGGTACCAGAACCCAGAGAAGGTGGCCTTTGGAGAGGGTCCCCTGATAGGAGCTGTGGCTTTTGGGGGAGGACCAGATGACAGACAGCCTGACTGCTCTTTCCTACCACCTTCTATTCCTGGTGGTGCCTCTATGGGCTAAATCCAAGCAAAAGCCAGAGGGTGAGGGAGTCAAGATGAAGCAGAAGCAGGGATCAAGCTACCCAGAAAATGGAGCAAGGCCTGGAGAGGCAAACGGAACAGCCAGCATCCCATGGGACAGTGGGTGTCCCCCACATTCCTGCAGCATACCACCCTTGGTTGGACTATCCAAGGATGAGAAGCTTGTCCTCATGACTACATGCCATCAGCCCACTCAAGTTTGATAGTTCCAAAGCTTTCCTGGCACAACCACAGTCCAGGTTTGGGGAGCAGGTCACCTCAGCACTAAGGAGCAGGCCCCACTTGAAGGTCAGGACAGTGAAACTGGGGAGGCCCAGGATGGAGCTAGTGGGCAGGCCAGCTGCATTGGTTGGGGTGAGGGATAAACACAAGCAAAGGGTATCCCTTTCTTTGTTCACCTCTTTATGCCTCTTGGTCTTGATTTTTTCTGCCGCCTTATCATAATCCTAGTAAATGTCATGACAACGTATTCGCCTGTCTCCTTTATGAAAATGGGATACTTGGGGAGACAGAAGTGAAGCGGGTGTCACTCCTCCTACTCCCTCCCTTCTGTCCCAGGCTTGCAGGGATAGACCAGGCTGGCCTGGACAGGGGCAGCACCCCTACCAGCACAGGGCTGGTGGAAGCTGCTTGTTGACGTTCCAGGGGGCGGGGTGGAAAGGGACAGAGCATCACAGACCTGAGTTGTCATCTGCATTGGCTGCTTTCTGGCTGTGTGACCCTGAACAAACCCTCCCTCAATCTGGGTCTGTTTCCCACCACTCAAGGAAAAGGGATTCTGATTCTCATCTTGGCCAGCTGAAGATCCCAGCAAAAGGAAGAGGCCCCTCTCTCCTTTCTTCCATCCTAACTCTCCTCTATCCGTAAGTGTAAGTGACTGCTCCTACCTTGAAAAGTTAAATCTTACTTATTTGTGAGAAATTCCCATGAGCACCCTGGGTTTTTGTAAATAACATCTCACATATTGTCACATTTTGTATTTTGCAAATAACTCCCTGTTTTTGCATATTCAGCCATAAATAACATAGCCTTGAAGGGACAAAGGAGGGCCCAGTCCCTCCTCCAGCCAGGGACTGTCCTGTCCCACCCCTGTGTTGTCTCTGCATGACTTTGGCAGGTTAGCTCTCCTCCCTGAGTCTGTTTCCTCATCTGTAAAACTGGGATGTTGACAGTAACTATGTGAGTGACGAACCTAAAGCTTTGAGCCAATGCCTGCTGCACAGTAAGGAATCCACAGGCAAGAAGGGCTGTCGTTGCCCTTCTTTCTGTCCACAAAGAAGCTCCAGCCTCGTGTCCTACCCTCCTTAGAGACTTGGTGCTGTTGGATTTCCCCTGCAAAGCCAGCTGGTTCTGACAAGTGCCTGTCAGGTCACTGAGGGGCCCCAGCTCTTTATTCCCGGTCTTCCCTCCCCTCAGGCTCCAGAAAATGAGAAAAAAAAAAAAAAGCAGGCCAGTGGAAACCAGGCTGAAAAGCGTGTGAAACGCAAAGGACTGCATGCTTCTAAGGAATTAAAAAACATGTTGATCTTTTCATCTACAGACGCCTCGTCACCTTGAATAGGTCCTAAACTCTTTGAAGGTAGAAAATAAAATCAGGAAACTAATGTTTACTGAACACTGGGGTAGGTATTACAAGGGCTCCCCAATATCTGCTGCCATTCTTCTTTCTGAACATACAGAGAACTATGCATTCCAGCACACTTGATGTGAGATGGAGCCATGGGGCTGGTTTGGACCAGTTAATTGAGAACAGAAATGTTCTGGACAATTCTTTAGTTGATATCCTTCTCTGCCACAGAGAACGTGGAGGCTTTGTGTTGAAATGGTGGAGCCAGGCTTTGATCCTCTGGACCACTGTCATGCAGGGAGGAAAGCTACCCTTGGGAATGCACTGGATATGAAGCAAACCTGGAGCAAGAAATAAATTATTGTTGTTTAAACCTCTGAGTTATGAGGGATGTTTGTTACTCCAGCATAGCCTTGTCTGAGCTGACTGGTACAAGCACTATCATGAGGAAGAACTTGTATATGTATTATTATCTCATTTGGTCCTCACCATAACTCGAGAAGCAGGTGTTACTATAATTTCTATGTTCCAGAGGAGAAAGCTGAAACAGACACGTTATGTCATTGGCCCCAAATCAGTAAAAGTAGGCCCAGGGGTGAAGCCAGATTTATTTGCTACCTGAGCTCTATGTCGTCTTGATAGTTAGATTCAACCACCCAGAAAGGGGAAATTAGGGAAGCAGGGATATAAATGGTAACTCAGCATAGAAATGCCACTGGTCAGTGTGGGGTCTTTGCTAAATAAATCATAATCCTTCAAGTGCAGCCTCCCAGACCTTGGGAAAAAATGTTCTCAGCTAAAAGTAGCTACACCAAAGGGTCCCAGCCAAAGTCCAACTGTAGGTTGGCAGAATTCGTGGATGGCTTGGAATTGCTGCTGGCCAGGGTTCCACTGGCATGGAAGTGTTTATACTTGCCTCAGATTAGTCTCCCACGCCTTCCAAAGCCCCAGTCCATATTTGGGATGGAAAAGGGAAAACGATTCTGAGTAGGGATTCAAAAGCATCAGAAAAATTCCATAGGGGCTGAAGCCTCTTTGTGCAGACCAGGCCCTGAGCAGTCACATCTCTTGGCCCCTTGTACCTGAACCATGAGCACTGCAGGGCAGCCAGGCCAGAAGGCCAAGAAGGCCCTCACGTGCTGATTCAGAAGGAAGGTGTTTCTGGAAACATCCCTAGGAGGGACAACACAACTCCTCTACCAAAGGAAGTGAAAGAAATAAGAAAGAAGAAAAGAGTGAATGTGTGTTTCTTCTGTCTCCTTTCAAGAAAGCATGCTGGCCAGGCATGGTGGTGCGTGCCTGTAATCCCAGAACTGGGGAGGCTGAGGCAGGAGGATCACTGCGAGTTTGAGGCCAGCCTGGGTGACAAAGTGAGTTCAAGGACAGCCTGAACTTCACAGTGAGACTCTGTCTCAAAAAAGACAAAAAGACCAAAAAAAAAAAAAAAAAAAAAAGAAGGCACTCTGTGATTACATTGCCTTCATGTATGGGGAGCAGGAAACCCCCATACAAATGTCTTCATGTGCCTTTTCTTCATAAGGCTCAAAAGCAGGCACACAGAGCTGTATGTTGTTTGGACAAACACATACATGATAAGGCTGCACACAGAGGGGAATAATAACAGAATTCGGGACAGTGTTTATCTGGGGGGCAGATAGACATGGCCAGGAGGCCACTTTGAAAGAGCACACAGCCAAGTCACCACTACTGGCAACAAGTCTTCAAGTGACTGACAGGTCCATAGGTGTTTGCCATTTTAATTAATATTCCAGTGGCACATCATGAATCAAGGTCTATGATTAGTCCAATTCTGTCCACCTAAGATCTAAATTTAAAGGGGGACTAAATAATAACCAATATTTACATTTTTTTCCTCAGTGCCAGGGACTATACCCTTCACATGTATAAAACACATTTACATCTCACAACAGCCTTATGAGTTGGGTCTTATTTTATGTCCATTTTACAGATAGATTAAGTATTTTACCCAGGGTTATACTGCTAATCAGGGATATCAGTCATCTTTCTAACACTGTAACAAAATACATGAGATAATCAACTTTAAAAGAGGAAAGGTCTATTTTGGCTCATGTTTTCAGGGGTTTCAGCGAATGACCATTTGGCCATGTTTCTTTGAGGCTGTGGTGAGGCAGAACATCATTGAAGGAACTCATGGAGGAGAAGCCTGCCCATCTCATGGTGGCCAGGAAGAAGAGACACAAAGAGGCCATGGTCCCCAATATCTTCATCCAGGGCACACCCCCAGTGACTAACTTCCTTCTAGTAGGCCCAACTTCCTAAAGATTTCACTACTTCCCAATAGTGCTACAGGCAATGAACATGTCTTTAGCATAAGAGCCTTTGGGGGACATTAAACAACCAAACTACTATATAAGACACCCAAGCTTTCAGAGACCCAGGTATTGTGCAATAGGAATGCTACCTATCTTATAAGTACAAGCTTAGATACAGAGCTGTTGTGTGTTGGTTAGTTCTGTGGTTCCACAAAATTATCAAAGACATCTTCACCATCCCCACCACACCCTCCCATCCCCACAGTCATACTGTGGTGGCAGCATTGTCAGGTAATCACACTGACTTCAGCAACACAAGGCATCTCTTCCACATGTTGCACTTCACTGGTGGGGAAATCCTTCCCCAGATTTAACTTTGAGACACCCCCTTTGGGCCAGTGACCAAGCTGAGCCCCAAGCCAATCACTGGCCCACCAGAATTGGCTTAGAGCATTCCCAGTTCACCCCTGTGATTGTAAGGATAGGGAGGAATGGCCAAGGGGCAGGCATCCAAGGGCGTTTACTTCTGTCACTGTCAAAGGCTATGAGAGGAAGAGATGGTGACCACTGGACTGTGAGCTCCTTGTATAGAAATCAAGTCTATACATCCTGCTCTCCTTGCTTTCAGACCTAGTGTCTTAACCTGTTTTCTGTCACTGTAACAAAAGACATGATGCTGGGTAGTGTATAAAAATAAGTTCATTTAGCTCACACCTTTGGAAGCCCAAGAGCATGATCCCAGCATCTGCTGAACTCTGGTGAGGGTCTTCTGGCTACCTCACAACATGGGGAATGGTACTGTGGTGGACATACATGTGATATGGCTGGAAGAAGTCACAAGTGAGATAGGAAACAAAACAGTGAGCCAAAGAAGTCAAACTTGCTTTATACCAATTCATTCTTCTGAAATTCACCCACACCATGGGACCAGTGTTAATCCCTTCTGAAAGCAATGCCACCAGTGGCCTAACCACCCTCCATAGGCACCACCTCTTAAATGTCCCACATCTCAACACTACCACACTGTCACACTGGGGACCAAGCTGCCAGCACATGAACCTTAGGGGATAAAACATGCCAAACCATAGCACCGTCACATCATAGGCACCCGGTTTTACTGGATGGGTCAGTGCCTGCTGTTCAGTCCCCTGATGAGGAAAAGGGGCACAATCGGTTCTAAGGGCCTGGTGGGTAATGTCTGGGCCATCTGACACCTGGCCAGAAATAACTGTTCAGGAGTCAATCAGGTGGCCTAAGGGTAGTTATGTCACAGGCTAACCAGGAGCCCGCGCTACATCTTCACCCAAAGATCTCCTTCCCACCCGAAGTGTGCTGGCTTAGGGGTATCATAGCCTGGACAACCTAAAAAGCAGGGCCTGGTGAGAGCTTACCTGTGCATACTTTACTGGCAGATATAATCCCAGGGAAAGTAAAGAGGAACAGGACTGAGGCAGGAAGGAGGGCACAGTGGGTTCCCCTTCAGACTGACGGACTTGCCTCCAGCTCCCTGGAGGGAGGTGGCACACAGCCCCTAGCTGACCTCTCTCTTTGGACTTGCTTTCCCAGAGCAAGTCGCCTTGCCCCAAGTCCCACCCTGTCCTGGGGAAGCCATGACTGGTAAGCAAAGGAGCATAGAGGCCTCAACCCAGGGCATCTGTGAAGGGCCACCCCAGTTGCATGGAGTTCAGTTCCCATGGAGACTACCGCACAAGCTCTTTCTCCCTCTGTCCAGGGCTGCTGGCATCCTGCGCTTCCACAGGTGGTCACCCAAGAGCACCTCATTAACCTTCTGCACACTGAGCCCCATCTCAGATGCTGCTTCCAGGCAGTTCGGAGGAAAGAGCTTGAGTGTGAGCATTCCCAGGCTGGTTCCACTTTCCAGCTGGGTGGGACATCACCACAGACAACACACAGAAATGCTGCACCTCAGGTATGCCCACTGGAGGGGGGAGCCCAGGGGAGACACATCCGCCTCCTGACTCTTGCTGGCCCAGGTTTGCCTTACAGGGTGCTAACTCCTTCTAGGTGTCACCGTCCCCTCAAGGCAGCTGCCAGGGAAGCCCAAACCTCAGTAAGCCTTGTCACATCAGTCTAATGGCTACAGCCGTACATGTCCCACCTGGATAGGTACAGTAGAGGTGAGGACAAAGCTCAAACATGGCCCCTCAGGGGAGGCTGAGACAGGCAGCAATGCTAAGAGATGAGGTGGCAGTGACAGCAGCCAGGGCTTTACCACCATGAGAACAGCCCAAACCGTGGCTGGGCCACCCTTGCTAGGATAGAACGAAAGGCAAAAGCTAAGAGCAGATGGGGCCGTATAGGGCCGGTCAAGGTCTGGTACAGGTCTGGTCCACTGAGCCCAGCTGATTCTCCTCTTTTGTACTGGGAAACATGAGGACAAAGTCGGTGAGGAGCAGAAACAGAGACTGAGAGACCCTGAGGGACAAGGAGCCATAGGAAGTGTAGGCCCAAGTGGACAGCAGTCAGGAGAAAGCTGGCGCGAGGCAGAGAGAAACCCAACGGGAGGGTGGGGAGGCCAGCCAGCAGCGCGATGAGAGGTCTTCAGGATGATTCGAGCTGAGGGGACATGTGGGGACACCTGCCTGCACTCTGAATGACCAACCCCATTCTGAGTCTCAGATGAGTTTATCTGAGCTACCTGAGAGCTCTTCCTCCTGCCGAGAACAGCTTCGTGAGGAGAGAGGTCTCCCCAGCTCCAACCCGATCTGGATGAGTCCATTGAGAGCCAGGCTGGGGTTTAGGGAGGACAGCTGGGGAAGGGCCTTGTTTATCCACATGCTGCTCCCCCTATTTTGGCAACACAGAGGAAGAGGCCATGCAATGAGGGACAGGTAAGACCAGAGACCCCAGGATGATGCCAACCCCACGTAAGTAGAATGAAGAGGCCACTCAGATGGACAGAAACCAGGCCCAGTACGTGGCTCAGCCCTAAGCCTTTCCCTCCATGTTCCTCCTTCCATCTAAACTTTCTTTCAGGGACCTACTAGGAGATTAGCACCAAACCAGAAACATACAACCCAATTCCAAAATGGGTCAAGGACTTCAATGGACATTTCTCCAAAGATCTACAAATGGCCAAGGGGCACATGAAAAGGTGTAAACATCCCTATTCATTAGGAAATGAAAGCAAAGCTGTGAGAAATCATTCCACACCTATTAGAGTGGCTACTATTAGGAGAGAAGAGAGAGAATGAGAGAGACAGAGACTGAGACGAGAGAGAGAGAGAGAGAATAACAAGTGTTGGTAAGGATGTAGAGAAATCAAAACCTTTGTACTTGCTATAAAGCATGTAAAATGTAGTTGCTATGGAAGATAGCAGTTCCTCAAAACATTAAACATACAATTACCGTATGATGCAGTGATTTTGCTTTGGTATGTATCCCTGCAAGAAGTGAAAGCAGAGTCTCAGACGGGTCCTTGTACACCCATGTTCATAGCAGCGTTATACACAAGAGACAAAATATGGACACATCCCTAGTGTGCATCAGGGGATGAATAGATAAAGAAAATGTGGGTACACATACAATAGTACACTCTTCATCCTTAAAAAGGAGGACATTCTGACACAAGCTACAGCAATGATGAACTTTCAGGACAGTAGACAAAAAGGCAAATAGTGTATGATTCCAGTCATAAGGTGCCGAGAGTAGCAAACTCATAGAGATGGAAAGTAGATTGGTTGCATTGCAAATTTTAAAAACTTTATGTTTTCCTGATACCTTAGCATCCCCACAAACAAACTGTGAACATCCTGCCCAGGCAACCAGATATGCCAGCGTGATAAGGCTGGTTCCTGCCACGCTTTCCTCTGTCCCCTCCCCTGACTGTGAGCTAGTGACATTCAAGCACACCAGTGAAATCCTCTCACCCCTTCCACTCCTTACTCTACCTTGACACTCAGTGAAGGAGCCTGCCTGTGGGCTGGTTCCTCTCTCTTCCCCATCTGCCTGGTTGAACCCGCTCCCTTGTCACCCCTCCAGTGTGGCACCCTGAAGGAATGGCTATACTGCCCTCTCTAAGACTTGTGTGTATAATAAATCTTTTAATTTCCTATGCTTCTGAGTGTGGTTTCCATGGCTGTGTTGGAATGACCCTCAAAGACCCTGCCATGGGGGCTCACTCCCCATTTACAACATGATGGTGGATACCAGGGGCTGGGGGACAGAGAGTGGGCAGTCATTGTTCACGGGGTACAGAGTTGGGGGAATGAAAAGAGTCTAGAGATGGAGAGTTGCACAGCAGTGTGAATACGTATCTTTATGCCACAAAACTTCACACTTTAAAATGGTTAAAATGGTAAAATTTATGATATGTGTATTTTACCACAATTTAAAACAACATAAAGCTAGACTATTGGGCTGCCTGAGTGTAAGGGCTTGATGGACTCCCTGGAACCATTGTGGCTGGGGCTCAGTGGAGGAGGAGGCTGTCCTGGTCACTCAGCCATGATGGCACAGGCAGGAAAGAACTAGGTGTCCTGACATTCAGGCCTTCAGTGATGGTCTTAACTCCAGACTCTGTGACCTGGTACCCCAGAGTCACTTTTGCTGCAAACAAGACCCAGCTCCTCCTAGTGTCACCAGGACCACTGACCCACAGCCCCTTAGTGAGGGAAGGCTGGGGACCCCACACTCTGGTGGCACAGGGGGCTATAGAAACAACCCCAAGCTTTGCTAGAAGACCCCAGTGTGAAAATCCTTAGGAATTCCTGTTGTGTAATCCTGATCATAATCTCTCAGAACAACTGATGATCATGGATTGCATGCCTTTCTCTATAAATCTGCTCTGCCTGATTCCAGGGCGAGTGTCAGAGCACCCCTGTGACATCCAGGCAGGGATGGCAGAAACTTGGCACATGCATGACCATGCCCACCTCCAGTGTCCATGGCAGACATTACTAATCAATCAAGAGTTTGTTCCACCTTGAGCAAAATAAAGGCCTCAGAATTATTATTAACACAACCTGCAGCTGTCTGGTCATTTCCATTGGCACTCAAGGTGAGATCTCTTTATCAGCTGTCATCTCATCTAATCTAACACGTGCTGGAATCTTGGGAAAATCTCTCTCTTGGCCTTAAATTTTTTAACCATAACATGAAATGATGTTTATGCCCTTACCAGCTCTGGGTTCCAAAGAATTCCTCAATAGCTCTGTGGGAAACAGAACTAGACAGTTCTATATTGTGGATAATGGGGGGGATTGTGTTGGTTTCTAGAGAAACTCTATGAATCTTTTAATACATTCTTGGCTGTAAATGTGCCCTCCATATTCTACTGCATCAAGGGGGTGTCAGGGAATGGTGGGCTCCAAGGACACTGGGAGCCTGGCTGAGGATACCAGGTTCCTCATCCCCATGAAGGCAGACATTGCGATTTAACTGTATTCCTGGCCAGCCAAGCCATAAGTGCCTTCTAAGAGCCATTTTCCACTGCTGGAGGTCCCAATCCAAACTAAGGTGGGACACTACAGTCCTGCCCACCACCTCTAAGCAACAGAGGGCCAGGATTTACACACCTACTTCCCCTGCTCCCGTACTGGGAGGATGGCTATGTTCCCCCAATGGGACATGGACAGTCTCTCAGCTGCCTGCCAGCCAGCTGAGCTGCCCTCCCCACCCTGCTCCCAGCCAGGCAGAAAAGGATGCATCACAGGGAAGGGAGAGGACAGGCCGCCCACTTGCCACCAAGTGCTGTAAAAGAGAGAAATTTAAATCTTGGCCTCCACTGGGGAACGGCCTTAATTAGGGTGGCGCCAAGCATGATGCTCTAATTAACTGTGTGTCTGTGTTTCCATCCCAAACGCCCATTTCCAGAGCTTTATGATCCAGTCTTCTAAGAGAAGCTCCAGCCAGCAACTTGGCACCAGCAGCCCCAGAGGGGAGGGATAGCCAGTTTCCCCTGGTCGTCTCTCTCAGAGCACATTCAGGGTGAGTCTTTAGGAGTGGGAGCCATGGTCCTTCCTAAAAAGGATGTTTCTATGAAACTACCAGAAGAAAATGTAGAGGAAATGCTTCAGGACATTGGTCTGGGCAAACACTTTCTGGAAATGATCCCAAAAGCACAGGCAACAAAAGCAAAAATCGACAAAGGGGATTACATCAAACTAAAAAGCTTTTTCACAGCAAAAGAAACATCAACACAATGAAGGGGCAGCCTAGAAAATGGGAGAATATATTTGCAAATTATTCATCCAACAAGGGATTAACTTCTAGGAACTCAAAAAAACTTAATAGTAAAAAGACGAATAATCCAATTTTAAAATAGACAACCCAAATAGACATTTCTCACAAGAAGATATACAAATAGCCAACAAGTATATGAAAAAATACCCAACATTATTAGTCAATTAGGGAAATGCACATCAAACCACAATGAGGTACCATTTCACCCCAGTTAGAATGGCTATTCTATTAAAAAAAAAAAATATATATATATATAAGATCATGAGTTTGAGGCCATCTTGGGGTACATAGTAGGACCCTGGCTCAAAAAAAAAAAAAAAAAAAAAAGCCATAAGCCAAAAAGTAACACATTCTGGGGGAGATGCAGAGAAAGAGGAGGTGTCATACAATGTCGGTGGGAATATAGATTAATACGACCGTTATGGGAAATAGCATCAATTTCCTCACTGAACTAGTAGAACTACTGTGTGATCTAGCAATCTCACAACTGGGTATACTTGCAAAGGAATTGAAATCAGTATGTGGAAGAGACATTTGCACTCCCATGTTTATTGCAACATTGTTCACAATAACCAAGGTATGGAATCAACTTAGGTGTTCACAGATGAAGGAATGGATAAAAGGAAATGTTGCATATATATATAATGAAATACTATTCAGCCACAAAAAAAAAAACAACTTTGCAGCAATATGGATGGAACTGGAGGATATTGTGTTAAGCAAAATAAGTCAGGCACTGAAAAACAAATAACATACGTTCTCACATGTAGAAGCTAAAAAGTTAATCTCGCAGAAATAAAGAATAAAATAGTGATTGCCAGATCCTAGAAAATGTGGGGGGAAGGGAGATGGAGAGAGGGTGACCTACAAATACAGGGCTGCAGCTGGATTAGAGGAATAACTTCTAATGTTCTACAGCACAGTAGGATAGCTATGGTTGACAACAATTATTTGAACGTTTTAAAATGTTTTGTAGGAAAGATTTTGAGTGTTCCCAACACAAAGAAATGATATATGCCTGAGGTAATAGATATGCCAGTCACTCTGATTTGATCATTACAATGTTGTATGAGCATATTAAAATGTCATGCTGTACCCCATAAATATGCACAATTACAATGTATCAATTAAAAACAAAAATATACATTAAAATAAACAAAAATTAAAAAAATAAACAAAAGAGCTCATTGTATACTCAGAGCTACTGGCTCTGCCTGGTCCCCAAAGCCAGGGAAGCCCGAAGTTGTGTCATCAGTATGGGCAGTACCAAGCAGCCCTGGGCAGGGGATACACCTATTAATTTGACTTGAGTAACATTCATTTTCCATTTCCTCCTTTTATCCTCCTTTAAGAACTGACCTCAGTCACCTTTAGGGAAAGGTGTAGGATCTAGGCTGGCCAATCAGAGCATTCATCCTCAGGCCACAATGACTGGTGCAGAATGGGTCATGTGACCCACACTGGGCCAATAAGACCCTTGCAGGACTTTTGGCTTCACTGGGGTTGGTAGGCCAGAAGGATGTCAGCCTGGAGCTGTTGGGGCGGTGTTTGCCACCTCTTGGGGAGAGTGTCTGGAAGTGAGGCCAAATTGAAGAAAGTGTAGAAAACAGACTGAGGGTGCCAGAGAGAAAGAATCAGAGGCCCTAATAGAATCTTTTAAGGAGTCAATCCAGCCATACCTGGAACAAAATTCCCCCCAGACTTTTAATTATATGAGGCAATAAATTTCCATTTTTGTTTATACCTATTTGAGCTGAGCATTTGTCATTTAAATTAACAGCATTTATCTCTTAAAGAGATTTGACCAATACTCAGGCTGTGACACAGACTCCAGCCCTGAACCAAGTCCATCCCTAAATGTTTCAGTCACATGTTCCAATTATAATTTTTAAATATAAGATTGTGTGTTGAGTTTTTGACTCTTAAAGCCCAAAAGTCCCAATGATGCACATTTCCCCCTAATTATAAAAGTGATACAGCTGGGTGTGGTGGTGACACTTGCCTGTAATCCTAGCATTCTGAGAGGCTGAGGCTGAGGCAGGAGAATCTCAAGTTAGAGCCCAGCCTGAGCAACTTAGCAATTTAGTGAGACCTTGTCTGAAAATAAAAATAAAGAAAGGGTTAGGGAAGTAGCTCAATGCGAAGGCCCTGGGTTCAATCCCTAGTACCACAATAAATAAATAAATATTTTAAAATAAAGAAAGGTGATACTCATTGAAGACAAGTAGAAAATACTGATACAGAAAGAATAAAAATGACTCCTAATCCCAGAAGCAATTTTAGATGTAATAGAGTAACTGTCTCTTTAGATGTGTTTCTACCACGTACAAGTTTACTTAGATGAGATCATACTGTAAGTGGGGTGCATGTCTTTCACAGTGTGTTGAAGTGGATCGTATGTACAGAAAAACGCCACAAAGCTACAGCTTGGTACAGTCAGAGTGATCTGACTTGTGTCACTAGCATTTTGATCAAGAAAAAGAATGTTAATTACTACAGTAGCACCTCACTAGAGAGTTGGCTTGGAGCCCTCTCCCAATTCCCACCTCCGGAAGAGACCACCATGCTGACTTCTGCTAGGTTATACACTCACGGGGCCTATTTTTTAACCTTACGTGACATCGCATAGGAGACTGGAATCACCAATCAGAGCGTTGGGCCCTTGGTCCACAGTGATTGGTCCAACACATGTCATGTGACCCACACTGGGCCAATAAGACGTTTTTGTAGGATTTGTGATGAACAGGCTCCTCAGCCGGGGCTTCTTTTGTAACTTCCTTTTCTCACTTTCCCACAGCGTAAACATGTTCCAATTCTTTTGCTATTTTTCGCGAACACTCCCTTGTCACAAGGAGGAATTATCCTTGATTTTGTCGAGCTGTTTTTGCAGATATTTTCGCCACCTGCCTTTTTCTGCTATTTTAAACACTGCTGTAATAGCCAGTATTTTTAAAAAATATTGCATAAACAAACAAATAAAAAGTTAACAATACCAGGCTTGAGAACTAAATAGTTGGAGGCAGCTGATCTGCCAGGGACGGAGAGGTGTTCGGACCCAACAATAGAAAGGCATTGTTGGTCAGGACCTTCAGACCTGCCCTGTCCCCTGGAATGAGCCTTCTTAAAGCTGGGTGAGCAATTGATTTGTTTCCAGTGTTTTGCTACTGAAAACAGTGTGGCAGAGAACATCCCTGTATACCCATCATTTCGCACTTGGGAGCTTACATCCTAGGATCAGTGCTAAGAACACTAGTTAGCACTGAGAAAACCTATTCCCCTGGGCATGAGTTAAATGATTTTCATGGATTAGCTCGTTTGCGCCTCTCAACAACCCGCTGAATTGGGGTCTCTTATTGTCTCCATTTTACAGAACTGGGGCCACTGGGTCATAGGGAAAGCTGCAGTTTTCATCTTGATGTACATTCCTAGCTGCCCTCCTTGTGACTGTACCAATTAATCCCTCCACAGTGCAAAGGGTCAGTTTTGCTCCCACATTGGCCAAAGTTGGATACTATCAATTATTTTAATTGCCAGTCAAAGCCAAACTGATATGTGAAAAATTATAGCTCATTATAAATATTTGTTCAGTTTTTCCATTTTTTAAGTGAGTATCTTAGTCTAGCCACACTGTTGTAACAAAATGCTGTAAACAGGGTAACTTAAAAACAACGGAAATTCATTTCTCACAGTTCCGAGGCTAGGCAGACCAAAATCAAGATGCCAGGAAGTCTGGAGTCTAGCGAGGGTCCATTTCCTGGTTCATAGATGTGGCTTCCTTGCTGTGTGCTCATGGGATGGCAGGAGCAAGACAGCTCTCTGGAGTCTTTTTTATAATAAGGACACAAATACTAAACATGAGGGCAGAGCCTTCCTTCCAATGCCTCACCTCCTATCACATTAGTTATTAGGTTTTAACGTATGAATTTTGTTTTGCTTTACTTTGCTTTGTGCTGGGAATTGAACCTAGGACCTCACACATGCTGAGCACATGCTCTACCACTGAGCTATGACCCAACCCCCTAACATATGAATTTCGGAGGGACAGAAATGTTCAAACCATAGCAGGGAGACTGAACATCTTATTTCATATTAATTAGCCATTTGTATCTCTTTTCTAAATCGCCTATTCAATTGAATCTTTTCCCTATTTTTGCGTCCACTGGGGAGCCTGGATTTATCTTTTGCATATTAAAGGTATTTACCTTTTGCCTTTCATATATACCACTGATCTCTTCCAGGATTTTTTTCTCCATCCTAAAGGTGATTTTTAGTACATAGAAGAGTTTGTGGAATTTGATGGGGTTTTTTGGTTGGTTTGTCTGTTTAATTTGTTTGATATGATGATCATCAATCATTTTCTTTGTGATTCCTCATTTGTCACAAGGGGGAGGAGATAGACTGAATCTATGGTGTTTTCAATGTGATCCACATGCCTGAGGGCTCCTAAGACTCCTGAGGGGATCCTTGGGGAGGTGGGGCATGTGAGAGATCCTGAGCGATCTTGGTTCCCAATCCCATTCCAATATGGGCATTGGTGGAGGTACAACTAATGTACCCTTGGAGATGTGCAGCCCACTTGCTCTGTCTCCTGGGCAGTCAGCTGATCTCCCTGCCTGCCCCTGGAGCTTTCAGTTGGGAATTCCACATCTCTCACAATCTGTGGGGTTCTCTTAGGCTTTCCCCATCACCCCTGCCCTCCAAGTTCCCAGCTGACTTTGTCAAGTGATGGGTCGTTACACCAGCCAGCCCTCCACATCCTGTTCCATGCCCAGGAGAGGAGCTCCAGTCTCTTCTCTTGGGTGTCCCTCTATCCAGAAGCATCACTCACACAAAGCTTTGTGAACGTCAGCCTTCATCAGTTCTAAGGTGATGGAGGGATTTGTCACAGCTTCATACAGCAAACAACCCCAAATAATGCACCCCTAAGCCTCGAAGCCCTCAGCGTGCCATCCTCCTCATCTCCCATCTCCCATTTTGTCCTAGACTTCTCTCACACTCTGGACGTGTCTCTCCCCTCTCTTTTGGCTCCTTCTCCAAAGGACTCTACCTAGGAACTTTGTTTTCACCAGTTCAATAGGCAAAGTGTACTTGGCCTCTTTCCATTCTTTGCTTTGAGACTTACTTATGTGTGTGTGGAACCATTGAGCACAATGTGTGGTTTTCAAAATTCCTGGCCTGGAGACTCCAGAGTCCTTAAGATCCTTTCAGGGGATCCATAGCCAAACCCATTTTCATAATATTGTAGTAGATTGAATGGTGCCCCCCAAAGATATGTCCACGTCCCAATTCCCAGAAACTGCGATTGTGGTCTTATTTAGCTAAAGGGTCTTTGCAGACCCAAGTAAGTTAAGGCTCTAGAGATGATGAGGTCATGCTGGATTATAGAAGTGGCCCTAGATCCAATGACAATTGTCCATAGACGGTAGAAACAGAGGAGAAAGGGATGTAAAGATGAGAACAGAGACTGAAGAAACACAGCAACAAGCCAAGGAATGTAGACAGCTACCAGGAGCTGGAAGAGGCAGAGACCACTTCTGCCCTAGAGTCTCTGAAGGAAACATGGCCAGGTGACACCTAGAACTTGGACTTCTGGCCTCCGGGATATAAAAGAATAAAGCTCTGTTGTCGTACATCGTCAAATTTGTGCTAATTGCCTATGGCAGCCACTAGAAAAACAGCCACGAATACTGAGACATCATTTGCCTTTTTCCTCACATTCTCTCTGGAGTGTACAGTGGGTTTTCCAAGGTTACAGGACATGTGACATTAGAAGAAATTAAATGCAGAAGCAGATATGAGAATCCATCTGTCTTCCATTAAGCCAGACATTAGATTTGCAAAAATGAGAAACAATGCCATTCTTCAAACAAATCTTTTTTTGTTGTTTTGAAAAATCTAGTTCTTTTTCACTTAAAAATATTATTTATATTAACATAAAATGAGACTTCTAAAAAATTATTAAGTATATGTTCTTAAATTTTCTCAGTTTTAATTTCCAGTATAGTAAATATTTAAAGCTAAAATCCATATCAACAGAAGTTCTTTGGAGTCCTTAGTAAATCTAGAAGCATAAAGCGATCTTGAAGTTAAAATATTTGAGAAATGCTGAACTAAGAGTGTCTCTCTCACCTCCTCATTTGGACTCTGGTTCTACTCCTGCAAAATGTGCCAAGATAGGCTACATTTGACTGCAATTAACAGAAAAACCAGCTCAAAGTTGCCAAAACAGGAAAATATATCAACTCCCTAAGGAGTCCTATGGTTGGGCCTTCAGGGTTTAGTTAATTCATTGGTTCAACCACATCATCCCTCCTAACCAAAACATTTCTGCTGCTTCTGTTCTGCCACTCTGAGAGAGTTGGTCCTTGGCCTCATGGTCACAGGACGGCTGCAGCTGTGCCAAGCATCACATCTTCACACAACAATAGCCAAAGTGGGGAAAAGTCTCATTGTCTTCCTTGTCTTCTTTTGAGGCAGGAGATAGAGCAGAGAAATTCTTGGGAGGAGGGGGCTTGTAGCCCAGAGACAAAAAGAAAAAGCTGGCTCTCCAAAAAACACAGAGTGCCCAGTCCTAACAGGTGAACCATGGCTGGGAAAGACAAGAGTACGTATGTGCTATAGGCTTCTGAGATTCCCAAGATAAGTTCCCTGGAAACCACAGAAAGCACCCACCTCTAACAATTAAGCCACACCAGGGGACACATGTTGTTATAGAATATCCTAAACAACCGAAAATGACACCAACACAATTATAATTAATTACAATCTCATTTACATTCTGGTTTTGGTCCCCTCCCCCATGGGCTTTGGACACTGTGGCAGTTCTTCAAAAGTCCATGTAGGGACAAAAACTGTCCCCTTCGACGGAAAGGAGGAGACTTGCTCCCGAATGGAGTCATTGCGCCAGGTAAAGAGCCGCTATCCACCTGTGAGGCCACACTTAGGCGCTGACACCGCTTCCCGGGCCCAGAGCTCTTTTCACTGGCCTCTCCCACCCTGAAGAATGGATCCTGCCAAATAAATCCATGGCTCCACTTCCACTTCTGTGTGTCCTGCTCTGTTCCCTGTTCAAGAACCTAGACCTAGGACACCAAGACACCTAGGACAACCACACAGTGGACAGCACTCTCCTTGTATGAAATTGCATCATGGGCCTGTTTCTGCCCAGGAGAACAACATTGCTGTGTACAGTTGACCTAGTCTGGTCAAGATGGAGCTCCACAAAAGAATCTTCTCCCTGAAGACAGGTCCATCTGATGGCTTTATGAGCAAGGAAAGGGGGCAGGCCATGGGGAGGCAACCAATTCCTGCCATCGGCACTGAGGATTTTGATTCTGTGGGAGTGGCAGCAGCATCTCGTGTGACCCAGCAGTCTACACCTTAGGAATTTAGCTGCAGTTCCATACAGTCAGCTGAGCCCCTGTCATCCCTCAGTGCAGGCACCAGGACCCTGGTGCTGCCCCCTCAACCTGGGACAATCATATCAGAAACTCTGTCCCCTATCTTGCTTGGAGGCCACCCTGTCCACTCTAACATGTTTCAGTCCTCCCAGAAAACACCAGGAAATTCTGTAGAATTTCTCACATTTTTCATATCAACCTTCAAGACCTGTGTAGTCTCTCAAAAAATCAGCCAGGAACAGTAATCCCATGTGTAATCTAGGACTCGGAGGCTGAGATAGGAGGGTCACAAGTTCAAACCCAACCTGGGCAACTTAGTGACTTAGACCCTGAAAAAAGCAGGAGGTTCAGCTCAGTGTAAGGCCTGAGTAAAATCTTCAGTACCAACAACAACAAAATGCTCCCCTCTAGGCTACCTAACACACACACACACACACACACACACACACACACGGGGTAAGGTGACTTGAATCTGTGTTTTGCCACTTATCTGCTGTACAACTTTGAGCATTTGGCTTCTCCATTCTGGGGCTATGTTTCTTTATTTTTAAGAGGGAAATCCATGTCCTAGAAGGGTTGGATGGTTTGATGTGCGTAAAGCCACTCACTATCAAACTCATCACACCACTCCTCTACCTCAACTCTGTAGGGCGTTTCCACGTGAGCCCCTGGAGCCTCCCACACTCCTGCAGGTAAGCAGGCCTAGCAATGCCACTGTTTCTGATGCAGCAGTTGAGAGCCAAGAGGCCAAGTGACTTGGATAAGTGACCCACAGCCGGTGCTGGTACCCAGCTGTCAGATTCAAGGCCACAGCCTGCCTCCCTGACCTCCCTCTGTGCAACCAGAGAGCTCAGCCACCAAAGGCCTGGAAACTTTGGTAGGAATCAAGTGTTTGCCTTTGGTCATCCCATGGCCGGGAGTAGTGAGGGTGACAGCACATACCCAGGGTCAGGGAACAGGGAGCCCCACAGTTCCCTTGAGGAACTGCAGCTCCTTAAAGGACCCCAGTAAAGAAAGCTCCTCCAGGAATGGGAAACCCAGAATACAGAAATAGAGAAGACATACTTGACACTTAAAAATGTTCATCCCTTGGAAGACAACAGATATCATAAACAGAGGTAGGAGGCAACAATAAATCTGGGGAAAACCTTTGTGATGCAGAGGACAAAGGGTTAACATCTATGATATACAAAGAGCTCTTACAAATTGGAAAGAAAAGGGCAAGCAACCCCAAAGAAATTATGGCAAAGGACATGAATAGACAATTCACAAAAGAAGGAAGCTGAGTGGCCACAAACAAAGGCCAAAGATGCTCACACGCATAAGTGGTCAGGGGAATGCAAATCAAACTGACAATGAGATATCCCAGAGGAAAATTTAAAAGCACAACATAATGGCTGGTGGGGACTGGGGGAAAAGTTGCAGTTGCTGAAAATGTAAGTTATTTCAGAACTTCTGAGAATAAGTCTGGTAACTTCCGTGAAAACTTAGGAAGTTCCACTGAAGCTTCTATGTAAAATATAAATTTTGCACGTCAAATATTTCCTTGGAACTAGCAATGCTAAGGCTGGAAATCTATGAGATAAAAATGAAACTATCAAATCCTAAGGACAAATGTTGAAAGATTTTGATTGAATCATTTTTCATGACCAAAAAATTGAAATACAGACAGCACACAGGGACCACCTTCTTCCCAATCTTCCTGGAGGTTTGTTTGGCTGAGACCATGTGACTGGGTTCTGGTGAGTGCACCAGGGTGGCCAGGAAGCCGCTCCCCTCTCTTGCTCCTCAGTGGTGATGGACGGGACTCCAGGACAGAGATGGAAGGAACTCGTCCCTAAATCAGTGCTTGGAGGAGACCAGCCAATGGCAGCCCCACCTCACTGCACTGGGACAGGAACAAGCCATGGACGTCCTTGTTGTTTTTAAGACACTGCAATTTCAGGGTTTCCTGGTGACCACAGGATCGCCTTCTCTTGCTTTAATGAAAGAGCCGTAGGAAGTGACAGCAACCCAGACAGCTCAGACTAACTCAGGGCTGGACCAAGGGTTTCCATGGTATGGAAGGAGAAAAGTGAAATGCCGAAAAGCATCTAAACAATGACCAGAGAGACCCTATGAAAGTATATGTACTGTGTCCATGTGCACGTGTGATACATATGTGTGATGACATGAGAGTGGATGGAAACACGGACATGTACCACCAGCCTGCTAGAGCATGGGTCGAGGAACAGAGGGAGAAAGGAAGGCAGAGAGGAACCAAGTAGTAAATTGAAAATGAGCATCAACAAAAACAGTTCACACCAGCACATGCTTGCATTTATGAATGTGCAGGTATAAACATAAAAATGTTTTCATATTAGAGAACTACATCCCCAGCCTTTTGTTTTTGGAGATAGGATCTCAGTAAGTCACTAAGTTCCCCAGGCCAGGCTTAAACTTGTGATCCTTCTGCTTCAGCCTCCCAGAGTGCTGGAAACAACAGAGTGCACATCTCGGCCAGCTCAAATGTATCTTCTTTAGTGTGAGAGAAGAAAAGGCCCTCCCTCACGTAGATGGTGAGGGGAGAGGAGAAGGCGAAAAGCACAAGGACAAGAGGCCAAAGACGTGGTCCTTGCCTCCAGCCCCGTACCATCTTTCTGACTGGCCAAGTCTGCCCTGGACAGCTCCCTCCTGCATTGAAAGGTGGCTACAAAGGGAAAAGAAGGTTCTTGTGACCACAGATGTAGTGGCTAGAGCTGGAGGGAGGGACTTTTCCAAGTCTGGGAAGATGCAAGGCTTCTACAGTCAGCAGCATCTCAGAGCGAGGGCATGTTGGGAGGATTGCCAGGATAGGGAGGACCCTGAGAAGTCTCTAGGGTCACGGGTCACAATCTGAGAACCCTGAGGCAAATCTAATCCATAGATTTTATCAGGCTTGCACAGTGATGTCTAGAAAATTCCAATTGGCTGCCCCTTTATTCAAATTAGCAGATTTTTATACACACACCTCCCAAATTTAATATTTCCAGCTCACAGAGACAAAAAAAATAGTCAGATTACATAGCCCCACCCTGATAGGCACCAACTGGCTGGAGGTGGGAAGTGGCACCCCCTTTAGACAGTTATTCAGTTTGCCCCAGTCACATTTGATAACAAACAGATGTGGTTGTGTCTAATATGAACCTTCATAATTCAGTAAGTCACCATGCACACCTCATCCACACTGTAACCATCCGCCCCTGACTGAACCAAGTGAAAATCCAGCTCTCGGGACTGGATCCGAGTTCTGCTTCTTACAACTGTGATGCTGCAGTGGGCACCAGCTGAGCTGGGCTGGAACCGCATTTTCCTAGGATTGCCGCGTGGCTCCCAGTTCGTGTTGCCCCACATGGTCTCTGTGAACTGCAGGGGCTGGAGGTGATACACAGCCAGGTTTGTGACACTCAAAGTGAGTACAGGGTCCTGGCCCCAGGACCATTTCTGGACACTGCCCCACCCCACTAGCTGACCTCGTTGTGGGGAACAGCAAGTGGCTTCCCCAGCTCTCCTCCCCAGATGTCTCCTCCCCAGGCCCAGTTGCAGGCCTGGGCCAGTGGTCTGCACCTCCACGGGGAAGTACACCAGCTTCACTGGGTCATGGAGGTGGAAGACCAAGAAGGCAGGCCCTGCTCCCATCCATCCGCTCTCGTCCCCATGCGACTGCCTTCCAGCGGTGGACTTGGAGTGGCTGCAAGCTCAAGTCCACACAGACCAATAGCTGCACAATTAATTATAAAAGCTCCAACGCTTCCGATGCATCTGCTGTCCTGTGTCCCTCCTGCAGGTTGGGGCTCCCTCATCCATGCTGGCTGATACTGTCTCTGTGGTCTCCAGCTAGTTACTTAACCTTTCTAAGCCATACTTCCTCCTCTTATGACACTGATATTAATGATGTTTCATATGGCTGCAGTGAGGCTAAGATGGGCAAGCAAATGCTTAGCAGAGTGTCTGGCACATCACAAATGCTCCTTAAATGCCATCTGTTATAAAGCAGCAACATTTTCAAATGGGAGAGGTTTGTATATAACTTCAGGGAGGAAATGAACTGCATATACCTAGCTTGGTCCTTTGTCATCTGAATTAGCAAGGCCTCGTCCTCACTCTGCAGTGTTTCAAACACCCCCATATGTGTCTATGGGTGTATACGTGTGTGCCTTGTGCAAGACAGGGAAATGTGAAAGTTCTAAAATTGCTCTTCCCTTTAGGTTTAGCAGAGATGATTTCATGAGGTTCCCAGGAGGATCCAGTGGATGAAAGGGAGATTAGCATTAGGATTGTTACAAAGCATTCTTAGGACCCATGGCTTAGGGCAGTGATGGCAAACCTTTGCAAGTTTTCAGTACTATAAACACCCACTACGGCACGCATGCCATACGTTTGCCACCGCTGGCCCAGGGTGAAGGGACTGAGGTTGGGAAGCAGGAGAAATGAAGCTGCTATACAGGTAGAAGAGAGGTCTCAGCCAACCCCACTGGGACCTTTGGAATCCCAAGGGACCTCAGTATTGTCCCCAGCAGGGGCAGCATCCAGTCCTTTTTACTGCACTCAGTCATTCCCTGAGAATGCCTCCCCCACAGGGCACATATGACCATAATAGGACATTCTTAGGAGGTACTCTAAGGCCAATAGCCACCAGCACTCCATGCTGAGGGTCCCTGGCCTTGAGGATCACGTGGAGTGGGGCAGTCTGCAACATGTGTGGAAGGTGGAGTGGGGCAGTCTGCAACATGTGCAGAAGGTGGAGCAGGGCAGCCCCAAATTCTGGAAGGGAGCATGCATGGGCCTGGACCTCATCTTTCAGAAGATGACCACCTGCACTTTGCCCAGGGCCCAGCTTACAGAAGGTGTGCAAGGTGCATTTGTCCAGTGCGCAGAAGAGAAGCACCAAGCTGGGCATGGTGGTACACACTTGTAATCCCAGCATTTGGAAGGCTGAGTCAGGAGGGTAACAAATCCAAGGCCAACCTGGGCAACTTAGCAGGACTCTCTCTCAAACTAAAAAGTAAGAGCTGGGGTTGTAGCTCAGTGCTTGAGATTGGCTTCAGACTTGAGTTGTGTTTCAAGGCTGCTTTTCTCATTGTGAAATGTATGGACAAAAGACACAACTGGTACAACCTGCATTTGCACTGCCAGATATGATGGCCCCACCCTTTCCCCTGCTCACCAAGACCAAGCTCCTTGTCTCCCCCTTTTCATGCTGAGTTTCACCTGTTGCAGGAAGTCTTCCCTGACTATATGACTATATGGTCCCACGTGTTCTGTCTCTCTGTCTCTCCGTCTCTTGGTCTTTCTGTCACACACACACACACACACACACACACACACACACACAGGAGCCTTGGAGGTCAGGACAGAGAGGCTGGGAAGAAAGGTTCAGAATCTCCTCTCCACCTCTGGCCTCCATCTCCACTGGAGTCCACCCTGCTTTGCTACAAAAAGAAAGTGCTCCTCCCAGCAGACGGGCCCAACCCACTATGGAGTGCTCACAGCTGATATTCACAATCCATTTGGCATGCAGTTCTGGCCAAAGGGGCTTTTGTGAGAAGTTTCCCCACCCATGAAATGAGATGTGCTGGATGCAGCAGCACCTGACCATGAGCCAGTTCTTGTCCCAGTTTGGAAATCACCTAGGACCTGTAACTGCTCCTTGTGTGTGTGAGTGTGTGTGAAAGTAGCTGGCCTAAGCATGCAGACTAACAGACAATACAACTCAGCCCTGACGTCTTGCAGCTATGGGGTGCATCTGCCCTGCCCACAGACAGGTCCTGTAGTCACTTACTTTCTGTGCAGTCAGCCCCTACTCCAGGATGCTGTGCTGCTAAAGACCTACACCTGGGACCCATTCGGAGGCCTATCTTGGAGCTCTTGAGTCTTCTGGTCCCGAAGGCAGAGAGCTGCAGCGCATGCCAGGGGAGGAGCTGGCTCTGCCCTGCTAGACATAGTCAGGGAAGCCTGTGGCCCATCTTACCACCGTCCGGCTCTGAGAGTGGAGAGGAGAAAGGAAGAATGATGCCATCAAGCTGCTGGCTATCATGCCCAGAGCCTGCTCTACCTCCAGCCTCAGCTGGGCAAGATCCTAAGGCTCTTCGCTGTTTAAATCAGCTTGAGGTGGGGCTTCTGTGAGAGATCTAAAGGTCATGCTTTTGCTAGTGTGACTCTCTGTCTCTCTCTCTCTCTCTCTTTCCTGCGGAATTCCAATACACTTGCAAGGCTGATTTAAATACCCAGTAGCTTTTCTCCACAGTAGTAAAACACCAATTGGAAATAAAATGGTAGAGTCACTGTCCCAGACAGGAAAGAGTTCCTAAAAAAAAAACACACACACACACACACACACATAGAATTACCATACGACCCAACCATTCTTTTCCTGGTACATAGCCAGAAAGATTGAAGACAAGGTCTCAGACAGACATCTGCACACCCATGTTCATAGTGTTCATAGCAGCATTAGTCACAATAGCTAAAAGATGGAAAGAACCCGAACATCCGTGGATGAATGGATGGATAAGCAAAATGTGACATAAACAAAATAGAATTATTCAGCTTTGAAAAGGAGTGAAGGTCTCAGCATGCTACAGTGGACATGTACCTTGAAGACATTATCTGAGAAATCAGCCAGTCACAAAAGAACATTGTGTGATTCCACTTATGTGAGATATAGCGACTAAGTAAATTTGTGGAGACAGAAGCAGAATGATGGTTTCCATGGACCAAAGGGAGGTGGGAATTGGGAGTTATATTGGCGGCTATAGTTTCAGTTTCAGTTGGGCAAATGAATAAGTTCCAAAATTGGACATGGCGATGTTTGCATGGCAATGTGGATATACTTAATGCCACTGAACTGCAGACCTAAAAATGGTAAATTATATGTTGTGTACATTTTACCACAATAAAAATGACTAAAAATGTAAGAGGGAAAAATACTCCTTCACAACAAAATATCCTGCAAGCTACTTTGCAAACTTGGAATAAATTCAACAAGAAAATCTCATGACTAGAGAAAAATCATAAAAGTTTACTGAGACTTAAAAGTTGATCTGAATAAGTAAAGGTATACCATGTCCATAGAGAAAAAGAATTATCATAAAGCAGGCAAATCTTCCTGAATACATCTATAATATGCACTAATTCCAACCAAGTCCCCAACAGAATTTTTCCTTGAACTCAGTAAGCTGACTAAAAATTTTATGGAGGACTATAATAAAAGAAAAACAAGATACAAGATTTTGAACTTTTTATTGAAATATAACATGCACAGAGAAAAATTACACAGATTATAAATGTGTAGCTCTGAATTTTTATAAAGGGGACATACCCAAGTAACCAGGACCCGGGTCGAGAAAGAGAATACTGCTCTAGAAGCCCCTCTTCTCTCCCATCCCCAGTAACTCCCCCCTTTAAGAATAATCACTCTCCAGGCCTCTATCTCAATTGATTAGTTTTGCACATTTCGGAGCTCTCTGTCCATGGAATCATACCTCATGTACTCTTTTTTGTCTGGATCCTTTTACCCAGCAGTGTTACAAGAGTGATATCTAGGCTTCATTAGGCCTAGTGTTTGTCCTTCAAGGCAGTATACAAGCCTGGTCATCTTGTCTTTAGCTTGAGGCCTTGTGTCCAACAGATGTGTCTCCAGACACAGTTGAGATGTATTTCACCTTTGTCCTGGCTCTCTCAAGGGCCTAGCCTATTTGATTGCCTACGACATGTCTGCCTAGCTTAGCTGTCTGTAACAAGACTGTACAACCATCCATACAGTTGCATGATCATTGTTGATCATTTATTCTCATTTCTGTGTAATATCCCAATGTATGAGAATCTCAGTACACATTTATCCAGTCTCCTGTTCATAGGCATTTGAGTAGTTCCCAACTTGGAGATGTGACAATGGCATTTCCACCCATACTTGACTTTGGATTACATTTATGCACTTTTTTTTTTTTTTTTTTGTAATGAAGACTGAACCCAGGGAGCATTGAACTACGTCTCCAGCCCTTTTTATTTTGCGACAGAGTCTTGCCAATTTCCAACACTGGCCTTGAACTTTCGATCCTCCTGCTGCAGCCTGGAGTGACAGGCTATGTACAATGCCACCATGCCCGGCTATGTACAAATCCTGTTGTGCATATTCCTAGGAATGGATCTGCCGCGTCAAGAAAATGTTTAACAAGAATAGAGGTTGTTTGTGTAAGGGGTGAGAATGGGGTGGCCTTGCCCTACTAGGGATCAAAACAAGTCCTAAAGCTACAGTAGCCAAAAGGTACACATGTTGACACATCTCCAAACCTACCACATACACACGCATGCACGCATGCACACAGCACTCACACATGTACACATACGTCCACACACAGGCGAGCACTCTTGCCCCCCACACTCCAGTCAGCACAGACAACTCCCAGGCTGGACTTCCCAGACCAGATAACTGAGTGTCGCAGTCCTTTCAAGTTGTATCACAGCACAGGCCTGCAAGTATCCAGGAGACGCCAATGGAGGAGAAGAGAGAGCGTCCCCCTCCCCCACCCACCCACTGGCTTTAAAGGGAGAACAAAGTGAGCGGGATCAGAGTGTGCAAGGTGATGGCAGCGATGCTGAAGCCATTTATCACTGCCAGATGTGTGAAGGGTCAGGCTGCAGGGCATGCTGGGAGTGTCAGTGGGGGTGCCTAGAGCTCAGCCACGGCAAGAAATAACCTGACCAGTCAGCCAGGGACCAAGGAAGGGCTGCCAGGACCCTGTTCTTAACAAAATGACAATGTGCTTTCTTTTTTGTCCAGGCCAGGAGGGGCTGAGGGCCGGGGTGCAGACGCAACTGCTTAATAAAGGGCTGTCAGTCACAGCTCTAAAAATACCCTCCCACAGCCAGCAGGCTCTGCTTGCACCCGCCTGCCTGAGGGCTTCCTGCAGCCTGAATGGTCCCTTGGTGACGCACAGGACAAATGTTTGTCCAGAGAGGCCTGGTGTCAGGCAGTGCACATGGCCCAACTTGTGGATCTGCCCTCTCCCCAGCCTCACCCCTGCCAGCAGAGCCGTGAAGGTCCTGGGGTGAATGCTCATCCCCACCAGCTTCTGTATCAGAGGACCTCAAGAACCTCTCCTTGCAGGCTGCGCCCTATCCCAAACTTCCTGGGAGACCCCCTAGTCTGAGGACAGAGACCCATTACTGCTCCAAGACTCCTGCCGGAGAAGCACCAGCAGTCTGGCAAGCCCCTAGTGTGGGACATGAAGTCCTACCTGCTTCCCATTCACCCCACTAGTGGGTGAGGCCCAGCCCCTGTCCATCGGGAGGTCCCATTCTGTTGGGGGAAGCACTTCTGACCGGATTAGAGAAGGCTCAGCTTTTGCCTGCCGGGGAGTTCCCAGTCTGACGAGGGAGGATCGGTGTCAAAAACATAGCAGTGCCAATAGAGGCTTTTAACTAAATTCTGACTTTATTAGCGGTGTGGCCTTGGACTAGTTTCTTGCACTCTCTGAAGTGAGGACAGCAATGGGCGCGTAGCACAGGCTGCTTCTGAAGCTGCACGGAGAGGCCAGGAAGTCGCACAGGCGAAGCTGCGAGGCACCAGGGCTCCGTACTCAGTAGGTGCTCAACCCAGCGCGGTGCGGGCCTGGGGCGAGGACCGTGCCGCCCCGATGGCCCGGACCTCCTGCTGTCTTGCAGCCCGGCCCCGCCCCTCCCCCACAGGGCCGCTTTGAGCCCTGCGCCGCTTTGAAGTCCCAGATGGGCCGCAGGAAAGAGGATCCCCGCGCCCAGCCCCCAGCCCGCACCTGGATAAACACGCGCCGCCAGCCCGGGACCGGCGGCCCGGCGGCAGGGACGTCCAGGCGGCCCGCGGCCGGCAGCGGCTCACTTCAAAGCCCAGCGCCGCCGCGGGAGGGGCCCTAATCAGGCCCGGCTGCCGCCGCCTCGCCGGCCCCGCCATCTGCTCCGCGTTAGGTGAGCGCGCTCTGCCTGGCTCCGCGCACCGCGCCGCACCAGCGCGCTTGCTCGCTTGCTCCGAGACCCTCCACCCGTGCCTGGTCCAGGCCACTGTTTGTACTCTGCAAAGAAAGCGTGGGTTGAGCGCCTACTGTGGGATAACCATTCATTCATTCATTCACTCACTCAGTAAACCATTTTTGAGGGCCTGCTCTGTGCTACCTCCTGCTCCCAGATTCATTCGTCTCCGTGCCCCTTCTCCCCAGACATCCCCACTCACCCACCCAAGCTCCCCCTGACTTTCTTTCTCCCTCCGAGCTCTAGTACAGTACTTGTCCTCTCTGCCTGGAACCCTTGCTCTGCCATGGACAAACTCCTACACATTCAGCAAGAGCCCGATTCAAAATTTCTCTGTTGTGAACCCTTCCCTGCCTCTTCACGCCCCATCCTTGAACGGTGTGGCGCCTCCCTCCCATTAAAGAACACAGGAGTGACAGTAATTTATTCCTTTGCGGGGTCTCTGTGTTCCCTGCATACTGATGGCCCCAATCTGGACCCTACCAGTTAACAGCTTGGTAACTCTTGTAACCTCTCTATGCCTCAGTTTTCTCATATGAAATCAACAAAAAGGACAAAATCCCTTTCAGGCTACGGGAAATAACCATCAGACACAAAACCAGGCCGGCAGAGGCAAGCACCTGGTAAAGGGCAGCCCTGGTTGCCTGGCTTTCTCTGCAGCCCTCTGGCTCCAGGAACTGGCTTTGGGGTCTTGCCTCAGACAGCCCCTCCTGGGCTTCCCCTCCCTCTGCTGAGATCCTGCCCTCCAGCTCAGCCTGCTGGCCGTTGGCACCCTGCTGCTCCCGGCTGCTCAGGGCCCAAGTTTCTGGGCACAGCCAGCTGGCCTTTGGTCCCTCCTTCCTTCCCTGCAGAGCAGGGCACACTGCCTAGCTCTTTGCACACTCTGGATCCAGCAGCCGGGGACCCCCAGGACCCTATCGACAGAGCATGGGCTATGTAGGCAGTACTGAGTATCAAGCTGCAGCCCACAGGGGTATAAGTGGGCACCTGAAGGTGGGCTTCACGTGTAGAAGGGTGACAGCTCAGCTGCCTGCCCAGGAGCTGAGGCAACCAGGCTTTCAGCTCTGAGGACATCTTGGAACCCAGGGCTCTACCCAGGCAATCCCAGGGAATGACACCAGGACACCTGCCCAGGAGGCCAGCAGGGAGAGTCAGCAGGGTCAGAGGGAATGGGAAAGGGGCTGGTAACCCGCACATACTGACAGCCAGCCAGCCAGACAGGATGAGGTCTAAACCCTGGGCCAAGGCCTTTCCCAGGCCTTCTTTGTCCCTGACGTGGCCACTGTGTCTCTTGCCCCTTTGTCACCTTTGGAGCAGTGGGAAGGAACTTGGAAGAAGATACTTGGAAAAGGCCCAAGCACAGGGCCTGCAGACAGTAAATGGGTGGTGGGTGTGGAGGGGTGAAAGGAAGATATTTGCTTTTAGGCCATAAGCTTGTGACCTGGGTTCAACCCTTGCCTCACACAGCCACTTACTAGCGGGGGCAGATGGAGGGGTCCCCTGAACACAGCAAGGAGGGATCATGAGAGGCAGGCAAGGCAGCGGGTCTTTCTGGGGCCCCTCGAGGCAGAACGCATGGCTTCTGCCACCCTCTCCAGGCAGCCCCAGGGCCAGCGTCATCCTGGTGAGCTGGTTGCCTCGCTGGATGGAACAGTGTCTCCTGCCAAGTCTTCTCCACAGAGTGGGCTTTCTGTGGGTGCAGCTGTCCGGGTTCGCCATCCCAGGAGCACAGCCTGAGGAGAGAGTTCAAGGGCATGGGTGGGCTCAGGATGCGCCTCCATGCATGGGGTAGTAGGAGTAGGCTAGGGCCAGGCAGAGGGACTCCAGCCTGATCCTGCAGGGGCCCTGGAGGGCGAGGTCATTTCGGAGCTGTCTCAACTCCAGGCAAGAAAGGGAGATGGCTTTCTTGATCCCGCACAAGTGGGAGGTGGTAAATCGCAAGCACCGGTCTCTGCAATGTGGATCAAGTGAGCAGCAAAACCGTTGGGAGGCCGCCAAAGAAGAGTGGTAGCAGGTGCCGGCCCTTGACAGTACGTGGAAATGGGGTTGGGCGCTCAGAAATGATTTAAAATTAAAGAAAAAGAGTCCCAGATGATCAGGGCTGCAGACTAGAGGCCGGGGTGCAGTCCAGCCCAGAGCCGCACCCTTGGCCCTGCCCTTTGGATCGCGGTCTGCGAGAGCGCCCCCTGGGGGTAGTCAGCGGTGCGGTCGACACGAGGAGGTCCGATGGGACGCTGGGGAGGATCAGAAAGGTGCCCTTGACCTGGGCTATTGTCAGCGCACCTGAGCCCCCAGCCAGCGAGAGCTCTGACCCTGAGGAGCTGCTCAAACATCATCTGACCGAGTTCTTTTCCCACGGAAAGGGGTTCCTTCTGGAAGGCCAGGCAGACCAGGACCTGAAAGCCCAAGAGTACCACAAAATTGGGTGCCACCATGCCACCTGTGTCTGGGTGAGTTGTGTCACCTCTGAGTCTCCGCTGCCTCCGCAGTGGAATGGGGATAATTATAACAACTGCGGAGCCCTTCCACTGAATGGGACACTGTGCGAGCTGCTGTTCCTCCGCGGGGCTTTTCAGGACCTCGTACAGTACTTATTTCATTTCTCACAGTCCCTGGGGCCTGTGCAATCTTACTAGCCAGCTTATCCTCTTGAATTCCACTCCTGTCACCAGTGAAAAAGCTACTTCTAACAATCGTCATGCTAATTAATCAATCCCTCGTGTTGATTTTGTTAACAGTGTTTGAGGGAGTGAATTCCCCATGAGGACCCTTCATATAGTTTAAACGCCCCGGCAAGTTTACCACGCACAGGTGCACAGGTTGTACACAGGACAACTCCAGGAAGCACTGTGACAAAACTACAGTATGTAGGGGACCCCATGGAATTGACAGGGGGTAACTGTGCAACTTGCTCCCTGCAGCCTTGGACCCAATAATGTGGATTCCTGAATTCGATAGCTGAGATACTAACCTCAACCCCCAGGAAACAGTATTATCTAGTGCACACATATCCATTACATGCTTAATGTGAAACATTTTTAAGGTCACCACACAGGCAATAAAGCAAGCTCTTAGCCCAGTGCCTAGCACAAGCCAAACTCAATAAACAGTACTGATTTGATTTTAGCTTCCAGCATTTTTCTGCCCAAACACCAGCACTGGAGTGGACTTTGGCTTTCGGAGTCCCAGCCCCAGCTTTGGAGACCCTAGCAGCCTGGGAATCCCCACTCCAGCCTCTGGCTCCTGCCCCCCAGGCCTCTACTCCCAGGAGGTCATCCTTCCCTGGCCCCTCCCCCAAGCCAGTCACTTCCCTGGGGGAAGAGAAAGGATTGGATCACAGTGTCCCCTCTCCTGTCAGGGCTCAAAGCTTCCACCAGTCCCCAAGTGGCCAGCTGATTTCTTATCTATAATATTTTTAATCAGGCTCCTCTCTCCCCCCACCCCCATTACTTTTTCCCCAGCATCTTATGCATCGTTGGAGCAGGCAACAAAAGCATTCTTTTGGGGGGAGGGGGCAGAACCACTTCAAAGGGAATGCAAAGCTGCAGTGATGTCCCGTCATTGTCCTCCCCTGCATGTCTGCCCCCCATTGTCCTGAGGCCGCCCTGAATAGGCAGACACAAAGGCCACACGTTCAAAGTGGGCACCACATGCTCTGTCAGGAGGGCAGCCTCTGCCCGACGCTGTTCCCTTCATCCGCAAGCACACGGGCTTCCAGCCAGGGAGGAGCTGGCCTTGAAGTGGGTTTTCTTCATCTGTTGTTTCTCTCTCTCTTCCTCTTTCTCTCTCTCTCTCTCTCTCTCTCTCTCTCTCTCTCTCTCTCTTCTTCTTCTTCTTCTTTCCCTCTCCTTTCCTCCGTCCCTCCCTCCCTCTCTCTTTCCCCCACCCTCCAGCCAAACCCAAGGTTGCATTTGGAAGCAGCCCCTTATTGGCAACATTTCCCTCTCATTTCTCCAAGTGGGGTTCCGGGTCTGCTGGGGACTACGGGACTTTTTGCTGGGCAGGGAGCCAGGGTAGGGCACTTCCCTTCTGATGAGTCTTTTTTTAGCTTTCCATGGTACAGGAGGGGTAAATCCCACTCCTGGCACCAGGAGGTCTGAGACCTGTGAGCTAAATGGGAATCTAGACAGAGTATCCAACCTTGATTTCATAAAAAAGGACACTGAGGCCCAGCGATGGAGAGCAACTCACTGCAGGCCTCACAGCAAGGCTGGGGTGAGCTGGGTGGAATCCAGGTGTGCTGACCCCTAGTCCTCCTCGGTGCTCAGCTGCTTCCTGAGATCCAGCCTCAAGGCTGGCCTGAGGGTGAAGGTCCCTGAGCCAGGGAACCCAGAAGCACCGGCTGTCCCTGGGCCACCAGGTCACCTTGGGGAAAAGACCCTGAGCTGCAGAGTGTGTCCACACAGGTGGTACAATATCAGAGGCTGACCCATCAGTGGGGCTCTGAGCACTCTGCCCTTCCGGAAGCAGGCTGCCAGGCACACTGTGCAGACCAAGAACCAGGTCTAGCAACAGCTCCGAGCATGCAGATCACCTGCTGGGTCTTCTGGGGCCTAGGGGCCATGTGGCAGAGGAGATGAAGGAAGCAAGAGGACAAAGGTTAGTGCCACTCTGCAGGGATGCTAACAGCAACCCTAGTAATAATAGCTGTCATTCCAGGACTTAGGTACCAGCCCCCACACTGGACACAAGTCTAACCTGACCTAATACTCCTGGGGGAGAGATACCACTCGTGTTCCCATTTCAGGGAGGAAACCCAGGCTTGGAGAGGCTAAGTAACTTGCCCAGAGTCACGTGTTTAATAACAGAGCTGGGGTTTGAATCTAGCTCTGCCAGATTCAGTGGGACATTAAATGACATCTGTCCTTTGGTCTTAGGCACACAGTGTGCAGTGTTGCAGGATCAGGTCCTTCAGGGTAAGAGGGGGAGAGTGAAATAATCACCTCCTCAAATCAGGTCAGTGAGTCTGAATTGAGGACTTGGCAGCATCCTTGGCCTGGAGCTCAGAAGCCCCAGGGGAGAGAAGCAGGCAGCACTGACTGCACCTTCAGAAGTCAGGGCCCACCAGAAGGGTGGTACATGCTTGGCCGGCAGAGGCCTGGGCACATGGCAGCTATAGGGCCCTGAGCCAGCCTGAACCTGAGCTTGAATTCCAGCTCCACTGCTGAGCTGTCACCTTGACTGTCACCTACCAAATCGGGGCAGTGGTGTCTGCCTGGCTGGAAGAGCACCTTGGAGTACCCTATACCCCCTAACTGCTCAAGAGATGATAGAGCTCTTGTTGCTTCATAAAAATCAGGAACAGGGGACAGAGGAGCCAAGGCTGTTGGAGACCCAAGGCAAGGCCCACGGGGCCAGGAGAGTGGGCAGCTGGGTGGAAGTGGAAGGGGAGAAAAAGAAAGAGCCAGCGCTGAGCAGCCATGGCCTCAGGCTGGCCCAAGAGACAGTTCTAGAAAGAGCCCCATCCCAGTTCGAGCAAGAGCAGGAGAGGCAGAGCCTGACAGCCTGAAAAAGACAGGCTTGGAGGAGGTGAGTGTGTTTGGAGGAAGCAGCTGGGCTGCCAAGGACCCCTGGATGTATGACCCAGGATGAGCAAAGTTGCCTCTCTGGAGCTCCTCTTTCATAACCTGTGAAATGAAGTGGGGAGCTCATCTGGGGACCCTGGGGTCAAGGGGCTGTCAAAGGAATGGAGCTCTGGGCCCTGAACCACATGGACTGGAGCTTTGCTTAAGGAAACAAGGGAACCAGCTTGAAAAATTACCACAAGATGTGATTGAACACAAATGAACCAAGCACCAAGTGAGTGCCAGGTTTGAGAAGGAGGATGCCGTAAAGGGAGACAAACCCAGAGAGGAGCTCTTGGGAAAATGAGGGGCTTGGAATGTTGGAGCTCATGGGGGCTGCTGTCCATCAGCTCCAGGACCTGCTCACATCCAGGCACCTGACACTTGGATGAACTTCCTCCAGGGATGGAGATGGAAAGGTCTATATCAGCACAAACCAGGGGCTTTGATCACAAATCTGATCATCTCTCTGGAACCCTGGCCACATCATACAGGTCAAAACACCCATAGAAATATTTACAACAGCTAAGATTAGTAAGCACTTATTGTGTGCCAGATACTGTGTGGGGTACATTCTATCTGTCACCACCCAACACTCAGCAACCCCAGGAGATGCAGACAGGTGTCCTCACCATATGACAGGTGAGATAACAGAAGGGTGGAAAGCACCATCCCTGGGTCTCGGGGATGTGGCAGAGGCTGGAGCCAAACCCGGGCAGCCCTGGGCTCCTCTGTCATGCCAAGGGGGGCCAGGCCAGCTTCCCGGAGGAGGCAGATCACTGCTAATTAGTTTTCTTAAGGGTGCAGAGAGAGGAATTGGGGCTTAGAAGGGACTTCTCCTGTCTTTACCCCGTGATCTCCCGACTACTGGGTCAATTCTGATGAGATTTCGCCTCCACATTAAGGCACACAAGCTCCACTTAATCTCATTTCCGAAAACAAATCAGCCCAATGAAATTTTCTCTTTCTATAAATGACTGTGAGGAGGAAACAGCCCAGTGTAAACAGTCTTAGCATCGCCTATTTACACACCATTGACTTTCAAATCAGCTTGCTTCTCCATCCGCCTTGCAGAGATAGAGTCAAAATGCAAATGCAGCATAAACGACTCTATAATAAATGCTCATTCAACATTTATTCTTTCTCAAATCATCTCTTAAAGCCCTTTCATGCTAATGTCTAGGAGATGTGACATTAGAAAAATTGCTTTGACATGCTAAGGGGCTCCAAGATTAATAAAAAAAGAAAGGACAAGATAAAGCTTTCCAAAGACCTATTTCAGAGGAATTATTCCCGCCTTTGAAAGTGCTCCAAGGTTGCTGCACATTTCGGCTTGTTGGCATACATGTAAATGAAGTGCTACAAAAGTCTGCAGCTACATTCCACTTGAATGAAAGCTCCCAGCTGCCGGCACAGGGACAGGGAAGGTGGCCAGACTTCAGGATGAGCGATGAAGGGGCTGGAGGGGGCTGGAGGGGACTTTCTTGTCCTGAAGGCAAAAGAAAGCAGGCTGCAGCCCAAGTTCTGGGATGAAAATGACAGGGTCAGGTATGGTTGGCGTAGCCAGCACCTAATTGCTGTGTTACAGAAGCAATACCTGTGTCTGTTAGCAGACGGTGGGTCCAGCTCACTCCCAGCTGCCAGCCCAGCTACCTTCCTAGCCTCTATTTTTGTCTTTATTTTTGTTTTTATTTTTTTTTATTTTTATTATTATTTTTTTTTCAGGCAAAGTCTAACTCCATTGCCCAGGCTAATCTGTAATCCCTAGACTCAAGTGGTCCTCCTACCTCAGCCTCCCAAGTAGTTGGGACTACAGCCTTGTGGTCCATGATGGGCTCATCCTAGCCTCTTCCTGTTGTGTGACTTTAACTAACCTCCTTGAACCTGTCTTTAGGATGAAGATAACAAGAGAATCCACTTATGGAAGACTCAGTGACATCACTCCTGGAGAACGCTTAGTACCATGTCCGCCCCTTAGTAAGTGCTCAAGAAATTGCTTGTGCTTGAGGTCATGATGATGCCAGGTCTCTTTACACCCTGCTGAAATACATATTTGAGGCAGGAGAAGGAGAAAGGAGGGCCATATGAGAGAAGGCAGAGATGTCACTGATGAAGTGACCAAGACACAGATGTGCTCACCAGGACACTCTCCAGTTCCAGCAATCCCTCAGTGGCAGAAATCGATGGGGTCCCAGCCAAGTCTGCTGCTTGGTCTGCATCACTGCCCCTTTGAATTAGCGACCCGTCTGACATTCCCAGACACCTCGCACAGCAAGCTGGATGTGCTGTGGACATCGTGCTTCATTACCAGACTGCCCCAGATTTTCCCAGAGGGGAAGGGAAGCAGCAGGCACTGAGCAGCTTCTAGACAATCGTAGCCTTAGTGTTGGCCACAGCTATTGATAGCGATTATTCTCATTTTAAAGAGTAGCACAATAGTCAGATTGGACAAAATACTCTCAGCATCCTAAAACTAGAGCGTAAAGCAATGAGAGGTAATTTCTTGCCTGGTGGTGTACCTGAGTGGGGCTCTCCTTCGGCCCCAAGTCCGGAGCCCATCCACTCGCATCTTCAGTTGCAGATGGAAAAAGTCAACAAAGGGTCATGACTGGAGCGTTTGAAGACAAACCTGGAGATGGGACATCACCTTTGCCACATCCCAGTGCCAGAACTCACAAGAGTGCCCTTAACCATGAAGTAGCTGAGAAGAGCAGCTTGGCAGAGTTGTGAAGAGGAAAAGGGGAACTGTTTAGAAAAACAGGGAGATTAAGAAACAAAGCAAGTGATCTAAAAGCGAGACCACAGCCTGCTCTTGGAGGCCATCTCATCTTCATCTCCATCATCACATGCTCAGCAATGCAGTAGGCACCTATTGAGCACCTGATAGAGTCCTCCCTTGGCAACCATGGGAGATAGGTTCCAGAAACCTCCGCAGATGCCAGAGCCCATAGATGCTCAAGTCCCTTATACAAAATGACATAAGCTGGGCATAGTGGCACACGCCTGTAATCCCAGCACTCGAGAGGCTGAGGCAGGAATATCGCTGTGAGTTCAAGGCCAGCCTAGGCTACAAGTGAGTTGGAGGCCAGCCTGAACTGCATAGCGACACCCTGCCTCGAAAAGACAAAAATAAATAAATAAATACATAAATAAATAAAATGTCATAGTGTTTGCAAACAACCTGCACACATCATCCTGTATACTTAAAATCATCATCAGATTACTTATAATACTCAGTATAATGTAAATTCTATGGGAATAGCTATTATACTATATTGTTTAGGGAATAATAACAAGAAAAAATCTGTACATGTTAAGTACATAGCCACCTCCTTCTAAAAATACACATTGTGACGATCAAAAAAATAACCAAACTGTCAAAAGCACATGGAATTGGGAAGTAAACTGTAAAGCCCTAACCACAGTTCTATTTTATGGTGTATGTGAGGAGTTAATCAGAATAGGAAACCAAATTTAAAAACTATAAACAGCCCAGAGCTGGGGAAAAGTGGGCTGCATGTGCCAGCATCATGAGGCTGGGTAACAGGAAGCTGTTCTCTCCTCAGGACTGTGAGAGAGGCTTGCATGATCAAACCCTCACCTCATCAGGTTTTAGTACTGCTGCGTCTGTTGAGTTCAGCGGCACTCCCCAGGAGCATACCCCAAGTCAGGCCCTCGACAGCACGGACTTTATCTGGGAGACGATCCCGAGCAGCACCAGTGAGGTGGGAGACAGAAGAGGCCACAGTGATGACAGGTGACCACCGTGGGTGCTTGGCTCCATCCCATGGGCATCTGGAGGGCTAGGTAGAGTTGTCCCCCAAGAAGGGCAGGAAAGCTACCAGGAGTTGGTTGAAGTCTGATCCCAGGGATATCAGTTCCTCCATACTTAACTAAGTCCCTGCTGCCAGAGAAAGCATCCAGAAGGAGCCACAGATGTTGCAGGAGGAAGCCGGGAAATCAGACTGAGAAGGAGCCACAGCGAGGGATTTGGAGCACAGCACTGGGCACACATGTCACACTATGGGAAAGGGACAAGGCTTTTGTGTCCCCACAGGTTCACCCAATTCTGTAACTGCAACCAGCAAACCCTACGGTTAAGGCCAGGAAGACTTTCTGTGTGGTGACAGCTTTCTTCTGTTGTACACTGGAGGGATGGGCCCCAGGGCTGATGCTCAGCCTTGCCCACTTTCAGAGCTAAACTGGGCCCCTCTCCCAAGCTATCTGTGGCTTTCAAGAAAGAAAGAAGTCCGAGGCTCACTCTCAGCAACTAGGGTTTCCTCTACATCACGAGAGAGGGGTCCCCACAGACAGGGAAGCATGTTGCTCCTGGTCCTAGAGTCTGCCTGTCAGTCTCTGCTCTTCGCCCACTTTTCTACTGGTTTGGTTGCCCTTATATTTGGTAGGTTCTTTGGGTGCAGTGGGTGGGAACATTTTTCTATTATATGCGTGCAAATATCATCTTCTGGTTTTGTGTCTGGTGTCTTTTGAGATGTGGGAGGCCACTCACAGTGACATCAGGGCTTTGCAGCTCTTCAGCACTAACCCTGGGTGCGTACACTCACATGTTCCTGCCCGGGACCCCATCAGAGACCCAGAGGCACACAGCCAGCCTCAGGGTTGTCCATGTTGTGTTGGAAACCATAGATAAGGCTGTGGGGGGGCTCTTACAGAGAATCATCTGCAAGTGAGGTCTTGCTAATAAACACACCAGGAGCCTCTGCAGTCCTCCAAACCCAAGTCATCTCAGCCTCCGTGACCCCATGTAAGCATGTGGGATGGAGGCTTCACAAAGATTCTTCCAGGAAGAGCCTAGGATGGCCAATGCAGGGCAACCTATGGACTGCCAATGTCTACTGAGTCCCCGGGGGGCCAGCACTGGGCTCTGCCTCACAGAGCAGGAGTCGGAGCAGAAGAGGAGTCAGAGATGGGGCAAGATAGTCCATACGTGGCTATAGCCTCAGCCTCCGTCAGACTTACTAGCAGTGTTACCTTGGACTGGTAACTCTGACTTCCCTGGGCCTTAACCTCCTCAGTTGTAAAATAGGCTAATACTAGTACTTGCTTCCTAAGGTAGCATTGCTCTAGAGTTGAAATGCAGTAGAACACCCGCAGCATAATGCCAGCGCATGCAAGTGTTGCATAAACATTTGCTATTGCTATGTGAAATCCAAAGTCTGCCCTATATAACCAAAGCTAGATAATTGTAGCATCAAGCTCAGATAATTGGGATTGGGTAAGGATGGGACAAATGATCCAAAGAGCAGACCTAACCAAGGCCTCTCAGGAAGGCTATAGAATGTAAATACTGATTCTTGCTTGGATTTAAGGAGAAACCAAACTCTCTGCTTACTGTGCTCAGCCTCCCCACCCCCCACAATTCCTCCCAGCAATTCAGCTCTGGCCCCAAGCTTGCATAGTGTGTTACACCAAACAAAACCCTAACAGGACCATCCATGCTTAGGAGGCAAGTTGGAGATTCTTATTATTTATGCATGTTCCTTGGGGGGTCTTACCTCACCCCAAACTTGGCTTACCAAAGAATTTATTCCAGCTATATATAGTACACTTACCAATGACGAAGGCTAGCAAATACTACTTTTTTTCAATCTTGTTTCCTTCTCAGTAATTCCTCCCACATATCCTACCACTTATTCAAGCCCTTTTAATCTGTGTCTTATAGAAGAAGAAACAAAGGTGGAGAGAGGTTAAGTGACTAGGCTAAAGCCACAGAGCAGGTTAGAGGCAGGGCCAGGCCTTCCAGCACTCCAGTCAGTGGTCTTACCAAGGAACTTCTTTGATCTGGGTGGACAAGGCCAGCACACTCCACATTGGAGCTTTCACTCTCCAGGCCCCCAGAGCTGTTTGGGGACTCCAGCGAGTGAGTGTGGATACCAGATTCTGAGGTCAGGACTTGCATGGCCAACTCTGGGCACCCCCCCCATCCCACCACCAACCCCACTAATACATATTTTATGGGGCCATTCTCTCTTTCTCACAAACGATGTCATTAATCTGCTCCCTGGCTGCGCAGAATAACATCCCTCAAGAACAGACTGCTTTCTGAATATTTTATTATTCCTCATTCCTTCTCCCCAAACTAATATATATTTACACAGTCTACCTCCTGCAGGAGAACTATATTGTTTTCTCTCAGTGCCTGAGAACTTAGACACAGAATTGCGCATAAGTAAAAAAAATATACGCCTTGCTATTGATGTTGAAAGGGAGAACCAATCATCTATCAAGCTGTGAGGGAAGCCAAGAGGAAGATTTGCATATGGTAAAAGAAAAAAAAAAAGAAGAAGAAAGACAGAATAAAACAGACCCCCACTCCACAGAGAGACCAAACAAGGAAAGGAAGCAGACATCTTTTCTCTTCCTCTAGCAGGGAACCTCAGAGCATCCTTGCCTTCCTTCCTGCATTTGGCAAATCTCAGCGGTGAGGAAAGCAAAAAGCTATTTTGTTAGCAAGGTCAAAAAATTCCTACTTGGAGATCCAAGCTGGAGAAAGCAAAGTTCTTGCAAAGTTTTATGGTGCCATTTTTATTATCATGGAATATTTATTACAATGAGGATTCGAACATTTGTATAGCCCTTTTGCTTCCCTGTATTATTCAGGTTGGTGAGATGGTAAGGCAGAGAGAGTGACCCCTCCATTTACAAATGAAGGAGAGCTAGGTGCAGTGGTACACACCTGTAATAACTTATTGGGAGGCTGATGCAGGGGGATCCTAAATTCAAGGCCGAACTGGGCAACACAGCAAGAGCCCTCTCAAAAAAAAACAGACAAATATAAAAATGAGGAAAAACAGACCCAGATGAGGTAACTCACCAACTAGTGTGCAGGTGTGTTGTGCTATCTGACAGTTGGATCCCAAGTTCTTTTTGAAGAGAAAATTTTGTTTAGAGCAATATCTTGTTAGGCCACTCTGCAGGTGGGGCCTGGAAGGCATATTTGGACATGATTGTGTTAGTCAGTTGTCCATTACTGCAGCAAATAACTGGGCTAATCAACTTATAAGGAGGAAAGGTTTGTTTTGGCTCACAGTTTTAGAGATCTCAGGCTATGCCAATTGGCTTTTGGACCCATGGTGAGGCCACTCATCACGATGGGAAGTGTGTGATGAGCAAAGCCATTCAGCTCATGATGCAGAAGATAGGGGAAGAGCTCAAGACCCCACAAACCTTTCAAGGATGCCCCTAATGACTTAAAACATCCACTGGGGCCACCTCCCAAAGGTGCCATCACAACCTGAGGACCAGTCCTTTAACACATGGGCCTTTGGGGGACATCCCAGATCCACACTATAGTAGTGATGATAATTAAGTTGTTCTGCACAAGAGTTTAGCAGGAAATTGAAATGAACTGGAGGTGACATGGCAGGAGCCCCACAAAACTATGGAATGAAAAGTGTCTATGGGAGAAGGAGTTCAGGGACTGACACTGATCTTAACACGTCAGCTTCTGGAACATAATCATCCTCTCCCTGATACCATCAACCCTCAGCAAAGTCCATTGTGAAAAGGGCACTGGGGGGAAATGTAGGGAAAGTGTTTGGGTCCACTCTGGGGCTGGTATAGAGTGGAGAAAAGAGACAACTGTGGAGGAGAGATGGGGGGTTGAGGGCAGGCAATCAGAGCTAAGAGTAGGTGTGAAGATGTTAGCACCCAGACATCCACAGCAAACTCAGGAGAGTATGGTCACCCAGACACCCCACCCCAAGATGCAGATACAGCAGCCTCCTTATCCACTGGGGATGTTTCCCAAGACCCCAGTAGATGCCTGAACCCCAGGATAGTACAGAACCCCTACTTATACCATGCTTTTTCCTGTATACATGTTATGGTTTTGTATCTAGATGTCCCCCCAAAGCCTCATGTGAACATAGGCAGGGCTTTTGGAAGGTGACCGGATTATGGAGGTGGAATAGCTGACTTGTGTTAGGAGGTGGGGTCTGTTTGGAAGAGGCGAGTCACTGTGGGGTGACCAGGAAGGGTTTACTTTCCTTTCTGGCTCCTCCCTTGACTCTCCACTTCCTGGATGCCATGAGGTGAGCAGCTCTTCTGTGCCAGGTGCCTGTGCCATGCCATCCTGCCTTGGAGCCAGCAGATTATGGACTGAAACATGAGCCAAAATAAACCCCTCCTTTTCGTTGCAGGTGTCAGGTATTTCCTCCCAGCAACAAGGAAAGTGACTGAGACAATGTACATACTATGATAAGGTCTAATTTGTCAATTGGATACAGAAAGAGATTAGCTAATAAAAATAGAACAATTTTAATAATATGCTGTAATAAATGTTATGTGAATGTAAAATTGTTTATTTTTAAAATTTCCATTTAATGTTTTTGGATTGCCATTGGCTGCAAGTAGCTGAAATCATAGAAAGCAAAACAGCCAGTGAGGAGTGGGGGAGCTGTTTGAGTCTATTTTATGTACATCTCATACCTGAGGTGACCTCTGCTGACAGATGAGCTACACAGGCGCAAGTGAAGCAGTCTCAGCTGGAATGAATGCCAGGTTGAAAGACAGAGAGGCAGGCATGAGACCAGGCAAGGCCACCCACATGAGCTGACTTGGTCAAGCACTCAGAGCTGGTGGAAAGCCAAGAACAGAAAGGGTCTCCAGTCCCCAAAGCGGCAGTCCTGCCCTCACCCCTCTGTCTTCCCTGTTGTACCCTGTCCCTTCCCAGCCTTGGTCCAGCCTTTGCTGCTAAGAGCCTTCTGCAGCCGAAGGGCAAACTCCACCCTCATAGGCCTTGTACTCAGTCCACTTCCAAGCGGCCCTGGCTCCTCTGAGCTCCCTCCTGTGGCCCTTGTCAGTCTGTGGCTTGAGTGACAAAGTCCCTATCTCCTTCGGCACACCAACTACATGATCTCAGTCCTTTTTCCTGAATTTCTCTCCCAGCATGGACCTGACGCAACAGGGTCCACCTGATTCATCTCTGGCATTTGTGGGGACAGACAGCAGCCACAGAGCCGTGGATGAGGGGAACACACTATACAGATGCAAGGTGTCATCCCGATTTCAGAGCAGGACAAGATGTATCTCATCAGGTACCCTTTATTTAGATCTTATTCTGTACCGGATTGTGGGTTCTCATGTGATTGCAGTAGAATTAAATTATTGATGGAGATACCAGCATTATCCCCATTTTACAAATGATAAAGGTTTGGAGAGGCTTCCTGGCTGCCCAGATCTCATAGCTTGGGAAAGCTGGATTTACACACCAACCGTCTGGCTCCAGATCTTCTACACATTGGGATCTCTCCCTGCAAGGCCCAGGAAACATGGTAGTGCTTAACTGGTCTGAAGTCCTCTTCTCCCCTAAAATGGAAATGCCCTAGGACAGGGTCCCTGTCACCTCCCCAGGGTAAATACCAATGCAGCAGGGCTCAAGATGGTATCGTGAATTTTTGCATGGAACAATAGGAGGACCAAAAGGGAGCAGGTCCCAGTAGCTTGGCAGGATCACCAGCTGGGCTGACTTCCTGCTCTTCCCAAGCCTGAGGTCAGCACAAGGAGACTGGACCTAGAAAGAGAAGGAGGGAAGGAGGAGAAGAAGGAGGAAGAGGAGGAGAGGAGGAGGAGAAAGAAGGAGGCAGATCCGCTGGGGAGGGCCTGCCACCCCAGATGGCCTGCATGTACCAGGATGAGGGGGGCCCCCTTTGCACACTGTCTGAATTATTCAGGCAATGAGGCCTCAGGGCCCAGGAGGTCTATGATGTTTGGGGGTTTCATGGCCACTTAGGTGGACCAAAAGAGAAAAGGATTTCATTCTGCCCACTTATCTCCTAACCTTATAAACTCAGGATTAGCAGATCAAAGGCGGATTTGGCACAGCTGAGGAATGACAGTGGTTTTGCAGAACAGTTCGGGCTCCATCCTTCATGGTCAAATGGGCTTAGGCCATTGATACATAAATGGCTTTTTGAATCCCTCTAATTGGGTGTGTGGGTCACGCCTGAGCTGCAGCAGCCCGGCTGTCCCAGCAGAGTTAATAAGCCAGAGAGAGCCCTGGGGGTCCCAACAGTGGCCTCAAGACAGAGTTCCAGGGAGCACCCTGGGAGGGCAGAGTCCAGGACTGCCCTTCTCAGCAAGCCCTGGTGTTAAGAACCATGGCCTGGAGCAGAAAGAGAGGGACTTGATGCCCAACATGACCACTGACCAGCTAGGTGGCCTGGGGGCAGGGATCCTATAACCTGTCTGCACTTCTGTTTCCCCTGCTGTAAGATGGGGAAACAATCATGTTGACAACCATCCTATGAGAAGACTGGTGAGGTGCCAGGCTCTGGGCTGCCTCACCCCAGCGCTGGGCTCCTTGGAGCTCAAGCACAACTGAGACAGCCTTGGAGTTGTCCTCAATGTAGAAAGGAGGAACACGGAGCATAGACAAAGAGGCCAAGGCCGGAGCTCAGTCTTCCCACACTCCAGCTGGGCAACCATGGCAGGTTCTTCCTTACACTGTGCCTTGTTTCCTCACAGAGCTCCTAGATTAGAAAGTCACTATGCTGGGAGCCCTTCGTGAAGTATCCTTCAGCTGTGTCCTCCTTAATGGAAATGACCTGCCCTGCTGCTCTGCCATGTGTCACAGGTGTGACATTCTTTGACAACCCAGCTTCAGGTTTGGCTTGCCCAAGGGAGACACCATGGCAAGTGAGAAGAAATGACCAAAGTCTCCCTCCCCTCATTGCGTTTCCTGAGGTGTCTCCAACAGAGTCTGTGTTGGGTTGGTGACACATGGACCCACTAGGATTGTAGTTCCTGCTCCCAGCCCAGCTTTCAGGCACTCCAAATCCCTTCCTCTCTGCCCTTCAGTGGGAGTGGGGGTAAGGGTTTCCTGTCTGCGTTGTCATCACTCTAGCTTCTAGACCCTCTTGTATAAGCAAGTCCCTTTCTTGAATTCTTTCTCATTGATAGGCCTAGAGAAGATTGTGACTGGCAAGTCCTTCTACCACCCATGTGGTGTTGATCATTCAAGCATGTAATGATGGTTCAGCAATGGCTTCTGGCTAGGCCCAAAGCCACAGAGGCATCAGAACATAGGCCCTTGCCCCTCACCCAGGCAAATGCTGGGAGAAAGGTGCCTACGTTAGAGTTATAAGGTGATCAGGGTCTGAGAGTGCCCTAGGCATGGGCCAAGGGGGATGGAAGGCTCACACAGCTAGCAACAGGGAACCAGTCAGTGCACCAGGCACCTTCGTGGCCGTGATGGCTTATGAGTCGGGCTGGTATGGCTGGCCCTGTGGATGGATAGGCAGAGGAGTCTCATGTAGGAACTGGAGGAGTCTTGGCTCAGAAGCAGCATACAGGAGTCTGCCCAGGACACCAAGCATCCTGGAGTAAGTGCCTCCTCTCTCTTGGCCTCCACTTCTTTTCTCCATTTAAGAAACAGCTTGAAAGAACTGATCAGCAAGGCTCCTACTGCTACATTTTGGAGCTTCAGGTTAACAGACCCTTTTAACCCCCAGCCCTGGGTTTTCACTCAACCTAAGAAGTCACCAGGTCAGAGGCTGTGGTATGTGCAGAGAGCACACCTTCTTGTCTGACTCTCTATCGTAACTTCCTGTGTGGCCTCCAGCAAGCCATACTCTGAGCCTCAGTTTCCCCATAAGAAAAATGAGTCCCACAGCAGGGCGCTCCCCCCTGGGATTGTGCAGAGACAATGTATAAAATCACCAGGCACACAGTAAGCACCTAATAAATGTCAGCCACACTGCAGTGGAAATGGGGTTGAAAGCAAGGTGGGAGGGGTGAGGAACAAGGTGGAAACTTGACGGAAAAAAGATGTCATGATCCAGAACTCATGGATAAGAAATAGACCCATGACTGGGCACTGCCTGGGAGGAAGCTGGGGTGGTGGTACTGGCCACCCCCAGCAGTCAGAGTATATTTTGCAGCAGCAGAAGAATCCCAAAAGGCTGACAAAGCTACCTCCTCTCACAGAATCTCAGAAATGGGCTTGCTCCCCTCTCAGGGGTTAGCATGACCAAGTGCTGTCACCTGTGAATGTGAGGGCGTGAGCTCCCCATGCAGGTGGCTATGCAGGCATGCAAGAGACCCCCAGCCCTGGGAACAGACGGTGTTGATATTGCTGATGGCCACCCAGCATGGAAAGGGACTGTAGGGTGAGGGCAGTGGACAGGTGGGTGACCGGCATACTTCTTCCAGGCCCCTAGCTCCCTCCCATGCTCCAGCTAAAAATAATACCTCCCCGGGAGACCTGTCTTGCTGGCAAAGCCGCACCATGCATAAAACATCGGCCGGTCAGGTTTCCTCCACTGAATGGCTTCTTTCAACGTGTGCAGGGGTGAAAGGTTTATGGGAGGGATCACTTGACTTCCTGGAGGGATGGAGCAGCTTTGGTCCCTGCCTAGGCCCCCAGCCTTACAGCTCTGTGCCTGGCACCATGGTCCCCGTGGCAGCCCACACAGAGGACTCCTGGGCTGGGTTCCCCTCTCCCAGTATCTCCCAAGGCCTTGCACTGGACCCCCTTCATGGAGAAAGGGACTGGCTTGGAAGGAGGCACACAGCCCTGAGTTTGAATCCTGCTTCTTCCACTTCCCAGTTTATGTAAATGTGCACATCCTATCTTCCAAAGTACACTCAGAGAGGTTGAATTGCACAAAGACACACAGCAGTTGAGGTTTGGGTGCAGTTTGAGTGTGTCCCCCAAGGCTCATATGCTGGAAGGTTGGTCCCCAGTATGGAGATATTGAAGTAGTGGAACCCACATAAAAGGTGGCACCTGTTACAAAGTCACAGGGTCATGGGGCAGCCCCTCAGAACAGATTAACACTGGTCTCGCAGAATAAGTCAGCTCTCTCGAGAGTGGGTTGTTAGCCAGCAAGACCACCACACGTGCCTGGCCCCTTCTGCACAGCTGACTCATTTCCCATTTCTCTGCTGTGTTGTGACACAGCCAGGAGAACCTCACCATGCTGTCTGGAGACTCCAGCTGCCAGAATTGGGAGCCATATAACCTCATTTTTTATAAAGTAGCCAGATTTGGGTATTTTGTTGTAGCAACCCAAAACAGACTAAGACTGCCATCTATTCAAAAGCAGCTCTGTTTAACTCAGAGCAATTTACTGCTGTGCTTTTTGGTTGTGGTCTAAAGGAGCATGCCTCAAGGGACTGGGTCATGCTCAGGGAAAGAAAGATCTGGCTGAGTCACTTTCCCCATTGCTGAGACACAATGCTGGACATCCACAACTTTAGGAGGAGAGGTTTATTTTGGCTCATGGTTTTAGAAGTTTTAATCCATGGTTGGCAGGCTCCAATCAAGAAAACGACGCGATGGAAGAGCCTTCCTTGGAGGAAAACTACTCACATTATGGCAGCCAGGAAGTGAAGGGGAGGGAGGAGCCCAGGAAGGAGAGAAACCCTTCCAGGTCACACCTCTGGTGACTGCCTCTTTCAACCAGACCCCACCTCCCAACATCACAGTTAGCTCTGAATTCATCCTTGGGTGAATTCACTGATGAGTACAGTACCCCACAAACCAATCACCTTCCACAAGTCCCACTTCTGAGCACATGAGTTTGGGGGTCATTCTTGATACCAACCATAACAAGGAAACTTACCTGAGATTAGTGATTCCTGAGAGGGTTGAAGTCAGCCTTCCCACAAAAGCCATTCCCTCCCTCCCTCCGGCTGTCCCCATTTCACAATTCGTTTATTTCTTCTCTCTGTTTCACTCAATAAAGGTTTCCTTATAAAGTTTTTCTTCATCATAAAAATATATTATCACAATAAAAAAAAAACTTTGAAGTCCCAGAAAACTGGAGTTAGAAGGATAAAAATTTTCTGTAACCTCTGCTTTTCTAGTTATTTATCAGTATGTAACAAGTCATTCCAAATTTGCAAGCAGGGAACCACCGTATAATCTTGCTCACAGACATTGTGGGTGGGAAATGTAGACTGGGGATAGTGGGGATGGCTTGTTTCTGCTCCCTGATGTCTGAAGCCCCAGCTTGGGAGACCCAAAAAACCAGGGACTAGAAGCTTTTAGAAGCTTTTTTGTGCATATATCTGGCTTGTGGACTAGAATGAATAAGCTGAGACTATCAATGCAAGTACTTCTCATGGCCTGTCTACCTTGCTTAGGTGTCCTCACACATGGTGGCTTCAAGAACCCCAAGAGAGAAGGTTCTAGAAGTTACATAGTGTGGATTATTCAAGGGGAGAGGCCATAGGTCCTATAGGAGGACTTCAGAGGATCCGAGGCCATGTTTTGAAACCACCACAATCTCACTCCTGGGTACTATACACTGATCTGAGGACATCTTTATTTCCTTCTGGGTGACTGTAGAAGTGATTTTATGATCTAATTTCTTTTTCAATTTATTATTGCATCACAAGCATGTTCCTTTGTTAGAAATTCTTTATAAACTCCATATTCTGATAACTAGGCTTTAAAAGAAATACATGTTCATGGTTAAAATGTTTTAATATTGAAAAAAATTTTTAAATAAGTTAAAAAGTTACCACTATCTCACCTACTTCATGTACATATTTAACTGTTTTTTTTTTCACTTAGTATTAGAGAATCACTACATTCATAGATAATTAAATATTCTATAACATTGTTAAAGGGGCTTTCTCACTCTATTATATGGATAGCTAAAATAGACTCAAAAGATCCCCACTGTTTAATTTTGATGCTATTTCCAAGTTAGCACCATTGGGAAAACAATGACATTTTGTGTGTGTGTGTGTGTGTGTGTGTGTTACTGGGGATTGACCACAGAGGTTTCTCATCAAGCTACATTCCCAGTCCTTTTTCATTTTTTCTTTTGAGAAAGGGCTTCACTAAGTCGCTAAGTTGCCCAAGGTGAACTCAGACTTTCCATCCTCCTGCCTTAGCCTCCCAGAATGCTAGGATTACAGAAATGTGCCACCATGACTAGATTAACATGACATTTTGAGTGTTGTAAAGGTTACATTAAATGTATAGTCTTTTCAACAGCCCTTTGATTATTATTCTCATTTTATGGCTATTATTAATAATAATACTTAATATTTATTGAGTACCTGGTAAGTGCCCAGCATTTTTCTGAGTGCTTTATGTGGAATAACTAACTTAAACCTTCACTACAATTTATGAATTAGTTTCCCCTTTAAAGATGAGCAAACTGAGGCACAGAAAGATTGGTAATTTGTCCCCAGGTCCTTCAGCCAATAGTAATTGGCAAACCTGGACCCAAACCTAGGTTCTGACTCCAGAACCGGGTCTGCAACCACTTCTCTGAATCACTGGGATATCAGGACTGACTTCACCGGGAGATCCAGCCCCAAATGGGGAGGGGAAAAGGGCAGGAGCTCCAAGCTCCCCCAGCACCCTGGAGGGAAAGGCAGCAGGTCCTGGGCATTACTCTCCAGGGCTTCTGAAAAGAGGCCGGGAGGCGGGGATGTGGGCAGGGCTGTGTACCACACAAGCTTTCTTGGCCTTGGGTGGCTTGCAGGAGACAGAATCAGGAGCAGCTTCCCTTGCCTGGGAAGTGCATGTGGCCAGCACAGGCTGCTGCTTCTCTTTCCATGCTATGGGAACCTGGGTCCTTGACGTTTTGTTTCCAAATCCCTCCCCCAGCCCACCCCACAGCCACCACAGCAGCAGAGTTTGTTGTCAAACCTGCCCACACCCCAGGACCCAGCTCCAGCCCAAATACTAACTTCCCTTGCCTGGATGGCATGAAGACCTCCCAGATGACTTCTTAGCTCCTCTCCCAGCCCACTTTGTTCCATTTTCCACACAGAAGCCAGAGTGATCTTTATTAAAACACCAATCAAATCAAGTCACCACTTGGCGAAAATGTTTCAGTGTTTCCCGAGGCTCTCAGGTATAAGGTAAAACTCTTGAACTTGGCCTACAAAGTGCCACAAGACTTATTCCCTGCCCATATCTTTAGTGTCATCTCTAAGTTCCTTGTTACTCTACATCCAGCCTCAAGGAGCTTATATCTCAGATCCTTGGAGGCAGTCTTCCTCCTGCCACTGGGCCTTTGCATATGCTAGTCTCTCTACCCAAAAGCTTGTGCCTCCCCTCTTTACCCTCATGACTTCTTCAATTTTTACTTTAATAGATTTTATTTTTCAATTTTGGGTTGGCTGCAATATTCTAGAGAAGATACAGAGATTTCCCATCTATTCTCTGTACCCACACATGCATAGCCTCTGCCATTATCAAAACCCCCGCAAAAATGGTACATTTGTTACCATTAATGGACCTACATAGATACTCCCTTGTCACCCAAAGTCCATGGTTTAAATCAAGGTTCACTCTTGGTGTTGCATATCCTATGGGTTTGGACAAATTTACAATGAGAGGTGTTCATCATTTCGGTTTCACATAGAGTAGTTCACTGTTCTAAAATTCTCTGCATTTTGCCTTCCCATCCCTCCCTTTTAACCCCTGGCAACCACTGATATTTTGACTGTTTCCATAGTTTCACCTCTTCCAGAATGTCAGTTCAGTGGAATCACACAGGCATAGCCTTTTCCCATCTGCTTCTCTTAGTGATATGCATTAAGTTTCCTCTGTGCCTTTTCATGGCTTGACAGTTCATTTCCTCATCGATGCTGAATAACATTCCACTGACTGGATGTACCACAGTTTATTCATTCATTCACCTACTCAAGGACACCAGAGGGCCATTGCCTTCCAAATTTCCATATTTTGCCAGTTAAGAAGAAAACTGCTATAAACATCAATATACAGGATTTTGTGTAGACAGACATTTTCAGCTCCTTTGGGCAAATGCCAAGGAATACGGTTGCAGGGTCATATGAAAAGAGGATGTTTAGTTTTGTAAGAAACTGCCAAGCTGTCTTCCAAAGTGGCAGGCCCTCTTTGCACTCCCACTGCTGCTCCACATCTTCGTCAGCACTTGGTACTATCCATGTGCTGGAGTTTAGCCATTCTAATAGGTGTGTGGTTGTATCTCATTGCTGTTTTGATTTGCAGTTCCCTGATGACATATGACACATAGCATCTTTTTATATGCTATTTTCCCTCTGCATATCTTCTTTGGTGAGATCTTTTGCCCATTTTTAAGTGGGCTGTGTGTTTATTTATTGTTGAGTTTTAAAAGTTCTTTAAATATTTCAGATAGCAGTCCTTTATCAGTCCTTTATCAGATATGCATCTTGCAAATATTTTCTCCTAGTCTGTGGCTTGTCTCTCATTCATTTCACATTATTTTAGTCACAGTAGAAGTTTTTAATTTTAATAAAGTCCAGCATATTCGTTGTTTCTTTCATGGGCCATACTTTTGGTGTTGCATTCGAAGTCATCACCAAATCCAAGGTCATCTAGAGTTTCTCTCACTATCTTCTAGGAGTTTAATAGTTTTGCATTTTACACTGAGGTCTGTGAGTCCTGTGTCTCAATTCATTTTCTTACATGTGGATGTCCAGTTACTACAACACTGTTTGCTGAAAGGACCATCATTTTTCCATTCTATTGCCTTTGCTTCTTACCATTCCTCATTTTTCAAGTCTCAGCTGAAGTGCCCCAAGTCCGCTGGAGTGACTGTCCTTGACTACTCACTGAAAACCTCTGTCATAGTCTCCCATAGCACCCCAGATTGCTCTGCCCAGTGCTGGACCCCATTCCAACATCACATTTGCTGGCAGCACTCCTCAGCCGCTCAGCACCTCACCAGAGTATAAGTTTGGTGAGGGCAGGGCTCCGCCTGCTGTACCCATCACCGTGACCCTTCATGGATATTTGCTACATGAATGCCAGAATTTGGGACAACAGCTAGCAGCAGAGCCCCAAGGGAGAACCACATTCTGTTCTCTGAGCTCACATGGACTCATTTCATCCTCACCAGTGAGGCAGCTATTAGTATTGCCATTCCCAGTGAGCTCAGCACGATAAGGCACTTGCCCAAGCTCACAAGCCACCAAGGTGAAGGATTGGAGCAGAAGTCTCTCCGTGTGGCTTTAGATCACCGCACAGAGCCCTCTGCTCAGTGGCCGTCCACACTGAGCTCATCCCAGGAGGCAGACCTCAGCTTGGAGCTCCAACCCAGTGCATGGAGACACAGGGCCACCTTCACCAGCCAGCCAGTGACCAGAAGTGACAGATGGCTTTGACAACATAATCAGGGGTCCACGCAGCCAACTCACCAGGAAAAACAGCAGCCCACATGTGGCGCGAGCCTTTCTTGTTTGCTTTGTATCTGGTTCCCGCTTGGCAGCACCAGCCAGAGCTGCCAGGGCTGCACTTTTTCTACTTAATGGTTAAAATTCTTAGAAGCATGATTCTCTGCTTTGCTTGGCAGTGCCTGGAACATACCTCTGATACAGCAGGTAACTGGATAGGGTCTTGGTTACAGTAATTTGCTGAACACAAGGTTCTGTGCTCAAAAGCATGTTACGCACTCACTCAGGGATTTTGGGTACCAGAGAGGAGGCAGTAAGGCTGGGGGGCCCAGAAGAGGGAGACATGTCAGTGATTCAGGAGGCCATAAAGTGCTCAGCAAGGTGGACTACGTGGCTCACCCCTAGGCTCACCCCTAGACTTAGCCTAGGCCAGGAGGTAAGAACACAAGCAATGATGACACCCAGGCAGTGGTTAGGTCTACCCTCACTCCCCCAGCTGTGTGACCTTGTAAAAGTCAATTAGCCTCCCTGAGCTTCAATTCCCTCAGGGCAAAATGAACAGAATAAGAGGACTTAACTCCTAGGGCTCTGGTTCTCCAGGCCTGGAGCAGTGTCTGACATGTAGTAGGAACATAATAAATTTAGTTAAGTAAATTTAAATTGCTCTCAGCTATATCCCCACTGCTGAGAATCATGCATGGCAGGTACTAGGTACTAAAATCACATTTGTTGAGTTGGCTTAATCGTTCACAGCTGTACCAACCCCAAGACAAGACATGGCATGTAATTCTTACTCAAAAAGTAATTTTTTAATGACTGAATATAAAGTATTTATCATATGACATAAGATGTAGTGTTTCATTCATGTTAGCGCTTGTTCTTTGTTCATTTAACAAATACTCATTGAGAGCCCATATGTGGTATTTTCCCACACCAGTTCTTAACTCTCCAACACCAGCAGGGTCTCCAAAACTTCAGCTTCATTCTGATGCAGTGTAGCTGGCCAGAGTTAACATCAGAGTCCACAGGTTTAGGGACTAAAGACTGTCCCAAGCTTGTGGCAGTCCCACAAGACTGCCCCTCTTAGACACCAGCCACAAGTGGGGTCCCCGGGCTACCCACATTTCTACCAGGCAGCTACAACTTCCCTCCCTCCAAGTATAACTAAATAAACACCTCATGGAACTCAGGTGCTCTACTGACAATAGACTTATACTTGGTTTGTTATAAGGGACACAGTTCAGGAAGTCATGCAGAGGGCACAGTTATGGGGTGAGAGGGATGCTTGGCTTCCATGCCCTGCCTGGGCACACAGCCCTCTTAGCACCTCCACACACCAAATGTCTTTGTTCCATAGATTTTATAATCCAATCTCCCCCTTCCTTTCCTAAGGTCAGGGTGGGGCTGAAAATTCCAACCTTCTAATTCTGGGTTTGGGCTTCCAGGTCACCAGCCCTATTATGAAGCAATCTAGGGCCCGTAGATCTGGGTCATCTCATTAACATAAACTCTAGTGTTGAAAAGGCCTTGTTATGAAAAACAAAACACACTCCTATCACCAAAGAAATTCCAAGGGTTTTAGGAGCCTTGTGCCCAGAACTGGGGACAGAGGAGAAATATATTTCTGCAAGCCTTTGCAGCCAAGATGCTGCAGTATCTCAGGTGGGGTCAACAGGGAAGTGCCCGGCACCAATTGCCTGACACCAATTCCCCAAGCAGTTGGTGTCATTAGTTTCAGATGAGTTCTCCAGGCTGGTTATCCAGCTCTCAACTTAGGAGGACCTGATCCCAACTTCATCAGTTACCCCCCAAATCTCCAGTTTCCAGTAACGTCTGCATTGCTCAAGTCCCACAGGAGACAGAACACATTTATGTTCAGGAACACACATAACCTTGAGCTAACAAAGGGCTCCCTGAACCTCAAATGTTTCTAGATTGAGGGCCAGAGAGATGTGCTACTGAAGGGATCAGGGACAAAATTCTATAGAAAAGGCGATGAAGAGCTTCATACTTCAAAAATGATGAATCAGAGATCCTCAAATACCTAGCACAAGGACACACTCACCCATTCCTGTGCTTCTGGCAGACATTGCTATTCAATCACCACCCACATTCTGGCAGTCCTCCAGACCATCATAATCTATCAATCACACACAGCACTTGAAATGAGACCTCTACCTTCTGGCAGGAGTTGTCTTTTCCATAGGAGGTAGATCTAAAGCCCTCAGATGAAAGGAAAACTCTGTAGAGTCAAAGATCATCCTCGAAAAATCTCTTAAATCTCAAAGCATGGGAATAGTTCAGACTCTTCATGAGTCCACTCAGGCCATTTCCTCCTACTCTGCCTTAGATTACTCTGTCATTGGCTGAGCACAGAAACATGGACTTACCTGAGGCTGAGCTGTGTGCAAAGGCCAGACATTAAAAGTTAGAATCCCATATGTAGTGAGACCCTGTCTCAAAAACAAAAAAGTTAGAATCCCTGAGGGCAGTGGGAGAAGAAACAGGGGTTGAGTTTTACTGAGGATCAGCAGAAACAGCACTTCGTTTTCTCTCCTATCTACTCCCAGGTAAGTGCACACTCACCGTCTGATCAAACCAGCTGTGCAGGCAAGCTGTTCATTTTCTCATCTACAGGCTGCAAGCCCACAGTGGAGTGTAGAATGCACATGAGTTAAATGCCCATATCATGCAAGTCCACTTAATTTGCTACCCACATAATGGACACTTGTTCCAGCAAAGACCAGAGAAAAGATGAGACTAATATCTTATGAGCACTGGCCAGGCATGATTGCACATTGTTTCTTTTAAAACCTACATAACCTTGTGAAGTAGAGATTCATTAACACTGGGTAGATGTTTATCAGTTTTGGAGGGAGAAATTCACAAATCTGATACCCTTCTAAGTAATTCCCCATGTTACATGACTTAAAAAGGAGCTGAATCCATCTCCCATTCAGATGTCGAAAGTGCCAGCTTCTCAGCTTCTTAGGCTCCCTTGCAGCTAAGGTACCAGCATGTGACTTGTACTACCTTGGCAGCCAGACATACATCTCCAGACATAGGCTCTATTTGGTGGGTGGCAGGTGAAAGCAGTGACCATAAGCAGTGAGAACACTGAATTTACAGGGCAGCCCGAGAGAGCCGATCAATGAAACCTACAAATCAATAAAGACAAACAGCCTACCAGGAAAATAGGCAATGGAAATGAGTAAGCAATTCACAGAAAGAGGAAGAAAATGGCCAATAAGCTTGCAAAGAAATGACAATTGCATTGGTAGGAGGAGAATAAAGATGTCTTGGTAGCCTTCTCATCACTGAGACACAATATCCAATGCCCACACTTTAAAGGAGAAGAGGTATATTTTGGCTCACGGTTAGAGTCCATAGTCAGCCAGCTCCCAGGCAGAAATAGCATGGCTAAGAGGCACAGTGAGGGAAAAACTGCTTATGTCATGGTGGCCAGGAAGTGGAAAGAGAAGGAAGGAGCTAGGAGGAAATATACCCTTACAGGTCATGCCTCCAATGACCCGCCTCTTCTGACCAGAACCCACCTCCTAACAGCAAGTCAGCTATATCACCCCCATGATTCATTCACCTTCCAAACCCCCCACCTATAAACACATGAGGCCTTTGGGGGACATTCTTGAAATAAACCATAACATTCTGCCCCTAGCCCCCAAAAGATTCATATGCATCTTTTTATGCAAAGTGCTACAGCACTTAACACTTCCAGCATTGCTGAAAAGACCAAGTCTAAGTATCTTCTGAGGCTCAAGGCAAACTCTTAGCTATGAGCCACTATAAAATCAAAAAGTTAAATGCTGCCAACATACAATGACACAGAATAAAAATTCCCATTCCAAAAGGGAGAAATAGAGGGGTAGAAAGGAATGGGACCAAAGCAAGACCAAACCCTGCACAGCAAACATCAAATCCTATAGCTTCACATTCAGCAGCCAGGCAAGATGTTGCACTGAGATGTGAGCTCCAAAGGCTTGGGCAGACCCACCCCTACAGCATTGCTGTTGTAGCTCTCATGGCCTCTCTCTTCAGGTGGTTTTTCTCACTGCATGTGGCTTTCCTCAGATGTCCTATTTCTTGCTCCTCCAACTTCCTGCGGTCTCCACTGCACTTTTGGCTTTACTTTCACAGCTTCACATACTGTCTTCTCAGCAGCACACTGCCTGGAATCCCAGGACTTCTTCTGAAATCTAGGTGGAAGCACAGCTCTTGCATTCTGCATTCCTGTAAAACTAGCACCACATGGATGATGCCAATATCTGCCACCAGCCTGAACAGTAGCCCAGGCCCTCTTGGGTCATGACTGCAGAGGACTCTGAATGCCTGGATGGTCAAGCACTGTGAAATAAATCCCAGGGAACTGATTGCCTAGGTGTTTTTTTGTTTGTTTTGTTTTGTTTTGTTTTGTTCTAACAGGGCTGCCTGCCCTGGGGCTTTCTTCTCAAAGAAAACTCTTTTACTTTTGCACCCCTTAGCCTGCCAGAATTGGTGTCTTGTTCATTCCTCAGATACTCTTAAGGAATCTTTTTTTTTTTTTTTTTTTTAAGTCAACCTTGTGCCAACCTTGTCACAAGGTTTGAGGGAGGCGTATCTCACACAAACTGCATGGACACCCAGTCATCATGCTCATGAACTGAAGGATCAAGGCATCTTTTCTATTGTCCTGGTATAAAATACTTGGCTTCTTTTTAACACTAATTTTTTCAACAACCATGCTCTCCTGGCCCAAAATTTTACAGGCTCCAATTTTATAACCCCTTATAGGCTGTAACTTTACAGGAGCTTCCCTTCTGGCCACCAGCAAGTTTTTTCAGATTATTCAGCTCTGCTTTTTAGTTCTTCTTCTCATGGTAGATATGGCTAGAAGCCACCAGCAGCACTCATGCCACAGCCTCAATATTGGGCTGCCTTGAAATTTCTTTCACCAGATTAATCAGTCTGCCACCCTTAATCTCAGTCTCCCTCAAAATCTCAGGACATGTCTCTGGTAAGTAAATTTTCTGTCAGACAATAATACACAAGACCTTGTGTCCAACTGCCAATGGAATCCTTGTTCCCAACTGAAACCTTCTGAGCCTAGTTTTTACTATTCATATTTTTATAAACATTCTGGTCTTCTGAGCTCTGAAGAGAATCTCCCAAGCAAGCTTCGCTTACAGTATTCTAGGGCTTCTTTGGCCACATCTCCAAACCTTTCCAAACTCCCTCCACATGCCAGTTCCAAAGGTTTTTGATCCACCTAGTCAGGGACAGTCACAGGAACAAGCCCACTTGTCTGCTAACAAAATCTGTCTTAGATCTGCAACCAGCTCAAGCTAAGATGAAATGCTTCTTTCACACCTATCAGGTTAACAACAGTGTTAAACTCTGGATGGTATGAAATAGCACCTCCTTCTAGTTTTATAGAAAAAATATTCAATACGTAATAAAGCCAAAAATGCACATAACCTACATTCAGCAGGTTTTTTAGGTGTACTGAAATCCAGAGTTCAAACCCCCTTATGTAGGATGAAGATATTGATCCTCTCAGGCCTCAGGGACCAATGGGGAGAAGAGGGTACCTGGAGTAGCTTCAGCCCCCTGCCAGCTGCCAACACAAGCAACTCAAGAGCTTCACACCCATCCCTGTTCACTCAGTGTGATGCACACATGTCATATTCTATTTACATGGCATGGTGTGCAAGACAGGAAGTTAGTGCTGCATGTGCATAAAGAGAGAGATGTGAAAAGATATTCATTACAGCATTTTTATAATGGGGAATATTGGAAAGAATTTACTTGTCTGTAATGAATACTGTTATGAGCTGCCAGGCCTTTGGCCTTTACACAAAGGACTCAGAAGGGTTCTCCCAGCTGCAAAGTGCCTCATAGGATCAGCTGAGGCTCCTAACAAGACTCCTAGTGGACAGTCACCAATGAAAAGCCTTCACTGGTGGTAGGTAAAAAAGCACCTGGCATGTGGAGATGGTGCAATAGTTAAAGTTTTCACTAGGGGCAAGCTGAAGTGCAATAAGGGTGTAAGAGAACACACCAACTGGTAGAATCACTCAGGCATTTGAGTGGTACTATGGATAGGTATTGATGAACACTGTCAATGCATGGGAGAAAGGCAATGGAAGGCCAAAGGTGGGAATCAACAATTGAAAGGGAAATACAGTATAAGACTCTCATCTCTTATGGCAAGAGGACCTAAAAAGCTCAGGGTCAAGGCCAGCTTCATTATTAAGTTAGCAGCATTCCAATGAAAGTTGAAGTCTCAACCCCAACAAATCTGCTTATGACAGATTTCTCTGGTTGAGAAAAAGGGGGCCTTGATATTTGGTATGGGGTCAGTGCATCCAAGAATCTTGAAACCTTGAGCCTTCTGAATACTTTGGCCCTGAAATAATGACCTCTTTTATTTGTTTTAATTAATTTTATTGGTACATTTTAGATATACATAATGATAACATTCATCATAGGAATATGTACCTGTACATGATATATCTTGACTCTTCTTTTCTCCCCATTCCCCTCCACTCCCTTCAAATCCCTCTTCCCCTCCTTATTTATAAAAGTTTTGTTTCCACTCTTTCCTTTTATTCTCTTTGTTTCTTTTCCCTTTCTTCTTTCCCTCTCCCCTTTTCCCAGTTCCCCTTCCCATTTGAACATTTTCTTCCTATTTCACATTATCTATTATACATTTTGGTCCTTATTTACCCTTTCAGTATCTCACACCAGAGAAACAATGCAATATTTAAACATGTGTGCTCTATTTATTTCACTTAGAGTATGGTAATAAGAGACTTAAGAGATTCTTTTAGAGTCTCTCCTTTCCTCACAATTTGTGACCTACCATGTAAGGTCACACATGTCCCTTCAGGATTTATCCTGACCGTCCCCCTCACCACCAGAGCATAACTAGGGTCAAGTCAGCAGATGACCAGGGTGCTGGACCTACAACGTGAGGGAAATGACCATCCCCTGAAGGAGCCAGAGGAAGATATGTTGCATTGGACCCTGAGGATTCTGAGTTAAGGGGATTGGAGAGAATAGACTATGAGGTCAGATAACGAACAATGCATTGGTATGGGAGCATTCACCTATGACAAAATTTAACACCCTGGCAAAGACCTTGGAAGACGGTACTAACACAGGACTAGAATGGGTCTTGTGACCTTAGACAGCTGCAAGGATACAGTGAAGACCCATGTAGCATGCTAGGCACAGTGCCGGCCACGTCTCTGACTTTCCGTGTTGTCAGTCTCCAAATCACCGGGAAGAACTCTCCAGAGCCTCCTGCCGGGTTTCCCATCCAAGAAAAGGTCAGATTTTGGGGAATCAGAGAGAAAAGACCCCTTCCTTCCCAGGCAGTCCCAGATTCTTTACTTGCCAACCAGGAGGGGATAAAAGAGGTCTTTAATTGGTACCACTAAGACTTTTCCAGGGAAAAAGAAATAGAACTGCTAAATTAAATGCGGATTTCTCTGCGGGAGGGGCATCTGTCCTTGAGTCAGGACCCAGCTGCGAGGCCATTTTCCAGAATTGCAGCCAGGGTAGAGGGGGAATGAGCACTGCACCCAGAGTCACTTAAGTGTCCTTGGGTTGGCTATCTGATGGGCACGTTATAAATGCATGGTGGTGGCAGCATTGTGTGGCAGTATCTCCAGATGCAACTTGGCATACTAGTTCATTATGACAGGGCCCCTGGGAACAAGATAGACTCTTGAAGAGAGTACCACATCCACAAGCAGGCAGGCAGAGCTGTGCGGGTATTTGGTAGAGGGAAGGGCATCAATACAACAAGGCAGGATGCTCCCCGGGGCAGGTACTGGTCAGAGACGCACTGAGAGGTCTCACAGTGAACAGCAAGACCTCAGCTGCAACTCGGCCTCCTGAGTGAACTCTGGCCTGGGGACAAACTTGAGAACCTAATCACTTTGTACTGTACTAGGTCCCAGCTCTTAAAGGTTCCACCACCTCTTATTCCCATACTGGGGACCAAGCCTCCATTACATGAATCCTTGGGGAACAAACCACATCAAACAACAGCAGTTCATTTCCATGGAAACATTGTGAGGGTGGCCACACGCCTCAGGGGCTAGACACTCAGCAGCAATATATAGTCTGGCCTCCCAGAGGTTTCAGTCAAGTGATGCTGCTATAGAACTGAGTTCCAACTCGTTTCCAACTCAGACCACCCTACCCTGGGCCTAGCGGGAGTCTGACCTAAGGGGAAGTCAGGCTCCCAGGGACTAAACCTAGGCAGATTCCAGACCAAACTCTAATTTTGTGGAGTGGAAATAGTGGGTCAAAATTTCACCTGGGGCCCTAATAAAATCATTGATTCAGGCAAGAATTATCAGTGGATGAATTAAGACATCTTTGAATTCATTCCAGTAGCTGTAACAAAACATCTTAGATTGGATAATTTATAAGTGACAGGATTTATTGCTCACAGTTCTAGAGTCTGGGCAGTCCAAGATCAAGGCACCAGAGCATTCAATGTCTGGTGCAGGCCTATTCCTCATAGGTGGCACCTTCTTGTTTCTTCCTCACATGGTACAAGGGCAAAAAGGAGCTAAGAAGCTCCCATAGGCCTCTTTATAAGGGCATTAATCTCATTTGTGAGGGAAGAGCCCTCCTGACCTAACCACTGCCCCACCTCCTAACATTATTGCACTGGGGATTAGTATCAGCACATGAATTTTGGGAAAACACAAACATTCACACCAAAGCAGACTATTAGGTAAATGGTCAGTACATAACTGGACATTTTAATGGTGCTGAAGTAAAGCTCACAGACTTCTTTCTGGCCTCCTCGTGAGAAGAAACAGGAGAGTCAGCCCATCCCCACTGTATTAGTTATGGTTCACTAGAGGAACAGAATCAATATAAAATATATGTATAATTTTACAAAGGATTTATTAGGTAGACTTACAGAAGCAAAAGAGTCCCAGTAGCTGACTGCAGAATCAGAGATAGAAGAATCCAGAATGGCCATTTACACACTGGAGAGCTGGAGAATCCAGTAGCAGTTAAAGGTTGAAGGCCTGGAAACTCATTTAATCACTCATGCAAGTCTGTATCAGAAGGCTGCATAGTCTGCTTTGGAATGCTGAAGAGTCTTTGCTAGAGACCAACTTCCAAAGGCAATGGTGAAGAATAAAGCTCCTCCAGAGAGAGAGAGAGCAAGAGAGAGAGAGAGAGAGAGAGAGTCCTTTTCTTTTCCTTTTTATTCCATTCAACCTATAAGCCCATTGGTTGGTGCCACCCGCAACTGCCATGGGTCTTCTCCCCTTAGTTTGTGGCCTACACGCAAATTATCCACTGACACACCCAGAAGTTAACTAATTTTCTAGGAGGTTCTTACCCAAGTCAAGTAGACACAGCACAATTAACCATCATACCCACCCTGACTCAGGAGTCAGTCTTGCACAAGCAACAGTGGGACAACTGGGGGCCATGTGTCTCTCCAAGTGAGGCTACTGGTAGCTCTCAGCATCCCTCACAATTTTTTCCAGCCCAAAAATGCTTACCTGCAACCATCAACCTTCAGATTTGACTTACAGTTCACAAAATGTACAGGGAATAAAGGAACAAGCCTAATGGAGACAAAGGGAAATAATCAGACAAATCTAGATCCTGGGATTTTCTGCAGGATGACAGATTCACTTCCTTGTTCCAACCACAACAAAGGACCCCTGCACTAGATGAAAAACACAAGAGGAATACAGTACCCAGAGGCAGCATGTGGCCCTGGTCCAGATCCTGCCATGTTAAAACACACCATTGAGACAACTGAGAAAATTTAAATATGGACCAGGTGTAAAGGGACATTTAGAAATAATTGTTTATTTTAAGTGGGATAATGTTATTTTGGCTTGACGGGAAATGCTTTCATCTTTGAAAGGTTGACACTCGAATAACAAAATAGCTCCAGAATGTTTATGGTTACCTGGGTTACACAGAATTCCAAGATGGTCATGAAGATTCTCATTCCCTGGTGGACACAGCTGGTGCTATAGCTTGGATCTAGAATGTCTCCCAAGGGCTCATGTGTTAAAGACTTAGTCCCCAGATGTGGCACTATTGTGAAGCCATGGAACTTTTAATAAGAGGTTGGGACCACATAGAAATCTTCAAGTCACTGGGCCGCTGCCCTCAAAAGGGACAGCTCCTTCTTCCTCCTTATTTTTGCTTCCTCAGTCATGAGGCAAGTAGTTTTTCTCTGCCACACACTCCCCACCAATATGTTAGCCCATCACGGGTCCCAAAGTGACAGGACTAGACCCTCAGTATGGCTTGTACCTAGATGCCCCCCCAAAGTCTCATGTGCTCATGAGGTGAGGCTTTTCAGAGGTGGCTGCATCTAGGGTATGTTTTGGTGAGATCAAGGATGTAACACTAGGATTGATTCATGATCCAATGCTAGGATTAAGGCTGCCTCGCCCTGGGTATGAGTGCTACCTACCTTAAGGGTAGGTAGCCTGGATAAGATATAAGGAAAATAAAGAGGGTTGTAGCTTGTCACTTGTTGTTGCTTGCTGCTTTGATGTCTCCTGCCTGCTTGCCATGGACTGTTTCTCCTCTGTGATGCCCCTCTGCCATGCTACCTTGCCTTGGAGCCAGCCAGCTATGAACTGAATCCTATACAGACTGTAAGCTAAATAAACCTTTTCTGCTTTAGCTTTGGGTGTTGGGTATTTTGTCTCAGCAAAGAGAAATGTAACTAAGATTGAATTTGGTACCAGAGAAGAGGGGTCATTGCTATGACTATATGTAACCATGTGGTTCAGAAGCCTTTGGAACTGGCTTGTGGGGAGAGTTTGGAAGGGTTTGGAGATAAAGGCCAGGCTCAGGAAGTTTCTGCTGGGAAAGAAGACTGCATTGGTTGTTGGACTCCAGATGAGATGCGTTATGGCTTGGCAGAAAATTTGTCTGCAGTTTGCTCATGTCCAGAGACTTCCTGAGACTCAGATTAAGGGCAGTGGACTAATTAATCTGGCAGAGGAAATTTCAAGACAGTCTAATGTTGAGGTGGTGGCATGGCTACCGTTGAGGGCATAGCCAGATCTATGTTGAGAATCAAGAGCAAAGCACACCAGAATGAGTTAAAATGTTGTGTTTGGCAGAAGGAAGCTCCAGTAAAGCTGTAGACTGCAAAGATAGAGCAGAGGAGCACTTGGTTGATGAGAAGGAACAGGAAAATGGAAAAGATGGCCTGAAGACATCACAAGAAACAGCAGGACTCTAGCCTTTGCAGCCTTGAGGTTGCAAAGGTGAAAGAATTTTCTTTGAGGAGAGAGTCCCAGAGCACCATGTTCCAGAATGGCAGTAGCCTGAGAATTTGTTCCTCTGACTGGAGGAATGCTCAGCAATCTAGGCACTTGACCCCTAGAGCCAAGAGAGATGGAAGCCTGGCTACTGTTCCAGCTGGCAGCAGACCTTGGCGTCATCCACGTGGTGCTGGTTTTAGGTGCATGCAGAATGCAAGAGCTGTGGGGTCAGGAAGGCTTCCACCCAGATTTCAGAAGAAGGCCCAGGAAGCCAGCCAGTGTACTCTTGAGAGAGCAGTGTGTGAAGCTGTGAGTGTAAAGTCAAAGGTGCAGTGGAGACCCCAGAAGGTTGGAGAAGCCAGGAACATGGATCATCTGAGGAGAGCTAGATGCAAGAAGTGAGCAAAGCTGGCCCAAGAGAGAAGCCATGAGAGTGGCAACCACACACAATGCCATAGGGGGCAGAGTCACCCAAGTCCTTTTTTTTTTTTTTGTGGGTACCAGGAGTCAACCTCAGGAGCTCATGTGCCAGCAGGCGCCCATGCCACTGAGCAATATCACTGGCCCGTTTTTCAGGAGTCGAACTCTGGCCCTCACACTTGCCAGGTAGGCACTTACGCTGCTGAGCCATCTCACCGGCCCCCAAGTCCTTTTGAGTTCACATCTTGCTACAGACTGCCTTGGATGCTGGACATGGAACTATGGGACTTCATGTTTGCCCTGCTGGATTTTGGACTTGCTTTGGTCTCATTCCTTTCTATCCCCCTATTTGTACCTTTTGGAATGGTAATGTCTGTCTTGTGCCATTGAATATTAAAAATGTTTAACTTTTTGTTTGTATAGGGACTTGCAACTAAGACTTTGCCTTAAATCTCAGAGGAGACTTTGGACTTGGACTTTTCAGCAATGCTGAAACTGTTAGGACTTTGGCAACTCTTAGAGATGGACTAAATGCCTTTGCATAAAGGGATATGCATGAGTCTTTGGGGAACTGGGGGTGAAACTTTATGGCTTGTATCTAGATGTCTCCCCAAAGCTTCATGCAGTCATAGGTGGGGCTTTTCAAAGGTGACTGGATCTAGAATGTGTGATACTGGTATTAAGTGTATGATGCTGGGATCAAGGGTGTGTGACTACTAAAGTCCACTGATTGGTGTGGCATAGTTCTGGGTGGGATTAAGGGTGCCCCACCCTGGGTGTGAGTGCTACCAATCCTAAGGGCAGGTAGCCTAGATAAGATATAAGGGAATGAAAGAGGGTTGTAATCACCTGCTGCCTGCTACTTCACTGGTTTGCTGCCTTCTGCCTGCCATGAACTGTTTCTCCTCTGTGATGCCCCTCTGCCAAGGCACCCTACCTAGGAGCCAGCCAATTATGGACTGAAACCTCTACGAACTGTGAGCTAAATAAACCTTTCCTCCTTTAACTTTGGGTATTGGGTATTTTGTCTCAGCAACAAGAAAAGGAATACAATCTCCAATACTGTGAGCCAAAGAAACTTTTCCTTTTCATATGTTTGCTCTTTGTTATAATTCTAGAAAGTTGACTAGCACACCTTGAGTGTGACTATGATGGGATATCACTCCTGTGATTAGGTTACATCATGTCAAAAGTGGAGAAAGCTTTGCAGATAATAATTAAAGGTCCCTAATAAGTTGACTTTAATCAAAAAGATGATCTAGCACAGGCGTGACCTAATCAAATGAGCTCTTTCAAAGAGCTTCAGAGGTCAGAGAGCTGGCAAAGAATAGCAGAGGTACTCCTGCTTCCTGGAAGAAGCACACTGGCTTGTTATGGAGAAGAGCGGATTGCAGGGAATGAAAGATGACCTGTAGAAGCTGGAAGCCTCAATTGCAAAACACCAAGGAACTGAATTCTGCTAGTAATTGTGTTAACTTAGCAGAAGACCCCCGGCCTCAGATGAGATCATGGCCCTGGGTGACACTTTAATTTAAGCCTAGGAACATCCTGAGCAGAGAACCCAGCTCACCCAGGCATAGACACCCAACCCACAGAAACCGAGATAACCCATGTGTGTTGTTTTAAGCCACCAAATTTATGGTGATTTGTGATATTAACCATAGAAAACTGATATCCTACTTTAATAGCCAAAACCTGAAACGTCCTAAACAGCAACGAGAAAAGGGAGAAACAAACTCTGCTATCATCACACAATGGAATACACTCAGGATACAAAGGATGGAACAACCAGAATGAGTCTCAAAAATGTAATGTTGAGTAAAAGAAGTTAGCCTAAAAAAAGCATACGAGTCTTTGATGATATAATCCATGACTCCATTTACATGATACGTAAGAACAGGCAGAAGCTACTCTGTGACAATAGACACCAGAATTCTGCTGCTTGGGCAGGGGAAGGGGCAGGATTCACTGTATAGGACCATAAGGAACTTGCTAGAGTACAGACAATCAATATTTTATATCCTCATGGAGGGTTACATGATTTTTATTCATTTGTGAAGACTCAAGCCATAGACTTAAGATCCATGCATTTCACGGTATAGAAATTACTCTTCGATTTAAACATAATACAAATCCTACCCCAAGTGTTAAGAAGTGAGCAGACAGATCTTCCTGAGTTGGGGGACAGAAAGTGATGGCTGTGGGGTGATCCTCAGTGTGCTGACACTTGCACATGTGCATACACACACATGCACACAGATGGTGGCACTCCTGGCCGAGCATGGCTCCCCTTTGGCCTTTGCCTCATTTTATGTGGAGCAGGCAGCTGCTGCCCAGCTCCCAGGTCACCGCCCTGTGTGTCCGCCTGTCAAGATAAGAAGGTGAAGGCAGATGCTGCCAATTAATTACCTGGCCTTTCAAGTGCTCCTCTGGCCTCACATCTGGCTCCATCTGCAACATCCAGCTTGAGCAAATAAAAGACAAATAAAATCACAAAGGGCTAATTTGGTGGTTGGGGTTCTGACAGAGGGCACATGAGGAGATGCAGGGGCAGGATGAGGACACTGGGGAGCCCGGGGCAGGGAAGGGAGCTTGCTGACCATCCGCCTCCAAAACAGCAGGACAGGGACGGGGAAGATGCACCTTCCCCTAGTGGCAAACAGCTTCTGCTCTGGCCAAGGCCAGATCAGATTCTGGACGGATCTTTGCAGCTTGGATTTGTTCTGCTGCACACCCAAGGAGGGACCACCTTCCTCCTGCTGAGGCAGAAGGACTGCAAGTTTAAGTTGAACCCAGCCTGCGCAATTTATTGACTTAGCATGACCCTGTATCAAAATAAAAAAAGGGTCGGGGATATAACTCAGTGCAAAAGCACCAGGTTCAATCCCAATGATGCAAGAAATAGAAAATAAAAGAACAGCGGCATTTCTTTGAGTCGTAGGGCTTTTAGATTTCTGTTATTAAAATGCAAGACTTGGGAGATGTCACACTTTGTTTCACATCTTGGCAAGCAACATTTTAGTCTTACACCTTAGGGAAGGGAGGTAAGACATGGAGGAAATAGGTCAGTGAGATTCCTGAGTGATGGGCCTCAGTTTTCCTATAAGGGAAAATAAGGCCATTGTAAGTAAAGTAAGGCCATTAAGTAAAATAAGGCCATTGAACTGGATGATCTCTCGAATTAAAGAAAAAAGGTGAGCCTGCCCTCCCTGCTCCTTATCTCTGCCTCTGGATAAGAGATTGCAGACTGACAGCCCCGTAGGCCAGATTCAGCCAGCAGATATGATTGGTTTGGCCTGCAGAGTGTTTTAAGAGAATTTGGACCAACATTTAAAAATGGAGCCATTTCACATCCTAAAGATGCCAAATGTCTTTCTTCTTTTAGAAATCGGGAAGCTCCAATGGTGTGCACCTCACATTGCCACATAGTGGCAATTATTAGGCCAGCTGGCCCATTTTGATATGTCAGGCAGTCTCCAGTTTGCCTCACTTCCCACGCCTCTGTTTCTACCTAGCTCATTTGGTTCATTCTCTTCCCTTGCCTGAGTCCCGCAGGCATCTCTACACTGGGGATCCCAGTCCTGACAGGTCCTGGCTGACAGGCCTCACTGCACAGTGTACAAACCTCCACCCCGACTCTCCAGCACTGCTCAGCCCTGCTTTGGAAGGCCGGAATAGAGCCAGGGAAAGCGTGATGCTGAGAGCCCTTTGAAGGCAATGCCATGGGATTATTTTGCTAAACATAAAAACCCAAAAGCAGTAGAGCCACTGATGTGTTTTTGCAAATTCCAGCAAATTAAAAAAATGTGTGTGCAGAATTCAATTGTGGGGCCATGGACAGGCTTTCATGAAAGAATAAATTGTCGGCCAGGACAAAGCAGCAGATTAACTTTAACAGGATACGTTTTGCTCCAGGATGTGGCTCCCACAAGCAGGGTCCTCATGTCTGTGACAAGGCATGCCGCTCCAACCTTTATCTGCAGCCAGATGCGCCACCGCAGCCAGCAGTGGGCCGAGAGTAGGACTTTAAATGGCTCCACAGCAAATGTCAAACTGTTTGATCTGCTTTTAGAAAATCACCTTTTAAGGCGCTGGAAGATACTTGACACTTTGCAAAGAGATTAGAAAGTTTTCAGCTGACTTGGTAAAAGGGATCACACAGGTTTGATTCTGAGGGAGCAGGAAAGTGACCCCAGAGGTGCCCAAGACCAGTGCATGGGAAGCCAGTGGCTTTACTTTAAAAGTGAAGAGCTCGCTCCTGGCATGGCCCCAGCTGCCAGCCCTGCCCTTGGCATTTTGGATGATCCCAGAAGAGCTTTCCTTTCTGCACTCTCTAGGAAAGGAGATGGCCATGGGCAGGGTTGAGATCGAAAGTAATGAGCAGGAAGTTGTGCACTAACAGCCTCCACCACCATCCCAGCCCACCCAGGCCACCAGCACGTCTGGAAGCCACAGATCAATGCACAGAACCCAAGGCAGGGCCTGGCCTGGCTGGCCCAGAAGGATGAGAGCAGATCAGTCAAAACGAGGTGACTTGCAACATACTGAGAAGGGTCATGCAATCATGGCCTCTGGCCAGCGCTTTCTCCTCCTGGTACTCTGTGACTGTCCTTCCCTACCTCACCCACTGTCCTTACAGGCTGGATCTGCAGCAACTCACACTCCCACTGTTGCAACTATTTTCCCACTGGTCTCTTTCCTCATCCCCTCTCCCTACAGGGCCACCAGCTTGCTCAACAGAAAACATTCAGCTATTCTTTTTTGTTTTTCCTTCAATATTTTTTATTAGGACATGTTTCCAGTAGTACATAATAATTACATTCCTAATGGGGAGTTGGTACACGTACATAACACATTTTGATTCTTTTTGCTTTCCCTCCTCCTCCCCTCCTTAACCCCTCCCTCTGTCTCTTGATCCCCTTCCCTTTACCAAAAGATCTACCTCCCTATTTCCTATTATCTATCTTTTATTTACATTCTGGGTTTCTCATAGAAGAGAAACCATGTGATGTTTAAGTTTGTGTGTCTGATTTATTTCACTTAATATTATGGTCTCAAGGTGCATCTATTTTCCTATAAATGACTCAAGTTTATCCTTCTTTATAGCAAAATAGTACTCTATTGTGTATAAATATCATATTTTCTTTATCCATCCTTCCGTTGATGGATACATAGGCTGCTTCCAATATTTAGCTATTATGAATTGTGCTGCTATAAACATGGGTATGCATATACACTGTAACATGATGTCTTTAACTCTTTGGGGATGATACCTAGAAGAGAAATACCTAGGTCAAATGGAATTTCTATTTTTAGTTTTTTAAGGAATCTCCACACTGATTTCCACAGCGATTGCACACTCCCACAACAATACAGACGGTTTCCTCCCCCACCCCGCAGCCTTCCCCGCATTTGTTATTATTTGATTTCTTGATGATAGTCATTCATTCTGGAGTAAGATGGAACCTCAGTGTTGTTTTAATTTGTATTTCTCTAATGGCCAGAGATGTTGAACATTGTTGTACGTATTTATTAGCCATTTGCACTTCTTCTGAGAAGTGTCTTCATTTCAGTTGCCCATTTTTTGACTGGGTCTTTTGGGAAGTCAGTTTTTTGGGGTTTTTTTTTAGTCCTTTATATATTCCAGATATTAATCCTCTGTCCAAGGAATAGCTGGCAAAGTTTTTTTACCGATTCTGTAGGTTGTTTCTTCACTCTGTTAGTTTCCTTTGCTGTGCAGAAGCTTTTTAATTTGATGTGATCCCATCTATTGATTCTTGATGTTATATCTAGTACAACTGGGATTCTGTTCAGAAAGTCTTGCCTATGCCTCTATCTTCAAGAGTTTTATTTATTTTATCTTCCAGCAAATTAAGTATTTCTGTTTTAATATTTAGATCTTTGATCCATTTTGATTTTAGTTTACTACATGGTGAAAAATATGGGTCTAGATTCAATCTTCGGCATGTGGTTAGCCAGTTTTCCCAGCATCATCTGTTAAAGAGACTATTATTTCTTCCAGCATATGTTTTTGGCCCCTTTGTCAGAGATCAGATAGCCAAATATGCCTGGAGTTTTTCTGCATCTTCTACTCTGTTCTATTGATACACGTCTGTTTTTTGTGCCAGTACCATGCTGTTTTTATCACTGTAGTTTTGTAATATAACTTCAAATCCAGGATTGTGATGCCTCCTGCTTTGCTCTTGTTGCCCAGGATTGCTTTTGCTATTCTAGTTCTCTTTTGGTTCCATATGAATTTTAGGATTGTTTTGAGGAATATTATTGGTATTATATTAAATCTGCATACAGTAAGTCCTTGACTTACAAACATTCGAGTTATGAACTTTCACAGATACAAACGAACCTCACATTATGAACATTCGTAGGTGTGAACAAATTGCAGAAGTAGCTCAAGTGTCCACTGGACTTTGTCACAGTTCTGCTGCTGTGTGCTTACTGTAGAGTGTGATAGTATTGTAACTGTAAAAGTAAAAATAGTTTATTTACAGCATTTGTGCATATGTTTGGGTTTTTTTATGCTTTACATTGTATATTTGTGTCAAAGGTTTATGAGACTCACTTTGTCGGACTTATAAACAGAACTCATTCATAAGTTGGCCACTTACTGTATCAGTTTTGGAAGTACAGCCATTTTGACAATATTGGTTCCATCTCTCCAGAAACGGTATAGCTTTCCATTTTCTGATGTCTTCTACAATCTCATTTTTCAGAGTATTGTAGCTTTCATTGTAGAGGTCTTTCACTTCCTTGGTTGTTAATTCCTAAGTACAATAGTTAATTTTTCTTGATATTATTGTGAATGCTATTGTTTTCCTGATTTCTCTCTCTGTGAGTTTATTATTGATGTACAGAAACGCTACCGATTTTTGTGTGTTGTTTTTGTATCCTGCTATACTACCGAATCTAGTTAATTCTAGGACTCTTTTGGTGGAAATCTTTTGGTCTTCCGTGTAGAGGATCATGTTGTCTAAAAATGAAAATTTGACCTCTTCCTTTCTGTCTATATCCCTTTTATTTCTTCCTCTTGCTTGATTGCTCTGGCTAATGTTTTGAGTACTACATTGAACAGGAGTGGTGATAGTGAACATCCTTGTCTTGTTTCTGATTTTAGAGGGAAAGCTTTCAGTTTTCCTCATTTAATACGATGTTGCAGTAGGTTTGTCATAAATGGCTTTTATCAAATTGAGATAAGGTCCTTCTATGCATATTTTCTTCAGGTGTTTTTTGTTTTTGCTTTTGTTTTGCCATGAATGGATGTTCAATTTTGTCAAAGGCTTTTCATCTATTGAGATGATCATGTGATTTTTGTCCTTGCTTCTGTTTACGCATTTATTTATTTATTTGCATATGTTGAACATTCTGCTGTTCTTAAGCCTTCTTGTCACCTATTAGACAAAAATCCTGCCACTAAAACACCCAGTCTTTCCTTAATAGTAGTAACTTTTACTGTGGCTTAGTATGTTTTAATCATGTGCTAAGTGCTATTACCTGGTTTAATTAATTTAATTCAGCTTCTTTCTTCTTGGCCTCATTTTGAAACTAAGAAATTCAAGCTTAAAGAGATCAACATGCCTAAAGTCACTCATTACTGGAAATCAAGTTAACCTGGGTCTCTCTGACCTAAAACTCATGCATAGAACCACCAGACCATACATTTTTCCTTATCATACAAAATGGCAAGAAAAGCCCCTTTTTCTAAAACAATGGCAAAGATCAGGGAGATCTCTCCTAAACTAAAGCGAGATGCACCCACATGCCACCAGCTGATCTTCACAATAAATAAATTGTATTTGCACTAATACAGGAAACGATGCTTTGAAAATGTGGCCTCACTGGGTGTGGCAGCCTGCTTACAATCCCAGTTACTAGGGAGGCTGAGGCAGAAGGATCATAAACTCAAGGGTAGCCTGGGCACCTTAGGGAGACTGTCTCAAAGTAATACTTTTAAAAAGGGATGGGACTGTTCTCAGTGGTGGAGTGCTTGCCTAGCATGCTTGAAGGACTGGGTTCAATCCCTAGCTTTTTTTTTTTTTTAAGTGGTCTAATAGAGAGCTTTCAGGCACAGGGACCAGGAGACAAGAAATCTAAGAAAAAGGATCCTTTGGGCATCACATCAGGACCCTTGGAGGTGTTAGGTTAGCCCCTTGCCAAAAGCTCTGCATTCTGTCAGCAGCTCATAGGAAAGAATGTATGACAGGAGATTAGAGATGTGGATTCCATCCTATTTCTAAACTAAATTTGTTGTGTGACTTCAGGCAACCTCCTGAGGCTCAGAGTCCTTATCTATAACATAGGATAACACTGAGTTACTTGTCAGCATAAGCTAGGTTATGCTGCAGTGACAAACAAGACTAAAATCTCTGCAGTTTGTCACAACAAAGGTTTGTTTCTTAAACACCTTACACAGATAATGAAGGTTGGCAAAGGGCTGTGCTTCACTGAAGTAGTTGTCACTCAAGACCCAAGGTCACAGAAGTTCCCAAACTATCACTCATAGCCAGGATCTCAGGACAAGTTTGCAGTTTTTGGCAGCAGGCAGAGAGCTGTAGAGAAAAGCACTGACAACTAAATGCTTAAACCCAGTAATGAAACATCAGATTTACCAGAATGTGCCACAGGATCTCCCATCTACCTTCAAAGTTATGGGATCATAATAATCCTTTCTAATTGGATGATAAGAAGTAGATTTAAATGAAATTTAATGATCTCCACTACATTCAGATTGTCATCAGCATCAAATGAGCTTTTGAGGAAAGAGGACTGGACTGTGTACCATCTTCAGTTATGAGTCTGATCTCAGATAGATACAAGTTCAGGTCCTGGTTCCACACTTGCATGTGACCTTAGGAAAATTACAAAACTCAGTTTCCATTTCCTCATCTGCAAAATGGGAATATTGATACCTATCTTGTAGAACTATTATGAGAATGAGACAAAATAATGCATGAAGCACACTGCATACAGCTCCTAGTAAGTCCTTGACAATGGTTGACCTTGAGTGGATAATTTTTGTGACTGGTTGATGATTCATGAGAGTTCATTAAAATACCCTCCCTACTCTTGTAGATATTTAAATTTTTCCATAGTAGAAAAGATTAAAAAAAAAAAAACTAGGGTCCATAGAGTGATGTCACAGAAATGGAATACAGTGATACCTTGGTACTCATCATTGATTGGTTCCATGAGGCACAAGTACCAAAAACTAACAAGTGCCAAACAAATTGTTTTGGCTGGAAAGGGTAGTGAGTCACAAGCCAATCAACACCAACATGTCCTAATGTGCATGTCTAATACCAAACAAAGGATGAGTACCTGAACAAAATTTTCGTGTCGAAATGTGTCAAGTACCAAATTCAATAAATTTCAAAGTAGTTGAGTACCAAGGTACGATTGTACTAAGGAACTCTAAGAATTGACTACTCCATAGAAGCAACAATTAAAGTGGCAAATAAGTAATAGAAGCAATCCTTTGGAACTCTGGAATCGAATAGAAACTTGCAACAACTAGTGGAGTGCTTAATGAAGAAACAAGGTGCTAAATTCAGTAAGAAGCCTGTAGCATTTTTGTTATCCACCTATCATGCCCCATTACCCAGCTCAGCAGTAGCCAAGTGGGTGGCAGCATATATTCCTGGTATGGCTTGCTGGACATGGAAAGTGATATAGATGCTGTTCTGAAAAAAGAGTGCGGTGCATTTTTACCTATCTTGTAGTTCCCTGAGGGACCAGCATAGAGGCTGACTTTCATATTATTCCCCTGAGGATGGAGTTGCTTTCTGTGTGCAGCTATAGAACACATTTAAAAATATTTGGGCCAGGCACAGTGGCACACACCTGTAATCCCAGCACTCAGGAGGCTGAGGCAGGAGGATTGCTGCGAGTTCAAGGCCAGTCTGGGTTACAAAGTGAGGACATGGACAGCCTGAACTACACAGCAAAACCCTGCCTTAAAAAGACAAAAAAGACCAAAAAAAAAATCATTACTTGTAGCCACCTGGAAAAAGGGACAGACAAGGCAGGGAGCAGATGTAACCAGAAGTCTAGAAACTAGGACACTAAGAAGAAAGATTCTGGAGGCAAGAAGAGCTTTGAAGGACTGTCCCTATACAGTACCGAACCATCCGGAGTGAAATGCACATACTCAGGGCTAGAGACATGATCAGAAAAGATCTGACAGGATCTTGGGAACACATAAGCAGGAAGTGAAGACTAAGGTAGAGTTTTATATGACTTGGCTTAGTAGTGAAGAAGGACCCTGGGTCTGAGCCAATCTGCAAGGACTGGCAGAGTAATTTCCTACTTTTTGGCTCCCAGTATTTAGTGGCACCACGGAGATAAAAGAACAGGGACTTCAGTGGCCACACACAACAGGGAATACTGTCTTTGCAGAAATGAACATGAAAGAAGTCATGGATGGCTGAAGCTAACCACAATCAACAACGGCAATCCTAAGGAGGGGGTAGAACATGATTTCTAGATTTACCACACTGTAATAATAAAATTGTCCACTTTATTAAAAATTATAAGACATACAAAGAAAAAGGAAAATATGTCTCCTTCACAGGGCAAAAAAAAAAAGATATTGCTAGAAAATATCCCTGAGGAAACTCAGATACTGGTCTTATTGATACTTTATGTCAATTATCTTAAATATGCTCATGAACTCAAAAAGGCCATGGACAAATAGCTAAAGGAAACCAAAGAGTAAAGTATGAACAAATAAATAATATAAAAGGAGACAGAATTTATAAAAAGGGAACAATTAGAAATTCTGTATCTGAAAAGTAAAATAGCAGAAATGAAAATTTTACCAGGGAGATTCAACAGCAGACTTAAACAGACAAATGAAAAAAATTACAAACTTTAAGATAAGAGTTGAAATTATGCAGCCTGCTGTGAACTGAGTTATGTCTCCCTGAGTTTTTCTGCAGTTACAGTGGTAACCAAAGTTGCAATTGTGGAATGAATTCTGTGATCAGAATCATGGGAAGAATTAAGTTCATGAACCAAGGTACCATTGTAAAGCCCTGCCTTAGTCTACTTTCTGCTGCTGTAACAGAATACCACAAACAAGGTAATTTATTAAAAAAAAGAAATTTATTTCTCTTCAGAGGAAGGACAGGGGAATGGGAAGTAAAAAGGATCAAGATGTGATATGTATATGTACCAATTCACCACAATAAACATTTGGCATGTATTGCAAAAAAAAAAAAAAAAGAAATTTATTTTCACAATTCTAGAGGCAGAAGAAAGTAATAAAGATTAGATTAAAAAATAGAACACACACATATTAAAGAGACAATAAGAAAACAACAGAAAAAAACAAAAAAACTTGATTCTTTGAAAAAATCAACAAAATTGATTAACTTTTACCTACACTGACTAAGAAAAAAGAGAAAAACAAATAACTAAATCAGAAATTAATGTTGGGATGTTAGTACTCATTTTACAGAAATAAAAAAGATTATAATAAAATACTATGCCAGCAAATTGGATAACCTAGATGAAACAGACAAATCCTACAAACATACAAACTACCAAAACTAACCAAGAAGAATAGAAAATCTGAATAGACCTATAACAAGTAAAAGGGTCAAATTAGCAATAAAAAATTCCCAACAAAGAAAAGCCCAGGGGGCCAGTGAGATGGCTCAGCGGCGTAAGCGCCTGCCTTGCAAGCGCGAGGGCCCAAGTTCAACTCCCGGAACCCACATATGAAAAAGGGGCCGGTGATATTGCTCAGAGGCACGGGTGCCTGTTGGCGCGTGAGGTCCTGAGGTTGACCCTCCGGTACCCACAAAAAAAAAAAAAAAAAAAAAAAGAGAAAAGAAAAAAGAAAAGCCCAGGACCAGATATCTTCAGTAATGAATTCTGTCGAACATTTAAAAAAGAATTAAAATCTGTCCTTCTTAAATTCCTTGCAAAAACTGAAAGGAACACTTCCTAATTCATTCTATGAGACCAGCATTACTCTAATACCAAAATCAGGCAAAGACAACATAAGAATGCTTCAGTCCAATATCTATTTTGAATATAGAATCAAAATCCTAGAAAAATTACTAAAAGACTGAAGTCAGCACCAAAAGGCCTATACAATATGATCAAGAGAGATTTACTCCTGGAATGCAAGGATGGTTCAACATTAGAAAATTTATCAATGTAATACACCATATCAGTAGAATGAGCAGAAAAATGTACTATCATCTCATTTCATGCAGAAGAATCACTTGCAAAATCCCAACACCTTTTCATGACTAAAATACTCAGCTATGAATAAAACAGAACTTCCTCAACCTGATAGAGGCAATATATGAACAACTCACAACTAACATCATGTCTTAATTACTTTTCTTGTTGCTGAGACAAAATACCCAACACCCAAAGTTAAAGAAAAAGAGATTTATTTAGCTTACATTTTGTAGAGGTTTCAGTTCATAGTTGGCTGCCTCCAAGGCAGGGTGGCATGGCAAAGGGGCATCGCAGAGGAGAAACAGTTCAGGGCAGGGCAAGGCAGGCAGAAGGCAGCAAGCAGCAAGCAACAAGCAAGGACAAGTGACAAGTGGCAACCCTCTTTCTGTTTCTTATATCTTATCTAGGCTACCTGTCCATGGGGTGGGTAGCACTCACATCCTTAATCCTACCCAAAATTATGCCAACCCCATCAGTGGACTACTTTAGTAATCACATACCCTTGATCCCAGCATCACACACTCTAGATCTAGTCACCTCTGAAAAGCCCCACCTATGACTGCATGAGGCTGTGGGGAGGCATCTAACACAAGGCATAACATTCTAACCATGGCTCTCCAAAGACTCATGCATATCCCCGTATACAAAAGGAATTTTGTCCATCTCTGAGAGTTATCAAAGTCCTAACAGTTTCAGTATTGCTGAAAAGTCCAGGTCTAAAGTCTCCTCTGAGATTTAAGGCAAACTCTTAGACTCGAGTCCTTGTACAAATGAAAAGAAAGCTAAACACTTCCAACATCCAATGACTCAAGATAAACATTATCAATCCAAAAGGTGCAAATAGGGGGATAGAAAGGAATGGAATCAAAACAAGTCCAAAATCCAGCAGGGCAAACATGAAGTCCTGTAGTTCCATATCCAGTATCTAAGGCAGTCTGTGACACGATGTGAACTCCAAAGGGATTGGGTGGCTCCACCCATATGGCACTGTGTGTGGTTGTAGTTCCCATGGATTCTTTCTTGGGCCAGCTCTGCTCCCTCCTTGCAGTTTTCCTCAGACGATCCTGGCGTCTCCAGCCTTCTGGGGTCTCCACTGCACCTTTGGCTTCACACTCACAGCTTCACACACTGCTCTCTCAAGAGTACACTGGCTGGCTTCCTGGGCTTTCTTCTGAAATCTGGGTGGAAGCCTTCCTGACCCCACAGCTCTTGCATTCTGCATGCACCTAAAACCAGCACCACGTGGATGATGCCAAGGTCTGCTGCCAGCTGGAGCAGTAGCCAGGCTTCCATCTGTCTTGGCTATAGGGATTGAGCACTCTGAACATAGTCTGAGGAACAAATTCTCTAGGCCACTGCCATTCTGGAACATGGTGCTCTGGGACTCTCTCCTCAAAGAAAATTCTTTCACCTTTGCAACCTCAAGGCTGCAAAGGCTGGAGTCCTGCTGTTTTTTGTGATGTCTTCAGGTCATCTTTTCCATTTTCCTATTCCTTCTCACCAACCAAGTGCACCTCTGCTCTGTCTTTGCAGTCTACAGCTTTACTGGAGCTTCCTTCTGACAAACTCACAACATTTTAACTCATTCTGGTGTGCTTTGCTCTTGATTCTCAACATAGATCTGGCTATGCCCTCAACGGTAGCCATGCCACCACCTCAACATTAGACTGTCTTGAAATTTCCTCTGCCAGATTAATTAGTCCACTGCCCTTAATCTGAGTCTCAGGAAGTCTCTGGACATGAGCAAACTGCAGACAAATTTTCTGCCAAAGCATAACACACCATCTGGAGTCCAACAACCAGTGCAGTCTTTCTCCCCAGCAGAAACTTCCTGAACCTAATCTTTACTGGCTCTGTGTCTATCAGCATTCTGGTCTTCTTGAACTCTGACCAGAATCTCCCATCAAGCACAGCTTAAGACATTACAGGGCTGCTTCTTCTCCATCCTGCCCTCTCCAAACTTTTCCAAACTCTCCCCACAAGCCAGTTCCAAAGGCTCTTGCTCTACGTGGCAAGGTAATATCCACCAACAACCTCACATCTTTGGTACCAAATTCTGTCTTAGTTACTTTTCTATTTGCTGAGACAAAATAATACCCAAAGTTAAAGGAGGAAAGGTTTATTTAGCTAACATTTTGTAGAGGTTTCAGTTCATAGTTGCCTGCCTCCAAGGCAGGGTGGCATGGCAGAGGAGCATTGCAGAGAAGAAATAGTCCATGGTAAAGCAGGGCAAGCAGAAAACAGACACCAGCATGGCAGCAAGCAACAAGGGACAAGCAATTAGAGACCCTCTTTCTGTTCCTTATATCTTATCCAGCCCACCCACCTTTAGGGTGGATAACATTCACAGCTGATGCGGGTGTCTTAGTTACTTTTCTCATTGCTGAGACAAAATACCAACGCCCAAAGTTAAGGGAGGAAAGGTTTATTTGGCTCACAGTTTGTAGAGTTTTCAGTTCATAGGCAACTGGCTCCAAAGCAGGGCAGTGTGGTGCAGGGGCACCACACAGGAGAAACATTCATGGTGTTCAGAAGATAGCAGAACAACAACGGGGAGAGACAAGACTCTTTCTGTCCCTTATATTGTATGCAGGCTACCTTCCCTAGGGCAAGTTGTAATACTCACACTCTTAATCTTAGCCAGAACTATGCCAAACCAGTAGACTGATTTACTAATCACACACCCTTAATCCCAGCATCATACACTCTAGTTTCAGACACCTGTGAAAAGCCTGCCCTATCTAAGATTGCATGAAGCTTTGGGGGGACATCTAGACACAAACCATAACAGTGGGGCACCCTTAATCCTGCCCAGAACTATGCCAAACCAGTCAGTGGACTACTTTAGGCATCACACACACTTGATAACAACATCACACACTCCAGGTCCTGCCACCTCTGAAAAGCCCCACCTATGACTGCATGAAGCTTTTGGGGGACATCTAGACAAAAACCATAACATACCATATTCAAGGTTAGAAGACTGAAAGCTTTTCCTTCTAGAACAGAAACAAAACAAGGATGTCCACTTTCATCACTTTTGTGAAACACAATACTGGAAGTTCTATCTAGAACAATAAGGCAAGAAAGGTAATTATATGACATACAAAATGAAAGGAAAGAAATAAAATTATCCCTATTCACAGATAACAAGATCTTATATAGAGAAAACCCTAAAGATCTCACACACACCTCTGCTAAAGCTAATAAACAAATTCAGTAAAGTTGTAGGATATAAAATAAACACACAAAAATCAGTTATATTTTAAACACAACAATAATCAAAAAAGAAAGTTAATAAAACAATTCCATTTATAATAGAATAAGATACTCAGGAATAATTCTAACTGTGGAAGTGAGAGACTTGTACACTGAAGACTATGAAACATTGCTGATAGAATAAAGGTGGCCTAAATAATTAGAAAGACATCCTGTGTACAAGGATTTGAACACTTGGTGTTAAGATGACAATACTACCAAAGTAATTTACAGATTCAATGCTATCCCTATCAAAATCTCAGTAACACTTTAGCAGTGACAAAAATTTGTTTGGAATTTTAAGGAACCTCACTCAAATAGTCAAAACAATATTGAAAATGAAGAACAAAGTTAGAGAATTCATTCTTCTTGATTTCATAACTTACCAATAACTGCAGTAATTAAAACATTACGGTATTGACATAAAGATAAACATATCAATCAATGGACTAGAGTAAAAAGCCCAGAAATAAATGCTCACACACATGGTGAATTGATTTATGACATTAATGCTAATGGACAAAGGACAGTGCTTTCAACAAATGATGCTGGGAAAACTGGATATTCACATACAAAAGAATGAATTGGATTCTTACCTAATACCATATACCAAATGGATCAGAGACATATATTTAAAGACTGAAACTGTAAAACTGTTAGAAGGAAATACAGTAGAAAATCCTCATGACCTTGAATTTCACAATGTTTTCTTAAATATTCCACTAAGAGAAAACCACAGGCCACAAAATAAAAGTTAGACAAAATTGACTTCATCAAAATTAAATCTTATGTGCATCAAAAGACACTATCAAAAGTAAAAAGATAACACACAAAATGGAATAAAATATTTGCAGATCATATATTTGGTAAAGGATTGACATCCAGAATATATAAATAATTACAACTCAATAACAAAAAAAATCCAATTTTAAAATGGACAAAGGACTTGTATAGATATTTTTCCACAGAAGATATATGTTATGGTTTATATCTAAAATGTCCCCCAAAGCCTCATGTGCTCATAGGTGGGGCTTTGGGGAGGTGATCGAATCATGGGTGTGTAATACTGGATTAGTTCACTGATGGGTTTCTGGCTGGGTGTGATGTTGGGAAAGGAGCCTGGAGGGAAGAGGTAAGTCACTGTGGCTGTGGCCTGGAGAGTGAGAGAGATAGAGATAGAGATGATGAGATAGAGATAGAGATAGAGACAGAGACAGAGGTAGAGAGAGATAGAGATGATAGAGATGGAGAGAGAGAGAGAGAAAGGGAGATCCCTCTTCCTCTCTTGGCCTGTGCTGCTTCCTGCCTGCCCCGCCATGGACTGTTTCTCTTCTGCCACACTCCTCTGCCATGACTGCCTTGGAGCCAGCCTGTGAAACCTCTACAAACTGTTAGCCAAAATAAACCTCTGTCTTTAACTTGTGGGTTTTGGGTATTTTGTCCCAGCAACAAGATAGTAACTAAGACAATATACAAATGGCCAAAAAGCATATGAAAAGATGTTAAATAAACATCACTAGTCATTAGGGAAATACAAATAGAAATTATAATAATATACCACTTTACACCCACTGGTATAGCTACATCCTAAAAAACGGAAAGTAATAAGTGTTGTGAGGACATGGAGAAGTTGTAAACTTCAAATTTTGCTAGTGGAAATGTAAAATGGTTCAGCTGCTATGGAAAATAGTTGGGCAGCTCTTCATACAGTTAAACATAGAATTAACATATGACCCAGCAATTTCACTCCTAAGTATATACCCAAAAGAAATGAAAGCAAGACTCAAACAAATACTTATATACACATGTTCATGGCAGTATTGTTCCCAATAGTCAAAGGGTGGAAACCATCTAAATGAATGGATAATCACATTGTGTTATTATAATTCTCCTCCATCCGTGGAGGATGTATTCCAAGGATCCCCGAGGATCCCAAAGACATGGCTAATACCAGACCTCATATATACTGTTTTACATACAAACATACAATAAAGTTTAATTTATAAATTAGTCACAGTAAGAGATTGACAACTATAACCAGTAAAATAGAATAATTATAACAATATGCAGTAATGAAAGTTATTTAAGCTTTATAACATTTCTAAAATTTTCCATTTAATATTTTCAGATCACAGTTGGCTAAGGGTCACTGAAACATCAGAAAATGAAACGGTGGATAAGAGAGTGCTATTGTAAATGTATACAATATTATTGAGCTATAAAAAGAATAAAGTACCAATACATGCTACCACATGGATAAGCCTTTGAAAATGTGTTTTTAACTGACAGAAGCCAGACACAAAAGTTCAGATATTGGTTGTTCCTTGTTATTGTTATTTGGAGGGGTTGTTTTGTTTTGCATTTTGTTGTTGTTGTTGTTGTTGTTGTGAGGTTGTTTTGCAGTACTTGGAATTAAACCCAGGCCTTTGCACTGAGCTGCATCCCCAGCCCTTTTTATTTTTAATTTTGAGACAGTGTCTCACCAAGTCACTAAGTTGCCTAGACTAAGCTCAAACTTGCAATGCTCCTTCCTCAACTACCCAGAGTTCTGGGACTACAAGTGCGTATGGTTGCATTTATATGAAATATCCAGAATGGGTAAATCTATAGAACCAAAAAATAGAAAGGTGATTTCCAGAAGGTGGGATGAGAGAGCATGAGAAATTATTTTCAATGGGTTCAGAGTTTTGGTTTAGGAAGGTTTTACACATGGATGGTATTGATGGTCGCACAACATTGTGGATGTACTAAATGCTACTGAATTGTTTGCTTAAAATGGTTAATTTATGTTATGTGAATTTTGCCTACAAAACAATACCTAGGAAATAGATTTTTGTCACCTCCATTTACTGCTGAGAAATCTAATGTCCCAGGAAGCAAGTAACCTGTTCAAAGTCACACAAGCCTTTCTTAGCAGTCAAGGTCAAGAATCATAGCTTCTGAATCTAAGGGCAACCTGTGTTCAAAGTCAGCCCCAGCGAGGAGACAGTAAAATCAGGACGTTGAGGGGGAGGGGAAACAATTGGTAGATTCCACATGTATGGGCCTGGTGGTTTCTTTGTTGTTTTCTTTTGTTTTTAAAGATTTTCTAAGGGTACACTCACCTTTACACATGTATTTCTTCTGCAGATGCCAAAGTGTTGAATGAATTTCATAAACCCAACCATAAGCTGTGCCAATGGCTCCCATAGGAACTGGTGGGCCACGGGCATGGAGGGCCTCCCACACTGTGGCGAAACCATGCTCTCTCACACTCAGACCTCACCCACATCTCCCTCTGGGTACTGTTGCTGTGAGGACCATAAAGTCAGCGTTTTATAGCTTAGCCCTTTTCTTTCTAAATCAGTCGCAATCTCTATATTTTTGCTGTTTGCAACCAGACTATTAAGAGATGTAAAGGTTTTCATTTGCACTGGAATACAATTTTAAAATTTTTTGAAGATATGTTTGAAATAGACTGAAAAAATAGGATAAGAAAATGAACTTGGTTAAACCATTTGAAAGTAAATTGCAAACATCCTGACAGTAATACTTCAGCACGCAGTGCCAAAGAACTAGGATAGTTCCCACCATACCATTATCCCATCTCATAAAATCAACACTAACTCCCTAATATTATCTTTAAATCAGTCCATATTCAAATCTCTTTTGGTTCCAAACATGTCTTTCATGGTGTCTGAACTAGGGTCCAAAGACCTTACCTGGTTTTTGGTTTTGTCTCTTGGATCACTTTTAGTCTAGAACAATTCCTTTATTTATCTATCTATCTATCTATTTATTTATTTATTTATTTACTTATTTATTTATTTATTCATTGGTACTGGGACTCGAACTCAGGGCCTCAAACTTGCCAGGCAGGTGCTGTGCCACTAAGCTACATCCCCAACCCTAGAACAATTCCTTTAATCTCACAGTTTCATCTTATTTTTCCGCCAGGACATTGACTTTGTTGAAGATACCAGACAGTTTATCTTGGTAATATCCCACCTTTTGTCTTTATGTGTCTCACTGTTTCCTCATGGCATCAATTAATATCTCCATCCTTTGTTGTTTGTTTGGTTTTTAGCATGTGTGTGGGAGGGGGTACGGAAGGGTTGAACCCATGGCCTTTGAACTGAGCTACTTCCCAGCTCTTCTTATTTTTTGAAACAGAGTCTCACTAAGTCACTAAGTTGCCCAGGCTGGGCTCAAACTTGTGATCCTCCAGCCTCAACCTCCAGAGTGCTGGGATTACAAGCATGTGCCACAAGCATGGCTCCTTTGTCTTTTCCATAAACCAGAATTAGGGTTAGGTTGGTTAGAGGCAGGCTCAACATCATTGGAAAGAAGATCCCACACATTTAGCTATAATCTTGGCCTGAGTCAACTATTTCATTGATAGTAACAAAATGGCTATTTCCTAATCATGTCATTTCTTCAAGCATCACCTGATGTCTTAGCTACTTCTCTTGTTGCAGAGACAAAATACCAGATACCCAAAGTTAAAGGAGAAAAGGTTTATTTCAGCTCACAGTTTATAGAAGTTTCAGTCCATAGTCGGCTGTTTCCAAGGCAGGGTGGCATTGCAGAAGGGCATCACAGAAGAGAAACAGTCCATGGCAAAGCAGGCAGGAGGCAGCAAAGCAGTAAGCAGCAGCAGCAAGCATCCAGCCTGCCTTTCCCTTTTATCCCATCCAGGCTACCAGCCTTTTGGGAGGTGCCACCCACAACTATGCTAATTCCAATTGGTGGACTAATACAATACTATACCTCCTTTAATCCCAGTGTCACACACCCTAGATTCAGCCAGCTCTGAAAAGCCCCACCTATGAGTGTGTGAGCTTTGGTGGTACGTGTAGATACAAGCCATAACAACTGGCATGGTTCTGTGAAGAATTTTTCCTCAAGTGGGGCTATGCGGCCACACTGAAATGAGTTCCCAAAGAAAAAGCAGGAAAAATGTTGAAACATAGTAACCTTGACAGAAAATTCAGAACCCCAAATTGGACACCAGCAGTGGCTCATGAGCAAAGCCAGACCAACACAATTGAGGAATGGGAAATGTGCATAGAACTTAGGTCCATGGGAGCCCCACCAGCATCCTTCATCTCTTTGGTACATTTCAACTGCCAAGCAAATCGGCAGATGGAATAACGGTCAAAGGGACAAACTGGTCAGAATAAGTCACTGGCTGCTTTTTGTTTAATATCTCATGGATTAGTTTTTTTTTTTTTTCTCTTTTTTTCAACATTGGATAGTTTGTCATTTGTTTTATTTCAGCTACTTTTCAGGATGGGGGCATTTTTTTTTTTTTTTTTTTTTTTTTTTTTTTGGTGCTGAGGATCAGCATGTGGGCCCTCGGGGAAGGGTCCAGGGAGGAAGAAGCTATGTCCTAGGATCTCACATACTAAGCACACACCCCACCACTGAGCTGAACCCCTCTTTATCTTTAAAATTTTTAATTTCAAAATTATTTTTGGGCAATCTTAGTTGTCCCAATGACTTCACAATGTTGTCATGAATTTTAAAATATGCCTTTGGTGCAAAGGAGAATGGAGCATGTCCAAAACTAATTAGGTCAAAATGAACATTTTCACTAATAAATTTGTCTGTACCCAATGTTGACTTCTTTTTTACTCTCTAGAAGTTATTTGAAGGCCCACAATGAATGTTATCATTATAAACTACAAACATGCTAATAAAAATTAAAAAGTGAAAAATTTATTTCAAGGACTATTATCCATAATCAAAGTCATTTTCCATTTTTAAATTATAAATTCATTTAAATCCAGTATTCTTGCTTTATACATTTTTCTATGTTTCTCAGATTTTTATGACATATTTACTTTGTATTTAAAGCAGTTTTTATAGAGAAAAACAAAACTTCTTATGGTGACAAAGGCATGGCCACTTTCTTTTATTGGCTACTCCTAAAAACAACGTTAAGATTTTAAATGTTATCCTAAGACTGGAATGTGGAATGTGGAGGTGAGAAATAGTTACATAAATCATGTCCCAAGTTCAGCACTCCATTCATCAGAGGAATAGCTGTAGCTGGAGTTGGAGTGTTAATCAGTGCTGTGACCGAGTTGGATGAATCACTGTTGGAAAAGTCCTCGTGTGGCTACTCTTTGCTTCAGACAGCAAAGTCACTATCATGAAAATAAAAATGTTTCAGCACTGGGGGAGACCAGCAGCAACCTTCCCAGTTCTCCCACTGAGACCAACACATTGACCCTGGGCCAGGATATAAAAAAAGAGCAGGATCCAAACTCTCTCTTTCTCTCTCTCTCTCTCTCTCTCTCTCTCTCTCTCTCTCTCCCTCCCTCATTCCTCCCTCCCTTCCTCATTCTCCTATCCCTTAGGAATCCTAGAGAGTATGGGCTCCTCTCCCCTTGAGTGGATTCAAGCCTGCCGTTGGGATACCGGAGACTCCTTATTCATTCCTCCTCATGCTTAAGTTCACATTATCCATTTCTTTTGCATGAAACCAGAGCCCAGCTGAACTAGGACCCCTAAAATACAAATCCTCCTGAAGGAAAGAAAAGCCTGATGTTAAGACCCAGACTTGGCAAGGAGGTCTGGTAGGGGGAGGATTAATAGTCCTTGCCTGGTTGGTCCTCACTCCGTCCCCACCCAAGCCCATCACTATGGCAATAGGACCTGAGACACCTGGGGTCTGAGCACTTCCTCCTGATACCATCCAACCATCCTTACCTGAGGAGCAGTGAACAGCAGCTCTCCAGATGACAGCCAAAGGGATTCAAGGGAGGGTGGCCTGGACCAGCATCAGAACTGCAAGGGGCAAATAATAGACTGAGGGTGGCAGTGTGCAGGACAGTGAGAATGTGACTTTGAAGGTTATTTTCCTTTAGAACTTGAAATACATCATTCCAAGCTCTACTTGACTTGAGGGTTTGTGCTGAAAAGTCCACTGTGATTCTGATGGGCTTTCCTTTACAGGTGATTTGTTTCTTTTCTCTAACAGCTTTTAAGATTCTACTCTTATGTTGAATTTCTGGAATCTTGACTATGATATACCTGGCTGAAGATTTTTTTTTGATCATGGCTAATTGGAGTTCTATAAGCCTCACTTATCTGAACATCAAATTCTTTTTCTCTACTAGGGAAATTTTCTGTGATAATGTCTGTGAACAGTGTTCTGATGTCATTTATGCTATCTCCTGCTTTTTCATTGACTCCAGTCAATCTTAAGTTATTCTTCTTTGCATTATCTAGCAGCTGCTGGATTGATTTTTCATTGTCCCTTGCTATTTTTAAGAATTCTTTCTTTTCACGATCACTAATTGCAAGCCTGTCTTCTATATCTGAGATCCTGTCCTCACATTGGCTTAATCTGCTACAAATACTTTCAATGGAATTTTTGTTCTCCTGGATATCTGCTTGAATCTGCTTTACGGATTCCATTTCTTTCCTATGCTGAGCATTCATGGCTTCCATCATTTTCTTAAGCTCGTCTATTTTTTTGTCTGTGTCTGCTCTAGCGTCCTTAAGCATAGTCTTCATTGTGGACATTATCTCTGCAGTTATCTGAGAAATTATTTCTGATTTAAATTTTTCCAGAGCCTCATTCAACTGCTCTGTTGTTATCACTTCAGAGATGTCAGATGGGTGGCTTTCGGTTTGTCCCACCTCGTTGCCCCCTGGGTTTGCCTTTGGTGAACTGGATGTGTGGGGTTGCATCTTGTTTAAGTATCATCTCATTTTCTTTTCTTTCTTTAGTTTAATTCCTGGCATGCTGTTTATAAATTGCCTATGGTAGGTTGCTTTATTGCTAGTATCTCAAATTCTTAGGAGATGGCCACTTCTCTGAGGTATCTTGCAGGTGTAGCTTATTTTTGGGTTTTGAGCCTGCTGCAAGATCCTACCTCTTCAATTTGTTGGAGATAAGAAGTTGCTGCCTGTTTGGCCCAGTCCTTGGTTCTTCGGTACTGTGCCACAGTCTTTTCTGTGATCCTTAGACAATCTCAGTCTTGGAATACAAGGAAGAAAAGCGCCAGTCAGTGTGTCCTTCACGGCGGGTGCTTCTCTGTACCGCGGCCTCTCGTGTTCCTCCGCGGAGGTCCCTGCTGGAGCCATGGATGGAGTGGCGGCCGTCCTGAGTTCTGAGTTCAGCTGCTGCCCCCCCCCACAATGGTGCCTGGCTAGTGGCTCTCTCGCGCGGTATGGCTAGGCGTCAGCACTCACCACCAATCAGTGTGTCCTGCACGGCCGCTGCTTCTCTGCACCGCTGCTTCTCGCGTTCCTTCGCGGAGGCTCCCGGGGGCGCCCGCAGTCACTGTGTGTCCGCAGATTTGAACCGCTTCAGTCGCGTCCAGATTCCTGACACAGGGAAAAGGCACCGGTGGCCACCTCCTTCTTTGTTGGAGTTTCTCTCTTCACTTTCTCCGTGGGCCCCGAACTGTACTTCAGATCTTTCCCGGGTCCAGGGGAGCCACTTCCCTCTTTCTTGTCCTCCTCCAGTCACTATATTCCAGTGTCCGGACGGCGACTTTTGGAGAGGTTCACTGCCTGCTTCTTACAGATCCGCCATCTTTTTTTTTCTTCGAGAATGTGACTTTGAGGAAGGGTCCAGGGAAGAGGAAGCTGTGTTCTAACACACAAAACAGATAATAGCGGTGCAGAGTACAGGTTAAGGAGGGAGGCTCTGGAGCCAGACTTCCCAGGGTTTCCTGTTGGCATTGCACTGATCAGTTATGTTTCCTAGAACAAGTCACTTCCCCTCTCCATGCCTCAGTTCCTTCTCTGTAAAATGGGGTGATGGTAAGTGTACCTACCTCAAAGGGCTATTGCAGGGGTCAAATTAGTTAATTCTTTCATAGTACCTTTCATATCACAGGCATAGCAGGAACTCAATAAATGTTGTCACTGTCTGTAGACAGAGGAGGGGAGGGCTGTCCCATCAGGGAAGTCCTGCAAGACAGGCAAGGGAGACTTGATCTTTTGATCCTATAGTTGAGGACATTCAGAACACCTGCATACTCAACAGCTGATTGGAAGGCCTGAAGCAATTATGGATCCAGAGCGAATGGGAGCTCTTATTACTGTGATGAGAATGGTAATTGCTTGCCAGTGCCTAACTAGCGCTAAACCTTTGCAATCAGGGGCCCAACTAACCTACTCCTAGGTATACTGAGTAGAAATGCATACATATGTTCTCACAGATAGATACAAGAATGCCCATAGGAGCCATAATGGGACCTACCCAAGTGCCCAGCAAGAGTGGAATGGTAAATTGTGTGTGTGTGTCATGAAAAACTTCAGCAGTGAGAATAAGCAAACTAAAACTACATCCAGCCAATAACATGGATGAATTCCACCAAGTATTGAGCAAAAGAAGCCAAATACAGAAAAGCACTCACTGATGATGATTCCATTTATATGAAGTTCAAGTTCACAACCAGGCAAAATTAATTATGCTCTTAGAAGCCAGGGAAGAGGTTGCCCTTAGAGCAGAGGACTGTCTGGGAAGGGACAATAAAGGAATTCCCGGGGTTCTGTTTCTTGATCTAGATGCTGATTCCATGGATGCATGCACTTGGTAAAAGTGTGTCACACACATCTGGGTGCAGTGACACACATCTGTAATACCTGCACTTTGGGAGGCTGAGGCAGGAGGATTATAAGCTGAGTCCCACCTGAGCAATTTAGTCTCAAAATAAAAAAAAATAGAAAGAGCTGGGGATATAGCTCAGTGCAGAAGCCCCGGGTTCAATCCCCAGTACTACAAACACACACACATTAAGGATTTGTGTACTTTTTTATATGTATGTTATATATCAATATTTACTTTTTAATGTCTTGAAAATGTCACTCTTAACTCACGCATTTTCAAGCAAATTATTTGCTTTTCCCCAGTAAATTCCAGGCATGGCACTAAACATAGGCAAGGACACAAGGCTCTTTCCTGCTGGGCTTGGATAAAGCCTCGCCATTTGTCACATGTACTTTTCTGGCCCAAGTCTTTCCCTCACTGCAGGCCTGGGTATCTTGGTGCTGATTCCATGGGGATTTTCCACCAGAAGGCAAGTGTGAGAGGGACCAGAGCAGACTCCTTCCACCAGGCATAGTCAGCCAAGCTGGCCATCAGCTCCTTCCCCTTTTTATGTAGCCCCACCACGCACTCCAACTTCCTAGTCTTTCTTCTGCCAAGCCCAGCCCTGCTCACAGAGCCCCAGGAGAAGGATTAGAAACAGGATTAGAACAGGATTCAGCTGGGCCTTAAACAGATGTGGTTTCATACACTGGCTCCACCTTGTCCCAGCTGTGTGATTTGGAAAGTCACCCCATGTGTCTAAGCCTTAGGTTTCGCATCTGGAAAAGGAAATTTCTCTTGCACATACTTCTCAGTGTTGCTAGGAGCCCAGAAAGGGCCTAATACGTGTAAAGCATTGGCACAGTGTCACCCAGTAAATGGCAGTGACAGTGGTTCAAATGTCCCATGTATACATTACCTTAAATACCATAGGGAAAGGTGTCAACCAAGATAAATGAAATCACCCAATATCATGATGAAAGAAAGTCTCACCCGGACAATGAGGGCAGGAGAGGCAGCCAGAGGTGAGAGCAGAGAGAGGGGCCATTTGGCTATGGTTTGCCCTCTGAGTCAGTAACATGGAGAGTGCTTTTAGGAGGACACAGGGTAACAGGAAATTGCAGGATCTGCTGGCAGAAAAGTAGACTGTACAGCCAATCTGAAAGCAATGGACAATATCCAATGAGCCTGGTGCAGAGGTCCATAAACCTACAGGCTCAGTATTTCTTGTAAAGTTTTATTGGAATATAGCCATGTACACTCATTTACATGCAGTCTATGCAACAGCAGCAAAGTTGTATATTCTCAACAAAAACTGTATGGCCGTGAAGCCAAGTACACAAGGGGTGATCAGAAAATACGGTGAATGTTTAAATTTTTTAAAAAATTTATTACAGTAGAAGACACATTGCCATTAATCCCCCTCAAAATGCTCCCGCTTTCTTTGAACACAATTATCCCATCATTCTTGCCACTTTCCGAAGCAGTTCTGGAAGTCCTCTTTTGTGAGCATCTTTACAAGTTATGATCAAAAGACAGTGAATGCTGCCACTGACTGCCATCTAACAGAAAGGCAGGCCCTTGTAAAAGCACACCAGTGTGTCCTCAACTCCTTATTCATGGTATTTGGCACCATGTGATTTCTGGCTCTTCCTCAAAGTCCCAGTGACCGTGAAAGTTAAACATTTTGCCTGCTGCACTCTACAGAACACAATGTAGGTGATGGGCTCCATCTACTAAAATTTGCAGCTGCTCAAGGCCCTCATATCACATGCTACAGTGTTTGCAGACAAACTGCACACATCCTCCTGTGTAGGTTCAGTCATCTCTAGATTACTTGCAATGCCTTGTAATGTAAATCCTGCTGGTCGTTACAGTGTGTTCTTTAGGAATAATGACAAAAGCCTGTACATGTTCCGTTCAGACACAACCATCGTAGGCCCAACCATGTAGTGCATACAAGAGACTGGAGGAGAACTACGCTCCAACAAGGAGGGCAAGGGGGACCACAGGCTTGAACAGTGGAGGAGGCCACAGCAGGCCACACGCCTGCACATTGCTCCATTCGCGAGGATTCAGCATTGGGTTCAGTGCTCTGCAAATTCAAGTTTTGCTTTCTGGACTTTTTTCATAAATTTCCAATCCATGATTACTTGAGTCTATGGATGTAGAAACTTCAGATTGGGGGGGCCGGTGAGATGGCCCAGCGGTGTAAGCGCCTGCCTGGCAAGCGCGAGGGCCTGAGTTCGACTCCCGGAACCCACATATGAGAAAAGGGCCAGTGATATCGCTCAGCGGCACGGTCGCCTGCTGGTGCACGAGGTCCTGAGGTCGACCCCTAGTATCCACCAAAAAAAAAAAAGAAACTTCAGATAGGGAAGGCCGACTATACCTTTCTGTATATAAACCACATCTGTTATAAAAGGTAAATGGTACGTTAGGTGTTATTTTCTCACAATAAAATAAAAAGAAACACATGTCTACTACAAAGCCACATTATGTATTTAAGGACATTTATCAAACACAATGAAAGGCTCCCTCCAAGCCAGGAGGATGAGCGAAGTTGTGGGGGTTGGTGTAGCAGCAAAATGCAGACAGATGGTGGTGACCTGCCATGAACTGAGCAGGATGATAAAGTCCATTCTGCGCACCTGAAAGCCATAATTTTTTCAACTAAAAATCTTAAGGAAGCCGGGTGTGGTGGCACACATTAGTAATCCCAACACTGGGAGGCTGAGGCAGAAGCATCACAAATTCAAGCCCAACTTGGACAATTTAGCAACTTCATGAGACCCTGTCTCAAAATAAAAAATAAAAATGGGCTGGGGATGCAGCTCAGTGCCAAAGGCTCTAGGTTCAACCCCCAGTACCACCACCAAAAGAAAAGAAAAAAAAAATCTTAAGAAGTCAGGTATTCCACCGTCAGCACAGGGGTCAGATCCAAGGCTGCCCAACACCACCAACAGCTTCATGGCCCAGCTTCCTCAGATCTCAAGCAGCCCAGCAGCTCTGTGGGTGTCCCAGAGGCCACCGATAGTGTGAGGCCTGGGGCTGGCACCGTGGGCTGGCTGCCTTATCGCACCAGACAGAGCAAACAGCGTGGGACCTGACACAGGCCCTCCCGTGGCTGCAGCAGGGCAGTGGGCTTTTTTTCCCCCGACCATCTTTGAGCTTGAGATCAGACACAGGGAAAGATTAAAACAAATATGAATTTAATCAAGGGATTCTGCTGTCCTGGGGTGGAAACAGGAGCCTGCTGACATAAAGAGAGGCTGGAGCGCTGGGGAGCCAGAGTGGAATCAAAGCTGTTTGCTTACCACTAACCGCTCAGATGATCCATATCATAACAACAAAAAAGAAAAACAATTATTTATTCTTTTTGATGTTGCAGCTCAGCAGCAACTTGCTTTTTGAAGAGAGCAAGGTCAAAACCAAGTTATTGTTTTTGCCTGAAACTTTGACAGGGACTCTGAGTTCTTCCATGTGACCTACTTAGATGAGAGATGTGGGAAACTTAAAGATGTTCATTTCTTCTGGGCCACAGACTAGGGCCTCCTTTCTTCTCCTTCCCTCCCTCCTCCTGTCCATTTCTGTCACCCCTCTCTTCCAGTCCAGAACCTGAATGAGATGTCATGGGGAACACAAAGCTTTCCAAGCAAAAGTTCTGTCTCCTCTGAGGGAGTTAGAAGCCAAGTTCTATAGACCTACTCCTCTGGGGTAGGCTGGAAAAAAAGTCACCCTTTCATTCCCTAATCCACTCACCAGACATTCACTGTGCAGTATGGATATGGTGCAACCTGCCAGGGACACAGCCACAAACACATTAGACTTGGCCCCATGCCTGGGAGTTTATCATTCACAGAGGGACACAGGCTGGAATAACAGAGTAAAGCAGGTGCATCAAGGAAGCATGGGGGTTCTAGAAAACACAGGCCCTTGTAACCTAGACCCAGATGCAGGAGCACCTGTTCCACGGAAGTGTCTTTTCAGCTAAGTCTGGCAGTTAAGTCAAAATTGGCCGGGGAGAACAGGTAGGAAGGGTGTTGGGGCAGAGAGAGTAGCATGCATGAAGGCCTAGAGGTGAGAGCGTAGGTTCAAGCAGCCAAGTCCTGAGGGCTGAGGAGCTTGCTAAGAACAGAGGAGCATGCCAGACATGGTGGCACACGCCTGTCCTCCCAGCTCTTGGGAGCCTGAGGCAGGAGGATTGCCATGAGTTCGAGGGCAGCCTGGGTTACATAGTGAGTTCAAGGCCAGCCTGGACTACAAAGCGAGATGCTGTCTCAAAAAAAAAAAAAAAACAGTGGAGCTTCTGGAACCCGAGGGCTTGGCAGGGACCAGCTCCTTGAAGGTCTTGTTACGCCACCATGAGGAGTTTGGATTTTTCTTCATAGCATTGGGGAGCCACCACCAAAGCCTTTCCACAGGGAACCCCATGGTCAGGATGGCTTTAGAAAATCCACTGAGGTTCACAGGACTGATTGGAGGGAGGCATGCCTGAAGGTGAGCGGTGACACCGCAGGGGAGAGAGGGGCACTGGGGGGGGCTGGAGACAAGGGGAGAGCTTCCAGAGTTTTGATTTTTCAACTAGATGTTTAAATTGATGACCCCTCATGTTGGGCCCCACCTAGGAGGAAACCAAAAACACCAGAAGATGTGGCTTCCACCCTTTCAGAGCAGCCTAGCTCTGAAGCCAATAGGGCCTGACACCCTGTAACCCAGGTTGGCTCCTGTCTTAGTTCTTTTTCTGATGCAATTTAGAAAAAACAAAGATTGGCTGCTTTTCGAAGAATAGATGTTATTTGGCTCAGGATTCTGGGGTCTGAAAAGCCCAAGAGCATGTTGCCTGCATGAGAGGAGAGATCCATGCCACATCATAACGTGGCACAGAGCATCACAGGATGAGACAGAGCAATGTGCCTGCTTGGGTCTCTCCTTCTCTTCCTATAAAGCCACCGATGCCATCCCAGGAGCCACACTCACAGCCTCATCTAATCATAATTCCTTCCCAAGGCCCCACCTCTAAAATACTGTTAACATGAGGATTTGAGGATTAGGGTTTTTTGTTTTGTTTTGTTTTGTTTTGTTTATATGCGGGTACTGGGAGTTGAACTCAGGACCTCGTGCTTGCCAGGCAGGTGCTTATGCCGCTGACCATATCACCAGCCCGAGGATTAGGTTAACACATGAATTTTGGTGGAACGCATTCAAACCATACCAGGTTCCCCAGAAGCAAACCCTAAAACAGGGACATGAGTTCAAGCAGCTTATTAGAGGAATAGTCCCAGAAAGCCATGGTGGGGAGCAGAGAGTGGGAAGGGAGGAAAAGGCAGCCAACACTGGCCCAATAAGGAGCAGGTTACTGCTCCAGGGAAAAGGGGTTCAATCCCATGCAGGCCTTGGGACATGCCTGAGGGGTATCCTGTCTGAGAGGTCATAAAGCTGAGAGGCTTATCCACTATTTCCTTGTGGTCACCCTAAAAGGCTCTTCCTGCTTTCACATACTTTGAGCCTGTCCTATGCAGTGCTGGGCACCCTCCTGCACCCCAAGAAGGACCTCAGATAGTTGCAATTCTTTGCAGTAAGAAACTAGAAGTAGGTGCTGGGAGAGGCAAAGGCATCAGGAAAGACACCCACAGTATCTGCTCCACACAGTGAATCACCAAGTTAGTGAGTTGTCGATTAATGAATGAATTTTAGCTATTTGGGAAAAAAAAAAAGAACATTTTCTCCAGATCCCATGGAAATTAATTTCTGCAAAGCCAAGCTCCAACAAAGAAGGCCTGAAAGGGCCTGAGAAAATGCAAGAAATAAACAAAATGTGACCCTCGTTCCCACCCTTGCAAAGGCCAGACCGAAGACCAGCGGATCGGGCAACTTACCACTTCCACACGCCTGGCCCAGCTTGTGACTTCCGGTCCCTGTGCTCCAGAATCCAGTGTCCTGAGTCTTCCAGAGCCCTGGGCAGAAGTGCCTGCAAATTACCAACCCCAGGGAAGAGCCTCGACCTTTGACAGATGGGAAGTTGGTGGATAGGGACCCAGCTCCTTGCCCTTGGCAGGGATAGAACAATTTATGCCTCTCCTCCACCCGCCAGCACTCCGCAGGGGTAGGAACCCCAGCTGTTCCCAGGGTGACTGTCTTGATTATGTGCCCCGTTCTGGCTGCCTTCCTCCCTCCTGCCTCTCCCACTCCAATGGTGTGCTACAGGCAGCTCATAGCAGTGCATGAGAACTAACTCCATTTGCGAAGTCCCAAAGGTTCATGTGCTAGAAGCGTGGTCCCATGGTGGCAGTATTGAGGTGGTGGGACCTTTAAGAAGGAAGACTTAGTAAGAGGTATTAGGCCATGAAGCTCCACCCTCAGAAGGAATTAATACTGGTCTTCTGGAGTTCTAGTGAGAGCAAGCCTGGCCCTGAGCCCCTCTGGCTTCATGTCTCGCCTTGTGATCTCTTCTGCATGGCTCCTGCCATTGTGATGCCATCTGCCATGAGGCCCTCACCAGAGGCCAGATTGGGCCACCCAACCTTGGCTGATAATACACCGGGCCTTCTCTCCAACTCTTCATTCAGTTATACCACACTGGTAGCTTGGACTCACCATGAAAATGGGTGAACCCTACAAATAAGGGTTTGTTTTTTTTTTCAGAGACAGTTTATCAGCACACCAGTCATTTTCCTACTCTCTCATGAGTGTTTCCTGATACCACCTCCCCAATAAATAAACTTACATTCAAATCCTTGCTCAGGGTCAGATCCTGAGGAAGCAAAAATTAAGGCAGCTCCCCCGTGACCGGAGACCAGGGGCAGTCATTGGCTCAAGAGGATGGTGTCCCAGTGGCCAGGATGGCCCTTCTCCTACACACCAGCCTCCTTTCCTCCCAGACTCCCCTCCATCCCAGTCCTTCCAGGTATACTCCCAGGACACAGCCTGCCACCCTCCCAAGCACCCTTGGTATACATCTCTCACTTATCCCCACCTAGCATCCAGTCCCATTTTGCTATTGACGGCACTATTGTTTTTTTTAGAAAAGATGATAAATTGTTATCATGCTCTCAATTCTTTTCCTTCTCCACATCTAGACCCCTCACCATCTGACTTTATAGTTTGTCTCACCAAAGAAGCAAGGTTTATGTCCCCACCCCTCGAATCTGGGCTCCATCTTCTTGCTCTGGCCAAGGGATGAGGCAGAGGAAATGGTGTGCACAGTCTGACACCAGGCTTTGCAAGAGCATCATTGCTTTTGCTTGCTGTCTTGTGACTTTGATGTCACCATGAAGTGGACATTTCAAGCTGGTCAGCTGGCCCCAAGAGAAGAAGAAGAGAGCAAAAGAGCAGAACTCTCCCAGCTAACTGCCACAGACAAGCCCAGCCTGGAGCAGCCAACCAGCAGATGTGACAGCAACAGACACTTCCTGCTGTGGGCTCCCAGATTCTATGACTATGATTGGAAAAGGAATCATCCTGACCCCATGTCCCAGCCCCAGAGGAAACCAGTGTCCTTCTGTGTACTTGCACCCTGGCACCCTGGCCACAGGTCCTACTTCACAACTGGACACATGACTCAAGCCAGTGAGACACAACTCTAGGCATTTCTTGGGACCCCCAAGAGGGAAATGCTCCCTTTCCACTGGAGTATGGGGTGACAGCCAGTTGCTGCAGGCTGCCATCTTTCCACTACAAAAGAATTGACTTTTAGAGAATGGGGCAGTCATGTGCTCACAAACTAGCTCTTCTCCTAAAAAAAAAAAAAAAAAAAAAAGAAAGAAAGAAAACAGAGAAAGAAAAAGAAGGTCTTGATTTGTAACATTTGCCAATTTCCATGATATAAATACACCCATTGTAGCCAATTTCATGCTACCAATGATTTAACAACTGGTGCCCAAAATTCCTGAATGTCGTACAGTTGGCTCCAGCACATCCTTGCAATGGAACCCATACCGTGGAAAGCAGAGCCAAAAGATGGAGAGATAGGAAGTATTCTGGTACTACTATTTGAGCCATGCCTGAAATCGATTAAGTCAACAACATTTTTTTGTCTCTTCTACATCCAGTCTGATTTGTGTTTCTTTCATATGCAACTGAAAGAAGACTGAAACACACCCCCATGCTCCTCTGTGTTTCTGTGCCTTGAATAATCATATCATATCATCAAAAATAGTAATTGTGGCAAAGGAATCATTTACAGAGAACCAACTATGTGTTAGATGCTTTCTAGAAAAGTTATCCCCACCGTCTTCATATCAACCTGGCAAGGTAGGTATCACTAGGTCCACTGAACAGATGAGCAAAAGGAGGCAGAGAGAGGCTGAAGGTCATACGCCTGAGCTAGGAGGAAACCCAGATCCATGACTCACCAGCCTTCCCTCCGGGACTCCCTCACCCTACCCTTGCCTAGAACACTTTGGGAATCATCTCCACCTGGTGATCTCTAGCCCATCTTTTGAGCAGCCCAGTCATTTGTCCAAGGTCGCCAAGACTCATAGTAGTAGGGCCAGTGTGGGAGCCTCATTTTCAGCCTGCCAGTCCCCTGCTTTATCCATTTTGCCAATAGGCTTTGGTTGGTAGTCGAATGGTTGGGTTGTTTTTTGTTTCTTTGTTTTTTAATTGGCATTGCTGCCCGTGGCCTCACAATTCTAGACAAGGACTTTACCACTGAGCTATACTCTCAGCTCTACCGATTGCCTTTGAGGAGTGGAGTTTGTGCTTCATGTAATTTCTCAGAAAACTCTGAGTAAACAGAAAGAGAAAGTGTCGCAGAACTTTGCTGACCCGCTCAGCGATAAGTGGTGTGGAAGCCATGGGCCTTAGGGCAATGTTGGGCTCTGGCCTGCACTCAGATTCTGCTGAGGGAAACAACTCTAGCTTAGGGTGATTCTGCTAGTCGCCAGGTCCTCAAGATCAACCTGGTCTCTTGGAATTTCTTTCTTTCTCCTGACAGTGGGGAAATGACCAGCTACCTGTGGATCGTGGTAGTATGTGGGATTCTATGGGAGCCCCACTTCCCCATACATGGCTTCTTCTCCAAAAGGCCCAGTTCCTGCTGTCTGAGTCACAAACCTCTCAGGTATTCAGGCGCTGACCACTCCTTTCTCCTCATTTTCCAAGCACATAGGTACATACACAGGGCTATTCAGTCAGTCATATAAGCTGGTCGCCGTGGGGTTGTTCCTACCCAGACCACATGGACTGAGTTGGAGCAAGGAGAGGGCTCCTAAGGAAAATGGGGAGGTTCTTACCAGAAGAAGTGAGAGAAGATGCTAAATATAAAACAACAAATTCCCATGATGTTCATCTCTACTCTAGACCAACTTCCGAGTCTAGATCACCATGATTTCTCACCTGGTCTTCCTCATTTTAACCATCCTCTAAACAGCCCAGAATCCTTCAACTTCCCCTCACCAAAAAAGAACCCACCCCAATGGCTTCTGCCCTCCAGCCTATAAAATCCAAAGTCCAAACCTGAAACTTAAAGTCTTCTTGCTCTGACCCTAACATGATTCTCTAGCCTCAGTACCTTCATCTTTCCCTCACTCCCTCGCCTGACATTTCAGGCAACTAAGACTAGCTGCTCTTCTTTAAGCTCACCTCACATCTGTGCCTTAACTCAGGCTGTGCCCCTCCCCTGGGACACTTGCCAGTTCCCATTTCCTTCTCTCCCAGTCCTTCGAATCAAGCCCAGCTCTGTGGCCACCACTCCCAGGAAGAATCATGGTTGCTTCACCTTCACCAACTCCTCTTCTCCCCTCCACCCAGCCCCACCTCTGATGCTCAATCCTCATTACCTGGTCCCTACACTCCCCTTGTTATGGCTTGTTTCTAGATGTCCCCCCAAAGCCTCATGGGCTCATAGGTGAGGATTTTCAGAGCTGGCTGGATCTGGGGTGTGTGATACTGGGATTAAGGGTGTATGGTACTAAATTAGTCCACAGATTGGCTTAGCATAGCTCTGGGGATGGAAAAGCCCATGCTGGGTGTGGATGGCACCACCCCAAAGGTGGGTAGCCTGGATGAGATAAAAAGGAAAATGAGGCCTGCTGATTGCTGTTTGCTAACTTCTGCTTGCCATGACATGGACTTGCTCCTCTGCAGTGCCACTCTGCCATGCCACCCTACCTTGGAAAGAGTTGACAATGGACTAAAACCTCTACAAACTGTGGGCTAAATAAACATTTCCTCCTTTAACTTTGGGTGTTGGGTGTTTTGTCTTAGCCCGCAGAAAGTAAAGAAGACACCCTCATGGTGCAGGTCACCAAAGACTATGAGTGAGAGTGATGGGAACATAACAGCTGCCACCCTACCACCTTAGGTCACCAAGTCAGCCTTCATATTAATCTGGACTCTAAACTGCAAAAAAAAAAAAAAAAAAAAAAAAAAGGGAAAACCACCAACAGCAAAAAACCCACTCAGACCTCTTTAAATGCAAAGGTAATTGGCTCCATTATCAACACATAAAGAGTGAAAGTAGGTATGTGTGGATTCAAGGCATATTCATTTACACATACACACACACACACACATCAACCTGATTTTCTTGGCACAATGGCCTCATTTCCTCCTACTGTCAAGAGCTTCCTCTGTGCAGCTGGAAAAAGTGGCTTCTACTGACTGCAGCTCACACCATCCTTTCAACTTAGGACCTCAAAAGCTAGAAGACTATCTTTTGCAATGGAACGCTGAGGATTCTGGGCTGCTTGGGACACTGGACCTTCCCTGAAACAATTGCAGTGGCCTGAGGAAGACAGCTCCTGGCTTGACAGGCCAGTGTCACTCGACCATGTCAGGCCCAGCCCCACATTTAGAATTTCAGGGACTCCAGGAAACAGTGATCTGTTGCCAGAAGATAAGAGAGGAAAAAGAGAGTCATGGACCTCAGCACCCTCACGACAGCCAAGGATGAAGACTGATTCACTTAGTACATTATCAACCTACTTGTTGCTGCCACTGACAGCTGTAGAGTCCCAGATGGGACAACCACCTTGACAACCATCACTGCTCACATTTACTGAGCACCTGGTACTTTACTCATTTCTTCTTCATGATGACCCTGTGAGATCCATACAATTATTAGTCCCATTTTACAGATGGGAAAAGCAAGGAAAAGACAAGTCATTTGTCCAAGGCCTCCCAACCAAGAAGCTGAGGAGCCAGGATTCAAGGAACCAAGGAGTCCAGTCCCAGAGCCTGGGTCTCCCTATGCCCTGTCCACAAGAGAGCTTGCTGGTACCCATGGGCCCTGTACCTGCAATCTGGCTCCCCAAAAGTTTACAACCTCATATCTGTACAAATTCTCCTTTGTGAAGCAGCGCAGAAGCCTGGCAACAGCTCCCACTCAGCTATGCTCTCTATCTTGAGGGAGGAACCCAGTCCTCACCACCTTGCACCCCTACACCTGTAGCTAGCCTCATCCCTGGGCACCCTGGGGTCCTCCACCTCTCAGCAACCCTGGCTCATTGCTCAGCTTCAGGGGCAGCAGGGAGACAGGGAGGCATCAGAAGTTTGGGAATGTTGTGGGAGGCAAAGGCCTCAGTTCAAGAACAGAAAGCAGGAGCTGGGGCCAGGACACCCCTTCCCTCAGAAGGGCAGGGAAGGACAGACATACAGACAGATAGAGAAGGGGAGAGATAGCCAGGGAGACAGCAAGGCAGAAAGTAGGAGAAAGGTAAGAAGATCTTCCATGCATCTCACTCTCCTCTCTAGAGCTGAAGGCAAAATTGAGGACAGGAGGAGCCCTTTTAAAACAAGCAGGTAGGGCTGGTGAGACACCTCAGCGGCATAAGCGCCTGTCTGGCAAGCACGAGGTCCTGAGTTCGACTCCCAGTACCCACATAAAGGGAAAAAGAAAAAACAGAAAAAAACCAAGCAGGTAGCCGGGCATACCGGCACATGCCTGCAATCACAGCACTTGGGAGGCTGAGGCAAGAGGATCACCATGAGTTCAAAGCCAGCCTGGGCTACGTAGTGAGTTTAAGGCCAGCCTGAATTACACTGTGAGACTCTATCTCAAAAAAAACAAACAAGTAAATGAAACAGGCAAGTAGAAGTTGCCAGCTACATTTCTTGAGTTCTGATTCTCCTCAAGTCTTAGCAGGGTGAAAGGCTCCAGTGGTGATGTTAGCAGAGAACAGACATCCACCAGGGAATGCTCCTCACCAGACCCCACCCTGGGCAATGATCCCAATACCCAGAAGGCCCCAGATTACCTTGTTCTCTCCACCGAGTCTCCAGAGGCCTAAGTCTGTGGCCTCAGTCCCAGGAGGTGACAAGGTATATGGGATGAGGGCTCCAGACCACCCAGGTTTCTCCCTGGGGTCTGAGCTCTCCTCTGACCCCAAGTCACACTCCAGCATATCTCATTCCAAAAGTGGATCACAGATGTCTTACTTTGTCCCTAATCCGCTGTGTGACATTACTTAATCCCTGCCTTTTCTGGGACATCAGGCTTCCAAGTCTACAGCACAGGTCCCTGGGATGGGGCTGAAACTCCTTGCTCCTGGGCTCCCTTCATCCTCACCAACCTTCAAGCCAGTGGCGCCCTCATGAAGATGATGCTCAGGGCCCTGCCCTGCTCATCTGCCCCTCCCCAGGAGACCCCCACCCCACTGTCCAGGTTCCCCCTCCTGCCCACCTGCCTAGCAGAAGTTTGCTGCCCCATGCCCTCAGGGCCTTGCTAAGTAGCTGACCACCATCCGTGTAAATAGGCCTGACCCAGGGTGGGATGGAAGGTGGAGCAGCAGATGAGAACAGACTGCACATCCTGAGATCCCAGTAGCTCTGATGGGCCTGGCATTTTGGCTGGTGGTGGCCTCTAATCTCTACTCTCTGGGAGGATGAGGCAGGAGGATCACAAATTCAAGCCCACCCCAGGCAACTTGGTGAGATTCTGTCTTTAAAAAAAAAAAAAAAATGGCTGAGGGTGTAGCTTAGTACAATAGCCCTGAGTTCAATTCCCCAAACAGAGGAGAAAAAAGACCCTCTGGAAAGCAGACTGGAGGCACTATTCCACCCTGCTCACTCCCACCTAACTGCGTAGACTCTCCCGTGTGAGGTTGCAATCACAGGTCACACCGCCCCTCCCGGGCCCCATGACTCGGCCCTTGGGACCTCGGGCACAGCTGCTTCCTTCTCCTGGGTGACAGGCATTGGCAGCCCATGAGGGCACTTGGGCCCCTACAGGGCAGAGCAACACATCATCGCATGCACCCAGTCAGCGCCAAATGTCAGCTACAGCGCCCGGTGCCCCACCTCACTCCTGCAAACCAAAGGCGCCCCTTCCAGAGAAGAACAAGAGGGGCCTCATCATTAATAGCGCTGGCGGCAAGGTAAAGCCACCCGCCCACCCAGCGCACCCTTGCCCGTAATTATGCCAGCACGGCTTTCATCCCCACGCGCACACACGAAAAGTTTATTGTTGTATTTCGGCCTTTTTTCAGTCTCCTCTGCCTTTCATGCAAGGGAAAGGGTGCTGAGGGGTCACAGCATCCTCCCCCAGAGCCTCTCCCTGCTTCAGTCCTTTTAGAAAAACACCCAAAGCCATAATTTGTCTTAGAATTTCTTTTGAAACAGCTACAAGAAAGACTAACGACTGCTCTTTTCCCTCTGTTTCTGATTCCAGCCATCCCTTTATCTGGCTTTCATTAGAGCCTCGGCCGCGCCTCTTTTGTGGGAGAGACTTGAGGGAGCCGAGGCAGTTTCCCAGCCGCTGTGATGTTGCTAAAGATTAAAAAGGAGCTTTGAAGCTGCACCAGTTCTCTGCGCGCCTCCTCGGTACAGGACCTCAGAAAGACCCAAGCCATCTGGCAAACCTGACATAAAGACAAAATAAAGTGATTGAAACAGTCTCTTCAAAGCCACAATGGCAGATTTGTTGATTTGGGCGTTATCTTTCATGCGAGGCCCTCAGAAGTCGCCAGAACACCTAGGTAATCTCAGGCAGGCCTGACTGGAGTGGATGGAGCCTTCCAGGCTGAGGTTCTGAGAGGGGCTGAGCCACGCCTGGCCTGGCACGGGTGGAGGGGTGTCTGCAGGTGGCCTGGACATTCAACAGTTGGATCCAGGGTGGGCTCGGCATCGGTTCCCGCGAGGCCTGCTCACTCGGGCTCCAGCCTGCCTCTGTCCAGCCTGGGAGGGGCACCTGACACCAGCCGAGGCAAGGCTGCCCTGAGCAGGAAGGGAGTGGCCAGGATGAAAGGGTGCTGCCCTGATTGCAACAGACAGCCCCAGACCATTAGTAATGTTTGATTCTTGAGGCAGGCAAGGCCTGGGCAAATGGCAATCTGCCAGGTCCTGCAGGATGGTTTTCTTTGGCAGATTGAGCCCTGGGCCAGCAGAGATCCTGCAGGTACAGAACCAAAGGCACCGCTGACCCACTTCTTCCTGACACGCATGTTCCCAGAAACAGGCCCTGGACTTGTCCTCCTTCCAAAGGGACAAGGCCCACCCTATTGGGTGGCATTTCCCTTATCCTGTTGGGTGGCAGCCTCTGCAGCCCCAGGCTTTGGATCCTGCCATTGCCTGGCCTAGATGGGGAATCTGGAGGTGGTGGCATCAAAGCTAATACTACAACTAAACAGACCCCCCAGCACTGAGCTTCAGGGCAGAGACTTGGGGGACTCCACCCCACATACCCACTACTGTTGGGACCACAAACCAATCGTTCCGCCTTGATGCCTCGGTTGTCATCCAGAAGGAGCCAGGTGCCGGGAAGAATCGGTTCTGTGAACACTCCTGAAGGGGTCCAGGAGGAGTTAGAGCAGGTGGTCTTCCGTTTCCCCACCTCGCTGCAAACAGCCGCTTTGCTTCGATCTGCTGCACGCACCTGGCTTCAGAGTATGATCTCCAGGCCTTTTCTCTTAAGGTTCCGTTGATCCAAACACGCAATTTAAAAGGTGCAGGCTCCAGTCCTTCCTCTGACCTCTTTGAACCTGAGATTCTACCTACACTGCGTTCTACCCAGTTTTAGTAAAATAATGAATTCACAAAGTCTGACCACCAATCAACTACCAGGAATCTACTAAAGACCTACTGTGCACTCCCACCCAGAAAATGTGATACCTGCTGGTTCTAAGACAACAGCCCAGAAGAGTCTTAAAGGGTATCCACACTCACCAGAATGCAAAAGGAAATTGCCATCTGCTTTCCAAAGCAGGCAGAGAGGCCTCGGTCACAGGCCTGGGAAACAGCTCACTCACCCACCCCAACTCTCCCTGTCTTTCCTTGCCTGCTCTCTCTGGCCAGAGGCAGGACTAGGGTTCCAGCTTCTCCTCCATCCCTCTGCCCCGTTCAGGGGACTCACAGGGGAAACATCTCATCACAGCTGGCCCCCACTGCTCTTCCTTCCTCCCAGGAGCACAGCTGGCCCAGACATCAGAATGGGAAGCTCACAGCAGACTTCCTGGCATCTTGGCATTGATGTTCTTGCATGAGATTAGCCTTGCATCTGTGCATCCTCCTAAAGAGAGAGGGAAAGCTCAGTTCCCTGCAGAGGCAGGGCGATAGATAAGCATATGAAGGGTACCTTCCAGATAGACAGTCTGTCCCTCCTTTTCTAACCATGCTTCCCTCTCTTCACCATCTGGTGAACTCCTGCTCAGCCTTCAAAACCCATCTCCAGCGTCATGATTTCTGTGAAGCTTTTTCTGAGCTTCCTTCTCCCTAAGCTCACATGTCACTTCATGAACATCTGTTTTGGATAGGTCTGAAGTTAAATGACAATAATTTTGCCATGAAGAGGACACATGCCTGGAAGTCCGAAGACCTCAGATCAGGTAACAGCTCTCCCATCCATCAGCTATGAAACCTTGGAGAGGTCCGTTTGCCTCCTTGATCATCAATTTCCTCATCTGTAATGTGGAGTAAAAGAAATGTATCCCCTTGGGGTTGTTCTGAAGATTCAATAAAGCAGTGTATGTGTAAGAGCCTAGAATTATGTCCAGGGCCGGTGAGACGGCTCAGCGGCTTAAGCGCCTGCCTTGCAAGCGCGAAGGCCCGAGTTCGACTCCCGGAACCCACATACGAAAAAGGGGCCGGTGATATCGCTCAGCGGCACGGGTGCCTGTTGGCGCGTGAGGTCCTGAGGTCGTCCCCCCGGTACCCACAAAAAAAAAAAAAAAAAAAAAAAAGAATTATGTCCAACACATATGTGGATGTGTGTTACATTATCCGACACATAGAGAGATTCAAAAGATGGGAGCTTTGCTCCTTCCTTTGTAGAATATGAGCTTCTCAAGGACTGGAACCAGGTCTCTGTTTATTCATGTACTCATTCGGCCGTGATCCTGGACTCCTGTGGAGGACCAACCCTTGAGCCCAAAGCTGTCTTATGCAGCAAGTCACAATACAGGCTCCATCCCAAGGCCCACGAATTCTGTACCTGCACAGCTCCAGCACCTGTTTTGTCTACAGCCCTTACCCTTCCCAGTTGGTTTGACTATGGTGGGTCTTCTGGGTCCAGACGGAAAGCTGCTCAGCCCCTATGATGGTCAGCAGGCCTCTTGCCTGCACCAGGCATCCTCTGAGGACACATCCTTGTCCAAACACCTTGGAAGGAGAAAGACAAAAAGGAACCATCCTCACGTTTTGGAAGTTCCTGGTCTGATGAAGGAAGCGTTCAACTCATCCCTAGGGAGTTTTAGCCTGATGGAAGAGACAGACACATCGTCCTTTGAAAATCTCCAGTCTGATGGAAGAGTCCTATTTTTCTGACTGGGGGAACTCCCAGTCTGACAACTGACAGCAGAGTCCCTTTTTCCCTGACACTGCTAACTCCTAGTCCGATGGAGGAGACACATGGATCTTGACCTAGACCCAATCTATCACTGATGTGGGTGAGATTCTTCCTGTCACAGGGAACATTCCTCTAACAGAAGTGGTGTGTCCCCACGGATAGCTTGATAGTCAGATAAAATAACACATATGGGGAAAAAGAGCTCAATCTAAGGTCCCTGGCTGTGTAATGTCTCTGTGTTTGTGGGCTCAGAAATGATATTCCTGGCTCTGAAGAGGCACCGACCTAATCCCTGGGGCTGGACAAAAATGACACAGAATCCTCCCCTCACACGCATCCAGCCAAGTGCCCTCACCAGAGAATCAAGCCAGAGCTGGCTGGAGGCCCCATCGCTGGCATCTCGTGCCAGCCTCACCAGGGGAGGCTTTCTCACGATCAAGGACATCTGGGCTGGCGCAACTCCCAGAGGCCACCGACATGAAAGGCGAGGGGCTTGGCGGAAACACCATCTGCACATCATAAAGCTGCTTGGTGGTTCCCAGGGGCTGCCTCCAGCTGCGGCGGCGTTGCCCGGGAAAAGCAGAGGAAGGCACCAAGTGGCCAGGAGGGGGAGGCTGGGGTGAGAACAGCAAGGCAGAGTGGCAGGTGAGAGCAGGCGGGAGCTCTTCCACCAGGCACCCAACACATCCTGAAAAGTAATGTCATCTGGTCTGTCTCCCTGTTTCGGCCCGAGACAACATTGAGTTATGTCTGTTCCTAAAAGTGATTTGGTGACAAGGGGCAGTGTACAGTAGTAGTTATGAGCTCAGTTCAAGAGTTGTGCTGTGTGAGTTCAAATCCCAGCCCTATTCCCGAGGTGAGTGGACCAGCTTTGCTCAGCCTTAGTTTTCATGTCTGTACACTGGAGTTAGTAATAGTTACCCCTATACTTTGCCAGGGTTGCTGTGAGAATTAAAAATAACACTTGCACTGGGCTGTACACTTAATATCCATGTTTTTGTCATACTTGTCCCATCCATAAAGCAAGAGCTCAGTCCCTGTGGGCTCTCACTATTATCATGACTGTCATCTTTCCTATCTGGAAGCCACCAGGAAGCCCTTGAAGCAGGTATACCTTAGTGGTTACAGATGTTAAAACAGTTTCATTGGCCCTCCTGCCCAAGGTCCTGCCCCCAGCACCAAGGCCACAGTTGATTGGACAAGGGGTAGGAAGTAGCTTGAGGGAAGCTCATCTATTGGCAGTTGAACAGAGCCTATCAGATTCTTCATGGAGAACTGGAACTGGGATCAGAGCATGTGACCTGATGACCACATTGGGTCATAAAGAAGTAGATGAAGGAGGCAGAGAGGAAAAACAAACAAAAGTGAGGGAGATACAAGGTTCCTAAGCAGAGATGAGAGAGATACAGGGTTCCTAAGAAACAGAAAGAGATGAGAGAGGGAGAGAGGGCATCCCATCCTGTGCTCTGGGTTCCTAGAAGAGTTCCCAGCAGATAGGGCTGTACTAAGAGATGCATCCTGCCAAGCAGCACAAAGACAAATACATATATATCTCACACACACACACACACACACACACACACACACACACACACACATGCACGCACGCACGCACGCACACACTGCATGCTTATATACATGCACTCCTTTTTGCTTTTTCCACAGTTCCCCACCCACAGCTGGACAACATCCAGAATGGTGAATCCCAAGAGACAGATTTTGTGGAGTAAGGGCAGAAGCTAAGATAGTGAGCTGAACAGTTCTGGATACTAGAATCAGAGAGAGTGGAGAGTGGAGAAGAGATGGCTGGCTATAGGAGAGAAAATATAACTGCACAGAGAGATGTAATGGGGAATTGTATTAAATATCTGAATTGTCATGTATGATCCTTACAGCAACCTGTCATCAAAACCTCACCACCTGCCATCTCTCAGGTCTGCTGCCTCCCAGGTTGACTCCATTCCTGAAAGGTTTGCCTCTTGCTGTTGACAAGACAGTTGTTAGCTTCTAGACCTCATTGTCCCTTAAGCACAGATGATAGAAGGAGTTCAGTGTCCTGCTTTGGGCTCCACAGAAGTATGCCCTGGATCAAGGATTTGAGCACAAGTGGTCGCCTTGGGAAGCAATCACAGGAAACACTGGCAGGAGATTGGAGAAATGAGCCAGGAAAGGAAATGGAGCTCACAAAGTGAACATTTTCACACCAGTTATCTCTGTGGGCACTCAGAGCCTAATCTTACTAGGAACACAGGGCAGAACATGCACCTCAGAGGGAATTGGGGTATTTATCCACCAGTTCCCCTCAGCCATTGTCTGAGGGCTGCTTGAGGGCTGGGACTAGGACTGCTTAAATTCTGCTTCCCAGCTACTGGAGAGGCTGAGGCAGAAGGACAGCAAGTCCTGGGCAATATAGCAAGACTCTATCTCAAAAAAAAAAAAAAAAAAAAAGGAAGAGATGAATGACAGCAGCAGGTCTCAGAACTAAGGTGATTATATGGTGGCACACACCTGTAACCCTGGTACACTGGGAGTCTGAGGCAAAAGGATTACAAATTTATGCCCAGTCAGGGCAACTTAACAAGACCCTGTCTCAAAAAAGGACAAATATCTTAATTACCTTCTCATTGCTGGGGCAAAATATCCAACACCCACAGGTTAAAGGAGGAGAGGTTTATTTTGGGTCACAGTTTGTAGAGGTTTCAGTCCATAGGCAACTAGCTCCAAAGCAGGGTGGCATGGTGGAGTGGCAGCACAGAGGAGAAACAGTCCATGGCATAGCAGGCAGGAAGCAGTAAGGGAGTAGGCCATGACCACAGTGACCACCAGGCTTCACCTTCCAACATCACATCCAGCCATAAATCTATCAGTGGACTAATCTAGTATCACACACCAATGATCCAGTCACCTCCCAAAAGCCTCACCTATGAATACATGAGGCTTTGTGGGAGACATCTAGATATAAGCCGTAACAGCTGGAGTTGTAGCTCAGTGCAAAAGTCCTAGGGGCAATCCTCTGTATGAGAGAGAGAGAGAAAAGAAATAAGGTGAATGGATGTTGAGCAGCCAGAACAAGACACAAAAATGACCACTCCTCAGTCTCAAGTTTCCAAGTTAATTAGAAGGTAAGAAGGTTGGGTTGGGCTTGTCAAAAGCTCTTCCAGAAAAATCCTTTAGATAACATTTGCCTTTGTCTGACCTATGCCAAACAGTGTGCCAGGCTCTATGGGGGCACAGATAAAATGGTATCATTTATGCTTTCTGGGAGGGAGATAATAATGACTACTGTTTCAACTATCATTTAATTCAGTCTGCTACTGAGATGCCACTGATGGCCATACACACAATTATTTTATAAGCCATCCAGAAAAATGAAAAGCTTCCAATTAAATAATGTTATACCATGGGTTATCAAATTCATCCTAATTTTAGAGATACAAAATCCAAAACCAAAGAGGTGCATCTTAGAACTAATGAATTATGGTAGTATTTCTATGCTACTATTTTATAACAGTTTATAAAGAATTTTTTGTTGTTTTTTTTAGACTGGGTCTCACTATGTAGTTCAGGCTGGCCTTGAACTCACTATGGAGCCCAGGATGGCCTCAAACTCATGACGATCCTCCTGCTTCCTAACCCTCCTAACAGGCATGTGCCACTACACTCAGCAATAAAGGATTTTTAATACATATTTTCCCACTTGGTACTCACTATGAACCTGCAGGGGGTCATGTCACTGCTTTCTTTATTGTATTCCGTGAAACTACGCTCAGAGGTTGAGGGACTTGCCAAAGGTCACTAAGCTGCCAAAGTGGGACTCAACTCCAGATCTGTCTGGTGGCAGAACCAGGACACCACCAGGTCTCCCTGGCAAACTTCTTTTTCTCTTACTCCTTTTTAAAACAAATATGGACTCCTCCCACCTTTCCTTCTCGTTGCAGGAAACGTGGAGGCCACCTAGCATCCCCTCCCCCTGCTCCTGCCCACCACACGCTCAGGCTTTAGATGTTTCTGTTTCCAGGAACTCTCATCCCTTCTGGGCCTTCCTTTGTGACCGAAGGCGGGTGGTGGTGTCACTCACTTGCTGGCAGCTCCCCTCAAGACTTCTGCTATGGTGAACACTTCTCAAACAGAGTCCTTCACAAACATCTGATCTGCAAGCAGCCAGGCCTTGCCCCTCAGAGGACCATAAATTAGTGCTGTTTGGTAATGGTTTGCACAGTAATTTCCTCGTGTTTACACCTAAATGGTCGCAAGCTGAGAACCAGAGCGGGATTTACGAATGAGCAGCTTGAGTAGGGACACAGGGTTCACATGTGGTTTAATGCTCTGCTGTTGCCACCTTCAGATACTTACTAGTTTTGAACAAAGAACTCTACATTTTCATTTTGCACTGGCGCCTGCTAATTATGTGGCGGGTCCTGCTGAGAACCATCCCACTGCTCCTAAAAGCATCTGACCATGGGGTTGGTTTCTTTGCCCCCATTCTTAGTGCTCCTGAGATCAGGAGCTACATCTTTGTCTCCTCTATATGCTCTGGAAACAGGCAATGGAGAATATACTCAGTGAGCAGTGAGTAAAAGGAATGAATGACATGTGGGTGTGACACACACACACACACACGACCAATGTTCTTTCATTTGCAAGTGACAGAAGTCCAGTTCAAACTAGCCAAAACTCAAAGGAGGAATTTATGGACTCACTGGATTGAAAAATGCAAGAAGTTGATGAGCTTCGGGCTCAGCGGGATTCAGGAACAGAAACACTGTCATCAGGACACTAGCTGTGGGCTGTTTTCTCCGCATTGACTATTTTCAGGAAGCAAGAGACTAAGATTAGGCAAAATATATCTAAAGGACATGAGTCAAGTGGGTTGTGGCAGAAGATGGTGTCAGAGAGGAGGACATGGGGCTGGATTACATGGAGCCTTGTGAGCCTAGGAAAAGAGCTTGTGCTTCACCTGAGGAAGATGGGAGGCCACCAAACGGTGGTAACTAGGGCAATGATGTGGTCTAACTCATTCAGTGTTTTCAAAAGTCACTCTGTCTGTGGTGCTGGTCAGTGATGTGGTGACTCTTCCTTCCTAAGTCAATATCAAAGGTACACAGAGCAGGGAGCTATTTCTTTCAACAGAGATATCTGAGAAGGCTTTGAGGAAGGGATTTTACTCCAAGTGAAAGTTGAACAGGCAGGTGGGAGGGAGAAAGATTCACTTCCCACTCCAAGCCTCTTCCACCTGAATAAAGGGAAGACTTGTTTTTCCAAGTTATGCCCCAAGGCCTAGAAGGAGATGCCCACTCATCCATCCCTTTCTATAAAATGTCATCAACAGATCTGGCCAGGCCCCAAAGAAATCAGGGCTGACTGCGTCAGCAACTCCAAGTCTGTTGCCCACTGGCCTCTGAAGGGCCAGGTCACAGTAGCGAGAAGGGTAGAAAATAACTCCCTGGTTGCATTCTCTGCACAGAGGGGCACATTTGCCTCCCTGATGATCAGGGCAAGGGTCACCTGAGCCAATCAGAATTGGGTTACTAGGAACCCAGTCTAGTAACCACTCTGCCAGATCTTGAGGGGCAAGAGTTAACATTTCATGAAGCACGTTGTGTTTGTTAAATACAGTGTGCCTCTATTCAGCAAGGAATTTGCCTGTCAGCCCCAGTCTGTGCAGTGCCAGCGAGGTGCCTCTGGGCTCTGCTCATCTCTGGGTAGATAATGGTCTTCATTGTTCCCATCCTTCTCCCATTGGATTCTCCCAAATAAGATCCTTTTCAACAGATAGAGAAACTGACTTGGGGAACTGTTCAGATTTTTTGTCTGTTTGGTTGCATTGTCTATCCAGCGTCCATTCTCCAACCCTATAGAAACAGCACCATCATTTTTCTTGAGGATCACAGTTTAGGTCATGTGGTTTAGGTGGCTCTAACCTCCCAACCAAGTTCCAAGAGTAAAAAGAAAAATTGTGGTTTAGGTTTAGCTTGTCCCTGAATTCCACCACCATCATAACCACCCTTCACAATCCCATCCCTGCCCTTTCATGGTGATTGGTTCTGGAGAGAACATGCCCTAAATCGGTCCGAGGTAACCCCATGACTTTCGATGGTTAGCTAGGGAAAGGAACATTCATTTCTCTGAGCTGGGCTGTACAAGGATGTCAGCCTGGAGTTCTGGAGGTCATTAGTGCTTGACTGACAATGGGGCCAGTGAAGAAGGAAGCAGAGCTGAGAGATAGAGAGAACAATCCTGAATCTCGCAACATAATTTGAGCCCCTGGATACAGCCCTACCTGAAGCTCAGATCATTAGGGATGAACTTCTGAGTGCCACATGGAGGCTAAGCAAAACAAGAACAAGAACCAGGCACCTTGATTTCTAGTCCAGTGTTCTCAGCCTGCACTGTGTTCCAGGTGACTGTATACACACACACACACACACACACACACACACACCACTAATCTGTGTGTGGATTTATAGTGTGCTAAAAGATGGACATTTCAAAAATAAAAACATCTGTTCACAATAGTGTTTTATCTAACTGAATCACAGAGCTGTGGAAGGGTCCCTGGAGGTTATATCATCAAATGGTTTTCAAAGACAACTCCTTGTTTCAAATGAAGTCTTAAGCAGAGCTTCTATGTGTAAGTAATCTTGTTAGTGCAAATGTACTTTATCTTTTAAGTTAAAAGTTTTAACAGTTACTTTTATAATTAATGAAGACCCAAACCTTAATGTGCTATCTACTTCCAAGCTATAAAATTTCCTTATTTAATACATTTGCATGTGTGGGAGCTTTTTTCTCATCTTTTTTAATAGTTAAAAGTACTTTTAAATAAAGCCCCTTGGCTCTTCTCCATCTTCCTTTGGGCTTGTGAGTAACAATAATGGATGTCTGAGTTTGTCTGCCTTTGCCAAAGTTCTTCTTTTGGTGTCTAACAGTTCTAACTTTATAGAAAGTATCCCTTTTTCCTATCCAAGGAAATAAAGTCTAGGCATGAGTTAATGTCCTAGAATAGTGCTTCTCACATCTGAATGTGTATATATGAATCACCCAGAGATCGTGTTGAAAATGTAGGTTCCAGTTCCACCGATCTGGAGTGGGGTCTGAGGGTCTGCATTTCCAGCAGATGCTATAGATGCAGCTGGTCCATGGATCACTCTCTGAGTAGCCAGCCTCTGGAATACACTGTAGAGGGATATCCTGAGCATATTCCCCAGGCTGGAAGATAAGAATTACCACTAAAATCTAATTTGAGAAACAAATTAGGAGATACTGTATGTACAGTGACATATACCAGAAAGTATTGCAATTATGAGCAATTTAAAATTCCTTGTGCCTATCTGCATTTTCAAATTTATCTATACAGAACATGTTTAGCTTAGGCAACAAATAAATTCAAAAGAAAATAACAAACAAGAGCTAAAATATGCACATTTTCTCAGACAATGACAGAAGATCAGAAGTTCTTCCCCACAAGCCAACAATGTTTGAAAGCAACCAGTCGGTCCTCTTTCTGCAGCTCTGTAGAGATGGAGCAGGTAAGGCCCAGAGACCCTGGGACTTGCCCACACTTCCCAGCTGGTTTTGGCAGAGCCGAGACTATGACATTATAGATCTGCACAACACAATACAAGCCAGAGCCACAATCTGATTAGAGTTTATCAAGTACACAGCCACTTGCTACAAAGGGAATTTGATCTTGGGCCTCATCTGTAGAACAGAGCTTGAAGGAGTGACAGTAGAATGTGATCTGAGGCCTGCAGGCCCAATTCTGAGCCACACCGCCCAGGGCCGTGTCTTCCAGGAGGCCATGTCTTCTGGGTTTTATTTCTGCTTTACAGAGTGAAGCCCACACTCCACTGCCCAGCATTCAAGGCCTCAGCCACCCATCCTCTGCTGCTCCTCCTGGTCATATCCTCCACTCACCCCACTTCCCCTGCTTGGTGCCCATGCACGTATGATCCTGATGGCTTGGTCCACCTTCCCCAGCCCTGAACAGATCCTCGCAGGGCTTGGAGCCTCCCTGCAGCCCCACCCTACTCTCCCCATCCTTTCCTCCCTCTGCTTCTCCTCTTCCATCTCCTCTACTGCCATCTTGTCCTCCGCTGACCTGTTTGCCCTGGAAACTTCCTGCAGCTTCCTCTCCTCTGGTCACTCTGCCACTTTCTCCTTGGTGGTCTCAATTGTCCCTGAAGCTGCAAAGACATCTCTATGCCAAAGAGTATTTTCAGACCCCGCCCCTCCTCTGAGCCCCAGGCCCATGCATTCTGCTCCCTCCTTGGCATCTCCTCTTGAGCATCAGCAACCTCCCCAAAATCCTTCCTCCTAAATAGCTCTCAGATGGCCCCATCACACCGCCACAGTCCAAGTCACCCCCTTGCTCCTCTGGAAACCACACAGGTTCCCAGCTTGTGACCCCCTTTCCTCTAATCAGAAACCACAGTCCTCTTCTTAAATTGCAAATGCTGCCTTCACAGTTGCCCAAATAAAATCAAACATGTGTACCGCACCTCCCCAGGCTCTGCCCAGCTTTACACTTGATCTGTATTACCCCCCCACCCATTCATACACACACTATCCCCAAACCTGACCTTCTCTCTGCTCTGAATGCACCCACCTTTGCATGTGTGGATCTCTCGGCCTGCGTGGTGGGTGTACTGATGCCCCTCACAGCTCATCTCCCCAGAGGGGCACCTCTAGGGGCCAGCAGCCACCACCTCTTTTGGAGAATTGCCTTGGGACAAACTGTGTCACCTCTGCAGCAGAGGAGCCCAGGCCAGAACTCATTGGCTGATGGAGGCTAAGAAAAGGCAGCTCCTCCCCTCAAGGTGGGACCAGTCCACAGTACAGTGCATGGTCCACATCCCCTCTCACCATGACACCAACACAGGACTGGGCTGCCTGCCATGGCTTCCACCCTGCCCTAGCCTGTCCCTCTCACTCTTCTGCAGATTCTTCATGCTCACTGCTCCCACTGATCCCCATCTCTACTGTGGCACCCACTACTTAGGGCACTCAACCTAAGGCTCCCCCTCCTGGTCCAGGGTGGCTTCCTAGAGGAAACCTCAGCTGAACCCCTACGCTGGGTCAGAGCCTGCTCCTGACAGTGCCTTATCGTTTTCCTTCAAAACAATTAGCACAGTTGCAATTCAATAATTACCAGTGCGATTCCCTGTTTGACGTGTGTCTTCCTCGCTAGGCTGTGAATTCCATGAGGGCAGAATTGTGTATATTACTCCCGCCATCTTTCCAGAACCTAGTGCCCAACACAATAAATCCTGGATGAAAACAGGTAGAATGGGAGGAGGGAAGGAGGAAGGGAGGAAGAAAGGGGGGAGAGAGGGAGGAAAGGAGGGAGGGAAGGAGCGAGGGAGGTCCCGGTGTTGCCCCTTTTTTATTTAATCAAGGGTTTTGGGTTTACCCCTGGGCTGGCCAGAGTCTGAGTCCCCAGGGACTTTCTGGGTCGGCAGCAATGAGCACCATGATCAGAACTCACTGTCCTCTGGCAAGCAGCTCTGACACCATGCAGCAGAAATGGCATTGGTTCCCCAAGTGGACAGCCACCAGCTTCTGCCTCTCCTTTGTTCACTCAGATGCAGGCAGCTGGGACTGCTGGTCAGTGACCCTGAGCAACGGGGAAAGCTGCACTGTCAACAACTTGTCACAGCAAATCACCTCAGGCCACTGCATCCCCAAAGAGCTGCCAATGAACCAGTCTTGGCCCCTGCCCCTCCGGGCCTCACCCAGCAGGTGTGACAGGCTGGCACCAGGAAGGCCAGCCCTGCCCAGGCTGCCAAGCTGGGGTGCCTTCTGTGGCTGTGCAGGGCCTGGGTTTGGGAAATGTCATCTCCCTCCCCTCTACCAGGACAGAGGGCAGTGCCCCCCTCCATACCAAGGAGGACAGCCCTCCTCTGCCCCAATCTGCTCTGCTCCATTGCACTTGGCCTTCTCTGAGCCAGGCCCCTTTTCACCAAGCACTTTTACTCACCCTTCCACCAAGCACACGCTCAGATGAGAACACTGAGATTCAGACAGAGTAAGCCAAAGGAAGAAGAGGCAGGCACAGTGGTATGTGCCTGTAATCCCAGCTACATGGGAGGCTGAGGTAGGTAGATCACAAATTCAAGCTCAGCCCAGGCAACTTAGCCATAGCCCGTCTCAAAATGAAATGTTAAAAGGGTTAAGAATGTGACTCAGTGCTACAGTACTTGCCTAGCCTGCACACGGCTCTGGATTCAATCTCTAGTACCACGCACACACACACAAAAAAAAGAAGTAAGGAACCCAGGAGCTCTTGGGAGATCCTCACCAGCCCCCAGGAAGGAACTAAAAGGAGCAAAGTGGGCAGAGGTGAGGGGCTCAGAAGCCCCTGATGTATGGACAGGGGGCTGGCCCACAGCTAGCCTCTTTCATCTGTTGGCTGTAGGGGGATATCTATAAAGGGCCACCAATGGGTCTCCCAGAATCAGGCCATGGGGTTGGCCCCATCTCCTATCCACCCAAACCACAGAAAGCCACCTCTCCCCAGGGGCCAGGTGGCCAGGACACGCACACTGTCCAGAGTGCTCCCCAGCGGGAGCGCCAAGGCCCAGCACAGGAAATCACCACACACAACAGGACAGTGGGCCTGTGAGGGCCTGAGCCTGCCCTGCCCTAGGCCCTGGCAATGACTTTCCAGAGAGGCCAGCTGCAGAGGGACCACTGGCAGAGAGCTGGGCAATGATTTCCTGGGGATGCCACACCCCCCAGTGGCCAGCCTTCCACAGTGCCTCCATAGGCCCTCAAGGAGGCCACCAACACAGTCACCTCCTGTTCCTGTCCAGAAGGACTCTAGGAGGACCAAGAGGGAGGAGCCATCACCACAATACTGTGATGGGTATTCATCCATTCATCCCACAAATATTTTTGGACCTGTGCTGAGCCCAGCTCTGTGCTAGGGCTGGAGACACATCCATGAGCGAGACTGGGCCAGGCCCTGTCCTTGAGGTGCTGAGCGTCCGTGAGGAAAAGGGTGAGAAACACTCACCCAGAGGTGACATGATGCAAGCAGCTCTGAGTATCATGGAGAAGACCCCAGCAGCATAGGATGAGGAGGCAGGGGAAAAGTGCTGAGGTGATCACAGTGCAGCCCCAGGTGACATGAGGGAAGGAGCTGAGAGGAGAATGTTTCAGACAAAAGAAAAGCAGAGGCCAAGGTCCTGGGGCTGCCTGGTGTGTCCAAAGCAAGAGAGGGGACCAGAGGGGCTAGGCAACACCCACGGGGGGCTAGAGAGGTAATGGGGGCCAGATCCTACCCTAAAAGCTAAGGTTTAGATTTGACTAGGACTCTAAGTGAGATGTAGGGGCATGAGACAGCTTTGAGCAGGGAAGTGATATTACCTGAATTATGTTTTTAAAGAATCACAAATATTTAGAAATTAATATTAGCAGTGATATTTATTGAACACTTACTGCACATCAGGCATTATACTCAGCATTCTGACCTCATTATCTTCTTTCATCCATAGAACATCCTCTTGGCACAGCAGGCTTGATTCCCTCACCCTTGTCTGGAGGAAGAGACAGAGGTTCGGAGTAAGGGAGCCCTTATAGGCCGCGTCCAGGGCTGCAGAGCTGGTAAGTGTGAAGCTGGGACTTGAGCCAGCTTTGTCCCTCTCCAGAGCTGTAGGGCTTCCCTGGCCTGGCTCTCAACCCTAGGTCCCACCAACCAGCTAAGGAACAATTGCTATTCAGTCCTGTCAGTGCCATAGTGTGGTCTTCAAAACCCCCAGCAGAGGGGACCTGCAGTCAATTCTAGCTGGGTGGTCTTGCAAAGGTCACCACTCTTATGCACCCAGTCCACTCTCTGCAAGTACACACGTGTTGTCCTCCTGGAGTTGCAGCAAAGACATTGAGCACAGGGCTGGAGGCAGGTACTCCACAGAGGTACACTAGTCATTCTTCCCCAAAACCTGGGGGCTGTGTCCCAGGGATCTGGTGAAATATGTGCCAGGTCAGGTCACTCAAGGAAGAGAAAGCAAACTTCTGCCTCCACAGTGGAGCCCAGCATCAAACAGGCTGCAAGGGAAGACAAAAGCCAGCAGATGGGGGCAGGTGCAGGGCAGGACTAACTAAAGTACAGAGCCAGCCCCATCCTCTCCCCAGGATCATCCTCCTCTTCAGCCAGTGAGTTTGCAGGACCACCAGATGCTTTGAAATGATTTCCACTACCCAAAGTATCTTCTGATCTTTTTCAATGCATGAACATGCATATATGACTCTATGCATCCTCTTCTGGACTTTGTTTTAATTTAACTGTATTCCAAGAATTCAGGAAGGGAGTTGATTTGGCTCTTTCCAAAGAGTAGTGTGGCAGAGGGGTTAGAAGGTGGGATTGGGAGGTAGACAGACACAGATTCAAGTGTCAGACAGGTGAGCTGCGTGACTTTCCACCTGACTTCTCCAGGCCTCTCTTTCCCCACCTGGGGGATAGGAATAACAGTGCTCCTTCCACTAGGACAGAATCAGGATGGAAAGGATAATGTGTGCAATACTTTGGCAGAGTACTTTTGCAACCATGGCTGATGTGATGTCACTTTAGTCCCTACTGAGATCCACAGCCACTGCAGTTTCCCATTTGGGGGTGATGTTTGCTTAAGCAGTCTACTGTTATGCAACAAGTTACCCCAAGCCTGAATGGCTTTAGTAAATGCACATTCATCACCTCCCATTTTCTGTGAGTCAGGAGTCTGTGCACTGCTGAGCTGGGTCTTCTGCTTCTGGGCCTCTCAGGAGGCTAAGATGAGGATGTTGGCCTGGGCTGTGTTCTCATCTGCATGCCCCACTGAGGACAGACTTGCTTTGCACCTCAGGTGGTGGCAGCAGGATGTAGCTCCTCCAGGGCTGATAACAGGCCTGGGAGCCTCAGAGCTGGCTAGAGGTTAGCTGGAGGCCAGCTTTGGGTCTATGCCACACGGCCTCTCTAACATGGGAACTTCCCTCATCAAAAGGTGCAAACAAGAAAGCAGTGGAGAGAGTTGGCCAGCAAGAGCCAAGTTGTGATCTTATGTAACTTCATCACAGAAATGACAACCATGATCTTATTAACCTAATTGTAGAGTCTGCCTGACATCATGGTGCAATTTCAACTAACATTTTCTGGTGCCTTCTGTGGCAGGCATAGGACTAGTGCTAGGAATTCCAAAGGGCATGAATTGGGGTTCCTACCTTCCGGGCCCCTTTTCTGAGAGATGTTTTCTGCTTCTTGCTCTTTTCACTGCTGTGAACACTCTGTGACCTATTAGGCTCCCTCTCAAGGCAGGAAGTTACCAACTCCATAGTGTAAATGAGATAAGAAGATCATTTTCCTGTCACAGGGTGGCTGGAGAGGAAGGGGAAAGAAATAGCTCTGAGGGACATTTGAAGAGTAATGCGCACTGTGCTGGGTGTTGCGGGCACCCAGGAGAATGCAAGCAGATCCTGTCCTTGGGCAGCACACAGAGTGATGGGGCAAATGGGCAAATACACAAAGTACAGCCTGGAGTGAGTCATGCCACAGTGCAAGCCTGACGACAGAGGGGGTGGGCATAGTAGTTCTCAAAGCAAAAGGAGGTACAGTCAACGGCTGATAAAGAGGACCTTATGACTTGATTTCAGAGCAGCAGAGGTTCCCTTACCCAATGTAGCCTCTCTTCTCCCCACCTCTACCTCCTGGATGCCAAGGAAGCTTGTTACAAGGAGGTAACAGACATAAACTTAGCTTTTGTGAAAAAACAACTGCTCTCACGAGAGGAAGCTCTTCTTCCCTGGCTAACCATACAGGCCTGGTAGGGGCTGCCATTCATAGCCCCTACTCATCCCAGCCACAGGGCTGGGCTTGGTACCCAAGCTGAAACCAACCCCCATAAAACATGCATTCCAAGTGAGCCAATCAGGTCCCTTCCCTGAGGTAAAGCTGACAGGGAAGAGAATTTTTCCCTGAATGGTCAGGACATTATAAAAATTCTGAGGCAGCTAGTAGCTATTTTTTCCAGTTACACGGTGGGGGGTGTTGGTCTGCTTTCTGTTACTGACAAAATACCTGAGATAATAAATTTATAAGGAAGAAAGGTTTGTTTTGGCTCACAGTTTTAGAGGTTTAAATCCATGGTCACTTGGCCCTGTCACTTTGGGCCTGTAGTAAGGCATAACACCATGATGGGAGTGCATGGTGGAGCAGAGCTGCTCACCTCATGGCAGCCAGGAAGCTACAAGAGAGGGAAAGGAGCCTGAGTCCCTATACCCCCTTCAAAGTAAAGCCCCCAGCGACCTGACTTTCTTCCACTAGGCCCAACCTTCTAAAGTTCCCATCACCTTCCAAAAAGCCATCAGCTGGGCACATGAGGCCCAGAGAGACACTGAAGATCCAAACTATCACAACAATATACACAGAGATGAGAAGGAGAGAGAGAGGGAAAGAGGTGGAGAGAGAATAGCGAATTCTTGGTTCTCATCTTCCCTCAGGCAAGCTTTATTCCTGCCCTTTCTGGACATGTAAATGCATAAATCTCTTCTTGTTAACTTGAAATAATTCAAATTGAGTTTCTATCATTTGCCAACAATAGGGTTCTAAATTATAAGCCTACCATTTCATCACTGAGTTCAAAATAAAGCTATAAATCTTCCTGTTCTAATTAAAGTATAAATGACTGGTATGAGATCTTTTTGTAAGAGAAGGTTGTAAGTATAAGCTTATCTGAAAATACACTGGGCACTATAGGGCGAAAGGTACAGATATTCAAAAGAGCCTTTACCATGTTCACGTGTTGAAAGGACTTCTGATTGCAATCCAGAAAACCGGGATTTGAATCCTTACTTAGCACTAACTAGCAATCTACCTCACTTCTCTGGACACCCATTTCCCCTTATATAAAAAGGGAATAAGAATATTACTGCCTTCCCTATTTTACAACGTTGTCATATTGAAAAATATTGACGTCATTTTATTTCCCTATAAACAACACCCCTGGATATGCTATAGTAAGCACATCTTAATACAGTATTTGTGGGTAAATGCCAATGAACAAAAATGTGAATAACTCATTGCTCCAGGTAGACTCCAAATCTGAAGATAAGAATGAATGGGGATTTACACAGGGTTGCAAAGTGTGTATCAATCTACACAGTAACAGTTTGCCTGGACTCTCACCTGGTGTAAATTCAAGAGCTACATTTTTATCCCTTTTTGTGGTTTTATTTAATTTAGCTAACTTAATTTCTAAATTTTATCTTTCTTTTCCTTTTTGTAAAGCTCGTGCACATTAAAATTTTTTCAAACAATAGAGAGGCATAAAACTAAAATAATTCATTTCTCCTCCAGCTCTAGTCCCCCGAGATAACCACAGTTAACCAGTTCTCCTGTGTCCATTCACAGCCTTGTCATACAGATGTCTGCACTTATTTTCACAAATAAAAGCGGTTCTTGTTGCTTTTAATTAAGATCTTGGTGGCCTTATCACTAGGTAAGGTTTTTGTTTGTTGGTTTTGCAGTGGGGGTGGGGGGTTTGAACCCAGAGCCTAAACTATATCCCCAGCCCTTTTTTGTATTTTTTTTAAATCTGAGACAGGGTCTCACTAAGTTGTTAAGTTGCCCAGGCTGAGCTTGAACTTTCTGCCCTCCTGCCTCATCCTCCCAGAGTGCTGGAATTACAGCGTGCATTACCATGCCTGACTTGTTTTTTGATTTAGATTCCTTCAAGCTAGGTATGCTAGATCTGGCATCTAGTAAGGGGTTCAATTAATATTGTTAAGGAGAAGAAAGAAGCAAGGGAAAGTAGAAAGGGAGAAATCAGGGAAGGAGGAAGGGTAGAAAAAGAAAACGGAAGGAAGATGGAAAAGAGAGGGGGAATAGAAGAGAAGAGAGGGAAGAAAAAAGAAAACGAGGAGGAAAGAGGAAGCAAGCAGGCAAAGGGAAAAACAGAGAAGAGAGGGAAGGTAGAAAAAGAAGGGCGATTCAGAGCGATAGGCCCCGCCCCCAGGCCCGGCCCCATCCTCAGCCCGCAGGCTGCAGCGCCACCTCCGACCGCCAGGGGCCGCCACGCGCAGACGCCGTGACCTCTAGCTCGCGGTAGGCTCTCTCTCCCGACCATGCGCCCGCTGCTCGCCGTTCGCCGCTCGCCTTCGCCGCTGCCGCCGCTGCCCGGCTCCGGCAGCGTCTAGCGCGCGTGTTCTCGTGGGGGGCCTCGCGCCGCTGGGCGCGCGCCGTCCCCCTGCCTCGCGGCGCGGGGTCTCGCGGGCCCCGCTCCCGCCCTCCTCTCGCCTGGCCCGGACCGGAAGCGGCGCCGCACGGCCTGGGCCTGGCGCGGGGGGCGGGCACCGGGGCCCGGTCGGATATGGGCAAGAAGCACAAGAAGCACAAGTCGGACAGACACCTGTACGAGGGTGAGGAGCGCGCGGCCGAGCCGCGCGGAGTCAGGTCTCGAAGTCAGCCTCAGCCGGGCGGGGCCGCCCCCTCCCGCCGCGGGCCCCGACCAGAGCAGGGGTGCGGCTCGCCCGACGCCGCGCAGAGCCCTGGCGGGCGGCGTTCGAACCCGGGTCCCCAGCCGCGGCGGGTGTCCTGAGGGGGTCGGGAGGCCGCCCCGAGCGGCCTGGCGTCTGTCACTCAACAGGTGCCCGCGGCCTGCGGTCCCTGGCTTGTGGGCAGTGGCCGGCGAGTCCCTCCTGTAACCCAGGCGCCCCTTTTTGTTCCAGATTATGTGGAGAAGCCTTTGAAGTTGGTCCTGAAAGTGGGAGGGAACGAGGTCACCGAGCTGTCCACGGGTAGCTCGGGACACGACTCGAGTCTCTTCGAAGACAAAAACGATCATGACAAACACAAGGACAGAAAGCGGAAAAAGAGGAAGAAAGGAGAGAAGCAGGTGCCTGGGGAAGAAAAGGGGAGAAAACGCAGACGGGTCAAGGTAAAGGTGGTTGCATTGCTTAGCCATTTGCTGCTAGGTTGGCTTTACCTTCTTTGTGTCTAGTGAGATACGAAAAGCCGGCAAAAATCTGGCTTGTTTTGAGGAGGAACAGGACAGTAGAAACACAAATTCACCCGTGAGTTTCAGCAGGTCTTTAACTCATTATACTGTTAGGCAGTTGTACTTACATATCAGGCGATTAAGCAGCTAAGGCCTAGTTTTCAGGAGCTCCTCCGAAGAATGCTTTTAATTATCGAGAGAGAGAGAAAAGTCATGCTCAGTGTTCAAGAATGCTTTTAATTATCGAGAGAGAGGGAGAGAGAGAAAAGTCATGCTCAGTGTTCAGGGTTTGTCAAAAGTAGTCATTTCAAAACGGAGTGGGGTCTGTTGGCGTTCAGATGTTTCTCTGAAATAAATGTGATGCCAAATGTATATTGAATAACTAATCTTTTAAAACAAAATTTGAGTCTTTTGAAGAGAAAGTGTGATTAGAGACCGCAGTTAACACCAGGAATAAAAATAAGCATTTTCTTAACCATTTGCATTTGATAGAAAAGAGTAAGTAGCTGACACAAAATAGTAATTCACCTTCTTTCCAAAGGTGATTACATACATAATCTGGAATTATTTTAGAAATTTATGCCTCCCAAATTTAACCCTTCACTAAGTGATTTACTGAAGCCAGTTATTGCATCTTGAAGGTAAATCTTTCCATAGGTTAGTTTTATAAGCTTTCTTTTGTTAAGTAACATAGGTGTTCTACTCCATATCTGTTCCTTTCTGCCCCAGTTTTTATTGCCTTTGTCTAAACTGTAACAACATATACAAATATGCCTGTTCTTTCCTAAATTATTAAAACATGTGTGCATTTTCCTATAATTCAGATGATACAGAAGCACACATAACTTTTTAAAAAATCCTTTTTCACCCTAATTCTTCATATAGTCTCTCTAGTTTTTTTTAATTGTTATTAATAATAAGTTATTATGAATGTAATTTTCAACATTAAGAGTACAAGACTTAAAAATCAGTCTCCTACCATGTTATGGAGTTTTCCTTTCTAAACATTTTAGTTTTTCTCTTTGGATATTTATCTCCATTTCTAAATGTAGGTTTATAGTACTATTTACTGATTTATTGGGTTGTACACTATCTTCTACTGACATCTTGTTACAGAAAAATTTAAGTTAGCACTCTTCTACTCTCCACACCCCCACTTTCCCCTACACCATTCTCACAGTATAGGTGCATCACAGTTAACTTGTTAAATCAATATTTAGTGGCTATTTTATTGTTCACTGGAGACAAGTACAATACACAAATACAGGTCTGATGTTGACCAACTGGTTAATTGCTTTTATTTGGTTTGTTTATTGCTTACTAATTCCTCCCAAACTGCCATGTTTGAAAAACTCATCTGAGTTGTTTTTCAGATGGCATCCCCTTTTGTTTGTTTGTTTATTTTAAGACATCATCATGTGGCCTGTATCTCTTGCTCTGGGCCTTGTGGGACTGCCTTTGCTTATCTCCTGGATCCCATATCTTCTTCATTTACTCCCTTGTTCTCACGGTATTGGCTCTAGAAACTTCCTAAGAAAGCACGCATAAGTAGATTTTTTATAAATTCTTACCTGGAATTTTAGATTGAAAGTTATTTTCTCTCAAAATTTTGAAGGCATTGCTCCATTGTCTTTTGTCTTCCCAGTTTGCCATTTAAAAGTCTCTTTCAGGGCCTGTGAGATGGCTCAGCGGCGTAAGCGCCTGCCTGGCAAGCGCGAGGGCCCACATACGAAGAAAGGGCCCGTGATATCGCTCAGTGGCATGGGTGCCTGCTGGTGCGCAAGGTCCTGAGGTCGACCCCCGGTACCCACAAAAAATAAAATAAAATAAAAGTCTCTTTCAGTACTGGGGATTGAACCCAGGGCTTGTGCACTGAGCTACATCCTCAGCCCTTTTTTTTTTTTTTTTTTTTTTTTTTTTGTTGAGATGGGGTCTCACTAAGTTGCCCAGGCTGGGCTCAAATTTTTGATCTTCTTGCCTCAGCCTCCTAGAGTGCTGAGATTATAGGCATGTGCCACCACTCCTGGATTTTCTTAGAATTTTTAGGATCTTCCCCTTTGGTTTCAGGTGCTCTGCTTGCCAATAGATACTGGTTCCTTCAGTTTTGAGATGTTTGCTTGAAATATGTCTGTAATAAACTGCTTCCTTCTGTTTTCTCTCTTTTGGAACCCCTGTCATTTAGATGTTAGACTCCTGGGCTGATCCTCTAATTTTCTTCCATTTTCTCTCCTGTATTTCCTCTAAATTCTTCAGTTTATTTGCTTAGTCTCTTTTATATTAAAAGTATCTGTTAGTTGTTTACTTGTCTTTAGACATGCAGCACCAAAGAGCTGATTAATTGCCTTGTGCTGTACTTTACAGGTACTTTCTTTGGGTGTCTCAGTTTTTCCAGAGAAAATTCCTTTCTTCATAGGAGGAGACTTCTACCTCAGCACCAGTATTTCTGGAGCGGACCAAGGAAAGAGTGCTGGAGATCTTACCATCTAATTCCCTGCTTTCAGTCCTGCATCTCACCCCACTTTTGACATCTCAAAGTCTGAAAATTCTGATTCCTCTTGGGTCCAAGCTCTTGAGTTTTTCCAGGGTCCTAGGATTTTAGCTGTTTTTATAGGCTTCCCCCTCATGGCATGTAGGCAATTTCTTGCTCTCTCTTCTGCATGCCTCCATTTGTCTTCCATTTCCCAAGTGTTGACATCTTTCATTCTCTCTCTTCTGTCCTCTTTTTACAGTACTGGGGATTAAACCTAGGACCTTCACACTGAGCTACATCTTCAGCCTTTTTTATTTTTTGAGATGGGGTCTTGCTAAATCGCAAAATTGCCTGGGATGGACTTGAACTTGGGATCCTCTTGCTTCCACCTCCCAGGGTGCTGGGATTTACAGGCGTGCACCTCCACGCCTGGTTCTTCTGTCCTCTTTGTTCCTGCCATCATATTATTTAACTAGAGTTAACCACTTTTATCTACTTCTGGCTTTAATTCTGTCCGCTGCTTCCATACGTAACACCATCGATAGACTCATACTCTTCACTTATTTTATCAATTATCTCATTCTTTTTATTGACTATATAGTATTTAGCTTTTTGGATATACCATACTTAGTACTACTTTTTCTTCTAAATAATGCTATAGTGCACCTACTATACACTTTTGTATGTTTTTATAAGGATATCTTCCGGACAGATTCCTAGAAGTCTTCTGTGTTGCAGCTACTCTGCTCTTTAACTGTGTCTCTAATTATTAGCCACCTTCATATTTTGATGCCATTGCAAACTAAAATGCATTAATATCCAGTTTCATCTGTCCATAACACCCTACAGAGTAGGGCAGGTAAGTGCATGAGAAATAGAGTGAATTTGCCCAAAGTCCCAGTTTCCCAAGACTGAGGACTAGGAACAGTGGGACATTTCTAGATTCTAGGGTGTCATTGGTTCTGCAGAAGCTATTTGGTTTGTCCCTTTTTTCTTGGACACACTGGGCATGGGAGAGGGGTTCTTTCTGCTTCTGTTGTCTAGGGAAAGAGTCTTCAGAATAGGACGCCTCTCTGAACTATGTATTGGATCTCCAAGGATTTTGGGAGTCAGTGGTCAAGTCAGCTATGTGACATCTTTTGGCCTAGGAAGGGCTGGAGGGTGTGTGGTTCTAAGGGGCTGGTGACTCTTCTCTCAGTTCCTTGCAACAAGACAGAGGAAGGCCATAAGAAAAAGATAAAGGATACCCTTTCCCTTTTAAACTGTTTTTATAAAAGGCATACATGATTCTTGCTGTGTTTCATCAGCCAGAACCTACACACATATCCACCTTAGTTGCAGGGAGGATGGGAAATGTTTAATTGCAGAGAGTGAATGTATGTGAGCATTTTAGCATGGTACACTCTTACTTTTCCTAAGTAATCCCTGTTACTTGGGGAAAGAAGTTGTTCAGGGGAAACACGCAAATATAAAACCCTGTAACTTTTCAAAAGTATCTTATATAAGTGATCATCTTCATAGAAAGGCCCTGACTAAATTAGTTTACAATGGCCCAATAAGTATAGTAGGATCAATAGTATTTCTTCCTGTAGAATAGTGTTATTTAATGCTAACTAAAGCATTAAGGGTACTGTTTGCCTTGTTTTAAACAGACCATAACCTAGATAGCATACCTTTGAAAGTGTGCTGAATTTTATTTTCCTGAAATATTTGGTTGCTGAGCAGTTGGTAGAGAATTTGGTTGCTGGATTAATTCTTACTGTATATCATTACCTTTTCCTTAAGATTCAGCCTTGCATTTTCAAGTCACATATTTTCATAGTATATAAAAGGTAAAGTAACAGTTCATGAAAAAGTGTTCATACCATCGGATTAATATATGCACAAGAACGTAATTTAGTAAAACTGAAGTTTAGTGGATACAATTCTGTGTAAGTTGATAAAACAATGATTTATAAAAATTACAGGTGTGTTTATAAAATCATTTTATGTGAAATGATCATTCCTGTTATGATTACTAAAAACCTACATATGCATTTTACAAATAGTAACTGCTAGTATTAACCACATACTGCATTACTGGTTTCTTTGCTGAGTACATTCTGTATGTTACTTTACTCTTTAGTATAATTCTATGAAATCAATACAATTATTTCTTTTTTTTTTTTTTTTTTTTTTTTGGTGGGTACCGGGGGGAACGACCTCAGGACCTCGCGCGCCAGCAGGCGCCCGTGCCGCTGAGCGATATCACCGGCCCCTTTTTCGTATGTGGGTTCCGGGAGTCGAACTCGGGCCCTCGCGCTTGCCGGGCAGGTGCTTACGCCGCTGAGCCATCTCACCGGCCCTACAATTATTTCTTTTTCTGTTTTTTTTTTATAATCTTTTGTAGGAAAATGTACATAGCATAAAATTCACCACCTTAACCATTTTTAAGTATACAGTTCAGTAGTACATTGTGCAGCCAATTTCTAGAACATTTTCATAACCATTAAACAATTCCCCATTTCCCTTTTCCCCTTTCCCTAGCAAATACCATTCTTCTTTGTTCCTGTGAGTTTGAGTCTTCTAGATACCTCATGTAAGTGGAATCGAACAGTATGTCTTACTGTGATTGGCTTATCTCACTTAGCATAATATCTTCAAGGTTCATCTATGTTACAGTATGTGTTAGAATTTCCTTTTTTAAGGCTGAATGATAATCCATTATGTAGATATACAGCATTTTGCTTATCTGTTCATCAGTTGATGAACACTTAGTTTCCTTCTACCTTCTCTTAGGAATAATGCTGCTATGAACATGGGTTGTACAGAAATCTCTTTGAGACTACTTATATTTTATAGACTCTAAGGGCATATGAGTAGTGTTGCTTCCTAGTCAGAAGGCTGTTTATTCACTTGTTCAAATACCTATTATCTAGCCAGACTATGCTAGGCTTAAATGATGAAGTTACATCAGGTAGATGAATAAAATTCTGCAGGAGCTCAGCATTGAACTGGGGAATTAGATTCAAAAAGGTAGTGAATTTTCATGACTTGGTAAATCTTAATAGAAGTATAGGTAAAGTGTTCTGGGAGTCCAGAGGAAAGTGATTTTCATTCCATGTTGGGAAGCCAGGGGAAACATTCATATATATATATATAATTATGTATATTTATATATAATTATATTTATATTTGTGTTTATATTTGGGAGGGGAGCATTATAGAGGTAGCAGCTAACCTGTGTGGCAAATGCTGTTTTCAACCTAGGGCCAAAAATGAGGCCTATCTGCAAAGCAGTGAAATTGACTTTTCATTGGATTCTAAAATTATAAAGGGTAGTTCTGGAATTGTTTGAACATTTGAAGTAGCCTACACTCTGTGGAGTGGTACTGACTACTAAGGACTTCAGCTGTTTGCATACATTCATGTTCCTCTTTCATGCTGTCTCCTGTAATCAATTCTGCAGATCCTTATTTAGCAAGTAATATGTATTAGGCATTGTTGAACTTAGGATACAGAGCTGAAAAAGACAAGGGCCCCTGCCCACAGAAAACTCCAGTTCCTGGAGACAAATATATCTGTAATATAATGCAATGAGTGTGACAGTGCTAATAATCTGAGCAAAAATTTGCTTCAGAAGTATGACAGATTAATAAGTTAACTTGCCATCAAGTCATGGACAAATTAGAATCTAGTCTGAAATAAGTACAGTGTGTTTGTAGTTATGGAAATAGGCACTGTTCCTCTTACCTGCCTCATGCCTTCATCCACACAGTGTATTTCCTGTGCCTGGAATACTGTCCTACCCACTCTCTCCACCCTTAAACTTACCTGATTTCTTTTCAGCTCTAGTTTACATGTTTCTATAGCACAGAAGCCTTTCTACACTTTTATAAGTCTAAAGTATATCACCCAATAAAAATATTTAAAAATAAAGTTTTGTTACTTATATGCATTAAATACATTAGATGTTTTATAAATGGCATGAGACAGTAGTGTGGCCCGGGCAAACCAACCCATGAGCTGCAGATTGGACCCACCTGTAATAGAGCCTCCGTTGTTTATTAAATGAATTGTTGCCCATTATGTGCTAGGAAATATGCTGACTTTTCACATACACTATCTTATTTAATCCTCCGAATAGTCCTTTGAGGTATGTGTAATTACGTTTGAAGATGAGAAAATTAGACTTCAAAAAAAGTATGTGATTTATCCATGATCTCATAACTTCGCTATTACTATATGTGGCAAAGCCAGACTTTGAACCTATTTTATAAGCCATACTGTAAACTCTTCTTTGGCTACTGTCATGGTTTTGGTCTAGAATGTTCTCCAGAAGCCTCATGTGTTCAGAGATGGGCTTTTGGAAGGTGATTGAATCCTTATTAGTTCATAATTGAATGTGCTGTTAGGAGGTGGAGCCTGGTTGGAAGAGCTGGGTCCAAGGTGTGGTCTGGAAGGGTATATCTCCCTCCCCAGGTCCTCCCTTCAATCTCTTTATTTCCTGGCTGCCATGGGTTAAACAGCTGTCCTCCACCATGCCCTTCCACTTTGCCTGTGAGCCAGCCAGCCATGGGGAAAACCTACTGAAACTGAGCCGAAATAAAACTCTTTTAAGTTATGGGTGTCAGGATACCCATACTCTTTGTCCCAGCAAAGAGAAGGTGACTGAGACAGCTAAAGTTAAATGACACTAATATTTTGTATGTTAATACAAACTCACTCAGCCGCCAGTACTGGGGATTGAACCAGGCCTTTCACACTGGGCTAAAGCCTCAGTCCTTTGTATTTTTTGAGACAGGGTTTCAACAGTTTGCCCAGGTTGGCCTTGAATTGGAATTCTCCCTCATCCCAGAGTGCTGGGATTACAACATGAGCCACCACACTTGGCTATATCTGTATTACTTCATAAGCAACATTCACAGTAGGATTCTGAATCATAAAAAAAAGAAAATTAGAAGGTTAGGATTGGAATTTTAGTTAAGAGAAGAGCTGTGGTGGAGATCAAAGCCTCTTGTATAGATGAGAAACTGAGACTAAAATAGTGGAGTAGCTTATTAAAGGTCACATGTTGGTGAACTAGAAGCTAGTTCCCCTAATCACCAGCTGGCAATAATATGCTATAGTATCATCATTCAGTTTAGGGTAGTTTCCACCCTATATATTTGTATTCTTTTTCTCTTTCAGACTCTCCCAGAAGGTTGTATTATTTTGCTGTATTTAATAATAAAGTAGTTACTATACAAAAAAAAAAGCAGGCCATGGTGGTACATGCCCGTAATCTCAGCATTCTGGGAGGCTGAGATCACAAGTTCAAGCCCAGCCTGGGAAACTTACTGAGACCTTATAAAAACATTTTTTTTAAATGCTAGAGGTGCTCAGCGGCATATATGGGGCCATGTGCATACCTGTGTGTGGTACAGGCAAGGACCCTGAAAATAAACAGCTACTGCCTCGCGAGCCACCTTCTCCAGGCCTGCATCCAAGTCTCTGCCACTGCAGGTCCACGCTGAAGATCTAACTGCAGCAATGAGTGCTTCGAGTATGGACAATCTGCCCACTGGGCCGGGAACGCCCTAGTGATGGCCATGGTCATGGAATGGGAGGCCATGGTCATGGAATGGGAAGCCATGGAAGAGGTTCCTTATCTCCTCCAAACATCTGTTACCCCTGGTGAGTCTGGTTATCTTGCCAAGGATTATGATACTCAGGAAGATGCCTGCTCTAACTGCGGTAGAGGTGGCCACATTGCCAAGGACTGCAAGGAGCCTGAGAGAGAGCGAGAGCAATGCTTCTACAACTGGCAAACCAAGCCACGTGGCTCGAGACTGTGACCATGCAGAGATGAGCAGAAGTGCTGTCCTTGTGGAGAGTTTAAACACATTCAGAAAGACTGCACCAAAGCGAAGTGCTATAGGTATGGTGAGACTGGTCACGTAGCCATCAACTGCAGCAAGATGAGTGAAGTCAACTGTTACTGTGAGGAGTTGGGGCATCTTGCACAGGAATGCACGATTGAGGGTACAGCCTAATTATTTTCCTTTGTCATACTCCTTTTTCTGATTGATGGTTGTACTATTTTCTCTGAATCCTCTTCACTGGCCAAAGTTTGGCAGATAGAGGCCACTCCCAGGCCAGTAAGCTTTACCTGCCATGTAAAAGGAGGAAAAGGGTAGAGAAAAAAACAATTTTCTGTGTTTAACTATAAAAAAAAGTTTTAGTTTGGTAGAGGTGTTGTGTATAATGCTTTGTTAAAGAACCTCCTTTCCATGCCACTGGTGAATAGCGATTAACAAATGGGAAGAGTTATCAGACCACAAGCCCATCCTGGGCATCTTGAATGTGTTTCCCTGTAGGAGGTAAAACCAATTCTGGAAGTGAACTTCCTTAAATATAATTTTAGCATAATGACAGCCTTGGATTGTTTGACCTCAATAGCTATTAAATAACATCGAGTAACATCTGTATCAGGGCCTCATAGGACACACAGTTGAGTGGAAGTAAACAAAAACAAATGTGCGCACAAATGGCTGTGCGAGACAACTCAGGATAGCCGCCTAGACTGAACACCTTCACCACAACATTGATGGTGGACATAGTGATGGGGATGGCAAAGGTTACAACACAGTTTTCAAAAGACTAAATCTCAAATCCAGAGTAAACACTGAAGCTCAGTTAGCATAATTTGGAGCTATTCAGGAATTGCAGAAAAATGCATTTTTACAGAAATCAAGATTTTTTTTTTGTATACTGTATCACTTAGACAACTTTCATTTGCTGTAGTTTTTGAAAGTCAGATGGAAAAAGCAACTAAAGTCCTAGAAAATAGAAAATGGAATTTTAAACTATCCCAATAAAGCTAGAGCATAAAGGGAGGGGAAAAAAAGTGCTGGGAATGTAGCTCAGGGCAGAGGCCCTGGGTTAATGGGGTGTGGTGAGGGGTTAGTATAATTATATAGACCAGGCCAAGTGAATAAAGTTACCAGGTAGAGGTGGTTCAGAAACACTATACCATTCTTTGGTACTTTTTCAACATTTCTATTTCACGTCCACTTTTAAGCATCATCTTGTTGGTGCTCATATATTATTTATCTGTGATCAGCAGTTAAATCTGCATCTCACAGGTGATAAAGAGGTCTGGTGAGAGTGAATGCATTGCCAAAGGTCACCATATTTCAAGGACGAAGCTGACTGTAGGTCAGCAAACCATAGACTGTAGGTCAGCAGACTGTCCAATACTAATTGGTTTTGTAAGTAAAGCTTTATTGGGACGCAGCCACACTCATTTATTTATGTATTTGTTATTTGGCTGTTTTCATATACAGCAACAGAGTTCAGTGGTTATGACAGACTTTATGGGCTGTAAAGCCTAAATATTTACACTCTGGCCATTTACAAAAACGTTTGCTGTCTCTTGGTACTGGCACCTGGTTCTAGTTCTTTCTATGTGATAAGAGTGCAGAGTGAAAATTGCCTTTCAGACTGCCCTTTCTTTACATTTCACACTTAATGAGAAGGAATCTGTGGTTCTAGGGGTCTTTTCTCGTAGAACAGATATTCTAAACCTGCCAATCCACGAAAGATTCAAGTGAAGTTTTCTGGGCAAAAGAGACAGACTTTGCAGAGAATTAATTGCTACAGAATATGTGGTAAGGCTGTAGAAACCAGACATCAAACACCATATAGTAATGGGAGTTGGGATCAAATGCATGATGAGTACAGTTTACAACAGTGCTCCCTGAGCTTTTTACACCCATCATAGATATAGTGCAAAACTCTACATTAGTGATTTTTAAAGTATGATCCCTGTACCAGCAACTCTCACAGGACCTGGAAATTTGTTAGAAATGCACCTTCTCAGACTACCCAGACCTGCTGGGCCAGTACTTCTGGGGACTGGGCCTCACCATCTGTGTTCAACAAGACCTGCAGATGATTCTGATGCACATGGGAGCTTGAGAACAAGAATGGGACCTTAGAATTTGCATTTCTGGCAAATTCCTAGATAGAAAGTAGGATATAAGCCAAGAAAAGAGGATTTTTTTTTTTCCTTTTTGTCAATAAGGTCCTATTATTCACAGTTCTCATGAGTATAAAATGGGCATTTTGGACAATTTTACTTCAAAAAATGCAAAGTACAATAGATTGGCTTGGAGGCTGTGTCTATAGTCCCAGCAACTCAGGAGACTGAGGCAGAAGGATTACTGGAGTGCACAAGTTCAAGACTATCCTGAGTAACATGGCAAAACCCATGTCAGGAACAAAGTACAGAGAATAATGAACTGCCACAAGGATACCTGCCATCCAACTTTAGCAGATCTCAACATTGTGCCTTCAGTTTGTTTATTTTATTTTTTAAAGAAATGAGGGTACAAACATAGATGAACCACCCTGTGTACTCTTGCAGAATCCTGTTCTTCTCTTTCCCTAGAGAGAACCTCTATCCTGAATTTGGTGTATGTCACATGCATACCTGTTTTTAGACTTTTACTAGTTCTGCATATATCTGTAAAGAATATATGATTATACATTTTCAGACTTTAAACAACTGATCTTATAACAGATGATTCTTTACCTTTTTCTCTAGATACTGTGTTTCTGAGTTATCGGTATTGATAATCAACATATTCATATTTTCAACATATTCAGAATGAAATTCTAGTTAGTTTTTTACCAGCCATGTAAATACACCATAATTTGTTGCTCCATTTTCATTTATTGAGGCAATGAATTTTTCCTAATATCTTTTTACAATTTAAAACAGTACTCTACTAGTTATAATATTCTAGTACATATTCCCATGTATATTGTATTGTGAAAGGATGTTTCTCTAGAACAGTGATGGCGAACCTTCTGGAGCTTTCAGTAACAGCCAGTTGAGGCACACATGCCATAGGTTTGCTACTACTGCTCTAGAGTACATGCATGGAGAGGAATGGCTGAGAAATAGTGTGTCTTGGAAGCTTTGGTAGATAGTGCTAATTGCTTTCCTAATGACTGTCACTATTTACTCCCCCATCCGTAAGGTATGAGAGTCCTGTTGCTCTATGTTCTTATTAAAATTGGACATTTTCACTTGGATTTTTGCCAGCCAGAGAGATATAAAATGTCTTCTAGTTTTTAAATTTATAATTCCCTAAATTCTATTGAGCTTGAGCTACTTTTCATGTTTGACATTTCAGGTTTCTTTTGTGAATTTCCTGTGATATCCTTTACTCCTTTTATGTTCTTTGACTTTTTACATGGGTTTGTAAATGCTCTGTAATCTTTGTTAATACTTTTGTGAGTGTATTTTGAGTACTTTATCTTAGTCTATGGCTAGATTTTTAGCTTGGTTTATGGGTTTCGTTGAGGCACCAGAATTTATAAATTTAATACCAAGTTTATCAAATTTTTTCCTTTAATATTTATTCTTTTTGTGTCTTAAGAAAATCCCTACACTTGAGTCTCAAAGATTCTTTTTATCTGAAGTTCTAAAGCTTTGCTCTGTACATTTAAGTCTATCTTGAATTTACTTTTGAATATTATAGGAGATAGAAATTAATTTTATTTTTTCCTTTCCACATAAATAGTTGTCCCAGCACTACCCTTTTTCATTGATTTTATAATGTCACCTCTACAATGTGGCAAGATTTTTCTATGTGCACGGGTCTGTGTCTGGGCTCTCTCATCTGTTCTTTTGGTCTATATGTCTACCCTTATGTCCAACCCACTTTGTTACTTGATATGGATACTTACTAGCTGGTAAGTCACATTATCTTATTGTGACCTTTCCCAGAACTGGTCTGTTCTTAGTCATTCACTCTTCAAAATAAACTGTACAGTTGGCTTGTCAAATTCCATGGAAAATCCTGTTTTACAATTTTAATTGGCACTACACTGAATTTATTGGTTGCTTTAGAGAGAGTTGTCTTTTAATTCATGAACATGGTATATCTTCTTTATTCAGGTCTTCTACTGTGGCCTTCAAAAATGCTTCATAATTTGTTCTAAAAGATCATGGGCATCTTTTAATATATTTATTGCTAGGTATGTTATATTGCTTTTGTCCATAGTATCATTTTTCTAATTGGTTATTTCTGGCATAGAGAAGTAACTTTTCTTTATGAATATGTCATTATCTCTTTTTCCAGTAGATGGCAGTAAAAATGCATTAAGATTTCTTTATTAAGACTATTTTCTTTGCATTGAAATTAAAATGATCCATGTATTTAAAGATACTGATTCTTAAATATTTCTAAGTTATCTCCCTTTGTTTCATTTAGGAGGATAAAAGAAAGCGAGATCGAGATCGTGTGGAGAATGAGGCAGAAAAAGACTTTCAGTGTCATGCCCCTGTAAGATTAGACTTGCCTCCTGAGAAGCCTCTCACAAGCTCTTTAGCCAAACAAGAAGGTTGGCATAACTGGATTATCTATTTTGAATGAAGAGACTGCAGTTGTTACAGCTAGAAAAGTGACTGGGCTTTAGCCCAGTTTTAAAAGACTTGTAGTGGATTTTTTTTAAGTTTTTTTTTTTCTCTCTTACTCCATAAGAGTTTTAAATTAGCTTCAGTTTTGAATTGATATTCTCAATCTTCAACATATTTTTAAAATAAATGAAGTTTCTGTATGAGATATTCAGTAATGCATATAGGTAAATCATATAGAATGAAAGCCAAATAGTACTCTCTAGAATACTTCTAAACGCCCTTTTCCTGTCTTCTTTGCTTTAGAAGTAGAACAGACACCCCTTCAAGAAGCTTTAAATCAACTGATGAGACAATTGCAGAGGTAAATATTTTTCCAATATTTTTATAAGGTAGAAATTGAGGCCGAGGATATAACTCAGTGGCACAGTGCCTGCCTGGCAAGTGCAAGGTCCTGAGTTCAGTTCCCGGTACCAAAAAACCAAAGAAAGAAAGAAATTGAAATCCTAACTTTAAAGAATCCAAACCACTTCTCCAATTTTGATCATTTAAAACCACATTTTGTGGCCTAAATCCAAATGCACTTGATTTTAAAGTGGATGGCAAATATTTTGGCTGGCAGTAGAAGTACTCTTTAAGAGGCTGACTTTTAGATGTTCTTACTTGGTTTGTTTTAACTGGCGGTTTGAAGGTGTTACATAATACCCTTAATGGCAAATTTCTCTTTTTCTAAAGTGATTTCTGATGTTAAAACTTTAAACCCAGGCATAACAGTACAGCTACTTCCACTTTACTAATAGATGGAAGTACGTTCGGTATATTTGTGCAATCCCCCATGCTGAGAGTATTAACCAGTTATTAAGTCTGGGGGAAAAAAAATACCATAAATAGAATTCCTGTCTTTTAAATGCAGGAATTCATTTTGAAACCTTCAATGTGGGCTGGGGTGTAGTTCAGTGGTGGAGTACTTGCCTCGCGTGTACACGACGCAGTTCAATTCCCAGAACTGGGGAGGGAAAAAGGATTTTTAAAACTTTCAATGTGTGATTTAAACCAGTGTTTAGCTCTTAAAAAGAGAAAAAAGCACATCAGTCTTTAATAAAATATTGATTTTGATACCTCTCTTTACTCAGAATGTGAATATTCAACTCAGAAACACTTAGATTCATAATCAAGAGCATGCATTCTAATAGTGGGCTTTCTCCTCATTGTGTTGTATTTGTATCTTAATGTGAAACATCCTAAGTATTTTTAAAGGTAAAGTCTCTAGAGCAGTCTGTACCCTCCAACACATGTTCAGCTTTGCAATTAAGATCAGAAGTTGCTGGCCTCTTCTTTTATGGTGTCAGCGTAGTTGAGAAAATGACATCTCATTCATTAGTTGTCCCAAAGGAATGAACAAGTAAATACTGGGTATTTATTCTATCTCAACTAGAAGGTATAACTACAAAATGTTTTGGTTGGCTCTTAGTTTTATTTTTGGTAACATAAAACAACGGAGTTTAATAATGTCACCCTAAAAGGAAATCAACTTAAAGTATCCAAAGACAGTAATATTGCTCAGAACATTTTGGGAATTATGTAGAACCCAGACCCACATTCTTTGGACTGGCCTGAGCTATCGGATTATTATTCATCTTTGAGACTCAGAGCCAAACTTAGTGAAAAATGTAATTAATCAAGTTTGGTAATACCATTTTTTACCAAAATGAGGTGAGACTATATTAAAATGACTAAATTTAGGGAGTATAAATAATTTTCTCTGAAAGGTAGTTTTAAAAGGTCACACGTTCTTTTTTTGTCGCACTGTGTCTTTCTCTGTTTTTCTCTTTCTCCCCCTTCCTTTCTTTCTTTCCTTCCTTCCTTGTTTTTCGTTTTCTTTTTTCTTTTCTTGGTACTGGGGATTGAACCAAGACCTTCGCACTGAGCTGCACTCCCAGCCCTTTTTGTTTTGAGCCCAAGTCTCACTAAGTCACTTATTTGTCCAGGTTGGGCTTTGCGGGGGGAGAGTCACCCATAGATGAAGACTGTTTTTCATAGAAACCACTGGATATTTTTGCTTACTACTGTTGTTTTTCAGTCTTGCTGTTTAACCATCCTTTTTTTTTTTTTTTTTTCTTTTGTGGGTACCAGGGGTTGACCTCAGGACCTCGCATGCCAGCAGGTGCCCGTGCTGCTGAGCGATATTACTGGCCCTTTTTTCATATGTGGGTACCGGGAGTCGAACTCAGGACCTTGCGCTTGCCAGGCAGGCGCTTATGCCGCTGATCCATCTCACCAGCCCTGTTTAACCATCCTTTAGTGAAAAAAAGACAGATTTATATAGACCTGAATTCAGATTCCAGCTCTTATCTTTTATTACATTTATAACCAAGAACAAATCACTTTTACCTCTCTGAGCCTCAGTATTCTTATCTGTAAGAATAAGGATCCCACTACCTTGATGGCTTTTGTGAGGATTACATAAATATGTCAAGTATCTATCACTGGGCCAGGCAACATTATAAACATGTTTTTAAATTGTTGCTGTTTTTTAAAAACCATTTTTGTTATTATTATTTGGAAAAAGAAAACTTTGGTATGCTTTGGTATGATTTTCATAGGGGAGGAAAGTCATTCTAATGACATAGTGATATAGAGCCTTGATTCTTAACCCTGACAATACTGGGAATAGTAAATGCCAAATACCAAACCAGTACTCAGCCCTGGAAATAGCAATGGCTGGAATTTACCTTCCTTTCTTAAGAGATTGTAATTTGATGAATCTAGGGAAGTGATGGCGAACATTTCAATGATAACAAACAGCCGGCTGCGACATGTGTGCCATAGGTTGGCCACCACTGATCTAGGATGAGTCTTCCCAACCCCACCTGATTGAAATTTTCTTTAAAGATCCTTCACCTCTCAGCTGGAGTTGAGAACCTGCAATAGAAAGCACTGGTGGTGGTGGTGGTGGTGGTGGTGTTTTTAACATAGCAAAGTTGTACATGTATTAAAGGTAGGAAAAGAAATATGCTCTGCAGAGCAAGTGCAGGCCATTTAAAGTTAGGGTAAGAGTGAGACAGAGTGAGAGTGGACAACTGCAAAAGAGAGCACAGTGGCTGTTTTGTTTAATTTAGGGATATTAAGAGGACCTTTTTAATGTCAGTGTTTTGGGCACCCCCATGTACACATGATAGAATTTATATCCACTGATCAAGAATACAAGCCTGTTAATTACAAAAGTAATAAGAGGATTGCAAATGTGCATTCATAGTTATTCTGCCTTTTCCCTGATAGTTGATAAGTAATATATATATATACATGTATGTATACATACATACATATATTTATACATATAAATATATATATACATATACATACATACATACATACACACACAATACTAATCTCCCATAGGCTAAAACATTGGTCAGCTAGTCTAGGTAATTTATTTTACTTCATTTTTTTCCCTACGTAAAAGGTGTGTTAATTAGGATGCTTATTTTATTAAAGTTTCTGTTCTAAGGGTACAACTAGTATGTAAAATATCTCAACCTTGTTGCTAAATAGTTACTGGTTTTTAAAATCATTTTTGCAGTTTTCAGTGAAAAACATGTTAACATAACATACTGCAAATTCTTTTTACATCTGAAAGTTTTCTTCTGACTTCTGCTAAACCAGTAGATTTATTTGTAGTAGAAATAAAATGTAACATTGTCTTTTGCATATCTTCACAGAAAAGACCCAAGTGCTTTCTTTTCATTTCCTGTGACTGATTTTATTGCTCCCGGCTACTCCATGATCATTAAACACCCAATGGATTTTAGTACCATGAAAGAAAAGATCAAGAACAATGACTACCAGTCCATAGAAGAATTAAAGGTAATTGTAACTATTTATGGTGTGATTGGGCTGGGCTATGATACAAAGTAATGCACATTTTTATTAAATTGATAGTCAAACTCTTGTTAGAAGTGTAAATATGTTTATTCATAATAGTTATCGGCGTTTTTATTTTTCTTCTTCAGAAGACTTTTATGAGCTCAGTGATAGAAACTCAGATGAAGTAAGCTTACTGGTATTTTGCATTTATTATTTTTGTTCTTAATAAATATTTGAGTTTCATGTGTATTCTACAGTATATTTTTTCCAACCTTTAAAATGCAAAGATGTGAGATTTTTAACTTGAACTCAATTCAAGTTAAAATTGATTTTTTTTTTTTGGTAAGTTTTGGGATAGGTTCTGACTACATTGGCCAAGTTGGGCTCAAACTTGAATCTTCCTGCCTTATCCTCTCAAAACTGGGATTACAGGCATGTACCACCACACCTGGCTTAAAATTGACATTTTAATGAAAATTAAAGGGCCGGTGAGATGGCTCAGCGGCTTAAGCACCTGCCCGGCAAGCGCGAGGGCCCGAGTTCGACTCCCGGAACCCACATACGAAAAAGGGGCCGGTGATATCGCTCAGCGGCACGGGCGCCTGCTGGCGCGCGAGGTCCTGAGGTCGACCCCCCGGTACCCACAAAAAAAAAAAAAAAAGAAAATTAAATTCATTTCTTTATTTTTAAACATATAAAGTGGGCATATCTTCTGAAATAAGAAAATAGATTGGCTTGTCCTGAAATACTAAAGAAAAGTTTAGAGCTAGGGATATAACTTAGTGGTAGAGCACTTGCATAGCATGCATAAGCCCTGAATTCAAGATTCAGTTTCCATCACTACAATAAAAAAAAGTTTTGTGTTCTAGTTTGATAAAAGTCTTCTGCTCTGAGTTTACATCAGCTGTGTTTGTTGAACATATTTCTTTGATTTTAAGAAAAAAGATTACAAGAACATAAATGCTACCAAAATAATATACATGCCTACTCTCATAGTTGAGGTTTTTTCCCATCTTTAAATAGTCTTGGTACATGTTGGTTTCAGGGGTACTTTTTGTTTTACTCTTACAAAGAATGATGGCATACGCCTGTAGTCCCAGGACTCAGGAGGCTGAGGTAGGAGGATAGCCACAAGTTCTAGGCCAGCCTGAAAAAATAAATCTTACAAAGAAAAGAAACTGCCAGGCATTGTGGCAAACTCTATAATCTCAGCACTCTAGTAGGCTGACTCAGGAAGATGGCAAGTTCAAGCCCAACCTGGGCAATTTAGCTACTTAGCAAGAACTTACCTCAAGGGCCAGTGATATAGCTCAGTGGCATAAGTGCCTGCCTGGCACGAGGTCCTGAGTTCGACTCCTGGTACACGCATATAAAAAAAAATATCAAAATATTTTGATATTTTAAAGTATCAAAATGGTCTGGGGATATAATTCAGTGTGAAGACCCTGGGTTCATTCCTTACTACCACCAAAAAATAATAAAATAAAGAAACCATATGTGTTACTACCTTTGCACTAAACCACCACAAATATAACTGATTAGAAAATATCTACTTTACCTTTATTTGTTCCATGTAAACATGGCAGTGCTCACCTGACCCTTAGATCAGGTAACTGATTAGATCCTAATCAGTTACAGAAGAAAAAGATGATAGTAAACATTGTCTTTACTTGATCTCTTTTTTTCATGCACATCCAGATCAACCAAAACTTATGATGAACACCATCATATAATTCTCTTTAAGCATGTAGAGAATATTCTACTTACTTGGGAAAACCTAAATTACATTCTCTCTTAGAGAAATGGAAACTTTTCTCAATCCATCTGGTGAAAATTAGGCTAAAACTGTTTATTTCAGCATATTTCAGGCTTTTATTGTTGCTTAATAGAAAAATTTCGCAGCTTGGGGTTTTTTTTTTTTTCTATTTGTGAACAGTTTCTCTCTGATCTTTGTCTTGTGATAACAAGAAAGAGTGTAAGTGTGTCCCCTGAGTATTTTTAAGGAGGTTAAGGTTTCTTATAATTGAAATGAATTAGTACTTCTCTTTGGAGTTTTCCACACTAGGAAAAGTGTGCAGATTCAGCTTTTTGAGTGATCAAAGTGCCATTACACCAAGTCAAATAAAGCTTAGCACATTACAGGTAAGATATAAGGAATCTTAATGTTGCCTTGGTCTGGGATATAGCTCAGTAAGGCCCTGAGTTCAGTCTCCACCTCCACAAAATATAACAGGCTGGGGATGCGGCTCGGTGATGGAGTGTTGGCCTGTTATGTGCGAGGTCCTGGGTTTAGTCTCCAGTACCACAAAAATGTTGACATCAGGTTTTTTATCATTAGATCTAGTGCTCTCTCCACTTATAACCACATGGCTATTTAGTATGGATAGACAGTTATTTAGTGTCTCTTCCCACTTGCTTCCTCAAATACATATTTCATAATTCTTGATGGAATGAAAGCTTTTCAGAATTTCTTATTCTGGGGTCAGTCCTCTCAATACCCATGGATGAGCCTTTGGGGAGAGGTTGCCAGGAACCTGCTAAAAGTACATAAAGATTTTTGTGTTTATCTGTGTGTGTATGTACTTGAGGAGTAACTCCATAGCGTTCATCAGATGCTTTGAGGTCTGGTACTTAGCATAATCCTGAATAGAGATTTGGCCAGAACTGAGAATCCACGTACACTTCACCCACTTTTAATTTTTTTTTGTTGGGAGGGACTGGGAATCGAACTCAGGACCTTACGCTTGCCAGGCAGGCGCCGTGCCGCTGAGCTATATCCCCAGCCCTGACCCACTTTTAATTTATTGTGACTGTTTAGTCAGTTTTGTCTACTTAAGTTTTTTTGAAACAGTCTTGTTTTGCAGTCTACATTGGCCTTGAATTCGTGATCTTCCTGCCTCAGTTTACCTATTTTCATTCTAAGTATTCTAAGCTGTCATCACTAACTCTTAAATAGTTTGATTTCAGTGTTTTTATTTTGAATTTGAAGGAGTGTGTGGGTTCAAGTTTTTGTGGTTATTAACATTTTAAGTTAGTAAAGCCTTCACATAATCAGTCTCACATTTATGGATGTAAAGTGTCTTAACCATGAAAAGCTTCAGCACATACACATACTTTAAGCCAAAAATATAGTTCTGATAATTTGGGCACTCCAGTTACAGGTTTTAACTCCTTATAGTTTATAGTTTATTTTACATTGGCATGATTTTACAATATTTTGCAAATGATGCTTAAGATAGTGTCCAAACACTTCAAATAGAATAAATGTTTCAACATTTTTGCTGAATTAATTTGAATTGGCAGGAAATATTGTGATAATTTAACATGATCCCAATTTTCAGTCAGGATTTAAAATAAAATATTTAATTCGTAAGCTTAAAATATTTAATTCGAAACTTAAAATATTTGTTTTAAAATGAGGAGTAATATTTTTAAATTACATGAACTACTGAGCTAAGATTATTAAATGTGAGGTAGAAGTATTTTCTTAAATTCTTCACGTGTGTTGTAAGATTATACTGAAGAAATCCATTGTGAATTTTGATTCTAGATCTAAAGTTTATACACAGGTAAAATAAAATGCTTAAGGATTGGGAAACAAATTTAGCAGTATTTGTTTTGTTGATGAGTCTTAAAACTTAGTAAATTGCTTAGTGATGCTTAGTAAACAGTGATAGAAAAGGATATAATTTTTTAAATTTTTAAAAGGCCTGTGTGGCTTCAGACTGGGGGGAGAGGGGTTTGTTTTTCTAATGTATTTTTTCTCTAATATTCTCTCTGTAGGATAACTTCAAACTAATGTGTACCAATGCCATGATTTACAACAAACCAGAGACCATTTATTATAAAGCTGCCAAGAAGCTTTTGCACTCAGGAATGAAAATTCTTAGCCAGGTAAAGGGAAAGCTTTGTCATAAATAACAATTATTATAAACTCCATATCCTTGTGTTTGTTAGTTGTAGTGATACAGATTCAATCAGTGTTGATTTCATTTTACTGGCAGATCATATTAAAATCAGAACAAATAGAATTAAAACTCAATAAAGAAATTAAGGCACTAAAATTCTCATTTGGAATTGATAGAAATACTGTTAATCACTTTTAGTTATTTCATTAGAGGCTCAATTCCAGCATAAGGTTAGATGAAGTATGAGACTTTTTAGGAGGAATGCGCTCTTACTTCCTTCTGTAGTGATGAAGTGTGTTTGGTTCAGTAGTATGCTTCTTGGTGAAGCACAGATCTCCCTTTTAGTGGAAAGAAACAAAATATACACATGAGCCAGGCATGGTGGTACATGCCTGTAATCCCAGCACTCAGGAGGCTGAGGCAGGACAGTTGGTACAGGTTTGAGCCCAGCCTGGGCTACATAGTGAAACTCTGTCTCAAAACAAAAACATCAACAACAAAAAAAACCACAAATGAGAAATCATTTGGAACTGTCTGAAAACCACCTCTTCACAAGAGCAAGCTCTTCCTCGAAGGATAAGAATTAGTGTATACAAAGGCATTTGAGGTAGGAGAAGAGTATGTAGAGGTACTGACACATCATGGTCAAGCAGGATGAGAGAGCTTAGACATGAAATGCCTCAGATAGTGCCAAAAGGTAGGGTCATCCAGCAGTGGCTGGTGAAACAGCCCGTGAAGGGTAAGCCAAGGTGATACTGCATCTCCTGGTTTCAGAAAATGAGAGTTCAAAACGTAAGTTGCACTTTTGAGGCTTTGCTCACAGCTCTGAGTAGTAGAATAAATCTACTACTTAGAGACTACTTTCAGGAAACTGAGGATGACCCTGGCACCGTACCATGGCAGGCAGGCAGAAGTCTGAGTGCTCTCCTGTTTTCCACTAATTTGTGGACTTTGGACAAGACAGTAGCCACTCTGGGCTCCAGTTTTCTCCCCGTAGTGAAGGTTTAATCTTTAATCTCCAAGATGATTTTCAGCATGAATGTTCTGGATCCAGGTAAGAACTAGAATCAAGAGGAAACTATGAAAAAAGAACACCCAAAGAGGGAGTTTGTAAAGGAAGTGAGTGGGTTTAAGCCAGGTAGGAGAAAGGAATCAGAATTAAGAGCTTGAGCTCAGACTCAGGGGAATTAAAGGATAACAAAAGTGAATCATACATAATGGCATATGGTTTTCCAATTTTTTATGGTGATTGTACTACAGTTTTACATTTAAAGAAATGCCTTATTGTACAGATGTCTGAGTGTCTGTGTACTTGGCTCTGAGAGGTTCTTGGATCCACTTAATTTAGGGAACGGAAAATATTTGATGATTATTCTTGCACTCCTAATATTTAGACAACATCAGTTCCCACCCTTACCTAAAGACTTGGGAAACTGTAATGTAAGATGGTTACCCATCTTTGGCAAAATTTGCAGAGGAAAGGAGATGCTCAGAATCTAGAGCCAAGCCATATTCCAAATTTAAAAACCAGGGAATGCCTGTTGTTTCAATTGAAGTAAATGTACACTCAGCAAATGTATCTTTATTCACTCTAAAATATGTACATTGAGTTTTTAGGGAAAAGTCTAATTATTGTGATCAGTTCTGAACAACCACTATTTTCTTTAAAAATAATACAGTCAATCCCAGTATCTCTTTAATATTACTAGGGGTAAGAAGCACAGAGAATAAACAACTCCACTCTTCCTTTTCTCTCTTTGCCTTTTCCTGGTCCCTCTTCTCATTATCTTCCTTTTGCTCAGATCTCTTCCTCTTACGGAGCCCTACCCATCCTGTGTCATAGCTTCCTGTTGACTGTTCTCTCCACCCTAGGTGGGAGGGATCCTTACAACTGTGATTTTAAAATGTTTAAACTTAGACATTCTGAGTTAACTCTACTAATAACAGTGCTCCCAAGAGAGCCTAGAGTATCCTTCCATGAATGAGATCTTTTTAGAGGTAGCTGTATTTCAGCGTTCATTGAAAAGATTGTATCATTCATCACATTTTTAGTTACACTCCAATAAGGGGTATTGCTATAAGTGTTATTTCTATAAAGAATGAACAGGTGAAGAGTAACTTATTTGCTTTCCTAAATAAATACTTCAGCAGAATGCTGCATTAAAGTATAAACAGTACTATTTGTTGCATAGTAACTTTGGAATCAGACCAACATTCAGGTCCTAGCCTTATGATTTAGAAGCTATATGACCTTAGGCCATGCAACCTTTCTTAGCCTTTTTCCTGTAAAAATGGGAGTAATAATATTGCTTACCTCATAGAGTTGTGTCTAGCACAGGGGGAAGCACTTAATAAAAGTTAGCTATATTATCGGCAAGTAATCCGCACTTTTAGTACTTTAATATTGTAAGACTGGGGACAAATAAACAGCATGCTGACTTGGAGACATTTTAATTACCCAAAGAGATGAGAAAAGGCCCATCCTGAGTGACAAGAGGCCTAGTGTTAGTCATTGGCTCTCTGACCTTTGTTAGTAGGCATTTCTGGGCTGCATTGTTCTTGTTTGACCTCTTGTCCTTTCTAGTTTCTGTCATTCTGAAAATGTCTTCCCTGCCATTGCAATACAAACCTAAGGAGGCTGCACTTCACAATTTCATTCAGTGACAGCTCTCTGAGTTAAAATGCAATGGTAGTCTGTAGCAACAAATTTGCCTCTTTAAAATATACCCAAAAACCTTAAGCCCTTAACCACAATGAAAATTTCACAGTGCATGTTTTACAAAATAGAAACAAGATGTCTTGAGAAAGAACTATGCTAGCAACCACTTATTCTCCCCAAGGCATGTCATTTTCACACAGAGAAAATGCCAAAGTCATCAGTGATCGCCATAAGATAAGAGCATAAAGGTTCTTCATATGCTTCAGGTTTTAAATACTGAATCACTCTTTAAGTTTCAAAAGATAAAGACTGTTACTTTTAAACTTTTAGCATACTATTAAACTAAATTTAATTTTTAAATTCATTACTACAAAGAACACTTAGTCTTAATTCACACTTACTATTCTGTTAACTTTCTGATAGTGCAGCAAAGCTGTAAAGCTTTCTCTTACATTGGAAATTAAATGGTCTGAATCGAAGGACGAGGACTTTATTGATCTTGTTCCTAAATATTATACTCTTACAGCGTAATTATATTTTATTATTTTTCTTCCCTACTTATTGACAGTATAAGTTCAAAATTATGGGGGGAATGCATTACTTTAAAAGTTAATGACAACCATACAATAAGAATATTTTTTTAAATTTATAGGAAAGAATTCAGAGCCTAAAGCAGAGCATAGAGTTCATGGCCGACTTGCAGAAAACCCGAAAGCAGAAAGATGGAGCAGACGCCTCCCAGAGCGGAGAGGATAACGGCTGCTGGCCCCAAGAGCGGGACGACTCTGGAGACACTGAAGCACAAGCCTTCAAAAGTCCCATTAAGGACAATAAAAAGTAAGGAATTTTGGAATATTAAGGTTAAACTATCTTTACAATTTAATAAAAGGGGGGGAACTAGTGGTCGAGAGAATGACTGGGAGAAATTAAATCTCTATGTATCATTTGGCTCTTTCTTGGCATGAAAGTCCATTTTGATGCTCTCACACCCCTTTTACAGAGCACTGCTGTATATGGAATTGTCTAAACAGTTCAGAAAACAGTTCTGAATGTACGTTCTTACTAAAGTTGTTTTAAAGCCAGTGAATTACCACTAGAGATTCATTGTTAGGGAGTTTATTTAAATAGAACTATTCGTTTAAGAAAAAATGTGTATTCATTGCCTCATTCCACAAAGAGAAAAAAGTTCGACATAAGCACACTGAAAGCTGCTGCTTAAATAGATGGACTGTCACTTAGCTGTGTGCGTGTTTTCCCCTACACGTCAGCTGGTAAGCGCAGGCAAGAGCCACTGGTCCTCCTGGCAGTGATCAACTGCCCTGTCAACCATAGGGTTTTATAGAGCTATATAGGTTGTTCAGGTCACCCGGTTCTTCCCAACTATCAAAAAGGGATACTGTGGCCTGGGAAAGGGAGGGTCAGAGTTAAGAGTTTGGAGTTTCTGCTGTCACACGTACAGCAGTTTCTTTGTTCTATTTTCTAAGGTTTACATATTTTAAATGTCTGTTTTAGATTTTAATTTTTAAAATTGAACTTAAAGTGTATATTCCTCCTCCTTCAAAATAACATCTGAAGTAAAATTCCTTTTTGTGACAGTACCCAGGAAAACATTTAAGACAAGTTAACCCTGGACAAGAAAAAAAGAGAGAGAGAGAAGTAACCACTGCATTAGATTTGCCTATTTCTTTTTGGTTTTTTTTGTTTTTTTGTTTTTTGTTTTTTTTGTGGGTACCGGGGTCATCCTCAGGACCTCGCGCGCCAGTAGGCGCCCGTGCCGCTGAGCGATATCATCGGCCCATTTTTCGTATGTGGGTTCTGGGAGTCGAACTCAGGCCCTGGCGCTTGCCAGGCAGGCGCGTATGCCGCTGAGCCATCTAGATTTGCCTATTTCTGCATCATTAGAACACTTAACTAGATCACTAGGAAACAAAGCTTTAAGAACAGTAATATAAATGTTCGCACTTATGATATTTCTATCTTTTTTTTTTATGCTTAATTAATGTGTGTTTCAGGAAAGACAAAGATGTACTTGAAGATAAATGGAGAAGCAGCAACTCAGAAAGGGAGCAGGAACAGATTGAGCGTGCTGTCCAAGAGTCAGGGGGGAAACTGACCCGACGACCAGCCAACAGCCTGGTGAGCGACCTCCTTCCCCTTCTCCACCCCCTGCCCTCAAAGGCTGTTAGCATTTACATTTTTCCTGTGTTTTTAGTCCTTATCTGCCATAGAGCTTTTCATCACTAGAGAGCTCAAGAAGAAAAATTAATATATTTGTTTAAGAAGTATATGATGTAAGTGAAATAAACTGGACACACATGTGTAAACATTGTATTGTCTCCCTAGTGTGAGAAACTGAAAGAGTAAATAAGTTCCAAAATGTACAATAGATATGGTAAAACAGGAAGAAACTGTTCAAAAGGTAAGAGAAAGTGGGATGGGGGAATGGAGAAAAGAAAGAAGGGAAAAGAAAAAATTATCTATATATATATATATATGATAGTTAAGATAGATACACTACTAATTTCGCTTAGAAATTGAAAAGAAAGGTTTGTGCTAATATTGTTTGGACAATTGAATGCTGATATCTTGTACCCTGAGTAACTAATTTAAAGATAACAATACGTAATATATTAACCATTGTTACCCTCCTATTATGTTGTTTTGAAATTTTGTTCTATTTTTTTTTCTCTTTAAAAAAAAAAAGGTGGGCCGGTGAGATGGCTCAGCGGCGTAAGCGCCTGCCTTGCAAGCGCAACGGCCCGAGTTCGACTCCCGGATCCCACATACGAAAAAGGGGCCGGTGATATCGCTTAGCAGCACGGGTGCCTGTTGGCGCGCGAGGTCCTGAGGTCGACCCCCCGGTACCCACAAAAAAAAAAAAAAAGGTGTATGATGACGCTTAATCCTCTATTACTAAGGGGTTTTATTTTTAGTGAAGTTAATGTGTTCTTACATTGGAAAGTGAATCATATGCTTTATTTTAATCTTACAAGAAAACATTTATATTGTGGCCATTTAAAATCATACTGTTGAGCATACTGGTTTTTAAACTAAGTGAATTTATCTATGACTTTGGGGAAGCCACTCCCTTCCAGGTCACAGTATCTTCCTTTTTTGGTACAACCAGGTGACCTGAAGGATCTATATACTTCTTTAGAATTCTAAGATTTCCTTACCCCTCCATTTCTTTTTTCTTTTTTTTTTGGTCCTTACCCTCTACTTCTCTGGCACTGGCACCTGTATACACAAATGACAGTTGTAAAAGGCAGTATTTGAGAATGATGATAAGCCTATAATCAGCCTGCACTGTTACGCTGATGAAAGTTTTCTAGTGCTGCATATATATGTGGAATGTATAAAACCTTTTTTCCATTTGAATACTTTGGTTCATTGCAGTGCGAATTTGAAAGAAGGAAACCAGATGGAACAACAACACTGGGACTTCTCCATCCTGTGGATCCCATCATAGGAGGTAGGATCACAGAGCAAGGTTGGGCGTGAACTTGATGGTATTTCACAAGGAACATGGTTAACATTCTAAAGCAACAAGCCAACTGCGTCATTATCCACAAAGAACTTGAATAGGGACCATGTATTTCATGGTAACAAATTTTTTAATATCCATTTTCATATTGTCATGAGAGAGATAATTGGGGATATAGGAATGAATAGTGACAAAATTTCTACACTTTAAGAACTAGCCTCCAGTATTTATTGTTTGCTATGGGCAAGACAGTATCATAGGAGCCATAGGTAGAGCAAGGTATATGATGGGGAGCAATGTAGCATTACATTCTACGGGATGGGAGAGGGACGGAACATACAAAGATGTCTGTCATGAATTAATACTTGCTTATTGTGAGGAAGTACTACAGACGAATAGATCATCTATGATCGTATATAAGAAAATATTTTACTACCTAGTGTTTGGGGGTCAGGGAGGGCTTCCTTAAGGGGGCGATGTTTAGGTTGATATCACAAATAAGGGACAAGAATAGAGGGATATGCAGGTGAAAATATCTTGGAAGCAGGAAAGAACTTGATGCATTTGAGGACTAAAAAGGCTCACCTGCTGATGTTCTCTGAACATAATAAAAGAGGAACCAGTGCTGCGCTTTGAAAATAGAATTCTTCCTGAAGTATTAGGGATTGAACCCAGAGCTTTCACACTGAGCTATATCCCCTGCCCTCTCCCCCATTTATTCTTTTGAGACAGGGTCTTGCAAAGTTGCCCTGGCTGGGCTTGGACTTGCTATCCTATCTTAACCTCCCAGAGTGCTGGGATTATAGGCATGTACTACCATGCCCAGCTACTTTTATTTTCATGTGACCTTTTCATAGTAGAAACCACAGGATTAAGAACATTGCTCTTCCTAGTATAGCTGTGGCGAAAATTTGATGATGGGAGATACAACTAACTTGATTTGGGTATTCCCCTGAGATGCATGCATTTCTTTGAAGGCAGTGTGTAGTCTCTGCTCTCGGTCTGGTTTCCTGGTTTCCAGCTCCTTGTGGGCGTAATCAGATGTGGCCAAAGCTGATTTGACTCTTCACTCACAGAGTAGTCCCCTCAGCAGGCCACTGTGCTGGTCGAAGGTGGAAGATGCCCCTGTTCATTATCTCAGTTTCACCTTCCTGGTGGAGATACTGATACATAAGGAAATCAAACTGCAGACTACTCACCCAGAAGGAGAGATCTGATTTGGACGTTTGAAGTTTTTTCCTGGTGCTTTCATCACATGCATCACCTGTAGTAGTATCCTCTGTGGCAGGAGATGTTACAAAGACCGAGACTTTGTGGGGAGAAAAAAACACCCTTTGTGTTGCATAGTCTTAGAGACCACATTTCTCCTGATACTATCCTTTTCCGTTCTTTTAGGTGTGCCTACTTCATGATTTCTGCTTATATCACATATTGCCAGCTTCAGTTCAGTTGAGTTCCTGTTTACCAGAATCACATTTCTAATGGCTGTTCCTCACTGCAGTACAATTATACCTGTCATAGGATATTTTTCCTTTACTTTTTTTTTTTTTTTTTTTTTTTTCCTCAGTAAGTTGCCCAGTCTAGGCTAGAACCTATAATCCTCCTGCCTCCTTCTAAGCATGCATCACCATGTCCAGCTTAAAAATCTTTAAGTGAAGTCTAACACAATTACAAAGAATTCTAGGAGGTAGTAGTATAATGAAAAGATTCAGGTTTTTGATCCTGACTACATTCTGCCTTTCTAAGCTCAGATTTTTCTTATCTTAAAAATATAGAGTAAGGGCTACCCAGCCTCCTTTGGGGGTATGTAGATAACATGAAGTAATACACATGAAAGCACTCAGCAAGTACCCTATGGATCATTTCCACACATGCCTCTTACTGTGCTCAGTTTTATGTCTTAGAACCAGGCTACTGTCCTGTGAGACTAGGGATGACAACCGGAAGACTTCAGTCTGGAGTGAATACCTTGCAGGGGTTTAAAGAAGATAAAAGGAACAAAGTAACCCCAGGTGAGGCTCCTGCATAGTTAAAATATTTTTTTCTCTTTCTATTTCAGGTAGTTAAGGAAAGGAATCATAATTACCATTCATCGCCTTATGCAGTAGCTCTCTTGGTGGTATTTTTGTAATATCAATTAGCCATTTCACTAACGTCAAAAGAAACAAATCAGATATTTGTATTCAAAATGAGTTTTTTGTTCTTTTTCTCCTCTTTTGTGCGGAATAATTCATTTAAGTCACAACTTCACAGATATAGTAGGCCGTCTGTATCTGTGGTTTCCATATCATGAATTTAACCAACACAGATTGGAAATATTCAGAAAAAAAATTGCATCTATACTGAACACATACGGATTTTTTTTCCTTCTCATTACTCCTAAATAATACAATTAGGTATTATTATAAGTAATCTAGAGATGATTTACACTGAAGAGTATGGAAAATATGTATAGATTCGGTGCAAATACTATTCCATTTATGTGACTTGAGCATCTTGGATTTTTTGTTTCTGAGTGGGTGGAGTTCTGGAACTAATTCCCTGAGGATGCTAAGGGATGGTTGTATCTGAGAGAAAATAATCCATCTTAGATTTGCCTATCAGTCTATAAAGCAGTAAAGTTAGAAGGGAGTAATCTTTAATAAAACAAGGAAATAGAATCACACAAAAACTAAAAATAGTATTACAGTATTTAATTTTTTCAACAGTGTTATACTTGAATTATGGGCCTTACAGTTCTTATGCCCCACATTATGACTCTACTTTTGCAAATATCAGCAAAGAGGATTCTGATTTAATATATTCAACGTATGGGGAAGACTCTGACCTTCCAAGCGATTTCAGGTGAGTCACTAGTTATTACTCTGAGCATAATTTCTAAAATACTAATTTACAATAGTGATTTGTGGGTAGACTTACAAAGTTACCAAAATGGTAGGAAATGTGTTCAGTAATTTCTTCATTGACAGTAGTAGATCCGTAGTTATCATTTTTTAATGGAAACAAAATACTCTAATGAAAGAATATATCTCCCTGGTATTGGCATCTGCAGTATTGTCTTACAGAAATATGCTTTTAAATGTGCATTGTACCTCAACTGATACTAAAGTTCAGGAGCTTGTTACCTCAAAGAGTTACATGCTATCTGCTCTACTATACTATAACAATTTTCTTTCCTTTTGTGGTGGTAGGGATCAAACCCTAGGCAAGCTCTCTTAACACTGAGTGACACCTCCAGTCCTCTACTGTAACATTTTTGTGTATCAGTTATGTTCTGAGCTTGATCAGTTTGGGAACCTACAGTGCATTTTCCCCAAGTTGTGAGGTGTAGACTTGATGACTTGATTCCTAAGATAACCCACATATAACCATGTTTGACAGATTGTGAGGCAGACAGGCCTTTGCAGTTACATTCAACCATTCCTTACTGCATGGTTCTGTGGGTCAGTAACCTGTGTTCCTATGTAGGATAATGAGGTACCATCCTAATTTACCAGGGCTGTGGCTCAGGGTGAGCTTGGATGTTTCCCTTCTTGGGAGTGGTACATTGTTAATTTTTATTCTGTATGTTAAAATTTTAACTCTGTAGATTAGCCAGTCCCCTGGTTTTCTGCAAAAAGGTTATTCTCTTCTAAGTATGTGTGGTTTTGTCATTATAGGCAAGGGTCCCTAAGTTAGAGATTGGCATTGGTTTTAGATCAAGCTGTTTATATATTCAGACCTCACCAGCTTGAACAGATTCTTTCTGGAGTATCCTGTGCATTCCACAAATAGCCATTACTATGTGCCAGGTATTATTCTATATGATGGAGTTTCCACAGGGAAAGAGTAATGACAGAGACCTATCTCCTCCTGTTAGATACTGACAGTGCTTTAGAGGAGGGTGGAGCAACAAAGGAAGATAGAGTGCTGGGGTCCAAGAATTCTTGGCTAAGAAAGAGAAAGTCGAGTAAAAACTGAGTAAGATAAGGAAACAGCAGTACTGCAAAAAGAAAGAAGAGCACACCAGCCCCTGAAATACTGTGCTGAGGCCTGAGGAGGGGCCCTGCCTGACCTGCTCAAGGAACAGCAAGCTGAGCAGTAAGGAACAGAGGAAGTGAGTGGGAAAGTGACCAGCGAGGTAGTAAGTGGGAGTGGATCTTTGTAAGGACTTGGAGTTTTATTCTGAGTGAGGAGACTACTGGTATGAGCGGAATAGTGACCCATCCTGGCTTATCATTCTAAAAGGGGGCTCTGGCTGTTGTGTAGAGAAAATAGCAGGGATCAAGGGCAGAAGTTGGCAGTCTGGTGTCATAATCCAGATGAGAAATGGACCAGGGGTGTAGCCATTGAGATATTGAGAGAAGGGATCATTAATTAGTAGGACTTTTTTTTACTGATTAAAGAGGGAGGGAGAATGAGATGATCCAGGATTTTCAGATAGTATAAAAGGACATGGTTGCCATTTATGGAAAAGGGGAAGATTTTAGAATACACCTCTTGGGGAAACGATCCAGCATTTCAGTTTTGGGTATTTTAGGCCTGAGGTGCTTATTAGACATCCAAGTGAAGTTGTGACTTTGAGGTTGAGTATGTTCATGGAGACCCTGAAGGGAACAAGACCACTAAGGGGAGCAAGCCCAAGGGCTGAGCCCTAGGCCCCCATCATTGAGGGCTTATTTTTCTTTGGCGTTCCTTCAAGAACATTTCATTTTCACTGTGTTCTTGGTATTGTTTAATTCTCTGATGACAATAAATTTATCACTAGTAAATATGTAAATATAGTTTTGCTTCTAGACAGAGTTTTACATCATGGAGTATAAATCAAAGGCAGCTGATGGAAACAGTTGGCTGTGATTAGGACTAAGCCAATGGGGATGATTTATATGAAAGTAACTTTCCCAACTCTCTCTTTCAGCGTCCATGAGTTTTTGGCGACATGCCAAGATTACCCATATGTCATGGCAGATAGTTTACTGGATGTTTTAACAAAAGGAGGGCATTCTAGGACCTTACAAGAGTTGGAGACGGTAAGAATGCTGCTAAAGAAAGAGTAGTTTATTATTGACTATGAATCATTAGTCATTCCGTGTTATGAAACCAGGGATTAACCAGTATGACAGCTCAGCCCAACCTCGGGTGGAGGCCACGGGTGGAGAACAATGAACGGAAAGGAGTAACTCAGCTACCAGGATCTTTTAGGACCAGAACATTGCCATCTTCTCTAATCTTGGGAGGAATGTACGATTTAGAAATGGGGTTTATACTCTGAAGTCATTGTGAGCTGTGTTCCCTAACAAAAAGAAAAGTCTTGCTCCTGACTTGAAAGTAAGTTGGCTAAAATGATGTGGAATGCCCTTCTCCTTATTGTGTACTAGTAACAGTGGTAGGAACCTCAGGTTAGAAAGTAAAAAGCTTCCTCATTGCAGTCTGCTAGCAACATTCGTAAACTCTCAACAGTTCATAATCTGGAATAATTCAGAGTTTTGGCTCAAAGATTAGAGCCAGAAAACTTTCCCCCTGATAGAGGGATCTCCCAGGTACTCTTGTTACCATAGCTGGGGAACCTTGTAAGTATCTCATGGAAGTTTTTTTGTTGGGCGGGGGGGGATGTGTGTTTTGTGGTGCTGGAAATTAAACCAGGCCTCTCACGCTCACTGGGCAAGTGCTGTGCCACCGAGTTACATCCCCAGCCCAGAAGTCATAACTCTCCATGGTGGCTATAACTGCAGTGCCTCGTCCTTACCCACAGTTGCACATGTCGTAGTAGTTCCCTGTCAGCAAAGCTGGGGTCAGTGCCTCAAGTTCGTGATAACTGCTATAACATCCTAGCATATGAACCACTTCCTTCTTTCCACCTAAAAATACCGATTTTACATCAATCCAGAAGTATTTTTACTATACCCTTCCCATCAATGTATTTGAAGTTAATTGTTTACTAAAATTGAATAGCTTTTGTAAATCTAACAATTTAAAATGTAATTTTTCTGCCCTTTGACCCAGCAGTTCCTCTTCTCATGATTTATCCTAGAAACTATGAGTTTTATATATAAGGATACATTGTTTATAATTTTTAGGAATTGGGAAATAGTTAAATCACAATACAGTCTTTCAAAGAAAACATTCTCGATTGATGTTCATTATGCATTTGTCTATTGTTTGTGTGTTTATCTCTGAGGGGTAGGATTATGGAAGCATCCCCATTCTCTGTAGGACTTGCTTGCATATTTTATAGTAATCCTCTGCTGAGAATATTGCTTGGTTAATACACAGTAGTCTTTAAGACTTCTTCCTGTCTTGTCAGAAACATAACCTGTTGTTGAAAACAGCTTCCATTTATTTAGGTATTCATATGCTGTTTATCAAATACCTTCTTCAACATGTATAGCTTTTGATTAGGTATGGATCTCAGCATCACCACTAAGTACCCCAACTCACAAAATACTCTCAAAATGCTAATATTTATTTTTAATTAAAAAGTTATATTCAAACCAGGCATGGTGGCACATGCCTATAATCCACTCAGGAGGCTGAGGCAGGATGGCTTTGAATTTGAGGCCAGCTGAGTTACATAGTGATACCCTGTCTCGAAAAACCAATTGCAAGCTGGATGGATGGATGGATGGATGGATGGATAGTTTTATTAGTGCATGTTCTTACTGTTTTTCTGTTACAAAACTTCTGACAGTTTTCTATTTTCCTTAATATTTGCTTTTTCATAAATGTTTTCATAAAAAATTATTTTTCTTTAACAGTTATCACCCGAAGATGAAGGCCAGACCAGGACACTTGACACAGCAAAAGAAATGGAGGTGATTATATTTTATTCTTTATAAGAAATAAGAGAAGGGCCGGTGAGATGGCTCAGCGGCATAAGCGCCTGCCTTGCAAGCGCGAGGGCCCGAGTTTGACTCCCGGATCCCACATACGAAAAAGGGGCCGGTGATATTGCTCAGCGGCACGGGTGCCTGTTGGCGCGCGAGGTCCTGAGGTCGACCCCCCGGTACCCACCAAAAAAAAAAAAAAGAAATAAGAGAAGAATTAAGATGAAAGACCAAAATAGTAAAACTTTATTTTAAAATAAAAATATTCAGTGTCATTTATCAGAAAAGAAGCTAGTTTTGTCTGTGGGGAGCTTAGTACCTCACACAGTAGCAAGCATGCTAAGGAGGGAGCCAGAACCAGTTGCCATGCATTGTCAGCCGTGGGCCATGGTGCCCAGGATGGGTAGCTGTATGGCGGGGTTGCAGGGTGAAGAGGCAGCAGGCAGGGCTTCGCACCTGAGTGGATAATGACAGAGCCATCTGAGAGCAGGGCACAGGTGAGGCCCTCTTAGAAAGCAGTGCCCAAGCCAGGCATGGTGCTATACATGTATTCCCAGGTACATGCATGGCTGAAGTAGGAGGATCACAAGTTCAAGGCCAGCCTACACAACTTATGGAGAACCTGTCTCACAATAAAAAAGGCAGTGGTAGCACAGTGGTAGAGCATTTGCCTAGCATTTGTGAGCCCCCAGGTTTAGTCTTCAGGACAATAAGTCCCCAACTTATGAATGAGTTCCGTTCCGGGAGAATTGTTCATAACTTGGATTCGTTCTTAAGTCGACAAAGTGAGTCTTACACAGTACAAGTTCACAACTGGAATGTTCCTAAGCTGGGGACTTACTGTACAACGTACAAAAAGGCAGGTGACCCAAGGGTTCCTGGGTGGAGTTCAGGCAGTGAGTGGGAATGGGGAAGGCCCAGATGGTGGAGAGTCTTCTGTGCAGTGCTGGGAATTGAAAATTTACCTAGAAGATGGGACCCTATGATAAAACGTGGAAGGAGAGCACCAGTAAAGAGCTTCAGGACTTGTCAAAGAAAGAAAAATCCAGAACAATGACTACCATACCAGTTCAAAGGAAGAAAGGATTTAGCAAATACAGTAGAACAAAAATTGATGTGACCTGATACATGAGGTAGGTGATAGTATTAGCTCATATTGGAAGTATGGGAAAAGGAGTACACCTTTGACAAAGAAAGAAGTCACATGCCACTTCAGATGTGATGAGTGTGACTTGGGACATTGCTGGAGGTGTGGAGCTGGAAATTGTTGGTGTAGAAATAGGATTTTATTCCAGTCATTAGAGTGAGAACATGGGGAACCTTGGAGAAGATCAGTAGTTGAGGTGAGAAACCTGTGAAAGAATACTAAGGAGGAGAGAGAGCTCCGTGTCAGATGCTGCAGAAGCCCAATAAGAGCAGAGTGCAAGTGTCACTTGTAACCTAGATCAGAGTGATCTCAGTGAAATGGTAGGGGCAAAGGTAAACTTCAGTGAGTTAAGTGACTGGAGGAAAACTGGACTAAAGGTTGGACAAACATAAGCCCTTTCGCTGAGGGGAAGGAAGACTGCAAATGTGAGATCAAATAAAGATGTAGACGGTGTTTACAGGAAATGTTTTCAGGAAAAAGGGAGCCAAGCAAGGCCATATGCTTAATGAGCAGGCAAGAGTGAAAGAAATCCTGAAAATGGGAAAGTAACTTAGATAAGAAATGAAGAGTATTGAGTGGAATTGTGAGGATCCAGCTGAAAAGGCAAACCATAAATACGTACTAGTGCCAAGTTACAGTTTTCCTGCATTGCACACTTTGAGCCCATACATATGCAGGCAGAAGACTCAGGTATCCAGATTAATCTTGGACTGCAACATCAAATATAAATGGAACCACTAACTTTTGGTTATTATCTGAGTTGATGTATCCCCACAAGCAGCACTGAGGTTATGGAAACTCTGAGTCTTAGAAATCCAAAAATAAAACTCTGTCTTTCTTAAGATCTTGTTTCTCCCACGCAATACTGACAGCCTAGCTTTGAGGCCTCAAGAGACTCGGGAAGCGTCTAGACTGTATTAAAGATATGCTATAGAAGTGCAAGTGTACGGACTGGGTGGGTAAAACATTTGCCTTTAAGTCTCAGAAATAGAAGGCATTGTCATATCATAGCACTTTGAGTTGAGGCAGTGATGAGGCTCTTTATCTTTAGAATTGTTGATATATGAAACAAGTAATGCAAATTTGTAAGACATCATTACATCACTGACCAGTGTGAATTTATGACACTTATTTTGCCAGTTTGGGAATAGTATGTTTTTGTTTTTGTTTTGTTTTGTTTTTAAGCACTGAAAATTGAGTGCTTTTATTATTTGTCTTTTATAGATGAAAATAAGACTTAGGAAGTCCCACTGTTAACAGGGAAGCTCAAATTTGAGGCTCAGTGCTTTGCTACCAACCATCACACTGTATTCTCTCAAAAATAAGTAAAACAGTGCTCCAAAACTCTTTCCTAAGGCTTCTTGTTTCACATACACATATTCCAGTGGTTATCTTATCCGCTCCACTGGCTTCGGAACGTAACTCCTTGAGTTCCTGGTCCTTACAGCCAGCAGCTTACTAGACACCGCCAAACAGATGTACTGTGGGTACCTCAAACATAACATATCCAGGATGGAAGTCATTATCTCCCTTAGTTCCCCTATCTGTTCTTCGAGTTGACCTCCTCTCCCCAATACTATTTTATTGAATAGCATTGCCATTTACCCAGTTGCTGAACTAGAAATTTCAAAGCTGCCTTTGATTCCTGCTTCCATTACACTTCATATCTGATCAGTTCCAAAGTCCGTCAACACAGACTACAAATTGTTTTTCAACCTATTCTCTTTACAGGGAATAGTATCTTAAAAGGGTATTCTGGGAAGACATTTTTGGTAGTCATTAAAGTCATGCCTCCAAAGTAAATAGGTGGAATGGCTTTGCCTCTAAACACAAGTCATCTTACTGATTTTTACTTAGTACCATCATGACTTAGCAAGCTCAGATAATTGCCTTTTTTTTTTTTTTTTTTTTTTTCCCTTTTGACTCAGATTACAGAAGTGGAGCCAGCAGGGCATTTGGACTGCAGCACTCAGGACAGGCTCACAGCACTGAAAGCAGTAACAAACTTTGGTGCTGCGGTTGAAGTTTTTGACTCTGAAGGTGAGTGGCTCAGACGTGTTGCTGGAAACATTGTGCAACACAGATAGTCAAGATAATGCCACAAATTATCCTAGTCATGCACCACAGAAGCATCTTGGCCAACCAAGTTAAGTGAATGGTAGAAAGCCAGGTGTGGTGGCACATGCCTGTAATCCCAGCACTCAGGAGGCTGAGGCAGGAGGATTCTGCAAGTTCAAGGGCAGCCTGGGCTGCATTAGTGAGTTCAAGACCAGCCTGCACTACATAACAAGACTTTCGTCTCAAAAAAAAAAAAAAAAGAACGGTAGAGCATGGCTGTGGTGTTTTTATTGGAGGGGCTTTACTCCTTTGAGGGGTGAGGCTAACCAACAAATAGCCAAGCTCTAGAGCAGGGATTCAGTTTACCACACAAGACCATACGCAAGCATGCCTGTGTTTTCATTAGTGTGTTCCTACCACACAGAGGCTGAAGTGTTCCAGAGGAAACTTGATGAGACCACAAGATTGCTCAGGGAGCTCCAGGAAGCGCAGAACGAGCGGCTGAGCACCAGACCCCCTCCCAATATGATCTGTCTCTTGGGTCCATCATACAGAGAAATGCACCTTGGTACGTGGCGCCTCCAGTAAGAGAAGAATCGGGATGCTTAAAAGAGAAACTTCTGAGTAGTGACACCACCATAAAATAATGCTCAAATGAGCACCGTGGACAGTGTACCTTTTTGCATTTATACATTTGTTATTTTGGATTTTAAAATTATCTAAAGGAACCACTTTTCAGTACCCGGAACTTTTTTTTTTTCCCCTAGCTGAACAAGTGACCAATAATCTTAAAGAACTTGCACAGCAAGTCACTCCAGGTGATATCGTAAGCATGTATGGAATACGAAAAGCAATGGGGATTTCCATTCCTTCCCCCACCATGGAAAACAACTTTGTAGATCTCACAGAAGGTACATCCCTGTTTTCCTGGGGGTGGAGGGGGGCTGTTGACAGTAAAAGAGCGTCGGTCCTTTCCCTTCAGATAACATTTGAGAAGTTTGGTCTCTGAGTTTTTAAGGTATAAAACTACTTTTCCAACTTGTGTAAAGAATTAATAACAATATCACACATTTGCCAAAAAATCCTCCAACGATGACCTATACTACAACTTCTCTTTAACCTTGAATGTGATACAGAAGGGCTATCAACAACTAACTCTTCTGAATGCTAGCTTCATCTTCACTTCCCATTTCTGATTAAAATGGAAAAAACTGCTGAGTGAAGTGTTCTCTCTTTCAGATTTGGAAGAACCTAAGAAGCCTGACGTTGCCGAGTGTGGACCTGATGGGAGTTGAGACTAACTGGTATTTGATTATATATTATGTACATATTTTTTTTCATTCTGAACTTGGAAATGCTTTTCAAAAGATATTAACTATTTGTAAATTGTGTTTTTAATTAAACTTTGGAACAATCAACTTTAATGTTCCAGAGATTGGACTTCTATTAGGTAATAAAGTTGAACCTGGGACTCTTGAAGAGTATCGTGGTATCAACTAAGTTACCCCTTGAGCTTTCTGCAGACTGTGTCTGAGGATGATGTGACAACCTCAGAACATAAAATAGCCTTCTTCAGTATCTTCCCCTAAAAGAAGAAAATCCTCAGTCATTGAAATTCCTCATTTTTCATATTTGCCACACTCCCCATTAAAGAAATTATAACTAAGTAATTTCTAACTTAACAGATATCATCCTTATAATTTATCCAAAAAGTGGTCCATATGAGAAAGTAATAGGGCTTTGAGCTACTGCCAACCTGGGCAGCACTCTTCAGAATAGTGCTGATGCTGCTTATGTTTCCCCAGCAGTAGCATAACTAAGAAGCTCTTTAAAAATAGCCCCATTCAGTGAGATTTTCTGTCATTATACCATGGAAACAAATCTAAAATAATTTTAGGATTTATCAGAATAGTTCTGCTTTCTACCTAATGGAAATTATGTCCTCGTGCATAGTAATTAGGTCCCTCACCACACCCCAGTCACTAAGCTCAGATGAATGGTGATTTTTCTGAATCTGGACATAATCTGTTTAAAATAAAAAAGCAGTATTGGACTAGGGACATAGTTCAGTGGTAGAGTTATTGCCTAATGTGTGTGAGGTCCTAGATTCAGTACCATAAAATAAGTAAATCAAAGGAAAAAAATCCAAGATGTATATAGCCTAATTCTGTGAACAAATTAATGCCCTTACACAGTGCCCTGCTGTGAAACACCCGGAGGGGAAGCCATTTTACATTTTCTTGACTAATAGCATGGAATAAGAACAAGTAAGGAAAGGAAAACTGATTCTCTTAAACTTAAAATGTGAACTAATCATTTTAAAACCTACTTAGAGGGCCAGTGAGATGGCTCAGTGGCTTAAGCGCCTGCCCGGCAAGCGTGAGGGCCCGAGTTCGACTCCCGGAACCCACATAGGAAAAAGGGGCCGGTGATATCGCTCAGCGGCACAGGCGCCTGCTGGCGCACGAGGTCCTGAGGTCGACCCCCCGGTACCCACTAAATAAATAAATAAATAAATAATAAAACCTACTTAGAATATTATGCTAACGAAACTAATTCAATACATTTTTATCAAGTCTTTAGTGTCTAACCTCTAAAATACCATTTAGGCAATACTGGACTCAGATAAGCTCCCAAACATTAATAAGATAAATTTAAATTCAAAATACCTTAGGACATTCGGGTTTTCCAGATTGCTAATTTAATGTGTCAAAAGCAGCCAAACACTGGTAGTTCATAAAAATGAAACAAAACATCCAAAACAGTGTGACAGATCTATAAATAATCTTATACAGAACCAACCCTTATCACTTGCATACATGATCTCAAAGCATATTTCTGTACATTGATATGTTATAGACACAAAAGTATACAGTGGGTAAGGATCAGCTTTTCTGTTAGGAAATTTCCTTAATAAGTAAACCAGAAAGGCTTCAGGTGTTATTTTCCAGAGTCAGTGAGGCCACCTTAGGTAAAAATTTTAAGCCAGTCTTTAACCGAATAGACAGGGTCATTGTTGGAAAACATTTGTTCCTGCCAAAACAAAATGACTCTTGCAAAGAAATGACTTGGTAATTGAAAAACAGCCAAAAAAAAAAAGCCTACAAGTGATTCTTATGGTCAGTTATACTCTACGATTTCAACACTGGAAACTAAAAACTTATAAAATATTCTAATCTGAGCACAGCGCTTTAATTGAAAATAAGATACATGAATGGTGACCAATTACTTTTAAAACTCCCTGCTGGGATTTCCATAACTGAAGGAAGAAAATAACTTGAATGTTGCAAGAGTAGACACACACAGAGCTCGAAGAAGCCTGTGCCCTGATACATGTCTACCTCATGTCAGCAACAGGACCCTCCTACCCCAGGGGAACCCAGCTGGGCAGCCCTGGCCACTGTTAGATTTTGAGAGCACAGATTTCAGCCCCTGAAATCAGCCCTTTATATGAAAAAGCAGTGTATAAAAAAGGCGATTTAGGCAAGGCTTCTATCCCTTGCTGGCATTTTTGCCATAGAGCTCCTTTACAGAGCAAGTTTTTGAATGCATATTAATTCCAGTTACATGTGACACATTAGAGCTGCTACTCGCCCACCCAGCACCTTTTTGCAAATTAGAATCGGCCCCTCTTCCTCAGGCTGATAAAACACAACTCGAGCAGACAAGCCCATTTCAACCACCTCCACCCCTGCCTGCACATTACTACTCTGCAGCAAGGGTGGCAGTTCCTCACAGCCCTGTATAATCAGTCTTTCGAAGGCTTCTGCAAGATTTTCTGTGTAACTTCAGGGGGTTCACAGCTGGCTTCTAGCTATGAATCCCTGTGCTGTAGTGACATTCAGTGGTGGTAGAGATCCCAGAGATGCTCTGGCAGCAGTGAAGTCAGTTCAGAAGAGGAACAGGCAGTTTGGTAACTTCTCCCCATGAAAGTTACACTGACTTCTAGCTCCCTGTGGAGCTGAAGCATGGTGAAACTCTGTCTCAAAGCTAGCCTTTTACCTTGACTTATTTGAGTTCAGAGCAAGAACATCTCAGCATCTCTCAGGAGCTGGCTTCCCAGGTAGGGGAACCTTGACGCATCTCATGCTGAGTAGATCCTTCTAGTTTTGAAGCTCTCCAGAGTCCTCTATGTGAAGACTAAAGAAAAGGAAGGATGTAGTGCAGGTTGTCTAAGGTCTCTCCACATGGCCTCCATTCCTTCCCACTGAAATAGCATGAGATAGATTGCAGGGGGAGCTCAGAAGTGCAGAAGTAGTCAGGGCAGAACTGAAAGGTGGTACCTTGCTCCTAAGCTTTTAGCTTACTGCACATGATCCCGGGAGGCTTCCATCAGAGCTGCCTGACAGAGTCAGGGCTTCACCACTCCTTGTCTTCTTGCTGTGAGCCCATTCCTCAGAACTCTAGCCTCACAGCTGACTAATCCCATCCACTGACACTGGACAGTAGTCCTATTTACATGTATATTAAGAATGCATCCATTTAAAACATGTCAGAGATGACAAGAAGTAACAAGTGTCCATTATGCATTTTTTTCTCTCCTGGGAGAAACCATTTGTAAAACACCCTTTCCAGCTCCACAGCTGTGTGAGAAATACAGACTCCCATGGCTTGTCCTGCTAGGGAGAAGGGAACCTCCAACCCATGCTAGAGAACTTGGCTTGGTCCTCCTTTGACCTGGAATTGGTGAGTCTCCCTTGTGCATGCTCACAGGCTGCCGAGGTGGGTGTCTGTCTTGGTCATGCTCTAAGATCACCACCAGTGCAGTCGGCATCACATCCCAGTGATCATCTTCCAGCTGACCTGGAAACTGTTGCAGTGACAGCACAGAAGTTCTGGCTGCACTGTGTGCTATAGCTAAGCAATTGCTCCAAGCAGGATCTGGTGCCTGTGTCTGAGAATCTTCTGGTGCAAATCCCTAGAAGCCATGCACAGCCATCTGCTTGGGGGCGATGATGGCCAGAACCTTCTACCACCTTTGCAACTGGCTCAGGGCTGGCTTCCTGACCTGCTCTAGGGTGGAAACAGGCTTCCCACCATGTTCTGACTCCTCCAGAAGCCTTCAGTTCGGCCCCAGCCCCTGAAACTTGGCAGTGTCTGTGCACACAAAGTAGGTCCGAAGCTCACCTTTGCCTTTGACATTAATCAGCCCCCGGCACTCACAGGAGTAACCCAGGCCCTGGAGGATGGTGCATGTCTCTTCAGTAACCTGAGCAGGGAAGGAAGCGGGAAGAAAACTGCTGTGCTAGGGACAGGTACCAGGGGACCAGTAAGCAGCACACGTCTGCTTTGTCTCAAAACTGGTGGCCAGAGTGAAACACCTGAGTGCTGGTGGAGCCAGCTCTTAGGCCCAGGACCCCTCAAATGGGGGAGGGTCTTTCCCCTCAGCCACACACCGTGCAGTGGGTTTTTACCTGGATTTTCCCAAGTTCTCCAGTGCTCTCCATGCGGCTGGCAACATTGACTGTGTTCCCCCAGATGTCATACTGAGGCTTTCGTGCCCCGATCACTCCAGCAATCACAGGCCCATGGTTTATGCCTAAAGATAATGTTAACAGTTGGCACATACCAGAGGAATGCTGCAGGTCAAAGAGTCTGCCCCACAACCACAGAAAGCAAGAAAACACTAGAGATAAAGGTTGGACTGGGGCTGTGTCCCTCGCCTGCAGCTGGAGATGATCGTCACAGGGGAAGGCATGCCCTGGCCATGCCAATTCCAACTCTCCAGCACTCAGGAGGGCGGGGCTTGTTAGTCTGCCAGTCTTCCTTTCAACAAGTAAGACTTGTAAGCGGGGCTTTAACCACTGACCCACTGAGCTAACAATGACTAGTTAGGTTTAGGAATTTTTTTTTTTTTTTTTTAGTGGGTACCTGGAGTCTAACTCAGGACCTCGTGCTTGCCAGCAGGAGCTTGTAGCACTGAGCGATATCACCGGCCCTTTTTTTCCTTTATGTGGGTACTGGAAGTCAAACTCAGGACTTTGCGCTTGCCAGGCAGGCGCTTATGCTGCTGAGCTATATCACTGGCCCAGGTTTAGTAACTCTGCTTTGCCATCAGTGTATTTTAAGTAACCTATTTATACCTATGACTTTGGTACTCAGTTTGCTATGGTGATATATTCTTACCAAAGTTAGGTAACTACCAGAGCAATATGCAGAGGTCAAAGTAATTATCCAGCCTCTGCACTTATCAGATCAGAGGGGTTTCTGAAACTTGATAGGAGAGGACCCAGTACAGTGTGGCCAGGCAGATTGGGAGAAGCCATTCCGGGCTCCCAGCAGCTGGGTCCTCACCAACTCGGAGGCGAAAGGAATTGAAGGAATGCCTGTTGATGCCATCCAGCTTGCTCATCAGGGCAATGCTGAACTCCACCAGGACACCGATGTGGACATGCTGCCGCTCCAGATCCTGCAGGACACAGGGCATGCGAGGTTCTACCACCACAGACTCAGGCTGCTAGAGTACCTGACCTGGCAGGACCCGTGGAGTGGGGCTGTCAGTGAGCAGTCACCATTCTCCATAAAGGCACCCACTCCCCACCTCCAGAATTCTCCAGGCTGAGCCATACAAGTGCCTTGCCCTCCTTCACAGGATGGGAGAGGGGAGGCCCATTAAGTGGGAAGTGACAGGTCTGGAGGTTGCCTGTTGCATTTCCCCTCCCAGGTGCTTCAGTACCTGGTTCTCATGCCCCGAGGGGACACTGAGCCCTGCAGCTGCCATGTAGGTGCTCCCAATGGTCTTGATCTTCTCTACGCCACTGAACTTGGGCTTCAGCAACAACTGCAAGACAAAAAAAAGACGCTGCAGCTAGAGTCACACACATGCTCAGAAAGGGCATGGGGCTCCCCACAGGCAGATGTGTCTCCTGGGGCCCCTTCCGGTCAGAGCTCACAGCCAAGTGCAGGTGCAGACACCTCTCCCTTGTCCGTCCCATCCCTTTGAAGGATCAAATACACAGCTCAGATTCTACATTCATTGTCTGCAGCAGAGTCCAGCCCAAACTAATGTTCTCTGAGATGGTTGATAGCACCAGCTTAGCTGGAAATGCACCCATTCTATAAGGACCTAAATCTAATCTTAAGCTGCCCGCCACGGAGATGTTAGCAAAGTATTTGCTGAGTAAATCAATAAAGACAAATTTGTTCTTATATTTTGTAATGTGTGTTCCCCCAAAGGAGCTGCCTCATTTTGGGTCTGAACCCAGGGCCTCATGCATGCTAAGCACATGCTCTGGCTACCACTTAACTGCATCCCCAGCCCCTGACCTCACCTTTTTAATTGCAGTAGGCTACCCCAGCCTCTGCCTTGCCCTTCCTAGGCAGGTGAGAAGCCCAGAGCCCTCACCCCTCAGTGGGCTCGCGGAGGCTGTACCTCGTCAAAGTCAGCGATGATCTCGTTTAGCAGGCGCAGGCACTCCAGCCCTTCTTTGTTGACATCGCACTCTGTGTAGAACACTTTGAAATCCGGTACAGATGCGAACATGACACAGACACAGTCGTAGGACTGATGGTACCAGTCCTGGAGCAGGGTAAGGGCAAAACAGCACCTTAAGACCACTTTGCCTATGGAGGGGTTGGGGACATGCATGGTAGTGATCTTCCCAGTGAGCTTTCAAGAGAGCGGTGGATCCCCACCCAGGCTGGGGCTGGGAAGACAGTGAGGTCTGTCCACCTTCCGTCCTTGCACCTGCTTTCGGCTGGGGCTGATTGTCATCCCATCCCTACACAATTGGTAGCTCTGAATCAGATGGTCGGGAGGTCAGGCTCAGGCTGGTGGCATTCTGGGTACACACACCACATAGAAGATGGGTCCTATACTAGGCAAGTCACTCCTCAGTTTCCTTATCTGGAAACCCCGACTATGACATAGAGCCCAGGTTTTTACTACACTGTCTATTGGCGCAGGGTAAGCAAGCCAGGTGAGGCCCATGGAGAGCCATTTTGGCAGCTCTGTAGCTCTGCATTGCATCTGGCACTTAATGGTCCCTAGGTCTCCTACCCCAGTGCTGGGCTGCACCTCGTTTAGCTTGTCGCCGATGAAGTGGGCGGCCACGTGGGCCGGCAGCACATTCTCCAGGAGGAGGCGGTTCACGTTCTCCATGGTTTCAAACTCCTCATGTTCCTTCTTGAACTTCTTCTTCCACAAACAGTCCAAGCGGCAGTAATAGTCAATCTGCAAACAGACCCATCAGCACCTGTCCTGAGGGTGACACACCGACCCAAGGGGGCTGGCAGCCACAGCTGCAATCCTGGGAACCCACCCTGAGCTGACTGCCACACACGTCCCTGCCTAGGAATCAAGAGTTGTGAAAGGCCTCTGCCGCCCACCCCCTACTTTGCACCCATCTTCCCTCAGTGAGGAAGGAGAGGCCGTGAGGCTGGGCCGGGAGGCTCATCCACCTGTCTGGACAGCATGACGAGGGTGACGTAGAACAGAACCAGGTAGAAGTTGATCATGGTCCTCAGATCCCTTGTTGAACAGCAGGGGCCGCTGTGGGTGACAGGTGACAATCAGCCCTAGCTGAGAGCAGGTGCAAGGACGGAAGGTGGACAGACTTCACTGACAGGACAGCTGAGCTCACCCCCAAGGGACCAGAATCGGCCACAGCAGGGTCTGAAGGCAGCCAGGAGCCCTCATGGGGATGGGACAGGGACTTGGACACTGGCATAAGGACTTGGCAGGGGCAGACAGTGAACAGGAGACTTTTGTGGGTCCTTGGTTTCCAGCCTCTTAGTTCAGTGGAGCCCCCCAGAACCCCACAGCCCAGCCCTTCTGTGTCTCCAGCATCACATCTGTCAAGGAAGGGACCAGAAGCACTGCTTCTGCCAAAAATGTCAATCCAGGACATGGCTTAGAGGGCCAAGCTGGTTTGAGTCCCCTCCCCCCTCAGCCAGCCTAGAACCTGGTGGCCTTCTGCAGGACCAGGACATCCCCTGAGGAACCCATGAGTGAGGCATACCCACAGTGCTGCATGATTCCATAAGATGGACACTGCCGTCTCCCCCAGGTGTCCAGGCCAAAGGGGACTGCGAATGCGGACATACCTCCGCTTGAGAAGAAGCCGAGACAAAACAGGTGTCACGGCCAGCCACAGAGGAGAAGCACAGCAGGATGGGGCCCTACCTGGAGGTTCTGTTGGTCTTGGTAAGGTTGCCCGGGCAGTCGGTGTCATTGAGGTTGCCCAGGTTGTGGCCACAGCATGCAGAGAGATTGAAGAGTGCCAGGTAGGCCACCAGGGCCACTGTCAGCAGCAGGACCTTCAGCTCTAGGCTCATCCGCAGGAAGACAGAGCAGGCAATGAAGCCCAGGATGCAACTGCAGCTGTAATACTGGGGAGATGGGGATGTTCCTCAGGGGCCAGAGGTCATCCTGCCACATCCTGTCACTAGGAGCCTCACCTCCAGAGAGAGCAGTTACCACAGGGCGACAACTGACCATGGCACCAACACAGCAGGCAAGGGAAGCCAGGGGTCCTGGTGTTAAACTGTTCTGCAGTTTTACTTACAAGAGCGAGCTCATTTAGGGGACAATGCTAATAAATAAAACTACAGATGTCGTGTGGGTCTCACAGAGCAAGGTCCAGGCAGTGGTGTGCACATACCTGAGTGGTCCTCTGTCTCCTGAGTGCTTCCTAAAGCAGATCTCTGCCCCCATTACTCTTGCTCAGCATCGTGCTGTGGCTCTGTGCTGCTCCCAAGATAAAGACTGCACTCCTCACGCCGGCAATCCTCAACCATCCTGGACCAGCCCTACCTCTCTAGCTTCATCTCCTACGACCCTTTCCATGATACAGCTCCTGGAAATCCTGCTGAGACATGCATGCCTCAGCTCCTCACACTGACCCTTCTTGCCCTAGCCCAAACTTCTCTGCCCTTTAGATTCCTGCTCAAAACTCCCTGACCACCTGCTACACCCTATGAAGTTCAAGGCCCTCATTCTGCTTACCTTAGGCCACTCCAGGCACAGACCATGGTTTGGTGTCAACCTGCATGGGGCCCAGCACTGGCTTCATCACCTCTGAAGCTCATACGTGAACCTCCCTGAGCTGAGCCCCTGCCTACCTGCCCACCCCACAGGGCTTAAGAGCAAGCAGCCAGACCTGACCAGGCTTTTCCCCAACTCAACAAGCCAAGACCCTACCTTCTGCCCTTCTGGGAGACACTGGACTCACTCCACAACTGTGGTCTCAGGGCCCAGAACCAGTGTTCTTAACACCAGAGCTGTGCCCACTGGCAGGAGCATCCCAGTGAGGACACGTGGTACCAGAGGGCCAGGGCTGGGCCTGGGCTCTGTTGGAGCCAGTTCTGACGCACTCACCGGGAGGAGCTCCCTCCAGGTCCTATCTCTGCTCCTTGCAGTCTCATTGCCCCCAGGCAGCCCCAGGGCTGGGTCAGGCATCAGGGGCTACAGAGGAGACAAATCCTCATTAGGGTTGGTCCAGGGGATGGGGACCCTGTGACCTGCCAGGGCCCAGAGAGATGAGCCCAAGACAACCACAGGCACCATGATGGCCTGAAGCTGCACCAGGCTCAGCTCTGAGCCCTCTTCCTATGGCTTAGGCAGGGAGGAGGTGACCCACACTCCCAGGGGCCTCTTCTCCCCTGTGGCCCTGAGGGGCACTGCAGCACTAGAGGAAGCAGCTGGAGTGGGGCATAACCCCTAATGAGGAAACTGAGTCCCAGAGATGGTGAGAAAGGACCTCCTCAGAGCCAAGGAAGAGGAATGTGATGTCAGGACACTGGGATGGCTCAAACCTCAAACATCTCTTCCTTATGGGGTTGGCCAGCTAAGCACCCAGGGTACCGTAAGTTCTCACTTGAAAAGGGTGAGGAGCTCTAGGTCTTCCCTGGGGACCTCACAGGGCCACCCACAGAGCACTACAGGGGTTAAAGCAGATGCAAGGCTAAGGAAATGAGACTCAAGGTTCCCAGGGTCAAAGGCGGGCTCCTCCACCCAGAAAGTGCGCTACGGCACCAGGTCCCCACTCTAGAACTGACCAGGTTGATGATGGCGATGGTGAGAAGGCTGCCGATGGTCAGCACAGCCAGGGACAGCCTCAGCAGGGGCCATGTCTCCACCTTTTCAGAGATGGCCCGGAGCATCCCCTGGGTTGGGCAGCACCTCTGTGGAGACATAGGTCGAGTTACCCTGAGCGGGCACCAGAAGGAACCTGCCCAGGGGCACGTGGGAAGCCGGGATCCTCAGGAGAGGCAAACTGTCCCACGCAGGAGAGCCAGGCACCCAGCGCCTGGCCAGAGCAGGGCTCAGACCCCCGAGCTCACCACAGAGGGGCCCAGTCAGCCCCAGAGTGGGGAGGGAGAGGCTGTGGGGCCAACGATGCACAGCGCTGCAGCTCGGGCCTCTCCACTCACCACGAACTCCATGGCAAAGCAGAGGCCCAGCACCAGCCCCAGCAGGCAGGCCACCAGCCCAAAGGACACACCCAGAGGCGCCATCCTGGAGAGGAAGAAAAGACCTAAGTCCCAAGCCCCAGTTTGCTGGTGTTCAGTCACCTGCTCCCTCCCCTACTGCTATTCTGCACAACCAGGGGCATCTTTGAGAACTGTGGTCCAGGTGCCCCACCAATAATACACAAGGCCTGCCCAAAACATAAACATCCAGGTCAAATTATTTCCCCTTGGGCCAACTATATAAGAACTGAGCATTATCATAAGCCTTTGGACTTTGGGCTGGCACACAAAAATGATATAAAAGTATTTCCTATTTTGTCTTTATTAAGCACATCTTAAACCACAATATTAGTTTGTCCTTTGGCCTAATGGGCCTTCTAGAAAGCACCAGTGGCCAACCTTCACTCCCCTCCCTCTGACCTTACCCCCATTATCCCTGTCCCCCAACAGCAGGGCCTCAGAGCCTAAAGCATCAATCTTAGGGGCTTCCGATCCAGGTTGTCCTTAACCCAGGGAGTCTCATTTTCCCGCCACAGTCCACCCTGAAAGGACTCCAAACCCCCAGGGCCAGAATTGCAAACTACAATACCTGCAGGGCACAGAGGTAGCAAATGACTTAGAAAGGAGAGACGTGGGGGAGGGGGACTGACTGGGCAAGCACATTCCATTACAGGTAAGGGTCAGCAACTCCAGGTGTGGGGCCACAGCCTCTGCTCCGGCTGCAGGGACGCCGGGGTCTAAAGTTACTGAGCCCAGTGGGTCACCACCCAGACTCACCTAGGCATCACCAAGATGTGGACGAGCAGGATGCAGAGGAAGACAAGGCTGGCACAGGCAAAGTCATAGCGGGCCCGGGGGATGGGTGCCAGGCGATACTGGGGGCGACATGACTGTGAGCGGCTTTCAGCCTCTAGACTCAAGTTCATCACCTTGAAAACATACTTTACACCCCTCCTTGAGCTCCGTGTGATGTCATATTTAGTAACTTCCATTCATCTGCATTTGCGGTTCCTTTTTCAGGTTGAGAAGCCATGCCTCCCCGTCCTACACCTTATCAGGGCACTGGCTTTATTTCCAAGGTCCCTGAAGAGCGCTCGCCCGGTGGACAGGAACCAAATCTGAGGCCCTGGGGCTGCCAGTCAGTCTGACCTCACCCTAAACCAAGTTACAGTAAGGCTGGGCCTCAGTCTCTGACTTGCAGATGAGAGACCCCGTGTGACCCCAGCGCCGTGAGGGCCCCTGCCGTGAGCCGGGTTCAGGGAGTGTCCCAGGCTAGCAGGACCATCTGGCACATTTGCTGGTGACCTCCCCAAGGGAGCCCCATGGAGAAGGATCCTTCCCTCCAATCCTTCCTCGGGCCACTCCTGAGGGTAAGGGCAGCTCAGGACCTGAGAGGCGCAGGCCTCTGCCAGGTGAGGGTTGAGTTACATGAGGACATGTGTGCCACACAGTCACATGGGATGCAAAACATATTGCTACAGCAGCCAGACAGGACAGTCCTAAGGTCCTGCCAAGGCTGAGGCCAGATTTGGGGTTTTCCTCAATAGGAAGCCCATCCTGGCAACCTAGGGGCACTCAGGGACCTCATCCACTGAGACTCCGGCCTTTGCTGGAGCAAAAGTCTTCCAAACCATGAGGCAGATCCCGATGAGAGCTCCAGGTCAGGGAGTGAGGCCGACAGGACAGCGACCCAAGCTGGCACCCCCCAGCCAGCTGTAGAAAGTCCTCTCCCCTCCCCTGGCTGCCCTGGGACTTACACCCCTGCCCAGGCCTCACCTCGCGCTCAAAGCCCTTCTCCAGGAAGATGGGCCCAAAGGTGTAGAAGTCGTCAGACTTGGAGCAGCAGGGCCTGGAGGGCAGCAGTGTGAGGCAGGGACTCAGGGTAGCAGCCACCCCTCAAGAGGCTTCTGGGGGAAGGGGAGGAGCCACATGGGCCACCAGGCTGAGGACACAAGGTGGGCCTGCTCATGGGGGGCCTCACCGTGTGGAGCTGAGCCCCTCGATGGCTGATAGCATCTCATCATCGTATGAGTCGTCCTCCGAGCGCCCCTTGGGGGATGTGCTCCTGGAAACAGACACCCCCACTGCGTCTAGGCACCCATATCAGCTGAGAGGAGGTGTGGATGAGGTGACACACTGTGAACTTACCAGAATGCAGGGACACGGCAGGGAGCCCCATGAGGCCCAGAGAGGGCAAATGAAGGCTCAGCATCACCCAGCGGGCAGACTCCCAACCCCAGTCCAAGGGCTCCTCTGCTTCTCCCAGGGTCAGCACACACCCCAGAGCCCCCACCACCAGCCCCACTGGCCTTGCCCTGGGGCACTCAGTCTCAGCCACCACAGAGGAGGGGCCTTAGAAGTAGTGGCCCCTAGAAATGATCTGCCTGAGACATGGCTTCATCCCAGACTGGTCAGGGCCACCTGCCTGGAGGAGGTGACCGCAGCAGAACTTGGCCAGACAGGCAGGGCACAGATGGACAGAGGGGAGGGGTGGCACACGCACCTGTCAGGGGTCCGGTGGCGCCGCAAGGGAATGGCCTGGAAGGGAAGAGAGGAGAGGAGATTTCATTCCCCAGCACCTGGCCCTGCAGCCCGTCACAGCCTGGGTTTGTAGCCTAAAGTGGAACTGGGTCTGGGGAGCACAGAGGACAGGGACATTCCCAGCTCCCTGGAGCCTCTCCTAATGTCTCCTCTTCCCCAAAAGCCCAGAGGGAGGCAGGGCAGAGTGTACCCACCTTACAGCCACATTGAGGCTCCTCCCGGGCCCTTCTGGGGACCCATACCCAGCCCTCTGGGTCCCAGGGGCACCTACCTTGGGCCTCCGCCCATTGGAGACAGGGGTCTCACTGCTGCTCACACTCTCGCGGTGGTTGAGGTGCGCAAAGGGCCGTGCGGCACCCCAGGACTCAAGGTAACGGGTCATGCGCACGGAAGCCCGCATCTTCAGGGCCGCATCCCCTTTGGGCTTGGGGAGGTGCTGGCTGGGTGGTGGCAGCTGCTGGCTCTACAGCAGAGATACCGGTCTGTGCCACCTGTCCCCTCTGCCCACCCCTCTGGTTCCCCACAAAACCTGTTGAAGCCCTGCTGAAGCAGGGCCAGGGCCAGGCTGCAGGGGACCCTAGCTCAGTCTCTGTCCCTGCCAGGGTAGGGAAGAGGCTGGTGGTCACACAGTACGGTGCCCAGCCCCAGAGCCCACTCTGCCTGCCCGGGAAAGGGATGGGTTCAGGTCCCCACCCTAAGGCCCACCTGCCCCAGGCTCTGGGAACAGTGGGCCCTGGTGGCTGAGCACCCACAGCCCCTCCCATGAGGTACCCCAAGGAGGCGGCTCCCAGGGAAGCATCCTGCCAGCCCATCCACTTGCGGCCAGCACAAGCTCCTTCCTTCCTGTGGGGAGCAGCCAGTATGTGGGGGGGCGCTGGCCCACACCCAGTCACACCAGCAAAGGCGCAGCAAAGCAGTTTCCCAGATTCCTACTCGCACGGCCCCCAAACTGTGCACCTGCCGGCCTAGCACCATGCCAGGGACTCTGGCTTACCAAGCCATGAGTGAGGGGCCACCCTGCCTAATCCCCTGGTGCTACTGAGCCCAAACTCCCCACTGAAATGGCACCCTGGGGCTTCCTCAGGCAAGGCTGGGAAATGGGGAGGGAAAGAAAGACCCCTGGCCACCAGAGACAAGCCTGGACCACTCTGAGCAGTCTCCCCTTACCTCCCCACCCACATTCCAAACATTCTCCTGCCCTCCAGGAGTCCTGTCCTCCAGGCCCTGCCAGCACCCACAGGCAAAAGCACCTAAGCCACAAGCACAGGCCAAGCCAAAATAGCAACTTTCCCAAGAACTTCCAGCCTCCTTTAGGGATAGAAACACTTAAATGCTCAGCCTGATGTCTACATAGCTCCAGGGAACTCAGCCTTGGTGAGGGTCCCAGGGTCAGAGGAAGGAGGTGCTGGGTCTGGGGGTAGGTATGTTTCTCTGCCACCCCCTCCACTGCTGCCAATGCTGCCTACACAGCCACAGTGGGTCAAGTTCAAGGTCACCGACACTTCTGTTAGAACACTGCAGCCAGTCTCCAGCCCCTGAGACATAGCCCTAAGTGTACATTAAAGACCAGCGGCTCCGAGTCAAACTCACTGTTCAGAACAGGTACAAGATTGGCAGGTGGTCCACAGAGAGCAGGCACTGCCCACGAGTGCCAAACAGCCAGGCCCACAGGATGACCACACCCACCGTGGTCAGAGCCAGCAGATGCGGAGCTGGGGGACAACATCCATGTCCTCAGGGGGCTGCATCTGGACAGCACATTAGGGGACCTGCTGCCAGTTCTGCATCCCTAAATCTCCCCTCAAAAGGGAGACAAGACACTCCCCACCGAGTCCCCTCCAGGGAGATGTGCTAGGGCAAGGAAGACTATAACAGGCCCTTCACACATGTTCAATTTGCAACTATGTGAATGAACAGAGAGAGGAAGGTTGTACAGCCCTTGGCTGCGGTTGGATTTGGAGCTGTCTGCAGCCACCTTTGAGCAGTAGGCGCTGCTTCTCATCTCAAGGCCACCTGAGCAGCCATGCCATGCCAATCACCGTTCTGGGCACATTCTGGACACACTGCAGGCTGGGGAGGGGAACCCGCCCACAGGACCTTATGGTAACAATAAACACAGAAAAGGGTAAATAAACAGGGCCTTTGGGGCTGCTGGACAGTAAAGTCAAGAGACCAGGAAGGTCTTCCCCAATGCTAACCCTACAGGAATGTGACACGATAGGGGTCCTGGGGACAACAGCAGCGTGAGGCCAGGGAGGGCTAAGTCAGGGAGTGGATGCTGGGGAGACTCGCAAGCTGCACCCCCAAACACGGCAGGAGAGAAGGGGAGCTGGAAAGAGCCCAGGGTGTGGGGCTGACATTCCTGCGCAAGCCCCAGGGATGATTCACAGAGCAGCCGCAGGACCAGCTGGCTTCCCTCAAGCAGAAACCTCGGCCTGCCCAGGCTCAGCAGGCTTCAGACGGACCCCACCTGCCTGGAGCCGTGGGGGCAGCATGAGCCCTGAGACAGGCAGAGACACAGGTCAGAGCCGGGGACCCCAGAGCTTCCTGTCTAGGGCCCGCTCCCAGCCATTCCCTTCCTTCATGAGTTTTGTTCAAAGCCTGTGTAGAAAATCGGGGAGTATGGCACCCCCGGGAAAATAAAGCAGTGACTGCTACTGTAGAGGGCCTGAGACTTGCCTGCTACCGCGGTGGGGCTGCACTTGGGTTCAGGCTCTTCCTCAGGCAGTGGCATTGTCCTTGCTATCCCCGCCCAGCCCCGCCCAGCCCCTCACCCTGCTGCCTCTGAGCCGCATACCCGGGGGTCGATGACCAGGTAGGTGCGGATGTTCATTTCTTTCAGGTAGGGGTCCCGCTGCTGCCCCTGCCCATCCTCCACCTCGTAGGCCTTGTCCAGGTGGTTCAGTGTCGCCTCTGTGATGTGTACCCGGCTGGGGGAGACCCAGGTCAGACACAGCAGCAGGGCCCAGAGAGGGCTGGCACCCAGCTGGGGATGCATAGCAGACAGGGCCAGGCAGGGCCAAACCTCAGGCTGGCTCCCCACACAATGTGGACATTGACTCTGTCCCCTGTCTCCACAGCTGACCAGCCCTCACCTCCCTCAGCCCAGATATTGCCCCTGGGGTCTGACCCCGCCCCACCAAGCCTTACCCAGGGACTCCAGCTGCCTCCATCCTGTTGGCCAGGGACACATCGTGCGACCACACGTCGTACTGCCACTTGCGCAGCCCGATGACCCCACACAGCACATTCCCCGAGTGGATGCCCACACGCATGCTGATGTCCACACCTGTGGCCTCCCGCACCTGCCTGGGGCACGGCGGTGTAGTCACTCCACCCCAGCCAGGACCACAGGGGCACCCCCCACACAGGGACAGTTGGAGGTACCAGGTCTGGGCAGGCATGGAAGATGGGCAGCCTGGTAAAGCCACCTCCTCAGAGGGCATGGAGCATCTGTCTCTAAGAATGACAAATGATATGACCACCTCCAAGCTCAAGAGCTGGGCAGGAAGGAGCAGGACCCAGTGCTCTGGTCATGGTAGCTCATGTCGATGGGCCTATGAATCCATCCCTGCTATCCCCACCTGGCAGCCCTGCTGGGTCTGAAAAGGTTGTTGGTGTGCATAGGGGGCCTGGGCACTGCCCAGTATGCAGCAGAAACAAGGGAGGTGTCCCAGCGTGCTCCTGTGCAAAACAGGAACCCTGTACATCACTGCAACACTAGGCTCAAGGATCCCCAAGTTAGAGCTTCCAGGGACCCAGGAGACCATGACCAGCACCTCTGAATCCTACTGACAGCAGGGAGGGACAGGGTACAGCAGGGACAGGGCACCACATGTCCACCAACATGACCGGGATGAGTTGGAGCCAGGGAGCAAAGGGGCATCTGCACAAAGTTCAGGCAGGCAGCCAAGGTCACACAGAGGTCACACGGCAGTGGTCCTGAGCCAGGCCGGGACCAGCACTGACTGGTGGTGACTCTCCCAGCAGCACAGGCCACTCTGGTGAGGCTTCAGGAGGTTGGGGGGGACACCTGGGAGCTACAGGCAGCCCTACCGTGCCCAAGCCCACCTGGCCTCTGCCAGCTTGGCCCCAGGGGGGTCCTTGCCACAGAGCCCAAAGGACCTCGTGAGGAGTAGGAGGCCGGCGGTAAGGAGCCCAGGGTCTCTCTGCAGCCTGAGGGCCAGTCCCTGACTCACAGAGCTTCTCCCGGGAGCCAGAAGCAGATAGAGCCTTCGGTTGTACCTGACACTGAAGGTCCCCTGCTGTCTGCCCTGAGTCCCCCTCACGCTATTGCTGAGACTTGGTCCTGGGAGAGATGGCACAGGGCTTACCCATCCTCCTCACGTCACCAGCTCTGAGTTTCTGAGCTCCGAGGCTGGAGCCCCAGGAGGGAGCAGAGCAAAAGGCCCATAGAGCAGAGTTCGCCAAGGGACCCAAGCCACCCCTCTTCCCGGCCTCCAGTGCATCCCCCACCTGCCCGGGGCCCTAGCACCTACTTAATGGCCTCACATATGTCCAGCCCCATCTTCACACAGTTTCGGGCATGGGTGGGCAGGGACACAGGCAAGCCCGACACACAGTAGTAGCAGTCGCCCAGGATCTTGATCCGCATGCACTCGTTTGCCTGCAGGTGAGAGGCCTAGTCAGTGGAGTCTGAGGCCACATGGCCCAGGGAGCCGCCCTCTTACCAACCACCAGCAGCTGCTTCTGAGCCTGGTAGGACTGGGCCCCCAGGGACCCCAACCAAGCATCAAGGGTGAAAGCAAGTGTTCACAAGGGCCTCTGCTCTATTTCATCTGCCCATGCCTTCTCTGAGCACCTACTGTGTACCTGGTGCTGGGCCAGGCAGTGGAACAGAGCAGCAAATAAGACCAATGTGAACCCCTCAGTTGTGAGCCACACATGCTGGAAGGACGGGGATGCTGTAGAGTACTAAGAGGAAGGCTTGGAGGGAGAGGAAGTGCCCAGGAGGCCAGAGGCCACTCGCAGAAGTAACATCTGAGCAAAGACTCAAAGAAGTAGAGCAAGCAAGCTATGCCAGCACCTGGAGGAAGCATGTTCCAGGTACATGCAAGAGCAGCAAGTCATCTGAGACAACCAGGCAGCCAGGATGGGGAAGGAGGAGAGGTAGCAGGTACCCTAAACCAGAGTCAGCAGGTGTTAAGTTCAGCCTAGAGATGGCCCTGCTGATAGGCTTTGGAGAGTGAAAGGCAGGAAGGAGGGAGAGTCAGAGAAGAGGGAGCCTGTGTCCCCATGAGAAAAAACCCAAGGAGCCTGGGGGGCTGACTTAGGTCCAATCTGAGGTAGTGTTGCAGCCTCTACCCCCGCCCCAGCCCTCAGCAAGGGCGGCCACCTGTACCCAGGCCTTGTGGGTGAGGTTTTAGGGACTCTGAGAAGGAGCCTCATGCAGACATGAGACCTTGACCTGCAGTCCTGCTGTGCCTGCTTATTGACCCTGGTCCCTGGGCTCCAGCAGCAGCCTTGCCCTTTGCCTTGACCCTTCAGTGCCCTCCTGCAGGGTGGCTTGGGCCGCCGTGCTGCTGGACCATCTGTCACTGACCCAGCGCCCTGGCACAGCCCAGCCTCCCCTCGGCGTGGCCCTGCACCTGCCGAGCCCGTGACCAGCCCTGTGGGCAGCCCTCTTACATTGCACCAGTGAGCATGTGTGCCTGGTACTGGCCCTGGCAGGTACATGCTGGGCACAGCAGCTTTAGTAGACAGAAGGTATCAGAGAGGAACTGGATTCCCAGCCCATCCCCTGATATCCTCTTGAGCAGACATCCCCAGCCGTCAAGAACTAGCCCACGCTGCTCCTCCACAAGCTGACTGGCCCGCGGTGTCCTTGACACTTGGAAGCTGGAGGGCAGGGTCCTGAGGCTCTGGGCCCCCGGAGGAGGTAGGTGTTCTGGGATCTGATCGCTGACAGGAGAAAAGGCTGGGGTCCCCCTGCCTGTCTGCCCGGAAACTGGTACCCGACCAGAAGGCTGCACCTGCCCAGCCTCCCTTCCCCATAGGAGCAATGGAGCCATGGCTCAGAGACCTGCGGGGAAGGGAGAGCTATCCAAGAGGGGGAGCGCAGGTCTGTGGGCTTCTCGTCAGGAAAAGGCCAGCTGTGACCCGACTCTGCTCCCCGCCTCACATATGGCCCAACGTCCTGCTGGCTCTGAAGCCAGAGAGCTCCTGAAGGAAGGCTCCAGGCTGGTCAGGCCTCTGAGCCTCTCAGTCCACAATGCCCAGGAAAGGATAGCTCTCCCGAACAGCCCTGGCCAGTGGTATCCTACACTGTTTGGTTACCCCCTGTGATGGGGAGCTTACCCCCTGTGAGGAGCCCGCCCCTGGTGAGGCAGTCCCTCTCAGGACTGAACATCTCTGATCATGAGAAATTCTTGCAGGGTGGGACCCGAGCTTGTCTCCCATCAGTTCTGGACCACTCTCCCTCCCCAGGTCACCTGAGGGCCTCCTAGAAACTCTGATGGGTGTAGGCACCAGCATTGGTGTTTTAGCTTTCCAGGTCACTTATATGTGCAGCCAGGAGAGGGAGCCACTGCCTTAAACCTACCATGCAGTTCCTTCTTAGGGGCCACCACTTCCAGGAAGCCTGCCCTGAACACCTGCCCAGCCCCCGCACCTCCTTTAAAGCACATGAGCAACCTAAGGGCAGGCCTGGGCTCCCAGGAGCCAGGAGGTCTCAGGCCATTTGGTAAATTAATGAAAAACCCTCCTGCGCAGTGCCCCGTCCTGCCTGGTACTTGCCATGCTCCTCAGTATCCTGGGAACAAGCTGTGCTCCTCAGCTCAGCCACTGCGCCCTGTGTCCCTGTCCCCTGAATACCTGTGTCCACATCTCTCTGAGGCACACGCAGCTTTCTTTCCACGTGCTGTTTTTCCACCCAGAACACCATTCCCTTACCTCTTTGGATCTCTTTTTTAGGTTTCTCAAATTCTCCTGTGCACAGGATTCACCTGGCATCTTGTGAAAAGCAGGTTCTGGGTGACACAGAGCACCCGCGGCCCTCAGGGCTCCCAGGTGAAACTTTGCATAGGGAGGAGGGAGTCACCTCCCACAGGTGGCCAAGTGCCCTGCCTGAGCTCCTGAACTCCAAGCTGGCCCCACACAGTGTGGGAGGCAGGATTCCTGCGGCCTTGGCCACCACATAACAACCCCCCAACGCCCATGCTCCCTCACCCCACTCCCATCTGGAGTCTCCAGAGCCTCTGCTGCAGGGATGCTAAAACTCAGCCAAGGGCCCCGGTCTCCTCCTGGTGCTACGGCACCGTGGCACGAGCCAGGCTCACCTTGGCGATCTGGTCGAACTTGCCGAAGAGCTCATTCAGCATCACCACCAGCTCCTTGGGGGAGCAGTCGCTGGCCAGCTGAGTGAAGCCCACGATGTCTGCGTACAGGATACTGGGGGCGGGCCAGAGTCAGGGTCAGGACTGTGAGGCCCAGCCAGCCCTGGACCCCCATCTGACAGAAGAGATGCCCCAGCCATAAGGACAAAGCAAGTTCCAGAGGATTCTCATGACAGCAGGATAGAGTCAACCCTGGCAATAGCAGGCCCATCACTGCAGATGTTCAGGGGGTGCCTCCCAGGCAGCTCTGGACCCTGCTCCCTTCCTGTACCCAGATGCTTGCCCTATGCCAGACCAGAACTAAACTCCCTAGTCAGATGCTACTCCTGCTCCCTCAGGCCTGCAGGACACCCGTTCTACAGATGGGCAGATTGAGGCTCCAGGGGGAGAGCAGTAACTCCCACCACATCTCCCTACCATGTAGCCTGCAGCCCCTGGCTGGTCCGCAGCCCAGAGAGACAGCAGTGGAGAATTAACTGTGGACTGCACACAGAGGTCCGGTATGGGGGAGGAGTGCTCAGAGCACTCAAGCCTGGACTAACTCAGCTCTGCACTCACAGTACGCTCTATACCGTTCCAGTCAGCCCAGGTCAGGGTCAGGGCTAGGGGCTTCACCTCCTTTTGGGGGGATAAGGGATCTTCCCCACCACCAGCCTGATGCTCTTATTTCAGAACCTGATCTGATCCTACACCTGGGGAAGCAGAGGGGAGATTGAGGCCCAGGGAGGGACCCCCACCTTCCAGCCCCATGTGGATAGGGTCTGAACCTTCCAATGGGCCAGGGGACTGCCTGGCTGGGCCGGGGCTGGTGGCCCCCGCTCTCAGGGGACACACTCACCTGACATTCTGGTGCCGCTTAACGTAGAGGCTGTGGAAGTTGTTGTCAGGCATGTAGTGGCGGTCCCCGCCCTCCTTGAGCCGCTCAATGATGGCCAGCTTCATGCCCATGGAGATGTGGGCTGGCAGCACTGACAGCAGCAGATTCTCCTGGACAAAGGTGGGCACACCAGTAGGGACAGGCAGGGTGATGTCAAGCCCCAGGCTGGCCTACCTGGCCTCTGTTCTCCCTGCCCCTCCCAGTCTGCCCATTCTCTACTGGCTTACATCCAGCATTAACCCAGCTGGGCACACAGCTTCTCATGTCCCTAAGAGCCCCCAGGAGTGGGACCCATGGGGGCCGAGCTATGCATGCTGTTGTGGTTTAGATTTTAAATCTTCCCCAAAAGTCTCATGTATCCCAAGGTGGGGCTTTCAGAAGGTGATTGGATCTTGGGGATGCTATATTCATCAGTGGATTAATCCATTACTAAGCTCATAGCTGACTGTGCTGTTAGGAGGCAGAGCCTGGTGAAGGAGGCAGGGCCTGAGTGAAGGAGGTAGGTCCCTGGGGGATTGGAGGATGTCTCCCTCTCTCTGGCTCTTCCTACTCTCTCTGCTTCCTGGCTGCCACAAGGTGAGCAATTTTGCTCCCCATGCCCTTCCCCCATGCCATTTCTGCTTTGAAGTCAGCTGACCCTGAACCAAACTCTCTGAAACCATGAGCCAAATAAATCTCCTCCTTTGAAGTGCATGTGTCAGGTATTTTGTCCCAGCCATGGGAAATTGACTAAGCAGACCCCATGAACCAGGAGCTTGACAAGCACCTGATGTCTAATAGAGAGGACAAGGATAGGGTTGTAGGGGAGGGTGGGGGCCTGGGGGTGAGCAGGAAGACTGGGCAGGGGCCAGGTGTGGCTCCAAAGGGAGCAGGGTCCTCACCTGCTGGCGCTTCTCAATGCGCAGCTTCCTACGGATCTGGATGCACTTGACAGTGTAGGTGAAGAGGTCCCGGGAGGCATCCTGCATCTGGTGCTTGTGGAAAGCACCCGTGAAGTTCCCACACAGGAGAATAGTGGCATTGGCCAGCAGCTGAGGGCAGCCGAGGGCAGGGCATTCAGCCTGGAGTGTCCATCCACCCTGGACCTAGCCCCCTTGGCAAATGGGAATAGGTTGCCTCCCCATTCCCTGACCCTCAACCCACTCAGATTGGTACTTTTCCCAGGGCAGGCAGAGAAACAGGTCCAGACAGGGGCTGCTCTGCTCATGAGTCACTGTGACCACATACCAGGCCTGGGCCCTCTCTGAGTCCAGGGGGCACCCGTCCTGTCCAGTGGGCTTGGCCAGTGGAGGCCAGACACTTCCAAGGAAGCAGAAGCAGCCACCTTGCAGAGCCAACAGCAGTCACAGGAGAGGGAAGGCAGAGTGGCTGCCCAGGGCCTCCACCCAGGAATGGGCACCCACGTGGATTAGAGGCACGGAGTCCTCTTAGACATCTCCACATCCCTACTGACCACGAGCAAGTTTACTCAACACACAGGCACAAGATGCAGTACCCGGGGCCATGCCCCCCCCAACAGGGGTGCCCTAGGTGAGCAGCACAGGACAGGGCTCCCCTCTGGCAGATATCCAGCAGACTCGGAGGAAGGCCAGCCCAGCCTGTCTGCAAGCTTGGTCCCCAAGACTTTAGGTTCTAATCACCCTGACCGCCCACCCCACCCTGGCCCTCAGCCTGCCACTCACCTGCAGCCCCACCCCAATGCTGGGTGCCATGAAGCCCCCCATGAGGACGCCAAACACCAGCAGGTGGGAGATGGTGGAGACCACACCCACAGTGACGGCCGCCTGCATGCTGAAGGGCAGCAGCGTGTACACCACGAAGACCAGGAACAGGAAGAAGGGTACCTGGAGACAGCGTGTCAGGAGACTGGGGTTGGCCACACTACCTGGGCCTGGACACAGACCAGGATGGAGCTGACAGCAGGCCCCACAGCCTCTGATCTCCTGGGGACAGCTCTCTTGGGGCCCTCTGTCCTCGGGCAGCCCATTACCTCTCTCCCTTTATGGCCAGACACAGCGGCAGACACAACAAACACAAAGCGCCGGCCTGCACTGGTCCTCCTTTTCTACACGCTGTCTATGACAGGACCCCACGCCCTTGTGACCTACTGGGAAGGGATGCTGGACAGAGCCCTCCTATGCTGCCCCTCTGGCCCCTGTGGGCCCTGCACCCACCCTTCCCGGGCTTCAGCTATAGGATTTCAAGAGCCTCACCCCCCTCAGCCACGGGAGCAGCTCACAGACCAGGACCATAGCGCGCCACTGCTAGGCACAGCCAAGCCCGGGACCCAAGCTAGGTGAGAAGGGGCCCTCTCTTTCAGATGGGGGCTGGTAACCTGGTGGGGAGCAGCCTGCAAGCTGCTGCAGCTATCTCTGCCCCCACCTGGGGGCAGAGTACCCCAGGACGAACCAGAGGAGGAAAGCAGAGTCGGGAGTCACGGGGTCTGGCTACCCGGCAGGGCCCTTCCTGGCACAGGAGCTGGGTGGTGCTTTTTAGCATCTCTGAGCTGGAGCTCCATCCTCTGGGACCAAGTGGGGGTCCCTCCAAAGGCCATGGCCAGACTCCCAAGTGGATGCTCCTCCCAGCCCAGCCCCATCGGCACAGAGAGCTGGGGACAGAACTGGCCTGGGGCCCATCCTGGTCCCAGCCCGCAGCACCTGGCACGGGCAGCAGAGACTCCCACCCGCCCAGTTACCTGAGCCCACGCACAGGCCGCCCTCCTCCAGGCGTCCCAGGCCAGCACGTAGCCCAGCGTCACCAGGCAGGCCCAGGTGAGCAGTGCCAAGGCCTGGAGCCACCGCCGGACCAGGCACTCTATGTACACCAGTACGTAAAGAGCCACAAACACAGCCAGTGTCACGAACGCCGTGCCCAGGACAGCCTGCTGCTCCGAGGGGTCCTGGAAGGGCAAACAGACACACAAATCTTGAACTTATGATCCTCCTGCTTCAGCTTCTTGAGTAACTGGATGACAGGTGTGTGCCACTGCTCCTAGTTGCACCTGACTCTTCAAGAATAAACAGAGGGGGCCGGTGAGATGGCTCAGTGGCTTAAGCGCCTGCCCGGCAAGCGTGAGGGCCCGAGTTCGACTCCCGGAACCCACATACGAAAAAGGGGCCGGTGATATCGCTCAGCGGCACGGGCGCCTGCTGGCGCGCGAGGTCCTGAGGTCGAGCCCCCGGTACCCACAAAAAAAAAAAAAAAAAAAAAAAAAAAAAAAGAATAAACAGAGGAATTGGGTGTGGTGGCACTCACCTGTCATTCCCAGTGCTCTGGGAGACTGAAGCAGGATTGCAAGTTCCAACCCAGGCTGAACAACTTAGTGACTTAGCGAGTCTCAAAATAAAAATATAAAAAGGGCTGGGGATGTGGCTCAGTGCAAAGACCCTGAGCTCAATTCCCAGGACTGAAAAGAAAAAAAAAAAAAAGGAATAAACAGCGGGTTCCAGTGGATGCAGGCAGCAGGTGCCCCTCTCATCCCTGCACTGGGATGGGGCTGGGGCAAAGGCTCAGAGGGCAACAAGAGGAGCCTGGAAAGACAGCAGTGCAGTTGGCACTGTGCCTACAAGGGCCTGGTGCACCGCAGACCTAAGCTCCGTGAAGGTGGAGGCCTGAGCCAGGGCAGGCACAGTGGGCACTCAGTAGCCACCTGGGGAGTAACAGGAAACAAGTGCCCAGTGGCTGCAGCCACTTAGGTCCAGGCACCCCATACAGGTTAATACCCCAGTCTCTGACATCTGCTTCTGGAACTCTCTCCTTTTACATTCATTAAAAAGGAAATGAAAAGGGCAGGCCCTCATCCCAGCCACATTTCAAGCAATCCATAGCTGCACACAGCTAGCAGCTGCAGCGAAGCAAGCACCTACGTCAGAGATGATGGTGGCGGTGTCTGTTTGGGGAGCTGTGATCAGAAGGACTCTGAGGTGGAGTAGCATGTGCCTGTGGTCCCAAATATTCAAGAGGCTGAGGCAGGAGGATTATTTGAGCACAGGAATTTGGGGCCAGCTTGGGCAACATAGCAAGACATGTTTTCTCTTAAAAAAAAATAAAAAGGAATCAGGCATGGTGGCTCATATCTGTAATCACAATATTTTGGGAGGCTGAGGCAGGAGGATTGCAAGTACAAGTCCAGGCTGGGCAACTTAGCAAGACCCTATCTCAAAATAAAATATTGTTAAAAGAAGGGCTAGGGAGGTAGCTCAGGAGAACTGATCCCATAGCCAGACTAGGCACTAGTCTCCAACTTTGATTAAGAGCGTCTGTCATGGCCACACCCTGACTTAGGTCTTCAGAAGGATCAAATGTGATGGTGGAGAAAATGAGGGTAATTAATTTGGCCAATAAATGTAGTATCTAAAACCACCCCAGACTTCCAAATTCAACTCAGATTAGCCTGTCTTCCACCAGCCCACACACTGTGGGTCACATTCACTGAGGAGGAAACAGAAACTTCGAGAAGATAACAACTGCCCCAAGGTGTCAAGAGCTTAGGGCGCCCCGTGCTACTGCCCACCAACTCACACCATGGCTGAAGGCGATGGCGATGAGTGCCACACAGGCGGCGACGGCCACCACGAGGAGCAGGAGCAACAGCGGCCCGTGCTGGCTAGTGAGGCGGTACTTCTCGTAGAGCGCAGCCTGGTCTGGGCCCTCCTCACCCTCGTTGAGGAAGTAGCGCCCCTTGGCCGGCATCCTCCAGCCCCGGCACTCTTCCCTTGCAGCCTGGGGGGCATCTGCTGACCGGCACCCTCCTCCGTGGGCCTAGGCCTCTGGCCTCTTCGAGGCTGGCTGGTGGGGATGGGCAGGCTGGGCCTGCAGCTCCATGGACAACACCAGGCGGGCGCACTGTGCTGCTGGAGTCCAGGAGGGGCTGACCAGACACGCGGGGTCCTCAGCTCTGCAGAGACAAAGCAAAACCAGGATTTGACCTCATGGTCAGCCAGCAAAGGCTGGATCAGGAGAGAGAGGAGCTGAGCTGAGGTCTTCCCAGAACTGCTCTATCCAACACTGTAGCCACCAGCCACATGTGGTATTTACAAGTGAATTCAAATTAACTAAAAGTAAAACAGACCTGGGCATGGTGGTGTGCACCTATAATCCCATCACTTGGGAGGCAGGAGGACCACCACCAGTTCGAGGCCAGCCTGGGCTACATAGTGAGCTCAAGGCCAGCCCAAACTAAATAGTGAGACCCTGTCTCCAAAACAAACAAACAAACAAAAAGGTAAAATAAATAAGAGTAAAACAGAAAATCCAATCCCTCAGTCACACACTATTCAAGGGTTCCTGCCCTACAAGTGGCCACTGGCTACTGCTGTGGGTGACACAGACATACATCGCTTCAATCACTGCAAAAACCTGTACAACACAGCAGCACTCTGGAAGTCTGAGTCATTGCCGTGCCTGGGCAGCAGTCCGCAGCTTTGGCCCCTGTTTAACCAGGGCAACCCTTTAGGGTCAGGCCCAAGGCTGCCAAAGTGCCCAGTTTAGACAAGCCACAAACCCGATTTCTATGTGAAATAATGATTTTTAAATGTTGGCAGCTAATTTAAAATGTCTAAGTGGTGCAGCCCACTAGTCTGCTATGTCTAACCCTAAAGGAGTAAGTATCCCACAGGCAGCACTGACCGTGTGTGCCCAGCCCAATCCAGGGAACCCCTACCGCAGCTGTCTGCAGCAGCAGCTCCTGTGACAAAAGGCATCACACACATGATCACACTCAACTTCATAACCTGCGGAAGCCACCTCAACTGAGCCGAGAGAGGCAGAGTGGCTTGCCTGAGGTCACACAGCCAGAGCAGGTTGGTGGAAAGACAGATTCGAACCTGTGTCTGCTAGCTCCCAAATCACAGCTCCTCGGCCAGGCTTCCCCACGGACATCTCAGGGGAGCCAGCCAGATGCCACGAGTGCACAAACAGCAACGCAGCCAGCCCCTCTGGCTTGGGGCCAAACCCCAGGGCACTGGAGCACCAGGCTGGGAACCTAAACCCCAAAGGGTGGGGACAACTCTCCGTGGTGGGTCCACTCTCCAGACAAAGCCTCAGACTGCAGCCTCAGGCTGCCAGGACGCAGACCTGCAGTGTGAGTGTGCACACACACACCAACCCCACACACTCATCCCTGCCACCTCACACCCCGGATGCCACCTGCCCTCCTGGTGCACAGAGCGAGGCTATGGAGACCCAGGTGGTAGTAAACACTGCTCTCGGGATCTAATTAGGCCACTTCTCAGACAAGAGGCAGGAAGGCAGGGGGACAGTGGGTGGCCCTGGGCACAGGACTCCAGCCATCCAGGGACCATGTCCAGCTCCTGGGATGAGCCAGGCAGAGCGAGGCAGGGCTGGGGGCTGGGAGAAAGACGCAGGAGCCCATGGCCACGGCACTTCCACAGGTGACTCCTCTTCAAGCCACCCCAAAGCCAGCGCCAGAGGCACCCGCCGCCAGGAAGGTTCAAGGCCTCTCTGTCCAATCCCCTGCTCCTCTGCCAGTCACTGAGGCAGCTGGCAACTGAGAGGGCCCCCCTGAGGCCCCAGGTGCAGGAACCCCTTTACCACATCTCTACACATGACCTGAGCCTTGGCTTGCACACCTCAGCAGTGGGGACCTCGTCACCTCTCTGGGCAGGCTGCCCCCTCGCTGGGCGCGTCTCCTGGCTAGAAGTCCTCCCTTTGATCCAGCCAAGCCTTGCCTCCCCGCCCCCCACAATGGTCCTGTCTGAACTCCAAAGCCACTTGGGCAAATCAGGACCCCTTGACCATACCCTCACTGTCATTCATACCTCACAACCACCCTTTCAGCAGAGCAGGGCAGCATTTCCATTTTATAGAGGAGGGGACCCCACCATGGTCGGGGTGGGGGAGCATGTTCCCACTTCCGCTGGGCAACCCTTGGTCCTTGATTCGGAGGTCACCGCCCCAGGACTGGCTGCTCAGCACAGCCCCTCCCAAGCCCTAGCCCCACAATTACCCCAGTGAGAACCCTCTTTAGGACATTTACCACCCAGGAAAAGAGCTGCTGGCAGACTCTGAGCCACCCTGAGGACAGCGCCCACCTGAAAACGAAGCCTATGTGGAGAAGTGGAGAAAGACAGGCTGACAGCATGGGGGTGGGGGGTGTAGTACCAAAGCCAAGGCCTCTGCACTCAGCTACATCCCCAGTTTCCAGCTGTCTTTTTTTTTTTCCTTTCTTTTCTTTCTTATGTAGTACTGGGGATTGAACCCAGGGTACTCTATCACTGAGTTACATCCCCAGTCTTTTTTTAATTTTTTGAGACAGGGTCTAAGTTAGCCAGGCTGGTCTGGAATTTGTGATCCTCCTGCCTCAGCCTCCCAGAGGGCTGGGTTTACAGATGTGTGCCAACACACCCAGCTAAGGGACAATGATGACCCTTTCGGCTCAACCCAGCTCAAGTTTCTATCACTTGCAATGAAGAGCCTGGTCCATGTTGGGCTTGTGGACCAGTTTGTTATGTCCAGGAAGCAGTCACGTGTCCCACCTCCCCTGGGTTCAGAGTGAAGGGGAGGGTCCCACTTAGCACAGAGTGAGAATGGCCTGTGGACACAGCCCATCCTGGCTTAGAGCTACTCCAGGAGAGGACACTTTCCTCCCACCAACTCACACTCTATTACTGCAGCCCAACCAGACAGTGGAAGACCCGGGGCTGCGTGCATCTGGGAGTCCAGTGGCCTCCAGAAACTCGTCCCTGGAGGAGGACCACGGGAGCCCAGAGGCCTGCTTGGGTGTAAAGAAATGTCACCAGGCAAATTTGGGGGGCTCTGGGCTCTGGCAACGTGTCTTGCACTGTGCCTCCTTTCAACCTGCGAGCCTCCCTAAGGAAGTGAGCTACTGCTCCCGCTTCATGGATGGAGGCACAGAGAGGTCCAGCCATTGCTCATGGCAACACACCTAGGACAAGAGAGAGCTGAGATTGAACACAGGCATCCAGGGTCCAGCCCTCCTCCTGCCTGTCACCCTCACGGTGCCAAAACCCAGAAAACCCATCACATCTCAAAATACCAGCTCTTCCTGTCCTCTCTCCACAAGCCCCAGGACAGAGGGTGGGGGGCTGAGTACACCTCATCAGAGTACGGTGCTGATACCATGCTCTTCTGCCCTGCTTGGCCTTGAAGGAGCAAGGTCAGGCAGTAGGATGCAAGAGGCCTCCTCAGGAAGCCCTGAGAGCCGCCCGTACCCCTCTCCCTGCCCCACCTCCCAAGCAGAACTGTGTTCTCCCCACCAGACACGCACTGGCTGGAGTTGGGTCCTAGCTGAGGAACCACTAGAGGCAGGAAGCTGGGCCCCTTGTGGGGCTGGGCCTGGGGCGCAAGGAAGACCCCTCCTCAGTGCAAATGACCCATGGCACCCCCAGGTCCACAGTGTCCTTGGGACAGCAGCACTAGACACCCCCACTGTCACAGGCACAGATAGGCATCCACCTCCTCAGCCCAAATGCATTGGCAGGAAGCCCAGCCTGGCTTACTCTGGACGACCTTAGCAGGACCTGCAGGGACCCATGCCTTTGCCCTGGTGGCCTCAGAAATGGAAGTGGGGGCCCTGAGGCATGAGGAGCAGGCAGGCCTGCGGGGACGAGAAGCCACATCAAGACCCTGGGCCAGGGCTGGTGAAATAGCTCAGTGGCATAAGCGCCTGCCTGGCAAGCGCAAGGTCCTGAGTTCGACTCCCAGTAACCACATAAGGGAAAAAAAAGGGCTGGTGATACCGCTCAGTGGCATGGACGCCTGCTCGCAACCCCCGGTACCCACAAAAAAAAAAAAAAAAAAAGAAAAGCCCTGGGCCACAACCTGCCTGGGCAGCCAGGCAGTCACCCTGTGGCAGCTAAAAGTCACAAGTCCACTTGCCTCCCTGGCCAGCTCAGCTACCCGGGGCATGGGGGGAGGGGGGTTACAGGCAGATTCCTCCTCACTTCACTGAGGGAGACTCACTCAACATCATCTCCCTCAGACATCCTGAGCTTGGTGCAGATCCAGCCAGCAGCTGCTTCACCCAGCCCAGGCCTAACTGAAGTGAGCACCCAGGAAACTTCAGGGACCAAGGGCCCCAGTCTTGCTGGCCTCTGCCCTCTTACCTGCCTGTCCCCAGAACCTGGTGGACCTCAGGCCTCTGTGCACCTGTCACATTGGTGCCTGACCTCGCTCCCCATGCCATCCCTGCTCGGAGCCGTCCCTTACTCCGTTCAGCCCGTCTGCCACACAGCCAGCCCCTGCCTCAAACTACCACAGCAGGATCTGCATGTCTGCCTGCTCACTGCTGATCTTGGCAGATGCTTGGGACAATGCACAAGCAGGAGGGTGGAGAAATCAAGCAGGGCCGGTGGGTGAGCAGCCAGAGTGCAGGAAGGGTGGCCATCGGGGCAGAGGATGAGTGCAGAAGAGGGGGTGCCCCAGAGCAGGGGCAGTGCCTGCCACACCTCCTCTCCCAAGCACAGAGGTGCCCAGGGAGAAGGCTCGTCCCTCCCCAGCTCTGCACCACCAGCCTGGTCCTGTTTCCTCACAGGTCAAATCGGGCGCTGGTGACCACGTGGTCTGCAAAGCCATAATGGCAAACAGGCCACACTGTGGGGACAAAGCAGCAAATGAGCCCAGAAGGAAGGCTCAAGACCCGGGGTGGGCAGGGCCCGCAGGATCACACCCAGCTGCAGGGCCCAAGCTGGGGAGAGGGTGTGGCAGGTAAGACCTTCCCACCCCACACATCTCCTGACCACAGCCCGAAGCAGAGCCGCCAGGCAGGGCAAAGCTGGTGCTCCCCAATGGCACACACCCCCAGCCGGCTCTGCGTGACCCACCAGGCCGATTCCACCTTGGGGGCCACAGTCCTGGTCCAGAGACCTGCACACTAGTCACCAATCTGCTCTGCAAGCAAACCCCTGGCCCCATCTGGGCCTCAGTTTCCCCTCCCTCTAAGGCCCAGCTCAGGACTGGGCTGGGGGTAGAGGCTGAGTCAATAAGGATGAGGGACTTAGGACAAGCTAAGGTGGTAAGGCCAATCCTAGGAGCAAGTAGAGTTGGTCCTTAGACCTGAAATTCTCCCTTCTCCTTCCTCCCCGAGGGAAGCACAACCCAGTCTGTCCTTTAAATGCAATATGACAATGCTGGCATGGCCATCTTGAGTGCCAGCCATAAGGAGGCTGGTGTGGTATGCCAGCAGGAGTCATTCATTCACTCGGGCACCTGCATGTGTCCCTTCAGCAGGGGCACATGGACACCTCGTAGGTGCCAGGCTCCACACCAGGAAGAGAAAGCAGAGACCTCAGTGCCCTCCCCTCAACCAGTGTTGCTAGGACTCTGCACAAGACAGTGTCCAGGCAACAGTGCTTGTAAACTGACTAACCGATCAACCAGGTTCTCCTGCTGGAAAGAACATCCACATTTTCCCCAGACTCTTCCTTCAATTCCACCATTCATGATTCATTTCTTCACATGCCACCCTCAGTGGGCTCCTCCCTTTAGAATGGAAACACTTTCACGCCCACGCTGAACAGATTTCTGATCCCTTTCCCTTGATAAGGAAGAACAGAAAAGGGAAGTTAGCTGGCCTCACTTGGCCTCCCAGTATAGCAGCTGACTTCACGCTCTGCCCAGGGGCCCAGTGACAACAGCAGGCATGAAGAGGGTGGAAGATGCAGAACAGACCCATTTCTCTACTCACCTGGAGGCCAGGGAGGACGAGCATTGAGTCTTAATGGGAGTCGCCCATTTAGAAGGAAGGTGTAGTCTGGTAGACAGCGAGCCAGTCAGAGTCAGAACCCATCCAGGATGAACTCCAAAGACAGCCAGAGACCACGCCACAAAGGGAGAGGGCGCCCATGGAATACTGTAGTGGGTAAGGCCTTTCTAACCCGACACAAAACCTAAAGCCATGAAGAAAAGACTGGCAAGTTTAATTATGTAAATAAATGAAATTTACTACACGGTAAAAAAAAAAAGCATAATCAAAAAGTAAATGGCAGATAAGGGAAATATACTTGTGGTTTATATCATAAGGAGCTTCCCATCTTCCTCACCTGCAAACAGCCAAAGAAAAGGACCGATGACCCAGTAGGAAAATGGGAGAAAGGGATGGGCAGGAAGCTCGCAAAAAAAAGGCAATTAAAATGTTTTTTCAACATTTGGAAAGAGGATGGTTTTGCCCCATAATGAGAAAAGCAAATCAAAACTACCATGAAAAAATATTTTTACTTCTCTGGTCAGCAAAGATCAATGCACTTCATAAATCTGCATTGGAAACAGGCACTCACAACCGGCAGGAATATGAGCCAGCAAGATCCCTCAGATGGGCAAGTTAGTAAAATCTAACAAAGTCACTAACGTACACATTCCTTTTGACTTTGCAGATCTGCTTCTGTGGAGGACCACCTGGACGACTCTCCTTGAAAGAAGAGCAATTATCTCCATCTTGGCTGAACCTGGCCCTATTTCCATGTACTGATATGTACAGAGCTGGCTAGGACTTTTCCTTATCCCTTCGATTGGCTTTAAGCAATGCAAATTGGTCCAGCCGAGGTCCTGATATGTAGTCTTTGAAGCAAGGCGACAGGTCAGTGTTTCCCCGCCCTGGTAGCTCCCCAAACATGTGTGAGCCTGGCGGGACGGAGAGCCGTGCTCCACGCTGTTGGCTGGGATCGAGCCTCGAGAAAGAGGTTATGACTTCCCAGGGCATAGAAAATCACACATCAGAGCTGAAGCACCGACCCCAAAACATTAGATACTATCTTGAATTGTGATATGCAGATTACTCCTTCTACATATCCTTTCCTCTGCATATTGCAAAGGTGATTTCAGGCCACCTGCCTAGCCCAGCTCACGGTACTCATGGACTTCCCGCCATTCTCACAGTCACTCATCCCCGAGCCACTCCCCTCCTCGAGAATTAATAAAACCCTGGTTCAGCCCTGGGTCGTGGTCTTTGTTCCAGTAACCACCATCTTGGCTGGACTTAGGACCCCTTGGCTCCCCACAACTATAAATATGCCTTAGTGTCTTTATTCTCGCCGTGGGTTGCACTGGACGTGGTAGATTGGAATTAACTTGTTAGAATTCCAATGACTTTTCCATGGCATTACAAATACGAACTTCCCAGACTGTGACGAGGACTGGGAAGGGCTTGCTATCTGCTTCAAATAACTTATCCTAAAGCACTCTCAGTGTGTGCAGTGAAACATACACAAGATTATTCCTGGCATCATTATTTGTAATAGAAAGTGATTGAAAAAATGCATCTACCAGTCAGGAGCCAGTGAAATAAATTAGTAGACAATGCATCCTCATGGTGGAATACTATGCAGCTGTCAAAAGAGTGTGCAGCAGCCTGAAACTGATGGTTTTCACTGGGCATCTTACAGAATATCCACACAGCCCCAGTAAGGCCTGGAACAGATAAGGATTGAAGCAGGACACAGAAAACTCAAAACTTGATTTGACAGAGTGGCTAAATCTCACTTCTCATTTTCAGTTTCTATCCTATCTCTACTGTTATATTGCTTGTACAATTTGAAAAATTCTTAATAGAAAAACATGAATCATAGGTCTAGCTTGTCTAAGTTGCATGACCTTCCCTGTGCCTCAGTCTCCTCTTTTGTACACTGGGGACAGAATCAGTCTGAGCACATAGGGCCTGAGGGGGCTCCGAGAGGTCGCACAGGCAGGGTGCAGCCTTCCACACCACTGGCAGGACAGACGGCCTGTGCCAAGCCCTCAGGATGTGCTCTGCCACCTCTGAGCCCAGCCGAAGACACACTGGACAGAGAAGACCACCCAGGCTCCTGTCCTCAGAAACGCCAAAGTGTAAAGCCCTAGCCCGACTCCCCAGCAAGGGGGCCCACTCTGGGATCCTAATCTACTTGTCCAAAGCTCACTGGCTGGGAAGCAGTCGGGCTGGAATTTGAACCCCGGCCTGCCCCACAGTGGAGCCAAGGAAGACCACACAAACGCGTGCACGCACACACACAAGGCCCCTGATCACAGGTGGTGCTGGGCTCCATCCAGTTCTCCTCTTCCCCCTTTAAAGATCCCCTGGACACTTCAGCAAATCAAAGCCTCTGACAAGTCCTGCAGGAAAGAAACCTGTGGAATGAGACAGAATTCAACATCTCCCCATCTTTTTGGCTCCCAGGACCTTTTTGCACTAAATATCTAAAGAACTTCCTTTAGGAAATGCTGACTTAGGCGTCTCTAAGCCCTGCCTCAGAGCTTCTCGCCCAGAGCCTCCCTGACAGCTAAGGCTCACGGACAGGCCACTGAGCCACACTCCTGCCCCCATATCTTCCCCCTCTTCTGATACCTCAGGGAGCTCACTCAGGCTGGGACTCCCCTCCCCACCTCCACCTGACCCTGGGTTAGGCTAGAAGGGCACACGGGGTGAGGGCCTCAGCCCTGACCAGGGCCTCCCTTGGTGGAGAGGAGGAACAGACCTGGGCTCCTCCATCTTCCCTTGCCCCAGGCAGTTTTCAAGAGTGGGAGCCACATCCTGCCTCTCCCATAAGCATGCAGAGAAGAATGCAGAGAAGCGACCCACTGCCTCAATTTCCCCACCTGTCACAACCACAGCGCCCTGGGCTGAATGCCGAGAGACCCAAGGTACAGCTCAGGTTCCCACCAGCTGTGACTAGTGTGACTCCTCCCCCTCTCCAGGCCCGGCCCCTCCAGGGCTTCTGAGGTCCCTTCCCCGGGCCCAGCAGAGAGAGCAGTGACAGAGAAGCCGGTGGGAGGGGTACCTCCTACTCAGAGTCAGGGCCACACAGGGAGCCCAGCAAGGCCTCTTTGCCTCACCTGCCCCTCCCATCCCCACAGCCAACCTGAAGCCACCACCTGCCCCGCAGGTCTCAATTTGGCGCCCACAGCACTGTCTGCCCAAGTGCCTAGCCTCAAGTCAAGGTACAGAGACCGCCAGTCCCCAGAGGCTTCCTGAGGCCCCTGTCAAGGCCAAGGGGGCATGTGAAGGGTAGAGGGGGGTGCCTCGTGGAGCCAGGCTGAAGTCCGGAAGAGCCTTCTGCAGGGGAAGCCGCCCCACCCCACCACCCCCACCAACCACAGCCCCAGCTTCCGGAACAGCCCCACAGAGGCGCAGGTGGCACAGAGCTGACCCCTGAGCCTGAGTCCCCGCTCAGGATCACAGGATCCTTCCACCTACAGCCAGGCTCCAGGCTGGGCACGGGAGGACCCTGTGATGGAGCCTCGGTCCCCAGCAGTCCCAGGTCCCCTGCACCCAGGCCTCCCCTTGGGATTGTCCAGGAGGGCTCCTCACACCTGTCTAAAACAGCAAGAACGCCAAGCCTAATCCCTGCTCTCACCCTGGCTGAAAACTCCTCCGGGTCCTCCCGAGACCTTCCTGGTAGCTGTGTGATCTGACTGCCTTCGCTTCCCCAAATAAGCCCCACCCTTTCATCTCCAGGCCTGGAGCAGGGGCCTGCTACCTCCTACCTCCACAGTCCTCGGCCTGGCCGACTGCAGCTTGCCCCACAGAGCATTCTCAGGTCCTGCCTCTTCCAGGAAGGCTGCCCAAGGGTCTGGCCTCAGGGCTTCCCAGGGCCCTTCCTATCCTTCCCTGTCCCTGCCTGGCTTCGAGGCACCCGCCCCACAAAAGCTGAGCTTTCTGGCCACACACGGCCCTGCTTCCTGGATCCTGGGCTGCCCAGAGCACAGACACACTCAGAACCCTAGCTCCACACACTGTGGGATACACCAGCCCCCAGGGAGCAGTCAGGCACCTCCCCAGTGCCAGCTGCCTGAGCTGCGGTGTGTCCCTTGCTTCTCAGGACTCAGTTTCTCACCTGACAGTGGAGATGAAATCCCTCGCTCCCGCTGCGGCCTACTCCAGCAGTGACCTTGCCTCCTGGCTGTAGAACCTTTACAGAAACATGGCCCATGGAAAGAGCCCAATGCCCCAGGCCTCTGTCCCACACAGACACAAGATGAGGCGCTGAGGCCACAGCAAGCGATGGGTCCCTACGTAGCTTGTGCTAGGGGGAGGACAGACACGTGATAAGTGAGCTACAGGAGGAAAAGAAATGCCAGGCAGGCAGGCAGCAAAGCCCTTGATGAACATGGACTCTGAGACCGAACAGCAGGGCAGGAACCCAGCTCCACCTTGGAGGAGCTGTATGACCTTGGGCATGTTCATTAACCTCTCTGGGCCTCAGCCTCCTTGCCAAGAGAATGGACTGGTAATGGTACCTAATCCTCAGGGGCTTCGCACAGAGTATGGCACACGGTGAGGGCCGTCCCCCAGGCTCACGCCACCAACTCCAATCACAAAGGGTCAGGAGCTTAAGAAACCTGGACATAAATAGCATCAGGGGACACCCTTCAAGTTCTGGGGCCTCATTTTCTGTCAGCCCCCCAAAAGCAGCTCTTCTCCTTTACTGCCCTGCCACCCAGAAGGAAGAGCTTGACAAAGGGTCATGGAAGTACTGGCCTGGCCCCCAGATCCTGCTGGCCATTACCACACCCCCTCCCCAGGGAACTGAGCAGTGGCTCCCAAGAGTCTGGGTGTTTCAAAAATAGGCCTCTGTCCCATTAGCACAGGTCCCCATTAGAGCAGCGCCTCCAGACTTCAAAGGCCTCTGCCTCCCCAGCCAGATGGGGCCGTGGGAGATGTGTGGGAGGTCAGGGCAGGGCCAGGCAGACAGCAGGCAGGGCCCACCCGGCCTGCCTGGCCTCCGCCCACACTGCCTACTGCAGAGGTGGGGAGGCAGAGCCCAGGAGCAGGAGGGGACCAGGGGCCAGGAAAAACACCTGGGGGGTGGTACCTGCAGTAAAGATCTCAGTACACACCTTTCCCCCAGGCTCAGGTGCAGGGAACCCCTTCCAGTGGTCATCACAATGGCACACAGAGGGACAGAGGCCAAAGGGAGGATGGGCACAGCGGCGACCCAGGTACCAGCAATGGCAGGAAGGAGGGTCTCAAAGCAGGGCCGATGGGTAGGAGGGAGGCTGCCTCCAGGGACTAGCTCAGGACAGATCCAGTGGAGTCCTTTTCTCCTCCAGCTTGAGGACCCCTGAAGGGGACACCTCACTCAGGACCCAAGCCAAGAGGGGCCAGGAGAGCACTAAGACAGGCAGAGGGTACCACAGACAAAAGGCAGGCAGGGCCAGGAGGGCGCCACGCCAGTCAGATGGGCAAGTTGGCAGGCTGGTCCGGGGCGTCCGAGGGTGATGTGGGACAGGGCTGGGGGAGGACGGAGCAGGTCCTAGAGGGCTTCAGAGCCAGACTGGAGTTCACACATGATGCCGGAGGAGGAAGAACCCATGATCCTCTGGCCTCTTTTCCCCACACTAGGTCAGCCGTCCACACCCCATCCTGTCAGCAGGGATGGCTGGGGTTCATCTCCCAGCTAGGCACCCCATCTGCACACAGAAAACAACTGTGAAACAGACCTGTCAGTGAAGACAGCCGTGATGGCAGGACATTTCCATCCCAGGTGTCAGGGAAAAAGGCCACCAAGGAGGATGGAGCTCTGGTCCAAGGCTCTCCACCTCACCTCACCACCCAGTTCCTTCCAAAAGGGCTCCCAGGGACAGCAGGGAATGGAGGGCACTTCAGCCAAGTGGGTCTGCACCCAGGGTTGGGCAATGCCCCAGGCATGACGTGGTGAGTTGTGAAATCTGTGGGCAGCAGCAGGTAGAGCCGGATGACTATGGCTGGCTGGGGTGGGGGATGCCATGCCACCCTCTTGGACAGGACAGAGGAAACAATGCATAGAGAAGAACTGGCAGACTCCCTCCACACACAGGTTGCAGGGGCTCCAGCTCTGCTGACAGCCTCCCAGCCAAACCACTGTCTTGGATGCCTGGGAAGCATTTTTCATGCATCTGAGCCTCCCATTAACCTACCCAGGCACTGCTATCAGCCCCATTTTACAGATAAGGAAACTGCGGAACAGAGAAAGTGATTAACTTAAGTAAGGACACAGGATACCAAGGAGGCCCTTCTACCCAGCTCTGGCCATTGTCACCTTCCAGGTTTCCCAGGGACATCCAGCCTCCCACCCAAGGCAGAGAGCCCCGTGGCACTGAGAATGACAAATGCCCAGGCAGTGTGTGCATCTCCTCATTTAATCCTTGCAACCATTCCATACACGGCACCGTGAAAGCCCATGCTGCAGATGCAAGATCAGGCTCCTGCCTTGACCGTCTCACCCCTGCAGGGGGCTGGGGGAGGGGACAGACGGAGGGGACAGGAACCCAGGCCACCAGACCAGAGAGCGTGTTCCGTGCTGGAGGTGGGGGTGGACCATGACCTCCAGACGCCCCTGGCTCTCCGGCTCCTTGAGAGGCAGACTCACGCCCGGCTCTTGGCTGCACGGGTCTTTTTAGTGCAGTGAAAGCCTCACTCCTGACCCAGGAGAGTCTAGAATGGCCTACTCTGGGACAGATGCCCACGATGACACTTGTGCCTGTGCCCTGGGGATCCCCAGACTTTCTTGGAAAGACAGGAGAGGGAATGCTGCTGTCACCTCAGTGTGAGTGAGGCCCACATCCTCTTCCTCCAAGACAGGAGCAGAAGAAACAGACAGCACGGATGGATGGGCCACACAGCCCCTCAGGATGACCCCAGCAATGGCGGAATGGCAAGGATGACAGGCTCAGTAGAGGGAACAGCTACCTCCCTGCTAACACAAGATGGCCCTCAGCCATCCTGAAGTGGGCCCAGCAACAAGGGCAGGGCAGGCACAGGGGGCCCTCTTAGAGGAACCTGATTCCTCATGGGCCAGAGAGGCCCTCCCACCCCCATCAATCCTTCAACTCCCTGGCCCCACCTAGCTTCCAAAGACAAGGCATGGTGTCCTGACCCCACTCCAGACCTCAAACATGACGGCTCCCCACAGATGGGGTGCACACAGGTGGACAGCCAGAGACTGACTTTCTGGGAGCTCCGGGATAAGACTGTACACCCAGGCCTCTGTCTTCCCCATGTAAACTGGGGGCAAATGACATCTATCGCATAGGGCAGTAGGGGAGACCAGGAAGGGATCAAACTAATAGTTATAAACTGTAAAGGGGGGCGGGGTGCACATCTCTCAAGGGACATCATATTGGGCCTTTGTCTTCCTGTGGAGAAGCATCTCTGGCCTGTCATCCCTGCCCCATCCCACCTCTCCCACATAAGCCCTCATGGCACCCACCTCCAAACCCATACCCCCCAGACCGCCTCCTGGCACAGAGACCCCTTCTCACTCCACCCCAAAATCAGCCACTAGGACACAGCCACCTCTTTTCAGGAAGACACTGCTGGGAGCCACACCTTTTCTGCTGAGGCCCAGAATCCCCAACAATCAGAAAGCCCCCACCCCACAGCCATACCCTGCAGCAAGAGCTGCAGGAAAACCCCAGGAGACCAAGGGCTCTCTGGTGAGGGGAAGACGCCCAGCCAGGGCAGAACCGGGTTGTGCTCAGAACGGGCCTCCTCAAGCCCCAGACACCCCACTTCCTGCAGGGCCCTGCAGACTTCCTCTCAAATGCTCACTTGTCATTTCAGTATCTCCACTAGCCTTGCCCAAGACAATAATGCCTTCATGACATTACGGATTTTATGTCCTTTGCAGATTTTTTTCTAAGGTACACTAAAACAAATACTTTCACATTTTAAATGTGCTCATCCAATGTGGGCAGAGACTCCTGCAGAGCCTGGATCACTCTGAGACATGAAGGGCTAGCCCACCCCTCATGCCATCGGCCTGCTCATCTGTAGTGGAGCTGGTGACAGCCATGATCACAAAGCCCTTCCAGGCAGGGCCAGCCACACCATGGCCTCCCATCCAGGCCTTGGAGCCAGGGGCTTGCCGCAGCCCCACAGCCAAGCCCGGGAGGAAGGCACAGTCCCAGCTATCCCTGCCGTTGAACCCGACATGACATGGAGAGGAGGCACCTGCTCCACCCTGTGACAGCACATGAGGTTAGACGAGCACACAGAAGACCCAGAAGCGCCCTCCACACCCTCCACCTTGGTTCAGGGGCCTTGGCTCCCTCCAGGGAGTGGAGGGAAACGGCACTGTTCCCCTTCGCGGAGGCGCCTGCCATCTCTGTCCTCTTTAAAGGTTTGATATTTCTTTCTCTTACTTACTTACTGTGGTTCTGGAGACAGAACTCGGGCCCACACACACGCTAGGCAAGTGCTCCACCACTGAACTACCTCTCCAGGCCCCACTTGCAGAGGATTTTTTTTTCAGTTGTTGTTGTTTTAATAAAATAAATTCCCTCACGAATTTTTTTACTTTCTTTGAGAAAAGTAAAGTGTACTTGTAAATGTAAAATTACAGCCTTAAAAAGAAATGTGGACATCTGAGTGCCTGTGGTTCCCAAAATTCTAGGTGAAAGCAGCCAAATGAACAACACTGCGGTCACAACGGCACTTTCTTGTCAGGCTGGGAAAGCCAGTGACAAGTTGTCTCTGGTCCCCTGTCAAGGAGCCGCCCGTCCCCGCTGTCTGCCCAGGAAGCCCTGGAGCCCCCTCATGCTAGGCCCACTGGGCCTCTCAGGCATCTGGGCTGAGGGCCAGTCCACCCCCATCCCCTCAGGCCAGGCTGTGGGGACGGGAGCCACCCCATCCCCACACCCTGCCTTACCTGGCTCTCCTGGGACCCCTCAGCTGCTGGGCCAGTCTCTGAGCCTGCAGGGAGGTGCCTTGGCCATGCCTGCCCTTCCCCGGACGGCGTCCAATCTCACACATGTGGAGACTCCCTCCACCGTCTACCTAATGAGCATGAGTCACATCTGGGACCCACCACTTCCTGCTCTGGCAGCACAGCTACCACTGGGCCCTCAGCACAGCGCCTCTTCTCGCCTGCTTCTCACCCGCTCACTCGTTCACTGGCTCGGGGTGTGAGGGGAACTCTCTCTAGTCAGGGAAGCCACCAGGCCAGGCTCCCAGCTCCAATGACTTCATGGAAATTTGAAGCTTAAGGCTGGAATTATTTTGAAAAAAAAATAAAAAATAAAACAAGAACCTAAAACCTCCATTAGAGGCCCCAAGATGACTGCTCCAAGCACAGAGCAAATGCATCCTTAATAAGCAATTAGAGGCAGACAGTCTGGCATGGTGCCTTGGCCCAGCTATCCACTCTCAGACAGCCCCCCTCTCCTCCCTGGAACTCGGTTTCCCCATCCAGGTCATGAGGCGGCCCAGGAGATGGCCTGAGAGGTCACAGGTCTTCCGTACAGCCCACTACTTCTCCATTTCACTCATACCTGCCCCCGGCCAGGGCTCCGGCTTGGAGTTTCTATTCCAGACAGTGGAGCCCCTGGAACCCAGCAGTCCAGACCATGAAGCCAGGAATCAAGCCCCAGCTCCGCTTCTATTCTGCCAAAGTCATGGGGAACTCAGCAGTGAGAGCAAACTGGGACAGGCTAGAAACCTGGGAGTAGGAACCTCCCAAGATAGAAGGGGAGGCCTCGGGCTTGGCTGGGGGTGGCACTGCCTGATCCTCAGGAAGCCTCTGAGCATGTGACTTGGGTCCTGGGATCCGATTCTTTTCTTTTTTCCCTCCCTTCCTTCCTCTGTTCCTTCTTTCCTTCCTGTCTCCTTCCCTCCCTCTCACCTACCCTCCCTTCCTTCTTTGTCTTCTTCCTTCCTTCCCTCCCAAGACAAAGTCTTGCTATATAGCCTAGTCCTAGGCTGGCTTTGAACTTGCTATGTAGCTCAGGCTGGCCTTGAACTCGAGACCCTCCTCCCCCTCCCAGGTCTAGACTCAGTCATTGCTACTCAAGGTCTTCCAGTCTCTGCATCCTCTCCCATCACAGTTCCCTTGCTGCTCTGCCTTCCTAGAGAGTGGCTGCACCATCAGGAGCTGTGTCCCTGGTGCCTGGCACCAGGGAGCCACAGAATGGGCATCCAGTGCATGTCGGGGACTGAACACAGTAGGTATGATTTTGGTGCCAGGCTCTGTACTGGGGGCTTAGCAGGTGACCTCAAGGTCCAACATCCAGTTTAGAGAGAGGTATAGGATTCACACAGGGCCCTGGGCTGCTGCAGGAGCCACAGCAGGGAGACAGTGGAGCCTTCCTGGGGCTTGGCCATTTACTCTCTCAGCACACATCTCCCAGTCCCAGGTATTCCAAAGCAGGGAGGGAACAGACATCACTGAGAGGGGACAAGGCAAGCCACAGACAAGGAGAAGAAGGTATTCAAAACACACACCACTGACAAGACTCCTCTCCAGAATGTACCAAGATCATCCTCAAATCAGTAAGAAAAAAGACAAACAGCCCAATAAAGATGGGCAACAGCCAGACACAGTGGTGCACATCTGAAGTTCCAGCTACACAGGAGGCTGAGGCAAGGGGATCTCTGGAGCCCAGAAGTTTCAGGCCAACCAGGGAAACACAGCAAGACTGTGTCTCAAACAAACAAAAAACCAAAAAGATGGGCAAAAGACTTAAGTATTTCAACACTGCAGATACCAAAAGGATCAATAAACACCATCATTACCTATCGGCAAATTAAAAGCACACCGAGATTCTATCATGCTGGGATAGCTAAATTAAAAGAAAAATACCAAGTATTGACAGGGATGTGGAGCAACTCCAACCCTTGAACACTGTTGGTAGGAATGGAAAGTGGGGCTACCAAGTTGGAAAACCTTTTGGCGGTATGGACCCAGCTAACTACACACTTGCCCTGGGACTCAGCGACCCACACTTAGATGTTTACCCAGAAGAGAGCATGAATGTGCATGGAAGACTTGCATCCAAATGTTCAGTTTTAATCACAATTGTCAAGCCAGAAACAACCCAAACGTCCTGCCAACAGTTAAATGGATAAACAGATTTTCAGAGATTCACACAATGGAAAATTACTCAGTAATAAAAAGGGATGGATTACTGATAAATACACAGGATATGGACCAACAGTACAGACATCAAGAATGAGAGAACAGATATAAAAGAGCACATTCATGTGTTCCCATTTACATGAAACTTCAGAAAAGACCAATCCTTATGGGTACCGTGGAACATGCCTGTGATCCTAGCACTTTGGGAGGCTGAGGCAGGAGCATTGAAAGTTCAAGCCCAGCCTGGACAACTTAAGAGACTCAGCAAGACCCTGTCTTAAAATTTTAAAAAAATTAAAGAGCACTGGGGATTTAGATCAACATGAAGGTCCTGGGTTCCATCCCCAGAACAAGGAAAGGAAAGGAAGGGGGGGAAAGGGAAGGAAGGAAGGGAGAGAGAGAAAGGTAGAAAGGCAGGGGTGGCAGGGAGGAAATAGAAAAGAAAGATCAATCTCACCTGTAGTGACAGAGGTTACTCTTAGGGAGGCTCCTGATTGGGAAGGGACACAAGAGATCTTCTAGGGGCCCAAGAGATTCTGTTTCTCAATCTGGTGCTGGTGACAAGGGTGTGTATAGAAGTAAAGCTCATCACTGTGTACACTTACTGTTAGTGCAGTTGACTGTATGTAAATTACACATCCATTTCTAATGGGTATTGACCCAGTCTTTTATTCCTTAGGGCACAGTGCTAGGTGCTTAGTACACTGTGGGGAAACAAAGCAAGCTGGCTCTGAGCCAGCAGGTAAGAAGCCAACCCAAGCCAGTTAAGGAGGGAGCTACGATGAGATGAGCCGGGACAGAGGGGCTGGGAGAGGGAAAGGGACCAGGAGAGGCTAGTGGTTGAGTGACAGGGGTGGCCGAGTGGGAGCACAGATGGCCCCAGCGGCAGTGTGCGGTGGCAGCTTGAGGAAGACACAGAGAGGCCTGGACACGGAAGGGCGCTCACCACTGTTAGGCATGCAGGGGGCTCTGAGCCATGCACAGCTGGCTGCACAGCTGTTATGACAGTAAATTGGCCATGGGATAATCCAGCAGCCTCCTTCCCAGCTCACACCTTGGAGGACACAGTGGTCACACTCTCCCTGCCACAAGCCACGCCTTGCCCTGGCCCCAGTGCACCCGACACTCCATGCCTCACACCCGCCACAGCTCTGCCTGCAGACGGCTCCCCTGTGCTCAGTGTGGGTGGTGCACTGAGACCTCACACATGCAGGTTTCTGTGACTCCCTGTCCACCCCCAGGAAAGGTCCTGCCATCCCCTCTACAGAAGAGGAAACTGAGGCTCAGAGAGGCTCAGTCACTTGCTCAAGCACACACTGTTACGAAAGGCATGGTCAGGATTCAGCCTCGCCTCTGCCTGACTCCACAGCCTGTGGTCTTCACGCACTCCAACCCTCCATGGGAGCAAGGGAGGGTCTGTCCCCCAGCTCTCCAAGCCCTGGCATGTTGTGCTCACCAGTTTGCTGAGCAAACTCTCCATCTTTCCTTTTGGTTTTTTGAGACAGGGTCTCACTATGTAGTTCAGGCTGGCCTTGAACCCACTATGTAGCCTAGGCTGGCCCTGAACTTGAGGCGATCCTCCTGCCTCAGCCTCCTGAAAGCTGGGATTACAGGCATGCGCCACCACGCCTGGCTTCCATCTTTGCTTCATCTCCCTGGAAGAAGGTAGCCTCAGGGCTTGAAAGCATAGGGATAGGGAATATGGGGCTCTGCATGCTCTAGGAGCCCCAATCCTTCCCTGTCTCAGGAAACGACACCACCCTCCTCCCTGGGCCCAAAAGTGACTTGGACACAACAAACAATCATGCAGTGTCTTAGGCTGGGAACAGGGTCTCACAAACATATGGAACCAGCATGGGGAAGAAGACCTCCTCCCCCTGAGGAAGAATCTGGGCCTCCGTGGAAAAGGGGGACAAGACAAGGTTGTGCAGTCGTGGGGAGGGAGGAACCGAACTGCAGCAAAAGCAAGGCAGACAGCACAGCCAGTCAGTCAAGGGACAAATAATGCCGCATGCTGAGTGTACAGCCCAGTCCCGCTGCATGGACACTGATGTGGAGCCCCGGCCCCGCTGGAAGGAGCCCACGGCACCCAGCGAGGTTCAAACTTGGGGCATGTTTCTGCAGGGGCGGGGGTGTGAGGAGGGACCGTTTCCTTCCCCCAGCCAAGGGGCTCACTGCGGCTCACGGAGCAGGAGTCTGTGTAAAACAGGGACAGATGCCACCTCTTCCAGGAAGTCTTCCTGGTGGCCCATCGTCCCTGTCTCCAGTGGCCTCTCCATAGAGGATGCACGGTGTGAACCTCTTTCTGTGGCAGCCATGGGAAGCAGCCCCCAGCCCTCCAAGCATGGGCTGAGGGGAACGGGCATGGGGTTCACGGTGAGCTGCCGAGACACAAGCCTGGGGCTTTTGTTGGGACTACATGGGAGAAGTGCTCTCCTCAGTTCCTCAAAAAACTAAAATGCAACTACCATTAACCCAGCTATACCACTCCTGGGTATATTCCTGAAGGAATTAAAATTATACAACAGGGACACCTGCATACCTAGGTTCACTGGGGCAAAATTCACAATAGCCAAGATATGGAACCAGCCTAGGTGCCCATCAACAGATGAATGGACAAAGAAAATGTGGTACACAAAGCCAAGTGTGTTGGTGCACACCTGTAATCCCAGCACTCTGGGAGGCTGAGGCAGGAGAGTCAAAAGTTTGAGCCCAGCCTGGGCAACTTCACAACTTAGTGAGATCTTGTCTCAAAATAAAAAAGTGTTGGATTCAGAGCTCAGTATGAAGGCTCTGGGTTCAATCCCCAGTACCAAAAAAAAAAAAAAAAAAAAAAAAAAAAGGAGGAGGAGAAAAAGGGGAAGAAGAAAAGGAAGGAAGTAAAGTAGGAAAGAAGGATGGATGAGAGAAATGTGGTATGTACACACAATGGATTATTCAGCTATAAAGAATAATGAAATCATGTAATCTTCAGGAAAATGGATTGAACTGTAAATCATGTTAAGCAAAACAAGCCAGACTCAAAAAAGACAAGTATTGCATATTTTCCCTAATATGGAGAATAAAAAAAAACAAACAGAAAACACCACATACACAAAGATGATATGAGAGTAGACAGGATACTAGGAGGAGAATAAGGGGGAGAGGAGAGAACAAGGGAGGGTAATAGGGGGATGGATATGATGAAAATACGTTATATGCATGTATGAAAAGGCTACAGAGAAACCCAACATTTTGTCAAACTGATATGCAGTAAAACGACTATGCAGCAACAACAACAACAACTATGTCTATAAAAGAAGGCGTGAAGGAAGGGAGTCGGGAGCCACCGGGCCACCTCTGTCCCCTGCTGTTCATGCCCCACATAAAACATGGCACACATCACATGTTACCTCTGAGGTCACAAGAGCCATCAAGGCTTCCACCTTGCTCTCACAGATCACCCCAAGGAGCCAGATGCCACGTCACGAGGACACTCAGCCCTGTGGAGACATCAAGGCGGCGAGCAACTGAGGCCTCCGCCTACAGCTGGCACCACCTTGTCATCCATGTGACATGGCCACTCTGCACCAGACCCTCAGCCCCAGGGAGGCCTCTGGTGCTTCACTTGTCTGGTTTCCTGACAGCAGCCCTAGCAGGGTCCCTAAGCCAGAGCCACCAGGGAAGCCTGAATTGTTGATCTACAGAAATTGTCAGATAAATGGAATAATTGGGGGGGGTACCAGGAATCAAACTCCGGACCTCATGCTTGCCAGGCAGGCGCGGCGCCACTGAGCTAAATTCCCAGCCCCTGGACTAATATTTTATGCACCAATAGATTACAAATACGACCACTGTGTGAGAAAACTTGCCTAAAAATGAAGTGAAGACAGAGTGGAGAGAGAACTAGAGTCTTCATGACACCATTTGAGTTCCTGGATCCAACCTTACCTGAATCTGTACCAATTCTCCCCCTTTATTGACAGCAACCATTAGGTCCCCTTTTCCCCCCTTCCCTTGGGTTGAGGTAGTGCTTCTGACACCAGCAGCTCACAGAAACCAAACTAACTCCTCTCTCATGTAGCACCCCTGCCTGTTCAGGAGCAACCAAGGGTCCTGCCTTCTCTTTCATCAGACCTATCATGCGGGAGGCGAAGACTACCTCCCTGAGCACCAGGAATCCAAGAGGCCCTCAGGATGCATCTGCCAGATTAACTGAAACCCAGATTCTTAGCCAGGTGTGGTGGCACATGCCTGTAATCCCAGCACTAGGGAGGCTGAGGCAGGAGGATTGCCAAGTGTTCAAGGCCACCCTAGTCTACACAGTGAGTTCAAGGCCAGCCTGAACTACATAGAGAGACCCTGTCTCAACAACAACAATGACAACAAACCCAGATTCTCCCACCAGAATACAGAGCAGAAGCCTGGAACCCACTCTGCACAGCCAGGGGCAAGAGTCCCCCTCAAGTCTCACCCACCTGGAGAGGACGGAGCAGGCGGACGCAGTGCCAGCCTCAGGCCCAGCTCCTCCGCACTCTGGCCAGGCAGAGAGAGCCTTGTGGTCCCATCATTCAGCCCTTTCAGATCAATTTTCCACCCCGGGGCTGGGGAGCATTCCAGGGCATTCGTGCACCTCCTCTGCCCTCCTCCCTCCTCTCTTCCTGGCTGGGGCTCGGGACTGCCACAATCCCTTCCTTTCCCAGGCGATGCCCAGGGTCACGCCCTCCTAGACGGGCATAAAGCAGGATTTCCAGAGGGGAAGGGACTTAAGGACATGCAACTAGTGACAACTATCAGAGAGGGTAAGGCCTTGTGCCTCGACTCAGTAATGGTCCTAATGGTGGCCTCGGTGAGCCCAAAGGTGCGTCAAATAAACAGGTTCTAAACAGCATCTCTGCCATCAGACTCGGCTCCCTGTAACCCCTGGGCCTCCTGGGTGGAATCTCATGAGCTGCCTCGGCCCAGCTCCCAAGCCGGAAGAAGAAGGTCGCCCCTTGCATCAGTGCATGGCGCAGCTGCCCAAGGGAAGGGCCGGTCCCCTGACCCAGATCCTGTCTCTGGCAGGCCTGGGAGACAAGGCTTTGCAGAAGGAAGGGGGCAGCTGGGGTCACAGTGTGTTGAGTAACAGCAGAGAACGCAGAAAGAACAGATGTGGAAGAGACAGCCCTGCCAACCGAAGGCCTTATTTCCTTTGAAAAACTTAGCAGTTGGATCCTGCCAGCAGCCGCCTGTCCTTCCCTGCACCCAGCCTGCTGTGACAGAGGAAGGGCAGGGAGGAAGACACCACCCCTCTCAGCGGATCTCAGGAAGGGGATGACGGAGATGCCACGAAGTAAGGACAGGGCACAGAACTGCACAGAGCTGGGGGTGCAGCACAGGCACCCAGAGTGCGCGGGCCCTGGGTTCCAGCCCCAGCCCCTGGGGCACAATCAGAACAATACCCCAAATCTCAGCAGGTATCACCAGATGACAGAATTTAGCAGTTTTAATTCAAATCTCTTTTTGTTTAGGTCTTGTTTTTCAATTTTTCTCTAACCAAAGCACTAACCAATTAAAAGACAATGGGAGAAAAAACAACAATGGTGAAGGAAAAGCAGAATAAGCAAAAAGAACACTCTGAGGTTAGTTCTCCAGCCAGCAGCAAACTCGGCACCATCTGTGACAGAGTAAAAATGCAAGGTTCATGTTAGCCATGGTGTGGTGGTGCACACCTGTGATCCCAGCACTCTGCGAGGTTCAGGCAGGAGGATCGTGAGCATGCACCCAGCCTGGGCAACTTAGCGAGACCCTATTTTGAAAAAAACACAAAAAAATTAAAGGGCTAAGATGTAGCTCAGTGCAAAGGCCCTGGGCTCAATCCTCAGTACTGCCAGAAAAAAAAGCTAAAACTATGGACCATCCCAGCTGCCAACAGTACATGAGGAGACGCAAACAATGCAAGCCTTTAGAAAGCTGGCAGTACTGTCCCTAACATGCAGCTCTGTGCAGAAGTCAAAACAGACCAAGCCTCCAGACACAGCCACTTCCCGTGACACAGGGATGAGGAACACTTATACCTTCAGGGGAAGGGACACAGCTGCAACACACACATGCAGGAGAGGCCGGGAGAATACAACGTTAATGCCACGATGACAGACTTCAGAAACACCGCAGCCAGCGCAGCGGCACATGCCTGTAATCCCACCATCACGGGTTCGAGACTTGGAAACACGGATATTGAAGGAATGGTTATGTTCTTACTGCCAATTTTTATGTGTGGTGTTAATATTGTATGTTTTTCATCTTACTGCAAATTGACTTACTATAGCTGTAGGTATTTCTGGAGTACAAAGCGATGTTACCATTCTGTATACGATGGGGTAGGACTGAATCAAGCAAGTCCATCATCTCAGATACATGCCACTTTTTGTTTTGTAAAAACATATGTATTTTTCTCTTAATATATGTTATTAACAAGTTACCACGCTGTGCCATAGACCTCTGAAATGTATTCCTCCCATTTAACTGAAACTGCGTACCTGTTAAGGTTGAGCAGGCCATACTAGTCCAGTTTCTTGTGTATAAGGATTGCCATGCATACACTTTGTAGTAAGTAGATACATTTATTGAAGACCACGGGACAGTAGCAGGAACGGGCAGAAGGGAGAGGAACTGTCCCAGAGCCTCCGATGAGCCTCTACATAACCCAGGCTCCCTGTATTTACAGGGTCAGGCACTTTTTTTTTTTTTTTTATACCAGGAATTGAACTCAGGACCTTGCACTTGCTAGGCAAGCACCGTGCTGCTGAGCCATATCCCTGGCCAGGGTCAGGCACTTCTAACTTCAGGTGCCTCCCACTGGTCAGACACCTCGGACTCCAGGGCCTTCCATTCGTCTCTCACCGGTGTTGGAACTAATGGTCTGCCGCCTCAGGCACCCCGACCTCCTAAGCTTAACATGGATAATCACCAGGGCGGTGCTGTGCCTGCAGCTGAGTGAAGGGAAGGGAGTGGTTCACTCAGTCTCCCTGTTTCTGACTGTAACACAGCCTTTGACCAGCGTCTCCCCTTCCCCACCCTAGGCTCTAGTAAAGACCATTCTACCTCTGCTTCTGGACTCCATCATTTCCTATTCCACACGTAAGTGAGAGCATGTGGTTATTGTCCTTCTGTGCTTGTCTTATTTTATTCAGCAAAGTTCCTTCCAGGCTCATCCATGTTCTTGTGAACTTCCTTCTTTTTAAATGCTAAATAGCATTCTACTGTATATAGGTATCACAATTTCTTTATCTATTCACCAGCTGACAGACACTTCGCTTTTATGAACAGTGCTGCAATGGATGTGGGTGTGCAGATTACTCTTTAATCTGATTTCAAATCCAGCGGAAGTGATATTGTTGGATCTTATGGTAGTTCTTAGTTTCTTTGAGTTTCCTTACTTTCTTTCAAATTTTGTGTGTGTGTGTGTGGGTACCGGGAGTCGATCTCAGAACCTCGCGTGCCAGCAGGCGCCTGTGCCACTGAGCAATATCACGGGCCCTTTTTTCGTATGTGGGCTCCGGGAGTCAAACTCGGGCCCTCGCGCTTGCCAGGCAGGTGCTTACGCCGCTGAGCCATCTCACCAGCCCTCCTTTCAATTTTTAACAATACCTGTACTACTTTACATTCCCACCAACCCTGAGCAGGGGTTCCATTTCCTCCACACCCTCACCAACACCTTATCTTTTTGTTAACAGCCAACCTGACAGATGAGAAGATAGCTCATGGCGGTTTTAATTTGCATTTCCTTGGTGATTAGTGACCTCGAGCATTTTCCATACACCTGTTGGCCATTTGTAAGTCTGCTTTTGAGACCCAAGTCCTGCCTGATTTTTAGTTGAGCTATTTGTTTTCTTACTATTGAGTTGTTTCAGTTCTTTGTATATTTTGGATACTAATCCTATATCAGATGTTTGACTTGCATAAATATTTTCTTCCAATTCATAGGCTGTCTGTTCATTCTGTCAATTGATCTCTTTTCTGTGCAGACGCTTTTTAGTTTGACATAATCCCACTTGTCTACTTTTGCTTTTGTCAGCAGAGCTTCTAGAATGAAATCCAAAAAAATCACTGTACAGATCAGTGTCATGGAGCTTTCCCCCGGTTTCCTTCTAGTAGCAATATTTGCAGTTTCAGGCCTTACATTAAAGTCTTCATTTCATTTGATCTCTCTATATAGTATAAGACAAGGATCCAATTTCATTCTTCCCTTTATGGATATCTAGTTTTCCCAATATTATTTATTGAAGAAACTTAGCCTTTTCTCCCATTGTGTGTTCTTGGCAACTCTGTTGAAAATCAATCACAAATGCTGGGGTTCATTTCTGCACTCTATATCCTGTTCCATTGGCCAGTGTGTCTATTTTAATGTCAGTACCAATTTAATTACTATAACGTTGTAGCATATTTTGAAATCAAGTAGTGTAGCCTGGAATGGTGGTGCATGCCTGTAATTCTGGCACTCAGAAGACTGAGGCAGGAGGATTGCTGTGAGTTTGAGGCCAACCTGGGTTACATAGTGAGTCTAAGGCCAGCTTGAACTACATAGTGAGACCTTGTCTCAAAAAAAAAAAAAAAGAGAAATCAAGTAGTGTAATGTTTCCTGCTTTTTGCTGAAGATTGCTTTGGCTCCTTGAGGGTCTCTTCTGGTTTTATATGACTTTTAGGATTATTTTTTCTATTTCTGTGAAAAATGTTATTAGAATTTTTTTTTTTTTTTTTTTTTTGTGGGTACCAGGGGGACGACCTCAGGACCTCGCGCGCCAACAGGCGCCTGTGCCGCTGAGCGATATCACCGGCCCCTTTTTCGTATGTGGGATCCGGGAGTCGAACTCGGGCCCTCGCGCTTGCAAGGCAGGCGCTTAAGCCGCTGAGCCATCTCACCGGCCCTAGAATTTTGATAGGAATTATATTGAATATGTAGATTGCTCTAGGTAATAGGAACATTTTAATAGTATTAATTCTCCCATCCCATGAATACAGGATATCTTTCCATTTGTGTGTGTGTCTTCAATTTCTTTTATCAATGTTTTATAATTTTCAGTATACAGGTCTTCCATGTCCTTGGTTACATTTCTAAATATTTTTGTTTTGATGCTATTAGAAATGGGATTTTTAAAAAACGTCTTTTCTGGACAGTTCATTGTTAGTTTATAGAAACCCTCTTGATTTTTGTGAGTTGATTCTGTATCGTGCAACTCTACTGTATTCGTTTATCAGTTCTAACAGGTTTTATTGGTGGTCACATGTGGTTTTACAAGTCCTCGTCTTTTGCAATGTAGACCCTCATTTTTGTGGATGAAGCGGACTCCTGTGCTGTCCAGGGGGAAAGTGAGTGGATGCAGAGGTGACTCAAGGCTGTTCAGGAGCAGGAGGCCGCTGGGGCCTCCTCCATGAACGTTCAGTTTTCCATAACAAGGTGTTGAAATGCTGTTCCCGTAAGAGCTCCTACATCTGTTGTCTCATCCGAGTGGCACAGAGTGAAGAGGCCACATCTAACCCCTTCCTAAGATGAGGAATGTGTGGAGGGCAGGTGGCTCACCACGGTCCTGGAGCCAGTACCACAGAACCAGCCTCAACACTGCTCCTGGCAGGAGGAAGCCACACTGACCTCCCTGCAGCCTCCAAGACCCTCCTGCTGTAAGCGAAGGAGGCTCCCAGGTTCCCACCTCCTCTGTCACCCACTAGAGCAGCACAGAGGCCACATTCCTCACCCACCTCTTGCCAAACCCACAGGGACTCAGATACTGGGAGTGCCAGGCTGGGTGGCGGGGACGCAGCATCTCCACACCTCTCCTGGCAGAGCTGTCCCTCCGGTTTGGGGGCCCTCCCTGTCTCATCTGCTGACCACAAAAGATTTTACCGAGGAATAGAAAGCTCTCAGCGGGCGCCTGGAACCTCCCTGCCCCCAGACACAGTCCCACCGCAAACCCATATCCAGTCTGGATGCAGTAAAGGGGCGCCACAAAGTCGAGAAATGGACCCTAAAAAAAGAATCCCCAATGCATATGAGGACTTACTACCAGCTGCTTGGTCCAGCACTCTAACTGCAGAAATGCTGGAAACAACCTCAGTGTCCAGCTACAGGGGACAGAGAAATCAACCCATCCCTCCAGGATGGGACGTGGGGCTGATCCTGATGTCCATCTGAGAACACCTCAAATTCCCTTGACCCCAACTCCACACAAAGCCTGGGATGAACAAAACTCTCCTTAAAGGACAATAACAAAAGTTGTTGCGATCTTCAATTTTTTTTTTCTTACCATATGTTTAAAAAAAGTCACTGGGGATGGGGGTGCAGCTCAGCAGTAGAGCATCCGTCCGGTATGCACGAGGCCTTGGGTTCCCTCCCTGCTACCACAAACCAGCAACAAAAACGTCATCTGGGAGGCTACATACCAATATGTCAATGGTCTACCTCAAAGAGCACAGATCCAAAGCTTTTTTCCTCACCTGCTTGCTGTATTTTCTGACTTTTCAATAATCAAATGCAATTAATTTCTGTAATTAAACATTAAAACCAGTTAAAAATGAGAAACTAATTTTCTCCTCCTCCCAGGAATGTAGTTCAGAGCCTTGGCCTGGGTGCAGAAGCCCCAGCTTCCTGTCCCAGCATTGCTGTTGCCGGGCTGCGAGACCTCAGAGGGTCACATTGGCCGCAGCCTTAGATGCCCACGTGTCACACCAAACATACCCGCTGAGCTCCAGAGCTGTCCTCACTGAGCTGCTCCTGTCCTGTGAGGTGAGGACTTGCAAGGCAACCCCCAGGTCAGTAAGCCAGGCACCCCATCCCCCCACACTGGGCTGCCCATTTCCAGCCTCTGCTCACCCCCTTCCTAATGGCCCCACAACCAGGCTGTGGGGAACCGGCCACACCAGAGGCCAATACTGAGACCGAGCCATCATCACGGCCTCACAGGCAGAGGCCAGAAATCTTTCCAACCAGCCCGGGGAGGGCGGAATCTGTAACCCCATCTCACAGAGAAATAACCAGAGGCTCAAAGAAGAGAACTGACAGCCCACCAACATACAGCCATCGAGGACTCTGAGCTTCTCCTGCACCCCCTCATGGGGTAATCAGCAACCCCGTACCCCTATCTTACAGCCAAGCACAGAGTTCAGGAACATGGCAGGATGCACAGAAAACTGGGAATGAGACAAGATACAGCAGGCTGGAGCCTCAGAGCCTCAGCCTCACCTGCCTCCTTCCCGGTGGTGCCCCCAGGCCCCAGGCCCTGCCCCCACACCATGGCGGCCGGAAAAGGAGCTGAACAGAGGAGATGCAATGCAGCCCCTCTCCATGGTGGAGCAAGCACCCCAAGTCCCTGGGCCTGGTACTGTGCAACCGCTCCCCCAAACCACAAACCAGAACCCCGGAAGCCAGCAGGGGACAAAGGCCAGCTAGCCAGGTGGGGACTGGGGCAAAGCAAAGACTGGAACCCTCTGGGAAGAGGAGCTGCTGCTGCACACAGCAGCGGGACTGCGAGAACTGGAAAGGAAACTAGAAATCTGCGTGGTTTGGGTCTGTTTGCTTGTTCCTTTGTTCTGCGGTACTGGGGATCAGAGGCTGATGCACAGCTAGGAAATACTGAGCTGGGGCTCAAGCCCAGGGGCTCCCTCTTGAGCCTGTGCTCCTGTTCGCCAGACCTAAGAGCGCGTCACTAACAGCCTTTGTTCTAATGACTGAAAACAGGGGCTCCCTGAAAACAGGGCTCCCTCTGCACACAGGAGATGCTATGTAAGCCACCTCGCTCAGCAGTCATTCACTGAAGGGCCCCCTGTGCACACACTGGCTGGGCCTTCTGCCGCCAGCTCTCTGCACCTGGCACAGGCCCTGGCCGGATGCCCACTACCCCCACCCTGTGGGCCCCGTGTAGCCATTTCTAGATAAAGAATGTGCTCAGGTGCAGAGGAGCCGCCCACCTCCATGCAAACTGGGGGACAGAGAGGGCCAGGGAGGGCTGGGGCCAGCAATGCCAGCTTTCTCTGCTCTTAAAGAAACATCCAGAGCTAGTGAGATAGCTCAGCAGCATAAGCGCCTGCTGGCAAGCGCGACGTCCTGAGTTTGACTCCCGGTACCCACATAAAAAAAAAAAAAAAAAAAAAAAAAGGAACATCCAGTCCCAAAGATGCCCAAAGGCAGAATAAGGTAAAGGTCCCAGAGACGAAGCATCAAGTCCTAAGAGACCCGGGCCACACATCCCTGATCCACAGATCACCATGGCTGGAGGGACCACTGAGGCCAGTTGTCCAAGAGGGCCCCGAGCACTTTCTAAGACATACAGCAGGGCTACACTGGAGCAAGGGGTGACAGGAAGAAGGAACAGCCAAGCAAGGGCTGGGGGGCCAACTGGAAAGGGCTCACACTCAGGCTGCAGGATCTGGGAAGAGCAGGAAGAAGAGCCTGCAGGCTGATCTTCCAAACTCAGCCCTCAGTGTGAGTCCCCGGGGCCACTGCCCAGAGCCCAGCCTATAGGTTCAGAAGCAGTCCATTCCCCTTGTGGCCACAGCCCCCACCCCACAAAGTCCAATGCCTGGCAGCTGTGGCTCTCAAACAGCGATAGCTTGGGGCCCTGACACCAATGATAACCTTGGTGGCACTGCCCTGGCCTGGCGCCTCCAGAAGGGGGCTGGCTATCATCCCTGGGTCCCCATCCACCCTCAGGCCAGCCTCAAGGCTGGGCCCATCAGATCGCTTTCTAACAGTCGGAACCACAGGTATGACAGACACAGAGTGACTGCCTGTGGAAGCTCTGGCACCAGCCAATTAGGGCACCCACCCTCGGCGTGCCGGGCCACTCTGCTAGGGTTCAAGACTAATTGGTACCAAGATGTCTCACAGCCCTGATCCTCTTCTATTAAATCTAGAAGACGTCTCACAGCCCTGATCCTCTTCTACTAAATCTAGAAGCTGCATCTGCCCCCAGTCTTCACCTGCAAACCCAAGTCCAGGTGTCAGGGCAGAAGGATGGAAAATTTACCAGCACAAATACAAAAGGCTTTGCTTTTCTTCCCCATTGTAGACATTTTGAAAATACAAAAACCATGAATAAATAAAAGAATGATCCGTCAACAAACTGCCCCAAAGATACCCCCATCAAGACCCCTCCCTATGCTTTACAGCTGTGTGACGGTTTGGAGTCCAGGTGCATTCTTTCTCCCCTAACGGCCAGTGGCCTGTGAGGGCAGGGCCACACTTCACTCACCTCTGGGTGACACGGGCAGGCCCACCTGAGGGCCCCTTGCTTGATTCAGCCAGGGGTCTACCAGCAGCTCTTCTGCCCAGCTGCAGAGAAAGGGGATTCAGGAGGTGGGGGTCAGAGGCAAAGCTCTAGAGGGCCTCTGGGTATGGGACAGAAACAGAAAAAAGGACAGGTGGACGGGTAGGGGTTAAGCAATGTATTCCCTCCCTCAGAGGGGGATTTAACAGGCCCACTGAAGACTCTGCCTTCAGGCATGTACTAAAATGGATTCGGCCAGAACATCAGAACAGGACAGAAGACCTGAAAGTCAGGTCTAGTCCCAGCTCCGGGCCTCACTTGCTTTGATGACCTCAGTTTTCCCACCTGTACATAGGGCTGATCATTCCAGCCCTGCCTACCTCATAACCAACACACACAAGGGATGTTCAGGAGCCTTGGAAATTGAGGACCCTTGGGAGGGCCTGGCAGGCCGCACCGCTCCATGGCCTCCTCCATAAAAGGCCCAAGAGCACCCACTCTCAAAAGCCCAAGGGCCTTGAGGGAGAAGAGGGCCCAGGGCCAAGGATCCTGTACTCTTATCACTGAAGGAGGAAGCTCTAAGTGGCATCCTGCCCACGCCTGTGGACCCAACTTGCTGCTCTCCAGAGGCTCAGCCAGCCACTCCTGTGGGGCCTCCTCACAGACCTGGGGTCACAGCTCCCAGGCTCCCTGCCTGCTGTAAGGGACCTGCCTCAACTGAAGTCAGAGACTGAATCGAGCCCCTGCTCTGGGCCCAAGGGCCTGCCCATGGCAGTGCTGTTGGGCACACATTCCTCCCTCTGTCCAGCGTCATCCTGGGACCACATCCCACCCACGAGGAACCTGAACTCATCTTAACGCTGCTTCTGAGGGGACCCACTCTCTCGTTTCCAGCTTTGGCTTGAGGACTCAGAAACAACATATTTTGGGTTTTAAGAGAGAGAACAGCTCAAGCCACCCTGAGAAATGTGGGTGGGTGGGCACCTCTGCCCAGTCCTTCCCGTGAGGGTGGGACCCAAGGAGTGGCCATGCTTGGCCCACCTCCAGTACCCGACCCCTTCCAGGTGACAGCTCCACCCCAAATCCCCAGCCTTGTCCTCCCGGGCTTTCTTCCCTGTGCATTTAAACAGCCTATCCTGGCCCCAGGGCAGCCGAGCAACAAAGCACCCGCTCGGCCCTCGTGAGCCAGGCCCTCCTAGGGAGGGGTCTGAAGGCACCATCGCGGGGACCCCAGCACCTTGTCCCTCTCTGGCGTCCGTCTTGTCACCCGGAAAGCGGGGCCCTGTCTGGGCGGCCTCTTCGGGAGTGCCGGGGGGCGGAGGGGTCTGAGAAGCCCCGACCCGACGTGGTGCAGAGAGGCTGCAAGGCCTGGAGAGGGCTCAGCGGTCCCAGACCGGCTGGCGGCGGGCGTCTTGCGCCCTGTGCCCCGCGCCCGGCGACCCGGGCTAGAGGGGCTCTCCCGGGGCCGCCGCAGGCCACGTCCCACCACGCGGGAGAGCCCCACAGACACCCCGCCACGCCCTAACCGCGACTCGGGGGCGTCCTCGGCCCGCGCTGCCGCCCGGGTGGCCGCCGAGTGGGAAGGGAGGAGCGGGCGCCGGCGCCCCCCGCTGGCCGCCCTGCCCAGCCCGGGACCGGCGCCCCCTCCCGCCCGGCCCCGCGGCCCCGCGGCCCCGCAAAGCGAGAACGCACCGCATCCGCCTCCAGCGCCGGGGAGCGAGCTGCACCCGCACCGGCGTCCTCGGTCCGAGTCCCCGCGCACGTGCCCGGGAGCCGGCGCAGCCCCGCCGGGAAACACTTTCTAGCAAACCTCTCAGCTGCTTCTGCTCCAGACCTCCCCCGCCCTGCAGGAACGCCCCTGTTTCTGGAAGGCTCCCCAGACGGCGGGCTGCTGCTCTCCCGCCAAGACGAGGAAGCCTCCGTCTCAGCCTCGTGTCTGACTCAGGCCTGGCCCTCCCGGGAGGGTCCGGCAGTGGAACCCGCCCACTCACTGCCCTTGCTGGCGCAGGCCTTCTTGACCTGGCCTTCGCTGGCAGCGGGACAAAGCGTGCCTAAGAAAGTAGGTGTGTAACCTGGGAATGGCCTCTGTAGCCTAGGGTGGGGCCCTAGAGTTGGCAGGGGAAAAAAATCTGCTCTGTTTGAGGCACCCAGTCTGGGCGAGCAAGAAGCCTCCTCTGAGTCAGCTGGGAGTGGCCGCGGAGACCAAAGGAAGGAGTGACCAAGCCCAGGAGGGCATTTAACCCGGACACCTCCCCCAGTCCCACCCTCCCTACCTGTCCAGAGCTCCCCTAACCATGAATGGGGTTCTTACTTCGCTGGGAGAGTCAGAGGGCACCTGCTGTGCCCATTTCTTAGGGCCGATTCCGAGGCCCTGGCCAGATTGATACAGTTAGAAACAGAGCAGGTGAGTGAGCCACTGCCTTCCCTTCATTCAGCTGTGGGCACTGCACTGGGGCGGTGATCATCCACGTTTAAGCTTAGGAGGTCAGGAATGCCCGAGGTGGCAGACCATCAATTCTAACACCAGTGAGAGACAGAATGGGAGGCACCTGAAGTTAGAGGTGTCTGACACTTTCAATACTGGAAGCCTGAGTTGTTTAGTGTTCATTGAAAGGTTCCTCTTCCTCTCCTTTTTCCCTTCATCCTTCTGCCTGCTACCATCCCATGATATTCACTAAGCATACGAGGAGGTGGCTTGGCAATTCTTTCCTTGTAGTGCACAAGAACCTGGATTATCTTTGGCCCATTCAACTGTAACAAGGTGGCCTCAAGAAGGGGCTGGAAATCTGCAGTTTAACCAGCACATGTGTGATCCTGTGACGAGCCGGCTGCAGGAACCTTGGTGCACAGGGGCTCCTCTGGTGGATCCTGAGACCAAGGACCTCAGCTTAGCTGGAGAGAAAAGACCCTGGTGTGTCATGGCCCTGCTGCCCAAGTGGGCCGGGAGTCCAGCCCAGAGCCCACCCACTGTGAGGGCCTGCTGAGGAATCAGACGGTGGAATGCTGACAGGTGGAAATCTGACTTCCACTCCAGATGCACAGCTAAGGCTTAGATCCCTGTCTGCAGCAAGCCCTCCTAGCTGTCCCCCACTCCCGGCACCTCCTCTGGGCTCCCACAGCCTCTGAGCATAGGGCAAGGTGACACTTAGCTCTCTGGGCTGGAACTGCTCCACTACTGTCTGCCTCCCCGCTGGGAGCTCTGATCAGGTCACGGCTGCCTCCCAGGGATTCTCCTGAGCAGCTGAGGTCTCCCTGGCGAGGAAACAGGAGTCCCAGTTATGGTCACATGGTGAGCCCTTGGCCCTTTTCAGGTCGGACAGGAAGCAGTGCTGTGACTTCCCTGTTATCTATATGTCATCTACACACAGACCTGTGACAGCAGACAGGAAAACTGAGCTTGGTCTCCTTCCCTTTTACAAAAGATCTTACCTCCCTATTTCCTATTATCTTTAAAAAAATTTTTTTATTAATACATGTTTGCAGTATATAATGTTTACATTCCTTGTGGCGAGTTTGTACATGTACATAACACATGAGAGTGAGTTCAACATGCTGTTTGTATCAATACATGCCACCAGCTGACAATAGCCAACATCATCCGTTCTGCTGTGGACATCTCAGTGACAGTTGCCTCATGGGACACTCAGTCCTCAGTCAGTGACTCTCCAGCTGTGGCCAGCGTCAGAGTCATCCACACATACCCCCCGCCCCATGCTGAGCTCCTGACTCAGCAGAACCGGGTGTGCCCAGTTCCAGGGGACGCGCGTCCTCAGGCCGGCCTGAGACACTGGTCTCCCATAAGGCTGGAGTCCCACTCCCGGGGCGGGGTATGGGACTATGCACTGTTTAGCATCCCCCCAAGAGTCTAGGACGGTATCCCAAATCCGAAGGGAAAAGAATGGCTCTCTCAATTCATGGTGTTGGATTATGGTTTGAGGAAAAACTGTTAGATACCAATTCACACCCATACTTTTTTTTTTTTTTTTTTGTGGGTACCGGGGGGACGACCTCAGGACCTCACGCGCCAACAGGCACCCGTGCCGCTGAGCGATATCACCGGCCCCTTTTTCGTATGTGGGTTCCGGGAGTCGAACTCGGGCCTTCGCGCTTGCAAGGCAGGCGCTTAAGCCGCTGAGCCGTCTCACCGGCCCAACTTTTTTTTAATGTTTATTTTTATTAATACATGTTTGCAGTACATAATGATTACATTCATTGTGGAGACTATGTACATATCTTAATTCTTTTTACTCCCCCTTCCTTTCCCCTCCCCCCTTCATATCTTGGTCCCCTTCCCTTTTACAAAAGATCTTACCTCCCTATTTCCTATTATCTTTAAAAAAATTTTTTTTATTAATACATGTTTGCAGTATATAGTGATTACATTCCTTGTGGACAGTTCGTACATGTACATAACACATTTTAATTCCTTTTTCGCGCCCTCTCCCTCCTCCGCCCCCTCCATCTCTTGAGCCCCTTTCTATCTGGAAAAGGTCTATCTCCCTATTTCCTATTACCTACCTTTTATTTTGCTCTTTATTTATATTTTGGGTTTCTCATATGAGAGAAACCATGCAATATTTACTCTTGCGCATCTGATTTATTTCATGTAACACGGTCTCAAGGTGCATCCATTTTTCCTAAAAATGACTCGTTTATCCTTCTTTATGGCACAGTAGTAGTCCATTGTGTGTAAATACCACATTTTCTTTATCCATTTGTCTGCTGATGGACACATAGGCTGCTTCCAGTGTCTAGCTATTATGAATTGTGTTGCTATAAACATGACTGTATCACTGTATCACTGTAATATGATCTTTAATTCCTTGGGGAAGATGCCTAGAAGGGAAATACCTGCATCAAATGGAATTTCTACTTTTAGTTTTTTTGAGGAATCTTCATACCGATTTCCATAGTAGTTGTACTAGTTTACATTCCCACCAGTACTGTAGAAGGGTTCTCCCCCCGACCCTCGACTCCATCCTCTCCAACATTTGTCTGATTTCTTGATGAATCTTTCTGGAGTACGATAGAATCTTAGTATTGTTTTCATTTGCATTCCTCTAATCACCTGTGATGTTGAACATTTCTTCATGTATTTATTGGCCATTTGTACTTCTTCTGACAAGGGTTTATTCATTTCAGCTAGCCATTTTTTGATTGGGTCTTTTATTTTGGGGTGTCTATTTTTTGAGTTATGTATATATTCTAGATATTAGTCCTCTAAGGAATAGCTATCAAAAAATTTTTTCCTCATTCTTTGTAGGTTGTCTCTTCACTCTGTATGTTGTTTCTTTTTCTGTGCAGAAGCTTTTTTTTTTTTTTTGTGGGTACCGGGGGGTCGACCTCAGGACCTCGCACGCCAGTAGGCGCCCGTGCCGCTGAGCGATATCACCGGCCCCTTTTTCGTATGTGGGTTCCGGGAGTCGAACTCGGGCCCTTGCGCTTGCCGGGCAGGCGCTTAAGCCGCTGAGCCATCTCACCGGCCCCTGTGCAGAAGCTTTTTAATTTGATATCATCCCATTTGTTGACTCTTGGTACTATTTCCTGTGCAACCAGGGTTCTGTTCAGAAAGTCCTTGCCTACACCTATGACTTTAAGAGTTTTACCTGTTTTATCTTCCAGCAGATTGGTTCTCTTGTGACATTTAGATCTTTGACCCATTTCAATTTTAGTTTAGTGCACCCTGAGCTATACGGGTCTAGATCCAGCCTTCTGCATGGGGATCACCAGTTTTCCCAGCACCATTTGTTGCAGAGGTTACCTTTCCTCCAGTGTATGTTCTTGGACACTTTGTCAAAGATCAAATAGTTGGGTTGCTTGGGGTTGTTTCTGTGTCCTCTATTCTGTTCCACTGATCCGCATGTCTGTTTTTGTGACAGTACTGTGCTATTTTTTTTTTAATCACCGTAGCTTTGTAATATAACTTCAAATCCGAGATTGTGATGCTTCCTGCTTTGCTTTTGTTACTCGGGTTTGCTTTTGCTATTCAGGGTTTCTTTTGGCTCCACGTGAGTTTTAGGATTGTTTTTTCCAGTTCTGTGAAGAATGCTGTTGGTATTTTGATTGAGATTGTGTTAAATCTGTGCATCAGTTTGGAAGTATGATCATTTTGACTGTTTTGGTTCAACCTGTCCAGGAACAAGGGAATATCTTTCCATTTTCTTTCTTTCTTTTTTTTTTTTTTTTTTTTTTTTGTGGGTACCGGGGGTCGACCTCAGGACCTCACGCTCCAGCAAGTGCCCGTGCCGCTGAGCGATATCACCGGTCCTTTTTTTTTTCATATGTGGGTACCGGGAGTCGAACTCAGCACCTTGCGCTTACCAGGCAGGCGCTTGTGCCGCTGAGCTATCTCACCGGCCCTCTTTCCATTTTCTGATGTCCTCTTTGATCTCCTTTCTCATAGTACTGTAGTTTTCATTGTAGAGGTCTTTTGCTTCCTTGGTTAATTCCTAAGTATTTAACTTTTCTTGCTGCTATTGTAAATTGCATTGTTTTCCTAATTTCTTTCTCAGTGAGTTCATTATTAATGTACAGGAATGCTATTGATTTTTGTGTGTTGATTTTTTACCCTGCTACATTGCTGAATCTGGTTATTAATTCTAGGTGTCTTTTGGTGGAATTTTTCGGGTCTTCTATGTGGAGGATCACGTCATCTGCAAAGGATGATAATGTGACTCTCTCTTTCCTAAACGTATCCCTTTTATTTCTTCCTCTTGCCTGATTGCTCTGGCTAATGTTTTGAGTACTATATTGAACAGGAATGGTGATAGTGAACATCCTTTTCTTGTTCCTGATTTTAGAGAGAAAGCTTTCAGTTTTCCCCATTTAATATGATGTTACTAGTAGGTTTGTCATAAATGCCTTTTATCAGATTGAGATAGGTCCTGTTATACATATTTTCTTCAGTGTTTTTATCATGAATGCCTGTTGGATTTTGTCAAAGGCTTTTTTTGCACCTATTGAAATGATCATGTGATTTTTATCCTTGCTGCTGATTATGTGATGAATTACATCTATTAATTTGTATATACTGAATCATCCTTGCATCCCTGGGATGAATGTGATGTATGATCTTTTTGATGATTTATTATATTCTGTTTGCGAGTATCTTTTTGAGGATTTTTGCACCATTAAAGAGGTTGGTCTTTGGTTCACTTTCAGTTGGATCCTTGTCTGGTTTTGGAATCAGGATAATGTTAGCTTACTGGAACGACTTTGGGAGTACTCCTTCCCTTTCACTTTTATTAAAGAGCTTGAGTAGTATCAGCATTAGATCTTCCCTAAAGCTCTTGTAGAATTCAACAGTGAATCCATCTGGCCCTGGTTTTTCTTAGTTGGTAGGTGTTTTTTATCACTGGTTCAATTTCACTGCCTGTTACTTGATTATTTGGGGATATCTTCTTGGTTCAGTTTTGGTAATTCATATATATATATATATATATATATATATATATATATCCTTCTGAATTCTCCAATTTATTAGTGTACAGATTTGTGAAGTAGTTGCTAATAATCTTCTGGAATTCAGGAGTGGCCATTGTGATTTTACCTTTTTCATTTCTAATTGCATTGATTTGGGCCTTTTCTTTTTTTGGTTATGATTGGCTAAGAGTTTGTCTTTTTTGTTTATTCTTTTGAAGAACCAGCTGTTCAATTCATTGATTCTTTGTATTTTTTTTTTGTTTTTATGTGTGTGTGTGTGTGTGTGTGTGTGGGTGGGTGGGTGGGTGGGTACCAGGAGTCAAACTCAGGACCTCAAGCTTGCCAGGCAGGTGCTTATGCCGCTGAGCCATCTCACCGGCCCTGTATTGTTTTTTCAGTCTTAAGTTCATTGATTTCTGCTTTGATCATTATAATTGCCTTCCTTGCACTAGCTTTGGGCTTGGATTGTTCTAGTTTTTCTGGGACCTTGAGGTGCATCATTAGGTTATTTATTTGGGCTTGCTCTGTTTTTGTGATGTGGGTCATGTCCATACGTTTAAAAAAGTATATTTTTGTGTTTGAAAACATAACCGAGAAAATCTTCCCATAACCTTGGAGTAGTGGGGTACACATGGTGGAGTTTGTCCATACTGCAGCCAGGGCTGCCTGTCTCTGCCCAGGTGAGGGGTTCTCCAGATGTCCAGGCCTGCCATGTTTGGGATTTGAATTATCCAGTGTGTTGAAAAACTCAAGAACGCGTTTGCTTGAAGACTCTGGCACGTACCACGGGAGACCCAGGAACACTCAGCATTTGTTGCCCAAGTCAGTTTCTGAGGTAGGCAACAGACTGGGGATCCTGTCTCACTTGTGCAGGGAGATTTTGAAGCCTAAATCAGTCACTACCACAGAAGCTAAAATACCACTTATTATAGCCAATTCAATTCTTTCTTCTACCAGTCAAAGGGGCCACAGTCAAGCAGGCCAGCACAGGAGCGCGCTGAGCCTGCCACCTGACCTTGTGGACACTTTTTCAGTCTCTGCACACATAATCACATGGGACTCGGGCACCTTCTCATCTGATGGTCCCGGCTACAAACCCCCAAAGAGGAAGCGGCTTCCTCCTTTCCCTTCATCTCTAATCTGTGCTCACTAGGTGACAGGTGCCCACTGAGTACCCATGCGCAGTATGACAAACAGTTTTTAATCAGAAGGGGTTATGTACCTCATAGTAGAAAATGAAACAACCCAAAGGTAAGAATTGGCAGTTTCCTCTCATCCACTCCTCTGCGCAACTTCAGACAGCTGATTCTAAAGGCTTGGAAATGTTCCTTCTACATCCTTCTCTCCTGACAGTTGAGTTTTATGTTGGGAAACTAGCCGGGAAGTTTGGTGTCCTGAACCCATGATCTACACTTGCTGGCTCCTCAAACCCACTGAAATGGCAAATAAGAGGTTTTTTCAAGGGCCACAGAATGGAGACAATGAGAGAAAGTAGCAGCCATTGGTGGGAGGCATGTGGTCTGGTGTTTCTGATTCAGCAACATGGGAAACTGAGTACTATGGTGGCCGCTGGGAAAAGGAAGACGCAATCCCAGTTACACTGGGAAGCTCTGGATACTCAGAGCTTGGAATGCTAGTCACTTCAGGAAGTGGGGATGACAGGCTGAAAATCTAAGAAGCAGTTAGGGGCGCCAAACTCCCACACTCACTGGCCGCACTGACTCAGGGCACAACCAACCCCTGGACAGGTGCAACTTGGAATCAACAGAAATCTGAGAAAAAAACTTCTAACCAAAACAAGAGAAAAAGTCAGTGGAGACTACTCAGGTAGAGAAAAACCAGATAACGGAGCAGATAACATCCTCAGAGACTCAAAAATATATTGTAACCATGAAACAAAATAGGTTACTAGTTTTTAACAAGGAACATCTGGGAATAAAAAAAAGAACTTGGAAAGGAAAAACATGATAGAAATTTTTTAAAAACTCCCAGGAAGTTTGGAAGATAAAAACTGAACAAAAAGTCAGAGATAGAAAATGGGCAAGAAAAGATAAAAAAATTAATCTGTATCCAGGACCCCCAATATCTGAATAACTGTGGAGTTTCTGAGAATACAGAAGGGGTGCGTAAGAATTCAAGATTTTCCAGTCACTGAAAGATGTGTGTCACCAGACTGCACCCATAACACCAAGTGCCCAGTATATAGATGAAAACAGACCCACTGGATTTCTGTAATATTAACATTTCGGAACATGGGAACAAAGAGATCTTAAAAGTCTAAGAGAGGGAGGGATAAAAGGTCACGACTAGCATTAGACTTCTCCCAAAGACACTGAGAGTGACGAAGCAATGCTTTCAAATTCCAAAGGAAAAATGTTTTTCTGCATAGAATTCTATATCCAGCCAAACTATCAGTTGAACACAAACGGAGAACACATTTACAGCCTGTGCTCTCTTGTCCGGGAAGCTACTGGGGGATGCGCAGTGATGAAAGGGGAGAGTTTATTAACACAGGGGGAAACAATGTGGAGAAGAGGTGCGCTACGGGCACTGAAGATGGAGAGGGAGCAGGATGATGCCCTGCACCTGCACCAGGCAGGAGCTTGGGGAGAGGCACCTCTGAGCCTTGGCGGGGGCTTTGAACACTGACAGTTCAGGGCTGTTACGGTTTATCAAGTATGATCCCCCAAACTCTCATGCACTCAGAGGTGGGCTTTCAGGAGGTGACTGAATCACAGGGGCACCATAGTGGAGTGTGCTGGTGGGAGGTGGGGCCTGCTCAGAAGACATGGGCCACTGGGGGTGACCTGAAAGGGTGCCTCTCCCTCCTGGCTCCTCCCTTCTCTCTCTGCTTCCTGGTCGTGATGGTATGAGCAGCTGCCCTCCTCCCAGACACTCCCACCACGCCATTCCTGCCTTGGACTGAAAACCATGAGGCCAAATAAACCTCTCCTCCTTTAAGCTGTGTGTGCCAGGTATGGTGTCTCAGTGATGAGAACATGACTAAGGTCAGAGTGAATTAGGAAACAGCACAGAACACTAAAACAAAAAGCAATATCCAGGAAAAACAAAAATTCTTCAGAAAAAGAAATGCGCGGGGTGGGCATCGCTCAGCGGCAGAGCTCGTGCTTAGCATAAGCAAGGCCCTGGGTTCAATCCCTAGCACTGCCCTTCCCCTAGAAAAGGGGTGGGGGGGAGGAAGCAGCAATTATTTTTATCACACTGTCAAGAACACCACTTTCGGGGGCCGGTGAGATGGCTCAGCGGCTTAAGCGCCTGCCTGGCAAGCGCGAGGGCCCGAGTTCGACTCCCGGAACGCACATACGAAAAAGGGGCCGGTGATATCCCTCAGCGGCACGGGCGCCTGCTGGTGCGCAAGGTCCTGAGGTCGACCCCCGGTACCCACAAAAAAAAAAAAAAAAAAAAGAAGAACACCACTTTCTCAGGAGACTGAGGCAGGAGGATCCCTGGAAGTTTGAGGCCAGCCTGGGCTACATAGTGAGTTCAAGACCAGCCTGGACTACACAGCAAGATCCTATTTCAAAAAAAAAAAAAGAACAGTACTTTCCAGTTGTGATGTACTTACTAACCAGTATTGTACTAAACAGTGTAACTCGGTTGGGAACTTGTGGCACAGGAGTTTGGGGGAGGGGTGGGAAGTGTGTAATTTCAAGAACTAAAAACCCAGAAGTAGCAGTAAGGTATACTATCTAGAGCCATAGAGGTGAACACCCACCCCTAAACCCACCAAATGCTGGAAGTGGCTACCTCAGGAAGAGGGGAAAGTAGAGGAAGAGGATGGGGGGAGAACTTTTAGAATGACTGGCTTTGAACTATGACAAAACTCATGCCCTGCCCAAGCCACTTGCTTTTCACTTTCTTGGCAGAACCCAGCCCAACTCCCCAGCACCCTGCCTGCTCTGCCTCGCGCCCCATCTCTGTCCACCTACATCCTGACAGCCTTGTCCCGGTCACCTCCTGCTTACCTCCCGTCTTCCTGTGGAGATGTCTTGAGTACTTAAGGCTGGTATGTGAAAGTGATTTTCTTGAATTGGATTTTAAAAACAAGGATGTGTGGTACAATCTGCCTGAGGGCTGTTTTCAGGAGTGTTCATGCAAAGCCGCCCTCCTGAAGCTGCCCATTGAGTGATCTAAGCACAGTGGTTTGCAACCTAAATTGAGCAATAACTTCTGAAAATTGATACACCATTTAATAGGCCACTTTATACTGCTAATAAGCTCTCCTTTGATTTTGATGTTGTGACTAAATGTTAAGCCATTTGTGTCTTTATTCACATCTGTGCTTTGGATGTGTGACAGAATTGTAAGGCTGTTTTCAAGTAGGAATTAGCTACTTGATTTAAAAACACACACGGAGTTATAAATTGTCAATTTAATAAATTTTTAAAAATTCTCCAAACAACTGCACATGCATGCGGACGCACACACACACATACTACTTTTGAAATGTTTTAAATTTGGGTTTAAAATGGTTTTCTTAGCAAGAAATTTAAGGCACTTTACTAAAAAGGTGAAATATTTCTAAAAGTCAAAGTTGTATTCTTAAGCCTAACTGGTAAATCTAGAAGCTCTCCCAGTAGACTTCTGGCTACAATCACGTAACAAAAGCCTAAGAACATAATTTCAAGGAAAGTGTTTTTTTAAAAATACTGCGGTGTTCCTCAGGCTTAGAGACAGTGCTGTCTGGAACACTGCACTGCTAGCTTTCATCCTTTCTCCAACAATACCAGAGGCAGCTTTCTCTACCCCAAGTAATTATTGTTGCACTGTGCTCTCAATTTACCACAGGAGACACGGAACGTCCTCCCTCCTCCTCCCTTAGTGCTGGGGACAGGATCCAGGGCCTCACACATGCTTGGCAAGTACTTTACCATGAGTTATGCACCCATCCCTTTTTTATTATTTTACTCTTTATTGTTTTATTATGAAACTGAACTCACAATCCTACCTTGGCCTCCCTAGTATCTGAGATTACAAATGTGTGCTACTGTGCCTGGCCAGATAACAAAGCTGTAAATCTCACTGCTACGTGTTATCGAAGGGCGTTAAGATTAACAGACTGAGTTTTGATGGGCAGGGGGTGAACAGTCAACATAACTGATTTTTTTCCGCCGGGTTTGCCAAGAGCGATGTTTTCTAAGAAGTATAAGTAAAATATAGAAAAAGTAACAGGGTGCTTGCTGTTTCAGATGACACTGTATTTATAAAATTTAACTCCTAGCAAAAAGAATCAAAAGATGTGACACTTGTCAAAGCAACTCATGAAAATTCACCTAAAAACATGTAAAGCCAGGGAAAATGTTTTTCTCAGTAAACTTGGTTCAGAAGAAAAGTGCCATCAAATAGAAGTCCTTTATAAAATCCCTATTCAGGGTAAGCTAAAAAACAGTGGCGCTTTCCTAGAGTCCATTACTTTATTAGTCTAGCAGCATCTGATGTGTTAATTTACTGAAGCAACTTGCAAGCAAAAGTCAGCATAATAAAAGAAAACAGAATTGCATGTACACAGGCCTGGGAAAATCTGATCATATGATGTGAGAGCTGCAGACTACTACTGGGTGATCCCATTTATGCTCAAGAGAGAACACCCCGTGAGAAGTTATGTCTATATATGTTAAGCACAGAAAAAAAAAAAGAATACATCCCAAATTATTAAAACAAAGAGCTCTGTGGAGCTAAGTGGGATTAGGAAGTTAAAAACTAGATCCTTTATTTAGACATTTATCTATTATTTAAATTTCTTTACAACACAACATTCATTCATATATTGTGAAATTAAGTAAATTTATTACATCTAAGTAGATGGGCTTTTTTTTTTTTTCCAAGACAAGGCCTCATTATGTAACCCAGGCTGGCCACAAACTCACAGCAATCCTCTTGCCTCAGCCTCCTGAGAACTGGGATTACAGGTGTGCACCACCATGCCTGGTTCTGGATATATCATTTTCTACTCAAGAAACTTCCGGGGGGGGGATGAGAAAAAAAAAAAAGGGGCCGGTGAGATGGCTCAGCGGCATAAACGCCTGCCTGGCAAGCGCGAGGTCCTGAGTTTGGCTCCCGGTACCCACATACGAAAAAAGGGCCAGTGATATCGCTCAGCGGCACAGGCGCCTGCTGGCGTGTAAGGTCCTGAGGTTGACCCCCAGTACCCACAAAAAAAAAAAAAAAAAGAAAAAAGAAAAAAAATAGAAGGAAAAACATGAAAACAAAGCTTTTGTAAGTAAAGAGAAGAGGGGTTGAAGGGAGGGGAGGGGAATGGGAAAAAGAAGCAAGCTATATTATGTACAGGTACAAACTCCCTATGATGAATGTTATCATTATGTACATCTATTTTTTTTTTTTTTTCGTATGTGGGTTCCGGGAGTCAAACTCAGGCCCTCGCGCTTGCCAGGCAGGCGCTTACACCGCTGAACCATCTCACCGGCCCCATCATTATGAGTATCTAAAATGTACCAATAAAGTCTTATTGAAAAAAAAATAAAATGTACCAGTAATATAAGTAAAAAAAAAACAACAAAAAAAAACCAGAACAGAAAGAAAGAAAAAAGAAACTTCTGGGAAGCTACTGAAAAGTTACACTTTTAAGAAGAGACAAAATCAGCTAGAGTGAGCAGTCAGGTTTTATCAACCAGTTGTCTACACTACTGCTGAGCAACTTTCCCTCTAAATCAGTCTGTGATTATCTTGAAGCTAACTATCTAGTATTTTCTTCACCACCATTCAGTGGGGCCCCAGGCAGATGCTAACAGTGCAAGCCAAAGGACCAACATTCCCTTAGCAAATTCTGAAAACATGATTTTGTTGTTGTACTTTAGTACTCCTGCTCCTCTCGTTTTCCTGGAGAATCACTTTCATTATTCTATCAGAACACGCTGTGTAACTTGTTGCTCTATCAATCTATGGTAGTTTGATTTCTTAGTACAACAAGCATGACCTCTCAGATGAAAGTGAGGATAAAACTGGGAGGGTGTTTACTAATCACGGGGAGACCAAACTGGCATCAAGATCTAGGGGTGGCAGAAGAAAAACAGCCTCCTAAAGCATCTCCCATTCATCACCGCTAGGATTAAGGAGAATAAAACCAGCTTTGCACAGGAAAACCTTCACTCTGAACAAGGATGTATTTAGAATTTTTAAAAAACCAGTAGCCCCTTCAGGTTTTACATAAGGGCTTGTAGCAGAGGTTTCAAAGATTAAAAAAAAAAAGTACAAAGCCTTTATTGAATTATGAATAATAAACCCAATGGTAAGGGGGGCAGGGACTGATGTGCATAGAAATGCAATTCATAAAATTTTCAAGGCAAATAATTGACATCTTTGAAGACATTCTTGTTAGCTTAAAAAAAAAAAAAGCTTCCAGGTATGTAGTTCATTCATAGTTTTCAAAACTGGTGCCCAGTGGTAGGACCTCAGGAAGTGTTGAGATTTCATAAATCATTTGTATCAAATCGCTTTTTCTGGTAAATTCCTTAGTGCCTCTGCAGCAGTAACTACACAAGATTGGAAAGCTTTCAAGATGGTTCAGACCTCCAACACCTCACAGCAGTCCACACTTCTTAACACAGAAGGCAATGCTAATCAAGGAAGGAAATAAAAAGGTTATTAAAAATAAACACTGACTTTATCAAGCTTTCTATACATGTATCTATGTATAAACCAATTAAAAATGTTTAATCCCATAGCCCTTTGTGTTTTATGTCCAGAAACTACAGCTACTACCTCACTTTTCACTTTTAAAATGTATTTAAACATGCTTTTTAATAGTAAAATATGAAGATCTGTGGGACTAGAGGACTTTCAAAGACTTAAAAAACCAACTTCTGTAAACTTCAACATGTGAAAGTCAGAGAGAGGTGATCTTAAAATTTGGAAATTAAGTTTAGCAAAAAAGCAATATTATGATAAATTACAACTACATATAAAAGGTAATGAAATGATCTTATGGGACAGCTACGAATAGCACAGAACCCAAACTGAAAGGTGAAGATGAGTTTAAACTCAAAATCGTCTCACTCTGAGAGGTATGGAGTGATCAGGCCTGTGAGGGAGGACTGCGCTCTCCACTGACACGGTGTGTCTCATCTCCAAGTCCTCCTCCTCCTCCTCCCGCACCAAACCCCACCATTCAGGCAATGACCAACTTGGGTACTCCACGGTCTCTCAGTGGTGCTAATGTATTTTGTTTCTACAACATCTTTAAGACAAGACAGCCCTGTTATCAGGTGGCATAGAGGTGTAGAAGCTGATGCAGGGAAAGGCAGCCAAGGTGCAAAAGCGACAAGGATTTAAGTTAAATGTGAACATGAAAAGACGTACAAACACCAATAAAAACTTTCACTGAGACACAAGCAAAGCAAGGACCTGATTTGCACTTATCCTCTGTTTGGACTGCTATGGTTAGCGCGACTTCTCAGAAAAGCTAGGAGACCTCAAACTTATCATACCCAAATTGGACACAGGCTCCCCGACACTCTGCTTCCACCTTTCTAAAGTGTTCTCTCTGCCAAGCTAGTAGACCGTGTCTTAGGTTAAACTCATTAAGACAAATAAACAGAAGATCTCAAGGCCAAATACATATTTAAAATCAGAAGCAGTAGCAGCAGCAAAAACCCCTGAGATAAAAGCTAAAACAAACATTATACAGTTTTATAAAGGCTGTCCTTAAATATTTAATTCCAGATACCAAATAGATCAGCAGACTTTATAAGCAATTTTTCTCATTAATAACTTTGCCCACACTCAATTTATACATATACTTAGCTCATTATCTTTGACCAAAAAATTGCTTAACATATGAGGTTAAGATGCTTGAGAGAAGACAGTCAAGAAAAAGGCCATGGGGCATGTCAAGTTTTCAAGTCAGGCAAATAACTGACTCAGTAAAATGTGGCTTGTTGCTGGGCATGGTGGCCCATGCCTGTGATCCAAGCACTCTAAGAGGCTAAGGCAGGAGCATCCCAAATTCATGCCCAGTGTGGGCACCTTATGGAATAAGATCCTGTCTCAAAAAATAAGGGACTAGGAATGTCGCTCAGTGCAAAGGCCTGAGGTTCAAACACCACAGTATGACCAAAAAACTAAATAAATAAATTTTAAAATCTGGCTTGTTTCTGAGGTATGTGAAACATCATCAAGGTGCATATTAAAATGTACTCTTTGACATTTATTCCACCCATAAATGTTTCAGCAGAATGGCAGGCAGCTAGAGCCTTGAGGCTGAGAAGAGGCAAGATAGATACAATGATTCCAAGGGATTGCTTATAGGGATCTTTTTCCCAGTTTAATGCTATATCATTTTCTAAATACATGACTAGACAAATGGTCACTTAGGAAAATTACTACAAAGAGTAACTATTAAATATAACTTTTATTCAATTAAGTTTAATAGAGCCATTTATAGAATACTTTGCTCACAAAATACTTTGTGTGAATGTCACTTTCCACAATTGAAACAGTTTAATGGAGCTAGGAGAGCAAGATAGATGGCTAAGAATGAATTCTTCTGATCATTAATTTTAATATTTCAACATCACAGCAAAATTGGGAATGTCTTCTTTAATAGTTTACCATTTAATTTTTGAAAAGTTAACTCTGAAGCAACTAATTCCCTACACACTAAGAAATCAACAGAGCCAGGTGTGGTGGACAGGCCTATAATCCTAGCCCTCTGGGAGGCTGAGGCAGGAGGATCACAAGTTTGAGCCCAGTCAGGGTAACTTATCAAGACTCTCTCTCCAAAATAATAAATAAATAAATAAATAAATAAATAAATAAATAAATAAATAAGAGGCTGGCAATATAGCCCAGTGTGAAGGCCTTGGGTTCAATCCCAAGCACTGGAAAACGACGACAAACAAAACAAGAGGGCCGGTGAGATGGCTCAGCAGCGTAGGCGCTTGCCTGGCAAGCGCGAGGGCCCGAGTTCAACTCCCGGAACCCACATATGAAAAAAGGGCCGGTGATATCGCTCAGCGGCACGGGCGCCTGCTGGCACACGAGGTCCTGAGGTCGACCCCTGGTACCCACAAAAAAAAAAAAAAAAAAAGAACACCCCAGCATGTCAGAATTAAAGGAATCAATAAGTTTCAAACTGTAGACAATTAAAATAAAATTGAGTTGTAGTCACAAACAAAAATATCAGCAAAACTCATGGTGATTTTCAGAGATTTCTACAGAGAAACCTGATAACTACGTATCCTAGTCATTAAAGAAGCCTAAGTAACAAACACGGGTCACACCAACAGGGCCCTACATGTCACAGTATCATGCTCTCTTCTCACCCTCCCACCTAAGGCAAACACAGCTCACACTTACCATTACACAGGGGAGGGAATGAGAAGACACATGGACATATAAGACCCCCCCACATAGGGAGAGAGATCCTTTGCAAATGGGAAGGGGACCAAGAGATGGAGGGAGGGGAGGGGCGGGGACATAAAAGAGTTAAGACGTGTTATGTCCATGTACCAACTTCCCAAGTGAACGTAATCATTATCTACTGCAAACACGTACTAATAAAAATCTGAAAGAAAAATAATAATATAAAATAAAATCATTACGTGAAAAAAATGTTCTTCCTATGGTCCATCCACATTGTTTTGTGAAGATACTTTCCAGAAATATCTGGAGCCAAATCAAATAGCCTAAATACTGAGAGGCTCAAAATGCAAGTAAAAGTAAAATATACTCAAAACAGGACACAAACTTAGGGCAATTACATATAAGAACCGCAGAGCCTACAGATCAAAGCTAGGCTTGAAAACCAAGCATAACATCGCCAAACAAAAGAAAGACACTAAAGACCAGGAAACTTCATGGGCACATTATAACTGAAGGGAAAAACATGCGTTTTAACCTTTAGCATCAAAAATGTGACCACTCAAGTTCTGTACTGACATTTCTCTGACCCTTGCACCCTTGCAAACCAGTGTTTACATGTTTAAGACTGGGTACGCACACAGATCGCCAGGAAATGGCACTACAGCAAGGCAGACTTTGTAAAATTCCCTTCTACAAGTACTCGAAAAAGTTATGACACATGGATATGGATGGACTGTAATATTTAAATGACACATTTCCCATATAGTCACAAAACCTTCATAGAAAGTATTAAAACCAAAAAAGAAATAAAGAGTCAAATACAGAGATGAAATGTACAAAACAAATGAGCAGGCAAACTAAAAGTTCTTGAAAGTATTTTACTTCAGATTGAAAAATGAACAGCTCCCACACTGTTCATCGCAAGATACACAGTATTCACGAATACAATGCTGGTCGTTTGAGGACGAGTATATACACCTCCATTTCTCCTTCATGCTTTTTCTTTTAGAAAGATACTGTTTACCAAAAAGAAACTTCAGCAGTACAGGAAAAACTATTTTCCCAATAAATTTACGAAAACCTAAGATTCCCAATGGAATCAAGATTATCTTCCCGCTACCACCACCTTAATATAATCACATGCTTATTGGAACACTAATATTCGCACCCTAAGAGTACATTTACTTTCAACAATGAGGGTGATTCTTAAAAAAACAAAAAAAAAACAAAAAAAACCCAAAAACTTCAGTGTGGTAAATGTAACATGGATCTCTGCAAGTATTAAGTGTCTGAAATAGGCAGCTAATACTGGATTTAATATTATTTCATAAATAATTGTTCCCTTAGCAGTAAACATAAGTCTACATATTCACAATAGTCCTACAAAATAAATACTGTGATTATGCACAATATGTTATGACAAACTAGTTTCAAAAAACAGAAGCTCGACATCTTGATAAAAATTCTGATCAGAATAAAATGTGACTTTAAAATTTAAAACATCATCAAAATAACATCACATTTAAAATCATCCACGGTTTACACAAGTACTATGAGTTTCCAGTTTTGGAACATATTTTTCCGTTGTGAATTAAAATACGAACATATTGAAAATTGTTAATTTCAGTGATGACATCAGTTTTGGTCTTACTTTAACATTATTTTCTTTTATAAAAAGTTGCACTATGTGTCCATTAATGGTCTGATTGGTCTTTGATATTTCATAAATGTATATAAAAGAAATCCCTAAAAGCCAATAGTACTTTATATGTATATATATATAAAAGAATCTCATGTCAGAAATGTCTGTATTTAACAGAGCCACATACACTGATGCTAAACATAAGAGCTTTCACCTTGGAAGAAAGCATTTTCAGAAATGTCACTTACATTCATTCTATAATATTAAATATTCCCAACTGAGTTTCAAACTCAACAGGTGATGAATAACAGAATTTTACATCTCATTTGCACTCAAAGCTGACCACAACCAAAATTTACAGTATGATTAAAACAAGCCAATGTTTAAAAAAATTTTAATTAAAGATAACAATTCCATGAAAGGAGAGGATAAAGAATGGGATGACTAGAAGTATTTGGTCTTAATAAGGCAATACAAAATAGATCCATTATCAAAGACCATTTAATTTTTAAAGATCGATAATACCAAAAGCATAAAGTGGAGTATAAGAAAATAGTTTTTTATAGGTATGATTTAATTAAAGCTGTTTACAGTTATTCTCTCCCACAGTAGTTAAGCATGAATTTAAAAGAGTAAGAGATGAGAAAAACAAGCACACGCAGCACACAGGGCAGAGGAGGCAGCATGCAAAGTTTGTGGAGCTTGAGGCTCCACTGCAACAGGAATGGGACCAGACGAGGGTGGCCTTGAGTTTCCTATTGGGGGATGGGGTAAAGAGAGAGAGAAAGGGGGGAGAAAAAGACTGCAAAGGAAACAAATACGAAGTCATGTAACTGCCCATTGCCCAAAACGACAGCACGACAGAAAACAGGAGCAAGTTAGTTCTCAGAGATGACTAGAGATTTTTCAGTGTTTACACAAAAGTACATAGTACATTTTTCTTTTTTTTCTTTTTTTTTTTTTATAAAATAAAATAAACGTCATTTGCCACCATAAACCTTTTCTTTAGAGAGGAAAAAATTTTGAAGCAGGTCACAAGGGTTCTGTTAAGTCATTTCAATGCCAAGGAAAACAAACTGAGTAATAGAACTAATCACTTCCCTATATATGGATGTCAAGATGACAATTCAGATTATTCTTCGAACTAATCCTGAGAAGAAATCTGTTTACAATTCAAACAGTAATGTTATGTAAAAAGTATTAACAAATCCACTATTACAAATATCAATTTCCTATATGGTCTTCTATATATACACACAATAAAATGGTAAATATATGCAAAAATATTAAAAAAAAAAAAAACATGCACAGATCACTTTCCCCTTTGGAATCTGGACTTCCTATAGGATACTTCTGTCTGCCTTTCCCACCCCATCCTCTGAAATTGTTTTTTACTTCTATCACCCTACCCACACTGAATACTATTCCCTATAACTCTGCATAAAGCCAATGAGAAATATATGTATTTTACATTCAAGCTTTAAATCTTAAAATGACCCTGTTATAGCATACGACTTATCAAATAAGCAGCTTTTTTCCCCCTGTTTTGCTTGTTTTCTGTTTTTGCAGTTGTCAGTCTCCATGATCCATTCCGTGGCGAGCTGGGAAAAAACGCAGTTGCTAAATCAACGTCTCAACAGTGTGAGGCTCCTGAATATGTCCCAGGAGTCCCTGTGCAACTGTCCTGAGCACGAGTGCACTGCACACAGAAGACAGTCCACCGCACAGTGCCGACTATCTACAGAGGTCTGAGAGGGGCGCGTCCCTCTTGTGTTTCCTCTTTTTGCCATGGTAATACTGATTATTGGATTTGCCTTGATGTTGTTTGTTTGTCATCAAGGAACCATGGCTGGTCTGAGTTGTACCTTGGAAGCCTTTGCTGGAAGAACGAAAGAGCCTTGCTGATCCATGCTGTGGAGAAAGAAAGCAGTCAGAAAGGCATCAGTGTAACACATTACTACACCTTCATTCAAGAGGAGCTTTCAACACTAGAACTATGCCGCCTAGAGTTGCATACTGACCACTAATTTATCTAGCAGGCAGAAAAAAGGGTTAATTCTACTGAGCTCTAAAACTCTTACATTTTTAATGGAAAAGTAGACCACTAATTGAAAAAAGAGACCATTATCTTGTCTTCTTAACAGTCTGCTAATTACTGAGAAGCTCTCAGACACACACAGGTGCACAGGCAGGTCAGGGGTGGGCACGGCTGCTTGGTCCTTTCTGCTCCTGCTATCGTCACCTGTGACTTTCTCCTGACACCAGTCTCTCCCATCAGCCCTGACACCTTAACTGCTATTTCCCCTTCAGTTTGTGTTTGGTGCACATGGCTGAGGCTGTGGAAGTAAAGGGGACTCGGTGAGTCAAATCAGACCCAAGGTAACGATGGGCCAGTCATCTCTGCTGCCAAGAGGCCTCTTCCCAAGACCCCAGCTGTACTCGGAGAGGACAAGGGCCTCAGGCCAGAGCCCGGTACCTATGGCCTCCTCCCCTCTCTTTGACTTATTACTCATGGTTAGTAACTGTAAGCAACTAAAACACTTACAAATAAGGGTATATCTGTGGCCTATTTAAGTCAAAGCCAATGTTAATCAACTGACCACACCTCACAGCTATGTGATAGGTTCAAAACAGGCAAAAAGGTATGACGTATTTAAAAATGATAAGAGCATTCCTAGGTATGCACAACACTGTCATGAAGTCATGCAATAACCACAGGCAGTTTATTTCAAATACAACAAAACCTTTTAATTACTTGATGCCTCTTTTGTTGTTGCCAGGGATTGAATCCAGGAGCTCAAGAATGCTTAAGCAGGCACTGAACAACACCCCCCTGCCACAGCCATTTTTTATGCTGAATGTGTGACAGTGTAGGAGAGGGGGCTGGGGTATGGCTGTGGGAGAACACTTAACTTTCTGAGCATGCACAGAGGCCCTGATTCAATCCCAAGCACCACAGCAACAACAACAGAACTGTAATGAGGGGTTGGCTGGGACATCCTGTAAGGACTGGTCACTAGATTCCCACCCAGGTTGATGTTACAATGGTGTCTCATAAAGAAACTCAGGACAGCCTGTTACTAGAAACATTGTCATGCTTTGGAACCTCTTAAAATGAAACAGACTTGTTCTTTAACCTAGCATTTTCTTTAAACCCATGGAAACCACTGTTCACATGCAAGAAATTCTAATTATTTTTATTGAATACTAACAATAAAAACACAAATTCCACACACCTGAGATTTGTTGGTGCTGTTGGGTGTGTTAGTGGTTTGGGTGCTCTGCATTTTCCCAATTGTCTGAGAGGACTCCAAGGACACATCTTGTGATCCTACTCGGTTCCCAGCGGACGGACGGCAGAGCAGCTGTTTTGGAGTTTTGCATGGTGTCGCATCTGAATCCTAACACAAGTCACATGAGTTACAAGAAGAAATGTTAGTAATTGACACATTCGGTATTCAGAAAAGAGAACAATGCCACCTAATCGCTCCCAGGACAAACTGAGGCACCCAGAAGGTAAGGAGGCTTGAGGAAGACTCCGCAGAACGAGCTGCTCTGGTTTCCTCCAAACTGTTAAAGGGATGTGTTTTACCAGAGGGCTTCTGTTCATCAGCAAGTCCACTGCCCACACTGGACTTGGGAATCGGCCGTGAAGGAGCTCAGAGGTCCCAGTGGATGTGTGTTTGTATTTACTGAAAACAAACCCTGGCGGTACCAGGGAAAGAGCATGGCAAGAGCACAAGGTGATAGGTTTAGGGGCTCAATTTTGGGAGGTTTGTAATGACATCTCTTCCACCAAGTGCACCATATGGACCCAGACACCCTAAGACAGTGGGCTGAACCCGTCTCTGTCTCTATCCTTAGCCCTGGCATACTACCTCGCCTCTGAGTCACACTGTCTCAGGCACTAGCCTACCTCTTAAGGCTCTGTCCACCCCTCACCACCCTTACCCCATGTCTGAGACATTCTGCTTAGCATTCTGTCCTCCTGAGTACTGCTCCAGGACCCCACGAGGCACCCAGGGAACGTCTGCACATGAATAGTTACGACTGGGTGATGACAGGTGGCCATCAAGAACAACATAAAATTTTGTCCCTTACATACTTCTTAATGTCACATAACGAACTCAAAATCCAAATACAGTAACAGGAAAGGCAATTTAAAATCTTAATTAATTCAAAATTTACCTTGAGAAAACTTAATATGTAATTGATGTTTGAATTTTAATGAGAATAGAGACAGTAAGTAGATTACAGACTGAGGAAAGTGAAGAAATAGGAGACTCCTAAGAAAGGGTTTCTTTTTAGAGTGATGGAAATATTCTCAAATTAGAGTAGCAATATCTGCATAACAGTGTGACTATATCAAAAACCACAAGTTTATACATTTAATGGTGAACTTCATGATACGTGAATTGTATCTCGATTTTTAAAAACTCAAATCAGGAAGCTCAAAAACATTATTCTGAGTGAAAGAAGCCTTATTAAAAAAAGAATATAGGGGCCGGTGAGATGGCTCAGCGGCTTAAGCGCCTGCCCAGCAAGCGCGAGGGCCCGAGTTCGGCTCCCGGATCCCACATACGAAAAAGGGGCCGGTGATATCGCTCAGCGGCACAGGCGCCTGCTGGCGCGTGAGGTCCTGAGGTCGACCCCCCGGTACCCGCAAAAAAAAAAAAAAAAAAGAATATATACTGTACGAAATACATGAAATTTTGGAACAAGTACAACTAATCTACGGTGTTAGGAAATCCTAGCAGTGGTGCCCTCTGTAGAACTGGGGACTGAGGGCACACTTTGGGGTGAGGATAACATTATATACCTTGTTAGCATTCTGGGTTACACATGTGTATACATTTGGTAAAATGTGAATGTGCAATTTGGGTTCCTTTTATGTCAATTTCATATCAAAAGAAAATACAAGCAAACACTGAAGTCTGGTTAACGATGTGCAATACAGAAATTTGGGAGAAGTGTACTGATATCTGCGATCTACTTTAAAATGGATCAGGGTAAGAGGAATTAATAGGCAGAAGGGTGGACAGATGGTTAGATGTATGATGAGTAAAATGTTAATAGTAGTAGAATCTCATGGTGGGTATAGGGACCAATAAAATTCTTTCACTTTCACTGTATGCTTGAAAATTTTCAGAAGAAAATATTGAGAAAAAGAACAAGTATGAAAGTTATTAAAATTTTCCAGTAACAAGCAAAGGAAGCAGCCTTAGCCCCATGGCCAGTTAACCCCAGCAAGAAGACGGGGATGCACAAGGTTCCAAAGCTAGTGTCTTCCTACTTACCACATCACTGGAGCTGGACTGCGTGGCAGAAGAGGACGACACTGGACCTGATGAAGAGTTTGAAGAGTGTTTACTAAGAGATTCCGAAGTTTTACTTCTACATTTTCCAAGGGCTTCATTTTCTTCAGACAGATTATTATTACATTTATCTAACTGCTGAGTATCTACTATCAAGGTAACACCATTTCCTGAAAGAGTGGCAAAAGATTGGAAAACGTTTCTTCCCATTAAATACACACAACACAGAAAAGCCTCTAAGACTCAGTCAGCATTAAAAAGAACCTCACCATTGCATGAGGGCTCCGGCCTGTTCTGCAAGCCCCACTGCTTGGAAATCCAATCTCTGTACGTAGCAACTTCATCTGTTACTCTAATTATCCTACCTAATATGCTGTGGGTATTTAAAAGAAAGGAAGGGTACATTAATTTGAAGAGAAGAAGCTACAACCAATCTGAACACAATGGGGCTGATTTTAGTGAAACTTTTACCTCTCTGTTTCGTTGTTGGGATAGTATTTTGCTATCGGTGATACAGCATGACTCAAAACAACGTAGGCATAATCAAAGGCCTGTTTCACTTGCATGGCCCCATAGGAACTCCTTCCAACATCATTACCTTTAAAAGAAATGTACACACAAAGTAGTAAGCTTGGCCACCAATAGCCACACAGGGGCAGGGAGTGCTCCCCCGAAGCTGAGCTGTCGGCTTCTCCTTTGGCCCCCCACACTTTGAAATGCAGTCAGTACTTTACTACGGTGCAGACAGGAGCTGCCTACGTGCTTTCTGGCTCAACAAGGACTCTCCTATCACACATATAAATAGTCATGCAAACAAAAGAAATAGCCGCCTATTCTCTCCTAGGAACAAAACCAAACTAAAGACATGCCGAATTTTTTTTTTGCTTTTGATTAACCAATACAATATTTCCCACACTAAATTATGAGCTCCTAACAAGCAAGGACTGTCATGCATTTGGACAGAGCCAGCTCCTGATGAGTATTTCCTCAATGACTAAACCTACAGAACTATTAATGTTTAAAATGCACTTCAATAAGCCAGAAAACAGCTCCTAAGCAATTATTGTATCTTTTCACTCCTTTTCCTTATTTTCAAAGTTACTCATTAAATCAAATGACTAAATGCACTTTCACTAAAATCTAATAATGCAGAATCTACATATTTTATAATTATATGAAAATAATATTGTCCAGAAAAGCTAAGATAAAAACAAACAAACTTTATGAGAGCAAGAAAGGAATTTATTTTCTGTTCACTTTCAAGCTAACACAAGAGGACTATACAAAATTAGAGAGAAAAGAACCACACTAAAATAAATATATAAACTGTCTCTTTAACACCCTTTATGAATTCAAAGACATACACTACACCCATTCTAAGGACTTCAGAGTATCGCCTTAAAGGCCTGAGTGAAAACTGGTTAGAATCACCACACAGGACACAGAAAAAAAAAATGGCACCAAACTGGAGGTATATGAGGACCCAGTGAGTGAATGCCTATTCCACCTGCTTAAGGGCACAATTTTCACCAAATCATCTGCAAGTTTGCAGATTTGGGGGGGAGGGTCCATTAATTTGGTATGTTTGTTGATGAGATATTTTGATTAAAAAAAAATTAGAAATTATCTTTCATTTTTCATCTAAAGAGAATTTAAACTTGAAGGATGCTGACAATGCCCTCTGGGTGCCCACAAATTTACCTAATATCAATACCTGGTTGTAAAGGATCTTCAATATAAAGCATTGATGGCCTGTAGCCATCTAGCATATTTTTCTGTACTTCATCTTTGGCCACATATGAACCGCCATCCTTTATCCGGATGCCAGTCTTTAAATAATTGAAGTGTCGTCCATATAATTCAAAAAATTCTATTAAGAGAACACCATAGTTTGTATTGGGGATGCAAGCATCTTCCCTGGGATGTAACTAAAAGAGAGAGGGGGGAGAAAAAAAAGAAATTATTTTAGATTTTCTCTAAATTATTGGAGGGGAGGTGTTTAAATAACATCCTAACTTCTATTAGCAGTATTACTATAATTCTGGTTTAGCACAGTAGCCAATAGATAAAGGAGTAACAATGGGCTGTGCCGCTGTTCTAGGTGACACCATGTAACAATCTTACATGGTGCAACTTGGGCAGGGGAGTCTGCAAGGCTGACTTTGACCCCTGCCCCAGGATGGTGACAGGGCTGGCTTGGCCCACAGTGGGGAGGTCATTCTGACTCACAGCAGTCGCTGGCAACCGGTGCTACATAGACACAAGACTAAGACTCCTAACGCATCTTACCCAGTAGTAGCTCTCAATACTAGCCATGATTAGCTGCTTAGGAGACATTCTTATTTTTTGCATTTATACTACCATTTATACTTATGGAAACCAGACCACACCTTGGCTTTTTTTTTTAATAGTACTGTGCATGGAATGCAGGAAGTGCTGAGCTATATCCCCAGCCCTTTATATTTTATTTTGAGACAGAATCTTGTTAAATTGCCCAGGCTGGTCTTAAATTTGTGATCCTCCCGCCTCAGCCTCCCAAGGATGGGATCAGCCATATTTGCATGTTAAAATTTGCAGTGAAAAGTCTCTTAAAACAACACACGTTTTACTTTAAGTGCACACCAGCATGGCACACCTATATGACTTACCTGAAGGAAACTGACAGCCATTAGAAAGAGACTATAAGAACCAATTCCACCTGTAAATACTTCATTAAGGTCCCTCTGTAATAAGAATTGTTTCAATACTAAAACCAGGTATGGCAATACAGGATATTTCTGAAAAAGAAACAAAATTATACTTTCATTGAATACTTGTATTAATAATGTAAGCTGCAGGCATTAGCTGGGGAATAAACTGGTCCTTACATTACAAAATTTGGTAGATACATACAATAAACTTCATTTTCTATTTAAAGGGTAAGCTGTTTAAATAATGAACTCTAAGTAATTAAGGATTTTCTTCTCACCCTAAACTCTAAAACATGGTAACATGGATAAAGTTACCTGCTTGCTACAGGACAGAAACACTATTTATCTGATGGTGCACATGCCAATCTATGACCACAGCCCTGTGATACTTGTGTGTAAACAGTACAAGGACAAAACTTCTTAACATCTTAAAGCATTCAATCAGCGGGATTTTAAGGGAACCATTTCCTTAGGCCATGCTGCCCTGTGTAACAGAGTCCTCTGTAATCATTCTGGATCATTCTGCTGCTGGCCGGCACAGGAACAGTTACCTGCTGTCTCCCATATGGGCTGATGAACACAGAGATCTTTCCCTTCCACACTTTACAGAGAATACAGTGGTGCTACCCCTGAGCACATCTGAGCTGGCAAGGACACACAGCATGAGTCTCTTTCAGTCATGCCCACATGTAGTGCACTCTCCACAACCCAGACCCTGAGTAGGGATGCCAAGAGAAACAAAGGAGGCTCAAACATCTAAAAAGTCATTTCCAACAGTTGTTTCCAAGGGACTTTGTTGTGACTTGTATCTAGATGTACCCCCAAAGCCTCATGCACTCATATGTGGGGCTTTTGGAGCTGGCTGGATCTAGGGTGTGTGATACTAGAATTAAAGGTGTGTGGTACTAAATTAGTCTGATTGGTTTTGGGTGTGGATAATGGGAAGCTCCACCCTGGGTGTGGGTGGCACCACCCAAAAGGTTTGTATCCTGGATGGGATAAAAGGGAAAGGGAGGCTTTGTGGCTTCCTGCTTGCTGCCTCCTGCCTACCCTGTCATGAACTGTTTCTCCTCTGAGATGCCCTCTGCTGTGCCACATTGCCTTGGAGCCAGCTGACTATGGACGGAAACCTCTATGAACTGTGAGCCAAAATAAATCTTTCCTCCTTTAACTTGTGGGTGTCAGGTATCTTGTCCCAGCAATAAGAAAAGTAACTAAGATTTCTATTCTTTTCTCAACTCTTATCTCCATATTTTGTTTTTGTTTGTTTGTTTGTTTTGAGATACAGTCTCAATATGCAATCCAGGCTGGCCTTGAACTTGCTACAAAGCCCAGGCTGGCCTTGAACTCATGATTGTCCTGACTCAAGTCTCCCATTATCTGTTTTCAAGACTTCCTAAAGTGAAAAAGCATGGCTTCCATAAGAAAGAAGAAAGTTTATACTCTTGCAAATTATATCACAGTAAGCAAGCATGGAGAACAACAACAAAAAAATGGAGAATTGTGGAAGTAGGCTAGATACAGTCTCTCTCTCTTTTTTTAATATGAGTCAGGGTCTTGCTGTGTAGTTCAGGCTGGCCTTGAGTTTGCTATGTAGCCCAGGCTGGCCTCGAACTCACAGGGATCCTCCTGCTGCAGCCAGTGCTGGGATTACAGGTGTGCACCACCACACCTGGCCAGATAAGGTCTCTTTTTAAAGAACTATCAGGTAAATATCCAACAGAATTTTATCTGCACATATTCTTTGGCCCAGAAATTTTGCTTGCAGCAATCTTCCTACAGTCATTTAAAAGTATAAAGAAAGATGCATGCATGAAAGGACATTCACCAAGTGCCTTTTGTATTAGCAAAAAAAAAAAAAAAAGCGAGCAACAATGCTGGGGCTGTGTACATTGAGCCTGATGTATCCTGACAAAGGATTACTCAGTGTGCAACCAATAGAAAGGATGAAGCAAGGTTGGATGTGTGCATATGAAAAATTCTCCAAAATATTTTAATTTAAAAAAAGATGTAAGGGCCGGGGATATAGCTCAGCAGCACAGCACCTGCCTGGCAAGCGTGAGGTCATGAGTTCGATTCCCAACACCAAAAAAAAAGATGTAAGACAATAAGCATTTAGTGAGCTATTGCTTTTGTTTCAAATTTTCAAGAGGATAAGCAAGCCAAAAACAAAAGGCTGACGATGGTAAATTCTAAAACTGATCTAGGGTGACTTGCTTTTCATTCTCATATTATTATTGTTAAATCTGCTATCATGCATATTATTTTCAACTTTAAAAGTAACTGATCTAGGGTGACTTGCTTTTCATTCTCATATTATTATTGTTAAATCTGCTATCATGCATATTATTTTCAACTTTAAAAGTTTTTTTTCCCCAAGAAAAAGAAAATTTACATACAACACACCTCGAAAAGAGGGGGATCATGAATATTTCTTTTTTCCGATTTTCTATGCTCTGTACATTTTCATTAGAGAAAAATGTCTACAACATTACATAGTTAATATTTTTTCTTTTAAAAAAGGAAGGAACTATAGAGCTGCTGAATGGACAGAAAAGATATTCTACACAAGCCAAATCACTTAATGCTTTTAGCTTGATGGGAAAGCTAGCAGCTGTTTTAAGTATCCAAAACGTTCTGAGGATGATATTAGCAAATTTTCCCCTATTTTGGAAGAAAAAAGCACAACAAAAATAAACTATAACTATTTCAAGATAAAAGGAAACCTGCAGGCACCACCTTCTAAGTGACCTGGGGATTAAAATCAAGAAGGGGCTCCTGAGGGAGGGTCTTAACCCGAACTCTAATTGGGGATTAACAACAGACAGGAGTCAGCTACACAGCGTGATCTCAGCCCTCAACTAAGCATAAAAATTCAGAGCAGAGAACTTTTTTTTTTTAATTTTAAAGAGAAAAAAACAATAAAAACAATGACACAGTTTCAAAACAAGATAGTAGGAGAATACATTGCTTATTGTTATCTTCAAAGTAGTTGCTCAGATTACAAGATATAGGAATGAAAAACTGATCAAACGATATAAGCAAAAACCTTTCTTTTCAATGAACAGAAATTAGTAGTATAGCTATCTAAACTATATGTGTGTGTGTATATATATATATATATATATATATATATATATATATGTATATGTATATATATTTACTTTTCCTTTTTCCTTCCTTTTCTCCTTTCCCCCATCCCAGTTTCTCTTTCCTTTTGAACAATTTCTTCCCATTTCACAAAATCTATTGTATATTTTGGATCTTATTTACTCTTTCAGCTTCTTACACTAGGGAGACAATACAATGTTTACACACACGAGACTGATTTATTTCACTTATGAGTATGGTCTCAAATTGCATCCATTTACCTATAAAAGTTTCAAGTTTATCCTTCTTTATAGCTGAGTAGTACTCCACTGTATAAAAATACCACATCTTTTTTATCCATTCCTTGGTTGGTGAGCATTTGAGTTGTTTCCAAGATATAGCTATTACAGAGTGTGCTGCTATAAACATGGGTGCACATATATCACTGTGGTAGTATGATGTTTTTAATTCTTCTGGGAAGATACCAGAAAGGGACAGCTGGGTTGAATGGGACCTAGTTTTTTGAGGAATCTCCACACTGATTTCCACAGTGACTGCACCAGTCTACACTCCCACCAACAGTGGAGAAGGGTTCTTTTTTTCCCCACAGCCCCTCCAGCATTTGTTACTGGTTAATTTCTTGATGACAGCTATTCTTTCTAGGGTGAGATGGAATCTCAGTGTTGTTTTAATTTGCATCTCTCAAATGACCAATGTTGTTGAACATTTTTTCATACATTTATTTGCTATTTGTATTTTTTCATCTGAGAAGTGTGTATTCATCTCAGATGCCCATTTTTGATTGGGTCTTTAAATTCGGGGGGGTCTGATTTTTTCAATTCTTTATATGTTCTAGATATAATCCCTTTGTCTGAGGGATAGTTGGCTAAAATTTTTTCCCACCCTGTGGGTCGTCTTTTCACTCTGTTGATTTCTTTTGATGTGCAAAAGCTTTTTAGTAAGATGAGATCCCAGTTGTTGATTCTTTATAGGGTATTTCCCGTGCAGTTTGGGTTTTGTTCATGAAGTCTCTGCCTACACCTATGTCTTCAAGATTTCTACCTACTTTCTCTTCCAGTAGATTCAGTGTTTCTGTTTTAATATTTAGATCTTTGACCCATTTTGACTTTAGTTTAGTGCATGGTGACAGACATGGGTCTAGGTTTAGTCTTTGGCATGTAGACAGCCAGTTTTTCCAGCACCATTTATTAAAGAGGCTATCTTACTTCCAGTGAACATGCTTGGCCCTTTTGTCAAAGATAAGGTGGCGGAGTGTGTTTGGAGTTATGTCTGCATCTTCTAATCTGTTCCACTGATTGTCAGGTCTGTTTTTTTGCCAGTATCATACTGATTTTATCACAGTAGCTTTGTAGTATAATTTCAAGTGAGGGATTGTGATGCCTCCTGCCTTGCCTTTGTTACCCAGAACTACTTTTGCTATTCTAGGTCTCTTCTGGTTCCAAATGAATGTCAGAAATGTTTTCTCTAGTTCTGTGAGGTATGCTAATGGTATTTTGATTGGGATTGCATTAAATCTGTACAACAATTTTGCGAGTATGGTCATTTTCACTATGTTGGTGGTTCTTATCCATGAGCAAGGGATATCTTTCCATTTTCTGATATTCTCTTCAATCTCCTTTTTCAGAGTACTGTAATTTTCAATGTACAGATCTTTTACTTCCTTTGTTAGATTGATTCTTAAGTATTTCATTTTTTTGGATGCTACTGTGAAGGTCGTGGCTTCCCTAATTTCTCTCTCAGTGAGTTTGTTATTGTGTACAGGAATGCTATTGAGTTATGAGTGTTGACTTTGTATCCAGCTACACTACTGAATTTGCTTATTAAATCTAGAAGTCTTTTGGTGGAGTTTTTGGGGTCTTCTTTTTTTTTTTTTTTTTTTTTTGTGGGTACCGGGGGGTCGACCTCAGGACCTCGCACGCCAGAAGGCGCCTGTGCCGCTGAGCGATATCACCAGCCCCTTTTTCGTATGTGGGTTCCGGGAGTCGAACTCGGGCCCTCGCGCTTGCCGGGCAGGCACTTAAGCCTCTGAGCCATCTCACCGGCCCGTTTTTGGGGTCTTCTATGTAGAGTACCATGTCATCTGCAAATAATGATAATTTAACTTCTTCCATTCCTATCCTTATTCCTTTTATTTCTCTCTCTTATCTAATTGCTCTAGCTAATGTTTCCAGAACTATATTGAATAGGACTGGTGATAGTGGACATCCTTGTCTTGTTCCTGATTTTAGAGTAAAAGCTTTCATTTTTTGTCCATTTAATGTGATGTTGGCTGTTGGTTTGTCATAGATGGCTTTTATCAGATTGAGGTAAAGACCATCTATTCCAATTTCTGTAGGGTTTTTATTATGAATGAGTGTTGGACTTTGTCAAATGCTTTTTCTGGATCTACTGAGATGATCATGTGATTTCCGTCTTTGGCTCTGTTGATATGGTATATTATGTTTATTGATTTACATATGTTGAACCATCCCTGCATTTCTGGGATGAATCCCACTTGGTCATGGTGTATAATCTTCTTGATGACTTGCTGCATTCCGTTTGCTAGTATCTTACTGTGGATTTTTGCATGTATGTTCATTAGGGAGACTGACCTGTAGTTCTTTTTGGTTGGGTCTTTCTCTGGATTTGGTATCAGGGTAATACTTGCCTCTAGGAATGAATTTGGGAGTACTGCTTCCCTTTCAATTTCATTAAAGAATTTGAGGAGTATTGGCATTAAATCTCTAAATTTCTTGTAGAATTCAGCTGTGAATCCATCAGGACCTGGGATTTTCTGTGTTGGTAAGTTTTTAATTACGTTTTCAATTTCATTAACTGATACTGGGTTATTCAGAATTTTTACATCTTCTTGATTCAGCTTTGGTAATTCATACATTTCTAGGAATCTGTCCATTTCTTCTGTTTTCCATCCTATGCAAGTAAAGATTTTTGAAGCAGGTGTTGATGATCTTCTGAATTTTCACAGGATCTGTAGTGATTTCACCCTTTTCATTCCTCAATGCATGAATTTGAGTCTTTTCTTTCCTCTTTTTGATAAGGTTGTCTAAGAGTTTATCAATTTTATTTATTCTTTCAAAGAACCAACTCTTTGATTCATTAATTTTGTGTACTGTTTTCTTAAGTCTCCACTGCATTAATTTCTGCTCTGAGCTTTGTAATTTCCTCCCTTGTATGGGCTTTGGGCTTGTCTTGCTCTTCTTTTTCTAGAAGCTTGAGGTGCAACATTAGGTTATTTGTGCTCATTCTATTTTCCTGATGTGAGAATTCACTACTATAAATTTGCCTCCTAGGACCGCTTTCATTGCATCCCATAAGTTCTGGTATGTTGTATCTGGCTTTCTCATTTAGTTGTAGATATTGTTTAATCTCTTCTTTAATTTCATCTGTGACCCATTGGTTGTTTAGGTTTTCCATGTGTTAATCGAGTTTTTGCGGTTTCTTTTGTCATTAATTTCCAATTTCATTGCATTATGGTCAGATAATATGCATGGGATAATTTCAACTCCGTTGCATTTACTTAAGCATGTTCTGTGGGCTAGTATATGGTCTATTTTAGAGAACATCCCATGTGCAGCTGAGAAGAATGTATATTCTGATGATCACGGGTGGAACACTCTGAAAACATCTACTAAGTCCATTTGTTCACAGGTTTGGTTCAGTTCTGATATTTCTTTGCTGATTTTTTGTCTAGTTGATCTGTCTCTTTGTGACAATGGGGTATTAAGGATTCCCGTTACAATTGTGTTATTGCTTATTTTTCATGTCTATTAGTAATTGTCTTATATAGTTGGGTGCTCCTGTATTTGGTGCATACATATTTATGATTGTTATCTCTTCCTCTTGAAGTTTTCCCCTAACAAGTATGTAGTGACCTTCTTTATCTCTTTTGATCATTCTTGGTGTGAAGTTCACATTGTTTGCAAACAGCATAGCTACCCCTGCTTTTTTTCTGGGTTCCTGTTGCATGGAGTATTGTTCTCCATCCTTTGACTTTCAGTCTATGAATTTCTTTTTGAGTTAAATGTGTTTCTTGTATATAGCACATTGTTGGATCTTGTTTCCTGATCCATTCTGACAGTCTGTTTCTTTTGATTGCTGAATTGAGGCCATTGACATTGATGGTTATGACTGATATGTATTGGCTTATCTTTGTCATGTTATTTTCCTGCTGTTGGTTCCCTGCTTTTCCCCTCTGTTTAATTGCTTGCCCTGCCTGGTGGTTTCTTTCCATTGTTGTTCTTTTTTTTTTTTTTTTTTTTTTATTTTAAAGAGAAAAAAAAATAGAACAAAAATTCAAAACAACATAATAATAGGGGTAATTGTGGTCATTTTTATCTCTGTCTAGAATATCTTTCAGTACTCTCTGTAAGGTTGGTTTGGTGGTCATGTATTTCTTCAGTTGTTTTTTTGTCATGGAAATTATCTTATTTCTCCATTAATTTTGAAAGATAGTTTTGCAGGGTTCATCAATCCGGGCTGGAAGCTGTTTTCTTTCAGGACTTAAAATACTTCACTCTAAGCTCTTCTTGACTTGAGGGTTTGTGTTGAGAAGTCTGCTGTGACTCTGATGGGCTTTCCTTTATAGGTGATCTGTTTATTTTCTCTAACGGCTTTTAATATTCTGTTCTTGTGCTGAATTTCTGGAATCGTGATTATTATCGGTCTTGGTGTAGTTTTATTTTGGTCATGGCTGTTTGGAGTTCTATATGCTTCATTTATTTGTATGTCAAATCTTTAACCATGCTTAGGAAGTTTTCTGCCATTATTTCTGTGAAGAGTTTTTTTTGTGGCATTTGCGCTGTCTCCAGCTTTCTCACTGACCCCAATCAATCTTATGTTATTCTTCTTTGCTTCATCTTGTAGCTGTTGGATTGATTTTTCACAGTCTCTTGCTATTTTTAAGATATCTTTCTTTTCATGATCACTTGCTGCAATTCTGTCTTCAAGATCTAATATTCTATCCTCTCCTTCATTCAATCTCTTGCATATACTTTCAGTGGAGGTTCTAATCTCTTGGATTTCAGTTTGGATCTGTTTCATGGATTCCATTTCTTTCCTATGTTGGACATGTTTTGTTTCCATCATTTTTCTAAGCTCATCTATTCTTTTATCTGTGTCTTCTCTAGTATCTTTGATTTTAAGCATCATTTCCTTTTGTACCTGAGAGATTATTTTCTCTATAACCTTTTCCACTTGTTTTTTCACTTCTGTTGCTATTGTTTCAGAAAATTACAGTGTTTGACTTCCAATTTTGTCTATACCATTGTGTTCTGCCATTTTCTATTTTCTCTTTTTTATTTTATTTTGTTTTCTATGTGGACGCTTACCAATTTCTTATCATAGCTTTATCACTAGTATTGAGGCTTCCCTAAGAGATGTCTGTTCTTTAGGGATGTCCTCCAGATGTAGGTGGTTCTTTATAGCTATCCCAAGAAACTACCTCTGGTGTTTACAGTTCTGTGATAGTGTCCATGTCAGATCCCAGAAATGTGCTGTGTACTCCAGCCAAGTTTGCCATGGGAATTATGCTGGGCATGGAGCTGTTGTTGGCCTCTGGCTGTGGGGGCTGGGACTGGTCTTCTGTTGGTGGAGTTCTCCAGAGCCCAGCTGCTGGCTCCTTGCTGCTGCTTCAGACACTTCCATGCTGCTGGTCTCGCTGATTACTCTGTGCAGCGGGGACCTGCTGTCCTGGGTTTCAGGGGTTCCAGTCAGTCTGGCCGCCAAAGGCGTGTGTGTGTGCATCAGAGAACTTCTTCAAAAGCATTCTTAACTCTTAATTCTTACAAAGGTTACACTGTACTGTAATTACTGATCATTACAAGCAGAATCAAAGAAAACAAGTGCACAGAAAAGAAAGAACCATTTGTCAGCAACATGCATACAAAAATAGCTTAACGAAAGATCTAAAAAAATCACCATAACAGACTCTCAGTTACACTGTCCAACTGTCTTATCAGGCACACACCACAGCGTCTCTGACCTTAGTAAAATCTTTGATGAGGTCTGCTGCTCTCACTCCATTCTGGACATTAAAGCTGATATCAACTTTCACTTCAGTAAAAGAATCTGTTAATTTAATAATAGGTACCTAGAAAGAGAAGAAGGGGAAAGGTAAAATATCCAAATTAAATGACAAAATTGAGATGGAAGATTTCAGGGCTTGAGGTCTCCATGTTTTCACAAGAACATAAAAACACCGAGAGTTCTGAATACTATACACCACAGTTAATATGCTCTTCTATAGATAATTTACATAACATATTTAGCGTTTAACCCATGCAATATATTTTATAAGTGCCATCAATAGAAATTTTGTTTTAGTGTCCAAACAGCTTTATTTATTAATTTTTTAATTGTACATATTTCAAGTCTACAACATGAGGGAGTTTTGATATATTTATCTTGATATATACAGAAGTGATTACTACAGTCAAATACGTCATTTTATATAGTTACATTAATTGGCAAATAGCTGCATTAATTACGAATTCTTTTTTTTTTTAATATGGGTACCAGGAGTTGAACTCAGGACCTCGAGCTTGCCAGCAGGCGCTTATGCCACTGAGCCATCTCATTAGCCCTAATTATGAATTCTGAAATCATGTAACAAAAAACCTTCTCAACACTATACATACTTGGGAGAACAGTTTCCAGCTCAGCATAAGATCAAGAATTATCAATGTCAGGGCACTAAATGTTTCATTATCACCAAACTGTTTCTAATTAAAAAACTGCTAGATTCTTAACTCATAAATCTCCACAGTGATTACTGCCACATGTACAGAAAAAAATGAGTAGTATTATCTCTTAAATGTACATTAGAGTAAGTTGTTTCACAAACAGAGCACTTTTTATGTACAAATACTGTGACACAAAATGGAAGTACCGACTCACAATTCAACTGTGCTCACCAAAATTAATTTTAAGTTTCATTTGTAAATAGATTTAAAGATGAAATGCTAAGAACTCACAGTTGCTTTGTCTAGAACTTTCACTGAATCCTCATCTGCAACCTTGTGTTTTCGAAGGGCTTCTTCCAGGGTCCAAAGGGGTAGGTTCTCCCACTTTCCGAACACCACAAGATCGATGTCACTGAACACAGAAAGCATATGCAAAGAGGTCTGAAGAAGTCAGAAACTGGACCCGTCTGAACTGGCACAGATGCTTGTGGACTTCAGCTTAGCACACTGAGCGCTATTTCCCTTCCCGCCCGACAAAGACCAGTGCGCTGCTGGCGACGGTGCTTCCGAGGGGAAGTACAGGCTGGAGAGTTTAACAACCTTTTCCTCTCGGTCACTTCACAGAACTTGGGCTTCAGGTAATGGGGTAATTTTGAAAGAAATAAAACTTCAAAATGACCAATTAATGTTTCTTCTTCATAGACATTTCTGGTACTAAATATGAGACTTTGCTATCTGGATGAGGCTAATGTGACTTACACTTATGAAGCAGAAAATGCAGGCTGCAGAGCAGTGTGCCAGCCTACTACCACTGTGTAAACACACACACATCTCTTTTCACACGTACAGGTGTCTCTGGAAGGACATGTGCAAAACCGGTACCAGGGGCTGTTCCAAGGAGGAGAACAAAGGGACAGCACCAGGACTGAGCCTCTTCAGTCTCACCATTTTTGTGTCTTTTCCAAATCTACACTATTGTAAACGTACTACCTGTTCATTAAATTTAATTTTTTTAGGAGTGATTTTTTGGATTTTGCTGAAACTTAGAACCTAAGTAAGGAGAGATATTAATAGACTTGGAGTTGACTATTTTGTTGCTTTTGAAGGCCAGAGAGCACTGGGAACAGTAGAAACTGCAAGGCTCCGTCCGCTTTAACACACTTTGTTAGGAGACAGTGGATTGGATCAGGCACAAATCAAAAACACAACAGAATGTTTTTCCCTTGTGAAGACCACATCGTTTCAATTCTTAGAGGAGTCATCCTTCAGGGAAACATCGTCGTGGCCAAAGAGGGGTCCGCCCAGGCTGTGGGTCAGGAGAGCTCTTGTTAGAGAAGACTAAAATGGAACAAGGGTCCAAAAAAGGCCAAGACCTTCCTCAGAAGGGAGTTTTGTGGCCTGAATGTCTGAGTCAGGGTGCTGAAACCACAGCTAGCGCCATGAATTCTTCATTCAAAAAAAGAGGTCTCCCATCCAGTAGTACGTCCGCTCCACACTGTAACCGGCAATTTATCCAGCAATGCATCCCATCCACAGCAGCGGGTTAAGTGCTGGGGCAAGCAGTGCTCTGCATGGTAGCCAAGTTCTAAAATTTGTAACCAACTGATTCCACTGCTATATGCTCCCTTTTACATGCCTCTGGATGACATCTGTCTTTTTTTTTTTTTTTTTGTACCAGGAATCAAACTCAGGACCTTGCGCCTGCCAGGCAGGCGCTGTGCCGCTGAGCTCTATCCCTGGCCATGATGTCTGTCTTGATACGATCATCAGAAGTAATAGTCTACTCTAAGGTAATTTAAATAAAATACAAGTAAATGAGTTTGTTTCATAAATCTCATTGGTTTTGTTTCTTCCTTTACACGTTCAATGACCAAAATAAAAACACTCTAGAAAAATGTTCAATCCCTTGAAAGCTTCATAAATGTACTAACCTAGTAGGCAAATACAGGCCAGTTTTAAAACTTCCAAATATCTGGACCTGAAAAAGAAAAAGGTACAGCAAGAAGTCAAGCAAGTCGGGAAAGAAATGTGGGGGTTTGCTGCCCTCTACTGGCATTTTTTTTAAGTACTACAAGGGCATTTTTTCCTAACATACTTTCATAAATGGGGGGATTCTGTCTCTCATAGGTTGACATTCAGAATACAGCATTCATTTATCAGGTTAAAATATAAAACAGAGACAAAAATAGAAAACTTTAAAAATTAATATTCAGGCCTGTTCCCTTATAATCCAGGCATGATCACAAGTCCTTGGTTTTGTTCTCCAAGCACAGGCGGTCTCACAGATCACTAGATTAGGGTCGGGCTACTTCAGTGCAGAAGCAGCATGGCCTATGGGCCAGCTCCACGGAGAACAACAGGTGCTGTCCTTGTAACCACACACAGTGCCATAAACTGGGACATATCCGCCTCAACCCATGGAGGACAGTGGAACTCGGGCAGGGATGTGAGGCAACAAAGAACAACTGTGACAAAGAACAAATGATGAGAAAAGCTCCTGTGAACCTAACCACAGCCTCAAGTTTCTCTCTTGGGGGGAAAAAAAAGATATAATCGCCCGCCCCAGAAGGACAAGGATGAGTTTGCATCAGGGATGGGGAGGCCGTCCCTCGCTGTGGAGCGGGTACTGCAGCACACGCAGCAGCTGCCCTGGTCTCTGCCCACTAGATGTCAGCAGTGCCTCCCGAGTCGCAAGAGTCAAAAATGTCTACTGTAAATCCACCCCCAACCGCTGCCGTGAACAGAATCTGTCCAGTTGAGAGCAGGTTAGATGACATAGGAGAAACAAAATAGTGCAGCATACAGCAGCTGCTCAATAAAATAAGTGTCCTCCCCTTTTCCCTTTACCTACAGTGTCATACTGGAAACTTATTTTGTCGACTGGACAAAAACCGTCCTGGCTTCCCCTACCTGCCTGGCTTCTACGTTGTTTCAGGACAGTTTTTTTTTTTTTTAAGATCCTACTGAACACAAAATAATGGATTCTAAAACAATACATTCTTTGCACAAAACTGTAGAACAGACCCTCAAAGGAGCCCTAAAAACTGAAATATTAACTTAGTACCAATAACAAAACCCCAAATTTAGCAAAGAAATCCTGGGCAAACATTCTATCTGGGGCTGGTCAGTGAGAGGAAAAAAAGAGTGTCAAGAGAGAGGCAGAGCAGGGTGTGGTGGCACACACCCATAATCCTAGCACTCTGGGAGGCCGAGGCAGAACGACAGTTAAGTTTGAGCCCAGCCTGGGCAACTTAAGTGAGGCCCTGTCTCAAAAAATAAAAAGGGCTGGGCATGTAGCTCAGTGAGAAGGTTCAATCCCCAGTACCACAAAACAGGGGATAGGGCAGGGAAGACTTATGCCTGCATTTGCCCAAGAAAATAAACTTGCCTAAGAAAATGACGAAAGAAATTCTGACAAGATATTTTTGTTTAGCTATATACAATAATAATATTTATACTGGTGGGTTGGAATAAAATAGTGACGAGGGGTTGATAACTACAACCAGTGAATAGACAACTTTAGTAAAGTTTGATTTGTCTTTCTTCTCTTTACTCCAATGATTCCTAAATTTAGTTTGCCTTTACAGTAAATGCTATTCAGCACTGGGACAGAAAAAAAAAAAGGTTTCAGGCATCTGAGTCAATGAAAATAATTACCAAGCCCCAAATTCTAAAAGCTGCAGAGAATTATTTGTTTTTAAGATTTAATTAGGCTGGGTGTGGTAGCACACACCTCCCAGCACTCTGGAGGCTGAGGCAGGATCACTGTGAGTTCGAGGGCAGCCTGGGCTACATAGTAAGAGACACTGTCTTAAAAAAAAAAAAAAAAAAAAAAAGAAAAAAACAAAAGAAAAACATTTAATTGACCCTAACTCTACAAAAGCACTCCCTGCACACAAGTCTCTGCATGAGATGCCACCAGTCAGCCTCCACCCCATACCCCACAGACAGGACCTCATCCTAAGCCCAAGCCACCGCGGCAGGGACTCACGTCAGCGCTGGGCCACAGCTCCTTAATCACACTCTCGATCCTGCTCACCACCTCCATCCGCATCTTTTCCTCCTCAGGCCTTGGAGACATATATTCATAAAAATCACTGATTTCTTCATGCAGACTAAAGACAAAAGCAGAAAAGTGAATATGAGCAGAGCCAATCTAATGAGAAATCACTTTCTTAAGTAATCTAATTAAGACTTAGAAGATAATTCAGCTGATGACCTTATATTTATAGATCTTACCTCAATTTTAATGTTATAACTCATGCTAAGCTAAAATGGGAATATACAGTATTAATCAAAAAAGCCACAATAATTAAATAAAATAAATTCCCTGTGTGGAGCACTTGTTGGCTGCTGGTGATTTAAAAAAAGAAAAGAAAAAGAAAACAAAATGACATGCAGGCCCTGGTCTCTGCATTTACACTTAGGGTCCAGCAGGTACAAAACAAGAAGACACAGAACCCAAGGGACATACGCATGCTTCCTGTCAGTGGGCATTGGCCCTCCTGCCTCCTTGCAATCCGTTTCTCACACTGAGAAAAACGGTTATGTCTTTCATAGCATTTGCTTAATGAATTGTCAAGTGAACAAGTCAGCCAGGGGACATGAGGAGTGTCCTGAAAGAATGGTTGGCAGACAAGGGCTCCAGGAGGAGCTCACAACTCTCAGAGACCAAGAAGTCTGAGGCAAGCAACCAGCTGCGCGGGCTACGGTGGGGGTGATGGAAGGTGCATCCGGCGTGGACGGCAGGCTGTGGGCATGGCACGGTTTGAATGGCATGCTAAGAAGTCCAGGCTGGCTGGGGCAGGGGAATAGCTCAGTGGTAAAGTCCTTGCCTACCATGCCTGAGACCCTGGGTTCAATCCCCAGCAACAAACACAAACACACACACACACACACACACACACACAGAGAGAGAGAGTTAGTTAGTTAGTTCAGGCTTTCCCTTGTAGCAATAGAGAGCTATCTAACTCTTTCTGAGGGAGGAAGGAGAGACTGACTGCAGAAACACAGTTTACGATTAAGACCCATGGATGGGTAAAGGGCCTGGAACGGGTGCAGGGAGAACAGGCCATGAATGACTGATTGTAGGACTGGATGGTGGCCAGAGAGGAAAGGGCTCTAGAATCATCCCAGACATGGCCAGTCTTCAGCAGAGAGGGCAGAGCTGAAGAAGGGGGGGCCAGGAAACAGGACAAATGGGCTGCTAATGAGCTGAATAAAATGAATGCTGTGGGGCAGAAGGGGATGATGACAGCATTGCTTACAAAGTCCTGAGACTGTGGAGGGCTCTCTGTGGGAAAACTTCCCTTGAGGGCCACCACCCTGACTACCTGTAAGGTGGCTACAGGTAGGGAGGGAGAAGCTGGGTCAGGGCAGCCATACTACCATCCGGCTCCAGAGGAGGAAGCTGGAAGCACTGAGAAAACAAAAATGATTTTGAGAAAGTAAGAAAGATCTGTGTCCCAATCTCCACTGGCTAGAACTGCTGCTGCATGGAATGCTGATGCCTGACTGATTAAGCCATTAATAGCTCCTGCCTGTTTTGATGTTCTGTCTTTAGAGTCAAAAAACTTGAGGGCAATGTATTCCCTTGGCCAAGTGTCTGTGGCTCTTGGTGCTCTCTGGCCTCTGTGTGCTGAGGTACTACACAGGGCTGCAAGCTGAAGCCTGCCTGTTTGCCATGCAACACTGCAAAGATATGGACTTCAAAACTCCAGAGTTCTGCAGGTGACTCCAGAAAGACATGCCAGTGGAGTCTGGTGTTTACTTGGTGTGCTTCTGGACACCTTAGGATCTTTAATTCCTAGGGTTTGGGCTGGGTTGTTTGTTTTAAAGGTTCCCAAATTTTACTGTATGCTTTAAGGTTATCCCCCTTCTGCTTCTTACAGACAATACCTAAAAGAAAGACAACTTCAAGAAATTGTACAGCATAGATCTGCCAGCAAGAACGGGGACCAAAAACAAAGAGCAAACCATACAGGATGCTTTCACTCACTGGACAGTCTGCTATAGCTCAGTTTATTTGTAGTTCTTAACCAGATCACGAAAATATTTGTATTTTAACCAATGGAAAAAAATCTCCAAAACTTGACTACATGTACTCTATAAAGCACCCTTCACACATTTTCTAATTCAAATACAGGCAAAAAAAATTTTTTTTTACCTCAACTGTAAGTTAATGTTCATAAGAAACTGAATGACAATCCATTCTCTAAACATTACTGAGTGCCTAAGTTTAGGCCCTAGGAGGAAACGGGCCTGTAAAGCATGATCCACGCCCTGGGTAATTTCCATTCAGCAATGAAAAGAAAAGCTCATCTAAAGTTGTTGGTGGAAGACGCAATGTGTACATCCTGCGCTGCTCCACCACAAGCAGGTTTCAGGGGAAAGCAGAGGTTTCCAGGGACCACCCCTGCCTAGAATGAAAGGGGCTGCTTGCAGGGTCCTGAAGTCCCGTCACTGTCCGTGTAAATAAGGAAACTAAATGACGACAAGGCAAGCAAAGATCCAATATAAAACATGTTTCTGAATTTGAAGAAAAGTTAGAGAACAACCTAAAATCTGCTTTCAGTGCTGGGATTCTAGGCTTCTTATTAACATATTAATTTGGACGGAAATTATTAAAAGTTTTAAACTCTTAAAGCAGAACTACCCTAAACACACAATTTTTCATGGAACCATCACCTTTTATTGATGTATGTCTGCCGTACTTCAAAAGGGGGAGAGGAAAAAGGCAAAGAGCAGGGTTATTAAAGCAAAAACATATGTGAACAGTAAGAACAAGAGGCCCCGCTTCAGGTCTGCCCTGGTCCTCGTACACCAAGCACAAACCTCACTATCGCCCTGTAGGCAACAAGCCACATGTAAAATGCTAACAACTAAGTAAAAACTCTTGGTACATTTAAACAATCAATCTTCAGTACAGATTTTTAAATACTCTGAGGGGCTTCCTGGACTGAGCAGGTTTACTCCTGTGTAGTTTGCTCCACAGTTTAAATCTGTCTTTGCCTGGCATGTCTGAGTGACAAGATGACTCGACAAAGGAAGAAGACCAGAGATATTCCGGGAGGAGCTTCTATGCACTGATATACCTTTATGCTTGACAGCATCCAACCCTGCAGAGAAAACGTCAGTGTCTCCCAGGTTTGATCCAAACCTCAGTAAGACTCATTACTAAGTACTGCTCCACATCATATACCGAGCCTCAGCATTTTTTTTTTTTTAATTTTAAAGAGAAAAAAAAAAACAGAACGAAATTTCAAAACAATATAATAGGGTAACAGGGGGCCGGTGAGATGGCTCAGCGGCTTAAGCGCCTGCCCGGCAAGCGTGAGGGCCCGAGTTCGACTCCCGAAACCCACATACGGAAAAGGGGCCGGTGATATCGCTCAGCAGCACGGGCTCCTGCTGGCACTCGAGGTCCTGAGGTCGACCCCCCGGTACCCACAAAAAAAAAAAAAAAAAAAATAGGGTAACAATGGTTAATACATTGCGTATTGTTATCTTTAAATTAGTTACTCAGGGTACGAGATATCAACATTCAATTGGCCAAACAATATTAGCACAAACCTTTCTTTTCAATGAACTAAGGGAAATTAGTAGTGTATCTATCTTAACTATCTTATATATATATAAAATTTTTTCTTTTCCCTTCTTTTCTCCATTCCCCCATCCCAGTTTCTTCTTCCTTTTGAACAGTTTCTTCCTGTTTTACTATATCTATTGTACCTTTTGGATCTTATTTACTCTCTCAGTTTCTCATACTAGGGAGACAAACTTTACACATGTGCATCCAGTTTATTTCACTTATGAGTATGGTCTTGAGTTGCATCCATTTACCTATAAAAGACTCCAGTTTATCTTTCTTTATGGCTGAGTAGTACTCCACTGTACAAAAAGACCACATCTTTTTCATCCATTCCTCGGTTGATGGGCATTTAGGTTGTTTCCAAGATCTGGCTATTACAAATTGTGCTGCTATAAACATGGGTGCACATATATCGCTGTGGTAAGATGTTTCTAATTCTTTTTTTTTTTTTTTAAATATGCGGGTACCGGGAGTTGAACTCAGGACCTCGCGCTTGCCAGGCAGGCACTTATGCAACTGAGCTATATATCACTGGCCTGATGTTTTTAATTCTTCTGGGAAGACACCCAGAAGGGGACTAGCTGGGTCAAATGGGACCTCCAATCCTAGTTTTTTGAGGAATCTCCACACTGATTTCCACAGTGGCTGCACCAGTTGACACTCCCACCAACAGTGGAGAAGGGTTCCTTTTTCCCCACAGCCCCTCCAGCATTTGTTATTGGTTGATTTCTTGATAACAGCCATTCTTTCTCGGGTGAGATGGAATCTCAGGGTCATTTTAATTTGCATCTCTCGAATGACTAGTGATGCTGCACATTTTTTCATATATTTATTTGCTATTTGTATTTCTTCATCTGAGAAGTGTGTACTCATCTCAGAGAGCCTCAGCTTCTTGTATGTATTCAATTGTAAAGCACAGCTCTTCTGTGATCTGAACTCACGCATGATCAAAGTACTATACTGCAAAGTCGTGAAATTTATACTGGTCTTTGTCCCCTTTCCTGGTATTCAACTCCTAAAATCCTTGGAATTGTCAACACGGCCAAGACTTTTTTGCATGCTGATTAGTAGACTAAGGGATGGCAGGATGGGGACCAGACTAGAGGACAGGACCTCCAGGGCAGGAGAAGGGCCTACAGCTGATTAGCAATGGCCAGTGGTTTAACCAATCAGACCTACATAATAAAGCTTCCATAAAATCCCCGAAGAGCTTGAGGATAGGGGAACAGCTGGGGGCCTCCAGGAAGGAGAACACATTCACTTGCCCAGAGAGCAGTGCATCCAACTCCACAGGGCAGAAGCTGCTGCCCTATGGACGCCGTTTTAAAGTCTGCATGGTGTGCCTGATTTTGTAAGTACTGGTAATAGCAGGTCACCTGACAAAAGCCATCCCTAACCAAAGAGGGAAATCACCAGTATGAATGCTGAAAAGAAAAAGCCCTCCCCCTCTTGTACTTGCAGACAAGAAATTTACAGCTGCAAATAATCTCACAATCCCCTCTAAGATTGAAAAGGGGAGGGGTGCTGGGGATATAGCTCAGCGACGCTGCACCTGCCAGGCAAGCGCGAGGTCCTGAGTTCGATTCCCCATACCCTCCCGAAAAAGGGGGGGGCAAAATACAAATGACGATGGAAAATGATTTAAAAGGAAAGAGTGAGGCCACAGCTCTTACTCTCATAAATGCTGCAGGCACTTAAAAGGATTATTCATCACCAAGGAACATCATGTTTCTGTTAACCCCTCCCTGGACAGGACACAGGAATGAAAGCGCAGAGAACCCAGGGATACTTGTCTGTGTGTCCTAGACTACAAAGTTTACATTTTTTTCTTCTCTTAAGAGGTCCTCATTCCTGCCTTCCTAGAGAGAGCATTCCTTTTAAATGCCATCACATTTCTGGCTCTCCATTTCTGGACCACAGTTTTCAGGACAATGGTTCAAGAAAGACAGTTTTTCAGCTGATTTCCTCTCTTGTCTCCTTCTCCTTATGAAGAGACACAGAACCTGGGTGACTTCTTCCACTCAGGCCACTTCTGTCATCCAACCTTAACACTACTTCCAACCAATTATAGTATGTATAAGGTAAATGGAGAAAGGAAAAGAAACCATCACTGAAGAGTTACCTAACCTAATTCTACTCAATAATTCTTTCCTCTTCCAAGAAAAATTCTGAATTCCCCCACTACTTTGAATAGACCTAACCAAATCTGGGTGAAGTTAGGAAGCCTAAACTGGGCATGGTGGTACATATCTATAATCCCAGCACTCAGGAGGCTGAGGCAGGAGGATCACCATGAGTTCAAAGCCAGCCTGAACTACACAGCAAGACCCTGTCCCAAAACACCAAAAAGTCAGAAAGCCTAAAGAATGGTGGGTAGTATTCTCCACCTATGGTTAAATATCTTTTTTTTTTTTTGTACCAGGAATCGAACTCATGACCTCACGCTTGCCAGTTGGGTGCTGTGCCGCTGAGCTATATCCCCGGCCCTATGGTTAAATATCTTGAGAGAAGGGAAAGCTTAGTTAATAAATGTATTTCTCAAATGGAAGGTCTTCAAATATTTATTGAATGGATCAGTGCATGGTGACCCACATCTATAATCCCAGCACTCTGGGAGGCTGAGACAGGAGGATCCCAAATCTAAGCCCAGACTGGGCAACTTGGCAACACAGCAAGATACCATCTCAAAATAAAAAACAAAAAGGGCTGGGGAAAAGCTCTGCGTGAAGGCCCTGGGTTCAATCCCCGGTACTGCAAATAAATAAGCAACCAAATAAGTAAACTCATTAAATGGGGAAAAGCCCCACACGAATAAATGAAGCTGAATTTTTTCCTTAGTTACAAGGTCAAAATGCCAGTAAGAAACAGTTCAACCTACAGAAACTTGCTTTAATGAAATCTGACACATTTAACTCACATGATTCTACTGCCACTTTTTATTTCTCTTTGGTAGAAGGGCTGGTGTTTAAGAACAGACACTGCTCGATAAACAGACATCCACTTGTCACACCTTCCCCATGTCAGAGAACTGGTAAAGAAGCACAGGGACAAGGCGGGCGGCCCTCACTTCCAAGAACTGCTGCACAGGAGAATCACAAGGTCCAGGGTTCACTGTTTACTGAGCACACCGTACACCCCCAGGAAATGCCAGCTCTCACCAATTATTAACAAACATTTAATGACAAAAGATAAAGAAAACAGTGCAGGTAAGAATGCCTGCAGGTCTGATCCAGCCCTCAGACCATCAGTCTCGACCTCTGCTACCAAGTCTCCCTTTTCTACGTGTTTCAAAGGCTTTTTTAACTGAGACAGAAAAATATCAGATTATCAAGAGAATGAGAAGACAAACCACAGAATGGGAGAAAATATTCACCAACCTCTCATTGTTGAGCATTTAAATTCCTTCCAATTTTTCACTGCTACATGCTTACATCTGTACTTAACTCTAACTTTTCTCTAACAATAAATTCTTTTTTTTTTTTTTTGTGGGTACCGGGGGTCAAACTCAGGACCTCGCGCTTGCCAGGCAGGCGCTTATGCAGCTGAGCTATCTCACCAGCCCTAAATTCTTAAGACTAGTATTCAAAATACACCTAGAATTCTTGAAATTCAACAATAAGGAGGCCGGGCATGGAGGCGCACACCTGTAATCCTAGCACTCATGAGGTTGAGGATTGCCACAAGTTCAAGGCCAGCCTGGGCTACATAGTGAGTTCAAGGCCAGCCTGAAATATACAGTGAGTGCTCTAACTTATACAGTCTGTAAGAAACTTCAAAATTTAAAAACCTGTTTTTTCTTCTCATTATTTATTTATTTTTTTTTCCCCTGTTTAACTGTCACTTATTCATCTGGTATTTAAACAAGCATAGTAAGGGGGGAGGAGAGAATACGTAATAGTTCCCTCTCGTCCATGGGGGATTCACTCCAAGACCCTCAGTAGATGTTGGAAACAATGGATAATACTGAACTCATGTTTTTTCCTATACATACATGCCTATGAAAATATTTAATTTACAAATTAAGCACAGTTAGAAATTACAATAATGAAACAGATTTTTTTTTTTTTTTTTTTTTGGTCTTTTTGAGACAAAGTTTCACTACGCAGTTCAGGCTGGCCTTGAACTCGCAGCGATCCTCCTGCCTCAACCTCCCAAGTGCTAGGATTACAGGCACGCACCACCATGCCCAGCCGAAACAGAATTATAATAAAATAAATTGTAATAAATATTGTGAATGTGGTGTTTCTCTGCTGCTCTCAAAATATGTCACCACACTTTGATCTTTCCACTTAAAGAATGCCCTTCACAGCTTCTTTGGCGTATCCAAATTGCCAGCATCACTCCTCTTGTACTTTGTGGCCATGATTAAGTAAAATAAGGGTTCCTTGAACATAAGCACTGCAGTTCAGAAACCCAAACAATGGGGCAGCTACAATGAGGGCAGTGTCTACAGCATGGAGGTTGGGACAAAGGGATGCTTTAAGTTCCACCAGGGCGGTGCAAGACTTCATCCTGCCGCACAGAGCCACACGCACTTTAAAACTTACGAGTATAGAATTTTCTGTTTCATATTTTCAGATCTCAGCTGACTGTGGAAAGTAAAACCATAGATAAGGGAAGACTACTATAACTTTCCTCCCCTAAATAGTTAAACAAGTGTCCAACACTCTTTACTGAATATCCCACATTATTCTCAGCAACCAAACACACTGGCTGCTCAAGTCAGTGCCCCGTACCCAGAGTGATTCTACCACTAAACTGCTTTGCTTGTGGCACAGCTCTTTTCCTACTGTTCCCTGTGATCCTGGTGGGGCTGCATGGCAAAACCAGCTGGTGGCTCTGGATGGGAGCAGACATGGGTGGCCCCCAGTCACAATCATAGGCCAGGGACGGGCTTCTATCTGAGGATTTTACATACTGATGCTCAGGTCACTTTCTTCTTTGACCTGGAGGTATAAAAATAGAAGCCTAAAAGAATAGAATAGAAGCCCATGTATAAGAATAGAAGCCCATGTCAAATCAACGACCATGTCTCTTTTTCCTCTAGCTACACGAAAGCACCAACCACAGAAAGAGGGAGAGCAGGGCACCTGCGCCTCCTCTGGAGTCTCTGAGTAGGCTTCACCCAGAGGCCTCCCCAACCAAACATGGCAAATGCCCTGGCTTGGTTTTTGCTGCAGCCAATACGAGTTTCTTTCCCTTACACCTGAAAGTTTCCTGATTCACACCCAAAGTCTTTGATACATAGAAACTCTTATACATTGATGGGTTAAGTTTTGGGCTTTTCAGATCTATGGCTATTTCTATTCTAGGGCTTAAATTACACTTTAACACTCATATAAATCTACAGATAGTTGATAGTACAAAACCAATCATCCCAACTCACCTTTAGTTTTCATTATGTTATTGGCTATTTGCCTGTTTACTCCTGATACTCTTCAGAATCATTTTGACAAAAGGTCAGTTGAGATTTTTATCTGAATCACATTAACAAAATAATGAGGTGCTGTGACATCTTCAAATTTTTTATGCCACTTTTTATAAAGATTTTTATTTTCCTCACCTATCTAAATTTGTTTCTAAATTATTTGGAGGTTTTGATGCTCTAGTAAGTCTAATTCTTTTTGCTTCTTTAAGGTATATTAATTATATTGACTATGATATAGAAAAGCTAATACTGGTTGAAGGGAGGATAGGGGAATGGGGAAAAAAGGAAACACTATATCACGTACAAGTACAAGTTCTCTATGATGAATGTGATCGTTATGTATATCTAAAATGTACCAATAAAATCTAATTTAAAAAAACAGAAAAGCTAATAGTGACTTTTATATAAGTACTTGTTTTACAAGTTACCAATTTTCCTGCTCTACTACACTAGCTAGAATCACTAAGGGCAAATAATACTCGTAAGAGTGTGCATCCTTGTCTTATTCCTAGTTTAAGGTCCGTGTCTTCAGTTTCACATCATGTGTGTTGGTTTAAAGTGCTGCTCTTAACAAGTCAAGAAACTATCTGCGTACTCATAGCTTATTTAAAAGTGTACTTTTCCCCAGTACTGAGAATTGAACCCCAGCCTTTGTTGTGATCCTTCTGCCTCAGCTTCCCAGGATGCTGACATTACAGGCGTGCACGATCACACTGGCTAAAGTTGTACATTTTTTACAGACATCGTTCATTGAACAGTTCACGTAATAGCTATTTTCAACAAGTATCTGCTATACTTTTTGCAGAATAAATCAAAATGGTAGCTTCTTCCTTTGATGATTATGAAGAAACGAAAAGCTACGACTCTAAATAGGTGGTTTTCTGCAAAACAAATCTCACAAGCCATTAACATTATAGTAATAACAAAAATGTTTAAAGTCAAAGAGAAACCTACTACCCTAATAGAGCAACCTTTTTTTTGGTAACATTCCTAACAGCAAACAGAACAAAATAAATACATCTATTGTTTCTCTGGTGTGAGAAACCGAAAGTGTAAATAAGGTCCAAAATATATATTAGGTATTGTGAAATAGGAAGAAAATGTTCAAATGGGAAGAGAACAAGGTGGGGGGGGAGGAAGGAAAGAAGGGAAAAGTAAAAAAAGAGTGAGAAAAGAAGGAAAAAATGGAAACAAAGCTTTTGTAAATGGGGAGGGGAGGAGGTGTTAAAAGGAGGGGAGGGGAACGGCAAAAAAAAAAGAATCAAGTTATATATCATGTACAGGTACAAATTCTCTATGATGAATGTGATCATTATGTATATCTAAAATGTACCAATAAAATCTGATTTTAAAAAATCTAATAATTTCACTAGGCAACCAAATAGATCACAGGAAGAGATTTTCTAGATATGGATAAGATTTTAAAACACTCTAGGGCCGGTGAGATGGCTCAGCGGCTTAAGCGCCTGCCCGGCAAGCGCAAGGGCCCGAGTTCAACTCCCGGAACCCACATACGAAAAAGGGGCCGGTGATATCGCTCAGCGGCACAGGCGCCTGCTGGCGCGCGAGGTCCTGAGGTCGACACCCCGGTACCCACAAAAAAAAAAAAATAATAATAAATAAATAAATAAAACACTCTAGATTTTCTGTAATTCTATGATTATAAAAATTGTCTGGACTATGTACTGCTTCATCTTATTAAATCTCAGGCCAAATTTATCCTAGATACATACGTCTCATTTACCACCTGACATCGTAAAATCTGCTGTCTACAGAGTTGTTAGTAGGCGCATTTTGTAAGATATCCCAAGTTCCACACAAACTGTTTCTTCCACTCCACAGGCCTGGGATGATTACTATTCCAAGAGGACTTCTACTGTGTCTATATAAGCAACATAGCATTCTCATCAAAATAATGCTTGTTCATCAACCTTGTAAATACTGTCATTATAGTTATCCTTATTCCTGAAAATAAGCTAAGATTCTGGGGCCGGTGAGATGGCTCAGTGGCATAAGCGCCTGCCTGGCAAGCGCCAGGGCCCGAGTTCGACTCCCGGAACCCACATACGAAAAAAGGGCCGGTGATATCGCTCAGTGGCACAGTGCCTGCTGGCGCGCGAGGTCCTGAGGTCGACCCCCGGTACCCATAAAAAAAAAAATACACTAGTTGAACTATTTGTTTGTTATTTTATCCTTGCTATTGCTCTTCTGTTTTCAATCATTTTACATGGAAGTTTTTCAGCTCATTAAAAATGTCCACCATATAAAGTTAGCTCTATTATCTAATTGTTGTATACTACAGGTATCAATCAGTTCAAATAATAAAGGATTTTTAAAATTATGTATTGTTTATTAGTACATACATATTTGCAGTACATAATGATTACCTTCATCGTGGGGAGTCTGTGTGTATAGAACACGTCTTCATTCTTTTCGTCCCCTTCCCCTCCCATCCCTCACTGTTCCCTCCAACTCTGGATCCTCTTCCCATTTGAAAATACTCTTTTTATTTTTTCTTCGATCTTCTCTTTTTCTTTTGATCCTTTTTCCCTTCCCTCCCTCCCACCTCCATCTCTTGTTTTCCTTCCCATTTGAAAAACATCTCCCTACTTCTTATTATCTACCCTTTATTTTGCTCTATGTTTTGGGTTCCTCATATAAGAGAAATCACGTGCTATTTATTTTTTAACTTTTTGTCTTTTTGAGACAGGGTTTCGCTATGCAGCTCAGGCTGGCCTTGAACTCACTTTGTAGCCCAGTCTAGCCTCGAACTCGCAGCGATCCTCCTGCCTCAGCCTCCCGAGTGCTGGGATTACAGGCATGCATCACCATGCCCAGTGCTTCATGCGCTATTTAAACTACACAGTTTTAGAAAACACGGTGAACGCTGATTTTTTTAAGAGAACCCATAACTGCTTCATTTTGTTTTACTAATAGAAAATGAACAATCTAAGTATTATAAAACTTTCCTTTCTACATGCTAAGATTTTAATGAGAAAAACATGCTATATTGGGGTTGGGGATATAGTTCAGTGGTAGAGCACTTGCCTAGCATGAGTGAGGTCCTGAGTTCAATCCCTAGGATCACAAAACAAAACTGCCCCTTCCCCCAAAGTGGTATTACTTTACCCTTTTATTTTCATAACTCATGCACACCCATACCTGTCCAGTACCATTCAGGCCAGTTTCTAGTCTGAATTTGGACCCTGCTATCAGTTCATTATCTTATCATGCTGACTTCCTCTGAGTCCCTCTTTCAACTTCTATTCAGCTTCATCTGATCATTAAAGGACAGTGAGTTCACTGAGAGCCTAAGGGTTTCTCCAGAAGAATCACACTCCGAGTTCTGTGCCAGGCTCCCACAGCTACACTGCTGGGACAAGGGTGCCCTGTGCTCCTTACCCGGGCTTCCAAGGGGCCTCGTCTGGACAAAGCATCTAACTTCTGCACAGTACTTCATGTTTTTCAAAGAGCTCTTACCTAGTCTCTGAGTCAAGCATCCATCATAATATAATGTACACCAGGAAGAACTTCTAAGTAGAATTTTTTTAATGGGGAATAATCCATTTCTCTAACACACAGAAAATCAACGACAAGACCAAATCTGAAAACAAATCTCATCTGAATACAGCCACCACTTAGGACCACGCTCCTTGGACCTCAGAACCCAGTCCTTCTGGCCTCTGAACTGCAGGACTTATACCAGCAGCACCCATAGGTCAGTGGTGGCAAACCTATGACACGTGTGCCACAGTGGGCTATTTGTATAACTGAAAGCTCTAACAGGTTTGCCATTGCTGCCATAGGTTATCAGGTCTCTGGTCTCAGACCAAGCATTGCACCATCTGCTTCCCAAGCTCTGCAACCTCCGGACCTGGACTGGAGAAAGTTACACGAGAACAGCGTCTCAGGGTCTTCCAGCTTGTAGACAGCCTGTTGTGGGACTTTGTCAGCTTCCACAACCATAAGAGCCAATTCTAACAAATCCCCTCTAAATCTATGTGTCTATCCATTTATCCATCCACTCACCCACCTATCTATCCATCCAAATCTGACTAGCACAGATTTTAGTACTTAGAGTGGAGTTTTTATAACAGATCCTGAAAATGCAGCAGCAGCTTTGGAACTGAGCAATGGGTAGACAGGAAGAATGTGGAAGGGCAAGCTAGCAAATAGCACATGTGCTGTGAAGGGACACTGAGGATAATTCTAGTGAGGGCTGAGAAACAAGAGCTCTCGCTCTCTAGTCCCCCTCCCTTCCATCATGTAAGGACGCCACAAGAAGGCCCTCCCCAGGGATGAGCCCTTTCACTTTGGACGCTCAGCCTCCAGAGCTGTAAGAAAGAAATCTCTGCTCTTTGTAAGTTTCCCAGATTCAGGTATCCTGCTATAGCAGCACAACAGAATGAGACACCAACATTCCTCATTCTCTGTTCCTGTGTCTGTGAAAAAGGGACACTGGTGCCCACTCTGCAGCTCTGCCAGGCACCAGCCTACTGCCTGGCGCTTGATGCATGCTCAAGTCCCCACCTGACCCTCAGGGTTCAGCATGGCTCTTCAGAGTTCACACATCCACAAGGGCGATGACAGAGTATGATAGTCATATCTTTAAGACAGGTCCACCAAAACAGCAGTAACTTAATACGTGGCAACCAGCCATCCTTCTTGTCCTTTCAAATAATCCTTCACTCCTTCTCCTTACCCACAATCCCACAAACACTTACAGAAGGTGATACCACACTGAGACTGTGCCAGGCCTTGGTCCAGTCACTTACTCTGTTAAATCAGGTGCACATCCCATCTGGAATCCCAGGTCTGCTATCCTAGGCTTGCCACTCTGCGCCACCAGCCTGACTCTTTTAGCCCTTAGCCCTTTGCTGAAGCAAAAAGTTAACTCCAGTGTGTTTCAACAAATAATCCAAAAACCAGATAGTCCCTTATCACTCCCATACCAGAAGTCAGCAAACGATACCTGAAAGGCCAAACCCAGCCAATTCTTATACAGTCCACAAGGTAAGAGTGCCTACACTTTTGAATGGTTGAAAAGAAGTCAAAAGAAAAATTATACTGGGGACATATGAAAATGATATACGATTCAAATTATAGTGCACATAAATTATTTTACCGGAAAAGATCCTCATTCATTTACATATTGTCAATGGCTGCTTTTGCATGTTATAACAGCTAAGTCAAATAGTGGGACAGAGATAACAAGACCGACGAAGCTTAATATGTTACTATCTTTACCGGAAAGTCTACTTGATCCTTACTTATACATAGGTCCCATAACATATTCAAGAGTAACTTGATACTGTGAACTGGGCATGGTGGCACACACCTGTAACCTTAGCTCTCTGGGAGGCTTAGGCAGGAGGATCTCAAGTTCAAGCCAAGTTTGGATAACTTAGTGAGAGACCCTGTCTCAAAATAAATTTAAAAACAAAATTTTGTTTTTGTTTTTTGAGACAGAGTCTCGCTATGTAATTGAGGCTGGCCTTGAACTCACTATGTAGCCCAGACTGGCCTTGAACTCATGGCGATCCTCCTGCCTCAGCCTCCTGAGCGCTGGTATTACAGGCGTACACCACCACGCCCAGCTCAAAATAAATAATTTTTTAAAAGGGTTGGAGGGCCAGTGAGATAGCTCAGTGGCATAAGCGCCTGCCTGTTAAGTGTGAGGTCCTGAGTTCCACCCCCGGTGCAAAGATCTTGGGTTCCACCCTCCAGCACTCCCCCCCCCAAAAAGGTAACTTGATAAATCAAGTCTAGTCTATTTCTCTGTACTGCCATGTATATTATTTGGGGGTTAAGAAAGTTATAGAAGAGATTTTTTTATTTTTTTGTGGTTCCAGGGACTGAACCCAGGGCCTCGTGCATGTGCTCTACCACTCAGCTACCTCCACAGTACTATACCAACAAATGTCTCTTTAACATCCCATCCCAGTTCCTCATATTCCCATCCTAGTTCATATCAAAGGATTAAGGTCACACTTATTATTGGTATTTTAAAGGCTTAGTGTTAACTGCTAAGTGTTTAGTCCTACATTAAAAATTTAAATATATTTTAAAAGTAGTCATTAGGATGGCTGCTATTTAAAAAAGCAGAAATTAGTAAGTGTTGGCAAGGACAAAGCTAAACTGGAATCCTAGCGCACTGCTGATGGGAATGTAAAATGGTTCAGTCACTGTGGAAACAGTGCAGCAGTTCCTCAAAAGAAAGGCACAGAATTACCATACAATAAGATCTAGCAAGTCTACTTTTGGGTACATACTTACTCAAAAGAACTGAAAGCAGAATTCAGATGCTTGTACACACATGTTCACAGCAGCCATGAAGTGCAGCGCTGAAGTCGCCATGAAAGATGAATGGAGAAACACAATGTGATGCACAAACACAGCCAGGAGCAGTGGTGCACACCTGTGACCCCGCTACTACTCGGGAGGTTCAGGAAAAGGAATTACAAACTCAAGGCCAACATGGGCAATTTTGCAAGACCCTGTTTCAAACTGAATTTTTAAAAAATTCATTGGAACCTTTTTACTTTTGTGGGTACATATTTGCAATACATAATAATTATATTCCTAGTGGGGAGTTGGTACATGTACACAACAAATCTTAATTCCTTTTTCAAGCCCCCCATATATATATATATATTTTTTTTTTTTTAGTTTATTAGTACATGTGTGAAAGGGCTGGGCATACAACTCAGTGGTGGAGCATCTCTTTGTTTGTCTTTTGGAGACAGGGTCTCACCATGCTGGCCTCAAACTCACAGTAATCCTCCTGCCTCAGCTTCCTGAGTGCTGGGATTACAAGCATGCACCACCACACCTGGCCAGTGGTAGAGCATTTGTAACGTCCAACTTTAGTCCTCATTAACATACACACACACACACAGGAATATTATTCAGCTTAAGAAAAGAAATTCTGACATATACCATAACATGGACAAACCTTGAGGACATTATGTTAGGTAGAATAAGCTAGTCACAAGAGGACAAATACTGTTTGATTACATTGTAGTCAAACCTCTTATCACAGACAGAATGTTCACTGGTGGCTGTCAGGGCTGGGTAAAAGGGAAATGGGGAGTTTGTGTTTAATGGATACAGAGTTTTTGTTGTTGTTGTTTTGTTTTTGGTATGGGAATCAAACTCAGGACGTTGCACTTGCCAGGCAGGCACTGTGCCGCTGAGCTATATCCCTGGCCCTGGATAAGGTTTAAACTGGAGAAAATACAAAGTCCTAGAGATGGAGGGTGGTGACAACAATGTGAATGTACTTAACGCCACCAAACTATACATTTACGAAATGGTTAAGATGGCAAATTTTGTCATGTGTTTTATGACAACTTTTTAAAATGTAACTAACCAAAAGAACTGTCTTTAACAAAATGTGGTATATTCATACAACAGATATAAAAAGGAATCAAGTATTGATACATGCTATAACATGGATAAACCTTGAAAACACTGTGCTAAGGAAAAGAAGCTGAACATGAGATCACATGTTGTATGATGCTATACACGTGAAATATATAAGACAGGCCAATCCACAGAGACAGAAAGATCACTGACTGCTGAGGTAGGGAAGGGTGTGGGGAATCACTACGCAATGGATGCAGGTTTTCCACTGGGGATGAAATGTCTGGAACTAGATGGTGGCTATGGTTGCACAATACTATGACTGGGGCCAGGGATATAGGTCAGTGGCACAGCACCTGCCTGGCAAGCGCAAGGTCCTGAGTTCGATTCCTGTACCAAAAAAACCCAATACTATGACTGTACTTAATGCCACTGAATTAGTCACAGTGGCAAATTTTATGTTGCATATTTTACTACTATTAAAAAGTATTAAGGGGCCAGTGAGATGGCTCAGCGGCATAAGCGCCTGCCTTGCAAGCGCGAGGGCCCGAGTTCGACTCCCAGATCCCACATACGAAAAAGGGGCCGGTGATATCGCTCAGCGGCACGGGTGCCTGTTGGCGCGCGAGGTCCTGAGGTCGACCCCCCGGTACCCACAAAAAAAAAAAAAAGTATTAAGAACTAATGTTCTTTTTAAAAAGCCAACTAATAGTTCACTTAGTTATCAAGTTGCTAATCAGCAGTGACATCACTCAAGAACTAAGTCCTAACCTACAGTGAATCACAGCAGTATGTTATCTGACATAATGCTCTAAGTTTCACGAAAAGAAATAAAACAAAAGTCATCTGCTTAGTAAATATGATTGTCTGGTTATTTCTGACACAAATTTAGAAAAAACACTGTATTTTAACAGATATACTGAATCATATATTGGAATTAGATTAGGGCACTATTTCATGTCAAATATACAAAGTAAATAATGGTTTGATCTGGGCTACTGCATAAGGAGTTCACACCCATGAGAAACACGCCACTGCTGGGTGCAGTGGTGCACACCTGTACTCCCAGCACTGAGGGAAGCTAAGGCATAAGGATCACAAGTTCAAGTTCTGCTAGGACAATTTAGTGAGACTGTCTCAGAGTAAAAGGCTGGGGATGTAGTTCAGTGGTAGAGCACCCCAAGGTTCAATCCCCAGTACCAAACACACACACACATGCACGCACGTGAGAACAATCTAGAGAGTGTGGGGGACACTTCCTCACAGGAGACCCCCCAGAGCCTCAGTTCATGTTTTAGCCATCTGCTTCCAGACTCATCTGAAGAGTTGAGAGGTTCTTTCCTCAAAAAAGCGTAAGGAAGGAGCTATCTTTGTGTAGAAACAAGTACCAAAAGCATTTATAATCAAAGACACAAGAAGGGTCTTCCTTTCAAGCTTTATCTTAGTGTAACTCATTTCCAATATTTTAAAATCAAATGCATTTAATCACATTTTAAATAGGGACAAGCCAGTTGAGAACTTAACCGTGAGAAGACAATGTTCTCCAGGGTCAAGTAAACCACATAAAACAAAACTAATGTAGTAAAAGCCAACTTGACAGAATTTAGGCAGTAAAATTATTTTTTAAATACAAGTATCACATCTAAGACTAAGAACACAAGGTTTTACTTTGGTTATATTCAGTGGAGAAAGCAGTAAGATATGAGCCATAAAAATAAGCAATGAGAAAAGCTGATGTTCCAACGGAACCCCGGAAAAGACGGATAACCTGCTACAGCTAAGGAATCCTAACTATAATCATTAAGAGCAGCCACTAGCGAGATGCCCTGCAAATGGCTACTGTGGAAAAAGCAAAGGGGTTAAACAAAGCTCCTTCTGCTAAACAAGGGACATCAGCATCTCGACCCTTGGGAAATGCAAGGAAATAAAGCAACACTTCTCAACCTTGAGAAAAGTGTCTCAAACTGGTCTATAGATCTACAGACACTTCAGGTACATAAATCCTTAGAAGAATTTTATCTGTACTTTTTTTTTTTTTTTTTTTTGAGATAGGGCCTCACTTTGCAGTTCAAGCTGGCCTTGAATTCACCACGCAGCCTTGATGATCCTCCTGCCTCAGCCTCTCAAGTGCTGGATTACAGGTGTGCACCTCCACATTCAGCACTGTATCTAATTTATGAATTTGTTTTCTTTTCATAATTTTAAGCATAAAAGGTTTATACTTGCATGAATTCTTAAGTAACATAATAAGAGAGTACCAAGATCATTCAGCAGGGAAAAAAAAAAAAATCTTTTCAACAAATAGTGCTGGGAAAACTGGATATTCACATGCAAAAGAATGAACTTGAACCCTTAACTTTCTACCGTACACAATAATTAACTCAAAATGTATCAAAGACCAAAACTTAAGAGCTAAAACTATAATACTCTGGGAAGGAAATCTTCACAATGTATTTGGACAATGATTTCTTGGACAGGACACCAAATGCACAAGTAACAAAAGAAAAAATAAAGTTCAAGCCCAGCCCAGGCAACTTTGTGACTCACTGAGACCCTGTCTCAAAATTAAAAAAAAAAAAAGCTGGCATGATGGTACGTGCTTGTTTTTTTTTCTTCTTTTTCTTTTTTTTTTTTTTATTTTATTTTGGTACATGCTTGTAATACCAGCACTCGGGAGGCTGAGGCAGGAGGATCACCATGAGAGGCCAGCCTGGACTGCATGAGTTCAAAGCCAGCACAGACTATACAGTGAGAATCTGTCTCAGAAAAAGAAAAAGGAAAGGAAAGGAAAACCAGACAATTAAAATTGAAATCTTTGTACATTAAAGCACAATGCCAAGACAGTGAAAAGATAACCCACAGAATGACAGAAAATATTTCTAAATCATATCTCTGGTAGGGGAATAACATTCAGAATACATAAAAAACTCCTATGACTCCACAACAGTGAAAACTCAATCCATAAACAATCAATGGATTTGAATAGATATTTCTCCAAGGAAGGCGTCCAATAAGTGCATGAAAAGATACTCAACAACATAGTCATTAGAGAAATAATCAAAACCTCAATAAGATAACATCATCACTTCACAAAGAAAATAAGCGTTGGTGAGGATGGGTAGAAACTGGAACCCTCAAATGTTGCTCATAGGAATTTAACGTTATTCAGCCATGGCGGAAAACAGTTTTGGCAGTTCTTCAAGAAGTTACACATGGGCCAGTGAGATGGCTCAGCGGCATAAGCGCCTGCCTTGCAAGCGCGACGGCCCGAGTTCAACTCCCGGATCCCACATACAAAAAAGGGGCCGGTGATATCGCTCAGCGGTACGGGTGCCTGTTGGCGCACGAGGTCCTGAGGTCGACCCCCCGGTACCCACAAAAAAAAAAAAAAAAAAAGAAGTTACACATATGCCAGGCTCAGTGGTGCACATCTGTGATCCCAGCTACATGAGAGACTATGACAGAAAAATCACGAGTTCAAGGCCAGTTTAGGTGACACAGCAAGACCCCATGTCAAAAAAATAGTTTTATATATATATATAGTTATATAATATATATATATATCAAACTATATACATATAGTTTTTTTTCCAATACTGGGGATTTAACCCTGGGGCCTTCACACTGAGCTACATCTGCAATCCTTTTTTTTTTTTTTTTTTTTTTTTGTGGGTAGATACAACTGGAAGATACAAACCAAAAAAAAAAAAATTAATAGCAAGAACTCAAATAAATACTTGTATATAAGTGTTCATGGCAGCATTTTTCACTATAGTCAAAAGATGAGAGCAACCCAAATGTCCATCAAGAATAAATGGATAGAGGGGCCGGTGAGATGGCTCAGCGGCTTAAGCACCTGCCCGGCAAGCGCGAGGGCCCGAGTTTGACTCCCGGTACCCACATACGAAAAAGGGGCCGGTGATATCGCTCATCGGCACGGGCGCCTGCTGGAGCACAAGGTCCTGAGGTCGACCCCCGGTACCCACACACACACAAAAAAAAGAATAAATGGACAGGGCCAGTGAGATGGCTCAGCAGCGTATGCGCCTGCCTGGCAAGCGCAAGGGCCCGAGTTCAACTCTCGGAACCCACATACGAGAAAAGGGCGGATGATATCGCTCAGCAGCACGGGAGCCTGCTGGCCCGCGAGGTCCTGAGGTTGACCCCCGATACCCACAAAAAAAAAAAAAAAAAAAAAAAAGAATAAATGGATAGGGCCGGGGATATAGATCAGCAGCATGGTGCCTGCCTGGCAAGCACGAGGTCATGAGTTCGATTCCCAGCACCAAAAAAAAGGAAAAAAAAAATGGATAAACAAAACAGTACATACACACACACGGAACATTAACATTCATATAAAGAAATGGAGCCGGCTATGGTGGCACATGCCTGTAAACCAAGTACGTGGGAGGCTGAGGCAGGAGGGTAACCTTGAGTTTGAGGTCAGCCTGCACTACATAGCAAAACCCTATCTCAAAAAACCAAAATAATAATAATAATAATAATAATAATAATAATCAATTCACCCTTAATGAAAAGTGGGTAGGGAATCCAAATTTGTAAAATCAAGTAGTAAGCACTTAGGTTCACTGCGTTATTCTCTATCCTCTCCACATGTGAAATACTTAAGCAGAGTAAAATTTGAAATGATTAAAAGTCAAAAGTTTGCCCTATAACAATTCCACAGCCATTTTATACAATGAATGAAGAGACAGTTTGCTGACATAGGACAATGTACCAGAACATATTATCAAGAGCTGCTAGGAAGGGCCGGTGAGATGGCTCAGCGGCGTAAGCGCCTGCCTTGCAAGCGCGAGGGCCCGAGTTTGACTCCCGGATCCCACGTATGAAAAAGGGGCCGGTGATATCGCTCAGCGGCACGGGTGCCTGTTGGCGCGCGAGGTCCTGAGGTCAACCCCCGGTACCCACAAAAAAAAAAAAAAAAAAAAAAAGAGCTGCTAGGAAGCCAAGCCTGGTGGCACAGGCCTATAATCCCTCTGGGAGGCTGAGGCAGGAGGATCAAAAATTTAAGCCCAGCTTCGGCACTTAAGAGACTTAGTAAGCATTTGTCTTAAATTAAAATATTGGCTAGGGAATGTAGTTCAGTATTAAGGCCCTGGGTTCCACACCCAGTACCACCAAAAAAAAAAAAAAAAAAAAAAAGCACCAAGGACTTTCCTGCCCTCCTCCCCACGCCATAGACCCTAGACCAAGCCAGAGCTGCCAATCACCATTCACTAGCCAGACTTCTCTTCACTCTAAAACCATGATGGGTACATTTGTTTGCCTCAAAATTTATGAGTAAGATACACATTAATTCCAATTAAAATTAATAGCTATAGCATTGATATCAATATACAAGTAAATTCCTATCAGGCTAGTAGTACAGATAATGTTGGCTGATAATGACTTACTGTAAGTACTGTAACTGAAAACTGCCATTAATAAAGTGCAAAAGTTCCTACACAAGCTAGGAAGTCGGAGGCAACTACAACTTGGAGCTTACTATCTTCCAGTTACACTAGCACCAGGGTGAAGGTACCCTACAGCCAGCCTCTCCACCTCTGTGTGTGTCTGCCGCTCCCTCACACACTCAGAGCACGCCAAGTGCTAGGTCTTTTTTTAAAGCCAAGACACTATTTACATGTAAATGGAACATGTAAGCACACTGGGCTCAAAATGGCACTAACAATCCAAAGTATCAATATTCTCAGGTATCTACCCAAAAGAATTGAAAATGTATGCTCACACAAAAACTTGAACATTGGCCGGTGAGATGGCTCAGCGGCGTAAGCGCCTGCCTTGCAAGCGCGAGGGCCCGAGTTCGACTCCCGGAACCCACATACGAAAAAGGGGCCGGTGATATCGCTCAGAGGCACGGGTGCCTGTTGGCGCGCGAAGTCCTGAGGTCGACCCCCCGGTACCCACAAAAAAAAAAAAAACTTGAACATTAATGTTCATACATTATACACACTAGTCAAAATCTGAAAACTATCTAAATTTGCTTCAGCTGATAAGTGGATAAACAAAATGCAGCATACATAGACAAAAGAGTATTATTCAGCCTCATAAAGATGAAGTGCTGGTATGTGCTACATGGATAAAAACATTAAGTGACAGATGGAAGATGCGGAAGGCCACATATCATATGGTTCCACCAACATAAAATGCCCAGAACAGTCAAATCCATGGAGAGTGAAAGCAGACTGGTACCGGCTTAAGGGTTGGGGGTTCGGTGAGATATGGGTAGTAAATGCTAACAGTTTCTTTCTCAGGTGATGAAAATGTTCCAAAACTTACTGTAGTGATGGTTACACAAGCCTAGGGCTGCATTAAAAACCACTGGAACTACACACTGTAAATGGGTGAATTATTATCTCAATATTATTTTTTAAATGGCAGGCCACCAGCCAGTGTGCCTCAACTCCCACCTGTACAACACAGAATAAGCAGACTGGAAAGGCTCTGTTAACCAATAAAGACTTGTGCATTAGGGGAATGCATGACTTAATAAAACCCCCAAACAAAACAACTTGATGTGCAGTTTAATAAGAAAATTATTACCTCTCTTGAATACTGAAAACACTTGTGGACCACTTTATATAAGGGCCTGTAGGGTATCTAGAAGACAAGGGTCACCACTTAATTATGGTCTTAAGAGCTTTAATGTGAGAACAATCTAATCATACAGCCCCACTGGCTTCTCCACAAGTCAGCAGGGAACCCATGAATCTGCATCTGCCCATCTCGGCACTCTCCTGGACACTGCTGCTTCCACAGGATCATCAAGAATCCACACAAGGGCCGGTGAGATGGCTCAGCGGCGTATGCGCCTGCCTGGCAAGCGTGAGGGCTCGAGTTCGACTCCCGGAACCCACATACGAAAAAGGGGCCGGTGATATCGCTCAGTGGCACGGGTGCCTGCTGGCGCGCGAGGTCCTGAGGTCGACCCCCGGTATCCACAAAAAAAAAAAAGCATCCACACAAGCTCAAAAGACTCTTGTCACCATTAATTTCCTTACCAGGGAGTACGTATTACATGTCTTTACATCTACCCTTACTTAGGGAGCTTTGTTTCATTTTATGGCAGATTATTCCCCACTGAAAGACATGCTGCCCATTTCTGGAGCTGCTGAGAACCTCACCATTTTTTTAATGAGATTTTTAAATTCATATTCATTCATATTCTTTCTCTCCCTCTTTCTCCTCCCTCTCCCTCCTCCTTCTCTCTTTCTGTGCTAGGAACAGAACCCAAGGCCTTACACATACTACATAAGTACTCAACCACTGAGCTATCCCTGCCCTTATCTAATTCTTGTAAAGAGATTTCTGGCTAAGAGAAAAATTTTTTCTGATTTAGTGATGACAACTACACTACTACTTAACTTTCAGATAAGAAAGTGATTAAGTATAATGAGGAAAAAACACTAACACACTGGTGGCGCTTCAAAGCAGAATTAACAATCCAACTCATACACACACACACATACACACACACCAACAAACCCGGAAGGCAAAAACTCACAACAGCTACGCCTAGACACAAATAAGTAAAATGTTAAAAACCTAAGTCATGTGGGAGAAAAGGGGCCCAGGGAGCTTTAAGAATTAGGTTTCCCTGTTCACTGCTAACCCTCACAATCGCTCTGCAACATAGAATAAGAAACCCAGAAATCTTATTCTGAGCCACACAGATGGAGATACTAGCTGAAAGTAAACAACACTTTGTATAAGTATCTTTCCAGAGCTTTATTTACAATAGACCCAAAAAAAAAAGCAATTTAGCTGTCCAAAAGTAGAGGAATGCTTAAGTAAAGCCTGGCATATTTGTACAGGAAAATACATTCACACATACACACAAAAGCTGCATGTGTGGACTATATAAATACATGGAAAAAGGCTATGCAAAATGTAAAGTAGGGGAAGAATTAATACCTTCCATGTTGATGAAAATTACTTTTTGTTATCCCTCCACCCCCACCCATGGGTTTGAGGTAGAAAATATTCAAGTAATATTCCTAACAACCTGAAAATTAAACCAGGCATGGGCAGCGCAAACTTGTAATCCCAGGTATTCAGGAGGCTGAGACAAGAGGATCACAAATTTAAGGGCAGACAAAGCAATTTAGGAAGACCCTCAAAATAAAAAATTTTCTGCCGGGCACAGCGGCACATGCCTATAATCCTAGCACTCAGGATGCTAAGGCAGGAAGATCAATGTGAAGGAAGACCCTGACTCAAAATAAAAAATTTTCTGCCGGGCATGGCGGCACATGCCTGTAACAGCTGAGGCAGGAAGATCGATGTGAGCTCAAGGCCGGCCTGGGCTACACAGTGAGTTCAAAACCAGCCTGAACTACATAGTGAGACCCTGTCTCAAAAATAAAATAAAATAAATTTTAAAAAGGTCTGGGAGCCAGGCATGGTGGTGCACACCTGTAATCTCAGCATTTAAAAGGCTGAGGCAGAAGGACTGCTGTGAGTTCAAGACCAGCCTGAACTACATAGCAAGACCCTGTCTCCAAAAAACAAACAAACAAATGGTCTGGAGATGTAATCCTGGGTTCAATCCCTAACACCTCTCTCAAAAAACCCCTGAAATTTACTTTTTAATGGATCTTTTATACAGAGAGTTTATGGAGATAATAAATAGTTGATGCTTTATAATGAAGAAATTCTCTGAAATTCTTGGCATTTTTGGTGTTATTTTATAGTCAAGTTGAACAAATATACAAGAAAAAATCATTAAGCATAAAACCTAAAATTTCTAACGTATAAGAAAGGCAAGCACTAAAGAAAATATAAAACATATAACATATAAAATTAAGTTTACTCTTGATGTTTTAACACAAGTATTCTAATTACTATGATCTGTTAATCACTTTCATATCACTAACCTAATTCAGACTTTTAATCACTGGGCCTGCAGACAATTAGGGTCTGTATGGTCCACCCAAAAAAAATCTTCAAACTAAGGAGAAAAGAAAAAATTGATATATGCTTTGTTACTCTGCATCCTGACTCAAATCTTCACAAGATCTACAAAGTCCAGCAAATTCTTGCAAGTGCCCACCTCACCTCCATCACCTGGGCTGGAGGACAATCCAGCAGGGTTTGGTAAACACTGAACTGTCCACTCCCACTTCCTGTAAGCACAGTACACATGTACAAATTTGCACCACTGGATAGAAACACCTTTTGTCATCAGTAGGAAATGATTAATAACAGTATGGTACTGATATCCCTTTGTCTATAGTTTTGCTTTCAGTGGTTTCCAGTTACTCATGGCCAACTGCAGTTTGAAAATACTAAGGGGAAAATTCCAGAAGAAAAATAATTCATAACTTTTAAATTACACAGCATTCTGAGTACAGTGATGAAAGTGTGCACTATCAGCTGAAGGGACAAGAAGTGCATCATCACTTTGTCCAGAATATCCTCGCTGTATATACTACCCACCTACTCACCCATTAATCACTTACCAGCCATCTTGATTATCAGATCCACTGTCACAGTATTTGCCATCAAGTAACCCTTATTTTACTTCATAATGGCTACAGGGTATAAAAGTAGTGAAGCTGGCAATTTGAATATGCCAAATAGAGGCTGTAACATGCTTATTTAAGTGAAAAGGTAAAAGTACTCGACTTAAGAAAAAAGTCATAACCAGGTGTGGTGGTACATGCCTGTAATCTCAGCATTCAGGAGGCTGAGGCAGGACGACTGCTGTGAGTTACACAGCGAGCTCAAGGCCAGCCTGAACTGCATAGCGAGACCCTGTCTCAAAAAAAAAAAAAAAAAAAAAAGTCACAGTCTTAAATTGCTAAGACCTATGGTAAGAACAAATCTCTGCCTGTGGAATTGTGAAGGAAAACATCTGTGTGTTTTAACTGCTTGGTTCAGGTGGAAAAGGCATTAAATTTGTTGGCATAAGACATAAACAGAAAACATGCTCCAAAAAAAAAGAAAAGAAAAGAAAACATGTTCCACAGGATGGTAACATGTTACACCAGAAGCACTGAGACTACAAAGTCTTGGGGACACGTGACATCAATCCATTGACTGCAAGTAAAGCACGGTTACACAGATCAACAAACAGGCTTGGACTAAGAAACTGGCTACTGTTAATTTCTTACTGTGTCTAACTTATAAATTAAACTTTGTCAGAAATATGCATATATTGGAAAAAACAGTATATGGTACACTAGCTGCATGTTGGGGCATCCACAGGGGTCTTAGCCCATATCCCACACAGATGGAGGGACCACTGTACAGCCATACAACCAGAGTCTACACAGAACTTACTTGAATTCTACATGAAAAATTTCAAGATATGTGGGAAAAAAAAGTTAAAAAAACATAATATACAATACTACTAATTTTTTAAAAAGCTCCAAAATAGTATTTATTTTCTTCAGTCAATCTAACTGGTAGGAAATGGTCTGGATGATGCTCAGAGCCCTGCAACAAATACTACCTCCCGGGGGTCTAAGAATGATGCTTACAGAACACTTCTACCTCTTCCATGTTTTAAATTTTTTAATGTGGGCTCCGGGATTCGAACTCAGGACCTCGCGCTTGCCGGTCAGGCGCTTATGCCACTGAGCTATCTCACCGGCCCCCATGTTCTAAATTTTTGCAAGGACAATAAATTAATGCCTTACTGTTATAAATTTTAAGATAAATACCTGGATCTTAAATTATAAGTAATTTATCTAATATTCCATTAAGAGAATTGAAGTCCACAGTGTGGGTCGGAAGGATAAAGGACATTCAAAGCACACTATCTTCACGTTTCAACACCCTCCCACGCCATGCCTTTCCACCAGTAGAAATATTCTGTCTGGCTTAAAAATGAACCCCACCAAAAAACCCGAACTTTTAATGCATTACTAAAATTTTAAAAACCCAAACTTTTAATGCATACTAAATTTTTAAAAATATATGTGTGTGTAATAAACATTTTGACTTTTAATCCAAAAAGGTCCAAACCAAGCTTCACTTCATTAAGCAATGTCCGCTGCCCACATAACTATTTCATAGTTGTTTATTTTACTTGGTCTGCTTTGAATCAATACAGAAAAGTGAGTGAGGAAGCAACACTACTGCATCTTAAGCATATCCCTCAACCATTCCCAACTCATCTCACCCTCCCTCCCCAGCCACCTGGAATCTCCACAGCTTCTTGATCACCAGCCATGTTTAGAAACCCAAATGTTAACAGATCCTTCGAGCAGCAATTCTCAATCTGTGCTACATGCATATGATGATTTTTTAAAATTTATTTGCTTTTCTTAAGTTTTTATTTTTATTAGTCTATGTTTGCAGCACCTAATGATTGCATTTGTTGTGGGGAGTTGGTACATGTACACAACACTGCTTAGTTCTTTTTTCATCTCCTTCACCTCCCCTCCCCGAATCGATGATGGTTATTATTCAAAGCTCTGGTGTGAGACCCACCACCCTCTACAGCCCTATTCAACCACCGTCTGCAAGGAATGGGTTACAAGCATCAGAAATTCTTATCTCCTCACAGACTGAGAACCTACTCCAAAGTAACTGAGTTGGGAGTTATTCTTATCAAGGCCATTAAACAGAGCACCATTATCTACTAGGACTGTGGGAAACATGATGGTCCACAGAAAGGAGACAAAGTGAAACACCAACCTTCATTTTTGTCTATTTGTTCTGGCTTTTTTGGTACTGGGAAATGAACCCAGGGCCTTCTCAATGAGCTATCCTCAGGCTTTATTTCTTTCTTTTCTTTTCTTTTTTTTTTTTTTTGAGGCAGAGTCTTGCTAAACTGCCTAGATTGGACTTGAACTTATGATCTTCCTGTCTAGCCTGCCAGAGTGCTGGAATTATAGCTCCAACCCTGGTTTTATTTGTTATCACAGGCTTACACTGACAGGACCTGATTCTGGTAGTAGGTCCAATGGGACTCAAAGAGACCAGGGCTAAGCAGAGTCACTATACCACCTGTGTAACTTGGTAATAAAGTCATCTACTTCTCTGAGGCTCAAGTTATGATTTTGTTTTCTTGAGGTGCTGGGGATAGAACCCAGAGCCTCACACATTCTAGCCAAGCACGTACCACTGACCTACACCCCCAGACTGAGTTATCAATTAAAAAAAAAAGAGGGAGTCATCCGGCCTCTGAAGATCCTTTGATCTGAAATGCCATAATCTCCCATGTGAATACAAATTGGTCAAGTGAATAAGCAGAATGGTCCATAAATGAATCCATGTATATCTTCTATAAGTATCACAGTCACAGACATATGATTTAAATAAAAATCCTACTCATCACACTATGAAAAATCCTAACTGAATGTAGTATGTTCTAGCAGATCAACAACAAATGAAAATTAAACTGGTCACTGAAGTTCCAAATAAATATATAAACATTTGGAATTATACAATTCTATGGCATTAAGTATATTCACCTACTACCACTATCCATAACCAGAACTCTGTGTATGTATGTTCTTTTTTTTACTGCAGATTGAACTCAAGGCCTTCACTCTGAGCTACATCCCCATCCCTTTTTATTTTTTATTTTGAGGCAGTGTCTCAGTCATTAAATTGCCCAGGCTGAGCTCAAACTTTCAATACTCCTGCCTTTAGCTTTTTAGAGTGCCAGGATTACAAAGATGCACAATTTCTAGCTCGGAATTTTTTAATCTTCTCCCTAAAAGAAATTCTGTACTCCTGTTCCCTCCCCCAGCCCTTGGTAATAACCATTCTAATTTCTGCCTCTATAAGTTTCACTATTTAGGTACTTTATATAAGTGAGACTGTGCAATATTCGTCCATTTGTGCCGGGCTTTTTTTCACTTGACATAATGATTTCAAGGTTCATCTATGTTGTAGCATGTGCCAGAACTTCCACCCGTTTTAAGGTTTAATGATATCCCACTGTATGTATCTACCACATTTTACTGATTCATCTACCAATAGACACTTGGTATGCTTCATTCTGATTGTTTTTAACCACCTAGTATTTTGAAGTCGTATACAATAAAGGTGAGAGAACCTTTATCATCAGCATTTCTTAAAAAAAAAAAGTAGGTCATACTCCTAGTCAGGAAACATACCTTAACAATTTGTAAAAAATAAACCTGCCTGGCAAGCACAAGGCCCTGAGTTCGATTCCCGGTACCAAAAAATAATAACAATAATAAAATAAAAAATAAAAATAATTGCTGGGCATGGTGGCACACACCTGTAATCCCAGCACTCAGGAAACTGAGGCAGGAGAATCACTGTGAGTTCGAGGCCAGTCTGGGTTACATAGCGAAACTCTGTCTCAAAAAAAAAAGAAAAAATGAAATGTTTGCTCTCTGGCTACACCAGAATTAAGTAGAAATGAGTAACAAAAAGACAACTGGAAAATTCTAAAATACATACTTGGAAGATTAAAAAACACACTTTTAAATAACAGATGGGTCAAAGATGTCTCGAGATATTTCTAACTAAATGAAAATGACAATTCAGCTTATCAAAATTTATGAGATCCAAGAAAGCAGTGCTTAGAAGAAAAATTACAGCACTCGATACAAATACTAGAAAGATCTCAAAACAAATAATTTAAGTTTCCACTTTAGTAAAATAGGAAAAGATGAACAAATTAAATCCAAAGTAAGTGAAAGAAAACAATAATTAAAATTATAAAGAGTAGAAATCAATAAAATTGATGAGAAAATCGATATAGAAAAATCAATAAAACCAAAACACAGATCTTTGAAAAGATCAATACAATTGATAAATCAGCCAGATTAATTAAGAAAAAAGAAGCAGCAAATTACTAATATCAGAAATGAAATGGCAATCACTACTGATCCTATGTACATTAAAAGGTTGCCAGGCATGGTGGTGCACACCTGTAATCCCAGCCCTTGGGAGGCTGAAGCAGGGGGATCACTATGAATTCCAGGTTAGCTTGGACTACTAGTGAGTTTGAAGCCAGCCTGAACTACATAGCAAGACCCTGTCTCAAAAATAAAATAAAATGTTAACAATCAGGCACAACACCACACACCTGTCATCTCAGGCACTCAAAAGGCTGAGGGAGCCTGGGTAACTCAGCAAGACTTGGTCTCAATATTAAAAAATAAATTAATTAAAAGGGCAGATGCAGGTCAGCACTCCTTGAGTTCAGTACTACAAAACAAAAACAAAAAAATAAATATTATGAAGAACTCTATGCCCACAAACTTAATAACCTAATGAACTAACTCCTTAACACAGTCCCACCAGCTCTAACCACTCGCTGGTGGTACATGCACGACTGTCCCATTGGGCAGCTTGTACCACTAGTCACTTTTGTCAGTCTCTTTACTAATAAATTAATTAATGAGGCAGTCATGCATGTACCACTAGTGGTTTGGGCAGCCTAGCAGCAACACAGTATATGAATTACAGTCCATCATGTAGTGTTAAATGACAAAATATATCAAAACTTACAGGAGAAAAGCACAATCCCAATAGACTTTTATCTATTAAGGAAATTGAATCAATAATCAATAACTTGGGCCGGTGAGATAGCTCAGCGGCATAAGTGCCTGCCTGGCAAGTGCAAGGTCCTGAGTTTGACTCCCGGAACCCACATAAAGGAAAAAAAAAGGGCCGGTGATATCGCTCAGCAGCACAAGCGCTTGCTGACAAGCGCAAGGTCCTGAGGTGGACTCCCGGTACTCACATTAAAAAAAAAAAAAAAAAAAAAATCAATAACTTACAAAGCTGAAAGCACCAGGTCCAGCTAGTTCACTAGTGAATTCTACCAAGCTTTTAAGTGAGAATTTATCCCAATTCTCTACAATCTCTTTCAGAAAACAGAAGCAGATAAAATACTTCCTAACTCATTCTGTGAGGCCAGTATTACCATAACAACAAAGTAGACAGGGAAAGAAACCAGGTAAGACAAGAAAGGAATACTATAGACCAATGTCTTTCATGAACATGAATGTAAAACTCCTAATACTAGCAAATTGAATCCAACAAAAAGAATAATAAACCATAACTACATAGGAAATAATATAATATGTTACATCAACTAAAGATGAAAAAGCCTATAATAATATTAATATATATTAAAAAAGCTTTTCATAAATTCCAATAACCCTTCATGACAAAAACTTCGAGCAAAGTAGAAACAAAGGGGAAGTTCTTCAACTTAATGAAGAACATCTACAAAAATTCTACAGTTAACATCATTCTTAATGGTGAGAAATTAGATGTTTCCCACCATCAAGATCAGGAATTAGGTAAGATGTCCACTTTTATCACTCTTATATAACATCATACTAGAAGTCCTAGCTAATACAACACGAAACGAAATAAAAGGTATGCAGATTGGGAAAGAGGAAATAAAACTACTGATGACATGTTTGTCTATGTAGAAAATAACTTCTGAAACTAATCAATACAAGGTATTAAGTCAGTTACTTTTTTATATCAGTAATAAACTAGAATTTAAAGTGTAACGCCTTTTATATTAACGCAAAAACACAAAAAAGCCCCATTCTGAAATACCTAGGTATACATCTAACAGTATGTACAAGATCTACAAGAAGAAAACTAAAACTCTAATAAAAAAAATGAAGATTTAAAGACAGTCCATATACATGGATAGAAGATTCAATGTTGTCAGGATGTCACTTTTTCCCAACTTCATCAACAAATTCAATACAATTTTAATTAAAAAATATTTTGTGGGTATCAACAAACTGGTTCTAAAATTTATATGGAAAGGCAAAAGACCAGAACAGCCAACACAATACTAAAGAACAAAGTTAAGACTACTGATATTACTTGACTTCAAGACTTAAAAATACAAAAGTACGGCCGGTGAGATGGCTCAGCGGTGTAAGCACCTGCCTGGCAAGCGCGAGGGCCAGAGTTCGACTCCTGGATCCCACATACGCAAAAAGGGCCAGTGATATCGCTCAACGGCACGGGCGCCTGCTGGTGCGTGAGGTCCTGAGGTCGACCCCCGGTACCCACAAAAACAAACAAACAAAAAAGTAAAGTCATCAAGACAGTGTGATATTGGTGAAAGAACGAGCAGCTATATCAACAGAACAAAACACTCCAGAAACAAATCTAAACACACTAGAGTTAAACTGATCTTTGACAAAGGAACAAAGGCAGTTCAGTGGAGAAACAACAATCTTTTAAGCAAAATGATGCTAAAACAAGGGGAGCACGTTTTAAAAAAATCTAGTCACATCTTTTATCTCTCACAAAAATCAACTTAAAATGTATCACAGACCTACATGTTAAACATACCACTACAAAACTACTAAAAGTGGCAGACATGGTAGTATATGCCTACAGTCCCAGCTATTCGAGAGGTTAAAGCCAGAGGGTTAGTTAAACTCACGAGTTCAAGACCAGGCTACACAACATAGCAAGACCTTGTCTCAAATAAACCAACCCTCCCAAAATTAACCAAAAACAAAACCCAAAACCATATTAATCAGCTTTTTCTATTGCAATACCCAACACCCACAACTTAAAGGTTTAGCTGGCTCACCTTTACAAGCTACGATCAGCTGGCTCCAAGGCGGAAACATCGGGGGGGGGGTGGGAAGGGCACAAAAGAACAAAGCCGCTCAGTTCATGGTGGCCAGGACAGTGCCAGAGAGGAATGGCTGAGGGACCATCCATAGTGCCCAAGGCCACACTACAGGACCCACTCAGACACACCCAGGATCATATTTTACTCATTTGCTAGGTGTTTCTTTATCCAATTAAGTTGACATATCAGGATTAAAAGTTACAAAACAAAAATTAAAATCTCCTAAAAAGATAACATGACAAAAAAATCTAGGTGACACTGCGTTTGACGCTGACAGTTTAGATATAATACCAAAAGCACAATCCACAGAGGAAACAAATGGGACTGAACTAAAATTTAAAACTTCTGCTCTACAAAAGAATAAGTAATCCATAGACTGTGAGAAAATATTTACAGAATACCTAAATGATAAAAGAATGGTATCCAAAATACACAACAAATTCTTTAAATTAAAAAACTAAAAACAAAACAAAACAAAACTTATGGGCAAAACACTAGAATAGATACCTCACCAAATAAAATGAATACACAGCAAAAAGCATATGACAACATGCCATCTTAGTCCGTATTTCGTGAGATCTAACAGAATATCACAGACTGAATAAATTATAAACAATAGAAATTTATTTGGCTTACAGTTCTGGAAGCTGGGAAGTCCAAGATCGAGAGGCTTCACCTGGCAAAAGCCTTCTTGCTCCCTCAAAACATGACAGAAGGTATCACACAGGAAGGGAGCATGTGAGAGAGCAAGAGGCAGCCAAATCTGCTTGTATATCAGACTCTCAAGATAACATAGCAAGAGGCAGCCAAATCTGCTTGTATATCAGACTCTCAAGATAACATAATCACATCAATCTATTTGTGATGGCAGAGCCCTCCTGACCTGATCCCTATTGAAAGGTCTCATCTCCCAGAACCATTGCACCAGAAATAAAGTTTCCAACACATGAACTTGCAGAACATTCAAACCACAGCAGATGCTCAACATTGTAAGACTTTACAAAGTTACAAATCAGAACCATACAGGACACGTCTATCAGAACAGGAAAACGCCAAAACACTGACAACAACAAATGCTAGGGAAGGTCATTTTCCACTGGTAAGAATGCAAAATGGTACAGCCACTTTGGCAGTTTCACAAAACTAAGCAAATTCTTTTTTTTTTTTTTTTTTTTGTGGGTACCGGGGGGTCGACCTCAGGACCTCGCGCGCCAGCAGGCGCCCGTGCCGCTGAGCGATATCACCGGCCCCTTTTTCGTATGTGGGATCCGGGAGTCGAACTCGGGCCCTCGCGCTTGCCGGGCAGGCGCTTAAGCCGCTGAGCCATCTCACCGGCCCACAAATTCTTAACATACAATCCAGCAATCGTGCTCCTGATATTTACCCAAAGGAGTTAAATATATGGCTACACAAAATCTGTACATAGATGTTATAGCAGTTTAATGTGTGCACGCCTGTAATCCCAGCACTAGGGAGGCTGAAGCAGGATCACTATGAGTTCAAGGCCAGACTGAACTACATAGCAAGACCCTGCCTCAAACAAAAAAACCAAATAACAACAACAGCAAACTATTAAAATAAAACGTCTCGGGCATGGTGGTGTACACCTGTAATCCCAGCACTCAGGAGGCTGAGGCAGGAAGATCACTGCAACTTTGAAGCCAGCCTGGGCGTCACAGTGAGTTCAAGGCCAGCCTAACTACACAGCGAGACCTTGTGTAAAAAAAAAAAAAAAAAAAAAACTTGGGGAGAAAAACGTGTAGGAAGAGCTTCTCTAGAACAGGACAGAGCAAAGTCAAGGCTTTGCTCATCTTGCCCAGGTCTCAGAGAGGTCTTGTCTGCTGAACTCCCCAAAAGTGGTTACCACAAACTCCAAACTCTGACCTAAAGGTTCGGTTCCGAGCATCTTCTCAGATTTCTAGCTTTAGAGAGGCCATAGTGCCCTTCCTTTCCCCAGCAGCCACCATGCTTGCCACACAGCTTTTGCAGGTAAATAGTGACCTTTAAAATAAATATTTGATTGGGGGGAGGGAATCACTTGCCACTGTACTCCCAGTACAAGATCGTCCTTTGAGGCTGTATGGGTTACCTTAGCCTAAAGGCAGGAATGGTTCAATCCAGAGTTAAGAATATTAGCACGGATGAAGAAATATAATCCAAGCTTAATTTCAAAGGAAAAATAACCACTCTGTTACTGATTGCTAAGTTAAGGCTGTGTGAACTTTGTCTCCTGAACAGAGACCCACAGGTCATAGGTCTGTGGTGGTTTCCTGCAGTCACCACAGACTGTAAGCAAAGGCCAGGTACGCCTTCCGTCAAAGGGCTGCCTTGACATTGTCAGTCACTGCCCAAAAGCTAAGAAACTCACTACAGGAAGAATTAGCTTCCTTTCACACACACACACACAAACACACACTCACACACACACCAGCCATCCCCAAGCCCACTCTGGCTTTCTGTAGCCCACACTGCTTCTCTTCCCTTGGAAACAACTCATTACCACAGCCAGTCAGCTGCTCACTCTGGGCCTGCTTTCCCTATTAAGAACTCCACTCTTGGCTGGGGAGGTAGCTCAGTTGTAGAGCACTTGCTTAGCATGTACAAAGCTCTGGGTTTGATCCCTAGTACCACAAGAAAAAAAAATATTTATACCCACAGCAGGAGTCCATATTACTATCAGAGAAAAAAGATGTACACACATTCAAAAGCCTAAAATATATTTACACTAAAATGTTGACAGTAGTTATATCCTAGTAGTATATTTTCAGGGTTATTTTTCTTCCTTTGGTTTACCTGTATTTTCTAGATTTTTAGCATTTATTAGTAATATATACAATATACGTTGATTTTAAAAATGAGTAAGCATTCTTAAGGGACAGTGAATATATCAAAAGGGCAAATAATTTCAAGGAATAAAAACTGAAATTTCTTTTTTTTTTTAAAGAGAAGAAAAAAAAACAAATCAAAAAAGAACAAATTTTCAAAACAACATAATAGGAGGGTAACAATGGTTAATGCATTACGTATTAATATCTTTAAGTCAGTTATTCAGGGTACCAGATATTAGCATTCAGTTGTCCAAACATTATTGGCACAAACCTTACTCTTCAATGAACTAAGTAAAATTGGTAGTATATCTATCTTAACCATCTTATATATATGTACAATTTTTTTTCCTTTCCCTTCTTTCTTTTCCCTATTCCCCTATTCCAGTGTCTCTTTCCTTTTGACCAGTTTCTTTTTGACTTACCATGTCTATTGTACATTTTGGATCTTATTTACTCTTTCAGTTTTTCATAAGAGAGAGACAATACGATGCTTACACATGTGCGTCCGGTTTATTTCACTTATGAGTATTTTCTCGAGTTGCATCCATTTACCTATAAAAGTCTCCAGTTTATCCTTCTTTATGGCTGAATAGTACTCCATTGTATAAAAATACCACATCTTTCTTATCCATTCCTCAGTTGATGGGCATTTGGGTTGTTTCCAAGATCTGGCTATTACAAATTGTGCTGCTATAAACATGGGTGCACATTAAAAACTGAAATTTCAAACCTCATCACTAAAACCTTATTAACCCCAAATTACTAGAAATTAACTTTTAAAACTCCACACTCACAATCCTAATGGATTCTTATTGTTCCTTTGACAGACGTTTATAATAGGCTAATAGCTATGTTATTTTGACAGAAGCAAAACAATGACTACCCAGGGCCAGTAAGGGAAAACCGAGACCCAAATCCTGGACCAGAGAGGGCTTCAGATGAGTTTATTCTAGGATAGTGTTAAAGATAAAGTACTTATTTTACACAGTCTGAAAGTATTATTCAGCTATAAGAACACTACAAAAATCCTTTACCACCACCATCAACAAACCAGAACTAACCCAGGATTTACTTGTATTTATTTTACAGCTGAGCCAAGAGACAATGAAGTACTATTAATATAAAATGACAGGATTCTCAAATTTTGAAACCAACTCAGCAATTATACTTTAATATGTTTTTAGAGATGGAGAATAAAATCTTTATGCTCAACACGTAAAAGAAACCCTAAACCCAGAACGAGGCAGGCACCTGTAGTTCCAGCTACACGGGAGGGTGAAAACAGGAGGCTCACTGGAACCCAGGAACTGAAGACTGGCCTGGGGAACATGGGCCTGTCACAAAATGGGGGAGAAAAAGAACACTAAAAAGTACTACTTCAAAGACAAAGTTGAAACGATACTACTCAGAGTAAAGCCAAAGTAAAATGTGTAAATTGAAGTCTCAGGGCCTTGCGAATGCTAGGCAAGCACCCTATACCCTCAGTCAATTGAGGCCTGTGAGTCAGGTTTTTTTGTTTTATTTTGTTTTTTAATGTGGGTACGGGGGTCGAACTCAGGACCTCGCACTTGCCAGCAGGTGCTTGTGCTGCTGAGCGATATCACCGGCCCTTTTTTCCTTTTTATGTGGGTACCAGGAGTCGAACTCAGGACCTCGCGCTTGCTGGGCAGGCGCTTATACCATTGAGCCATTTCACCGACTCTGGTTTTCTTGAGACAAGGTCTCACTATATAATTCAGGCTGGCCTTGAACTCACTATGTAGTCCAGACTGGCCTCAACCTCATGGCAATCCTCCTGCCTCAGCCTCCCCAAGTGCTGGGATTACAGGGGTACAAACCATGCCCAGCTGTTAAGTCAGTTTTACTTAGAGATTTTTAACTGCAGAAGTTCCTATTATTGCCAATAGATTTTTAAACTAAGAACAGATTAAAATTAGGTGGAGTGCTGGGGATGGAGCTCAATGGGAGAGTGCTTGCCTAGCACATGTGAAGCCCTGGGTCCAACCCCTAGGAACACACACACGACCAGGTGAGGTCTTTCATTTATGAGGAAGTTAATATGATGAATATACAATGAGCTATCACTACACATATGAGAAGAGCTCAACTAAAACACAGTGGCAACACCAAATGCTGGCAAGGATGCAGAGTCTGGATCTCTCATACGCTGTTGGTAGGAATGTAACATGATACAGCCGCTCTACTAGAAAATGGTTTAGCAGTTTCTTTAAACACTAAACATGTCCTTACCATATGGCACTTTTGGGCAGTTAGCCCCCCAAAATGAAAACTTATGTTCATATAAAAAAGCATACATGAATGTTTACAGCAGCTTTATTTGTAATAGTAAAAAGCTGGAAACCAGCCTTCTGGAATGTCCCTCGACAGAATGGTTAAACAGTACGGTTGGTCCATATGATGGAATACTACTCAACAATTGGAACTAATGGTATCTGCAACAATTTGGAGATGTGTCTCAAAGGAATTACAGTGAGAAGAAAAAAGCCAAACTTACATATTATGCTTCCATATATTTAACAGCCTCAAAATGGCAAAATTACAGAGATCAAGACCGGATTAATGGTTTCTAGGAATTAGGGATGAGAATGATTGACTGTAACTATTAAGGAGCAGTACGAAGGATCTTTGAGGTGACGGACTAGTTCTGTATCTTTCTTTGCTGCTGTCTCCCTTACCTGGAAAACCTAGGCAGCAACAGTGAGCAACAAACCCAACCCAGTTCTATATCTTGATTGTGGTGGTGATTACATGAACCAAACACCGTACACACACACACACACACACACACACACACACACACACACACACACACACAGGTACATGCAAAACTGGTGAAATCTAAAAAAGGTTATGGACTGTACCAATGTCAATTTCTTGCTTTTGATATGAGATGTTACCACTAGGTGAAACTGGATAAAGAAAATATGAGATCTCTGTACTAGTAGCTTTCCATGAATCTCTAGATCATATCAAAATGAAAAGTAAAAAAATTATAAAGAGTTACATATGAAGAAGTTAATTATAACAAATGGAAAAGGTCTGGCATATCATTTAAAACACAGTAATAAAGGCTTCCATCTTATTGAGCAGTTTTATTATATCAACTAATTTGAAACCAAAGTTTTCTGCACCAAATTCATACAACTATTTCAGAAGAAGGTATGACAGTGGTGGCGAACCTTGGCACGCATGCCACAGAGGGCTGTTTGTATCAGCGAAAGCTCTAAAAGGTTCGCCATCACTGAAGGTATGATGAGCTAGAATTCTCCAGCTTGGTTACCAGATACAACATGTGCACATGGTAAAATTTTTTTCAGACTTAAAATTGTTCAAGTGGGGCCGGTGAGATAGCTCAGCAGCAAAAGCACCTGCCCGGCAAGCGCGAGGTCGTGAGTTCGACTCCTGGAACCCACATAAAGGAAAAAAGGGCCGGCGATATCGCTCAGCGGCACAAGCGCTTGCTGGCAAGCGTGAGGTCCTGAGGTCGACTCCCGGTACCCACATTAAAAAAAAAAAAAAAAAAATTTGTTCAAGTGAATAGGGAACCAATGTACAACATAAATGTCTCCACGTTCAATTTTTTTCTAAAATCTTTAACTCAAATTTCCACATGGCCCAAAGTTCTTAGCATACAAAATTTTTTTACATTAAGTAACTTATCAGATGGAATGAAACATATCACCTGCTGTGTGAATGCAAATTAATGAAAAGTCTAGCTCAAGGCCATCCTCAACTTCAATATATAATCACTTATAAAAAATTATGTGTTATCTTAAAAACAAGAAAGCAATTTGAAGCTTTTATGGTGTTCTGCAGCAGCTGAGTCCCTACCAAAATTCTAAGGTGGAAAGAACATTCTACTAGCAGCTGTAAAGACCTCAAGATGCTCTGAGCTGTCCGGTCAGCCCTATAGAAAAGAATAAAGACCAGCTGCTGGCAACTGGACCCTAATTCTTCAAAACAGCATCTTCTCTGTCTGATAGCCCCATGAAGAATACCGTGTGTGCATGCGTGTGCGTGTGCGCATGCATGATTAATAGTCTTCCAGTGTGGTGGGTGTGTTTCTGAAATAGTTTCCTCCAGTAAATGTTACTCTAACAGAGTCAAAAGAACAGAGAATAGAAAGCTGTGTGGAATCATACATCAGCCTGCTTTTATGCTTCCCACAGAAAAAGTGCCTTTAATTTTTCTCAGTTTCAGTAGGCATAAGGATGCCTACCCATTCACTGCCACTGTCTACGCTATTACTGTACTATACAGGTTATCTGAGAACCAACAAGTGAGACAACCATACACAACCAGTTCAGTATCAGCATGAAAGCCCTTAAAGTCTCTTCCCATGGACCTTCAGACCCTTAAAAGTAGGATTTATTAGCAGCACTTTCGTGAAAGGAGCTCAGATGTAGGGTCCTCAAGCATATTACAATGGAAACTGGTCTAGCGTACACACATTCTCGCTGCCTTAGACCTTTCTAGTATCCATTTCTCATCTTGTCTTGATCTGTGTGAACACAGGGTAAATTCCAAAGAGCCGCAACCATTTCCTTTTGCTTTTCAACAAGTGAAAATTTAATGAAGTCCACATACTGGCATGCCAAAGACTCTAAAGTGACCATGTTTCCCAGTCACAGATACTAGATAGAAGACAGAAGCCATAGCATGAACGTTACTTGGTTGAAAACAGTATGCCAGATTTAAGCAAATTCTCAAAGACCAATTACATTGTGTGTATAGAAGTTATGTCTTTTTTTTTTTTTTTTTTTTTTTTTTTGGTTTCTGAGACAGGGTCTTGCTGTGTGTTCCAGGCTGGCCTTTATAATGTCTTCTTTAAAAAATTTCAGCACTCAAATTAGTAAAATTCAATAACCTGAAGGTCCTAGTTTGCTAAAAAATTACTGTGGACCACATTTGCAAATGCACAGAAATTAAAATTAGCACAAAGAGGGAGGATTAAAGTCTCTAAATTCTTTCCTACTCAACCTATGTTCATCTGCCTGACTACTTTGGAACCCAGCAGTAACACCAATCCTCCGATGACATTACGTAGAAATTACCCATAATGCCAGGGCTGAAAAAACCATCAGTGCCTTGGGTTTACTGTGATATAGTGAGCAATGAGCCACTAGCTTATGGCAGTATGAGACGATGCTCTCCCAATGCAGTGAAGAGCACTGCATCTCAGCCCCCAAAATCTCAGCTCCCTGCTAGACAGTTCCACCTAACCATCATCCTAGCTTTCCCAAACCATCAGTCCTTCTAGCTCTTATTTTCAGTAGCACAAACATTTCCCCAACCACTCAAGTTAAATCCCCTGAAGGAGTTGGGATCCTCTCCATCTTTATCCTCTAATACCTCTCACACTCATCCTTCCTTCCCCCAATTCCCACCATCCTAGTTCAAGAAATTATTCCTTAGCTGAGCATGGTGACACGTGCCTATAACCCACACCTATAATCCCAGCATTCTGGGAGACTGAGGAAGGAGGATCACAAGTTCGAGGTCTTAGCAAGACCCTTTCTCAAAAAATAAAAGGACTGAGGATACAGCCTTGGGTTCAATCCCCAGTACCATGGAAAAACAAAAGGAGGAAGGGAGAAGGAAAGAAGGGAGAAGAGAAGAGAAGAAGGAAATGAAAGAAAAGAAAGAAGTTATTACTTAAATTTCTTGGGACTGGGAATGTAGCTCAGTGGCAGAGGGCTTACCTAGCATGTGCAAGGTCCTGGGTTGGATCCCCAGTATCACCAAAACGAACACTTGGGTTTCCCAATGGAGTCTTCTTAAAGTTCCCTGACCAAATTCATCCTCCAAAACATCACTGTGAGCACGTCACCGATGCCTTGACAAACTGCCTACAGATTTTGCACTGTAGCCAACACAAACCTTTTCTCATGAACTCAGACAAGCACCAAGGACCTTCCACAAGAAGTTTCTGGACCCCAGGGTTCAGGACTAAGGACTCCAAGTATCTCTAAGTTCCCTGTGCTTTCAACTCTTTACCATCCCTTCTTTCTCCATAGTGATCAACAATCAAATCTTTGAAAAGGGCTTATGGCCTGTTTCCATGGACAAGCAGAAGCAGGCAATCATATCCTACGCATTGCCAGCCCTAGAGGGGAATGAAGCCCAAGAAAAAAGGGTAAATGGAAACAATACAATGAAATAAAACAGGAAATGGAAAGTAAACTCCCTGGGCCTGTGGTTACATAGGGACAAATGCTGAGCTGGTAAGCCTGGGGGAAATTTCATTTTGAAAGAAGACTATGAAGACTTTAGAACAAATTCTAAACACCTTACTCTACATTAAAGAAATTTCCACTCTCCAGTGGATACGAGAACACATATATAAAAGAAAAGTTAACATTAATTTGCTCTACTAAGAACATAAAACAAATACTGTAAGAGTTCAGTAGAGGATAAAAAATTGAGAACCTGGATAATGGAAGAAGTCAGAATTTTGAACGGTTTCTCAAAGGAGTGCTCAGGAGATAAGTCAACCAGTTTGGCTGGTGAGACCAAGACATAAAAGAGCTGCGAGAAAGTACACAGCTATTCCAGAATTCGAATCCACTTTTCATATATATTTTTTTGGTCTCATCGCCCTGTCTGCATAGCCAATTTAGAGGCCAGTAACCATCACAATTTGTTCAACTACTAGCAAAGTACCAGTCACACAGAAAATACTGGTAACACTTTTACTATATTTAATCTCAGAACAATGTAATACTGAGATGCACTCTAAATTCAAATTTCTAAAATACAGCTATTAAAAACATTAAAACTTCCTTAAAGTGAAGAAATAAGAACCCACAAATCAAAACAAGAATTATTAAATATCCAGAGGCTCAAAAGGAACAGGTTAAAAAACATGGAAAGTCTGATGAAGTGATAAGCTGTTTGAAAACAGGTTTACAATCAGTTTTTAAACAGTAATCCCTCTGGGAAATGAAAATTCCTCTCCTAATTCCTTTGAGGGCAATATAATATTTGAAACAGGAACAAGGACAGTTTGCTTCTATATAAGTTCACATGTGAACCATTTACAGTATCCTCTATATTAAATAGCAAGTAGAAGCAGGAACAATTTCTATCAAAAAAGGAGGCCAACATTTTGGATTTATAATGTATCTTTTCTAGAAACATATGAAAAGAAGCTTCAGTAAAATGCAATTAGGGAATTTCAAGGCTTTAGCTGACAGTGATTACTTAACTGCAGCTTATTCCTGTAAAATGAAACTACCAGAACCCCTCAGTATCAATTTGCTTGTCGCTAAACCACAGGTTTATGCTTCGACTTGGAAATGCTAACAGGATGGAACCACAAACCTTTAATAAAACGTGATGACCATGGAGAGCGCCCTTGAAGCTTAGCAACACAGGACTCAGTCCTGAAGGGCTCCCCTCTGGAAAGTGAAGGCAGATCTGACATATACCTCAGCACCAATTCTAAGACACACGACTGCATTTTCCATAAAAGGTGGGAGTTGTAATAGTAGCATATAGCAGACACCAGCCCACTAGAAGCAGATGGAACCCACCAACTCATTTTACCCAGACCTTACAAAAGGTACACAGAACTGTCTCCTTGCCAAACAGGGCAGATCTGAATGGATAAAACTAAGAAAAGGTTCACACAAGATTACTAATTGGTGGTTTCATTTGGGTACTCTGGCCTTCAATGTAAAACAGGCCCTAAAAAAACTGAAAAGCAATTTGAAAGCCAGTTTTCCATGCTCCATCTACACACACACACACAAATGGTCCAAAAGCTTTATTTTACAAAAGAAAAATGACTCAGTAACCTATTCCAGCACAGAGGCTCTTCCAGAAGGGAAATCTAGCTGGACACATTCCCGGCTTATGTACATAATTCACTAGGGGTCAGGTAAGATTCCATTTTGTAAGAGCTGAACTTTAAACAGAAAGTCACTAGTGGTGCAACATTCACTCATTAGCATAAAGTTACCCCTAGAACGAAAAGCACTGGCTGCCTCCACCAGGATGACTTTACAGTGAGAAGCCAGGGGCTCAGACCATGAACTCCTGGAAAGTTCTATCAGGGCCTCAGAAGAAGAGCTCACGGCTTCCACCAGCCTAAACTTAGCTGTCACCCTGTCTGTATTAGCTGCAGACGAGGCATGCCTAATACACGAAATTTTTAAAAATAAAAATTAAAAGATTGGCCAAAGGATCAAAAGCACGCAACGCCTCTCAGGGCTGCCACGATTCCTGTCTGGGATTGGGGGAGGGGGAAGGGCATTCTGGATGTTTCTATTCTTGGCAAGGAAAGCACCTCCAGGTCCTGAACCATCAAAAAGCATTCATGCAGTAGCGTTACCGTTCTCGGGTAATGAATGATATGTCCGTGCTAAAGAATCTCACGGCGGGGCGTGATGGCGGGGATGACGACGTGGAGGGCGGCGGGGGCGGGGGGAGGCTAGACCAAGGGGGATGGGAGGAGTGAGTGGATGGATAAAGGGGGTCCGGGGAAGATGTGGCCGGTTAAGAGCGCGCAGAGGAAGGTGTGGATGACTCAGGGAGGGGAGGGGAGGGTGTGCATGGCTGAGGATTGGGGGAATAGTGCAGGTGGCCGGGACTGGAGAGTGGTGATGATCGGTTCTTCTCCTCCAAGCAGCCAGGCTGGGGCTCGCCCACCCCCAGGCCGCAGCCCCGGCGCGCACTCACCCCACGACTCCCTGGTTGTAGTTCCTCCGCTTCCATGGGGTCCCGCTGTACACGCCCCCGCCGCCGTCTGCCCGGCCGCCCCCGGCGGCCCGCGCTCCGCTGGGCTGCAGCAGGCTGTAGTTGAGTCCGTAGGTGCTGGCCTTGTTGTCGCGCTTCCGCTTGTTGCTGCTGCCCGAGGACGGGTCAGCGGGCTCACCAGTAGGGACGGGGGCAGAGGGGCGCGGGGCTGGGGCCGCCGACGGGGCCGGGGTGGCCGGGGGTCCCGTGGTGGCGCGGCGGGCCCAGGCCGCCGGCTGGGGGTGGTTGTTGTTGTTGTTGGTCGTCTCCAGGGGCAGGAAGTCCCGCTGCTCGGCGGGCCGCGCGTGGCCGCCCGGCAGGCGCTCCCCGGAGCGGAGCATGCCGGCCGGGGCGGAGGCCGGGGCCGGGGCCGGGGCCGCGCCGCCGGGGCTGCCGGGGCTCCCGCCGCTCGCGCCCGAGGCCGTGCTGCTGCCGCCGCCGCCGCCGCTGCTGCTGTGACAGTGGTGGTTGAAATAGAGGTTCCTCAGCCCCTGGGTCGTCTCCCAGATCTGCATCCACAGACTGTTGGACGGTCCGAGCTGCTCTGGCTGGAACCAGGCGATCCTCGGATCCATCAAACGGCGGCGGCCGCTGCCCCCGCCCCTCCGGCCGCCTCGGGCACCCTCGGCCTCCGCAGCCGCCGCCGCCGCTGCTTGGGGCCCGCCGCGGGCGCAATGGGAGCTGGGCCGGCGCGGGCGGCGTCGCTCCCGCCCTCCGGGGCTCCGCGGGCCCTCCCCCCTCCCTCCGCCCCTCCGCCCCTCCGCCGAGCCCCTGTCACCGGGGTCCCAGTGCAAATGGCGGCGGCGGCGGCTGCCTAGAAGGGCGAGCGGCGGCGGCGGCAGCGGCGGCGGCGGCGGCGGCGGCGGCGGCGGCGGCAGCGGCGGCGGCGGGACGCGCCTGCTCCGTAGCGTCCTAGCTGCTCCGGCCCCGGGGCGGGGCCTCCGCCGGCTCCGCCCCCTCGCTCCGCCCCCCCCGCCGCCCCCGCCGCCGCCTGCTGCCGGCCGACCGCCGGCCAGCACCCCGAGGCGGCGCCGTGCGTCACAGACGCGGCGCGATGGGCCCGCAACCGCCCGGCCCAACTGTCCCCGCGCCGACCGCAGCAGGACCCACGTACCTGTGTTCCGGGGCCCCTGCCGCACGCGCTGCCCCGATCGCCCCTTCCTGGGCACTGAGTCGCGGAGACGCACGAGGTCGCCGCCGGCTCCGCGGGGAAAGGGGCCTGTGGGAGGGGCCGCCCCGCCCCGGCACCGGCCTCGGCCCCGCCCCAGCTCTGTCCCTTCCCCCACCGTGGGCTCCTGGGCTCGCAGGGCCGCTTGCCCTAGCTGGTTTCCTGAAACGCTTTTTGAGGTGGGATGGGGACAGTACCGCCGAGGGGAGAGAACATGCCCCACTCCCCGCCGAGCCGTATCGGGGACCCAGCCTCCCCGCGGGATGCGCTGCGCCCCCCTTGCTGGCCCCGACCGGGTGCGTGAGCCGCAGGCCTGGGCGGAGGGTCTTTTCGCCCCACCCGGAGACAGGTACTGACGCCCTCTCGCACAGCTGGACCCGCATCTGCTTTCCGGTGGGGGAGTCACTAACCCGGAGCCATGGGCTCACACACTCAAAATCCACTTTACGCACGTGGTCACGCGCAGATGCGCAGGCACACAAGCTGTATAAAGAAACGGCGATTGCCCGAGGTGTACCAACAGCCTTAGAAAACCCAGAATATTTTAAACCTCAAATGAGGACCAATTGTTACTATCAGTAGAGTTATTCCACAAGGTGATTTTCTTGCATATTTTTCAAATCGGGGTGGGGGCAAGGAAAAGAGAATTTTCAGTATTTTAAATGAAAGAGAAAAAAAAAAAAAAACTGAGCACATTCCATGTGTGCCCTTTAAGGTTGGTGCAAATTCCAGAACAAGTCTCTGACACCTGATTTTGGCCTTCTGTTGCAGGAGCTCAATATCCTGGAAAGTATTTTTGGCAAAAGATGAACAACTATTTATCAAAGAATAAAACATTGCTTTACCTTTTTTTCTTTTTAAAAGAATAACATTTCTATAAATACAAAAAAAATACACAAAAACCTTTCAGGATTTTGGTTCATTTTATGTATTTGTTAATGTTGCTACACTGGAAATTAGTGCTAAAGGTTTTCTCAAAATGAAATTTGGTATGTACTAAGAATTACATAACCAGGAAAATGAGTGGTGGTATTTTTTTATACTATTCACACGAACAAAACCGGTTTATAGAAATAGGTTTCACTGGATGAGTTCACAGTTGTTGTAAAAGTTTAAAGGAAAAGTCAGGCTTTAATCCCAGCACTCTGGAAGGCTGAGGCAGAAGGATGGCAACTTCAAGGCCAGCCTGGGCAACTTAGAGAAACACTATCTCAAAAAAGAAGAAGGGCTGGGGGTGTAGCTCAGTGGGAAGGCCCTATGTTCAATCCACAGCACCAGAAAAAAAAAGTTTTTTGAAGGACTGAGAGTGCAGCTCATGGTAGAATGACTGCCTAGCATTGCAAGAAGCCCGAGTCCAAGTATGAGGGAAAAATTTTTTTTTCAAACAAAATAAAATGAAAAACCCAATAAAACATTACCAAAGTTCCGCTGTCCATAAATACCTATTGTGAAGCCTTTGTTAAACATTCTTCCAAAAATTCACTCCATGCAAACATGTTAAAATGCAAGTATATATTCAGTCTTTTTCTTTTTTTTGGGGGGGTGTTTTTTTTTTTTTGTGGGTACCAGGGGGTCGACCTCAGGACCTCGCGCGCCAACAGGCACCCGTGCCGCTGAGCGATATCACCGGCCCCTTTTTCATATGTGGGATCCGGGAGTCGAACTCCGGCCCTCGCGCTTGCAAGGCAGGCGCTTATGCCACTGAGCCATCTCACCGGCCCTGGGGGGGTGTTTTTGAGACAGGGTCTTGCTATGTAGTGCAGGCCGGCCTTGAAACTCACTATGTAGCCCTGGCTGGCCTCGAACTCACGGCAATCCTCCTGCCTCAGCCTCCCTAGTGCTGGGATGACAGGAGTGCACCACCATGCCCCGCTTATATTTTAACGTGTTTCTGAAGATGTCCAAAAAATTCATTAAATGCCATTGATATCTAAGACAATAAAAGTATTCAAAGTTTGTTATAGTACATTCCAGAAATTAGGATTTGTTATATTTAAGGACTCATTTCTTCAGGCAAATGTTAAGAACTACTAAAATACACAATGGCAAAACAAATGGCTGGGGGTGTGGCTTAGTGGTAGAGTACTTTCCTGCCCCACAGGGGGCGCTGGGTTCCATCCCCTGCACCCCTCCCATAACCTTCCTCTTCCCCCAAATTACTTGAGTTAACATATATGAAAGTGCTTTGTAAACTGAAATGTGGGCTGAAAGGCAAGACTTCACTGCTCTCATTCGACCACAGAGAATGCTGACTGATTAGTCCTGCCTATAACAGAAATTTTTCAAGGCATTCAGCAAATCTTGTTAGAATGTCTTATCATTCATGCACACTGAGCTAATTGCTTTAGTGGAGGTAAATAACCAACCAGAGCCTTTGGCTCTCTTCCAAGAATTTACTATCTGGTTGGGGGAGGCAAAAATAGGTAAATATTTAAACTGAAATTGCAGTTCATTCAATTAATTCAACAAATACGTCTTGAGCAATTATTATATGCCAGATTCTGAAGGCACAGCAGTGAACAATACTGATAAGGTCCCTACCTCCGTGGACCTTGTAATCTAATGGGTAAGGCAAGCAGATAAAGTCAGAGAGTGGTAAATGCCATGAAAGAAGAAAGCAGGCTAAAGGGATAGTAGCATTGACTATTTTTAGATGAGCTGATCTGGGAAGGCTGCTCTGAGGAAGTGATATTTGAGCAGGGACTTAAGTGAGGGAATGGGCCATGACCATCTAAGGAATGATCTGTTGGACAGAGGGAGTAGCAAGTCCAAAGGCCCTGAGGCAGGAATATGCTTCATGTACAAAATGATAAGGCAGTGCGATTGTACAGTGTGTGTCATGCTATAGAATCATAATATCTTCTGGAAGTTTCCTCAAAAGTATTCAGCCCATCTTCCACCACAAATCTACGAAAGCTCTGCCTCAAAGTAATCTACTATGGCATCCAAAGAGACTACACTAATTTCAATAATCAATTTATTTACTCAATTTTTTCATACTACTATTTAGAACAAAAGAACAATTATTGTATTTTCAAAACCATCTGCATTAAATTGATGAGCCAAAAATCATAGCAATCACAATTCAGTCAGTCTCCTCCACAAACTAGTGTTCTATTTGTTCTCAACATTCTTGTTCCTGTGGGGGAAAATGTTGAATTGGTAGGGGTTTTTGTTGTTGTTTGTTTTGTTTTGTTTTGAGACAGGGTCTCACTGTGTAGCTCAGGGTAGCTTTGAATTCACCATGTAGCCTAGGCTGGCCTTGAACTTGAGGTGCTCCTCCTGCCTCAGCCTCCAGAGTGCTGAGATTACAGGCATGCACCATCGCATCCAGCTATGAATTGGTGGTCTTAACTTGCAAGTTTACTGAAACACCAAAGTTCAATACAGTAAAATTTGAGTAGAGAAATGAGAAGAAAATTACCTGAGAATCACACCAATTTAAAATTGTTTTTATTGATTTATTAACTTGAGTAAAGCAGAATTACACAAACTACCACATGATATTAATATCATTAATAAGTGTTATTATAACTAAATCTTCAACAGTATGTGATTAAATTACTGTACTCTGGAGTTAATAACCATGAATAATAGTTACATGGTAATTATATCTTCAATGTTTAGATTATGAAACATGTGCTCTAGGTTTCTGGGTTTTTTTTTCAGATTTCAATGTAGTCAATTGTTTTAATACATAACTGAGTTAGAACACTGGCATTCAGTCCTTAAGCCATCAACACATCCCATTTTGTAGAACTTTGACAATTTTTTTTTTATATACAGGGTCTCACTCTGTAATTCAGGCTGGTTTTTGGTTTGTTTGTTTGTGGGGTTTTTTTTTTTGGTCTTTTTGAGACAGGGTTTCACTATTCAGTTCAAGCTGTACTTGAACTCACTGTGTAGCCCAGACTGGCCTCAAACTCATGGTGATCCTCATGCCTCAGCCTCCTGAGTGCTGGGATTACAGGCTTGTGCCACCACACCCAGCTTTTGATAATCTTGTATCAGGTATTAACAATGTTGGATTTATGCCCAATTTTAAAAACTGCATTTTCCCCAAAATATATGTTGTTGTACTGTTATTTTCCTCCTTTATAAATACAAAGAGGATTACAAGTATGAACATCTTTTTCAATGAGACTTCAAAATAATAAGTAATGTGGAATCTTCTCTCTTGTTCAGGACAACTGAAATTTCTTCTATTCCTACTATTCTAGAAACAATTGTTCAGGTTGCATAGTACTCTGAGGTCTTTAGGTGTGTGTGTGTGTGTGTGTGTGATATTTAATTATGTGTGTCAACTTGGCTAGGACACAAGGTGCCCAGATGAAACATTCTGCTTGTGTCTAGCAGGGTGTTTCTGAATGAGATTAGCATTCAAATCAGTGACTGAGTAAAGCTGACTGCCCTCCCTGGTGTGGGCGGGCATCACCCAATCAGATCAGCCAATTCACTGAGGGCCTGAATAGATCAAAACAGGCTGAGGAAGGGAAATGTGGTCTCTTGCTTACTGCTGGAGCTGGGACATCAGTCTTCTGCCCTTGACTGGGATTTACAGAGTCAGCCCTCTGGTTCACAGGGTTTACAAGCAGCTTTCCAGTTTGCAGACAGCAGACTGTGGTACCTCTCAACCTTCATGAGCAAGTGAGCCAATACCTCTAATAATAAACCCTATAAACCCGCACACACTTATATATCCTATTTTGCTTTTCTGTAGAACCCTAATAACAGATTTTGGTCCTGAGAGTGGTCCAGAGGAACAGAACGGTTGGTTCCAGAGTTTTGGGAGTAGGATTTCTAATCTGATTAGTTGTAAAGATGCTAATGACTTAATTTCTAGTAGTAAGGAGAGTTCCGATAGTCCATGGAGTGATGTGGCACTAAAGATACAAATACCTGCATTGGCTGCTCCTAATCAACTATAGTCGTAGGGCACTCAACCACTTTGAAACTCATTGAATTTAGTACTGGATGAAATTTTTTTTTTTAAAGAGAAAAAAAAATAGAACAAAATTTCAAAACAACATAATAGGAGGGTAACAATGGTTAATACATTCCATATTGTTATCTTTAAATTAGTTACTCAGGGTACAAGATATCAGCATTCAATTGTCTAAACAATATTAGCACAAAACTTTGTTTTCAATGAACTAAGCGAAATTTTATCTATCTTAAATATCATATGTATATATATATATATATATATATATATATATATATATATGTAAAATTTTTTCTTTTCCCTTCTTTCTTTTCTCCATTCCCCTATCCCAGTTTCTCTTTCCTTTTGAACAGTTTCTTCCTGTTTTACCATATCTATTGTAGATTTTGGATCTTATTTACTCTTCCAGTTTCTCACACTAGGGAGACAATATGATGTTTACAAATGTGCGTCTGGTTTATTTCACTTATTAGTATTTTCTTGAGTTGCATCCATTTACCTATAAAAGTCTCCAGTTTATCTTTCTTTATGGCTGAGTAATACTGGATGAATTTTGACACAAAAAAATTTGTCCTGGTACTCATTTGTTTAGCATTCAGTGTGCAAGCTAAAACTTGTTGGTGTTCATAGCTTTGTGACTCACTACCCTTTTCAGCCAAGACAATTTGTTTGGTGCCTGTTTTTGGTACTTGTTGTGCCTTCCAGAATGAATTAATGATAAGTACCATGGTACTACTATACTTATAAGAAGCAAGCTAGATAACCATGTATATAATATTTTCAAACATTTTTGGAAATCAAATGAATATAGTGTAGTTCGTTGGTTGCTCTGGATGTCACTGGACAAAGTGGTACATGAACAGGGTGGACTCATGGATTCAAATTAACAGCTCAAGGTATGTATAAATGATCTAAGGGCTTTTCTGTGTGCCCTGAAGGAAGTTCATCTGTAGGTGGAGGGATGAGACCGCTGAAAATCAAAGCAGCACCTCCTCCTATACAATAAGAAGGCAAATTGAATCTCCAGCCTCCCAGGATGTCTACTGTTAAAGGGCTTGTTGATTTGGAAAGACTAGGATCCTGTAAGTTGGAAGGGGTTTGTAAGGGAAGACCCTGATGAGGGACATTGAGTCCCTAAATTCTGAGGGGTCTTCCTTGCCTCTAGAAGAGGCTTCCATATCTCAAGTGGAAGCAGCCTTCCTCCTTTGGTGGTGTTAGTCTCTCTGCCACGCCCCTCACCTCCAGCTCAGAGAGTTAATTGTGCATTCCTTGAGGAAACTGTAATGGCCTCCCTGGGGTTTATCCTCCTTAGGACCCACTGACCTCCCTGCTTTGTTACTAGGACTATAACTGGACTCAAATCCCAGCAAGCACTTAAAGGTGAAGTACAAAGTGTGACCCATGAAGAAGTGTCAGACATTCGAAAGAATTACCTAAGCTTTCTAATTTATACAGACAGAAATGGAGGAACACATGTAGGAATGAATATTAAAGGTGTGGGATAATGATAAAAGGAGCATAAAGTTGGATTAGGCTGAATTTACTGATAGGGGCTCACTAAGCAGAGATTCTGACTTTAATGTTGTAGTTCAGGGAGTCAGAAAATGCTCTTAACAGTTTGTTTGGTTGCTTGCTCAAATATGGACCAGTTTGAGCAAACTGAAAATGACCTGCCTTGGCTTAATATAGAGGAAAGAATTCAAAGGCTTAGAGAGATTGAGATGTCAGTGTGGAATTATCATTTAAGAACTACTCACCCACACTGGGAGGGTCCAAAAGACAAACTTTTAACAATATTGTTAGAACTAAATTTGTGAAGGGAGCTCCTGCATCTTTGAAGAGTTCTGTGATTGCTCTTCTGTGTAGGTCAGGCCTTACAATGGGAGCTGTGGGCACAGAATCGGGACATCTAAATGTACTAGAAATATTAAACACTACCCCTGCCCAGACCGTCAGGGGCCAGATTTGGGCACTCAGCCACCAAAAGCAAGGTGGACATGGTTAGCATCATTTCCAGCAGAATCAATACAGAAATCAGAATAGTCTTATTCATGCAGGACTTTGGTGTTGGCTAGTTCACTGTGGTCTTCTAGAAGTGAAACAGATAGGATGTCTACTAGATTTTTTTTTTAAGCATTGGCAAAGTTTATTTGAAAAAATAAAAACGAAGAGTAAAGGAGAAACTGGCTCTGAAGAGCAAGCTTGGGATAAGTAAAAGAGGAAAATCAAGGTAAAAGTACACCCTAGAAGACACAGAGTGGGATATGGTGAGGAAAGCCATGATAGCGAGCTATTATTGGTGTCAATATACTTTTATACTCTCCAAATCTCAAAGAAACCTGCAAGAACTTCTACATATGGGTTGTGAGAGGTGGTGCTGGGATCCCATGCCTCAGGGTGAGATGTCTACTAGATTCTTACTTGATCTGTATAGCAGAAGAAGTTCTAGGTCAATTGAACAAAAGTCTAACTTGGGAATCATAGTCCCTTAATGAATTCCTAGACTTCATCCCCTTGAATCAGGGAAATCCTGTTGCCCTTAAGGAAGGACACCAAAAGCAACCAAAATTTATACCATTAGTTCTCCCACTCTTCCTCAAAGAGACCCATGGTCGTTTACCAGGGTAACAGTGCACTGGAGAGAAGGAAATAATCAGATCTTTCAGGAACTACTGGGCACTGGCTGTCAGCCAACACTATTCTAGGACTCCCAAAAATCCACTGTGGCTACCAGTGGAAGTAGGAGCTTACAGAGGTCAGGCAATCAATGGAGTTTTAGCTCAGGTCTGTTTCACAGTGGGCCCAGTTGGGCACCAAACACATCTTGTTGTTTTCTTAGTTACAGCATGCATAATTAAAATAGATATACTTGCTGGGCATGGTGGCATATTCCTGTAGTCCCAGCACTCAGGAAGGCTGAGGCAGGAGGATTGCCATGAGTTTAAGGCCAGCCTGGTCTACATTGTGAGTTCCAGGCCAGCCCGAACTACAGAGTGAGACCCTGTCTCAAAAAAAGAAAAAAGGCTTTTGTAAATGAGGGGGAAATGTTAAAGGGAGGGTAGAGGAATGGGGAAAAAAATCCAGTTATATCATGTACAAATTCCCTATAATAAATGTGATCATTATGTATACCTAAAATGTACCAATAAACTTAATTAATAAAAAAGTAAAATAGATACACTCAAAACATAGCAGAATCCTCACATTGGTTCCCATACCTTGGGAGTAAGGACTCATATGGTAGGAGAAGCCAAGCAGAAGCCACTAGAATTGCCCCAAACCAGGAAAACAGTGAACCACAAGCAATAACACATTCCTGGAAGGATTGCAGAGATTAGTGCCACCATCAAGAACTTAAAGGATGTAGAAGTGGTAATTCCCACCACATCCCCATTCAGTATGCCTTTTTGGCCTGTACCAAAGACAGATGGATTTTGGAGAATGACAGTGGATTATCATAAGCTTAACCAGGTGATGACTCTGGTTGGAGCTGCTATACCAGATGTGGTTTCATTGCTGAACACATTCTCTGGTACCTGGTATGCAGCTATTGAGCTGGCAAATGCCTTTTTCTTCCTGTCAATGAGACCCACCAGAGTAGTTTGCTTTCAGCTGGTAAGGCCAGCTATACACCTTTATTGTCCTACATCCAGGGTATATTAACTCTCTAGCTCTATCCTATCATAATTTAGTGCACAGAGAACTTGATCACCTTTTCCTTCCCAAGATATCATGCTGGTCCATTACACTGATAACATTATGGTGATTATATCTAATAAGCATGACATAGCAACTACTCTGGACTTACTGGTAGAGAGGGTAGACATGCATGAACTGCATGTCAGAGAGCAGGAAATAAATCTGACTAAAATTTATGGGCCTTCTACTTCTGTGAAATTTCTAAAGGTCCAATGGCATTAAACATGTTGAGATATTCCTTCCAGGTGAAGAATAAGTTGTTGCATCTGGCCCTTCCTACAAGCAAAATAATGCCTAGCAGGCCTCTCTGTATTTTGTAGGAAACACATTCTTCATTTGGGTGTGATAGTCCAACAGAGGGGCCCAAAATGCAGGGTCCTGTGCAGGCTGCTCTGCTACTGAGCTATATGACCCAACAGATCCAACAGAGCTTAAAGTGTCAGTATCAGATGTTTCTGGACTTTTTGGCAAGCCCCACAGGTGACTTGTAGCACAGACCCTGAGGACTTTGGAGAAACACCCTGCCATTATCCACAGACACTACTCTTCTTTTGAGAAATAACTCTTGGCCTGTTGTTAGACCTTGGTAAAGATTGAATACTTAATCATGAGCTACCAAGTTACCGTGTGACCTGAACTGCCCATCATGAATTGAGTGTCATCTGACCCATTGAGCCATAAAGTTGGGCATGCATGCACAGCAGCACCCCATCATCAGATGGAAATGGTATACGCATGACAGGGCCAATGTAGGTTCTGAAGGCACAAGTTACATGAAATAGCCATGATCCCCATTCATGTTACACTCCCTTTTCTCTCCCAGACTGTACCTATGGTATCATCAGGAGTACCCTAATGTCATCTGATGGAGGGAAAGAAGACTCCAGTCTGGTATGCAGATAGTTCTGTTACCAGGTTCTGAGATTCTGGGATCTCCTTTAGAGGTGTTTTCTAGGCTCTTTCTGTCCTGAACAAAGAATTGGTCAAGACAAGTGCAAAAGGTAGAGTTTTATATTATTAAAGGTAAGAAAAGGAACATGCTCTGCAAAGCAAGTTTGGTCCAATTAAAAGTAGGAAAAAGTACACTCTACAGGGTGAGCATGGGCCGCTGTGAAAGAGAGCACAGCGGCCCTGAGCTTAATGGTGGCTGTCATTTCGTATTTGTCACTCCATAGGCTGACATCAGGTCTATGCTGTCCTATTGAAAACCTGGTAGAGCTCTGGTGGGAAGAATTAAAGATAGCATTCTCTGATTGGTTCCATGTGCAGGGCTTTGGGAACTGTTCTTCACATGTGTCCTGGAACTTTGTAATTAACAGGTCACACCCACTTACCCAGACAGTTTGCCATGCCCTAATCTCCTGCCTCAGTTCTGCAGCATATGTGGGCACCACCTGAAAGTGGGCAACTGCAGCATATAATTCCACTCTCAGCCCTTCCTGAAGGGGTTTGTCTAGAACAGGTGGCAAATCAATGGCACACATTGCTGCAGTGGGCTGTTTATTATCATTGAAAGCTCTAAAATATTCACCATCACTGGTCTAGATGCTTAGGGACTTGGCAGGAATATGATTGGAAAAGTGATGACAAAGAAATTTGAGGAGGAAATATGTAAGTACACCTCACTGGGAAAAATCTAAGAAGATATTTGTGTCCCATGTGAATGTTAACCAGAGGGTGGCCTTCACAGAAGACTTTAATAAGCAAATGGATTGAATTACCTTTCTGTGATACCAGTCAGCCTTTTATCTGAGTCACCTCTGTCATTGCCCAATAGGCTCAAATGAAGCAGGCATGGTGGCAGGGATAAAGGTTAAGCATGGTCTCAGGAGCACGGTCTTCCTCTCACCAAGGCTGACCTGACTATGGCCACTGCTGAGTGCCCAATCTGCCAGCAGCAACCAACACTGAGTTGCAGACTTTCCCTAGGGTAATCATGCACCTACCCAATAGCCAGTTGATTACATTTAACTGTTTCCATCATGAAAGGGCAACCTTTTATTCTTACTATAATAGATTATTATTCTGTACATGAATTTATCCTACTTACATACAATGTCTCTATCCACACCATCATTTGTGGACTTACAGAATACTTCATCCAATGTCATGATATCCCACACAGCATTGCTTATAACCAAAGGGCTCAAATCATAGCAAAAGAAGTACAGCAGTGGGCCTCTGCTCATGGAACTCCCTGGTCTTACCATGCTCTTCACCATTCTGAAGCAGCTGATTAATTAGAACAGTGGGATTGTCTTTGGAAGACTCAGCTACTGTACTAGATAAGTGCCAGTGCCTCACTGAGCTGGGATAAGGTTCTTCAGAAGAGCAACATCGTGGCTATTTTTCCCATAGCCATGATTCACAGGTATGAGAGTCAAGAAGTGGAGCTGGGCTGGGCATGGTGCTGGCCTGTAATCCCAGCACTCGGGAGGCTGAGGCAGGAGGATCGCTGTAAGTTTGAGGCCAGCCTGGGCTGCATAGCGAGTTCAAGTCCAGCCTGGACTACATAGCAAGACTCTGTCTGTCTCAAAAAAAGGTGGATCTGGGCATGGTGGCACATATTTATAATCTCAGCTAATCAGAAGGCCAAGGGAAAAGGATTGCAAATTTGAGCCCAGCCTGGACAATGTAGTGAGATCCTGTCTCAAGATAAAATATGTAAGTAAATAAAAAAGGATGAGGATATAGCTCAGTGGTATAGAGCCTGCCTAGCATGCATGAGGCCCTGGGTTCAATTTACCATACTGAGAGGGGGTGGAAATGGGAGCACCTACTCCTAGAGACCTACTAGCAAAATTTTTGCTTCCTGTTCTGACAACCTTGTGCTCTGCTGACCTAGGGGTCTTAGTTCCAAAGGGAGGAATTCTTCCATCAAGAGACACAGTGATTCCATTGAACTGGAAGTTGAGGTAGCCCCCCAGCCACTTTGGACTCTGTAGCCCCCCTGAGTCAACAGACAGACAGTCAACAAATTACAAGAGAATTTTGTAATTGCTGGAGTGATTGATCCTGACTAGCAAGGGCATCCTGGACTCCTACCCCAAGTGTGCCCCAAAATTCCATGTGGAAAACAAAACTTGGACCACTATGGCAGGGGAGGTAAGGAAGAGTGTGTCCTCATTAGGAGGGACCCTTTAGGGCATCTCTTAGTAGTACTGTTATGGAAAAATGGACAAAACATGGGAAGAAATGGCACCAAGGAGGTTTAGAAGGCAGTTTATTGCACCAGTGGGCTTGACTAGGATCTCTTCCAAAGAGTCAGAGCCCCACCCAGTGGGGTTTTGGGGTTTTTATGGGGAAAGCAAGAGGGAGGCACAGAGGCAGATTTGGCACATTATGATTGGAGGGTTGGGTGACATCATGGGTTGCCGAGGGAGTTTAAACATCTCAAGTTATGTTGCAAGGCCATCAGTTAAACAAGCATGGGTTACACAAAGGAACATTTCAAGTTACATTGCAAGGCTGTCAGTTAAACAAGCATGGGTTAAACAAGGAAGGAATATTCTGTTATCAGGCTTGTCCACACACAGATATGTCTGCCTGGTCTCAAGGAATATACCTCCTGCATTAGTCAGCTTTCCATCATTATAACAAATACCTGAGATAATAAATTTAATTAAGAAGTGGTTCATTTTGGTTCATGGTTTCAGAGGTTTTGGGCCATGATTGGTTACTTTAAGGCCTGGGGCGAGGCAGTACATCATGGTGGGAACACATGACTGAGCAAAACAACTCACCCCATAGACAAAGCCCAAAAGACAGAGAAAGAAGGGCATGGGGTCCCACAGTCCTCTTTAAGGGCCCATCCCCAATTATGTAAGGACCTCTCTCTAGGCCCCACCACCTAGAGGCTCCATCACCTCCCAACAACACCACATTGGGAAACAAGCCCTTACCACATGGACCTTTGGGGACACTCAAGATCCAAACAATGAAACCCCTTCTTCTGGGAAAGGGGCTAGGCACAGTGGTGGTGTTGTGGAAAAACCCAGTACTGAACCAAAAGGAAAATGCTCCACATGGAGGAGTTGGAAGGCAACTTGTTTATTGACACTGGAGGGCCAGCAGGACCAAGTCCAAATCACCAGCCTTGGCTCAGAGTGAAACAGAATCTTATGTACACTTCTGCAAGCAGGAAATACAAAAGCTGATAGCAGGTTATTACATGATTGGTTACATGAATTAAGTCGTATGTTGTCAGGCAGACTTGTTTTAAGCAGGTTTACTTAAAAGGAATTGTTTACCATAAGGCAGGAGCATCCTGGGAGGGAGGGGGGTTTGAGCAGAGCAGATAGATTTAAATGTGTCCTCGACTGGGCCAGTCTGTCCTAGGCATAAAGTCCTTGAAGAATGTCGGAAAAATTGGATATATATTTTTAGGTAGGAAAACAGACATGACAGCTGGATGTGGTCAAGTTGCCCTGGCAGACTATCTAGGAGAAGCAGCTGGATGCAGATAGTCAAGGCTGTCTGAGTTTAGCAGTCTAACTATGTGACAGGCAGCATAAGTATATCCTGTCTCAAGATAGCAACAGGCTACTAATTGATTTTTAATTTCTGCTGTAAAATTTCTATAAATTTGCTATTACATTCCCCCCTGTTTTTATTAAGGAGAAGATTCTTCTTCCTCAGTTTCCTCAGTGCTGAGGAGCTGATAAGGGTAAGTAACTTTTAAAAGGAGTTGGTGGGATATGGCCTCAAAACATTCAGTCAGAAACAAGTCAGAATGCAGATAACACAAGGGTCTAGAAGAAGGACTGTCAGGAAGTCCATTAAAGGTCCGAGCAGAGCTCCCGTCCACAGTGGGAGAAAGTCCAGAGATTCCCACCAGGAAAAGCCTCCCATAGTATTTTTTTTTAATGTGGGTACCGGGAGTCGAATTCAGGACCTTGTGCTTGCCAGCAGGCACTTGTGCCACTGAGCGATATCACCAGCCCCTTTTTTTCCTTTATGTGGTACCAGGAGTTGAACTCAGGACCTCATGATTGCCAGGCAGGCACTTATGCTGCTGAGCCATTTCACCAGCCCTCCCATATTATTTTAAGCCCATTGTTTGAGTCATTCCCAAAGTTGATGGGTGTTTTCTCTTACTATCCCTGGCTTGTTGGCATAGTAGCAACACTCTTCTAGGAAAAGGCAAGTGCCTCCATGTTGAGCTGTCAGTAGATCTAAGGCTCTTCAATTCCAGAGGACCATTGCAGCTAAAGAATCTATTTGATCCTGTAATGTATCTATTGAGGTTTGTATGTTGGCAAAATCTCCAGCTATCTGAGCACTTAACTGTGAGTATTGTTGTTGGCCTATACACATAGCTGTGGCACTGAGAGTTAAACTTCCTGTTATTGCTATCCCAGCTAGTATGGGCAATATCATGAGGTCACGCTTTTGACATGCCTGATGGGCATGTGCAGGACCTCGTTGACTTAGATAAATAGGGAGATCGGGTACCAGAAAAGCAAGTGCACAAAGACTCATTTTGGCATCATCAAACACTTGGTGTACACTGTCAGAACAAACAAACAAAGTTCCAAGGGGGGCCACCAGAGAACCTAAGATGACAGTCAAAACATCTATGCAGTCAGCAGAAACATTTTGGCCCTTAGTGGAACCCAGGAAGTAGAAGTGTTTCCCTAAACTATAGTAGGATAGGACTGAAGTAAGCAATCAGAAGCATTAGTAGAATTGAGATTAGAATTATTCCAGGTTAGACCTAGAGCTTGACAGGAAAGAACTGAAAGAGGAACACAAAGCCAGCAGTCTTTGCCCAGTTCTGGGTTTACAGCTTGGAGGACCCGATGGGTGCTATTGACCAGGCATAGGAGATCAGGAATCAGAGGTCCTGTGTGATTTATAAGGGGCACGGGGGCCAATGGGAACACCAGGAGTTTCAGGGAAGGAATCTTAATGCGGGATGGGGGTGATGGAGGTGACCAGACCTTTTTAATTTTTAAAGCAAGCGATGGGTTTTGTCCCCGTCCATCTACCTGGACTCTTATCCAGCGACCTGATGACCAGCCCCAATGGGAAGGATCTGGAATAGTGTACTGTAAAGGGCTACAAGTTCCCCAGTAGCAAGTTGGACTAGAGGGGAGCTGAGTTAAAAGGCTATTTTTGGATCCACCCCAGTCCATGACACAGTCCCATCTGGGACAGAACATAGACGAGGAGGGGATTACAGTACTTCTGGGTTTGACGCCATTCTGGACAGATATACTTATTATTAGCGTGATATTCTCATTCCCAATTTAATCCTCTGCATCCTGAGGAATAGAGAAGATTTTCCCAATTTGGAGTGTTGGCCTGAACTGGGCCTGCGTCAAAATAAAGGTCTACTTTAAGCTGAGTGGGATCCCATTTAGTCTGATTAAGAACTATCACAGGGTTCATGCCATAAATCCAAATTTGGAATTCCCAATGTCCCAATGTCCTAGGATGTTAATACATATTATCCACAGAAGAGTCATTTTAATTTTGGTCTAGGCAGCTAAAAGTAAGTAACCCAAACATTATGTTTATATAGGTGAAAACAAAAGCAGCTTTCTGATGGGGCTCCCAATTTGTTGGAGTTACAATCCAGAGAGCAAAAGTGAACACCGCAATTAATAGGAGATATGGAACTAGGAACCAGGCAGAGTAACAGTACATTGAAACTAAAATTTGGAAATACAGATCAAGGTACATAATATAATAGTCACACCACTATAGAAAACAGTAAAGGCGATTTTGTAGGGGTCTTTCCGGTCCTCTGGGGATATAGCCTAGAGTCCTGAGGCTAGCACCAGGATAAACAAGAGAAGGGGAACTAATACCCAAAGAGGGTAACAAAACATGAGTCAATTAGGTCAGGTACTCCAGTGTACGATGTCCATCTATTCTTCACCGTGCATTGAATCTCCAGCTTCCAGGGTGGCGAGGGTAGGGCTTTGAGTGCATTGTCTCTTCAGAGTGGTCTTTCAGGGATTTGTCTCATCAGGATAGGCCTTCCAACAATTGTCAGGATGAGCTCACTTGAGCCTGGAGTGATGAATCCAGGGCTGGATCTCTGCCACTTTTACTGTGGTGGGAGTGGTCAGAATAATTAAATAGGGGCCTTTCCAAATCGGGGATAGGGGATCCTTTTTCTAGTCCTTAACCCAAACCGTATCACCTGGATTGTGTGTGTGTGCAGGTGTATCAGTGAGTATAAGTGATGTCTCTGCTATATTTTTATGTATCTGGGAGAAAGTTTTTCCTAACTGAATAAGTTGTTCTTATGAGGTGATATTTCCCAGCTGGCTTAGATCCCCTTGGAGGCCTTTAATTAATGGTGGGGGCCTCCCAAATAAGACTTTGAAAGGGGTGTATCCAGTCAACCCTGGTGAAGTCCTGACTTTTAGAAGGGCCATAGGTAAAACGTCTACCCATGGTATCAGAGTTTCTTGGTAGTACTTTGCCAGTATTGATTTTAGGGTTCTGTTCATTCACTCTACTTTTCCAGAGCTCTGGGGCCTTTAGGTAGTGTGGAGATTCCATTTGATTTTTAGTTCCTTAGCTAGTTTCTGAGTCATTTCTGCTACAAATGACAGTCCATTGTCATTGCCTATAGTCAGGGGTAGCCCATATCTGGGAATAATAATACTCTGCATACTTCAGAGGCCTTTTTAATCTTAGTAGGGAATGCCTCTGGCCAGCCAGAATATGTGCAAACAAGGACCAACAGATATCTGTAGCCCCAGCATGGCTTAATTTCAGTAAAGTCTATTTGGAGATCTTCAAAAGGACAGAGTCCCATGTGTTGGATTCCAGGTGGTGGTCTAGGACCTATTGAGGCCTCAGCCTTTGCACAGATCTGATACCTTTGGCTAATGGTTGCACAAATCAATGTCAATTTTAGGATATAATAATAGCAACCCAGAAGCTGGGCCATAGCAGTCTTTCCTCCATGGGTGATGTCATGGTGATGTTTAACCCAGGTGTAGGATAGTTCCTTTGGAATCATCATTTGATCATCTGGTAGGGCCCAGATTCCATTTGGGTTTATAGTAGCCCCTTCTTGATTTGCCCATTTTATTTCCTCTTCAGTAAATTGGAGGGGACCTCAGTGCAAGCTAAGAACAGTTTTTGGTTGGATTTCATGTAGAGTTTCTAAGTTTTGGACCAAATCATTGTCTTCCCAAGCCAAGGCTCCAGTGGCCATCTTAGCAGCCTGATCTGCTTTATGATTGCCAAAAGTAACAGTGTCTTTTACTTTTTGATGTCCTTTGCAATGGATAATGGCGACCATTTTAGGTTTCCAACTTGCAGTCAGGAGTTGAGAGATTTCACCCTTGTTTTTTATTTGCTGTCCTTCAGCTGTCAGGAGTCCACGCTCCTTGTATAATGACATCCCGTTGACATGGACTGTAGTAAAGGCATACTGGGAATCTGTGTAAATATTTACTTTTTTTATCTTTAGCCCAACTGAGGGCTTGTATTAGTGCCCAGAGCTTGGCTCATTGAGCTGACCATTTTGGGGAAGAAGCCCTGCTAAGAGCACTTCTTCAGTGGTGATAACAGCATAGCCAGCCTGACGTTTTCCATTTTTAACAGAGCTACTTCCATCTGTAAACAGGGTGTACTCAGTGTCTGTTAAAGGCTCCATCTGGAGGTCAGGCCAGCTGGCAAAGAGTTCATCAGTCAATGCAAGGCAATCATGGTTGGGCTATCCAAGTTCTGTGGGCAGATAGGTGGCAGGATTCAAAGCTTTAACTGGCTGAAAGGAGAGTCGGGGATTTCCGACAAGCAGTCCTTGGTACTGTGTGATGTGGTTGTTTGAGAGGCAACCGTGTCCCTGACTGTTGAGGAGCTCAAGAACAGCATGTGGCACCTGGACAGTGAGGTTTTGTCCCACAGTCAATTTGTCTGCCTCCTTTATCAGGAGGGCAGTTGCTGCAAGCGCTCTCAAACAGGGAGGCCATCCTTTAGATCTGAGTCTAGAGTCTTAGACAGGTAGGAGACTGGCCTTTCCCAGGGTTCCACTGTTTAAGTTAGGACACCTGAGGCAACATGTTGTCTCTCGTCCACAAACAGGTTGAAGGGGCGAGTCATGTCTGGGATTCCCAAAGCTGGAGCTGAGGCCAGAGCTCTTTTGATTTGCTTGAACACCTCAGTTTCTCCCAAAGTCCAATTTATTACATTTCTTTCAGTTGTGGGCTTTTTTAACATGTCATAAAGTGGCCTGGCTTTTTCAGCATACCCAGGTATGCAAATTCAGCAGAAACCAGCTGCCCCTAAAAACTCTCTAAGTTCCTTTTGCCATGGGATGGAGCAAATGACTTCCTTTTTTCTGGGCCTAGGTGTCAAAGCCCCTGTTCTAAGTCAAACCCTAAATATCTGACCTTTTGTTTACAAATTTGAGGCTTTTTCCAGGAGACTTTGTACCTGGTGTCTCATAAGTGGTGGAGGAGGGCTTGAGTTCCCCTCCAACAGTCCTCCTTTGTGGGGCTTCCAATTAGGATATCATCAACGTACTGAAGAAGCATGCAATTGAATCTTCTGTGGGGAACTTGGTTAGATCAGCAGCCGAGGCTTCCCCAAACAATATGGGAGAATTCTTGAACCCTTGAGGGAGGCGACTCCATGTGAATTGTCCCTTTTGTCCTGTGTCAGAGTTCTCCCATGCAAAGGTGAAAAGGAGCTGGCTGGCAGGAGCTATTTGCAGGCAGAAGAAAGCATCCTTTAAATCCAGGCAGGTGAACCAGGCAGCACCAGGAGGAAGCAGGCCCAGGAGTGTGCACAGGTTTGGGACCATTGGATGTAAAGTTATAGTGGCCGCATTAACAGCGTGGAGATCTTGTACAGGCTGATAGTCCTCATTAAGCTTTTAACTGGCATCAATGGAGTGTTCCAGGGTTACTGGGAGTCTACTAGTATCCCAGCTTGTTTCAGTCTGGAAATGTGGGACTGAATCCTGAGGCAGGCCTCTTGGGTCATAGGACAGTGCTTGATAGCAAAAGGAATGGCTCCCGGGTTAAGTCCAAAGACTAGGGGAGCATGGTTGGCTGCCAGCCCTGGAGGCTAGTTTTCTGCCCAGACCTCAGGGAATAGCATCTTTAGGACTTCTGCATTGTGGGTGGAAGGCTGTCCCAATTGGTAGAGATGCCATTCATCCTCATAGGGGATCATCAGGGTCAGGATCAGGTCCAGAAGGGGGTTGAGCGATAGAGAGGCTGGCTTGCTTGGAGCAAAAGAGATGGTGGCTCCTAGCTTTGAAAGGAGGTCTCGCCCCAGGAAGGGGACAGGGCAATCAGGCATGTATAAAAATTCATGTTTGATGAGATGTCCTTCCAAGCTCACAGGATCTGATTTGGCAAATCCTCTTTTCATCAGGAATGCCAGTAGCCCTATTACTTGGATTCATCGAGAAGTCAAGGGGGCAATAGGTTGGGTGACAATGGAATATTCAGCTCTGATGTCTACCATAAAAATCATTGGTTTCACTCTAATTTTCATGATGACTGTGGGCTCCTGGGGGCCCAATCTTATAGATCCCAGTCTGGCCTATTCATTGCCTTCAAAGAGTGAGAGCAGGGGTTCATGCAGAGGCAGGTTTAATGCCTCAGAAGCCTTCTGGTTCTTCAGGCAGAGGGGGCATTTGTCTTTCCAGTGTCCAAATTGCTTGCATCAGGCACATTGGTTTGGGGTTAGATGACCACCATTTTGAATTGAGGTTTCTGTGAGGCCTTGTTAACTTGGTTCCTGTAATGTCGTTGACTTGTTTGGAACCCCTCGGGGAGCAGCTTTCCCATGATTGCAGTGAAGAGGGCAGTCTGATGATGCTTATGTTCTTTCTTTCCTTTTTCTTTTTTTTTTTTTTTCCTGGTTTATAAAAACCTTTTGAGCTATCTGGAGCAACTGAGAGGTGTTCATGCCAGCAAATCCATCAGTCTTTTGAATTTTCCTCTGAATGTCAGAGGCACATTGTGACACAAAAACTGAATTTACCATCTGTTGATTTTCAGGAGCCTCAGGATCAAATGGGGAAAAAGTTTGGTAGGCTTCACACAGCCTCTCACAGAATTTTGCATGGCTTTCATTGGTTTCTTGAGTAACTTCAGCAATTTTAGACATATTTATGGGCTTCTTCCCTCCTGCTTTTATCCCTGCCAGGGGGACCTTCTGGTATTCTGTTAAAGCATCACAGCCTTTTGCAATGTTAAAGTCCCAATTTAGCCAGGTATTAGGGAAGACAGTGTTTACCCAGGCATCAGGATTAGCAGCAGCATCTGGAACTCTAGTTCTTAGCCAAGCTCATCCTCCCTCAAAAATAAGGGCATGCTCCTCAGTGCTGAAGAGGGTCAGGAGGATATGTCGACAGTCATCCCAAGTCAGCTGATATGTCTGGAAGATTGAGGTCAGGAGATCGATCATGGCTTGGGGCTTTTCTGAATATGAGGGAGTATGACGTTTCCAGTTGATGAGATCAGTGGAGCTAAAAGGTTGATAGTATAAAGCAGATGGTTGATTTGGTCTCCTTGTACCAGGATATCCCCAGAGGGGCATCTGGAGGTGCAATGAGCAGAGTTGGTGACCAATGGGACTTGGAGCAGGTGGTTCTTGGGGGCTAGGTGGTGATGGCCCTGTCAGTGGGGATGGAGCAGTAGAATCTGGCAGTGTGTCTGGTGGCTGGTCAAGAGCTGTGGCTGCCTCTGGTGGCAGCAGTGGAGGATCTGGCAGATCCAGATGGCCGCCATATATGGAGTAGGGAAGTCTTCACTGGGATCATCAGGCAGGATGGGGTATATCTTTTTGGTTTTAATCTTTGGAGCTTTCTTTATAGGGGATCTCAGGTTTGGCCAATCAGCTTTAATCACTAAGAGAGTTCCCTTTTCTTGACAAGCACAAGCACGGAGCCATGGCAGGGGATTCTGACACAGTCCTAGCCATGAATCGATGTAAGGGAATTGATCAAGGTGGCTATTCCTTGAAGGGTCGTTCACTTTGTCCCAAACTCAGTGGACAATTTCTACATCTAGGGTTCCCTCTGGTGGCCAAGCACAACATAAGCATGGCCAGTTGATTTCGCAGAAAGTACAGAGTCACTGAGGTTTCATTTTCACTCCATAGTTGTCTAAGAAGCCTTTCTTAAAGTTTTCTATCATGCAGTCTAGGACAGTGGGCTTACTCTGGCTTGCACCCATACTGACTCCCTATGGTGTGTGTACTGTGCCCTTGAATGGTGTCACGACAAAGGGTGGGTATTCCTCAAATCAGAAACCAAATGCTCGTCGGCTCTGGCCTCTCCCCTCATGGGGACACAGGTCTGTCTGGGCAATAGGCATGCACATATATCGCTATGCCAGGTCAATTCCCAGTACCTGGTGGTACTGAGTCAAATCCCCATTACAGAGATTGAGTTGCCACTTAACCACGTAGATGAAACTACAGAAATGCAGAAATCCGACCCAAACTCCACAGCTCTGAGGTCCTGAAGGGACCCTTCACCATGGAGCATAGATGAAATGGTCTATTGCTTATGCCATCTGTTCACACTCAGCCCACACATTCACACACAGGCACACAGAGGTTAATACATTCCAGCCCCCAATCCCAAGGACAAAATCTAACTGAAACCAAAACTGACTGCTCTGACCGAAACTGAAACAGATGAAACATGGGAGGAGTGATCAGTTCCTTCTTCATCCACACAGGGGATGGCAACTGACAGGCTAACTGAGGGACTTCTCGGGGCAATCCTACCTTATCGGAAGGCCTGAACCAGTCACTCTGTCTCCTCCTCTTGGTCCAGTGAGGTCTCTTCTGTTGCACAGGGGCTCCCACTCCTAGACTGCCGAGTAGACTCTGAGAAAAGAACCGGAGGGTGCACCTTCTCATCTGCAGGTTGGAGGGCAAGTCCTGCTGTGGCCAGCAGGACTCCACTGGTAACCCAAAGAGATCAGCACGGTGTTTTCCCGGCCAATGCACCAAGAATGTTGTGGAAAAACCCAGAACTGAACCAAAATGAAAACACTCCACACCAAGGAGTTGGAAGGCAACTTGTTTATTGACACTGGAGGGCTGGCAGGACCAAGTCCAAATCACCAGCCTTGGCTCAGAATGAAACAGAATCTTATGTACACTTCTGCAAGCAGGAAGTACAAAAGCTGATAGCAGGTTATTACATGATTGGTTACATGAATTAAGTCGTATGTTGTCAGGCAGACTTGTTTTAAGCAGGTTTACTTAAAAGGAATTGTTTACCATAAGGCAGGAACATCCTGGGAGGGAAGGGGGTTTGAGCAGAGCAGATAGATTTAAATGTGTCCTCGACTGGGCCAGTCTGTCCTAGGCATAAAGTCCTTGAAGAATGTCGGAAAAATTGGATATATATTTTTAGGTAGGAAAACAGACATGACAGCTGGATGTGGTCAAGTTGCCCTGGCAGACTATCTAGGAGAAGCAGCTGGATGCAGATAGTCAAGGCTGTCTGAGTTTAGCAGTCTAACTATGTGACAGGCAGCATAATATATCCTGTCTCAAGATAGCAACAGGCTACTAATTGATTTTTAATTTCTGCTGTAAAATTTCTATAAATTTGCTATTACAGTGGCAAACCTATGGCACATGTGCTGCAGTAGACTGTTCACATCATTGAAAGCTCTAGAAGTTTCACTATCACTGGGCTAGGGTGTGTTCAGTAATACACAGGGTGGGTGTGTCATGTAAGTCAGAATTGTGACCTTCTTCTTGTCTTTATTTGGAGATGAAGTATGTTTCAAAGAGATGGGGATGGGTTGACAGGGGGTGGACTTGTGTCAACTTGACTGGGACACAGGGTGCCCAGATGAAACATTATTCTGCTTGTATCTGGTAAGGTGTTACTGAATGAGATTAGCATTCGAATCAGTGACTGAGTAAAGCTGACTGCCCTCCCTGGTGTGGGCGGGCATCGCCCAATCCAATCAGCCAATTCGCTGAGGGCCTGAATAGATCAAAACAGGCTGAGGAAGGGAAATGTGGTCTCCTGCTGACTGCTGGAGCTGGGACATCAGTCTTCTGCCCTTGACTGGGATTTACAGCATCAGCTTTCTGGTTCACAGGACTCCAGTCTTTTTCTGGGTCTCTAGTTTGCAGACAGCAGATTGCAGGACTTCTCAGACTTTATTTCTTATAATATAACATAGATAATAATAGAAATAAAGATAGAGGTGGAGATATAGAGAAACAGATCACATTGGTTCTGTTTCTCTGGAGAATCCTGGTTATTACGGTGTGTGTTTGTGTGTGCATGCGTGTGCGTGTGTGTGTATAAAGAAATTTATTATCTGGACATAGTGGCGCACATCTGTAATAATGTAGTAGTAGATATTTCAAAATTGCTAAGAAGGCACAATTCAAATATTCACATTATAAAAAAATTATATGAATTGATGGATATATTAATTAATTTAATAATTCCATAATATATATACCAAACAGCAATTATAACCCATAAATATAAAATTATTATTTATCAATTTAAAAATTCTTTAAACAAAGTTTATTGGCACTGGGGCATAGCTTAGTCATAGGGCATGTCTTTAACAGGTATGAGGCTGTGGGTTCAATCTCCAGCACCAAAAAAAAAAAAAAAAGCCAAGGTAAGCATACTGTTTAATGATTTTTAGTCATTGCATAACCATCCCCAAAGTCCATTTTAGAATACTTTAGATCTTTAAAGCCCATTTATAATCAACGTCTTTTCCCAACCCTTGCCCCAGGTAGCCATTATTCTACTTCCTCTAGATTCGCCTTCTCTAGGTAATCTCTGTTGTGAGCGGTGTTGCTGTAGGATGTGACCATGGTGCACACTGAAGGCCCCACAGTGTTTCTAGCCTAATGACAGTGAGAAAAAAACCACAGCTAGAATAAGCACATTGTCTCATCATTTTTGACCAAGCTTTAAAAAGTCGAGACATTTTTCAGATTCAAACTTCTGTAAGGCCATTAAGGCAACCCCTTCTACCATCTTTTTGTGCATGTGTGCATAGTGCTAGGGATCAAACCCAAAACCGAACATGCTAAGCGTGTGTTATGCCATTGAGCTATATTTCCAGTTCCCCATCTTTACTGTTGATAAAGGAAGCAGTGCCCTTGACCATGGCAGATGGTGGTCCCTGGCAGCTACTCTGGAGAAAAAACTCAGAAAATGCATCAAGAACCAATCAAGGCTGTGCATTGTACTATTTTACCTTTTCGATTCATAATTGGCAGGCAGTCTGTGGCCAACCCAGACAAGAACACTTTGCGTGAGAAGGAGCTCACAGACAACTGCTATGTCATCTGCCATTAAGCAGTCTAGGGCAAACTATTCCATTTCTAATGACAAGACTCTTCATAAATGTGTAAGGCTTACTCCAGAATATACTCCCGTCAGAGCCTACATAGGTTGAAACACAGTCCAAGCCTTCTTTTAGAGAGTTGCCTTGGTCATTAAAAAGGACTTTCCAAAGCCCATGTGTAAGATCCAATCTTATACTGCTGGGCATGGTGGCATATGCCTGTAATCCCAGCACTGAGGAAGCTGAGGCAGGAGGATTGCCATGAGTTCAAGGCCAGCCCAGGCTACATAGTGAGTTCAAGGCCAGCCTGAACTACATAGCAAGACCCTGTCTCAAAAAACAAAAATAAAAACAAACAAACAAACAATCCAACCTTATTATTGTTCTTGGGGTGTTTTATTTTGTTTTGTTTTGTGGTACTGGGTAGGGATTGAACCTATAGCCTTAAACATGTAGACTAGCACTCTACCACCGAGCTACAGCCCTGAGCTACTTTATTTTATTTTATTTTAGAGGCAGGTCTCACTAAGTTGCCCAGGTTGACCTCAAAATTGCAATCCTCCAGCCTCAGCCTCCCCAGTAGTTGAAACTATAGTTGGGATAACAGGCATGGGCCACCAGGTGCAGCTTTCTTTGTTTTATTCTGAAGGTAACCTTCTACTTTACAAAGACAAGGATGATCTTCCTGTTCCTCCTATACTCAAACAACCCTTCTCACAGGACCAAGGGTAAACATTCCAAAACACACATTTGATAATGTCATCTCCTTATAGTATATAATAAAATCAAACCTAGATTTTTTTTCTGCCCAAAACTCTTCCTCTCCTATCTTCCACATCTAACTAATGGATGCTCCATTCTTCAACTGCCTCAGGCCCAAATAGTGCCATTACCCTCAACATTTTTTCTTTTCTTCCCTCCAGCTCCACCTTTACAAGACAAGCTGCCTTCTTTTCAGGAAATATACTGGCACCATCTGGGGCCAAAATAGCATTGTTTCTTGCTGCAATAATAAAGAAAGGTCCCCCTGCTTCCACCCAGGCCTCCCTTCCCTCTTCTCTTACCCAAGCAAGACAGCTAGGCTAGCTGTCAGTCTTACCAGGTTAACACCCAGGAAATTCAGAGTTAAAAAGTGAACCAGCTGGGGGTGGGGGTTGAGCTGAGTGCTTGCTTAGTTAGCATTGACGAGGCTCTGGGTTCAATTCCCAGTAGTCAGAAAAAAAAAAGCGGACCAGTCTTCAAAGCTGTAGCATTAAGATAACACTCCAGGAGACAAGGATGAGAACTCAGTTTAGCCTTCAAAGACTATGTGGTCAGCAGAGATACTAAGAAGCCACATCCAAAAAATCAAGATCATTAAAATCAAACCCACTGAGGCAAGGGAGGGATCTGCCCTGCTCCAAAGCTCAACTGGGAATTTTCCCAGATGATAAGGGAGAAATTCTAGGTGGTGAGGGACAAATGTATTCATAGAATTGTTGCTAAAGAAACATATTTCTCTTTATTAGCATAGTAAAAATCATACACAGGTGGAGACTTAAGAGGTTAATGAGACATGAAGAGCCATGATGAAGACAATAGGCACAGCTAGGCCCCACCCCTGCATGTGATGACTAAGAGACTGGGTCCCTGCCAACCCCTCAGAGGCCATAAAAATCTGTAACCATCTGTCCTTTGGGGCAGCCTGGGATCTCACTTCTCCATTTGCTTTCTCCCTTTTGCTTCAGCATAAGAATAAAATCCTTGTTCCTATGCCAGGGTGCTTCTGACTGATTCTTCTGATAGCAAAAGAACCCACAGAGTCGGTAACACCAGCAGCCAAGGGATCCTGAGCAGAGATAAGCCAATGTCTCTTCCCTCCCTTCAGTTGCCCAGTGACTCTGCCTGGCACTCAGAGAGATCCTCAGCACCTCCACAAGGCCCTGTCTGCCTCCACTCTGCCTCCTTTCCGACTCTGTGCCCTGCTTCCTGGTCACTGTGCTCCAGCCAGGGGTCTCCTTGCTGCTCAGGAACTTGCCAGCATGGCCCAGGCAGGGTTTCAGGAGCCAGCACCCTCTCCTCCCAGCTCTATGTGTGGCTCCCTCGCCTCCTTAGTCCCTGCTCCAGTACTGCTGGCCCGGAGGCCTCCCTGACTTCCCTCTTCCATAACAACACTCCCTCATTTAGGCTCCCTTTACTGACTTTGCTGTCTGTTTTAACACTTGTTTCCAGAACCCAACGTCTACATATTTGCCTACTCACTTGTCCTCTGTCTTCCCCCACTGAAATGGCGAGCCATGGAGTAGGGGCTGGGTTTGCATGGCTGTCCCTGGGGTAGCCTCCCCTGAGCCCACTTCTGGGTGTTCACATCTTTGTGCTGTTCCCTCCCCTTAGTGTGGGTGGGACCCCAGGGGATGATCAATAATTCCCATGATTGTTGTCATCTTGAAGAAAGTTTCATTTTACTAGCAGATACTCTTTACTTTTCTTTTTTTTTTTTTTTTATTTTAAAGAGAAGAAAAAACAAAACAAATCAAAAGAAGAACAAATTTTCAAACAAACATAATAGGAGGGTAACAATGGTTAATACATTACGTATTACTATCTTTAAGTTAGTTATTCATGACACCAGACTTTAGCATTCAATTGTCCAAACATTATTGGCACAAACCTTACTCTTCAATGAACTAAGTAAAAATGGTAGTGTATCTATCTTAACCATCTTATATATATATATATACAATTTTTTTCCCTTTCCCTTCTTTCTTTTCCCTATTCCAGTCTCTCTTTCCTTTTGACCAGTTTCTTTTTGATTCACCATGTCTATTGTACATTTTGGATCTTATTTACTCTTTCAGTTTCTCATACTAGAGAGATAATACGATGCTTACACATGTGCTTCTGGTTTATTTCACTTATGAGTATTTTCTCGAGTTGCATCCATTTACCTATAAAAGTCTCCAGTTTATCCTTCTTTATGGCTGAATAGTACTCCATTGTATAAAAATACCACATCTTTCTTATCCATTCCTCAGTTGATGGGCATTTGGGTTGTTTCCAAGATCTGGCTATTACAAATTGTGCTGCTATAAACATGGGTGCACATATATCGCTGTGGTACGATGTTTTTAATTCTTCTGGGAAGATGCCCAGAAGGGGAATAGCTGGGTCAAATGGGACCTCCAACCCTAGTTTTCTGAGGAATCTCCACACTGACTTCCACAGTGGCTGTACCAGTCGACACTCCCACCAACAGTGAAGAAGGGTTCCTTTTTCCCCACAGCCCCTCCAGCATTTGTTATTAGTTGATTTCTTAATAGTAGCCATTCTTTCTGGGGTGAGATGGTATCTCAGTGTTGTTTTAATTTGCATCTCTCGAATGACTAGTGATGTTGCACATTTTTTTGTATATTTGTTTGCCATTAGTATTTCTTCATCTGAGAAATGTGTATTCATCTCAGATGCCCATTTTTGGAGTGGGTCTTTAAATTTGGGAGGTCTGATTTTTTTGAGTTCTTTATATGTTCTCGATAGTAGTCCTTTGTCTGAGGAACAGCTGGCAAACATTTTTTCCCACATTGTGGGTTGTCTCTTCACTCTGTTGGTGGTTTCTCTTGCTGTGCAAAAGCTTTTTAATAAGATGAGATCCCAGTTATTGATTCTTTGGGATAGTTCCCGTGCGGTTGAGTTTTTATTCATAAAGTCTTTGCCTACACCAATGTCTCCAAGGGTTTTACCTATCCTACCTTCCAGCAGATTTAATGTTTCTGTTTTAATATTTAGATCTCTGATCCATTTTGAATTTAGTTTAGTGCATGGTGAAAGATATGGATCTAGTTTTAATCTTCGGCATGTGTAGAGCCAGTTTTTCCAGCACCATTTATTAAAGAGGCTATCTTTCTTCCAGCAAATGTGTTTGGCACCTTTGTCAAAGATAAGGTGGCTTAGTATGTCTGGGGTTGTTTCAGCATCTTCTAATCTGTTCCATTGATCTTCAGGCCTGTTTTTTTGCCAGTACCACACTGTTTTTATCACAGTAGCTTTATAGTATAATTTCAAGTCGGGGATAGTGATGCCCCCTGCCTTGCCTTTGTTGCCCAGAATTGCCTTTGCTATTCTAGGTCTCTTCTGATTCCAAATGAATTTTAGGATTGTTTTCTCTAATTCTGTGAGATATGCTGTTGGAATTTTGATTGGAATTGCATTAAATCTGTATAACAATTTTGGAAGTATGGCCATTTTCACTATATTGGTTCTTCCTATCCAGGAGCAAGGGATATCTTTCCATTTTCTGATATCCTCTTCAATCTCCTTTTTCAGAGTACTGTAGTTTTCAGTATAGAGGTCTTTTACATCCTTCGTGAGGTTGATTCCTAGGTATTTCATTTTTTTGGATGTTATTGTAATAGGTATTGTTTCCCTAATTTCTCTTTCAGTAAGTTTGTTATTTGTGTACAGGAAGGCTATTGACTTTTGAGTATTGACTTTGTATCCAGCTACACTACTGAATTTGCTTATTAAATCTAGCAGTTTTTTAGTGGAGTTTTTGGGGTCTTCTGTGTAGAGTATCATGTCATCTGCAAATAATGATAATTTAACTTCTTCCTTTCCAATCATTATTCCTTTTATTTCTTTCTCTTGTCTAATCGCTCTGGCTAAAGTTTCCAGAACTATGTTGAATAAGAGTGGGGACAGTGGACATCCTTGTCTTGTTCCTGATTTTAGAGGGAAGGCTTTCAGTTTTTGGCCATTTAGTATAATATTGGCTGTTGGTTTGTCATAGATAGCTTTTACCAGATTGAGATAAAGACCCTCTATTCCAATTTTCTGTAGGGTTTTTATCATGAAAAGGTGCTGGACTTTGTCAAAAGCTTTTTCTGCATCTATTGAGATGATCATGTGATTTTTGTCTTTGGTTCTGTTAATATGCTGTATTACATTTATTGATTTACGTATGTTGAACCATCCCTGCATCCCTGGGATGAATCCAACTTGGTCATGGTGTATAATCTTCTTGATGATTTGTTGGATTCTGTTTGCCAGTATCTTATTAAGGATTTTTGCATCTATGTTCATTAGGGAGATTGGCCTGTAGTTCTCTTTCTTAGTTGGGTCCTTCTCTGGTTTTGGTATCAGGGTAATGCTTGCTTCCAGGAATGAATTTGGGAGTATTGCTTCCCTTTCAATTTCATTGAAAAGTTTGAGAAGTAGTGGCGTTAGGTCTTCTCTAAATTTCTTGTAGAATTCGGCAGTGAATCCATCAGGGCCTGGGCTTTTCTTTGTTGGGAGGTTTTTAATTACATCTTCAATTTCATTGGCTGATATTGGTTTATTTAGGATTTTTAAATCTTCTTGATTCAGCTTTGGTAATTCATACGAATCTAGGAATCTGTCCATTTCTTCTGCATTTTCCATCTTAGTAGAATATAAATTTTCAAAATAGGTATAGATGATCTTCTGGATTTCTGCAGGGTCTGTCGTGATATCACCCTTTTCATTTTCAATTGCATGGATTTGAGTCTTTTCTTTTCTTTTTTTAATAAGGTTGGATAAGGGTTTGTCAATCTTATTTATTCTTTCAAAGAACCAACTTTTTGCTTCATTGATTCTTTGTATTGTTTTTTTATTCTCCAATACGTTAATTTCTGCTCTGATCTTTATAATTTCCTCCCTTGTACGGGCTTTTGGCTTAACCTGCTCTTCTTTTTCTAGAAGCTCGAGGTTCACCCTTAAGTTGTTTATTTGCGCTTGCTCTATTTTCCTGATATAAGTGTTTAATGCTATAAATTTCCCTCTTAGGACTGCTTTCATTGTATCCCATAAGTTCCGGTATGTTGTACTGTCATTATCATTCAGTTGTAGAAAGTGACTAATTTCTTCTTTAATTTCATCTGTGACCCATTGGTTGTTCAGGAGGATGCTGTTTAATTTCCATGTGTTTAGGGAGTTTTTGTGGGATCTTTTGCCATTGATTTCCAATTTCATTGCACTATGGTCTGATAATATGCATGGGATAATTTCAATTCCTTTGCATTTACTTAAGCAGGTTTTATGAGCTAGTATGTGGTCTATTTTGGAGAACGTCCCATGTGCAGCTGAGAAAAATGTGTATTCTGATGTTGTGGGATGGAACACTCTGTAGACATCTACTAAGTCCATTTGTTCAAAAGTTTGGTTCAGTTCTACTATTTCATTATTGATTTTCTGTCCAGTTGATCTATCTTTTTGTGACAGTGGAGTATTGAGATCTCCCAATATAATTGTATTAGTGCTTATTTGATTTTTCATGTCCTTTAGTACTTGTTTTATATAGCTGGGTGCATTGGTATTTGATGCATATATATTTATGATCATTATCTCTTCCTCTTGGATTGTTCCCTTTACAAGGATGTAATGACCGTCTTTATCTCTCTGAATCCTTCTTGGCTTGAAGTTCACTTTGTCTGCAAAAAGAATAGCTACCCCTGCTTTTTTCTGGGTTCCTGTGGCATGGAGTATTGTTTTCCATCCTTTGACTTTCAGTCTATGAATTTCTTTCTGAATTAAATGTGTTTCTTGTATACAGCATATTGTTGGATCTTGCTTCTTGATCCATTTCGCCAGTCTGTGCCTTTTGATTGGTGAATTGAGACCGTTAACATTGATGGTTAAAACTGATATGTATTGACTTGTCATGATATTTTCCTGTTGTTGGTTCCCACTCTTTGGTTTTCCGCTTTCTGGCTATTTAATTATTTGCCCTGCCTGGTGGATTCCTTCTGTTGGGGTTCCTATCTCTTTCTAGAATGTCCTTCAGAACGTTTTGGAGTGCTGGTTTGGTGGTCATAAATTTTTTCAGATGTTCTTTGTCATGAAAGTATTTTATTTCTCCATCAATTTTGAAAGATAGTTTTGCAGGGTACATCAATCTGGGCTGAAAATTATTTTCCTTTAGAGCTTGCAATACATCATTCCAAGCTCTTCTTGAATTGAGGGTTTGTGCTGAAAAGTCAGCTGTGATTCTGATGGGTTTTCCTTCATAGGTGATTTGTCTCTTCTCCCTAACAGCTTTTAAGATTCTGCCCTTCTGTTCAATTTCTGGGATCTTGACTATAATATGTCTGGCTGAAGTTTTTTTTTGATCATGTCTAGTTGGTGTTCTAAAAGCTTCACTTATAGGGGTGTCAAATTCCTTTTCTCTTCCAGGAAAGTTCTCCCTGATTATGTCTTTGAACAAGGTTTTAATGTCGTTGATGCTATCTCCTGCTTTTTCATTTATTCCAATTATTCTTAAGTTGTTTATCTTTGAGTCATCTAGCAGCTGCTGAATTGATTTTTCATGGTCCCTTGCTATTTTTAAGAATTTTTCCATTTCATGATCACTAATTGCAAGCCTGTCTTCTATATCTGAGATCCTGTCCTCGCATTGGCTTATTCTGCTACAAATACTTTCAATGGAATTTTTTATCTCTTGGATATCTGCTTGAATCTGCCTTATAGATTCCATTTCTTTCCTATGCTGAGCATTCATGGTTTCTATAGTTTTCTTAAGTTCATCTATTTTTTTGTCTGTATCAGCTATAGTGTCCTTAAGCATGGTCTTCATTGTAGACATTATCTCTGCAGTTATCTGTGAGATTATTTCTGTTTTAATTTTTTCCAGAACCTCATTCAGTTGCTTTGTTGTTACCACTTCAGATAGGCCAGGTGGGTGGCTTTCGGATTGTCCCACCTCGTTGCTCCCTAGGTTTGCCTTTGGTGAATTGGATGTGTGTGGTTGCATCTTGTTTAAGTGTCGTCTCATTTTTTCTTTCTTTAATTCCTGGGGTGATGTTTGCAAATTACCTATAGTAGGTTACTTTATTGCTAGTGTTTAAGATCTTTAGAAGATGACTACTTCTCTGCAGTATCTTCCAAGTGAAGCTTGCTTTTAGGTTTTGAGCTTTCTGCCAGATCCTACCTCTTCAATTCGTTGGGTATGCGAAGTTGCTACCTGTTTGGCCCAGTCCTTGATTCTTTGGTACTGTGCCACTGTATTTTCTGTGTCCCTTAGTCAATCTCAATCATGAAATATCAGGAAGGAAAGATGTTTAGAACAATTATTTCACATTTGGCTATAATGTTAACTAAAGCATCAAACACAGCCTAAAAAATGACAGACTGAGCTAACCAGTTATTTACCACTTTTAGCTGTATAGAGTTGCGGTTATATAACAAAATCTAAAACACACCAGAAAAATTATATGCAGTATACAAGTCCTATGTATGTCAATTTTTCCTTGAGGAGTTTAAATTTAAGATGAGTTAAGGAGGAAATAGAGTATTGGGAGAAGAGGAAGGAATTAGATGTAAGGTTAGAGGACCAAGAGGGATCCCACTAAAATTGGGACACTAGTGCAGAGGACAGGTGGTAAAAAGAGAAGGAAGGGATAAAAGGAAGAACAGATCACAACCACAATCACAAAGAAGTTAGAGGCGCTGTTTACACTCATATAAAAAACCAGAGAGAATAATGAAGGAAAGAGTAAATACACATACAGAAACAAAAACAAAGATAAAAACAATAAAACAGACAGATCAAAAATAAAACCCCACCAAAAAACAAAACAAAACAAAACAAAAACAAAAAAACCCTTCGCCAGAACAAAAAAACAAATCAGTGAGAAAAAAAATAAAAATAAAAATAAAAAATAAAAATAAAAATAAAAAATATAAAAAGAATCAGTTCCAGGTGTTGACTCTGTTGTAGGCAGGTACCTTGTGACAGAGTCCTGTTCTGTGCAGGTCCGTCCCAGTAAGCCAGGAGCGCCCTCTGGTGGGTGGTGAGCAGAGGCGCGTACTTTCAGGCAGAGACCAGTCTAGCTCGCCTCCGCTCTCACCGCCCTTTCACGATCCCTGGGCCTGAGAGGCTCAGCGTGCTGTCCGGAGCGCGGGTTCCCTGCACTGGTTCCCGCCGCTCTGGTTTTTCGCCACGCCCCCCACAATGGCGCCGGGCCAGTCGCTCTCTGGCGCGGGACAGGTGTGGCTGAGAGTCCAGTCTCGTTTGCCTGCTGACCTCAGCACACTTTCGTGGGCTCAATTGAGAGGCCCTGTGCTGCCCTGTCCGGAGCACAAGTTCCCAGAGCAGTTTCCGAGCCGCTCTGAGTTTCGCCACACCCCCCACAATGGCGCCCGGCCGGTCGCTCTCTGGCGCAGGGCAGCTGTGGCTGAGAGACACTCACCGCCGGTCAGCGCCGTTCTCCGCCGCTCCCCTGCCCCGCCGCTGTTTCAGGATCCTCCGTGGGGGCTCCCTGGGCGCCAGCTGCCACCGTGTGTCCGTAGAATTGAGCCTCCGCCGGCGCTCCAACTCCCGGGATATTAGAAGGTGCACGCGCGCGGTCTGCTCCTTCTTTCCTTCTTCTTTGTTGGAAGTCACCCGTCACTGGTGCCGGGGGTCCCAGATTGCGCTTCAGAACTTTTCTGGGTTTCGGGGAGGCATCTCCCCCCCTCCTGCGCTTTCTGGGTCGCTATATTCCCGTGTTCCAATGGTAACTTTTAGAGAGAGTTTTGCTGCCTGCTTCTTACTCATCCGCCATCTTGAGGTCCCTCCTCTTTACTTTTCTGCTGGCCTGGAAGGGGTGAGCTCCCATTTGTGACCTGCCCAAGGGCAACCTCTGGGATCTCAGGGCCTTTGGCCAACAACTGGTGAAACCCCAAAGTCAGTGGGGCATGGTGGCACCCCTGTAATCCCAGCCCTTGGGATGCTGAGGATGAAAAATCTCAAGTTCAAGGCCAGCCTGGGCTACCTAGTGAGACCCAGTCTCAAAACAACAACAAAAAACCCCATAGTGTCTCTACTATTGCCAAAAGTAAGGAAATCCTACCAATGAAGGGAGTGGGCTAGGGAGCAGATTTGTCTCCAACTGGGTGTCTAGATGACACCAAAGCCCTACTGACACCTGGACTATAGCCTGTGAGAGCCTGAGGCAGGGAACTCAATGTAGCAGTGTGGGCTCCTGACCTGTGAAGACTGAGTGAGGAGGTCCAGGTGTAGAGCTCGGTGCTGGAGCACTTACCTAGCACGCGTGGTGCCCTGGGTTCTACACCTAGCACCAGACAGAGAGAGAGAGACAGAGACAGAGAGAAGAAGAAAAAGAGGAGATAGAGGGAGAAAGAAAGAAAGAAAGAAAGAAAGAAAGAAAGACAGAAAGAGAGAGAGAGAGAGAAAGAAAGAAAGAAAGAAAGAAAGAAAGAAAAAAACCTGAGAGAAAATACATGTGTGTTGCCTTCAGCAGCTACAACTTAGTAATGTAAGAGCAAAGTTACAAAGTAGCAAAACTTATAGAAATTTCATAGCAGGAATTAAAAATCTATTAGTAGCCTCTGACTAAGCTCCTGCTGCCTGTCACATATTTAGACTGCTAAAGCTCAGGCAGCCTTGAGTGTCTGAGTGCAGCTGCAGTTTCTAGATAATGCACTAGGTCAGCCTGACTGAGTCCAGTTGTAATGTCTGTGTTTTCCTACCCAAAAGGATATGTTTGTAGTTTTTCAGCTTGCTTCAAGGACTTTGGGCCCAGAACAGAGTAGCCCAGTCAAGGACACATTGAACTTTACCTGCTCAGCTCAGACCCCCTCCTTTCCTTCCTAGAATGTTATAAACAATTCCTTATAAGTAAGATTACTTAGAATAAACCTACCCATCAACCTATGATTTATGTCATATAACCAATCATGTAATAACCTGAAGTTGGCTTGTACTTCCTGCTTGCTCAAATGTATTTAAACTGAACTCTAAACTGACTTGGGGCTAGTGATTTGGACTTGGTTCCCACTAGTCCACTAGCATTAAAATAAAGTTGCTTTCCAGCCTCTTTGGTGTAGATTGTTTTCCTTTTGGTCCTGGTTTGTTTTTCTTCTGCAGTATTCTTGGTGCATTGGCCAGGAAAACACTGTGCTGACCCTTTTTGAGTCACCAGTGGAGGCTTGCTGCTCTCAGCAGGACTTGCCCTCTGACTTCCAGATAGGACGGCATGCCCTCTCACTCATTTTGGAGTCTCCTCAGCAGTCTAGGACCAGGAGCCTCTGTGCGGCAGCGAAGACCTCACTGAACCAACAGGAGGAAACGAAATGCAACCGGTTCAGGCCCTCAGACAAAGTAGGACCCCTGGGACATCCCTCAGTCAGTCAGTCAGTCTGTCTGTCAGTTTTCCATCCCCCTTTGTGGGACGAGGGAGGCACTGATCATGCCTCACCTGCGTAGACAGGTTAGTCAGGTTCAGTTTTGGTTTTAGTTATATTTCACCCTCAGGATTGGGGGTTGGAATGTATTAACCTCTGTGTGCCTGTGCGTGAATGTGAGGACTGAGTGTCAAAGGATGACATAAGCAATAGGTCGTTCCAACTGTGCTCCATGATGAAAAGACCCCCACGGGGTCTCAGAGTTATGGACCTTGAGTGGGTCGGATCTCTGCGGTTTTGTAGTCACATCTAATGGGCTCAGTGGTAACTCAGCCTCTATAATGGGGGTCTGACCTGATCCGGGGTTTATATGAATGTGCCTATTGCCCCTGATGGACCTAGTCCCCCGAGGGGAGTGGCTTTGTCTGTCACAACACCATTCAAGGGTACCACACACACCATAGGGAGTCAGCATGGGTGCAAGCCAGAGTAAGCCCACTGTTTTATTTATTTATTTATTTTATTTTTCATGTGGGTACCGGGACTCAAACTCAGGACCTCATACTTGCAAGCAGGCGCTTGTGCCACTGAGTGATATCACCGGCCCTTTTTCTTCTTTACATGGGTACCGGGAGTCAAACTCAGGACCTCGCACTTGCCAGGCAGGTGCTTATGCAGCTGAGCTATCTCACTGGCCCAGCACACTGCTTTAGACTGTATGGTAGAGGACTTCAAGTAAGGCTTCTCAGGAGACTACAGGGTGAAAATGAAACCACAGTGGCTCCGAACTTTCTGTGAGATTGACCAGCCATGCTTATGCCCTGCTTGGCCACCAGAAGGAACTCTGAATGTGGAAATCGTCTGCTGCATCTGGGACAAAGTGACCAATCCTTCACAGAAAGGCCACCCTGATCAGTTCCCTTATATTGACTCATGGCTAGAACTGTGTCAGAATCCCCTGCCATGGCTCCTTGCCTGTGCTTGTCAAGAAAAGAGAACTGTCCTGGTGATCAAAGCCAGTCGGCCAGACCAGAGGCCCTCTATAAAGAAAGCCCCAAAGACTAAAAAAAAAAAAAGATTTACCCCATTCTGCCCGATGATCCCAAAGATTTTCTTCCTCTGTACATGGGCGGCCATCCAGACCTGACACCACCACCCTGGGAGGCAGCGTGGCTCCTGACCAGCCACCAGCCACACTGCCGGATTCTACCGCTCTGTCCCCGCTGACCACACCACTGCCGCTTAGCCCCCAGGAGCCATCCACACCAAGTCCCATTGGTCACCGACTCTGCTAATCACATCTCCAGATGTCTCTTTGAGGATATCCTGGTACAGGGGGACCAAATCAACCTGCTGCTCTATATTATCAGCCTTTCAGCTCCACTGACTTCCTCAACTGGAAACATCATATGCTGCCATGCTCAGAAAAGCCCCAAGCCATGATCAATCTCCTGACCTCAATCTTCCAGACTTGGGATGACTGCCGACACATTCTTCTGACCCTCTTCAACACTGAGGAGCATGCCTGCATTTTAGAGTGAGGATGAGCCTGGCTAAAGACTAGAGTTCCAGATGATGCTGCTGATCGTGATGCCTGGGTAAACACTGCCTTTCCCGCTACCCAGCCAGATTGGGACTTTAACACTGAAGCAGGCCATAATGCTTTAACAGGGTATCAAAAATCCCTCCTGGCAGGAATAAAAATGGGTCAAAAGCCCATCCATATGTCCAAAATTGCAGAAATTACTCAAGAATCCAATGAAAGTCCTATGAAATTTTATGAGAGACTGTGTGAAGTCTATTGAACTTACTCCCCATTTGATCCTGAGGCTCCTCAAAATCAACAAATGGTGAATTCAGATTTTTTTTTTTATATGCGGGTAACGGGAGTCGAACTCAGGACCTCACGCTTGCCAGGCAGGTGCTTATGCCACTGAACCATATCACTGGCCCGTGAATTCAGATTTTGTGTCATAATGTGCCTCTGACATTCAGAGGAAAATTCAAAAGATTGATGGATTTGCTGGCATGAACACCTCTCAGTTGCTCCAGATAGCTCAAAAATTCTTTATAAACCAGGAAAGAGAGGAAAGGAAGGAACATAAACATAATCAGACTACCCTCTTGGCTGCAGTCTCTGGAAAGCTACTTCCCAAGGGGTTCCAAACAAGTCAGCAACATAACTGGAGCCAAGGTAACAAAGCCTCACAGGGCCCACAGTCCAAAAAGGGTGGTCATCCCTATGCTTTAGCCCTGAACCAATGCACCCTATGCAAACAATTTGGACACTGGAAAGACAAATGCCCCCTCTGCCTGAAGGACCATCAAACTTCCGAGGCATTGAACCTGCCTCTACAGGATCCCCTGCTCTCACTTTTTGATGGTACCAAATTGGCCAGACCGGGCTCTATAAGATTGGGCCCCTGGGAGTCCACAGTCACTGTGAAAATCAGGGGAAAACCAATGACTTTATGGTAGACAGTGGGGCCAAATACTCCATTGTCACCCAACTTGTTGCCCCTTTGACTTCTCAATAAATTCAAGTAATGGAGGCTACTGGCATTCCCACTGAAAAGAGGTTTTGCCAAAGCAGATCTTATGAGCTTGGAGGACATTTCATCAAATATGAATTTTTATGTATGCCTGAATGCCCTGTTCCCTTGCTGGGCCAAGACCTCCTGTCAAAGTTAAGAGTGACTATTTCTTTTGCTCCTCATCAGCCTGCCAGCCTCACCCTTGGGTCTCTGACTCCAGACATGATATTGACCCTGACCATGCTCTGAGAAGAAGAGTGGTGCCCTATCAAACAGAAATACTCAAATACTGTAACCCTGAGATCCTAAAAACCATGTTTCCAGACATCTGGGCAGAAAACTCACCTCTGGGACTAACTGTTAATCATGCCTCCTTGATGACTGGACTTAATCCGGGAGTCACTCCTGTTGCCATCAAGCAGTATTTCACGTCTTGTGAACCCCGCCTTGGGATCCAACCCCACATTTCCAGACTGAAACAAGCTGGGATACTAGTAGACTGACTGTCACCGTGGAACACTCCATTGCTGCCAGTTAAAAAGCCTAATGGGGCCTGTCTGGCAAGCGTGAGGTCTTGAGTTCGATTCCTAGTAACCAAAAAAAAAAAAAAAAGCCTAACAGGGACTATCGACCAGCACAAGATCTCTGTGCTGTTAATGCAGCCACTATAACTTTACATCCAGCAGTCCCCAACCTGTACACCCTCCTGGGCCTGCTCCCTCCTGATGTTGCCTGGTTCACCAGCCTGGATTTAAAGGATGCTTTCTTCTGCCTGTGAATAGCTCCTGCCAGCCAGCTTCTTTTTGCTTTTGAATGGAAAGACTCTGACACAGGATGAAAGGGGCAACGCACATGGACCTACTTTCCTCAAGGGTTCAAGAATTCTCCCATACTGTTTGGTGAAGCCATAGTGGCTGATCTAGCCAAGTTCCCCCATGGGAGATTTCACTGCACACTTTTGCAGTACATGGATGATATCTTAATTGGAAGCCCCACACAAGAGGACTGTTAGAGAGGAACTCAGGCCCTCCTCCACCACTTATGTAACACTGGGTACAAAGTCTCCTGGAAAAAGGCTCAAATTTGTAAACAAAATGTCAGATATCTAGGGTTTGACTTAGAAAAAGGGCTCCGACACCTAAGCCCAGAAAGAAAGGAAGTCATTTGCTCCATCCCATGGCCTGACTGTAAAAGGGAACTCAGAGAGTTTTTAGGGGCAGCTGGTTTCTGCTGAATTTGGATACTTGGTTATGCTATAAAAGCTAGGCCACTTTTTGACATGTTGAAAAAGCCCACGACTGAAAGAGATGTATTAAATTGGACTTTGGAAGAAACTGAGGCATTCAAACAAATCAAAAGGGCTTTGACCTGAGCTCCAGCTTTAGGAATCCCAGATGTGACTCGCCTTTCAACCTGTTTGTGGACGAGAGACAACGTGTTGCCTCAGGTGTCCTAACTTAAACAGTGGAACCCTGGGAAAGGCCAGTCTCCTACCTGTCTAAGACTCTAGACTCAGTATCTAAAGGATGGCCTCCCTGTTTGTGAGTGCTTGCAGCAACTGCCCTCCTGATAAAGGAGGCAGACAAGTTGACTTTGGGACAAAACCTCACTGTCCAGGTGCTTTACACTGTTCTTAAGCTCTTCAATAGTTGGGGACATCACTGGCTCTCAAACAGCTGGATCACTCAGTACCAAGGACTACTTGTCGGAAATCCCCAACTCACTTTCCAGCCAGTCAAGGCTCTGAACCCAGCCACTTATTTGCCCACTGAGCTTGGACAGCCCAACCATGATTGCCTTGCATTAACTGATGAGCTTTTTGCTAGTCAGCCTGACCTTCAAATGGAGCCTTTAGCAAACTCTGAATACACCCTGTTCAGGGATGGAAGTAGCTCTGTTAAAGATGGACAATGTAGGGCTGGCTATGCTATTTTAACCACTGAAGAGGTGCTCCTAGCTGGCTCAGAATTGGTTGGCTCAATGAGTCAAACTCTGGGCAATCATACAGGCCCTCAATTGGGCAAAGGAAAAAAAGGCCAATATTTACACAGATTCCCAGTATGCCTTTGCTACAGTCCACATCCATGGGATGTTATACAAAGAATGTGGACTCCTGATAGCTGAAGGAAAACAAATCAAGAACAGGGATAAAATCTCTCAACTCCTGACTGGAATTTGAAAACCTAAAAAGGTTGCCATTATCCATTGCAAAGGACATCAAAAAGCAAAAGACACTGTTATTCCTGGCAATCATAAAGCAGATGAGGCCACCGAGCTGGCAGCTGAAGCGTCAGCTTGGAAAGAAAATGATTTGGTCCAAAACTTAGAAGTTCTGTATGAGACCCCACCAAAAACTGTTCTTAGCTTGCACTGAGGTCCCCCTCCATTATACTGAAGAAGAAATAAAATGGGTAAAACAGGAAGGGGCTAATGTGGGCCCAAATGGTGTTTGGGCTATACCAGATGATCAAATGATCATTCCAAAGGAACTATCCTACACCTAGGTTAAACATCACCATGACATCACCCATGGAGGAAAGACTGCTATGGCTCATCTTCAGGGTCGCTATTATTATATCCCAAAATTGAAATCAATTTTTGCAGCCATCAGCAAATGGTGCCAAATCTGTGCAAGGACTGAGGCCTCAATAGGCGCCCAACCACCACTCAGGATCCAACACTCTTATTTTGAAGATCTTCAAATAGACTTTACTGAAATTAATCCATGCCAGGGCTATGAATAATTGTTGGTCCTTGTTTGCACTTATTCTGGCTGGCTGGAGGCATTTCCTACTAAGACTGAAAAGGCCTCTGAAGTATGCAGAGTATTATTAAGAGAAATTATTCCCAGATATGGTCTGCCCCTGATTATAGGCAGTGACAATGGACCATCATTTATAGCAGAAGTGACTCAAAGGTTAGCCGAGGAACTAAACATTAAATGGAATCTCCACATTGCCTGTAGGCCCCAGAGCTCTAGTAAAGTACAGCAAAATGAACAGAACCCTAAAATCGATACTGAGAAAGTATTACCAAGAAACTCAGATGCCATGGCTGGACTTGTTACCTATGGCCCTCCTGAAAGTTAGGACTTCACCAGGACCCACTGGATACACCTCTTTTGAAGTTTTATTCAGGGGGCCTCCGCCAGTAATTAAAGGCCTCCAAGGGGATCTACATCAGTTGGGAAATATCACCTTGCAAGAACAACTGATTCAGTTAGGAAAAACTTTCTCCCAGATACATTAAAATATAGCAGAGAGATCACTCATACCTACCAATATACCTGCACACACACACAGTCAGGTGATATGGTTTGGGTTAAAGACTGGAAAAAGGATCCTCTGTCCCAAATTTGGAAAGGCTCTTATTTAATTGTTTTGACCACTCCTACCGCAGTAAAAGTGGCAGAGATCCAGCCTTGGATTCATCACTCCAGGATCAAGTAGGCTCATCCTGATGATCGCTGAAAAACCTGTCCTGATGAAACAAACACTTTGAAGACCACCCTGAAGAGACAACAAGCTCAAAGCCCTGCCCTCACCACTCCAGAACTGGCAGGTCTATGCATGGCTGAAGATTGAACGGACACCATACACTGGCATACCTGTCCTAATTGATTCATGTTTTGTTACCCAGTCTCAATATTAGTTCCCCTTCTCTCATTCATCTCAGTGTTAGCCACAGGACTCTGGGCTGTATCTCCAGAGGACTGGAGAGTCCCTCACAAAATCGCCTTCACTGTCTTTTATATTAGTGTGACTGCTCTACTAATTACCTTGATTTGTTTTTCTAAGATTTAGTTTCAATGTACTGTTACCCTACCTCATTCTTGGTTTCACATCTCCCATTGGTTGCAGTGTTCATTTTCATTCCCTGGATTGTGAGTCTGACAAATTGGAAGCCTCATGGGAAACCTGCTTTTGTTCTTGCTTATATAAATATAATCCTTGGGTTACTTTTAACTGCCTAAACCAACATGAAAATAAATTTCCTGTGGATAATATGTGTTAACCTCCTAGGAATATATAGAAATTCAGGACATTGGGAATTCCAAATTCAGATTTATGGCATGAACACTGTCATAGTTCTTAATCAGGCTAAATGGGATCCCTCTCTGCCTAAAGTAAACCTTTATTTTGATGCAGGCCCAGTTCAGGCTGAGACTCCAAATTGGGAAAATTGTCACTATTCTTCAGGATGTGGAGGATTTAGTTGGGAATGAGAATATCATGCTAATAAAAGGTATATTTTCCCAGAATGGAGATAAACCAAAAGACATTGTAAACCCCCTTTCTCATCTATGTTCTGCCCTAGATGGGACTGTGTCATAGACTGGGGTGGATCCAAAGACAGCCTTTTGACTCAGCTTCCCTCCAGCCCAACCTGCTTGCTGGGAACTTGCAACCCCTTACAATATACTATTCCAGATCCTTCCCATCGAGGCTGGTCATCAGGTCGCCAGATAAAGGTCCAGGTAGATGGATGGGGACAAGACCCATGGCTTGTTTTAAAAATTATAAAGGTCTGGTCACCTCTGGCACCCCCATCTCACATTATATTCCTACCCCAAAACCTCCGGTATTTCCATTGGCTCTTGCGCCTGTTACAAATCACACAAGACCTCTGACTCCTGATCTCCTGCATCTGGTCAATGGCACCCATTGGGTCTTCCAAGCTGTAAACCCAGAGACTGTTGGCTCTATGTCCCTCCTTCCATTCTTTCCTATTGAGCTCTAGGTCTAACTCAAAATAATTCTGAACTCAATTCTACTAATACTCCTCACTGTTTACTCCAGCCCTATCCCACGACAGTATGGGGAAACACTTCCTGCTTCCTGGGTTCCACCAAGGGACAACATATCAGCATAGATATGTTGACTGTCACCACAGGTTCTCTGGTGGCCCCCCTTGGAACTTTGTTTGTTCTGATGGGATACACCAAGTGTTTGATAGCACCAAGATGAGTCTTTGTGCACTTGCTTTTCTGGTACCCGTTCTCTCTGTCTATCCTGGTCAACAAGGTCCTGCTCATGCCCAACAGTCACATCAAAAGTGTGACCCCATGATGTTGCCCATAGTAGCAGGAATAGCAATAACAGGGAGTCTGACACTCAGTGCTACAGCCATGGACATAGGCCAACCACAGTACTCACAGTTAACTGCTCAGATAGCTGGAGATTTTGCCAACATACAAACCTCAATAGATACATTACAGGATCAAATAGATTCTTTAGCTAAAGTGGTCCTCCAGAATCGAAGAGCCTTAGATCTCCTGACAGCTTAACATGGAGGCACTTGCCTTTTCCTAGAAGAAGACTGCTGCTACTATGCCAACAAGTCAGGGATAGTAAGAGAAAACTTCTAACAGCTGTGGGAATGCCTTAAATATAGGGTTCAGGATACTATGGAAGGCTATTCCTGGTGGGGATCTCTGGACTTTCTCCCCACGTGGACTGGAGCTCTGCTTGGACCTTTGATGGCCCTCCTGACAGTCCTTCTTTTAGGCCCTTGTGTGATTTGCATTCTGACTTGCTTTCTGCCTGAATGCTTTGAAGCTATACACTACCAACTCCTTTTAAAGGTTACTTCCCCTTACCAGCTCCTTAGTACTGAGGAAACTGAGGAAGAAGAATCTTCCCCATAATAAAAATGGGGGGAATGTAACAGCAAAGTTACAAAGTAGCAAACTTATAGAAATTTCATAGCAGGAATTAGAAATCTATTAGTAGCCTCTGACTAAGCTCCAGCTGCCTGTCACATATTTAGATGCTGAAGCTCAGGCGGCCTTGAGTGTCTTGAGTGCAGCTGCAATTTCTAGATAACGTGCTAGGTCAGCCTGACTGCATCCAGTTGTAATGTCTGTGTTTTCCTACCCAGAAGGATATGTTTGTAGTTTTTCAGCTTGCTTCAAGGACTTTGGGCCTGGAACAGAGTAGCCCACTCAAGGACACATTGAACTTTACCTGCTCAGCTCAGACCCCCCTCCTTTCCTTCCTAGAATGTTATAAACAATTCCTTATAAGTAAGATTACTTAGAATAAACCTACCTGTCAACCTATGATTTATGTCATGTAACCAATCATGTAATAACCTGAAATAGGCTTGTACTTTCTGCTTGCTAAAATGTGTTTAAACTGAACTCTAAACTGACTTGGGGTGAGTGATTTGGACTTGATTCCCACTGATCTGCTAGCTTTAAAATAAAGTTGACTTCTAGTCTCCTTGGTGCGGAGTGTTTTCCTTTCGGTCCTGGTTTGTTTTTTTTTTTCCGTAACAGGAATATGTTACACAGCAATAGAAAACACGTAAGGCTTGCTTTGTTCTTTGCTTTATCCTGAGTACTGAGAACAGGAGCCAACATACATTAGGTGCTCAGTAAGTACTTCTTAAATGAATATATTGTTATGGAAAAGTAAAACAGCACAAAGTGGATTACAGTGCTATAATATTCTCCTTGCTGTGTGTGTCTGTGCGTACAACTACATAAACACAGACAATCTCTAGAAGGGCATTCAAGAAAGTGACAGAAGAAAAGCATGTGGCATATGCCTGTAATCCCAACACTCTGGAAAGCTGAGGCAGAAGGATTGTGTATTTGAACCCACACTGGGCAATTTAGCAACTTAGGGAGGCCCTGCTCAAAAGAAAAAGAAGGGCTGAGGATGTAGGTCAGTGTAAAGGCCCTGGGTTCAATCCCCAGAATAGAAAGGAGAGAGGAAGAGAAGGAGCGAGAGAGAGAGAGAACTAGAAAGGTGGAAATCTACAAAAAAAATGGAGACTTCATTTTATACCCCTTTGAATTGTTTAGATTTCTTATACTCAAAATACCAAATGAACAAAATACCAAACAAAATGGCCCCCACAAGCTGGACATGGAAGCAGACACATGTAATCCCATCACTCGGGATGCTAAGGCAGGAGGACTGCCATGAATTTGAAGCCAGCCCGGGCTACATAATGAGTTCAAGGCCAGTCTGAACTACATAGTGAGACCATATCTCAAAAATAAAATAAAATAAAATAAAATAAAATAAAATAAAATAAAATAGACCCCATGATTTCCAATTTAAAGGTTTTCTAATAGAATCACTTCTTCAGCTCTTATTTCTTTCCTCAGTCCACTGCCTTCCCCTTCCAAGCATCTTGGTGTTTATTCATTTCCACCTGATCCCCCTCCAGGATACTCTGTGGTGATCATCTTCCACAAAAGAAGACCCACAGACAGAATCCAAGATGTTTTGAACTACTTGCATATCATGCTTTGACGATCTCATAGAGAAGCAAAAGAGAAATTTCATTTCTTGATATGTGTAAAGCCAAGCCACAAGGGCCCCTCCTTGAAACCCAGGGCCTTCATACTGAGATACATCCCCGCCCTTTTTAAAATTTTTAATTTTGAGACATGGTCGCATGAAACTGCCCTGCTAGCACTCGAATTTGCAATCTTCCTGCTTCAGATCCCCTCCCCCAGCAGAGCTGGGATTGCAGGCAGGTGCTACCATGCCAGGGTAACAATGGCCTTTTCAAAGGTAAAATGCAAAACAAAGCAGGCTAGGATTTTCTTCCTTGTTGCTGTTGTGTAACCAGCCTCACAGACATTTCATTCCAGCAAAATCTGAATAACACAGGTTACAGAGTTATGGGACAATCTCACAGTGAACTTTGAAAAATGTGGCCAAAATAACCAGGGAAGGGGTAGCAATTTCCATATTTGTTTGGCTCACATGAAAAAATCCAGCTGAAAATTTGCAGCCTGAAGGCAAATGGACAGAACCCATTACATAGGAAGGAAAACTGAGTCAGAGAGTACAGTATAGGGCTACGGAGGCCACACCCCTTGTGCCAGAAATAGAAGCTGCCAAGGTTATCACAAACAAATATTATCACATCATGCAAGTGGAACAGTTTCAAATTGATAGCCCCTTATCTGTTTTGAAACTAACCTGTACAACCAACATAAAACATTGTGAGCACCAGGTGTCACGGCACATGCCTATAATTCTAGCACTTGGGAGGCTGAGACAGGAGGATTGCAAGTTCAAGGCCAGCCTGGGGTACGTAGTGAGAACCTGTCTCAAAACCAAAACAAGACATAGTGAAAGTCATTTCCTGTTAGGGGAATAAAGAACATTTGAGACACAATGACAGGGATGTCCTTGTGATCACACTTATTTACTCTCAGCAATTACCGAGGACCATGATCCCAGAGACACATGATTATTGGCCTTGTTCAAAGTTCTAAAACAGGATCTGAAAACACATGACCATAATTAATGTTCAACAACTAATCAGCATCTGGGAATTGATGGCTAAAAACAGTTAAGTTATAAGATGTATAGCCTCTGACATCATGGCATATGTATGCTGTGTTTGTGAAATATGATTTCTCGCAGGTGGCAGTTTGCCTACATCATTGTTTGACCTGACCAAGCCACACATCTTGCCAGTCCTAGGAAGATCAAAAGCTGTGTTCAGCCTCTTGGGCAAAATAACATCTTCCAAGAAACAACTGGTTACTTAACTACATAGCTGTCTTTGCCATTCATTCATTCTACTAATATTTAACAATGGGGTTCAAAGAGGCATAAGTCAGAGGCTAATTCACAGTCCATTGGTCCATGAGTGTGTGGGTGCATTTTCTAGCCAATGCCATTGTGGCCAAAACCTCTCTCTCTCTGTCTCTCTCTCTCCTTTCTTTCTTTTTTCTTTCTTCTTTCTTTCCTTCTTTCTTTCTTTCTTTATTTCTTTTGGTATTTTGAAACAGGGTCGCCCTATGTAGTTCAGGCTGGCTTTGAACTCATGACGATCCTCCTGCCTCAACCCTCCAAGGGCTGGGATCTTTTCTTTTCTTTTTTCAATTAACTGGAATTTGAGCTCCAGTAGTCATGTAGGATGTGTAACTCAGTGGGGAGCATGAGGCCCCTGAAGCAGAGGGTCCCGATGACACATTCTCAGACTCCCAAATGATGATGAAGAAAAGTGTTGTTCAACACACTTCAAAGAACAAAAATTGTGCATCTCTCCCACCCCTCCCTAACAATGCCAGGGATACACAACCACTTCCTTTGTCAAACTGTCCAAATCCTTTGCACACTGCAGTTAGGCAGTTGAGAAAATTTTACTCTGGTGGAAGCTTATGTTCATTGATGATATTACGTGACTCAGAGTTCATTTTCCCAAGTGACTGTGAATTAAATGTCTTGCCATCAAATATAAGAGACATCAAAATGTTCTCTTATCTTGATTTCTCTTAGAGCCATTTCAACCCATGAAATATGAAGGAAACAAAAGGAAATGGAAAGTGAATAGGAAAGTGACTTGAAATGCTCCTGTGGAATCGGACAAATTATCACGTAATACCAGATAATGGGCTTTCAGGGACAGGGAGGAAAGAGAAAGAATTTAGTCATTAGAGGCTGGAGGTGTAGCTCAGTGGTAGAGAATTTGCCTAGCATGTGTGAAGACCTGGGACTGATCTTCAGCACCACAAAACAAATAAACAAACCTGGTCATTAAGATCCTAAAACACTTTTTGTCATAAAGTGGCATAACAATGAGGGTGTCACACCCACGTTTATTCTTGAAAATATTTCTATGGATGAATTGTTAATTTTAATTTTTTGTTTTATTATATTAAACAATGAGTGCTTAACAGGAAAAACATCACAAACATAAAGTCTTGCATTTTTAATGTTTACTGAGTGTTTATAAAAAAGCATCAAAATTTTAACATCAACTGGTTTTGGTGTACAAAGTCTAAAAAAGAGCAAAAGAAATAAATTCCTATATGAACTACAATGAAAATGCCAATAGTACTCTACAAAAAAAATCTTTACTTCAATTATCACACCTAAGGCAGTCTGCACACATGACAACAGCACATACCATACACACATATCACTTATACTGACAACACATGTGTTTTGCTTTCCTGGCCTTTTTGTAGGACATACTTGACATGTGGCTGGTCTTGCTGTTTTGTCAGGATATTCTTATTATATTATTCAATGTATAGTTAACAGGAACATAAAATATCAATAAAGTGAATTATTAATACCAACAAAGGAAAGCCCAGGCCCTGATGAATTCACTGCTGAATTCTACAAGAAATTTAGAGAAGACCTATTACCACTACTTCTCAAACTCTTTAATGAAATTGAAAGGGAAGCAATACTCCCAAATTCATTCCTGGAAGCAAGCATTACCCTGATACCAAAAACCGGAGAAGGACCCAACTAAGAAAGAGAACTACAGGCCAATCTCCCTAATGAACATAGATGCAAAAACCCTCAGTAAGATACTAGCAAACAGAATGCAGCAAATCATCAAGAAGATTATACACCATGACCAAGTGGGATTCATCCCAGGGATGCAGGGATGGTTCAACATATGTAAATCAATAAATGTAATACACCATATTAACAGAACCAAGGACAAAAATCATATGATCATCTCAATAGATGCAGAAAAAGCTTTTGACAAAGTCCAGCACCTTTTCATGATAAAAACCCTACAGAAAATTGGAACAGATGGTCTTTATGTCAACCTGATAAAAGCCATCTATGATAAACCAATAGACAACATCATACTAAATGGACAAAAACTGAAAGTTTTCACTCTAAAATCAGGAACAAGACAAGGATGTCCACTGTCTCCAATCTTATTCAACATAGTCCTGGAAACTTTAGCCAGAGCAGTTAGACAAGGGATAGAAATAAAAGGAAAAACAATAGGAAAGGAAGAAGCTAAATTATCATTATTTGCAGATGATATGATACTCTACATAGAAGACCCCAAAAACTCCACCAAAGAACTGCTAGATTTAATAAGCAAATTCAGTAGTGTAGCTGGATACAAAGTCAACACTCAAAAATCAATAGCCTTCCTGTACATGAATAACAAACTCGCTGAGAGAGAAATTAGAGAAACAACACCTTTCACAATAGCATCCAAAGAACAAAATACCTAGGAATCAATCTAATGAAGGGTGTAAAAGACCTCTACATTGAAAACTACAGTACTCTGAAAAAGGAGATTGAAGAGGATATCAGAAAATGGAAAGCTATCCCTTGCTCTTGGGTAGGAAGAACAAATATAGTGAAAACGGCCATACTTCCAAAACTGTTATACAGATGTAATGCAATTCTGATAAAAATTCCAACAGCGTATCTCACAGAATTAGAGAAAACAATCCTAAACTTCATCGGGAACCAGAAGAGACCTAGAATAGCAAAGGCAATTCTGGGCAACAAAGGCAAGGCAGGAGTCATCACAATCCCTGACTTGAAATTATACTAAAAGATACTGTGATAAAAACAGCTTGGTACAAGCAAAAAAACAGACCTGAAGATCAATGGAACAGATTAGAAGATGCTGAAACAACTCCAGACATACTCAGCCACCTTATCTTTGACAAAGGTGCCAAACACATTCACTGGAAGAGAGATAGCCTCTTTAATAAATGGTGCTGGAAAAATTGGCTCTACACATGCTGAAGATTAAAATTAGACCCATATCTTTCACCGTGCACTAAACTAAATTCAAAATGGATCAAAGATCTAAATATTAAAACAGAAGCATTAAATCTGCTGGTAGATAGAATAGGTAAAACCCTTGAAGACATTGGTGTAGGCAAAGACTTTATGAATAAAACCCTAATCACACAAGAACTATCACAAAGAATCAACAACTGGGATCTCATCTTATTAAAAAGCTTTTGCACAGCAAGAGAAACCACCAACAGAGTGAAGAGACAACCCACAATGTGGGAAAAATGTTTGCCAGCTGTTCCTCAGACAAAGGATTACTATCAAGAATATACAAAGAACTCAAAAAAATCAGACCTCCCAAATTTAAAGACCCAATCCAAAAATGGGCATCTGAGGTGAATAAACACTTCTCAGATAAAAAAAATACAAATGGCAAATAAATATATGAAAAAATGTTCAACATCACTAGTCATTCGAGAGATGCAAATTAAAACAACACTGAGATTCCATCTCACCCCAGAAAGAATGGCTATTATCAAGAAATCAACCAATAACAAATACTGGAGGGGGTGTGGGGAAAAAGGAACCCTTCTCCACTGTCAGTGGGAGTGTAGACTGGTGCAGCCACTGTGGAAATAAGTGTGGAGATTCCTCAAAAAACTAGGATTGGAGGTCCCATTTGACCTAGCTATTTCCCTTCTGGGTATCTTCCCATAAGATTTAATAACATCACACCACAGCAACATATGTTCGCCCATGTTTATAGCAACACAATTTGTAATAGTTAGATCCAGGAAACAACCCAAATGACCATCAGTGGAGGAATGGATAAAAAAGTTGTGGTCTTTTTATACAATGGAGTACTACTCAGCCATAAAGAAGGATAAACTGGAGACTTCTTATAGGTAAATGGATGCAACTTGAGGCCATACACATAAGTGAAATAAACCAGATGCACATGTGCAAACATTGTATTTTCTCCCTAGCGTGAGAAGCTGAAAGAGTAAATAAGATCCAAAATGTACAATAGATATTGTGAAATGGGAAGAAACTGTTCAAAAAGAAAGAGAAACTGGGATGGGGAAAGGAAAAAAGAGGAAGGGAAAAGCCAAAAGAAAAAAATATATATAGAAGGTATTGAAGATAGTTATACTATTTATTTCTCTTAATTCATTGAAAAGAAAGGTTTGTGCTAATATTGTTTGGACAATTAAATGCCTATATCTTATACTCTGAGTAACTAACTTAAAGATAGCAATATGCAATGTATTAACTATTGTTACCCTCCTATTATCTTGTTTTGAAATTTTTTTCTTTTTTTTTTTTTTTGTGGGTTCCGGGGGTCAAACTCAGGACCTCAAGCACCAGCAGGCACCCATGCCACTGAGCTATATCACCGGTCCTTTTTTCATATGTGGGTTCCAGGAGTCGAACTCGGGCCCTCGCGCTTGCCAGGCAGGCGCTTATCCCACTGAGCCATCTCACCGGACCAAAATTTTGTTTTATTTTTCTCTTTAAAATAAATTAAAAAAAAACCCCAAATTATTAAATTCTTAACATGTATTGTGGATTTAGAATAAATATCAACATTTTCACATCAGCTGTGTATTTGCTGGCAAAACCTAAAAGATAACATCAGAAATAAATTCCTACATAAACTACAATGAAAATACCAACAGAACTCTACCACAAAAATAAGCTTTGCTTCAACTGTCACACCCAAGGCAGTCTTCACACATGACAACTGCATGTTCCACGTACACATATCACTTACACTGACAGCACATGTGCTTAGCTTTCCTTTCCTATGTGGCAGTCTTGTCACCTCTCTTCTCTTCCTGTTTTATCAGGAGCTTCCTACTATTCTGTACAACGTGCACTTGCCAGGGAAATAAGATGTCAATAAAATAAAATATCAAATCTGTAATGAGTGCTTAGATTAGACATCAACATTTTCACATCAGCTATTTACTTGCTTACAAAACCTAAGAGATAACATCAGAAATAAAAACCTATGTGAACTACAATGAAAATACCAATAGAACTCTACAAGAATAATTTTTGCTTCAATTGTCGCAGGCAAGGCAGTCTACACACACGAAAAATTGTATGTTCCATAAACAAGTATCACTTACACTGATAGCATGTATGTTTTGTTTTTCCTGTTCTTTCTTATAGGGTACAGTTGACATCTTTTTGCTTTTCCTGTTGTCATACTAGCTCACCAGTGTGGTCCACAATTTCTTTGTGTAGTTCCATGGACAGAAACATTTTGCTTTTCCTCTGCTGTAAATGATCTCTTATGAAGTCCAGTTCCAATCCTCTAAGAAGATTTCTCCATGATATTTGGCACTTGTTATTTTCTTTGTAAACTATCAAAGTATTTGTACACACATGTTTAGGATCAAGTAAAACCATTGGTGAATGTTTTGTGTTTTGAGTGCCATCATAGTTGCTGCATAACTCATCAAAACATCTACTCTACCTTTGGTTTTGTTGTAGAAAGTTTCTATCACAGGCTTCTGTTTTGTGGAGGTTTACCTATCAATATTTACATCATGGTGCATTGTTGACATCAGCAGTACCACTTTATTTTTCTTTGCCATATATGAAGCCAATGTGAATCTTTCTGAAATCCAAAGATTGTACTATACAATTCTCTGTTTTGAATTTGCAACATTTCATTTGGAATTTCTGCTTTGTTCCTGTGTACAGTTCCTGCACTGGTCAACTTGTGCTCTGTCAGCAAATGTAACATCAGTTGGAAACCAGGAAACCAATTGTCAAATGTCACATTCCAATTAGTTTGGGAGGTGGGAGCAACACGTCTGTTCACAACGTCATTTGGTTTATTACTATATGAATAAGGACCTGATGGTTGAGTTCCAGGATAAATGGTCTAAATTAAAAGCATAGTAACTCTTTGATCTTCAAGACCATAGTTTTTATGCCCTATTTTGACCCATTACTCTTCCATAAGTCTTTTACATTCTTGCAACACCATGAGAAATCCTTGCTAAGTACAGCAGACCTATGAATGCTTTCAGTTCAGCTAGTGAGGTGTCACAATAAATACATTTTTGAATATGGCTATTGGTACATACAGAACATTTTATTTGTGTCTCAGTCTTTTTGTATTTCATAGCATCTGGTAGCATTTCATCTGTTACAATTTCCAACATTGAATGGCAGTGCTGGCATCTGTTCAAAACCTTTCACCCCTGCCAAGGCCCTCTCTATATTTTCAGACCTAATTCTAACATTGGATCATTCCATTTGGTTGCATGGCTGTTTTGCAACATTTTGACTAGTCAAATATATACTCACATTGCTGTTTTGTTCATCATCTGAATCAAAGAGGTCTGCATTCCTTATGTGTGCATCAGTCAATTCTTGCTTCATTTCACTGTCACAGGAACTTTGGCTCATGTGGCCAACATCAAAGTTGTTGTCATCACCATCATCACCACCATCATCATCCACCTACACACTCTTCTCTTATGAAAGCATGTATTTTACCATAATGATCATCTTCATCATCCATGAATGAGTAATCTGATGATTCACTTTTGACCTCCAAAACTTGCAAATCTGGTTTTTCATGTGCCATTGTACTGAACTGGGCTACTCCTACCAGAAAAACCAAAAGAAAACTTTTTTTTAAAAACAAATCCTAGAGTGGTGTGGGTGTGTTTTACCCCCCTGTGATGCTCAGTTACACACATGCAAAAACTGTTCCACAGAGCATTACGTGGGTGTAAATGCTGGTTTGACACTTTTGCACATGTATATACACCTTGCCTTTCATCACACCAAGTGGGTAAACACAAAGATTGCTTCCTGTATCCCTCAGGGAAAGATACTGAGATGCACAGTGGGCCACTATTATGCTAAAGTAAAAATTTATAGTAGAAAAGTAAGGGGTGCGTTTGTGGTATCCACTTTGATGCTCTTAAATGTTGCACAAACATTTGATAGAAAGCTCAACTCAAGCCTACATTAGAATTAGGTATTTTTTATACCTAGTGGCTTGACAAAAATTAAATGGTGTGGTGAGGGGGTGAAAGGGACATGTTTGTTCATTCTGGGGAAGTATAAAGTGGAGCAAAAGTTTAGAGAATTATTTTGATCTCATTTCTCAGGTTTAAAACCTGCATGTTGTTAGGCCTCGTGTATTTGTTCACTTGCTTGTGCTGACATGGCAGAATGCCGTGGAGATTTATCTTCTCACAGTTCTAGAGGCTGGAAGTTCAAGATCGAGGTGTTGCCAGGGTTGGTTTCTGGTGTGTTCTCTCTTCCTGCCTTGTAGACAGCCACTTCTCTGTGCACAGGGAGAGAGTTGGGGGAGAGAGGGAGAACAGGAGAAAGAGAAGAGGGGAGGGGAGGAGAGGAGAGAAAGGGAGGGGAAAAGGAGAGAGAGGAAAAAGGCTCTTCTCGTGAGGACACTAGTCCTCTCAGATTAGGGCCAAGATTCCAGAATCTTTACCTCCCCCCAAAAAGCCTATCTCTGAATATAGTCACATTGGTGGTTAGGGCTTCAACCTATGAATTTGGATTCATAAGTTCAATTCATAATGCCAGCAAATCAACTTTTAGGAATTTATTCTACGTATATGTCTGCATATGCGCACAAAGATCTTTAAATAAGAATGCTCAACGTTGCACCGTCTGTGGCAGCCAAGAACTATACACAATCTAAGCCTCCATCAAGAGGGGATTAGTTAGAGAGCACTTGTAACCCCAACTACTCCAAAGGCTGAGGCAGGGGAATCTCAAGTTTGAGGCCATTCCTGGGTAACATAAAGAGACTCTGTCTCAAAATAAAAATAAAAAGGGCTAGGGATATAGCTTAGTGGTAGAGTGCTTGCCTAGCATGCACAAGGCCCTGGGTTTAATCCACAGTGCCAAAAATTCAGGGTTGGGGACTAAAATAAAGGTCAATTCATTTAATAATATAACTGTCATTGCAGCTGTGACAATGAATGATCCAGCATTGAACACACTGACATTAAGAATTCACTAAAATATTCCATGAAGCAGGAAAAGCATAGTATAAAGCACCAAGTAGAGTTGATCTAATTTCTTTTTTTAATCTAATTTCTGTAGTAATAATAATACAATGTTAAATGACAATATTTTCTGGGAGAATTTACAAAAATATTGGCAGTGGGGGCTGACACGGAAGATGGGGAAGAAAAATTTGTTTCTTGTACCTTTGTACAATTGGCTCACCCTCGCTGCTATGTACAGGTATTATTTTTATAATAATATTTATAAAAAGAGTGCCAGTCATGGTGGCGCACATCTGTAATCCCAGCACTTGGGAGGCTGAGGCAGGAAGATCACTGTGAGTTTGAGGCCAGCCTGAGCTACATAGTGAGACCCTGTCTCAAAAAAATTATAAAAAGTATCTTTAGGGAGAAAGATAATCAATGCAGGGTGGGGACTGTTTTCTGTCCATCATGACAAGTTCTTGCAGCTGTAGGCAGCTGGATGATAGAAGTTTATATATTACATCTGAGCATTCAACTGAAGAATCCACATCAAGACATTCATGGTCTTTTGTTTTGTTTTTATTTTTGAATCAGGGTCTTATTACACAGCCCACACTGGCCTCCAATTCAGAATCCTGAGTAGCTGGGACTACTACAGGTGTTGGACACCATGCCCAGCTCAGGATGTTCATGTCTGTCTGAATGTTACTTTTTTTGTATTGAGGTGAAATTCACAACGCAAAAAAAATCACCATTCAAAAGTGTACACTTCAGTGTGCAATTGGGAAATTCACAGTGCTACACACCATTACCTTTATTTAGTGCCAAGTGTGTTCATCATTCCAAGTGGGCCGCCACCCCACTGTCCCCTCCCTTAGTCCCTGACCACCACTACTCTGCTGTGTGATTTGCCTAGTTTAGATATTTCATAGGAATGGAGTCAGATAATAGGTAGCCTTTTGTGTGTGGCTTCTTTCAGTTAGGATAAGGTTTTCCGGTTCATCTGCATTGCAGCATGTGTGAGTACTTCATTACGTTCTGCGGCTAGATGACATCCCAATCCATGAATATATAAATTCAAGTTTGTCTCTGTCTCTGTCTCTCTCTGTGTCTGTCTGTCTGTCTGTCTGTCTGTCTGTCTGTCTCTCTTTTCCTGGTACTGAGGATGTCAGCCAGGGCCTCACGCATAGTAGGCAAGCACTGTACCACTGAGCTACTCCCCAGCCTTCTCCATTCATTCCTTGATGGCATCTGAGTTGTGACTGCCTTTTGGTTATTGAGAGTAGAGCTGCTGCTATGAACATGTGTGTACATGTTTTTATTTGAGGACCTACTTTGAGGTCTTCAGAGAATACACCTGGCAATGGAATTTCTGGGTCATGTGGTCACTGAACTACTTCATAGCCATTAGGGACTGGGCTGGGAGTGCAGCTCAGTGGTAGAGTGCTTGTCTGGCACGCTGAAGACCCTGGGCTGATGATATCCAGCATTGAAAAAAAATCAAAATGGTAAATTTTATGTTACATGTATTTTACCACAAAAAAGCAAAGGAACACACATGAACACACATATACATGCATGCATGCACACAGAAAGAAACATACATGTGCATCTTTATAAAAACATATAGTATCTTTTAAAAATATTAGATGTGCATTTTGTTCTGTAAATTTTTTTAAAGTACTAAGGGCTGAACCCAGGATTAGTGTTATCAAGAGCACTATGCTACATCCCCAGTCATTTAAAAAATTTTTATTTTGAGACAGGTTCTGGCTAAATTGCAACCAGGGATAGTAGTGCACACCTGTAATCCCTCAGGAGGCTGAGGCAAGAGGATCACCATGAGTTCAAGGGCAGGATGGGCTACATAGTGAGTTCAAGGCCAGCCTGAACTATATAGTGAGACCCTGTCCCAAAAAAAGAAAAAAAAAAAAAAGTTGCCCAGGCAGGGCTAAAATTTGAGATCCTCCTGCATCAGCCTCCAGTGTGCTGAGATTACAGGTCTGCACCACCACTCTGGGCTTGTTCTATAACTTTATTCCCATCCAACAATCTTAGGCTGGGAGTGTAGCACAATAGTAGAGTATGTGTTTAGTATGTATGAGGCCCTGGGTTCAATCCTCAGCACCACACAATCGTAACAATCTCTCAGTGTTAGTATACTTAGATCTGATTCCTCTCTTTTTTAACCAAATCCATGCAGAATTCCATAGTGACACCATACTGTAAAGATTTAGCCACATGTCTGTGTATGGACATTCAGGTAGTTTACAGACTCTTGCTGTTATGAGCACTACTCTGGAGAACATTCTTAGAGAAGCACATGCTATTTTACCTCTTGAAAGCAGATCTTTTAATAGTAACCTCATTTTTTTCCCTAATGAATGAATCCTCAGAGCCTATCCAAGTCGTTATTATGGTGCTGTTCTGCTACCTACACCACAGATGCAGAGACGGAGCCACAGTTTGGATAAGCAAGTTCCTGTATGTATTATAATGGTCCCTCCTGAAGTAAGACACACAGTTTTTCAAACTGGAGGGTATTGCTCCGAATTTTTTCTTGAGACAGGGTCTTGCTATGTAGTTCAGGCTAGCCTTGAACTCACTATGTAGCCCATGCTGGCCTCAAACTTGCGGTGATCCTCCTGCCTCAGTCTCCTGAGTGCTGGGATTACAGGTGTGCACCAACACGCCCATCTGCCCTGATTTTTCAGTATCTTAGTTTATCTCATTTCTGTTAGACAAGAACTTACCAACTGGCTTTTTGCCTGCAATTTCGCATGTGGTTCATAAAGTATTTCCACCCACACTCTCTTAAAGTAGGTTTCAAAAATCAGTATGAAGCTGGGTGTGGTGGTGCACATCTGTAATCCTAGCACTCAGGAGGCTGAGGCAGGAGAAGTGCCATGAGTTCAAGGCCAGCCTGGGGTCCACAGTGAGTTCAAGGCTAGCCTGAACTACATAGCAAGACCCTGTCTCAAAAAACAAAACAAAAACAAAATCAGCATGAAGTTAGCGTTTTGGACCTCAGAATACACCAATAATTTTTATTTTTAGGGTGAAAGATTTCCCTCTTACATTTCCTTCCCATGTAATTGGCAATGATTTTTGTGACAGCATATTTTCCCACTTTTTTTACAGTTCAGACTGCTGTGTTGTTCTAATCTTAAATACATCTAAATATAATTGAATACATCATCCAATTAATTTCTATTAAATAAAAATGTGTGCCAATTTAAGCAATTTTTGATTGTGTAGAAGGAAATTAGTGTGATAAATGGAAACAAGAATTATTTTCTATCCAAAGGCAAGAAATCTAAGATAATTGCCCTGCGCATTGACAAGCACCACTCCACCGGGTGGCCATGCTTAGATTCTTACACACTCAGAATGTAAATGTGTGAATGTATACATGTTTATTTCTTCCTCACACACATGGTCACTTAGAAAAATAAATAAATAAATAAATAATAGTACTTTAGAGGTAAGGGTGCTTGAGTGCACGCGTGTGTGTATATGTGTGATTGCCAAACATTCCCCAAGTCTTAGCAGAAATTACCATGGCTTTTTCTTTTCTCTTCCCTGACTACCCTGAAAGGCGCACACACACACACACACACACACACATGCCCGAAGAAAGAAAGAAAGAAAGAAAAAAGAAAAGAAAAGAAAGGAAGGAGGGGGCGGGAGAAAGGAAGGAAGGAAAGAAAGAAAAGTGGGCTGGGCATGGTGGTGCACGCCTGTAATCCCAGCACTCAGGAGGCAGAGGCAGGAGGATTGTCCTCAGTTTGAGGCCAGCCGGGTCTACGTAGTGAGTTCAAGGCCAGTTTGAACTACATAATGAGATACTATCTCAAAAAATGAATGAACGAATGAACCAATGAAGGAATGAAAGAAAGAGGAAGGGAGGGGAGTGGAGGGGAAGAAGGAAAAGTGCTTTAAAGGTGCAACTCTAACGAAAATGTAGCACAGACATACAAATTCCTTCATTTGTTTCAACACTCTCCGTTCCCAGCAGTATCCAATTTAGTCTTCAGAGCCCCCTTGTTTGAAAACAGTCTCTGTGAAAATTCCTATGTCAAAGCTTTTCAAAGGGGCACAGACAACCGAGAAATAAAGGGCGTGAATAGCCCTTCAGAATTTGAAAAGGTAACGCTGTTAATCCGTGTATATGATCATTCACTCTAGGAGGGCTTCTAAGATACATAAATGAACCTGATGCTGACATACAAAGGGGGGGATGGCCAGACGTGGTGGCGCACGTCTGTGATCCCAGACCTTGGGAGGCTGAGGCAGGAGGATCATCAAGTTCGAGGCCAGCCTGTGTTACATAGTGAGTTCAAGGCCAGCCTGAACTACATAGTGAGTCCCTGTCTCAAAAAACAAACAAAAAGTTGGGTGGGGAATGGGTGCTGGGAATGTAGCTGGGAATGTAGCTCAGAGGTAAAGCACTTGCCTAGCATGTGACAGACTGTGTGTTCAAGTCCCAGCACCACACACACACACAAAAATAATAATTTTTTGTGTGTGTTGTTTAAACTATTTACCATACACACGCATTACCAGTTTGTTCTTGCTGCTGTTTTGAGACAGGGTCTCCCTATGTAGTCCAGGGTGGTCTCGAGCTTACTATGTAGCCTAGGCTGGCCTTGAACTCACAGTGATCCTCCTGCCTCAGCTGGGAATTACCTGTTTCAGTAAACACAACTTTAAAAAACATAGAAAGGAGCCAGGCTCAGTGGCACATGCCCGTTATTCCAGTTACTTAGGAAGCTGAGGAGTGGGAAGATCCAAAGTTCAAGGCTAGCATGAGCAATTTAGAGAGACTTTATTGAAAAGTGGGGAGGTAGCCCAGTGGCAGAGCACCTGTGGGTCCCATCCCCAGAGGGGAAAGGGCATGGAAGGAAATGTTACTTTTATTTTGTGGGGCTGGGGATCAAACCCAGGGCCTCACACAAACTAAGAAAGTGCTCTATGACTGAGCTACAGTCCCAGCCCTATTTATTTGAGACAGAGTCTCACTAAGTTGCCCAGGCTGGCCTTGAATGCATGGCAATCCTCCCGCCTCATCCTCCCATGTAGCTAGGATGACAGGCATGTGCCACTGTGCTCAGATAACTTATTTCAATAGAGCAATGGAAAATGTCATCTTCTGAATTTGTGGGGATTGACTTTACCTGATGATTTAAGGTGAAAGTCAAAGACAAAAGGTGAACTGTTTCTATATCTTTAATATGGCTTTAAATATTTTTGGTACTTTATTCTGTCAAATTTTGAGATGCATTAAATTCATCTACAAATTTTAGCCAGGCATGGTGGTCCATGCCTGTAATCCCAACCTTTAGGAGGCTGGGGCAGGAGGATTGCCATGCATTCGAAGGCAGCCTGGGCTACACAGTGAGTTCAAGGCCAGTCTGAAAAGTCTGAACCACATAGTGAGACAGTGTCTCACAAAGCAAAACAAAACAAAAATTTATGCACATATTTTAATGAAACTATTTGCATAATGTGGCATTATCTATTTCATTACAGGGTATAATATTTTAAAGACTGTAATGATTTGAAACTTAATTTCCATCTTTATATATCAAGTTTTAAAAGAAAAATGTGAAGATAATTATTTGAAACAGCCTCATAAAATTCTTTTTTATGCTTGTTCCATTAGATATAATTTAAAATGTGATAGCCCTCAAAACAAATTCATTAATCCTTTAATTCAACAACATTCATTCAAAAATAGTTATTTCTTCCTATTTCATTTAAATAAATGTAATTATATTTATGTTAAATAAAGTTAGGAAATTAGTTCTTACAAATGAGAGTAAGGAAGTCTTTTTCCTGGTTTCACACTCACTAAATGGAAATAATTTGACCCAATAGCTTCTTAATTCAAAATAAATTTGTTTCTTTTCATGAACATTGCTGAAAATGTTAAAATTTCAGGGCAACTGTGTTTTCATAATTAGAATTCCTAAATAAGATTAGGGAGGATAAAAATACATTTATGTAAACACTGGAAAGTACTTGCTTGTAATTTCTCACTGTGCATTAAAAAAAAAGACTCAAGTTAATTCTGCTCACCAAAAGAAGAAAATGTTCAATTAAGTGGACCAAAATAGTTCCCTTTAAAAAAATAAATCTCTCTCATTGAGCAAAAATGGAAAATCTTCCACTATATGAAGACATAACATTTTTTGGGTTGGATAATTAAACTAATATATATTCTTAATCTGAAGAAGGAGAAAGATAAAAGCACATTAACTAAGACCTTGAAAGTCTCCATCTTACGCAGGGCATAGTGGTGCCCGCCTGTGATCCCAGCACTTGGGAAGCTGAGGCAGGAGGATCACTGAGAGTTCAAGGCCAGCTTGGGCTACATAGTGAGCTCAAGACCAGTCTGAACTACATGGCAAGACTCTGTCTCAAAGAAAAAAAAGGAGAAAGTCTCCATGCTTTTTCTTTTTTGTGTGTGTGTGGGTACTGGGTGTTGACCTCAGGACCTCGCATGCCAGCAGGCGCCCGTGCTGCTGAGCGATATCACCGGCCCTTTTTTCATATGTGGGTTCCGGGAGTCGAACTTGGGCCCTCGCGCTTGCCAGGCAGGCGCTTACGCTGCTGAGCCATCTCACCAGCCCTCCATGTTTTTTCAACCAACAAAAGCAGCAAACAGCCTCTGAGGTTTGGGGAAAGGAGAAAAATCCAAAAACTTCCTTAAAAAGGGAAATTAAAATTCCATAGTCAAATGCTTCCTCAGTGTAAAGTACAGGTGTGATCTGTCCAACATAGGCCTTGCTTCCCCTCTCAAAAGACAGGCCACATAGGGCCGGTGATATAGCTCAGTGGCATAAGTGCCTGCCTGGCTCCTGAGTTCAACTCCCGGTAACCGCATATAAAAAACAAAACAAAACAAAAAAACAGGCCACCGTGCAACTGATGCCACAGGCTACAAAACCAGAAGTCATCTCAGAATTTCCATTTACACTCTCCTCCATATCCAGGGGATCACCAATTCACCCCTGGATTCAGTAAGAGTAAACTAACACAGTGACACCTTCCTGCTCCTGCCTTGTCTCTTTTTTCACTGCTGAATTTCTCTAAAGACTGGTTTATCTTCACCCATTTGTCTCCTCACCTCTCTTGCTCCAAATCCCTCCAATCTGGCTTTTGACCTGGTCACTCACAAAAACAGCTCTGGACATCCCAGTCACTAACCCAGTGGGCATTTTTAATCTCTCTTCTTGACTTTAGCCTGCATTCCACAGTGTATTAGTCAGTTTTCTGTCAGGGTGACAAAATACCTGACTTAATAGACTTTAAAGGAATAAAAGTGTTTCAGAGGTATCAGTTCATGATCAGTTGGCTCTATTACCTGTGGTGAGACAGCACATCATGGCAGGGATGTGGTAGAACAAAGCTGCTCACCCAGTGGTAGCCAGGAATTGAAAGAGAGAGGAAGGAGCTGGGGTCCTGATATTCCCATCCAAGGGCACAATGAGCGAGCTTCCACTAGGCTCCATTCCTAAAGGTTCCTCCACTTCCCGGTAGTGCCACAGGCTGGAGACCAGGACTAGAACATATGCACCTTTGGTGACATTCCAGATCCAAACACAGGACATGATATTACTCTGAAGGCATCCCCTGCTTCCCTGGCTGCACTGATGGCTTTTCTCCTACCACTCAGGTTACTCTTTCCATGGTTTTTTTTTTTTTTGCAGGTTCATCCTCCAACCAAACCATTAAATACTAGATTTCTTTAAGACGTCCCCTAAATCTGCTTCCTTTTCTCTTTCTACTTCTCCAGTGGTTCTCAAAATGTGTCCCACAGTTCCTTTTAAGGGGTCCACAAGGTTCAGACTATTTCCCATACACACTCAAATGTTACTTGCCTTTTTGTTTTCCTCCTTGGTGTTGTGGGCACCAAAACAATAGTGGGTAAAATGCTGGTGACTCTGCAAATCAAGGCATTGGCACCAAACCAAACTAATAATCACTGTCCTCTTCCTCACTATGCACTCACAGAAAAACAGTCACATGCACTTAAGAATGTGTTTGATGAATTGGTAAAAATTATTAAATTTAATATTAATATCAGGAGCTGAGGGTGTAGCTGAGTGGGACAGTGTATGCTTAGCATGTATGTACAAGTCACTGGATTCAATCCCCAGCACCACACACACAAAAATGAATTTATTAAACCTTCATTCTTTTTTTTTTTTTTTTTGGGGTACCGGGGGGTCGACCTCAGGACCTCGAGCACCAACAGGCCCTCGTGCCGCTGAGCGATATCACTGGCCCCTTTTTCGTATGTGGGATCCGGGAGTCGAACTCGGGCCCTCGCGCTTGCAAGGCAGGTGCTTACGCCGCTGAGCCATCTCACCGGCCCTAAACCTTCATTCTTAAGTACATGTCATTTCCATATAGATATGTTATTTTGCTACCATTTATTGAAAAGACTATTATTTCTCTATTGAATTAGCTTGTACTTAATGGAAAATCAATTGACCATATAATTATGGGTTCATTTCTGGACTCATTTTTCTTCCATTGATCTATGTCTTTGCCTATGCTTATATCATACTGACTCAATTACTTTGGAGCAAGTTTTAAGATCAGGCAGTGTGTCACATGCACCCTGCCAGCAGCACTGGGTTGGTCTCCCCTTTCTTGGTCGGAGGCACTGATTGGACCCATTGGCAGTGCGGGTTGGGGTACCTCGTCAGCGCTCTCTCCTTCTTGTCCCTGCTACTCCTCACTGGAATGCAAATGTACAGCAGCCAGAGGCCTCCATCAAGGGAGCCATCTTCCAGGAGACCTGCCTGGCTCCAGCCTCTCCATCTCCCCTGTCACTGCCCTCAGTAATCTGAAGTCTTGTTTTTGGCAAAGGGCACTAAGCAAAGCTCTTCTCTGAGCTTCTCCTCTACCTCCTGTTGGATTTCCTTGCATCCAGGGTCATCCACTGTGTCTGAGTGACCACCTGCTTCATCTTTTCCATGATTGATCTGTAGTCCATCAACAAGATTGTCTCTGCTCTCTACAAGACCACAGCTCCAGTCTTCACACCAGCCAAGGTCACAGGAAAGGGTAAGAGAAACTAACCCACAATGGCAAATAAAGTTGATTCTTCCTAAGAATCAATTATTTTGGATAAATAAATAAAACCTAACACTGCGAATCCTTCAATTTTGTTTTTCTCTTTCAAATTGGGGGGAAAAGTTCTGGGGGAAAAAAAAGAATAGAAAAAATTGTCCTGAACATTCTATGTCCTTTGATTTTCTACACAAATTTTAGAATTGACTCAGTTCCACTAAAAAGCCTGCTAGGATTTTAATTGATTGAATTTGTACATTAATTTATGGGACTGGGGTTCTGGTTCAGGGTAGGTGCCTGCCTTGCATATGCAAGGCCCTGAGTTTGATCACAAGTGCTACAAAAGCTAAACAAAACATACACACCAATAAAGGTCAATTCGGGTAGAAATGCCATCTTACAATCCATGAACGTTGTATATTTAACCGCTTGTTTAGGTTTTCTTTCATTTCTCTCAAATTTTGCGGTGTTTAATTACAGATATTGTATATCAACTATAAACTTATTACTAAATATATTTTAATGCTATTAAATGGAATTGTTATATTAATTTCTTTTTTGAATTGTTCATTCTTAATGTATAGAAATACAACTGACTCTTTTGTATATTGATCCTATATCCTGTTTTTTAAATCCAGGTACATAAAGCTGGGTCCAGTGGGCCCAACCCTTACTTTCCTACTGTAAATTTTTACTTTAGCATAATATTAGCCAACTCTGTGTCTCAAGTGCCTTTCCCTAAGGGATACAGGAAGCAATCTATGTGTTTGCCCACTTGGTATGATGAACAGCAAGGTGTGTGTATGTGTGCAAAAGTGACAAAACAGGATTTTTACCCACCTTATGCTCCATGTAACTTTATTTTGTGTATGTTTACCTGAGCATCACAGAGGGTCCAAAAGACCCACATTACTCCAGGATTTGTTAAAAAAAAAAAAGTTTTATTTTCATTTTTTAGTAGAGGTAGCCCAATTCAGTATAATGGCATATGAAAAATCAGATTTGCAAGTTTTGGAGGTCAAAAGTGAGTCATCAGATTACTCATGCATGGATGATGAAGATGATCCATTATGGCAAAATACATACTTTTCATAACAGAAGAGTGGTGTCAGTGTGTGATGATGATGATGATGATGATGATGATGATGACTCTTACATGGACCATGTGAGCCAAAGTTCCCGTGACTGTGAAATGGGCCAAGCATCAACTAATAGAGACACAGGGAATACAGACCTCTTTGATTCAGATGATGAACAACACAGCAATGTGAGTACATATTTGATTAGTCAAAATGTTGCAAAATGGTCATGTAACCAAATGGAATGATCCAATGTTAGAACTAGCTGAAAATATAACAAGGTTCTTGGCAGGGGTGAAAGATATTGGGCAGATGCCATCACCGCCATTCAATTTTGGGAACTGTAACAGATGAAATGCTACCAGATGCTATGAAATACACAAAGGTTAAGATACAAGTAAAACTGTATTCTGTATGCACCAATAGCCATATTAAAAAATGCATTAATTATAACACCTCACTAACTGAACTGAAAGCATTCATAGGGCTGCTGTGCTTAGCAGGGATTTCTCATGGTAACCGCAGGAATATAAAAGACTTATGGAAGAGCAATGGGTTAAAAGATGGCATAAAAATTTATGCCCTTGTAGATGTATTAAGATTATTATGCTTTCAATTTAGATATTTATACTGGAACTCAGCCATCAGGTCCTTATTCATATAGTAATAATGCAAATGATGTTGTGAACAGACTTGTTGTTCCCATCTCCCAAACTAATTGGAATATGACATTCGACAATTGGTTTACCAATTTCCAATTGATGTTACATTTGCTAACAGAGCACAAGCTGACCAGTGCAGGAAATGTACACAGGAATAAAGCAGAAACTCATAATGAAATGTTGCAAATTCAAAACAGAGAATTATATAGTACAATCTTTGGATTTCAGAGAGGTATAATATTAGCCTCATATATGGCAAAGAAAAACACAATGGTACTGCTGTTGTCAACATTACATCATGATGTAATATTGATAGGTAAACCTCCACAAAACAGAAGCCTGAAATAGAAACTTTCTACAACAAAACCAAAGGCGGAGTAGATGTTGTTGAGTTATGCAGCAAGTATAATGGCACTCAAAACACAAAGCATTTGTCAATAGTTGTATTTTACTTGATCCTAAACATGTGTGGCACAAATAGTTTGATAGTTTATGAGGAAAATAACAAGTGCAGAATATCATGGAGAAATTTTCTTAGAGGATTGGGACTGGAGCTCATAAGAGATCTTTTACAGCAGAGGGAAAACAAAATGTTTCTGCCCAGGGAACTACACAAAAAAATTGTGGACCACACTGGTGAGCTGACAGGTGAACAGGCAGGTATAGCATCCCAAAGATCTACTATGACAACAGGGAAACCAAAATGATGTCAACTGTGCCCTACAAGAAAGGACAGGAAAACAAAACATACGTGGTATCAGTGTAAGTGATACTTGTGTACGGAACATACAGTTGTCATGTGTGAAGACTGCCTTGGGTGTGACAGTTGAAGCAAAGTTTATTTTTGTGGTAGAGTTCCATTGGCATTTTCATTGTAGTTCACATAGATTTTTATTTTTGATGTTATCTTTTAGGTTTTGTAAGCAAATACACAGCTGATGTGAAAATGTTGGTGGTTATTCTAAACACACAATATATTAAGAATTTAATACTATATTTTATTGATATTTTATGTACCTGTTAACTACACACTGTATAATATAATAAGAACCTCCTGACAGAACAGCAAGACCACTGAAATGTCAAATATGTCCTATAAGAAGGCCAGGAAAACAAAAGACATGTTGTCAGTGTAAGCGATATGTGTGTATGGAACATGCTGTTGTCATGTGTGCAGACTGCCTTAGGTGTGATAATTGTTGTAAAGATTATTTTTGTGCTATTAGCATTTTCATTGTAGTTCATATAGGAATTTATTTGTGTTGTTCTTTCTTAGACTTAGTACACAAAAAAGTCGGTGTTGAAAATTTTGATGCTTTTTTATAAACAATAAATATTAAAAATGCAATTTTTTGTTTTTGTGATTCTTTCCTGTTTAATATAATAAAAGTCATAAAATTAGTCATTCATCAATAGAAATATTGTAAAGAATAAACATGAGTCTGACAGACCCATGTTTCTGCACCTTGATGACAAAATTAGTCTTAGGTTCTAGGGGGGCTAAAAATGTCCTCTTGGGTTTTCTTCATTCATAATAATAATGTCTACTATAAATAAAGGTAATCTTACTTTTCCCCCAATAATATGTCTTTTTTTTTACTTTGCCTCATTGTACAGGTTATGATCTCTACTATGATAGTGAATAACAGTGATGAGAATGGAAAGTCTTTTCTTGTTTCTAACTGCAGAAATAATTCAGCCTTTCATCTTTAAGTATAACATTAACTGTAGGTTTGTGGGGACCTTTTGTTTGTTTGTTTTTGTTATTTTGAAACAGAGTCTTGCTATATCGTCCAGGTTGGCCTTGAACTCAATATGTAGCCCAGGCTGGCCTCATACTCATGGGAATCCTCCTGCCTCAGCCTCCTGAGTGCTGGGATTATAGGCGTGCACCACCACGCCTAGCAAGACTTTTTTTTTTTTAATTATTGGGGCTTGAAATCAAGACCTTGTGCATGCTAGGGAATCTTGTGCATGCTAGGGAAGTGCTCTACCACTGAATTACATCCCCAGACCTTTTTATTTTTGAGACAGAATCTTGCCAAGGCTGGCCTCAAAGTTGTAATTCTCCTGCCTCAGACTCCTGGATAGCTGGGATTACAGGCTTGTGTCACCAAGCCAGGTGACATCTTCTTTATAGTTCGAGAAATGTTCCCAGTTTGCAAAGATTGGCAGATTTTTGTCAAGTGTGTTTTCTGCATCTATTAAGATGATCACATGGTTTTTACTTTTATTCTATACAAGTAACAGAATACATGAATGTACAGGTATATTAGTCAGCTTTTCGTTGCTGGGACAAAATACCAGACATACAGAATTAAAGGAGAAAAGGTTTATTTTGGCTCATGGTTTCAAAGGCTTCAGTCCAAGTTTGGCAGGCTCCAAGGCAGAAATGGCACGATGGAAGAGCATGACGGAGATAAACGGCTCAACACATGGCAGCCAGGAAGCAGAGAGCAGGGGAAGAGCCAGAGAGGGGGGCACCTTCCCAGGAGCCCCAGTGACACTACTCCTCCCCTGGGGCCCGACCTCCCAATAGCCCATCCAGCTACGAACTCATCACCGATTAATCGTTGCTGAAGTTATCACCCTTATGATCCAATCACCATCCAAAAGCCCCACTTCTGAACAACACATGAGCCTTGGGGGAACATTTTAGATCTAAATCATAACAACTGGCTTAAACAACAGTTAATCTTTTATCTAACCAAAAATCCAGCGAGGGGATGACAAGTTCCCTTCTGGGGTTGAAAATGGTTCTAGCAATGCAGCTTTTCCATTTAATCTGTTTTATATATATATATATATTTTTTTTTTTTTTTTTTTGGCTGTGTTGGAATCAAAGGACCTTGCATATACTAGGTAAGTGCTGCACCACTGAGCTCTCTCCCCAGCTCCAGAATATCTTGTTTTCGATTGAAATATACCAGGGAAATCTAGACTCACACAGATCTGATCACTACAAGCCCTATCACGGTAATTCTGGCATAGGAGATTAGGGATGGCAAAATGGCTGAGGAAGTAGGCATGACCTGTTATTTACAAAATCCTGGAACACACCTGCATAACAGTTCCCAAAGCCCTGCATGCGGACTTCTCACAAGAACTTGAGCAGGTTTTCGTTTCTTTTCTTTTCTTTTCTTTTTTCTTTTGAGACAGTCTCTCACTTTGTAGTTCAGGCTAGCCTTGAACTCACTATGTAGTTCAGGCTGGCCTTGAACTCATGGTAATCTTCGTGCCTCAGCCTCCTGAGTGCTGGGATTACAGGTGTGCACCGCCACACCAGACTCACTGAGCAGGTTTTCAATAGGATGGCCTAGACCTGACATCAGCCTGAGGAGTGGGATCCCACCACTGCCTTTCTGGACCAGGATGTAGAAGTTTTTGTGGGTTTCCTTGATTTGGACAGTATAAAAGGATACAAATGCCAAGAAGGACTTGCTGTCATGGTTTTCCTCAAGATAGCCCACCCTGCTTCCTCCAGGGTATACTTTCATCTTGCTTTTTCCTTATTTACTCAGCCCAAGCTCACTCTGCAGAGCCAGTTTCCCTCTCACTCTTCACTTTTTCAAATAATCTTTCACACTGCTTTTTGCTCATGTAGTTCAATTCTTTGTTTGAGATGAGAAGAACCAGGACTCTAACTCCAGAAGGAGAGGTGAGCAACCCAGAACCTGGTAATGTTTATTTAGCAAGCCACTTTTTTTTTTTTTTTGTGGGTACCAAGGGTCAAACTCAGGACCTCGCATGCCAGCAGGCGCCCGTGCCGCTGAGTGATATCACTGGCTCTTTTTTCGTATGTGGGATCCGGGAGTCGAACTCAGGACATTGCGCTTGCCAGGCAGGCGCTTATGCTTCTGAGCCATCTCACCGGCCCTAGTGAGCCACTTTTACAAGGAGCTGCCCAATAACAATTCCACTCCCTTTACCAGTGGCACAAGTAGGAAGAGGTGTATTGGCAGTGGAACCCAAGACCTTCACAATGAGCTACATCCCTAGCATGCACACACACACACACACACACACACACACACACACACATGCACGCACACACTGCCTCTTTTTAGATGGGGTCTTGCTAAATCGGTCAGGCTAAGCTCAAACTTTCTATCCCCCTGCCTCAGCCTCCCAGGGGGCTAGGGTTATAGGTGTGCACCAACACACTCAGGAAAAACTATTTGACCCAGTTCTGACAACTGATACATGCGAGTACAGAATAATGGCTGCCTGTTGGCAAATTCTATTTCCTCCTCTTGGACATGGACTGAGACTACATTTTGCAGGCGCTTTTCCTGTTAGTTTGGGCCAATGAAACACGGAGAGAAATAACTGCCACTTTGGAGTGTTGCCTAAATTTTTTTTTTTTTGCCCTAAAATGTTAAGTGAGGTCCTTAAATCAGTCTGTTCTACTCATCTACCAATGAAACTAAAAGAAAATGACTCCAAGATGGCAGAAGCCTATGAAAAGAGGTTCCTAGAACCCTCAGTGACACCCATCACATGGAACTGTGATTTGAGTGGGAAATAAACGCACATTGTATTTAGACTCATGGATATTGAAGTTCTGTGCTACAGCATGTAACATTCATTACCACGTCTGAAACAGAGAGGGGATCTCTGGAAGAGATTTCAGTTCTTAAAAAGATACAATGAAGAGAAAGTTCCTTTTCTGCCTCTAGACACAGACGTAGTCATTTTTTAACCATGGAAGGGAGCCAGCCTGTGTGTGGAAACAGGCAGAGTAGAAAGAACCTGTGTGTTTGATGAGGTCAATGATCTGCTCTCACTGGATTAACCAACCCTCTCCCTGGATTTTTTGTTTTGTTTTGTTTTTTGAGGCAAGGTTTGGCTATATATTCCAGGCTGGCCTTGAACTCACTATGTAGCCCAGGCTACCCTTGAACACATGACGATCCTCCTGCCTCAGCCTCCTGAGTGCTAGGATCACAGGCATGCATCACCACACCCAGCTTCTCACAGGTTTTTTTCTTTTATGTCTGAGAACAAATTCGTTACAATTTGAAAGAGTGGATTCACATTATTTGCACTCAAAATCATCTTAACTGATACTGAACCAAGTCTTGAGACCAAGGGATCTTTGAAATGAAAGCATTTATAGAGCTGTTACAGATGCTAGCCAGGAAAAGGAAGGACTACATCCTAGGACAAGTTAGCAAACTCCACGAGCAGGGCTAGATAGCTGTTGGAAACTGTCTTCTGGACTGGAGATAAGAGTGTTTTTACAAACATTGGGGGAGGAAAGCACTGCACCCTATGCTGGCAATAGACAGAAGGGATAGGGTCACAGAGTGAAGAAAGCTTTGGGATAGGAGGGCTGTGCATAAGAAGCCATTGCTGCTTCTAGATTGTTTGGGGTTAAAGGTTCCTAAAGTTCATACATAAACAGGTGTGGTGGCCTGGAGGTCTAAATCAAGGTGAGACAGGAGATTAGGGTGTGGCAAAACTGGCTAGTGTAGTAAGTGTGACCTATGAATTACAAAATCCCAGGACTCATGCACAGAGAAGTTCCCAGGGCCCTGCAAGTGGGCTTCTCGTGAGAACTCGAGCAGGTTTTCCTGCTCTAGGATGGCCTAGACCTGATGTCAGCCTGAGGAGTGGATAATAACAAAAAGAATATTCCACATTGAACTTCTGGCCAATAGGTTCTGTCTTGCACAGATGCCCCACCTTGATACCGTAGGGTGTACAGTACTTCTTTTCCTACCTGGCCCAAATTTGCTCTGCAGAGCCTGTTTCTTTTTCTACCTGTGGTGGCTTGACAACTGGTGGTCAACTTGTAGCACCCAGCTGAACTGAATCAGCGTGGTGCTGGGTGTGGAGGGCCCACCTGAGGATTGCTGCCAACAACATAAAATGGAGAACTGGAGAGGAAGAGGCACGCTGTTGATTCTCCTGGAGAAGCGTGTCACGCTGGTTTTCCTGATATGAACTCAGCTGTTCTCATCATCAGAGGAGCTCAGGACCTCGCTGTTGCTGAGGATGGCTATGGTTCTTTTTGGGGGAGCTCTGGTCCTTACCTCGAGCATCGTTTTCTGGCTCCAGCGCAGATCCCTCAGTCTGCTGGCACAGATCTTTCATCCCATGGGTGCAGACTTTCTAGCTTCCACCACTGACCTCTGGGCCTTCCCAGTGCAGATCCTTGAAACAGACTTGTGTGAGACATTGCATGGGCTCTGGGCCTCCAGTTGGACTCGTGGAGGACATTGTCATGGGCTCTAAGTCTTCAGCCAGACTCATGCAGGACATTACAATGGGATCCAGGCCTTCAGCTGGATTCTTGGGGTCTCTAGTGTGTGGACAGATCTCCCACACTCTTTTGCATTTGACTCTTGAGGTGAATATTATAAAATAATCTTATAAATTACGTGTCCTATATTAAATCATTTCCTTTGCAAACCCTGACTACAACACTACCCTTAATAAAACTTTGCTACCATTTTTACTTGTCTTGACCAATTCTCTGCTCAGGACGGAAAGAACCTAGAAATCATCTCCAGAAGGAGACCACCGCATTCCAAAACCCAGTAACAAGGGTTTCAATATAAACATTGTTTTTTCCTGCAGCTGTCAACTGATTAACTTCCCTTATCTCTTCTTCCCTCTCCCTTCTGGCTTTTGTCATTTAAATTAGAACACTACAGAATTTTTCTTTTATCACATAGAGCAATGTCTGAAAAATAAGTCCTTTAGCTTCCCCCAGCCTGAGCCCCTTCTAGTACTTCCCATTTTGGTGAATGCAACACTACACAACTTATTGCATAATCCACAAAACCTGAATCAGCTTTGGCACTTCCCCTGTCATACTGTTTCTCCATGTCTAATCCATTACCACTTGCTGTGGAATCTTTGACTTAAACACTACATTGATTAGAATCAACAACACATCTATTTCTCAAGTGGTGTGGTAATCTCCAGACTGGCCCACCTACCACAGTTAGAAACAATGCAGCTGAGGAAATCCCTTCCACCCATTTAATTTTAAACAGCACCCCAGGTCCATTCCTCCTTCCATTGTCCTAACTGAGGTAAAGAATAACAACAAAAACCCAGGTAATCCTTGATACTCTAGGCATCATATCTCCTACCCTGACCTTTAGTCACCTCATCCTATCCAAACGTTATTTTTTTTCAATTTATTTTTATTTTTTTATTTTTGGTACTGGGAATCAAATTCAGGACCTTGCGCTTGCCAGGCAGGTGCTGTGCCACTGAGCTATATCCCCAGCCCCAAACATTATTAAAGGTTCATGAATATGTACTACATAGCACGCATGTAACTAAGATCAGAGTGAATTCTGGGACAAGCATGCGTGTTGAGAGCCCCTGAAATAACACAGCACCCTGTCAACCATTTCTGTCAATCATATCTAGAGACTCTGGAGGAACCTGGGCTAAGATGCATAACCTTTAAATTCCAAAATTCTGATTTATCTCGGGCTGCTGTGAGCTTTATACTATATGCAGTGCTTTTGCTTTCCTGTCACCCTGGCACCATTCTTCTGATTGTGCCATATCTTTTGTCAGCACAGACTTGCCCTGAGCATGACATCATCAATAAATGTAGCTGCTTTTCACTTGCTGTCAGGTGTGCACTTGTAATTCATTGCTTGTCATACACAAGAGCCTGGATTTTATCTGCTCAATTCATCATGCCTGCTTCTCCTCTGGTTTATCTTTAATCTTTCCTCTACACCTAGCCAGGGGCAGAGGTTTTAACAATGTAAGGGAATCATATTATTATAGGCAGCTAAATTATATAAAATTAATATACAACCAGAAAGGGCCTGGGCTCAGTGAAAGATGGAGACATCAGAATTGTGGCTGGAGTCGCATCTGAAGAAGACAAGACCTCAAGATTAAAGTCACAACAGCCAGATTTACATACTTCCCTAAGGGATGAATGGAAACTTGAGATTATATTGTAATTAGTACCATCCTTTTGGGATTTTCCCATAGAAATAGACCATTACCTTACTAGGGGTGGACCATCCTCTCTCACCCACTAAGACAAAGACTAAGACTAAGACTAAGAGTAAAATGACTAAGACTAAGATTAAGACTAAGCCTAAAACTAAGCCAAAGACTAAAAGACAAGACTAAGACTATAGATTTAAGATGTCAATAAAATAAAATATCAAATGTGTAATGAGTGCTTAGATTAGATTTTCACATCAGCTGATTACTTGCTTTCAAAACCTAAGAGATAACATCAGAAATAAATACCTATGTGAACTACAATAAAAATACCAATAGAACTCTACAACAAAAATAATTTTTGCTTCAGTTGTCACAGCCAAGGCAGTCTTTACATATAAAAAATTGCATGGTCCATACACGAATATCACTTACACTGATAGCATGTATATTTTATTTTTCTGTCCTTTCTTGTTGGGCACCATTGATATCTCTTTGGTTTTCCTATTGTCCTAGTAAGTCTTTGGGATGCTGCACCTGTCTGTTCACCTGTCAGCTCACCGGTGTGCTCTACACCTTTTTGTGTAGTTTTTCCTGTGCTGTAAATTATCTCTTCTGAGTTTCAGTCCCAATCCTCTAAGAAAATTTCTCCATAATATTTTGCACTTGTTATTTTCCTCATAAACTATCAAACTATTTGTGCCACACATATTTAGGATTGAGTAAAACACAACCACTGGCCCATGCTTTGTGTTTTGAGTGCCATCATAGTTGCTGCATAACTCTTCAGCAACATCTACTTCACTTTTGGTTTTGTTGTAGAAAGTTTCCATCTCAGGCTTATGTTTTGTTGAGGTTTTCCTATCAATATTTCCATCATGGTGCAATGTTGATATCAGCAATACCAGTTCTATTGTTTTGTTTTTTGAGTTAGGGTCTTGCTATGCAGTTCAGGCTGATCTTGAACTCACTATGTAGGTGAGGCTGGCCTAGAACTCACCTCGATACTCCTGCCTCAACCTCCCCAGTGCTGGGATTACAGGCATACACCACCACACCTGGCTAGCTTCCAGTTTGTTTTTCTTTGCCATATCCGAGGCCAATATTATACCTCTCTGAAATAAAAAGATTGTACTATACAATTATCTGTTTTGAATTTGCAACATTTCATTTGGAATTTCTGCTTTGTTCTTATTTACAGTTCCTGCACCGGTCAACTTGTACTCTGTTAGCAAATGTAACATAAATTGGAAACCAGTAAACCAACTGTTGAATGTCACATTCCAATTAGTTTGGGAGATGGGAACAACAAGTCTGTTCACAACATCATTTGATTCATTACTATATGAATAAGGACCTGATGGCTGAGTTCCAGGATAAATGTCTAAATTGAAAGCATAATAAATTTTTGCATCTACAGGGCATAAATTTTTATGCCATCTTTTGACCCATTGCTCTTCCATAAGTCTTTTACATTCCTGCAGTTACCATGAGAAATCCCTGCTAAGTACAGACCTATGAATGCTTTCAGTTCAGTTAGTGAGGTGTCATAACAAATACATTTTTGAATATGGCTATTTGTGCACGCAGAGTGTTTCATTTGTGTCTCAGTCCTTGTGTATTTCACAGCATCTTGTAGCATTTCGTCTTACAATTTCCAACACTGAATGGCAGTGCTGGCATCTGTTCAAAACCTTTCACCCCTGTCAAGACCCTATATTTTTGGACCTAGTTCTAACATTGGATTGTTCCATTTGGTTGCATGGCCATTTTGCAACATTTCAACTAGTCAAATATGTACTCACATTATTGTTTTCTTCATCATCTGATTCAAAGAGGTCTGCATTCCCTATGTGTGTATCAGTCGATGCTTGCTCCATTTCACTGTCACAGGAACTTTGGCTCACATGGCCAATGTCAAAGTCATCATCATCAGCATCATCCACCCACACCACTCATCTGTTATGAAAGCATGGATTTTACCATAATGGATCATCTTTATCATCCATGCATGAGTAATCTGATGATTCACTTTTTTTTTTTTTTTTTTTGTGGGTACTGGGGGTTGACCTCAGGACCTCGCACGCCAGCAGGCGCCCGTGCTGCTGAGCGATATCACTGGCCCTTTTTCCGTATGTGGGTTCCGGGAGTTGAACTCAGGCCCTCGCGCTTGCTGGGCAGGCACTTACACCACTGAGCCATCTCACCAGCCCTGATGATTCACTTTTGACCTCCTCCAAAACTTGCAAATCTGGTTTTTCATGTGCCATTGTACTGAACTGGGCTACTTCTACCAAAAAAAAACCAAAAGAAAAGTTTTTTTAAAAACAAATCCTATAGTGGTGTGGGTGTATTATACCCTCTGTGATGCTCAGTTAAACATATGCAAAAACTGTTCCACAGAGCATAATGTGGGTGTAAATGCTGGTTTGACACTTTTGCACATGTGCACACACCTTGCCTTTCATTATACCAAGTGGGTAAACAAAAAATTGCTCTCTGTATCCCTCAAGGAAAGGTACTGAGATGCACAGCCGGCTACTATTGCACTGAAGTAAAAATTTACAGTAGAAAATAAGGGTTGTGGATGTGGCACCTTCTATTATGCTTGGAGGGTTAAGGTGGGGCACTTTTGAGAGTCAAATGGGGGAAGCTATTAATAATAATGCAGGGCCAGCAGGCATAAATCTTGATCATCTCAAGCAAATCTGACATGTGGTCACACTCTTGGGAGGATGTGAAACTTCATCTTGTGGGCACTGGAAACCAATGAAGACTTACAGCACCAAAGCAAGGATGCAGTTTTCTTTCTTTCTTACTTCCTTTTTTTTTTTTTTCTTTTTTGGAGACAGGGTCTCACTATGTCATTCAGGCTGTCCTCGAACTCACTATGTAGCCCAGGCTCACCTTGAACTTTCAGCGATCCTCCTGCTTCAGTCTCCCGAATGCTGAGATTACAAGCATGTGCCACCACACCCAGCAAGGATGCAGTTTTCAAGATGACCAGCTTGTTCAAGAGACCTATTATATAATGTAGCAACTGTAGTTACTAACAATGTACAGTGTACTTGAGAACTGCTAAGAGAGAAAGTGTCCAGGGTTCTCCCTAGAAATAAGCATGTAATAGCTTGAACTAGCCATTTCACAATGTACATATATTTCAAAATACCATGTTGTACATCATGAGTATATAGAATATTGATTAAAAGGATCAAAGATGTTTATTCTCACTCCAGTGTGGAAAAATAGGGACAATAGCTGTTTTATAAAAAACAAATGCTGAGGGCCGGTGAGATGGCTCAGTGGCGTAAGCGTCTGCCTTGCAAGTGCGAGGGCCCGAGTTCGACTCCCGGATCCCACATACGAAAAAGGGGCCGGTGATATCGCTCAGCGGCACGGGTGCCTGTTGGCACACAAGGTCCTGAGGTTGACCCCCCGGTACCCACAAAAAAAAAAAAATGCTGAATGGAGAAATCTGCTAATAGATAATTGCATGTACAAATATATATATATATATATATATATACACATATATAGTAGAAATATATATATAGTAGAAATATATATATAGTAGAAATATATAGTAGAAATATATATATAGTAGAAATATATATATAGTAGAAATATATATATAGTAGAAATATATATATAGTAGAAATATATATATAGTAGAAATATATATATAGTAGAAATATATATATAGTAGAAATATATATATAGTAGAAATATATATATAGTAGAAATATATATATATAGTAGAAATATATATATAGTAGAAATATATATATAGTAGAAATATATATATAGTAGAAATATATATATAGTAGAAATATATGTATAGTAGAAATATATATATAGTAGAAATATATATATAGTAGAAATATATAGTAGAAATATATATATATATAATAGAAATATATATATAGTAGAAATATATATATATATAGTAGAAATATATGTATATATTTCATTGTACTATATATGCTTTTTTTCACCAGTACTGGGGATTGAACCAGGGACTCACAGATGCTAGGTATACCACTGAGCTACATCCTCAGCCCTCTGGACTTTTTTTTTTTTTTTTTTTGGTCTTAAGTGCTAAGAGTAACCCCACTCCATGGTGGGTGTAGTGGTGCACACCTGTAATCCCAGCATAGGGAAGCTGAGGCAGGAGGATCACCACAAATTCAAGGCCAGCCTTGGTCAAGCTGAACTACATAGCAAAACTCTTTTTCAAAAAACCCAAACCAAAACAAACAAAAAAATCAAGAGTAATCCCACTCCATGAATTTAGTTATTTAGTGATTTTTGCAGTACTGGGGATAGAATCCCAAGGCTTTCATCTACATACCGAGGCCTTTTTTAAAAAAAATTATGTTTCGAAACAGGGTCTTGATAAGTTGCTAAATTGCCAGGCTGGGCTTGAATTTGAGATCCTCTTGCCTCAGCCTCCCAGAGTGCTGGGATACAGGCATGTGCTACCCACCTGGCTTCATGCATTTTAGGAAATCTACTGTACTCTGTAAAAAGTACAGTTTGGCAGGGCAGTAATGGAGGCAAGGAAACTGCAGCTGGGGATTAATGTAATCAGAAGAAAAATGACGAGGTTCGACAATGGCAGTTTTAGGAGCCAGAGGGAGGGGACTGACTGCAGGGAGTAATCAGGGATGAGCCCCAGGTCACTGTGTGGGCAGCCAGATGGAATGTGGTGCCTCACACTGGAAAGGGGATCCGGGAAGAAGAGCTGGAGTTGGAGGGCAGGGGTAGGAGACCCATGCGAGGCATGAGGTAGCAGAGTCCAAGGCTTCTCTGGGACCTCAAAAGATGCACTTGGCACCTGGAGGGAATGTTTGGTGCTCAGTGCTCAGGAGCGGAATGGTCTGGAGACAGGTTTGGGGGGAGCACACAGAGTACGTGGGTTAAAGTGAAATTGTGCAGAGTACAGGCAGACTGGGAAGAGAAGGGGAACCTCTCTGATGAGGATAGACCCCTCAGCAGCAGGTGGACAGCACAGGACTGTGATCCTGAGGAAAACTGGGGGCTTCATGGAGGGAGTCATCTAAAGTGCAGACCATACACAAGGAAGGGAGGCCAAGAAGGTAAGAGGTGAGACGGAAAGCAACCACTGGGGACAAGGGTATTTAGTGACCTGGAAGTGGAGGGGTGGGAGCCAGGCTTTCTGAGAAATAGGGAGCCAAGGCTCTTGGGATGTTTTGTTTTATTTTTAGACAGAGTCTCACTACATAGCCTTGAACTTGAGATTCTCTTGCCTCAGCCTCCTGAGTGCTGCGATGACTAGTGTGTGTCATCGTGCCCACCTCAGGCATAGGCTCCTGAGAAGAACCCCATCTCTCGTCTGTCTGATCTCTAGTCATTATCTGATGTAATTTTAAAATAAGCAAAAAAGTTATTAAATATTTCAAACATAAACACTCACCATCCCAATAATAGTAAACATGTTGCTGTATTTGCTGCAGGATTTTACTTTTTGCAGAAATGAAACACGACAAGTTGAAACCCCATGTTTGTCCCTTCCTGATCCCATTCTCCTCCCTGTGGTAGAAACTGCCATTCTGAGGGTTTATTTTTTTCATACAAGCTTGAGACTGCGTCCACCAAGTCAGGAGGTTCAACTCTCCAAACCAGTGGAAGGCTCAGAATATTTTAAAGTGCTTTCAAGAACAGCACGAGATGCACAGCTGTAATCCCAGGATTCGGAAGTCTGAGGCAGGAGAACTGTGAGTTCAAGGCCAGCCTGAGCTACATACTGAGTTCAAAGCCAGCATGCACTACATCTCAAAAAAACACCAAAAATTAGGTCAAAAAAAGCAAAATTCACCCCGACCCATCATGTTAAAAACTAACACAATAGCTAGTGAAGATGGAGTTCAAGAAAAAGGATTCATCGAAGAGCTAACCATGATTCTGACACACATTATATCCATGAATTCCTATTAAAGAAAAAAAGCCAATTTTCAGGCTATTTTGTTTCCATGACAGAAATGATGCATTCATGTATAATAGATGGACGACTATGGTATGGATGTGGTTTGCCTATCCAAAAACTCATGTTGACTCCGGAGGCTGAGGCAGGAGGACTGCTGCATGTTCAAGGTCAGCTTTGAGCTACACAGTGAGTTCAAGGCCAGCCTGAACTACATAGTAAGAACTGTCTCAAGAAAAAAACAAAACAAAAGCTTCATGTGGAGGCTCAAACCCCACTGTAAGTGTACATGTGGAAAGACCTTTCAGAAGTCTCTTGTCATGTCTCTCGTCACATGGATGCCCTCTGCCACCTCCAGACTGGGCCAGCAAGAAGGCCATGACCAGATGCAGCCCCTGGATTCTGGAGCAGAATGAAAAGCCAAAATAAATCTCCTTCCTTTATATATTACCCAGCTCAGGGTACTCTGTTATAGTAATGTGAAACAGACTCAGACGTAAATGTATCCAGAAAACTTCCAGGGGGACACTACCAATCAGGGTGTGTGGTTGCACAGAGTAGAAATTCATTACAGCTATTAAAAAGTGAGTTTATGATCAAGGTTTAGAGGTCACAAAACTGTGAGAGGGTGGGAGCATACAGTTCTGAAAACAGCACGTGTGGACCCAGAGCAGCCACTGGCCTGGGCTAATAAGAAGCTTCAGTGGCGCTGGAGGTGCAGCTCAGTGTTGGAGCGGGTGCTCAGCGTGTGTGAGGCCATGGGTTCGATCCTCGGCACCAGAGGAAAAAGGAAAGAGGAAAAGGCAGCAGCTGCCCTAGAGAACAGGATACCAGAGCAGCCGCAGGCCTACCATTGCTGCCACGTGTACCTCAGCTAACCCGGCAACTCTGCCGTGCTCCTACAACACTCCAAGTCTTGGGACAGAAACGTCCAAAGGACTGATGATTTCTTTGGTAGCCATGTAACAGGATCATAATCTGCTCAGAATAAAGACTTAAAATCTATCCTTGTCTCTATCTTGTTAATGCTCAGATGTGTTACATGCATTATGCAAGCATTTACAAGCATTAACAAGCTGAAGGCGAGGATAGTCTATTTTAAAGAGGACAGAATATATGGACTAAAAGAGATGGGCTCGTGGTACGTGCTTGTAATTCATGCTGCTCAGGAGGCTGAGTCACAAGGTCAAGGCCTGCCTTGGCCATAAACTGAGACCCGGTCTCAAAAAAAGTCCATATTTTATAAACCCATATTTCATAAAAATAACATGGCAAGGAGGGGGAACCTTGTGCTTCCAAAAATAGATGTTTTAAAATACTATAGTATAACTTTACCACAGAATTTCTAGATGTGAAGAGAATTCTAAAATTGCCCGTGTTCTATATAAAGAGTTAAACACAATCAAGATTTGGTTCATGCAATTAAAAAAAAAAAAATGCAGGAAGCAAGCCTACAACAGAGTAAACAGGGATGCTGCAGAAATACAGGCTTTCCCTCTTTATGACTCTAAGGCATCTCTTTGAAAGACAAAAGATAAAACTGCAAAATGAAATGTAACTAAATGACTAACTTTTCAAAATTAATTCTCTTTGAAAATATAACATGTTTCCCTCTTAAAAGAAAAACAAGGGAGAAGTAAAAAGAAAATTAAGATGTATAATGTACATGTACCAACTCCCCACAATGAATGTAATCATTATGTACTGCAAATGTGCAATAATAAAATTTTTTTAAATAAATTTTTAAAAGGTAAAACATAAGAAAAAAGAAATAAAGCAATGTGGCCAGGTGTGATGGTGCATAGCCTGGGTTACATAGTAAGATCCTATCTTAAAAAACAAACAAATAAAAAACAAAAACAAAAACAGCCCAAAAAAGCAGAGATCACCCCTACCTGTGCTAAGTGCTAACAAAGCAGCTAGGGGAGATGAAGTATTTTTTGGTCTTTAAGAAAAAAGATCCACTAAAACCCAACCATGATTCTGATATGCATTACACTGATGAATCCCTGTTAAAGAAAAAAGCCAATTTTCAGAATGTTTTGTTTCCATGACAGAAACAATGCATTCATGAGTGATCTCATTTATACACAGGGAAAACAAATATGAAATATATTTTGCAATTTTAACTAGTTGCATAATAACTTAAGTATTATTCATGGGACGATGTAATACAGACGCCTACACAGAAAGGCAGACAGCACGATCTCACTTACACGCCCCGAACCTGAAGAAGGTGATCTCCTCGAAGCTGGACGTTGCCTAGTGGGTATGAGAAGGTTAGGTGCACGGTGGGTGAGGTAAGGGTGATGAATGGGTACCGAGCTGCAGTTTAATAAGAACAAGCAGTTCTGGAGCTACTGCACAGTAAGGTCACTATAGAGAACGATAATGTACTGTACTTTTCCAAAAGCTGGAAGAGTTTTGAAAGTTTTTAACAAAGAAATGATAAACGAGATAGATATAAGTATCTATTTGTAGAGACAGCATGTGGTAACCCACTAATGTGTACACATTTTATGTCTTTATGGATCAATTAAAAAGCTTAAAAATCTTCAGCCATCCACGATGGTTCTTGCTTATAGATCTCAGCTACTTGAGAGGCTGAAGCAGGAGGATTACTTAAACTGAGGAGTTTGGAGCCAGTCTGGGCAGCATACCAAGATTCCATCCTCTTAAAAACAAATCTGCAGGGTGTGGCGGCACATGCCTGTAATGCCAGCACTCAGGAGACGGAGGCAGGAGAATCGCCTCAAGTTCAAGGTCAGCCTGGGCTACATAGTGAGTTCAAGGCCAGGCTGAACTGCAGAGCGAGACCCTGTCCCCTCTCAAAAAAAAAAAAAAAACTTCTAAAACAGTCACATGAGTTCACATTTCCAACACTAAAAATAGAGTATATTTCTATTGTGCTATTCTGGATTGGTATGTGTGTGTTGTGTGTGTGTGTGTGTGTGTGTGTGTGGTACTAAGCATTGAACCCAGGGGTACTTTATTACTGAGCTATATCCCCCAGCCCTTTTTAGCTTTTTTATTTATAATTTTTATTTTATAATTACATTCATCGTGGAGAGCTGGTACATGTACATAACATATCTTAATTCTTTTTTTGTGTGTGTGTGAGTACTGGGGGTCGAACTCAGGACCTCACGCGCCAGCAGGTGCCCGTGCCACTGAGCAACATCACCAGTCCTTTTTTTCATATGTGGGTACTGGGAGTCGAACTCAGGACCTTGCGCTTGCCAGGCAGGCACTTATGCCGCTGAGCTATCTTACCAGCCCATCTTAATTCTTTTTGTTACAGGTTCCCCTTCACATTTCCCCTACCCTCTATCTCTTGGTCCTCTTTCCTTTTGTAAAACATCTATCTCCGTGTTTCTATTATCTATTCTTTCTTTTGTTCTTTAATTTATTTATACTTTGGATCTCATGTAAGAAACCATGCAATATTTAAGCTAGGGTATCTGACTTATTTCACTTAGCATTATGATCTCAAAGTACATCTCTTTTCCTACAAATGACTCAAGTTTATCCTTCTTTATGGCAGAGTAGTACTCCATTGTGCATAAATACCACATCTTCTTTATCTATTCATCTGTTGATGGGCATATAGGCCACTTCCAAGATTTCGCTATTATGAGTTGTGCTGCAATAAACACGGGTATGAGTGTATCACTGTAATGTGTCTTTAAATGTTTGGGAAGACACTTAAAAGGGAATAACTAGGTTGAATAGAATTTCTAGTTTTTTTAAGGGCTCTCCATAGTGACTTCCATAGTGGTTGTACTAGTTTACAATCCCATTCACAATGTAGAAGGGTTCCTTTTATCACCTGCAGCCTTGCTGGCATTTGTTATTATTTGATTTCTTGATGATAGCCATTCTTTTCAGACTAAGATGGAACCTCAGTGTTCTTTCAATTTGCATTTCTCTAATGGCCAGAGATGTTGAACATTTTTTCATATATTTACTGAACACTTGTACTTCTTCTAAGAAGTGTTCATTCATTTCAGTTGCCCACTTTTTGATTGGGTCTTTTATTTGGGGGGTATACTTATTTGAGTTTTTTGTTTTGTTTTGCTTTTTGAGACAGGGTCTTGCTATGCAATTCAGGTTGGCCTTGAACTCACTATGTAACCCAGGCTGACCTCAAACTCACGTCGATCCTCAGCTTCCTGAGTGCTGTGATTACAGGTGTGTGCCACAACACCTGGCAAGGTCTCTTTTCTTTCTTTCTTTTGATTTTCTTTCTTTCTTTCTTTCTTTCTTTCTTTCTTTCTTTCTTTCTTTCTTTCTTTCTTTCTTCTTTTCTTTCTTTCTGTCCTTTCTTTCTTTCATTCTTTCCTTCCTTCCTTCCTTCCTTCTCTTTTTCTTTTTCTTTCCTTCTTTCTCTCTTTCTCTCTCCTTCCTTCCTTCCCTCCTTCCTTTTCTTTCTTTCTTTCTTTCTTTCTTTCTTTCTTTCTTTCTTTCTTTCTTTCTTTCTTTCTTTCTTCTTTCTTTCTTTCTTTCTTTCTTTCTTTCTTTATTTCTTACTTTCTTTCTTTCTTTATTTCTTTCTTTCATCTCTCTTTGTACTTCAGCTGGACTTGAATTCACTAGGTAGCCCAGGCTGGCCTCAAACTTGAGGTGATCCTCCTGTCTCAGCCTCTCAAATGCTGGGATTACAGACACACACCACTATGCCTGCCAAGTTTTTTATACATTCTAGGTATTAGGCCTCTGTCTGAGAAACAGCTGGCAAAATTTTTTTACCATTCCAGTGTTTTCTCTTCAGTCTGTTGGTTGTTTCCTTTGCTGTACAGAAGCTTTTTAATTTGATATGATCCCATTTGTTGATTCTTGTGGCTATTTCCTGTGCAACTAGGGTTCTGTTCAGAAAGTCCTCACCTGTGCCTACATTTTCAGAGTTTTACCTATTTTATCTTCCAGCAGGTTAAGTATTTCTGTTTTAATATTTAGAGCTTTGATCCATTTTGATTTTAATTTAGTACATAGTGAGAGACGTGGGTCTGGAGTCAATCTTCCGCATGTCGACATCCAATTTTCCCAGCACCCTTTTTTTTTTTTCCCAGACAGGGTCTCACTATGTAGCTCACCCTGACCTTAAACTCCCTGTATAGTTCAGGCTGGCCTTGAACTTGTGGTGATCTTCATGCCTCAGCTTCCCATATGCTGGGATTACAGATGTGCACCACCATGCCCACCATGGAGCAAGTGGGGTTACTCTTAACACGTAAGACCAAAAAAAAAAAAAAAATGCTGAGGGCTGAGGATGTAGCTCAGTGGTATGCCTAGCATCTGTGAGTCCCTGGTTCAATCTCTGGTACTGGTGAAAAAAAGTATATATAGTACAATGAAATATAGTATGCCACCATGCCCGTTTCCAGCACCATTTATTAAAGAGGTTATCTTTCCTCCAGCATATGTTTTTGGCCCCTTTGTCAAAGATCAGATAGCTCAATGTGCCTGGGCTTGTTTCTGCATTTCCTATTCTGTTCCATTCATTCACATTCTGTTTTTGTGCCAGTACCATGCTGTTTTTATCACTGCAGTCTTGTAATATAATTTGAAGTCAGGTATTGTGACGCCTCCTGCTTTTCTCTTGCTGCCCAGGATTGCTTTTGCTATTCTAGGTCTCTTCTGGTTCCATATGAATTTTCGGATTGTTTTTTCTAGTTCTGTGAAGAATGCTGTTGGCATTTTGATTGAGACTGCATTAAATCTATACCAGTTTTGGCAGTATGCCTATGTTGACAGTATTGGTTCTCTGTAACCAGGAACAGGGGTTATCTTTCCATTTTCTGATGTCTTCTTCAATTTCCTTTTGCAGAGTTCTGTATTTCATTGCAGAGGTCTTTCACTTTCTTGGTTAGGTTAATTACTAAGTATTTAATTTTTCTTGAAGCTATTGTGAATGTTATTGTTTCCTAATTTCTTTCTTGGTGGGTTCATTATTGTTGTATATGAAGGCTATTGATTTCTGTGTATTGATTTTGTATCCTGCTACCTTACTGACTTTGTTTGTTAATTCTAGGAGTCTTTTGGTGGTTTATTTTGGGGGGGTCTTCTATGTAAAGGATCATTCATCTGGGGGTCGGTGAGATGGCTCAGCAGTGTAAGCACCTGCCTAGCAAGCGCAAGGGCCCGAGTTCAACTCCCAGAACCCACATACGAAAAAAGGGCTGGTGATATCGCTCAGCGGCACAGGCGCCTGCTGGCACATGAGGTCCTGAGGTCAACCCCTGGTACCCACAAAAAAAAAAAAAAAAAAAAAAGGATCATTCATCTGAGAATAAGCATAGTTTGATTTCCTTTCCTATATGTATCACATTGATTTCTTACCTTTGCCTGACTGCTTTGTCTAAAGTTTTGAGTACTATATGGAACAGGACTGATCATATTGGACATCCTTGTCTTGTTCCTGATTTTAGAGGAAAGGCTTTCAGTTTTTCCCCCCACTTAATATGATTTTGGCAGTAAATTTGTCATAATTGGCTTTTATCAGATTGAGATAAGATCCTTCTATATCTATTTTCTTCAGGGCTTTTATCATGAACAAATGTTAAATTTTGTCAAAAGCTTTTTCTGTGTCTATTGAGACGGTCATGAGTTTTGTTTGCTTGTTTGTTTTTGCGTTTTTGGGGGTTTTTTTGAGACAGGGTCTCACTATGTAGTTCAGGCTGGCCTGGAACTCACTGTGAAGCCCAGGTTGGGCTCAAATTTGTGGCAAATCTGTCTCTACCTCCTGAGTGCTGGGATTACAGGCCTGTGCTACCACACCTGGCTGATCATGTGAGTTTTGTTCTTGCTTCTATTTATGTGTGTATTACATTTATTGATTTGTGTACGTTGAACCATCCTTGCATCCCTGGGATGAAACCTACTTGGTCATGTTTGTTGCATTCTGTTTGCCAATATCTTGTTGAAGATTTTTGGACCTATGCTCATTAAGAAGATTGGCCTGTAGTTTTCTTTTTGAGTCCTTGTCTGGTTTTGGAATCAAGGTATTGCTAGCTTGGTAAGGTAAAGTAAGGTGAGGCTGTACTCCTTTCCTTTTAATTTCATTAATAGTTTGAGGAGTATTGGTGTTAGAGTTTCCCTAAAGTTCTTGTGGAATTCAGTGGTGATTCCAACTGGTCCTCTGCTTTTCTTAGTTGATAGATTTATTATTACTGCCTCAATTTCATTGCCTGTTATTTGTTCAGGTTTTTTATATCTTTTTGGTCAATTTTCAATAATTCATATATATCTAGAAATCTATCCATTTCTTCTGGATTCTCCAATTTATTGGAGTACAGGTTTTTGAAATAGTTACTAATAGTCTGGATTACAGTGGTGTCTGTTGTGATTTTACCTTTTTCATTTCTAATTGCAGTGATATGGGTTTTTTCTTTCCTTCTTTTGATTAGCTAAGTTTGTCTTTTTTTTTTTTTTTTTTTTTTTTTTTTTAGTTTTTTATATGTGGGTACCGGGAGTTGAACTCAGGACCTCATGCTTGCCAGGCAGGCGCTTATGCCACTGAGCTATATCACTGGTCTGAGTTTGTCTATTCTATTTCATTAACTAATTAATTAATCTATTTATTTTTGGTTTTTTGAGACAGGGTCTTTCTGGTAGTTCAGGCTGGCCTTGAACTCACTATGTAGTCCAGGCTGGCCTGGAACTCATGGGAATCCTCCTGCTTCAGCCTCCTGAGTGCTGGGATTACAGGCATGTGCCACTACATCTGGCTTATTTTTTCAAAGAACCAGTTCTTTGATTCATTGATTCTTTATATTTTTTTTAGTCTCAATTTCATTAATTTCTTCTCTGATCTGTATAATTTCCTTTCTTGTACTAGCATTGGATTAGGATTATTCTTGTACCCGAGGACCCTGAGGTACATTATTAGGTTGTTTGGGCTCACTTTGTTTTTCTAATGTGGGCATTCACAGCTAGAAACTTCCCTCTTAAGACTCCTTTCATTATAGGTTCTGGTATGGTCCTGTAGGTTTTGGTATGTTGTACTGGCATTATCATTTCATTCAAGGAATTGTTTTATTTTTTTCCTTGATTTCTTCCATGATCCATAGTATTGTTTAATCTCCATGTGTTTGCATGATTTCAGTGGTTACTTTTGGCACTGATTTCTAGTTCATTGCACTATGATGTGAAAATATGTATGTGATAATTTTGCTTCTTTTGTACTTACTTAAGTATGCTCTATGGGCCAGTATTTGGTTTATTTTAGAGAAAGTTCCATGTGCTGCTAAGGAGAATGTGTATTCTGTTATTGGGTGAAACACTGTAGATATTTACTAAGTCCATTTGTTCAACAATGTGGTTCAACTCTAATATTTCTTGGTTGACTTTTCCCCAGTTTATCTGTTTGTGATAGTAGGATATTGGGATTCCCCATTATAATAGGGTTAATGTTTATCTTATCTTTTATGTCCAGTAGTATCCATCTTATGAAGTTGGGTGTGTCAGTATTTGGTGCACGTATATTTACAATTGCTATATCATCCTGTCAAAATCTTCCCTTAACTAATATGTAGTGACCTTCCTTGCCTCTTCTAATAAGCACTGGCTTGAAATCCACTTTATCTAGATAATAGGATAGCTACTCCTAATTGTTTTTGGGTTTCCATTGCATGCAATATTGTTTTCCATTCTATGATTTTTAGTCTATAAATTTCTTTTTGGATTGAATGTGTTTCTTGTATGCAGCATACCATTGGGTTTTGTTTTTTGATCCAATCTGCCATTCTTTGTCTTTTGACTGGGGAGTTGAGGCCATTCACATTGAGAGTTCTTACTGAAAGGTATTGACTTATTCCTGTCATTGCATCATTCTCCTGTTGCTGATTTTTTTTTTTTCTTCCCTTCCTTTCTGCTTAACTGCTCACCCTATCTGATGTATTCATTCCACTAGATTTTTTAGCATCACTGGCTTCATTGTATCTTTCTAGGACATCCTCAAGAATTTTTTAGAGTATTGGTTGGGTGGTCATGAATTCCTTAAGGTGATTTTTTTTTAAGGATATATTAGTCTGGATTGAAAGTTGTTTTGTGTTAGGGTTTGAAACACTTCACTCAAGTTCTCCTGACCTTTAAAATTTGTGTTGAGAAAATTTGTGTAATTCTGTTTTACTTTATAAGTGATTTGTTGCTTCTAAGTCCTTCTGTTACACTTCTGGGATTTTGGACTATGATAGGTTGTGGAGAAGTTCTTTTCTGATCATGGCTATCTAGGGTTCCATGTGTCTTGATTATCTGTATGTTAAATTATTTCCTTGTATGTGGAAAGTTTTCTGGTATAACTTCTCTATACAGGTTTTTTTTTTTTAATGTCATTCATGTTGTCTTCTGATTTTTTCACTAATTCCAGTTAATCGTAAGTTAGTCTTTTTTGCATCATCTAGCAGCTGTTGAATGTATTTTCCATGATCTATTGCTATTTTTAAGGTATCTCTGATTGTATGGTTACCTGTATCAACCCTATCTTCCGATTCTGACACTCTCTTCTCACATGGATCACTTCTGCTGCCTATATTAACAGAAGTTTTTATCTCCTGGATTCTGTTTGGTACCTTTACATGGACTCTTATTCTTTGCAAAACTGGTCACTGATACTTTGTATCATTTTGTTTAGCTTGGCTAGCTTGTTATTAGTGTCTTCTTTAAGCCTACTGATTATTAAGTTAATTATCTGTTTAGTTACATCATCTTTTTTTTTTTTTTTGTACTTGCACTTGCCAGGCAGGTACTATGCCACTAAGCTGTATCCCCAGCCCCCCCCCTTTTTAAGGACAGGGTCTTGCTACGCATTTCAGGCTGGCCTTGAACTCACTATGCAACCCAGGCTGGCCTTCAATCTGTGGTGATCCTCCTGCCTCAGCCTCCTGAGTGCTGGGATTACAGGTGTGTATCATCAGCCTGGCTAGTTATATCATCTTTCAGCTCACCAAGAACCTGTTTTGTTCTCGTTGTTGTTGCTTCGTCTTTCATTTTTTTTTTAACCTTTTTTTTTTTTTTTTTTAATCATTTTGTATAACTCAGCTGTTTGGCTTTTGATTTCTTCCCCATAGGTCAGCTTTGGGGAGTTGAGTTTTGGAAGGCATTTTGTTGCCTTCTTTTTTCCTGTTTCGTGTGTGTGTGTGTGTGTGTGTGTGCACATGTGTCTATTGTGCTGAGGGTTGATTAAAGTGGAAAGACCTTTTTGCTAGTATGGCAATCTCTCCAGTCAGTGTCTGCTTTTCAGTGATGCATTCTGGGTATGGCCAACTATAGGCCTTTGCCTCTGTCCCAGGATCTGACCACCTCTATTAATTTTGGGAGTGTGCAGTGTGATTGGCCCAGCACCCAGTTCCCCAGAAATGAATCTCAGTATTGTCGATGATACAAAGACAAACCAGATATTGGCATATAGTAAAAACCAATTAATAGCAACAACTATGCAACAACTATGCCACCACTGACAGCAGCAAAGAAATTAGGAAAGACAAACTGGATACTGACATAGCATAAGAACCAATAAAAGATACCAGTGCACCACACTTAACAACAGAAAAAGAGCTCTGCAATAACACAGACACAAAGAGAAACCAAATATTGACATAAAGTAAATATCTACTAAATGTAACAGCTATACCACCATTAACAATAGAAAAGAATTCAGCAATAGCCTAGAGTCAACTAAATATCTAAAATTTACTAAAGCTTAACAGAAGTAGTAGTAAAAGTTGAGGGGCTGGGGAAAGGGAAGTGAAAAAAAATCTGAAAAATAAAGAAAAGGAAAATGAGATAAAGTAAGGCAAAGGAACAGAAAAGAAAAAGAAAAAAAAAAAGAAAATGGAAAAAGGAAAAAGAATCTCTGCCTAAGAAAAAAGGAAAAGAAAAACAAGTCAAAAACATTCCTCTGTGTGTTTGAATGAGTGGTTTCTTTCTAGAGCCTGCAATATTGGAATCTGCCAGATATGGGGAGGGATAGTGAATCACCACTAAATCAGATTTTTTTTCACACACCTTTTTGTGTGTGAATGCTGAGTCCTGTCCAGCCTTTCCTGTTGCACATGGTCAGTCAATGGTGTCTGTCCTAGTGCTGTATTCAGCCAGCCACTCCCACTTTGTGTCACTCTGTGTGCCCCTAAAATCACTGCTTTCTCTGCACAACTTTGCAGTCTGTGGGTTTGTAAGGTATCCCAACTCCAGAGGCCCCTCTGTCCACGCACTCCAGGCTGTGTTACTTGTCCAAGCTGAGACATATCCCTGAAAAAACTGGCACATGGGAAAGCAAGCCAATCACTGAGCTCTGCTGGATGTAGGCAGCAGAGCAGGAAGGCCAAACAGCCCTCTGAATTTAATGCCAGCACTTTCAGACGTAGTCCCTTCTAAAAACCACACATGACCACCCTGGCTTACTAGAGGGTGGGACCCTTGTGTCCTTCCTGATTGAGCTACTCAGGGGGAGGTCTACATCTAGCCTGCACCCTCTCTACGACTGTCTCTTGTGGCCATCTCCCGCCCAGTCACTATGGTAGAATGACCCCAGAAATCCTGAAGTATAGCTGTTCTGTGACTTCCAATTCCTGGAGTTCAGTCTTAAACAATTAACCCCTTCCTGGAATTGCTAATTTACCACTGTTATGGTTCACGTCTGGATGTCCCCGCAAAGCCTCATGCAATCATGGGGGCAGGCTTTTTGGAGGTGGCTGAATCTAGAATTTGTGATTGGTTCGTTGTCTAGTGCTGGGATTGGCAGTGTGAGTGCTGCACCGCCCTGGGGCAGGTCGCCTGCATAAAATATAAGGGAGGGAAAGAGGCTTGCTCCTCTTTGCCCCTTTTGCTCTTGTTGCTTTTGCTGTCTTATACCACCATAAACTGTTGCCCTTCTGCCATGTGTCACCCTGCCTCAGAGCCCTGTGAGCTAACTAAACCTTTCTTCCTTTAATTTTGGGTGTCAGGTATTTTGTCTCAGCATGGAGAGAAAAGTAACTAAGACGATCATGCTCCACTGTGGGGGTGGGGGTAGAGCGCTGCGGTGGTTTCTTCTCCAACTGTAGCCTGCCACACAGTCACTTTCAGAGTACTGTAAAAGCCATGCTGTTTCTGCAGTTTACAATACTCGTGTGCTTTTCTTGGGGCTAGCAGTGCCAGCCTGGTTCACTGTTTCTCTCTGGGCCTGCTGACCTTCTCCAGCCTTACACTGTTTGTGGAAACAGGTCTCCCTCCAACTGTAAACTTCTCCCCAGCCCTTTTTATTTTGAAACAGAGTCTTGCTAAGTGGTCTAGGCTGGCCTTGAATTTTCGATTCCCCTGCCTCCACCTCCAGTGTAGCTGGGATAATAGTGGTGTGCAATCACACCCGCTATAAATGTATTTTAAAGTAGACATTTTTTTGACTAGGAAAACTAGTCTGTATTACACTGTCTCATGAATGACCTACTAAATCGCTGTGTAAGTGGTTAAAACTAGAGTATATTTAATATTTGTTTTTCCATTCTCCCTGTTGTTAGAATGGCAAAAAAGAAAAGAAAAGAAAAAAAAAAAAAGAATGGCAAAAATGAATGGTAGGGGGCCGGTGAGATGGCTCAGCGGTGTAAGCACCTGCCTGGCAAGCGCGAGGGCCCGAGTTCGACTCCTGGAACCCACATATGAAAAAAGGGCCGGTGATACCGCTCAGTGGCACGGGTGCCTGCTGGCGTGCGAGGTCCTGAGGTTGACCCCCCAGTACCCACACAAAAAAAAAAAAATAAATAAATAAAAATGAATGGTAGAGCCAGTGAGATAGCTCAGCGGCATAAGTGCCTGCCCAGCAAGCGCGAGGTCCAGAGTTCGACCCCTGGAACCCACATAAAGTAAAAAAAGGGCCGGTGATATCGCTCAGCAGTACAAGCACTTGCCAGGAAGTGCGAGGTCCTGAGGTTGACTCCCGATACCCACATTAAAAAAAAAAAAAAAGAATGGTAACAATACCGACCAGGTGGGTGTGGTGGTGCATGCCTGTAATCCTAGCACTTGAGAGGCGGAGGCAGGAGGATTGTCACAAGTTTGAGGCCAGCCTGGGCTACATAGTGAGTTCAAAACCAGCCTACACTACAAAGGGAGACCTGCCTCAAAAAAAAAAAAAAAACCAACACCACACACAAAAAAAACCCAATACAGACCACAGTATCCATGACTTAGAATTTACAAAGTTATTACACATTTCCAGTATAATAACTCACCTCTCCTCTTGTGCAGGATCATCCGACTCCCTAAGGGATTGTTTAGTAAAACAGAAAATCACTAACATTGATTCGTTTAATAAATACTAAGAGCCTACTACACACTAGGCTCTATTGTTTATAGGTTAGTAAGCATGGGAAGCTGGGAGTGGTAGCCCATGGCTATAATCAGAAGGCTGAAACAGGAGTATTGCTGAGTTTGAAGCCAGTCTCTGCTACATATGAGTTCAAGGCCAGCCTAAAATACATAGACAGTCTTAAAAAAAACGTGCAGGAAAGAACAGAATTAGAAATTTCATTTTCCTTGAAAATGACTTTCTAGAAATATTTGAGGCAGGGAGAACTCGAATTTTGCTTCACTGGAGAAATCCTTCTCGAAGAAACACACAAAGCTTGGGTCAGTGATTTGGCTGCACATGATAAAACTCATGATCCAGGAATATAATAACGTAAAAGAAATGTTTGTATATGGTGTACCATCTCCATTCCCTACCCATGTACAGAACCTGGTCATTTTTACTCAGTCTCATGGGCTCAGTGACTCATCAGAGCTGGGAAACAATCTTGGCTTCCCAACAATCTATACCAGACAGGTAAAAGCTGTAAGACATGCCACGGTGCAGATGAAATGTAACACTACTGGCTCATTTTGTGCAACTATAAAAGTAGGGGGAAAATCAAGTCCTATTCTGGTGTATCTGGATAACTGAGATCAACTGTGTGGTAATTTTTTTTTTTTTGTGGGTAGCGGGGGTCGTACTCAGGACCTTGAGCGCCAGAAGGCGCCCGTGCCGCTGAGCGATATCACTGGCCCTTTTTTCGTATGTGGGTTCTGGAAGTCGAACTCAGGACCTCGCGCTTGCCAGGCAGGCGCTTATGCTGCTGAGCCATCTCACCGACCCAGGTAATTTTCAAATCTCCACCCATAACTCTTCTGGTCGGGCAAATGGATGGACGAAGGAGCTGGTACCAGGGGCCCTCTGACAGTGATGGACAACAGAATTCCTGCCTTGAGCCCTTGCTGTCACCGATTACTTCAAGGACAATGAGCAGTGACACTGGAAAGTCTCACTGAAAGTCTTTCTTAATGTCTCACATACATATGAAGCAATATTCGTTAGCAAGCGAACCACCCAGGAATAGGATTATTTAGTGGTTTAAATAAATTTTATGAGACATAAAGCTTTCGATTAAAGTTATTTATTCAAAAATATTTTCTACCAATTTTGATTCTATATCAAATCAAATCAGTGAGTGATGTTACAAAACACTAACCAATCAGACCTGCTCATGGAGGACACAATGACCTCATTAGCTCATTAATGAAGCTACTGAGCAGTGACATACAAATCCGACACGTTCACTTCTTCACGCGAGGTTCTCAATAGATATACGGTACTTTATACCAAAATATTTTACAATATTCATATTTTGCTTCAAGATTCAGCTAATGTAAAAATGATACTGGCTTTTAAAAGTATCTAAGCAATGATTTGGATTTTCCTTTCTTGCAAAATTCAAGTACATGATTATCTCAAGTTTCTTTACTTTTTACAAAGTAGTTAAAAACCACCTGAGGTTGCATTTCATTTCCACTCTTTGTTTCCAGTGACTAAAGTATACTGGAGACACAGTAGAAATATCATTTAGAAATGCCACATAGATCCCAATGCTTAAACAAGAGCTTCTGACAGGTTTTAAAGTTTTTATAAAACTTCAAATTAATTTTCATAAGACAGGCATTAAAAATGGCTTTTTGAAACATAATACTCAAAGGAAACCCTTTAGCATCAAGAGCATCAGAGCTTTCAGGGAAGAACAGACTCCCTCTTCTTCTCATTTTATTCTTTTCTTGCTGTGCTGGGGATCAAACCCAGGGCTTCGTGAATGCTAGGCAAGTGCACTACCACTGAGCTACACCCCAGCTCCAGTCTGTCTTTTGATGGTTCAAGAAGTGAGTCTTTTCTCAACAGTTTCTTGATAAGCAACAAATCTTCTCAAATTCATCTTTACGTTGTTGAGAACACACAGCTGGTCTGGGCTGTATTTACCCCTCCCTTCTTTTCGGATCTGTCAAAAAAAAAATTGTATGTGATTTGGTATCTATTACTAATTCGTTTAAATAAAAGTATTTGCCAAGACAAGGTGGCAAATCTTACACTTTGGGAGGCTGACAATGGAAGATTTGAAGTTTGAGTCCTGTCTAGATAAGTTAGAGAGATACCGTCTCAAAAAAAAAAAAAAAAAAATTTTTTTTTTTTAACGGGCTGGGGATGTAGCTCAGTGTGAAGCCCCTGGGTTCAATTGCTGAGAAAGAAAGAAAGAGAGAGAGAGAGAAAGAGAGAGAAAGGAAAAACAAAAGAAAGAGGGAAGGAGGGAGGAAAAGAAAAGGAAAAAAAAGGAAGGAAAGAGGGAAGAAAAAACAAATATATTTAATTTGGGGTACATTTAACTGCTTTCTGAACAAGATTGCTGCAAGAATTCATTAAAACAGTTTTACTTCCAAGATAAATAGAATACTGTACATGAAGAATAAAGATACATTTATTTTTTAAAGATAAATTTAGTTTTTTTTTTTTTTTTTGTGGGTACCAGGGTCGACCTCAGGACCTCGCGCGCCAGGAGGCACCCGTGCCGCTGAGCGATATCACCGGCCCCTTTTTCGTATGTGGGTTCCGGGAGTCGAACTCGGGCCCTCGCGCTTGCCAGGCAGGCGCTTATGCCGCTGAGCCATCTCACCGGCCCTTATAATGTATACTTTTAAAATGAGAATTACAAAAGCAACTGAGTTGTAGACTTTAGAACAGTGAATTTGGCTCCTTTTTTCCCTTCGCACTTGGGTCCCTCTTTCCTTCACTCTCCTCCCTGTTCCTGCTACCATCCCATGATCTTTAATAAATGTAGCTACTTACTACAAAAAAACCCCAAAAACAAAAAAACAAAACAAAACAAAACACAGTGAATCTGACTTCAGTGAACTTTGTCTCACCTTCAGTCTACAGCAGCGATTCTCTGGTATGGGGAAGGCACTTTGGGAAAAACTGCTTTACTATGGTTCTTTATAATCAGTGGTATTGTCTTTAAAAGCAACTTGAAGCTAAATATGTACTGAACACCTTCGATACAACTGTAGCTCCATTTTACACAGAACAGCTTCATATAAAAAACTATAGATCGGTGGTAGAATGCTTACTTGATCTCCAGCACTGCAAAAAAACCCCAAACCAAAAAACACTGCCAAACTATAGGCTAGCTTTCTGGCTAACAAAGAAACTTCATTAGGATCATATACTTTTAAGAAAAGAAAAACAATGAAATAGTATTACCAGAGCAATGCCTACCACATAGGAAAATGAATGAGAACAACAGACTTCAGAAGTTTGGGGTCCCTCTCCCAGATCAGAGTTCATAACTCCTTTCTAAGCACTTGCTTCTGTGGAGTTTGTTGTTTTGTTTGCAGTGCTGGGGACCAAGCCAGAGCCCCCTGCACGCTAAGCATGCACTCTGCCTCTGAGCTACAGCCCCGGGCCTTCTGCGGAGTTTTGATGACTCTACATCTGTTTGCCTCGCAGCTGCAGAGAAGAGAAAAAGGGGACACTTTCTCCTCATTATCTCACAGGCTCTTTTCCAGAAGTCCAAAGACCTGTAACTTTTTAAAATTATTTTTTTAAAAGATAGGCTCTTGCCGGGCATGGTGGCACATGCCTGTAATCCCCGTACTCGGGAGGCTGAAGCAGGAGGTTCGCTGCAAGTTCAAGACCACCTGGGCTACACAGTGAGTTCAAGGCCAGCCTGAACTACATGGTGAGACCCTGTCTCAAAAAACCAAAATACATACATACATACATACTTTAAAAAAAAAAAGAGGGTCTCACTATGTAGTCCATGTTGGCCTTGAACTCACCATGTAGCAGACTGCCCTCAAACTTGTGATTCTTCTGCCTCAACCCCCTGAGTGCTAGGATCACCCACCAGCTTGGGCCTGTAGCTTTAACAGTGTGGACACCTACTATGTACTGGTATGAAAATATCTCTAGGATATAGTATGAAGCCAAAACACGAAGTTCAGGACTGCTACTTTATGAACAGTAAAGGAGAAAATACTCAGGTACACTTGTCTTTGCTTAAGAAACACCACTCACCTTGGTTACCTGGAACAAAAGCCCTCACTGCTTACAAAACAAGCTAACAAAAGCACAAGACTTGAACAAAACCTAAGAGTAAAGTGTTCACTCTATTTTTTCACAATTAAGTCACTTAGTGATCAAAGTTAATGCAATTAACTGGTAGCCACTAGTACAAAGTTTTAAAATATAACATGCCAAAACATGAAAATGTGAAAAAATAAACCAGCATTAGTGTTCTTAAAACAACACTGACTTCAGAGTGTAATAATGACACTGAGAATGTGTGTGGCCCCTACTGCTATTTTTCTTTCCTTCTTGAAAACTATTTTATGCCTTAAAATTTTTTCAGGAAAACCACACAGTGGCACACTGGTAGTCCCAGCTACTTGAGATAGGAGGATCATTTGAGACCAGCAGTTTGAGAGCAGCCTGGGCAATACAGCAAGAACTGTCTCAAAAAAGAGTACTTGCCCAGTATGCATGAAGCCATGGGTTCAATCCCCTGCAGCAAAAACAAAACTTACAGGGTTCTCTCCATGAGACAGTAAATTCTGAGTCAGGTGCTTGTAAAATAAAAGAAATATCAGGAAACAAAAGGAAATTTCTCATCAAAATCCATTCTCACACAGCGTGGTGGCTCACACCTGTGATAGCAGCACCTGGGAGGCTGAGGCAGACGGATCATCATGAGTTCCAGGCCAGCCTGGGCTACATAGTAAGTTCAAGGCCAGCCTGAACTACATCTCGAGACCCTGTCTCAAAGAAAAACAAAACACCAAAACTTTATTGTATTGACAAAAGATTTAGAAACAAATATTTAATTTAAAATCTAAAATACTGGGCCCGGTGTGGTGGCATATGCCTGTAATCCTAGTGCACGGGGGTGGGGGTGGGGTGGGGGGTGCCAGGCGGCTGAGGCAGGAGGATCTCTGCCAGTTTGAGGCCAGCCTGGGGTACACAGTGAGTTCAAGGCCAGCCTGAACTGTATAGCCAGGCCCTGTCTCAAAATACATACATACATACATACATACATACATAATAAAAATAAAAAACAACAACAAAAAACCCAAAATCTAAAATACTGGGCTGGAAATGTGGCTCAATGGTAATGCCCCTGGCTAGCATGCTTGAGACCCTGGGTTTGATTTCCAGCATTGAAAAAAAAATCTAAAATATGAAAAGATCTCAAAATTACATAATTTTCGGGGGCTGGGGATGTATCTCAGTGGTAGAATACTTGCCTTGCATGTGTCAGGGCTTGGGTTTGATTCCCAGCACAGAGAAAAATTCCTTCATTTTAAAATTGGAATTTACATTAAAGGATTTAGAATTCCTAGGGGCTGGAGGTACAGCTCAGGGGTAGAGTGCTGGGGACCAGGCTATGCGATAGATTATGGGGGTGCGACTAAGTGACTTAAGTCCCCGCAATCCCAAGGTCGGGGAGACCTTGCTTCAGGAACAGGGAGGTATAAGGAAGCAGTGTGCCCCCAGCTATGGCCAGAATGCTAATAACCCAGCACTCCTGAGGCAAGATAGCACCTGCTGAGGATAGCTGTCAAAATACCGGTACTTGGGTTTAGAGACAATCTGGTTCCTCATTAACTTAATCCTTATCTACCTATTTTCTACAGTTACTGTTTCATGAAACTCGTGCTACCCCTCCCCCTTCAATTCTTGCTGGCCAATAAAACTGAGCCAACTTTGGAGGTAGCTGAGCCAGTCCACTAGAGGCAACTCCTGCCAGTCCCTCTTGTACTCTGAAATTTGTGTCCTTATTCCCTGTCATGCCCCCTACAGGTGTCCAAGGGTTTGATAAGCCCTCAGTGGGATGTAGAGTGTGTGCTTAGCATGAGTGAGAATCTGGGTTCAATCCCCAGCATCAAAATAAAATAAAATTCCTGGATGCTCTCCTACGCACTCCTCTTAAGTTTCTGACTGACTGATTTCTGGCATCACTGGGAGTTGTAGCTAAGGCCTTGCACATCCAAAGCAGGTACCCTATCACTGAACTTCCCCAGCCCTTGAAATTATTTGACTCAAAGTTAGCTTTGATGCTTCTAATTAAAAATAAAATGCTAATGAAGGCAGTAACCACATTCACCAATATAAACGTCTGGAGTTTACCATTTTTCCCCCAAAAGGAAGTATCTCTAACAGTGAAACCAACGTATCATGTACTACATGATACAAATTTGAAATGTATGCGAAAGTGCTTGTAAGCTACAGACAATAGCACTGCTAGATGGTAAGCACTGTTAACACTGCTGAACTGTGAAATAAGGAGGTGGTCAGATGCCACTTGGTTTCCAATGACAGTATTTCCACAGTCACTCTGTGTAGCTATGACTCAGTCAACAAGCATTCTACAAAGGACAGGGAAGTGCTATACTAATCACTGAGATTTATAGGAATTGGTCACACGCCTGCCTCCCAATTGCATGGTGATAACTATAAACACTCCTGTCCCCAGAGAATGCTGAGACTAAAGCATTCATAAATAAAAAAGTTACAAACCTTCATTTTGAAGATGGGCTGGAATTCTTTCAGAGCAGATAACAATTTAATTTGAATGGAGGCTCTTTCAGCTTCTTCACCATCTGCAAAAACATCAAAGAGGGCATCCAAAGCCTCCCCTGCTACTACAAGGCAAGGGTCTTTGGTGGCAACCTCGAGCAGGAAGCACCCAATGGTCTGGAAAGAGCAAACACATTATAACACGACTGAGGTCAGTCTCCAAAACAACTGTTAACTTCACATGTGGCAATAACGCATGCAAACTATTTTGTGTAAAAATGCCAGGGAAAAATGAAAACTTTTAAAGATCCAAGATTTGACAAATACTTATAAATATACCACATATAGCATAAGCAATATAATTGAACATAGTATAATTTATTTCCCTAAATAAAGTAAATTAAAAATCCACAAGTGATATATGAAAAGTTGATTTTGGAAATCATTAAGTTTTCCCCTTTTATCACCCTCAAAAAAGGCTTCTCTATGGTATTAAAATGCATAGAAATCTTACCTGTTATGAAAAACACTAAGATAATAAAAAAATAACCCAACACTTAAGCTCATTTTGCTTTACCATATTAGTTGATTTTTAACATCCACACTTCCTTTTCTCCTGCACAATTAGCTAGCTAATGAGCAGACCATTTCCGACCTGCAAAGAGTTGTTCCAGAGTCACTGTATTTTAGTGTGGCTGCTCTGCATCACCTTTACGTCTCGGTGACGTGCACGCTGATATAACAGGTCTGGGAAGGAACTGCTCAGCACACCCAGTCCAGAAGTGACCAGGCAACTCCTGGACCGCCAGGCGAACTCTCTGGGCCTCAGTGTTCTCATCTGCATCAAAGAGGCCCAGGTCCCCTCACAGGCAGCATTCAGACATTAATATCCTAAAACGTATTATGAAGACACACATCACCTACGAAGCAGTCTTATTCATAAGGATGAATCTAAATGGAATCCAGTCTTTGTATCTAACTTGCAGTTTGCAGAAAATACAGAAGATAAAGGAACAACCTGAATGCCACAAGGAAGCAGTCAGACAGATCCGGAAGGTTGGACGCCCTCGGGGACAACAGACCCAGGAGCAGAGGAAGAGGTGTGCTAGGGAGAACTGTTCTAGACTCAGAGAGATGTAGCATATCCCAAACTCAGCTTGCTTAAATAAACTATCTATAAGCAGATATCTTTGAGACAATCAGAAAATTACAAACATAGACAGATACTAGACATATTAAAAAATGACTTTAAGAAAAAAGAAATGATTGTTAATTGTGCAAGGCATGATAATGGTAGTTATATAAGAAACTGTCCTTATTTTTTAAGAGATGCCAACTAAATTAATAGGGGTAAAACATCACGACGTCTTTATTGTATTTTAACATACCAGCAAAGAAACTATTTTCCATTACAGTAAAAAATCAATAAATAAAATAAAGTAGACCCTGGTGATTACAGTCTTAAGGGAAAGGGAGTAATTACACATACACTTGCTCATCTGTGCATGTGTACACTTATATGCCATATAGCCATACTCTCATATATGCACGTATGTATCAAAAACCCCTGGAAAGACAACAGAAGGAACCCATAATAGTGGTTGCCACTCCAGAGGCAGAGGAGCAAACTGGAAGGTTAGGAGTACGGGTGACTCTCTTCATTAGATACTATACACTTAGACTTTTTAAAATGTTTTGCCGTGCACATGTATTATTTTTCCAAAACAATTCTTAAAAACACCAGTCATCACTATAAAGTTCTTAGATGGGTAAGAGGAACATTATAATAATCAGTTTATTACCCATTAGTCAGTAATCAATATGTCAGGAGTTATTAGCACAGTAAAAGGCAATTTTACTACTATTGACCTCTGAGTTATAGGAATGCTGTACTTGCAGCAGTGCGGTTCCTGAGCAACTGTGCTGAGATAAAGTGCTGACAGCAAATATGTTGCTTACAATTTATGGAGTGGTATTAGAATTTCCTGTGTGGGATTTCTCAGACCATGCTTCACCTGGTGTACCAGGAGAACTGGGTGCACCGTTCATCAGCAGGAGAGTATAACATGCAAACATTTTACACAAGAGCAAAGCCAAAAGGCATCTTTAAAAATTCTGCTTTTGGCCTTAACCTGAAAAATTTTTGAGGGGCTGGGGATTTAGCTCAGTGGTGCAGTGCCTGCCTGGCAAGTGTGAGGTCCTGAGTTCCATTCCTAGTACCCCCCCAATTTTATTTTATTTTATTTATTTTTTGATAAAGTGTCTCTGGAGTAAAGTTAAATGGAAAAATGAGGCTCAGCTTTTCAAGGATTTATCTTTTTTTTTTTTTTTTGAGACAGGGTCTCACAATGTACTTCAGGCTGGCCTTGAACTCACTTTGTAGCCCAGGCTGGCCCTGAACTTGCAACAATCCTCCTGCCTCAGCCTCCTGAGTGTTGGGATGACAAGGGTGTGCCACCACACCCTGCATCAAGGATTTATCTTATACATACAGTTATATCAGGCCAATGGGTACTCTAATAATGTAAGTTAATAAGCAACTGCTTGATATATATGTTCTCATCATGCCCACAGAAGTTTTTATAATCATACACCAAAAGTTATTCTTTTCCCACTTCTATTTATTTTTGGTTTTTTGAGACAGGGTCTCACTATGTAATTCAGGCCAGCCTTGAACTCAGGGCACTCCTGCTTCAGCCTCCCAAGTGCTGGGATTATAGGTGTGCAGCACCATGACCAGGCCATTTCTTTGCTTGTTTGTTTGTTTTGAGACAGGGTCTTGCCATGTAGTTCAGGCTGGCCTTGAACTCACAGCCATCCTCCTGCCTCAGCCTCCTGCATGGTGGGATTACAGGCATGCATCGCCATGCCCAATGACCCAGCCCATTGCTAATTTAATGTTTTAGGTTAGAAAAGAAATTGTTTTACCTTAAGAGTTTCAATTGTTCCATCTTCTTTGGCTAGGACACTGCCAGTGATTCCTAAAATACTGACAACATTCACTCTAACTCCGATGTTACTGCTGTGAATGCCTGCTTTGCATAATGACATCAGCTGATCAGGTGTCATGCACTGTTGAAAGAAGACAGGACAGTTTTTACAGTGTTAAACTCAACTAATTCCAATAGTAAATAAAAACAGGAGAATCTCTCCTACAGGCTGCATGGTGCTAACAGCAGCATAAACACCTGGCAGAGAAGTTATTACCATTCTACTCGCACCCAAATACACCTGGCAACACAGTCCTGCTCGTGTCACTGTCATTACCGAACCTATGAAGGGCACCTCAGGTCCTATTAGTTTCACCTGAAGACTCATTCCAGATGTACCAGGACTAAGGGGATTCTGATTTCTTTTTAATATCAAACATAAAGGTTTTAAAAGTATAAGTGGAATCATGTAGCTTTAATAAAAATTGGCTGAGTCCAGACAAAGTAAGAACTTTGAGATGTTTTATCATAAATTACTTAAGACTACAAAAGCCATTAAATTATATAGTACTTCGACCATACAGTGATAATTTTCAGTTTAAGCTAGTTTGAGCACATATTAGGGCATAAGAATCATGAAAGAATGTAAATGTCAAGTTGCCAGGCTTTCTCCTACAGTGTGGTAAGGAAGAGCTTCCATCTGGAGCCAGACATCCTGGGTTCAAATCCTAGCTCCATCCCTTACCACCTGGCTATCCAGCAAAAGTTACTTAATTTCACCAAAGTGTCCATTTTTCCCATGACTAAAATGGAGATGACAAAAGTATTCCTCTCAGAGTTGCTATAAGGATTAAATAATACATATAAAACACTAAGTGTTAACTGTAGTTTATTATTTGCAAGAATACTGAATAACTGCAAATCCTCAAACACATTTCTCCATCATTTACATTGCTTCTGCCAATTCTAAAGGTAATAGCAATGTGTTAGGTTTTGCAGAAAATACTGTAATGACAAAAACTATACAAACGGAAGGATTCTGCGCAGCTCAGACAGGCTGCTGCAAACCATACAGGTGTGGCTGCATTATCACCAGGACAACTCAAAGAAGCTGCCGAACAGATGAACCAACAAGGTGAAGAACCAGACAGGGAAGCCGGACAGCTAGACTTCGGTGCTAGTGCCATCACTCAGCAAATCAAGCCACTGGTTTCCTGTCCAAGAAAAGCATGGGAAAGCCGGGGTTCTGGCTCTGACACTCGATGCTCAAGCCCATTACAGAGCTAATCTGAGAACGCAGCACCTAAATATATAGGTATGAAGTGGGGGGGTGGAGGGTGGCACAAACCCATAACCTGATCACTCTGAAAGGCTAAGCCAGGAGGATTACAAGTTTGAGTGGCTTAGTGAGACCCTATCTCAAATGGTGGGGGGTGAGGATGTAGCTCAGATCAAAGGCCCTGGGTTTAATCCCCAGTACCACAAACAACAACAACACAACACACACACAGTATCCATCTATCTATATATATATCTGTATATATATACATGGATATAGATACATACGTATGAATGATTACCATTAAACAAGCACAAGCTTCAAGTAATTTTCTCAAACCATCAGACTGAGTCAGTAAACTGTTACCTGTACATCACGGAAAAGCAGTTAAAAACCTTATATCCCTATGGGCCTCCAGGGTAAGGATCCTGCCAACATCCATTTACCATTACTGAATTATTACCATTTCCATTTTGAAAAAGTCCTCAAATATACAAGAAACCTTTTTAAATAATGAATGATACATGTCAACAGCATCCGCTGTACTTAATAGTAAAATACCATTCCCACTAAACGCTGGGACAAGGTAAGGTTTGGGAAGCAGCGCGGCAGTGGCGTGGCCACGGAGGGACCAAAGAAGGAAGAAAGACCAGGAAGCCAAGAGCTGCACGGCCAGCTGGGAGGCCCATCTAAGCGCAGACCGAAGTGTCTGGGATTAGACAAACAGTGCCACCACAGGCATCTCCAAGGAGAGAGGTATGTCCTAGGGGACAGAAGATGAAGAAAACCAAAAGAAGTGGGTGGTGTGGGCCAGTGACACGAATGAGACATATTAGTAACTAGAGGACTTTAGAAAGGAGGGAGAATGGTTTAGAACAGTGTTTTCAGACCTGCGAGGGCAAAGGAATAACCTGGAGAGCACGTTAAGACACAGACTGCTGGGCTCCTGCGCGAAGCTCCTGCACCCACCTAGGCTGAGGGTGTAGCTCAGTCTGACAGCCCTCGCCTAGTCTGTGCCGTCCTGGGTTTTTAATCCCCAGCACCACAAAACAAGTGAAAAAGCAGCAACCCCATAGCAAAATGGACAAAAGATAGGAGTAGTCACAGAAAAAGAAATGCAAAGGCCCTAAATCACATGAAAAGATGTTCCAACTTCATTATCCTAACAAAATATGCAAAATAAAATAAAATGTAATTTTCACCTATCAAACTGGCAAAACCCTACAGTTTGACAACACACTTGCTGGTGAAGTTATGGCAAAAAAGGTTCTCCCGAACATTGTTGGCGGGTATGCAGAATGGCTGAAACCCTGAAGAAGGGACTACAGCAACACCTAACAGTTACAAATGCATCTCATCTCTGACCCAGTAAGCCCACTTCTAGGAGTCTGTCCCAAAGTCACAATGGCAAAAACATAACACAACTCATAAAAAGACTATTCACTGCAGTTCTACTTGCAATAGCAAAAGACTAGCAATAACTCAAATGTCTATCAATAAGAGAGAGATTGAATAAATATGGAAAGTCTACATACTGTAGTATTTTGAAGCTATAAAAAAAAGAAATGAGAAAAATCCGAGCTGGGTATAGCGGCACATGCCTGCAATCTCAGCATTCGGGAGACTCAGGCCAAAGGATCAAGAGTTCAAAGCCAGCCTGGACTGTCTCAAAAACAAAAAACAGCCAAAATCTTTATATACTGTAATGATCAATAACACAGAAAAGAATAGGCAGGTACAGAAGCACTACTTTTAAAGAGGTTAAATACAAATATATAGTCTTTCTTTTCAATAAGCAAAAAAAATTCTACCTAGTTTTCAAAAAGGAGTAACAGAACCACAAATCAAAAACTAAAAGGGCAGAGTGTGTGCTTAGCATGCACAAGGCCCTGGGTTCAATTCCCAGTAGTACAAACACACACCAAAAAAAATAAACTAAAGCCAGGCATAATGCTTACACCTGTAATCTCAGCTACTCAGAAGGCTGAGGCAGAAAGATCACAAGTTCTAAACTAGCCTGGGCAACTTAAATGCTGGGTGATGCTGGGGATGTAGTTCAGTGGTAGAGCGCATGCCAGCGTGAGGCCCTGGGTTCAAAGGCCAGGGCCACCAAACAAACAAAACCCCACTAAACTAGAAAGGATGATTATGAAATAATGAAAATAGACAGGAGCCAAGATAAGAAGCTAGACCTTTTGTTTTTTTCTTGGGGTTGGTACATCTTCTCCCACTGGGCCACACTCCCAGACCAGACCTCACATTTTGCTGGCCTCATCCAGAGATTGCTAGGGCATTCATTTACTTTTCTAGAAAAGAAGAGTCAGAGGTCAATCAGACACTGACCTGTCTTTTATTGTACAAACTATATTTCAAAGTACTAAATAACTGATGAGACAGAAAATTCTTATTTACAGAAGGAGCCCAGCTAATAGCTGTTAAAGGAATGACAAAATTAGAATATTTCTACTTTGCAGCCCCTAATGAAACAATGGATATTGACAACTACGATCCGTTGCTAAAACCAACTGAACCCACTAATTAATCTTCAAATTGCTCTCTTATGACATTATATGATTTGGGATATAAAAGTAGGAAAAATATATATAGCAATATGAACTTTTCTTGCCAAAAACTCTGAACCTGAATCTAATTAAGGTTCTAGGCCTAGCTCTGAGTTTACAGGAAATACAGAAAACAGAGGGCCACAGCACAAAGTGACAGTTTCTTCAATGAATAAATGTAATGGGGAGAGGGGAGTAGATAAGGGAAATATAATCAACTGAGAAATTTAAGAAGCTATGACTATTACAACTGCTGAACTGTGCACTTTAAATGGGAGAACTGCATGGCACATGAACCAAATCTTGATAAAGCTATTAAAGAGACAAAAATATCAACCAAGAGCAGTGTATGGACCTTGTTTAGATCCTGATTTAAACAAACCACTTGTAAAAAGACATTTCTGCCAGGCATGATAACACATGCCTATAATCCCAGCTACTTGGGAAACTGAGGCAGGAGGTTCAGAAGTTCGAGGCAGCCTGGGCCACTAGCAAAACCTTATTTCAAAATAAAATTTTAAAAAGGGGTGGGAATGTAGCTTAGTGGTAGAGCACTTGCCTAGCATGTGTGAGGCCCTAGGTTCAATTCCCAGCACCAAAAGAAAAAAAAAAAAAAAAAAAGGCATTTTTAAGGCAATCTAGGAAAACTGAGTTCAGACTGTGTTTCAAGTGATAAGGGATACCTGTTCATTTTTTGATTTGGGTAATGCTATTGGTTTTTTTTTTTTTTAATTAATTTTGTCAGACATACCTAATGAAGTACACAATAAAGCATTTGGGATAAAATGATACGATTTTCTTTAAAACACTCCAGGAAATAAGAATAAAAATGCAGGACGAGGAACAAAACAAGAAGCCATGCTGGTAATCTTCGAGACTCAGGGACAGTTTACACGGGTCCCCAGGATGCGCTCTGCTCTCAAGAATGTTCGAAAAGTTCCAAAATAAAAAGCAATGAATGAAAGTGACAAGGCACCTGTCAGACAGTGCAGATGGATCACTGTAGAGGGCATGTTTGAAATTTTCTGTAATAAAATATTCTTAGAAGACCAACAACACACAGAGAGACTATTTACTCCCTCTCTCTCTCTCTCTATATATATCTCAAACAAGAAGTTGCATTGGTAAACAGCTTGAAAATAGATCACTCAACTCATTCTTTGTATCACATTATTGTTATATGTACAGCAATTTTAATGATTAAATGTTCAGTTTATAATTTAAAAAAAAGTTGCATTGATATAAAAGCAGGTAGAAAGGGGGGAGAATTTTACTTTTTACTTCAAGTATGTCTTTTTTTTTTTTTTTTTTTTGGAAAGATTAGACATTAGTCTTGTAATACAAAAGTATTTTTTAAAAATATGTAATAAATTTTGCCTCCATAATACATAAAACATTAAAAAAAATCTTACCTGAGGAATGTTCTTAGAGGCCATTGTTTGCAAAAGAGCCCTTAAGGCACTACTTATAGCTTCTAGAAAGTCAGCATTTTTGGCAAAATCTGAAACACAAAAGTTACCATAATATACAACAATGAAGTAAGTTTTTTCTTTCTCCAAGACAAGCTATTTTGTAGAAAAAAAAAAAAAAATGGATCAAAACAAAGCATGTTAAATATTAATAAAGGCTATCATTCATGAATATATTTATGATATTTAAGCCAAAATGCTTAGTTAACAGCCACCTGCACACTGCACAGCAAGTCTGAAAGATGAAACAATCAAGGCAAAGGAGTGTCCTGCAGACAGGTCTTACCTGGAGTGCTAGGCAGCTGGGTTTCATCTGACTCACACTTTGGCGTGTGGCAAACCTGCACTGGCTGCTGTACACGAATTCAGTCTTTCACAGATCTCCAGTGCCAGACAGGCCTGGAGAGGACTCCGCTCCCAAACCAGAGTGCTTCCTTGCTAAGCCAAGCCAACTGCTGAGCCAGGAACTGTGTTGCTCACGCGGGTGGCCACTGTGCCCTTGGTTATCACTGACCCACTTCCTTTCCTACCCCTCTTGCTCACTGTCACTCTTTCCTCACTGTCCTTCGGCCCACACAGGACAAACACAATAGTAGCTAGCTATAAACAATGGTGTTCCTCAGTGATACACAGGGCGAGGGTCAGGTGAGCTGGCGTCCTGAAACCTTTGGTGGGAAGGGAAAGCAGTTCACTTGGGGTAATACAACAATGGCCATGACAGTATTTTCAGTCCTGCATGATTTTCTGGAACCTTGCCACTTCCCATAAAGATAGGGAGTCTGTTTCTCCACTTCTTGAATTTGGCTAGGACTTTGTGACTTCTTCAGCCAAACACGACGACAGGATAGCATAGAAAGGAATGTGACTTCCACCTGACTTGCATGTGTGAGCTCTTTTCTCTCTCCTGACTCTGCCCTTGGAACCCAGCTATCACGTTATGAGGAAGCCCAGATCACATGAGGTGGTCACCTGTAGGCGTTCTGCCTGACAATTCCAGCTCCATCTGTCAGAGTGAGTCAGGGACACTTCCGATGATTCTGGTTCCCAGCCTTCAAATATTTTAGCAGATGCCCTAGATGGACATGTCTCCATCTCCCCACTGCTGACATTCTGGACCAGATACTTCTGTTGTGTATGTACAGGGGTTGCCTGTGCCTTAGAGAATGTTATCAGCATCCCTGGCCTCTACCCTTCAGACGCCAGGGGCAAACTCCATGTTGTAACAACCACAAATACCCCCAGACGTTGCCAAATGGCTGGGGGACGGGGGGCTGCCTCCTGGTCAAGATTCACTGCCCTAGACATCGTGGAATAGAGACAAATGATCTCCACTGTGCCCTGTCTAAATTCCTGACACAGAGATACTTGCAGACGTAACAACTGATAATTGTTTTTGTTTGTCTGAGACAGGGTCTATGTCGCCCAGAATGGCCTTGAACTCAGGAGTTCATGTGATCTCCCCACCTCAACCTCCTGAACTGCTGGAACTGCAGGTGTGCTCTACCACATCCAGTTTGATTGCTGTTGTTTTAAGTCACAAAGTTTTGGCTTGGCTTCCCGCCTTGGGGTGCTTGGGACCCTGTCATGGTTCTGATCCCCTTTTTTAGATTGCCTGGGTGAGAGACAGGCAGCATCCCACACATTTTAATCAAGGCATATAATATATATATATATATATATATATATATATATATATATATATATATATAATTTTTTTTGGCCCTCTCATTTTAAAATATATATTATGCACCAAAGCAGAGGATTTCTAATTCAGACTGAATTAATGCAGATCAGATAACAGGATAGCTTTAGGATCAGACAGATTTGGGATAAAATCCTGCCTGACACTATGTGAATCCTCTCACTTCACTTTGGGCTTTTTTTTGTGTGTGTGTGTGTCTTTTTGAGACAAGGTTTCACTATGTAGTTCAGGATGGCCTTGAACTCACTTTGTAGCCCACGCTGGCCTTGAACTCACAGCAATCCTCCTGCCTCAGCCTCCCACGTGCTGGGATTACAGGTGTGCACCACCACACCCAGCTTGGGCTCATCTCTAATGTCATCTCTTCAGTGAGGTCTTTTCACACTTGCTTAAGAAATACCTCTCACAACTCTGCTGTTATTTTTCTCTTCATAGGTAAAATTACATTAAACGTTATGCCAGAACACAAACTACACGAACCAGTGACTCCATCTGTTCACGCCTGTGTCTCTAGGACTACAGAGTGCATTACCTAAAGTGCTCAATAAACACGTGATAAACAATGAACGGCCATGACAATGTTCTCTAACCACTATAAACTTCAGCTTCCTCTGAAGAAATGCCCGTCTCTAAAAACTGGTATCGAACAGGCACTCAAAAGCTGGTGTGAAGTTCTTACTGTTAAGCTTTTAAAACTTACCATATTGGCTCTGAAATGTATGTTTGATTAATGCTCCAAGAGTAGCCTTAGAAATTCATGAATTGCACACCAAACAAATTAGGCTACATTGTGTTATACCAAATTAACTAGGGCTGGTGAGATGGCTCAGCGGCATAAGCGCCTGCCTGGCAAGTGCGAGGTCCTAAGTTCGACTCCCGGTACCCACATAAGGGAAGAAAAGAGCCAGTGATATTGCTTAGCAGCACAAGCGCCTGCTGGCAAGCGCGAGGTCCTGAGGTTGACTCCCGGTACCCACACACACAAAAAAAAAATTAACTAAATAAAAACAAAACACATCTCAGATTCAATTTTTGTCTTTTATTCTAAGGACAGTAAGTATTACCTTAGTTCCAAATACCAATCTAAACTACATACCATTTTATGTTATGTGTAATTCAGACTTTATCTAGATCAGTGGTGGCAAACCCAGGGCACACATGCCACAGTGGGCTGTTTGTATCATTGAAAGCTTTAAAAGGTTCGCATTCACTGATCTAGATTAAGGAAGATACGTAGGCAATTTTTATTTAATTCACATTTCTGGCCATTTCCAAATTTGGGAAAGGAATTTCAAACTACCTGTCTTTCAGCTAAATTTTCAGTAAAAGGTCAACAGATGTGGCACTCTCAGAGAAATTAAGTAAATGTCAAAAGAAGTTAAACATAAGAGGATTCAAAATGACTTTCCCCTCAAAAATGTTATACAAGATCTAAGAATTTGAAGCATCCCTAAATGTAGGTTAAAAATGGAGGAAAACTGACAGACTGACCCAATATGAAAATACACCATTACTAAAAATTTGATGTTCTGAAAATCAACAGTTTTTGTTTTGTTTTGGTCTTTTTTTTTTAATGTGGGTACCGGGTGTTGACCTCAGGACCTCACGCTTGCCAGCAAGCGCTTGTGCTACTGAGCGATATCACCAGCCCTTTTTTTTTTTTTCCTTTATGTGGGTACCGGGAGTCGATGTTTTTGTCTTTTTGAGACAGGATTTCACTATGCAGTTTAGGCTGGCCTCGAACTTGTAGCAATCCTCCTGCCTCAGCCTCCAGAGTGCTGGGATTACAGGTGTGTGCCCAGCTGAAAATCAACAGTTTTTAATGGAAACACAGACATTAGTGTTTTGAATGCAACAACTAGATTCTACTACATAAAAACCTCTCTTTTCATCCTTGATATCAGTTATAGAGTATCAATGACTTTGTAACTATTTGGAACTGTATTTGGCATCAAAATTTAAACAAGTTAGGGGCTGGGGATACTGCTCAGTGGTAGAGTGCTTGCCTAGTATGCATAAAGCTCTGGGGTTGATCCCCAGCATTGAAAAAAACAAAACTACAAATATTAAAACAAGTTAGATAGAGCTGTATAAGCCTCATATATTTAACACTCAAACATGGTAACACAAAAAGTACAGAAATTTAGTCTCACACTACCCACCAAGTTCTCCAAAAACAGCTAAAAAAAAAAAAAAACCCAAGGATTACAAAAACAAAACAAAAGCCCAAAGAAAAAAGAAAAACAAACAAAAACCCCCCATAGGATTACACTATTCAATAAATCCCAAAAGTTTAGAAGGACTATATAAAAGTATCATGTCTCGATACTGAAAAAGTGATTATCTTTTACCAAATGTCATTCTGATAACAAAATTTACTGTTGTTCCAAAATAAATAACAGCTATATTACTTTTTTTTTTTTTTTGTGGGTACCGGGGGGTCGACCTCAGGACCTCGCGTGCCAACAGGCACCCGTGCCGCTGAGCGATATCACCGGCCCCTTTTTCGTATGTGGGTTCCGGGAGTCGAACTCGGGCTGTCGCGCTTGCAAGGCAGGCGCTTACGTCGCTGAGCCATCTCACCGGCCCCCTATATTACTTTTTGAGCTGCTTCTTAACTCTATTTCTCTGAACATCAATGTTAACAAATAAAAAGGCTACAGATAGGACCATGAGAGACAGTCCGTAGATATTTTAATGGCAATCTTTCCCCAGCAATAATTTTACCCGTACTGTTCACAACCCAAACCCTTTCATAAATGGAAGGTTAATTTCGATAACAAATCCCTGGGAATAACAGATCTGTGGGTTACGTTTTTCTTTATTAAAATTATTTGCATCCAGTCATGAATCATAAATACCACCAAGGCCTCATTAGTAGGCAATTCTCTACTCTTTTTTTTTTTTTTTTGTGGGTACTGGGGGTCGAACTTAGGACCTGGTGCGCCAGCAGGCGCCCGTGCCGCTGAGCGATATCACCGGCCCTTTTTTCGTATGTGGGTTCCGGGAGTCAAACTCGGGCCCTCGCGCTTGCCAGGCAGGCGCTTACGCTGCTGAGCTATCTCACTGGCCCAATTCTCTATTCTTTACTTTTCTTCTTAACTATAAGAACTGGAATTTGATTGGGTAATATACATACTGTATGTAGGACAAAGCTCAGAAGTTATTATAGGATATAAAGTGGACAGCCTCCCTCCTTTGTCCTGTCCACCCAGCTCCCCTCCGCAGTCGAGTCACTGATGCACCAGTTTCTTGTTTGCTTGCAGAGAGATTCTCCGGAGATGAGACAGCCACGGGTAGGGAGGACAGGGAGCAGGTAGCGAATGGTGTAACAGCATTCACAGCTCTACACCTTGCTTTTGTCAAACACAAACATCTGCATAGTACATACGTAGTTTTTAAATTACAGGTCTCTAATATGGGTTAATTTCATTTGTACTAGAAAATTTAGATGCTATACCATAGTTACTTTTAAAAAATTTGACAAAGTTTAATTCATCAAAGCATAAGTTGGGCAGCTCTCAGAACCAGGACAGGTTCTGAGACTCCCTCACCGGTTCTCCCCCCACAGTAAGCCGTGGGTATTCAAACCCTCTGAATGAGCACTGGAGTACAGAGCGAGCCTGTCAGCCTGCGAAGGCTGTCACGACTGCAGCTTCGTACTGCCCTCCCAGCCTTCTTAAAACCTGGAAGAGACCTGGACTGTGGGTGCGGGGGGAGCACTCTGCAGGCCTCCCCAGGTCTTACTGCTTCCAACCCTGCCCAACCTTGAGGGAACCGTGCCAGCCATCTCCTGCCTCTGAGCCATCCCTCAGTGAGTCTGATCAAGGTACCAAGAGCCCCATCCCTGATCGCCAGGAAGTTTATTTCACTTAAAGTAAACGCACCCATCCTGTACCTCTGCTATCCAGAAAAACTCCTGAACCCTGTTCATCTGGCTACTTTTACTCACTAGTGGTTGCATATTCATTATGGCAAAGATCACAGGAAAATCATACCAAGCTGAGCCCTGCAGAAATAATGGGATGCTTTTAAACTGTGGGAAAACAACTGAAACATTCCGATCTTAAATGAATTCATCTTGTGACTATTCTTGACATAAGCTTTTTTTTTTTTTTTTTTTGGTGGGTACCGGGGGGTCGACCTCAGGACCTCGCGCGCCAACAGGCACCCGTGCCGCTGAGCGATATCACCGGCCCCTTTTTCGTATGTGGGTTCCGGGAGTCGAACTCGGGCCCTCGCGCTTGCAAGGCAGGCGCTTACGCCGCTGAGCCATCTCACCGGCCCGACATAAGCTTTTTTTAAAACTAAGTTTAGAAATAACGATATGCTGCTACGTTAAGACCATGTTTATGTTTCCTAAGAGCCATGATGTTATCTTTATAGAAGTCACCGTCTACAGGTCACTGTCACGATAAGCGTTTTTGAAAATCTACCCACATAAGGATGTGGGCTGGTACAACTTGACTAAATATGAGTATTAGTGCCCGGGAAAGGTTTTTGCAGGTTGGATAAACAACGCATAATTATAGAGTCCAAGTTCCTGCCTCTTTAAAATTCTGCTCTATTCAAGTAGTCTTTCACAATAAGGTCTGAATATTTACCTGGTCGAGAAAAAAGAAGTTGTGACAGATGCAGTGCGAGTGTCTGAAGGGCTGCAGCTCCTCCCAGATGGTCCACGTCCAGGAGGGACACAAGACTCTGGAGCCCCACCAGGGCTCTACACTGTATAGTGCCCATTCTGGAAAGGAAGTGGAACAATATGATGTCTCTAAAACTCACCCATCAGAATTGTGTTAACTTTTAACCTAAGCTTCAGGTTCTGGGGCTGGGAACACAGAAGCACAAGGGGATCTATGGCATATGGCAAAAAGAATCATGAGGTAAACTGTTAACCTGCCAATCAAATTGCTGGGGCACACAAGGGCTCTGGCGCATGATTCATCTAATGAGTCAGGAGGAAGCTGCTTCAGGAGGATTTCTATGCAAGGTAACATCTTAAAAATTATTTTCAATTAAGAAATACAATATGGGGCCGGTGAGACGGCTCAGCGGCTTAAGCGCCTGCCTTGCAAGCGCGAAGGCCCGAGTTCGACTCCCGGAACCCACATACGAAAAAGGGGCCGGTGATATCGCTCAGCGGCACGGGTGCCTGTTGGTGCGCGAGGTCCTGAGGTCGTCCCCCCGGTACCCACAAAAAAAAAAAAAAAAAAAAAAAAAAAAATAAAAAAAAAAAAGAAATACAATATGCATATGGTGGCATGCAATGCACACAGCGTTTAACAGTTTATAAAGCAAACACCCGTACATCTGTGTAAGAAATACACATCGTTGGCACCCTTGAAGCCCAGGTACTCTTTCTGATTACTCCCCACCTCCCTGAGTCCTACAGGTAATCTCTACCCAGACCCATAAGGCAAACTCCTTGCTTTTCTTTGTAGGCTTACCACCTAGGTATGCATCTTTAAGAAAAATTATTTAGGGTTGCCTGGTTTTGAACTTGGTAAAAGTGAACTACACTGTATATATTGTTGTGTCTTTTTTCACGGAACACTGTAAGTTTCCTTCATGTTGTGGTTCTCACTCAGATCTTTTGGCTACATTCCTAGTAAATGATAATGTCATGTGTGTATCCTAGTGTGAGAACACACTTCTCCAGGAACAAAACTCCCAGGTCTAAGGAGAAATCAGTATTTTCTATGTAGTGGTGCAACATTTCACGTAATGACACGTTTTTGAAAATAGAAAAGGTCTTACTTTCTAATCAAAGGTTTCCAAGGAGGGTGCCTAGAACATATATCAACTGCAATGCTGTTTGGAAAGCCAGTTTTCTCAAAAACCTAGGTTTAAAAAAGGCAGTAAGTCAAAGGTTGAAGAGTGGTCATGTTACATATGATTTCTGTATAAGATTCTACAGTGGTAAGATTTCAGTGATACCTTGGTTGTCAAACAGCTCCAAGTTAGAACTTTCTACTTCTCGAACAGCAAAGTTGGAAAAAAATCTGCTTGGTGTTCGTAACTTTGCTTGACAGTCAAACTGACAATCTGACTTGGAAAAACCCGTATGGGCTGGGTGTGGTGGCGCACACCTGTGATCCCAGGACTCGGGAGGCTGAGGCAGGAAGACTGCTTTGAGTTCGAGGCCAGCCTGGGTTACATAGTGAGTTGAAGGCCGTCCTGAACTACATAGTGAGACCCTGTCTCAAAAAAAAAAGAAAACTTTAAAAGAATAAAAAAAGGGCCGGTGATATAGCTCAGCGGCACAAGCGCCTGCCTGGCAAATGTGAGGTCCTGAGTTTGACTCCCGGTACCCACATACAAAAAAAAAAAAAAAAGAGAATAAAAAGAAAAAACCTGTCTGGGCTGAGAGTGAGTCACGCTCCGCATCTCACTGCAGACACAAAGGAGTAACGCATCAGTCAATGCACGGCTCTGGCCCAGACAACATACGGTGCTTCTGTTAGTGCATTAAAACATTCATCACTGTACTTTTTCTTGTTGTACTTTATTTGCATAAAATATTATAACCATCGCTCCAAAGAAAGTAATACCAGCAGTAGCTAAGAGGAAAACTGAGAACCACGAGTTAAAAAAAATCATTGCAAAATTTGTTAAAAGTTCTGTAAAAATTTTTGGGCCTCAGAACCAATTACGTGGTTTTCTATTATTTCTTATGGGAAAAATATGTTCGGTTCTCAAACTTGAGTGTTCGACACGAATTTGGAACGAATTAAGTTTGACAAACAAGGTATCGCTGAACTTCCAACTGAAATGGTTACGTGTGATCAAGACAGAATGCTCTATTAGCCTATTTCTATACTGTTCTTTTTTTTCTTTTTTTTTTTTAACAGTATCAGAAGGTATTTTTCTTCTCTTTTGTCTATTTGTGAAATCCATCTCCATCGTATTTTACCAAAAATTGTTTTACAAATACATAAAAGTACATCAGATAATACTAATGAAACACAGGTAGAGTTCTAGCATATGCAGATCAGTGATCAGTCAGATCACTTTCTCCAATTCATTGTCCTCTTGATCTTCATCATCATCATCATCATCACCATCATCATCTAGTTTTTTACATTTTTCTTTCTGGTGGTACTAGAGATTGAACACAGGGCCTTCACACTGAACTATTTCCTCAGCCCTTTTAAAACATTTTTTTGCTGGGAGTGATGGTGCATGCCTGTAATCCCAGCATTTGGGAGGCTGAGGCAGGAGTATTAGCACAAGTTCAAGGCTAGCCTGGACTACATAGTAGGTTTAAGACCAGCCTGGACTATACAGGCTATATATATGCTTTTTTTTTTTTTTTTTGTGGGTACTCGGGGGTCGACCTCAGGACCTCGCACGCCAGCAGGCACCCGTGCCGCTGAGCGATATCACCGGCCCCTTTTTTGTATGTGGGTTCCAGGAGTCGAACTCGGGCCCTCGTGCTTGCTGGGCAGGTGCTTAAGCCGCTGAGCCATCTCACCGGCCCCTATATATATATGCTTTTTGTCTCAAAAAAAAAAAAAAAACAAAAAAACCCAAAAATTTTATTTTGAGATAGTGACTAAATCACTAAGTTACCCAGTCTGCACTAGAATTTTGAATCCTCCTATCTCAGCCTCAAAGAATGCTGGGATCACAGGTATGCACCACCACACTCAGCTTTAATTCTTTTTTTGGCCATCGGCTGCAATCTGGAAGTGTGTGCTTACTTCTTTTGTACACAGAGTGAATAGCTTACTTCACTTAAGCCTTTCTCATGTTCTTTTTTTTTTTTTTCGCTTTTAGACTTGTTCTGTAATTCAAGGTAGCCTTGAACTCACTGTGTAGTCCAGGCTGGCCTTGAACTCCTGCCTCCTGCCTCAGCTTCCTGAGTGCTGGGATTATAGGTGTGCACCACAACACCTGGCTCCCCTGTTCTTTAATGAGGCTGGAACGAAAACGGATTACCTTCTTTGGGATGAGGTAATTGGTGAGAGCAGTGTGAATCTCATGAGAGAGGCAGAGTGGAGACAGCAGCTGCCCACCACTCTCACTGAAGGAATTCTCTATAAATGCATCACTCTCATCACTGCTAGAAAGCTCTTCCCATTCATCATCAGAGGGATCTAGAAAGAATGCAAACCATACATAACTGGGATTTTAGAGAAGTCCCCACAGAAGCTGCCCGCAGCCAGGAGAAATATAAAGGTAGCAAACCTTCACTGCAGCACATGTTGACAATAATTTCCAGAGCAGTCTGCTGAGCTGTCAGCAATGCTATGGTCTCTCTCAGTTCCCTGTCAGTGGGCTTTAAAAAAAGAAAAAGGCAAAAATTTGGAGCATGAGTTTCCTTAATTAAAGCCTTTTGGAAGATTTTTCCACTTGGAATAAAGCACATGGCAGGTAGAGTAGGCAGAAGAAAAACCATGAAGTAACGGAAGTACAAACAAGCTTTATAATTCTTCTTGGCACAGTGCAACTGCCACTGCAAACTGGGCTTCCATCTATCTGCATGATTATTCTCTAAGCTTTGCTTAGTTAGGTGGAGAGAACAGAGAGATATCCAGAAATTCTGAACTGAACTCAACCTGGAATTTAATCTAATGTATTAAGAAGTAGCTTGGCATACTAAGATTAAAAGTTCACTGCAGACACCAGGCACTTAAACACAACGGAACTTGCTTTTAGACGCATAGACGTTTTCTCAGAAAGACTGCATTAACACATGCTACTAACAATCCTTATATGACCAACAGAGCTTAGCTAAGGAGCAGACAGACTTGCTTCTTGGCTTTCTTTAAAGACTATAATATTTAACAGTGAAAAAGACGAGGACATTTTTCTCTGAAAATATGTAACAACAACTTAAATGGGGAGAATAAATGTATCTGACCTTAATTTTTAACTTGCTTATGAAATAGCCATAATGATATTAACGACACACCAAAATAGTGGAATAGGCTAAAAACAATGCCTGTTTTATTGTCTATTTCCAAATTTGTTAAATGTTTCAAATTTTAACAGTTTTCTAATTCTCTCTTATTTTTTTGTGGTATTGGGGACTAAATGAACGTAGGGCCTCATGCTTGCTAGGCAAGGGCTGTATCATAAGCTACATTCCCACCTGCCCACCTTTTCTTTTTTTTGTACTAGGGATTGAACCCAGGGCCTTCGCATTGACCTACCCACCTCTGCCAATTTATTTATTTATTTATTTATTTATTTATTTATTTATTTATTGGGGGGGCAGGGTCTCAATAAGTTGCCTAAGCTGGGCTGGAATTTGTAATCCTCCTGTCTCAGCCTCCCGGAATGTGGGAATTACAAGTGTGGGCCACCATGCCCAGCCCTTCCCACATTTTTTTCTGAGTCAGGGTCTATGTTTGCTGAGGCTGGCCTCTAATTGTCAATTGGCTCCTGCTTCAGCCTCCTGAGTAGCTTGATAGGTCTTATGACATATTCCTGTTTCCCAGGGCTTCTAAAAATGTTTCTACTCATTTAAAACTCAACCACTTCTTTGTCCAAAAAATTTTTTTTTTTTTTTTTTTTGTGGGTACCGGGGGGTCGACCTCAGGACCTCGCGCGCCAGGAGGCGCCCGTGCCGCTGAGCGATATCACCGGCCCCTTTTCATATGTGGGTTCCGGGAGTCGAACTCAGGCCCTCGCGCTTGCCGGGCAGGCGCTTAAGCCGCTGAGCCATCTCACCGGCCCCTTTGTCCAAAAATTTAACTGCAACTCTGAAAAAGTTAAAGGGGGGAGTGGTACAGTACATGTTTAACTTGTAGAAGGCCTAGCATTCAATCCACAGCATTGAAAACAACAAGAAGCAAATTGCTAATTTAATACATGTCACACAGGAATTCTTAAACTTGAACTGCATTTATTTCTACTATACATACAATGTATACAAACACTCTTGCTATTTGCAACTAAACAAATCTTTATTAGAGTAGACTCAAGCTAAATAAGACTTGTTCCTGGGTTCTTATCCACTTAAAATGTGTAAGATCCAGTTTAGAAGGAACTCCGAAATTAGGTTCCACTGTATGTAACTCCTGTTTTCAGAACATTTCTCTGCTGCTTATTGTTATCAAGCTGACATAAAGACTCAATCTAAATGAAATGTTATGATAATCCAGATTTGCTTCAAAGTAGCCAGCAGAGTGAGTGAGGAAACAGATGAAATGAAACAGAAGGACTGGGTGAATGCTAACTGGGAGCTGGGTGGGGTACTGTGCTTTAGCTTGTGTTAGAAGAAAACAACAACTGGGTTAAACTGTTCTTTCTTTCCATATTTACGGTAATGTCTTAAGTTTTGATTCTAAAGGCCTCCAGCAGAAGCCACTAGGGCGTGTGTTGATTATGGTTAACTATAAATCTGTATCCCTGGCACAGATGAGCACGGTGCAGAGCCCCACTGGCACTGGCATTTAAACACCGGCTAGCAGACAGCCAGCATGCTAAGCACTCAGGCTACTCAGTTACGTTAAGACTAAAAGCCAAGTCTTTGCTATGAGAAAACTTTGTACTTTATAAGAACAAAATCTGTTTTTTGTTGTTGTTGTTGTTGTTTTGAGACAGAGTTTCGTTATGTAGTCCAAACTGGCCTTGAACTTGCCATGTAGCCCAGGCTGGCCTTGAACTCATGGTGATCCTCCTGCCTCAGCCTCCCGGGTGCTGGGACTACAGGCATGCGCCACCACACCCAGCAAGGATGCAGTTTCCAAGATGATCAGCTCGTTCAAGAGACCTATTATATAATGTGGCAACTGTAGTTATTAACAATGTACAGTGTACTTGAGAACTGCTAAGAGAGAAAGTTTCCAGGGTTCTCCCTAGAAATAAGCATGTAATACAGAAGCACAAGCGACACAAGGCATAAATCTGGGAATCGAATGTATGCTGGGGGTGATTTGTTCACTCCAGAACTTAACACAATGCTTTGGCTTTGGGAGTTCATACATAGTATTTCTATCTGCAAAAAATTCTGATTTTGTTTTAGAACTCCAAGTTATGCTTCACGAAACAGCCCAGGTAGTCTATCCAAAGCCCTCTCAGAAGGCCTGTCCTCCTGAGCTGGGCGTGGTGGCACACACCTGTAATCCCAGCACTTGGGAAGCTAAGGCAGGACGATCACCGTAAGTTTGAGGCCAGCCTGGGCTACCTAGGGAGTTCAAGGCCAGCTTGAGCTACACAGCAAGACCCTTTCTCCCCAAAAAAAACAGCAAAAAAAAGAAAGCAAGTGTCCTCCTACACTCTGTACCAAGAAACCACAGCCCTTATGACCAACCTAAGACGGAGGACAGCCCGCGGGCCTTCACTAAGTCACTAAATGCCCCAACTGGGCTTAAATCTGTGACCCTCCTGCCTCAACCTCCCAGAGTGCTGGGATTACAGGCATATGCCACCACACCCAGTTTAAAAGTTTCATGTTAGATAAGAGGTTATTTTTCCTTTTTGGAACTAGACTTCTAATGTTACAATGAGAATCAATGGGAAAACACGACCAATTTCTACTGAAATTTATTTTCTATAGTTAATTTTACTGTAATATTTTTCTATAAAGCTATAAAAAAAAACAGCTGTGTTTTGGGGGCATTAATCTGACTTACTGGAAGTAAATCGGAAGTAAAAGTTTTCTTTCTTGCTTTTCTTTTATGAGGAATTTCTTCCATTTCATCATCTTCCATCAAATCATCACCATTATCATTCTCTAAAAAGTCCTCAGTCTCTGCAGCAGTTTTTAAACGCTGGGTTTCAGCCTCTTTCATTTGAATAACTATTTCAACAGCATCCATTTCCAAAACTTCGGACAAGATCTTTAGTATGGCATTTATGATTTCTGCCTGACTCTTGGATGGAACAATGTCCTTTAGATTCCAGATTGTGCCTGAGGGAAAAATGAGCATAAGTACAAAAGAACTGCCTGTGAAATCTTACTTAAGTACAGTTTCCACAAGACTAGGTCTTGAGGCTCAGGTGTAATTTCAAACTACCTCAACCATGCCGCCTTTGTTCAGTTTTATTTTTTGGTACTGGGAATCAAACTCAGGACCTCATGCTTGCCAGGCAGGTGTAGCACCACTGAGCTATATCCCTGGACCAGTTTTATTAAATGTCAAGAGGAACTGCACAGAGGTAGCACCCTTTGTTATAACCCTTCACAATCATCTGCCTGCCCTGGCATACAATGCCTTTCTCTGACATACAACACATCATCAGATGAGACAATGCCGGTCAAGCTTCTTGTAAAATGACAGTTGCTTTGCTTTCTTTCAACTTTACCTAAGCTGCTCTTCTCAGCAGCTTCTTATTTTCCATGAGTGGAATGGAATGCATTAAAATTCCAAAGTCTCATGTGCAAACCAGAGAGTAGGTTCTTAGCTTTCTGCTTATCAAAAGAGAATAGGAGCTACTATTAAGTACTCAGATTAATTTTTTTTAAAAAGTGACTATGAAAATAAAAACACCATGTAGGCACAGACCCAAAAGATTGAAAGTAGAGACTCACATGGATTATACCCATGTTCACTGCAGCATTCTTCACAACAGCCGAAAGGTGAAGGTAACCCAAGTTCTCATGGATACATGATGAATGATTAAGCAAAAGGCTACATGTAACAAAATATTATTTGGCCTCAAAAAGGAAGGAAATATTGACACATGCTGTAACTGACACAAGCTAAAATAGGGATAACCCTTGAGGAATTTAGGCTGAATGAAACAAGTCAGTTACTAAAAGACAAATACAAATGATTCTACTACATAAAGTATCTTAAGTAGTCAAATCTCTACAGGTGGTAAACAGAATGGTGGTTGTCAGGGACCAGGAGGAGAGGAAAATGGGAAAAACTCATTTAATGGGTATAGTTTCAGTTTTATAAGATGAAAACAGATCTGGGGATTTACTGTATGTGTTTGTGAATGCATTTTACACCACTGAACCAATCACGTAAAATGGTTAAGATGGCAAATTTTATGTGCATCTTACTACCATAATTTGAAAAACATAACAAAACTTATGATAAATTACCTCTGCAAAGCCAAAGGGAAAAAGTGAAATATAGATAGAAACTTATAAAGTACCTATTACTCAACAGATTACTAGATTATTTCTTATTTCTATATTCAGAGAGACTGGGGTGAAAAGTGCTAGAGGGGAAGGACTCATGGAAAAGTAACAGTCCTCTCTTGATTGCCCAGAGTCAATTTCTGAACTCACTGGCTCATAAATAAAAAGGGATTCTGACCAGAGCATTTCTTTATCAGACAACAAAGCTATTCCAGAACACTTGGTACCATGGACAACTACTTGAAATAAGGGTCTCTACTTAAATATTGAAATTTTCAGAATGAACACAAGCACAGAAAACCCTGATGTGGTGAAATGAAGGAAGAATGAGCTTCAGTCTCCACCTCTATCCATTGCAAGTTACCAAAAAAGGCTCACATTTCATTTGGCCAAATTTTACCTGCCACCAACGTCTTTAATAGAATGTGTTCCATGGAACTGACGGGACAAACCATTGCAGATTCCAGCACATGCAATGCTGTGGCACTGAAAGATTTCAGTAGGTCTGGGTTATCTTCGGTTACTGTCTGTAAACAATATGCTATAAGACAAAAAATTAAATATTTAGAAACAAATGAATTCTGTTTAGGATACTTCATATCAGTACTGCATAACTTATCCAAAAGAAAAAAAAAGTGCATCTTTTCAACTTCTTTAGACCCATGTAGCTTTTGTAAGATATTTACACTTTACCTCAAGGGTGGTATATGCAAATAAGGCTTCCTAAACTATCAGTGATCTTTTTTTTCTTAAAATTTCTATTTTACAGAACTATTCTTTTATAATATAAATTTAAAATGCTCCTAAATGCTGTGGCAATGTCGCATTACTATTACTATTTGTAACAGTTTATCCTTAATTTACATATTTATTCACAGACCAGTAGCAAACTGCTTGTAAACCAACTACCAGTGTATGGACAAAACTTTTAAGGTAGTTTTGTTGCCAAAAACAAGATGTAGATTTTGGGACATTCTGGCTTCCTTTTAAATTCATCATGGCCTTAAAAAGTTAGGATTACTTCTGGTTAAACAATAGTACTTTAAGAAAAAAAAAAAGTCACTTTACATAAATATATGAGTAAATTGAGAAATAGGTAAAATATTAATACACATATACCACATTTATTACTTAACTTATTCCCTTGCATTAATTAAAACAAGATAATGTATTACAAGTTGCATATCAGAATTAACTGAACATATTAAAAACAACTGGGTTTGCATAAAGGTGTGACAGAAGAAACCACTGAAGTGCATAAGAGGAAGCAAGCCCAAATCTGTTTTCTTTGAGATATTTTATACAATACAAAGCCATTTCTTTTCAGGTCTAAAAATAGATCATGCCAAATTAATTAAATCACATGCTGCTGCCATGGTCTAATTTGGTTCCCAAAGTACATTTGTATACAAATCCATATGTCTAGGCATATAAGTACATATGCTTACATCCAAGTCTATTTTTTTGTTGAGATTAATTACATTCACTTTAGCAAAAAAAAAGGCAAGATTAAGTATAATTGCTCCTATAAAGACAATAACAGTTCAAAAAAGCTATATTAATATATAGAACAGAATTTTATAAATTCACTTTACTATATGTAAGCTTTGCTTAACTTTCTTTCTTTTTTTGTTTGTTTGTTTTTTTTTTTTTTTGGAGACTATGTACTTCAAGCTGGCACTGAACTCACTATGGAGCCCAGGCTGGCCTCAAACTCAGCGATCCTCCTACCACAGCCTCCCAAGTGCTGAGATTACAGGCGTGCAGCACCACACCCAGCAACCTTGCTTAACTTTCAAAACAATAAGGACATCTGTTCATACAATCATGACTTTAACTCAATGCATTAAAAAAAAAAAAACTATTATCCATGCAAAATGACTTTCTTCTGATCCATGTAAAAAAAAAATGCATTAGAAGAAAAAGAATAAAAAATAACTAAATCTATATGACAAGAGGCCCAAGAATAAAGTTTTTATTTTAAAGATCAAACTTTCCAGAAATTCTCTTATTGTAATAAAAACTTTCGTGAGATTAAGTCATCTACCAATTTCCTAAAAGCAGTTGAACTGTTTTTGAAATCCTCATTTACTCACAATGCTGCACCCCAAAGATTCCATTTTGAGAAACTGGTTTTTAAATTTTTCCTAGTAGTATTTATTCCACTTTTCTTTTTTCTCTTTTCTGTTCTCTTAAAAGTGTCCATTAGAGCCAAGAGAAGCATCAATGGGGGAAGACACTTCTTCCTTGCAGGAGAAATACACAGTTAAATAAAAGGACAGCTGGATGCCTCTTATGATGGGGAGAACAGAACCACTTTTCCTCAGCCGTTTCTCTGCTCTCGCCCAGAACTCTGTTGAGCTGCCCACCTCCTGGTTTCAGCCTCTGCCCACGCTGAGCTGAGGGTGCCCAGTGGCTCGCTAACCCAAGACAGGGTGGGAGAGCAGCCAAGTGCACCTGAAGTTGCTGGACTTTGCTTCCCCTGCCTGTAGGAGAGGAACCAGGCCTAAGGGAAAATTCGAATCCCTTCTTTCTCTCTCTGTCTCACAAAAAAAGCACAGGCTATCAATCAGTTTTCTGCTGGGAGGGTGAGATATTGGTACAAAACATTTAAGTAGGTCTAGATTCCAACTAACTTTGGCTCCAAGGCCTAGAAATTGTGAGTTGTTTCTTAGTAAATGGAGATGAAAACTTCAAGAATTCATAAAGGCTCTAAGAAGTAACAGACTAGAAATCACACAGGCTCACCTAATTACCTTCCTCCCTTTCAGAACAAAAAGGAGGAAAATTATGTAAGATTAAATAAGATTCAAAACAAACAGAACTCATCTCATATATAATGAGATAAAATTGCTCCTGTAGAATAAACATGCTATGTCTGAATACAAATTTTTGAATAAGGCTATACACAATAAATCATCACCTTTTCTTCACTTACCTACTGAAATGGCCAGGTCAACATTGGTGGAAAACCTACTTAAATACTTTAATACAATCTCCAAACACCCTTCTTTGTTGAATATAGACACTGCTCTACTACTGCATTCACTAAATTGAAGGGAGGAAAAAAATGTTTTACTACTCACATTTTAGCATTAAGAAATCAACCACAGAAATCCATAAAAAAATAAATTAAACTTTATAGAACCAAACAGTTACAGTCAAACAACCACCATTTTTATAGATGAAGAAACGAATGCCCATTCATATTCGTTGTACCTGAGAACTGGCTATCTGTGTTTTATTTCCATCATGGTGGGCTCTTTGACTATCTTTTTATCATGACAGCTTCCTCACAGAAGTTTAGAGCTGGAGGACACCTTGGGAATCCTTAAATCCAACTCCCCAATTTACAGATGAGAAAACCCAGGCCTTAAAAGGTACGGTGATCTGTCCAAAGATCACACATCTTGCTCGTGATGGAGCTAGGCCCAGAATCTAGGTTCCCTGGGTCCATTGCAGCACAATAATAAGTTCAAGTAAGGACAAAAGGCCTCTTATTACACAGAAAGCACAGATTTAAAAGAAAATTACATTTTATTCATTCCTTCTAGATTGCATCAGCAGAATTTATAATCTGCAACAGAGAAATTACTCTGATAACTACATTTGAAATTATACTACCTTTTATTTTGAGACAGGGTCTTGCTGTGTAGTTCAGGCTGGCCTCGAACTTGCAGCAATCCTCCTGTCTCAGCCTCCCAAGTATTGGAATTATAAGTGTGCACCACCACACCTGGCTATACTACCTTTTATAAAAGAATCAGAGAGCTATCAATGTTACTAATAAGCATACACACTAAATACAGGGTAAACAGAGCTAATTATAACAATTTTATCCATGTTTCCAGAGAAAGATATTCCTCTACACATATATACATGACACATTAACAGAGCTAACTACAATTTTTTTTTTTTTTTTTTTTTGTGGGTACCGGGGGTCGACCTCAGGACCTCACGCTCCAGCAGGCCCTTTTTTCGTTTGTGGGTTCCGGGAGTCGAACTCGGGCCCTCGCGCTTGCCAGGCAGGCGCTTATGCCCCTGAGCCATCTCACCGGCCCTACATTACTAAATTAAGTATTATCTTGGGAAAAAATATTTTGTTTGTTGTCTATACCTATCTATGTACCTAGTTTCTGCAACACTGAAATGTAGTCAGAAGACAAGGCATACATGGGTACAGATAACTTAAAATAGAAACTACAAAACAAAAATATTAAAAGCTGTAATAACTGTAAATAATAAAGCATTCCAGAAAAAGAAATCGCTTTGGAGATATATTCAGGCTCTTTTCAAAGAAATTAAAAGAAAAACATTTCATAGCAGGCATGGTGACGCTGGTTTGTAATCCTAGCACTCTAGATGCCGAGGCAGGAAGATCACAAGTCTGAGGCCAGCCTGAGCTACACAGCAAGACTGTCTCAAAATACAGGAACAAAATCCAGTTGGACAACTTACAGAAGTTGAGAGTGTCGCTCAGTGCTGGAGCACGTGCTCAGCACCCACAAAGCCCTGGGTTCAACCCCCAGCACTACAAAAAAGCAAGTTAAATTTATTTAGTGCACAAAAACAGTACCGATGAGTTTGCTCAAATGCTATTTCCTTAAGTCTGATCCCACCATTATTTCTGGTGGAAGGCACCCATGAATTCAAAGAAATCACAAGCAAGTCCAGACTGCTACACAGGCAGTTTTTCAGGATCCTACTTAAATCTCAAATTCTAAGAACCACTTGTGCTTTTCAGTCAGTGTGATAAATGCTGCCAACTGAAAATAAGGAGCTTTGACAGAATCCTGCTATAATTATGGACAGAAAAAAGTAAATCTAGGTTGTGCCTCTCGCCATGTCCATCCCCAGCAGCAGATCACACTGCCCCTGCCAGGGATACAATCGCGGAATGGAAAGTGGCCTTCTCCTTCTGGGCCTGAGGGAGCTCTTCTGGGCATCTACTTCTCAAACAGTCACTGCCATGAAGGAGTAAAGCACAGCATGATTTGTGGTCTGTCTCTCATTCCAGATACCAGAGCAGGTAGCACTGGGCCAACTAGCTGTTGCTGGGGGTATCCGGCAGCTAGGGAGAAAGGAGGGACAGCAGGTGCTAATGGTCATGACTCCTCTTATTTGTGTCAGTAGTAGTAATTGGAGTGAAGACATGTTTAAAAAAAGATGCAGTGAGGTTATGAGGAATAAGGAGTCTGGGAAGGACAGCTATCTCAGGTTACCTGGTACTACCTCCTACCATGTATTACCTTCATGGAATCACAAGGCTACACAGGCGAGCAGAGGTTTCTACACAGTTTAACAGAAAGAGCAGCAGCCCGAGTAGTGATGTAAATGAAGGCTATGCTTGGAAAGCATCTTACCATATATTCCACAGCACGTTCACAGCCTCATTGGCTATGTTCTCAATAGCATTTCTGTTCTGATCTTTCTTCTCCTGTGGAGACATCTCACTTGAATCCAGTCCAGCACAACACTGCAACCAAATATCATTATTAGTACCCTGGTTCAAAAGAATGATTAAATAAAAAGCTAATGATAGTGAAGAATCACAAAAACTAAACATCAGAAATTACCATATAGTGGTTACAGGACTATCAAATTCTCATAAGCACTACAATTCCCACAAGCCTATGTTCCTTTGGCAAGAAATATAGATAAGAAGAGCTCCCAAGTCATTGTGAAAACTGGATATAAAGCATCATTTTTTTTTTTTTTTTCTTTATGTGGGTACCAGGGACCGAACTCAGGACCTCACACTTGCCAAGCAGGTGCTTATGCCGCTGAGCTATATTACTGGCCTAAAGCATCATATTTTTAAATGAAAGTGGAAATTCGATGCAAAATATTTTACCTAATGTGATAAAAACCATTAAGAAAGGCAAAGAAAAAGCCAGGCATGGTGGTACACACCTGTAATCCCAGCACTCAGGAGGTCGAGAGAGGAGGACTGCTCCAAGTTTAAGGCCAACCTAGGCTTAGTGAGTTCAAGACCATTCTAAACTACATAGCGAAATGCCCCTTCTCAACCTCTCCCCCAAAAGGAAGGTAAAAAATATAAGCAGTAACATCTGTATAGTGCCCACTAAGACACTATGTATCTAAGCACTTTACATGTATCATTTAATGCTTATAACAAACCTATGAATGAATGAACTTTTTTCTTCCCCTATCAGTAGGGACTGAACCCAGGGCTTTGCACTAATTTACATCCCCAGCCCTTTTTTATTCTTTGAGACAGAGTCTTGCTAAGTTGCCCAGGCTGTACCCGAACTTGTGATCCTTCTGCCTCAGGATCCCAGGTATATGCCACCACATCTGGCTTAAGGTAGATGAACTATCACCACTAATCTCTTGACATCAACAGGAAACTACAAGGGGGCTGTGGATAAGCTTAGTATGTGGTAAAGCTGGCCTTCAACTGCAGGCATTCTGGCCCCAAAGCTAGTGCTGTTAGCCACTCTGCAGTACTGCCCCTTTAGTACAGTCCATGGCATCCTCTAAAACAAAGCTGCTCCACCTAGGGCTTCTACGTTATTGACATTTCAGGCCAGATAACTTTGTTGGGGGGTGGGGCTGCCCTCTGCATTGTAGGAGGTTCAGCAACATCTTGAGCCTCTATTCACTGGATGCCAGAAGTAACCCTTACCCCGTAAGCCACGACAACCAGAAATGTCTCCAGATATTGCCAGACATCCCCTGTAGGGTAAAATCACCCCCAGCTGAGAATCAGGAAACAGAACCGATGCCTCACATCTAAACTAAATATACTTTATGTAGCCTTAAGTGAAAATTACCCATCAATACAGAGCGGCATGACAGAGGCAGACAGAGAGAGTGAGCTCCTTTGCCACCCAACTACAGTGTGTAACAGGAATAGTGTGATATTAAGCTTGAGAACTCAATGTAATCTTCACAATAGGTTCATAATGTGGCCTGGCTGTCATACATAAAATAGGAATAATAATACTGGCCTCAGGCTGGGGAGTGTAACTCAGTGGTAGACCATTTGCCTAGGACATGCGAGATCTCAGGTTTGAATCCCCGGCAAGAAAAAAGCTAAAACCTACTTCATAAAAACAAAACAAAACAAAACAAAAAAACAAAACAACCTGCTTTACAGGATTGCTGTGAGGATTAAATATATACACAATAAAAACATGACTTGGCACATAAATAAGCAAAGGATAAATACTAATTATTTTTATTGTAAGAAGTTTAAAGTCTAAAGGAGTCTATAGTTTTAGAAGGTCTTTTCCAACTATCATATAAATAAAAAAGTAGTGTGAACAAAAAAACAGATATCTATTAATGATGAATGATGAGAGTAAATCAGTGTTTCCAGGAAAAGAAACTCCTATAGGATGTTTTGCTTTGTTTTTTTTGTTTGTTTGTTTGGGGGGGTAAGACAGGGTCTCACTATGTGGTTCAGGCTGGCCTCGAACTCACTATGTAGCCTAGGCTGGCCTCAAACTCATGGCAACTCCTGCCTCAGCCTCCCGAGTGCTGGGATTACAGGTGTGCGCCACCACACCCAGCAATGGGAAGACAAAGTAACAAACACTCAAGTACTTAAAAAAAAAAAAAAATAGGGTCTGTCTAAGCTTGTCTCCTACAAGCCGACTCGAAGCTGCCATTTGAGACACTGTAAAAATTGCATACCTCTTTCAGCAGGGCCACGAGAGGAGTCATGATGTCCTTAGTCACCATGTCATCACACACTTCAAAACCTCCACACGCACTGAGGTTTCTACATAAGAAGTTTAAAACATGTTTTATTTTCAAATCATACATCATAAATTGATTTCTATTTTTAACCATACTTAAGGTTTCCCAAAGGAAGTCATTTATCATTTCTGTCATACGCTGAAGAACTAATCCACATATTTCCACCTGTTCTGGCTCTTATTCTATAAAATGTAAACAAATAACTGTCAAGCAACAACTTAGCTCTGAGGTCACAGGTGCATGGCTACGGGAAAGAGAGAAGACTTTTCCTATTTAACGTGAATAAACTGCATCTTGTATGGAGAGAACATCTTTTAGAATCCAGACTACAAAGGGGGCTCACTGGTAGAGCACTTGCCTGGATACACAAGGCCCTGGGTTCGATTCCCAGCACTGTGCAAAAAAGAAAAAAAAAAAAAAAAAAAAAAAAAAAACTTCAAGTGCAGCAAGGAGCAAGGCGAGGCTACTGAGGACACACCTGAAGCAGCCCTGGTTAAATTTAATTTAATTGGAAGGTCTTCTGCTTGTCTTAATTTAATTGCTTGTCTTCTGAATACACAGCTCTATGCCAGGCACTGAGAATGTGGACATAAGTTGAAAGATGCGCCAACAACCTTCCGGGGCTGCCCAGCTTGTGAGTGTTTTAGAGGAAGGGTACAGCTTTCTACACATACCTTCCTCCCTGGGGGCAGAAGGACACCCACCTGCGCTCCCTCAAGTGACTGACCCTACTCATCCCGTCTCACTTCAAACACCACTCACCCAGGGTTTTCTTCCCTGAATCCCTAGTTATACCCTCTCAGAGCATCCTCTGCAGTTACCATTGGGCTTAATTATATACTTATGAGATCTGGTTATTTGGTAAATGTTTGTCTGCCTCAATAAACTTTAAGATTCATTGATGACAGCCAGGCGTGGTGGTGTACTGACTGGAATCCCAGCACTCGGGAGGCTGAGACAGGAGGACTGCTGCAAGGTCAAGGCAAGCCTGTGCTACATAGTGAGTTCAAGGCCAACCTGAACTACGTAGCAAGACCCTGTCTCAAAAAGTAAAATAAAATAAAATAAAATTTAAAAAAAGCGGGGGGCGGGGGCTGGGGATATAGCTCAGTGCAAAGCCCCTGGGTTCAATCCCTAGTACTCAGAAAAAAAAAAAGATTAATGACAGAAATTATGTCTATTTTCCTCACTACCCCATGCTACACACAGTAGGCACTTAATATATATTTGCTAAGTTGGTGATCGACATATAAATAATACATATAGACAAAGCTATAGGAACTACAGCCGAGAATGGTGGCACACACCTATAATCGCAGCACTCAGGAGGCTGAGGCAAGAGGACCATGAGTTTGAGGCCAGCCTGGGGTACATAGTGAAATCTATCTCAAAAAAACCAAACAAAGCAAAAAAACTACTACTCTTGCCCCCTCTACAGTCCATTCTCTGCACAGCCACCAGAGTCGTCTTTTCAAAAGGTAAATTACAGCTGGGGCGTGGTAGCCTACACCAGTAATCCCAGAGCTCGGAGAGGCTGAGCAAGAAGATTGAAAGTTTGAGTCCAGCCTGGGTGACTTGGCGGGACCCTGCGTCAAAATAAAAAATAAAAAAGGCGGGGATATAGCTCAGTGCAAAGGCCCTGGGTTCAGTCTTCAGGAATGCTAAAAACAAACAAAAAAGGTGTGGTGGTGCACGCCTGTAATCTCAGCATTCCAGAGGCTTAAGTGGGAGGATCTCCGCAAACTGAAGGCCAGTCTGGGCTACATACTGAGTTCAAGGCCAGGCTGAACTACATAGTGAGATTCCGTCTTGGTCATGTCATTCCCCAGTTTAGGGTTAGTCCTTCAGCTTTCTACCCTCCTACCTCTTGCCCACTCTCCAGCCTCCCCTCCTATATGTAATTCCCTACCGCTACTCTACTTGGCCCCACTAACCTTTCTGTTCTTTAACTATGCCAAGCTGCGAACTGTCTCACTTCTCTGCTGTTGCTGTTCCCTCCGTGGGGAATGCTCTTCCCCTATTTTTTTCATGTCTGGCTCTCTCACCTTCTGGTCTGGGTTCATAAATGTCAACTAGCCAATACTCAGTGTAAATTTCCTACCTTCAACTCACCATCCTCTTGTTTTTCCATAACACTTCTCACTAGTACTATCTGTTTTATCGTTCTACTAGTTGCTTGTCTCGCCTAGTTTCTGCAAAGACAGGGACCTTGGCTGTCTTGCTCAACGTCTGCCTGCTCAAAATCCCATGCACTTAAGAGCAATTCATGTCTCGCAGACTGGAAGAGTTCATCCAACCAGGGGACTCTATGGAGGGTTTTTGGAAAGGGGAAAATGTGCACAAGTCTGAGGGCAAAATGCCTTAGCAGGTGGCTGGTGCAGGTGGCAGATGGAATGCATGTAGTATTGGGTCCCCTGGAGCCTACAGACTGGTCCAAATCCGCCCCCTCACCCCGTGAGAGCCGGGCAGGATTTTCGCCCTTCCAAGAGCATCGAGGATGCATCAGAAGGTGAGGCCTAGCACATAGGAAGCGCCAGCTAACCGCCGCGACTCCTGGACCCCAGGCGCGGGGGCCCCTCTTCCGGCTCACCTCAGCGCTCCAGCCGCCGTCTCCCTGACCGCCAGGCTGGGGTCCAGCAGCAGCGGCCCAAGCCGGCGCACTGCATCGCGGCGAGCCAGGCCCGGAAGTGCTGGGTGCTGCTGCACCAGCCTGGCCAGCCCCGCGCAGGCGCATTCGCGGACCTCTGCACTGGGGTGCAGGAGCTGCGGACAGAGCGAGGTGTCAGAGATGGCGCAGTGCGCACGCGCGTCCGGCCCTACCGCCCACCCCGAGCCCCGCGTTCCAGTGGGGGTAAGGCTTCAGCTTCACCTTTTCCAGAAACTCCGCCACCGGCCCGTCGTCTTCCTCGTCTCCAGTCCCATTCGCCGCCGCTGCCGCCTCAGCCTGACAGTTGCCCGTAGGGGAGAACTGAGGTCGCTTGAAGCGCTTCGTCCGGCTCTTGCCCATGGCGACGTGCGCTCTGGGGATAAGACGAGCAAGGAAAGCAACAGCAGCTCGTGAGGGTGGCCGCACTGGTAATAAGGCCTGGTCGCCAAAGAGTATTCGTGTCTCCGCTCAGATGGGCTAGCTGACGGCCTGAGCACACATGGGGAAGCAGCGCGCATGCGCGCAATACGTCGCCGGAGAGGAGGGCTGGCGAGGGGAATGCGCAGGCGTAGAAGAGAGCGTGAGCGGGGCAGCCCTGTCGCGGGGCGGAGTCCGCTTTTTCTGGGAATAGCAACAACCAATGCACCTCCATCCAGTGAATCCCTGTTAGGTCGATTCTATGTGGAAGAGAAGTTCCACCTCATGGTGACTCTACCCTCAAAGAATTGACTGTCTTCCGAGGGAAATAGCATTAAATTGTGTAGCATATTTTAGAGAACAATCACAGAGGTATATAGCTCCCTTAATTTTTTTTTTTTTTTTTTGGTTTGTTTTTTGAGACAGGGTCTTGCCTGTCCCACTATTCGGGAGGCCGAGGCAGGAAGATCGCCATGAGTTAGAGATCAGCCTGGACTACATAGTGAATTCAAGGTCAGCCTGAACTACATAGTAAGATCCTGTCTCCAAAAAACAAAACAAAACAAAAACCCTGACGCCGTGACAGTCCCACGTAGCTATAGAATGCAGTTCAGGGTTTTACATAAAATATGCCAGATGCTGCCAATACCTCATCACCAGTCCAGGGAACCTCCTCAGTTATCCCAGAAACTCCCTGGAGCTATCCTTTTCTTAGGTTTGGGGGACTGGAGAGCCTAGTGAGCTTCTGCTGGCATTAACTATTTCCACTATCCTAGGACACAGTCTTACATCTACTTCTAGACCCTCTGAGTTGTAGGGACTTAACTGTGGGAGGGACGGGAGATAAAGCCAAGAACATGGCAAACAGTGGGATCTGACCTGCTGTCCTCAGCCTCCCCGCTGTCCCGGCGGACACCCACCTTTGGGCCTCTGTGTACTTTGTGTACACAGTCCTCTCTCTCAGAATTCATCAGCTGTGATCAAATATACGCTGTGGGGCTGGGGTGTAGCTCACTGGTAGAGCGCTTGCCTAGCATGTACAAGGCTCTGGTTCCATCCCCAGAACTCGGGGGAAAAAGTCTGCATGTGTGCAGTCCTTACCTCCCTGGGAGCTCCTTGGAAGGCAGGGGCCATTGACAATCTTTCTGTTAGTAGTGGCTGGCACTTAGCTGAATTATAATCTCTGGGGTGTCCATGCCCTCTATGCAGTTACTGCCCTCTATCTCACCTGGCCCTTGGTGACCAGGTAGCCATCAACAAGGCATGTCCTTGCTGGGAGTCATCTGCAAGGTAGTGAGACCCTGGGTCCCTGGCTCCAGATCTGCCACCAATGCACTGTATGATCAAGGAAGGCTTCCTCTAGTCACAAAGATTTAAGGGGTCTAGGAATATCAAAGGGCTGTGAATCATTTTATTTCAAAAAAAGGAACGATATTATTTCTGGAAGGAAAGTTGCATGTTGAGTGCCCCCTGAGCAGATGTCAGAGCCTGGGACAAGCAGTTTTGCTGATGACTTCCATTTGGTCCTCAGAATTTGCTGAGGTAGGAGTGGCAGTAGTGTAATTGCTGGCAAGCAACCTGAGAAAGTCACTGTTCAAAGGGATCTGCTGCCCATTCAGTTCTACATCCTTCCCTCATTCATTTAACACATGCCGACTATTGAGCGTTTATCACGTGTCAGGCACTGCACTAGGGACTAGGAACAAAAAGAACTAAGACCCAGTACCTGCTGTCATGGGGTTTTCAGTCTCTCTCACTGCAGCTCTATGCTGCCTTTAACAAAATTACTATAAACGTATTCTATTAAGGAAAAATATTAAGCTGGGCACAGTGGTGCACACCTGTAAATCCCAGTACTCTGGAAGGCTGAGGCAGATGGATCACAAACTCAAGTCCAGTCTGGGCAATATAGTGCTTTGGCGAGAATCTGCCTCCAAAAAAATTAATTAATTTGTTTATTGTTTTTTTAAGATAAGGCCTTGCTATACAGTTCATGCTGGCCTTGAGCACACCATGTGGCCCAGGCTGGCCCTAGAACCTGTGGCGATCCTCTTGTTTCAGCCTCCTGAGTGCTGGGATCACAGGCATGTGCCACCATGCCTGGCAAGTTACTTGTTTTAGAGGACTTTACATATCATTAATCGTGACTGGGTGTGATGACACACACCTGTAATCCAGCACTCAGGAGGCTGAGGCAGGAGGATCACAAGTTTAAAGCAAGACCCTGTCTAAAAAATATATTCTAAAATGTGCAAAAGTAGGTAAACTTACCCCCAAAAAATGACTTCTATATAAAATGTCCACACTTAAAATTGTCATTAATAGCAAAAGGTCAATAATCAGTAGTAATAATTGATAGCAAAATGATAAAAATATACCAATTGCTGATGTAGTCTTTTTTTTTTTTGATGATGTAGTCTTTCTTTTTTTTTTTTTTATTTTAAAGAGAAGAAAAAAAAAAACAAATCAAAAGAAGAACAAATTTTCAAAACAACATAATAGGAGGGTAACAATGGTTAATACATTACGTATTACTATCTTTAAGTTAGTTATTCAGGACACCAGACATTAGCATTCAATTGTCCAAACATTATTGGCACAAACCTTACTCTTCAATGAACTAAGTAAAAATGGTAGTGTATCTATCTTAACCATCTTATATATATATATATATATATACAATTTTTTTCCCTTTCCCTTCTTTCTTTTCCCTATTCCAGTCTCTCTTTCCTTTTGACCAGTTTCTTTTTGATTCACCATATCTATTGTACATTTTGGATCTTATTTACTCTTTCAGTTTCTCATACTAGAGAGATAATACGATGCTTACACATGTGCTTCTGGTTTATTTCACTTATGAGTATTTTCTCGAGTTGCATCCATTTACCTATAAAAGTCTCCACTTTATCCTTCTTTATGGCTGAATAGTACTCCATTGTATAAAAATACCACATCTTTCTTATCCATTCCTCAGTTGATGGGCATTTGGGTTGTTTCCAAGATCTGGCTATTACAAATTGTGCTGCTATAAACATGGGTGCACATATATCGCTGTGGTACGATGTTTTTAATTCTTCTGGGAGATGATGTAGTCTTTCAATTATTTTGTACTAACGTTAATTTTTTTTTTCAAATACAGAGCTAATATTTTAAAAGTTTATTTTTTTGGTCTTTTGAGACAGGGTTTCACTGTAATTCAGGGTGGCCTCAAACTCGAGGTGATCCTCATGCTTCAGCCTCCTGAGTGCTGGGATTATAGGCATGCACCACCACCCCCGGTTTAAAAGATGTTTTTAAAGAAAGCTAGTTATCTAGTGGTTGTTGCTTGAAATGAGTGAGATCAATTTGTGTTGTAGGATATTTACATCTTTGCCCTTGAAATCTATTGCCTGCTTTGATGGCTGTTTGGCCAAGATGAACAGTCTGTAAAGGGAAAGTGGGGGGGGGCTGGGCACGGTGGTGCACACCTGTAATCCCAGCACTCTAGGAAGCTGAGGCAGGAGGACTGCAAGTTTGAGCTCATTTGGTGATTTAGCAAGACCCTGTCTCAAAGTAAGAAATAAGAGACTAAGGGTGTAGCTCAGTGAAAAGGCCCTGGATTCAACCACCAGTACCCTCTCTAAAAAAGCAAATAAATAAAACAGGTTGGGGACCTGTCATATCTGACAGGATTTACTCCTAATACAGATGGTCCTAAATCCTAACTCACCCAACCTTAGGAAAATAAAAAACCCTAAGTGGTTATTACCAAACAAGCATTACTTTCTTTTGTTCCACAGTGCAGAGAAAGCATTTTAAGGCATCCCATTTACCTAAAAGCTCAACATGCTCATCAATATTGGTATTATTATTTCTCATTTTAGCCATTTTAATGGGTGAATAGCAACTGGAACTCTCAAACATGGATGGTAAGAATGTAAAGGAGTACACTTAGTTTAGAAAACAATTTGGCAGTTTCTTATAAAGCTAAATATGGGTCAGCCTATGACCCAGCAGCTCCACTTCAAGGTAATCCCCCCAAATGAGAGTATACCCACCCAGCCTTGTACAAGGCTATTCATAGAAGCTGGGGCAGCAGCAGTGCTTGCCTAGCATATATGAAGCCTTGAGTTCAAAAGAAAGTACTACAAATAATAAAAAATGAAAAGCCGCAACTGAAAACAACCCAAATGCCTATAAATAGGTAAGGGGGTAAAAAAAAAATTACCAACATATATATTAATATGGGTAAATTTTTTTTTTTTGTGGGTACCGGGGGTCGACCTCAGGACCTCGCACGCCAGCAGGTGCCCGTGCTGCTAAGCAATATCACTGGCCCTTTTTTCGTATGTGGGTACCGGAAGTCGAACTCAGGACCTTGTGCTTGCCAGGCAGGCGCTTATGCTGCTGAGCTATCTCACCAGCCCTACCATGGGTAAATATGTTGAGAAAATAAGACAGAAAAGAATATCATGGTACTGTATAATTACAGCATAATCTCGTGTATATGGAATCTAAAAAAGACTAATCCATAGTGGTAGAAATTAAGACAGTAGTTACTTGGGGGCAGGGGCCAGGGATGGGACCTGCTAAGTGTATCTTTTGAGGTGACAAGACATGTTCCGTATTTTGTGGTGAGTGTTAAAAGGATACCACATTTATTAAAAATTTTCAGGGCAGGCCTCTGAGATCACTGGTGACCCCTCCCTCCATCCAGAGGACCTGGACAGGCCTATGAGATTGCCAGTGACACAGTAGGGCCCTGGCTGGGACTAGCGGCCTGGAAAAGTCTGAAGCAGCAGTAACAATAGGAACCAACAGTTGGTTCACATCAATACTCCTAGGCTAGTCAGCCCGGGAAGAATCCAGGACTCGGCAACCAGCCTGAAGGAGGAATCCAGGTGACTGGCCCTTCCCCCTACACCACGGGACCTGGCAACTGGGGGAACACCAGCCACATAGTAGGATTCTGACTCGGGTGCACATGATGGGACAGGCGAGACTAGTGAGATTGAAATGACTGAAATACGAACCAACAGGTGGTAAGTTAGGCGAACCAGCCCTGTGCTTAGGGGCAAAGAGACATGGAATAGAAGCAGGTGGGTGGGGTGGCCCTTTTTTCTTTCTTTTTTAAAATTAATTTTATTTTATTTTTCTTTTTATCTTACTTTTCCTTTTTTCTTTTCTTTTTTCTCAATTTTGTTTGTTTTTCTTTTCTTTTTTTTCTTCTTTCTCCTTTCTTTCGTTTTCTTTTATTCTCTCTTTTCTAAATGGCTGGGGAGAACTCCAGCCACAGAAAACTAATCCCATCCCCCAAACCCAAAGACCAAGTTCAAATAACCCCTCGAATATGCCTTCATTCTTTCTTTTCTACCCTCTTCTCTAGTTTCCCAAACCTTGCATGATCATCTTTTGTCCTCCAGCCTTGCTTCTACCTCCTTTCCAGTTATCTTTGTTTTATACAATATCCTCCCTAAATTTCCCCACCACAGGGTAAAACCACTCTACCAAGGGGAAACACTTTGCATACAACTCCTACTTTATGATCAGTTCTCTTATATAACTACAGACTTTGCTCCTATGGTCTAAAGTACAAAATCAACAGTTACCAAAGTTGGTCAATTTCTAAATTGTGCTTGATACTATTGTTATTGCTAATTGTACTGTTTTAGCGAGGATGTCATATCTGTTGTAATCAGTTTTCTCCCTTCTGTAACAATACTGGGAAGCTCTGGGATAATAACTTCACCACAGCCTAACACCAAAGGACTGGGGATGGAGCCAGATAGATACCAACATCCCACTCTCAATTAATTGGGAAGGAAGGGTACTGGTACAAACACAAACTAAGAACCTCCTAAACATGCAAGACATCCCTGAAGAACAGACTTTTCCTAGAGAGGCCTTGATACTAGTGATATACCTACCTACTACAAAAACTCACAAGGATCATCGCAGAAAACAAAATTTAAAAAAAAATTTTTTTTTGAAATAGAAAATCACAAGATGAAAAAGTAAAATGCAATCTCAGACCTCCAGCCCACCCAGAACAACTACAGGAGACATCGACATAGAAGAAATTGGAAGACACACACCTGAAATTTCTGAAAATACAGCAAACAAAGTAAAGACACAAATCCATCAGGCTATGGAGGAAATCAGATCAGAAATAATCTCTCAGATAAAAAAAGAAATGACAACTATAATGAAGGAATCGCTCAGCATAGCTAGAGAAGACATAGATTAAAAAATGGAGGAGCATAGGAAAATGATGGAAACCTTAGATGAACAATAGGAATGAAACAGAATGCATGAAACAGATGCACAGAGATATCCGGGAAATTAAAAATTCCATTGAAAGTTGGCAAAACAGCTTGAATGAAACAGAACATAGATTTTCAGACCTTGAAGACAGGATCGCGGCTAGTGATCACAAAAGGAAAGATCTCTTAAAAATAACAAGAGACCAGGAAATAATAATTCAACAGCTCCAAGACGATGCAAAGAAAAACAATCTAAGACTGATAGGTGTCAATGAAAAAGCAGAAGTCAACACAAATGACATAAAAAGAGTATTTGCAGAAGTAATAGCAAAAAATTTCCCAAGCATGAGAACAGAATCTGACATACAGGGCCGGTGAGATGGCTCAGCGGCTTAAGCGCCTGCCCGGCAAGCGCGAGGGCCCGAGTTCGACTCCCGGAACCCACATACGAAAAAGGGGCCGGTGATATCGCTCAGCGGCACGGGCGCCTCCTGGTGCGCGAGGTCCTGAGGTCGACCCCCCGGTACCCACAAAAAAAAAAAAAAAAAAAGAATCTGACACACAGATAAATGAGCCATATGGAACTCCAAAGAGCCATAACTAAAATAAATCTACACCCACACATATAATAATCAAGATCGCAGAAATTCAGCACAAGAACAGAATACTGAGAAATATTAGAGAAAAGAAACAGATCATCTATAAAGGAAAGCCCATCAGAATCACAGCCAACTTCTCAACACAAACCCTCAAGTCAAGAAGAGCTTGGAGTGAAGTATTTCAAGTCCTGAGAGAAAACAACTTTGAACCCAGACTGATGTACCCTGCAAAACTATTTTTCAAAATTAATGGAGAAGTAGGATACTTCCATGACAAAGAACACTGAAGAAATTCATGATCGCCAAACCAACACTACAAAAGAGTACTGAAAGATATTCTAGATAGAGATAAAAATGACTACAATTCCAAGAACATCAGAAAGAAACCACCAGGCAGGGCAAGCAGTTAAACAGAGGGGAAAAGCAGGGAACCAACAAAAGGAAAATAACATGACAAAGATAAGCCAATACATATCAGTTACAACCATCAATGTAAATGGCTTCAATTCATCAATAAAAAGAAACAGACTGGCAGAATGGATCAAGAAACAAGATCCAACAAAATGCTGTACACAAGAAACACATTTAATTCAAAAAGGAACTCATAGACTGAAAGTCAAAGGATGGAAAACAATACTCCATGCAACAGGAACCCAGAAAAAAGCAAGGGTAGCTATGCTGTTTGCAGACAATGTGAACTTCAAATCAAACATCATCAAAAGAGATAAAGAAGGTCACTACATACTTGTTAGGGGAAAAATTCAAAAGGAAGAGATAATCAAATATATATGCACCAAATACGGGGGCACCCAACTATGTAAGACAAATATTAATAGACATGAAAAATCAAATAAGCAATAACACAATTGTAATGGGGGACCTTAATACCCCATTGTCACAAAGAGATAGATCAACTAGACAAAAAATCAGCAAAGAAATAACAGAACAGCATCAAACATGTGAACAAATGGACTTAGTGGATATTTACAGTGTTCTACCCAACAACATCAGAATATACCTTCTTCTTAGCTGCACATGGGATGTTCTCTAAAATAAACAATATACTAGCCCATAGAACATGCTTAAGTAAATGCAAAGGAATTGAAATTATCCCATGCATATTATCTGACCATAGTGCAATAAAACAGGAAATTAATGGCAAAAGAAACCGCGAAAACTCCATAAACACATGGAAATTAAATAACATCCTCCTGAACAACCAATGGGTCACAGATGAAATTAAAGAAGAAATTAAACAATATCTACAATCAAATGAAAATGCAAATACAACATACCGGAACCTGTGGGATGCAATGAAAGCAGTCCTAAGAGGAAAATTTATAGCGGTGAATTCTCACATCAGGAAAACAGAACGAGCACAAATAAACAACCTAATGCTGCATCTCAAGCTTCTAGAAAAAGAAGAGCAGGTCAAGCCCAAAGCCCATACAAGGGAGGAAACTATAAAGATCAGAGCAGAAATTAATGCAATTGAGACTAAGAAAACAATACAAAGAATTAATGAATCAAAGAGTTGGTACTTTTTTTTTTTTTTTTTTGTGGGTACTGGGGGTCAACCTCAGGACCTCACGCGCCAGCAGGCGCCTGTGCCGCTGAGCGATATCATCGGCCCCTTTTCTCGTATGTGGGATCCGGGAGTCGAACTCGGGCAGGCACGTAGGCTGCTGGGCAGGCACGTAGGCCTCTGAGCCATCTCACTAGCCCAAAGAGTTGGTTCTTTGAAAGAATAAACAAAGTTGATAAACCCCTAGCCAACTTATCAAAAAAAGGAAAGAAAAGACTCAAATTCATGCATTGAGGAATGCAAATCACTACAGATCCTGTGGAAATTCAGAAGGTCATCTATACCTACTTCAAAAATCTTTACTTGCATAGGATGGAAAACACAGAAGAAACGGACAGATTCCTAGAAATGCATGAATTACCAAAGCTGAATCAAGAAGATGTAAAAATTCTGAATAACCCAGTATCAGTTAATGAAATTGAAAACGTAATTAAAAACTTACCAACAAAGAAAAGCTCAGGTCCTGATGGATTCACAGCTGAATTCTACAAGAAATTTAGAGAAGACTTAATGCCAATACTCCTCAAACTCTTTAATGAAATTGAAAAGGAAGCAATTCTCCCTAACTCATTCCTGGAGGCAAGTATTACCTTGATACCAAAACCAGAGAAAGATCCAACCAAGAAAGAGAACTACAGGCCAATCTCCCTAAAGAACACAGATACAAAAATCCACAATAAGATCCTAACAAACAGAATGCAGCAAATCATCAAGAGGATTATACACCATGATCAAATTGGATTCATCCCAGGAATGCAGGGATAGTTCAACATATGCAAATCAATAAATATAATACACTATACCAACAGAGCCAAAGACAAAAATCACATGATCATCTCAATAGATGCAGAAAAAGCTTTTGATAAAGTCCAACACTCATTCATGATAAAAACCCTACAGAAAAACGGAATAGATGGTCTCTATCTCAATCTGATAAAAGCCATCTATGACAAACCAACAGCCAACAACATACTAAATGGACAAAAACTGAAAGCTTTCACTCTAAAATCAGCAACAAGGCAAGGATGTCTACTATCACCAGTCCTATTCAATATAGTTCTGGAAACATTAGCCAGACCAATTAGACAAGAGAGAGAGAAAAAAAAAAAAGGAATAAGGATAGGAAAGGAAGAAGTTAAATTATCACTATTCACAGATGACATGATACTCTACATAGAAGACCCCAAAAACTCCACCAAAAGACTACTAGATTTAATAAGCAAATTCAGCAGCGTAGCTGGACACAAAGTCAACACTCAAAAACCAACAGCATTCTTGTACACAAAAAATGAACTCACTGACAGAGAAATTAGGGAAACACCTTTCACAATAGCATCCAAAAAAAATGAAATACTTAGGAATCACTCTAACAAAGGAAGTAAAAGATCTATATATTGAAAATTACAGTACTCTGAAAAGGAGATCAAAGGGGATATCAAAAAATGGAAAGATATCCCTTTCTCACGGTTACGAAGAACCAACATAGTGAAAATGGCCGTACTCCCAAAACTGTTACACAGATTTAATGCAATCCCGACCAAAATACCATTAGCATACATCACAGATTTAGAGAAAACATTCCTAAAATTCATTTGGAAACAGAAGCGACCTAGAATAGCAAAGGCAATCCTGGGCAACAAAGGCAAGGCAGGAGGCATCACAATCCCTGACTTGAAATTATACCACAAAGCTACTGTGATAAAATCAGCATGGTACTGGCAAAAAAACAGACCTGAGGACCAGTGGAACAGATTAGAAGATGCAGATGCAATTCCAAACACACTCAGCCTTATCTTTGACAAAGGGGCCAAACACGTTCACTGGAAAAAAGATAGCCTCTTCAATAAATGGTGCTGGAAAAACTGGCTTTCCACATGCCAAAGACTAAAGCTAGACCAATGTCTATCACTATGCACTAAAGTCAAAATGGATCAAAGATCTAAATATTAAAACAAAAAACACAATCTACTGGAAGAGAAAGTAGGTAGAAATTTTGAAGACATAGGGATAAGCAGAGAGTTCATGAACAAAACACAAACTGTGTGGGAAGTACTTTGAAGAACACAATGACTGGGATCTCATCTCATTTAAAAGTTTTTGCCCATCAAAAGAAATCACCAACAGAGTGAAAAGACAACCCACAAAATGGGAAAATGTTTTAGCTAACTGTCCCTCAAAGGAGTTCTATCTAGAACATATAAAGAATTGAAAAAAATCAGGCCCCCCAAATTTAAAAAACCAACCCAAATATGGGCATCTGAGACGAATACACACTTCTCAGATGAAGAAATAGAAATGGCAAATAAATATATGAAAAAATGTTCAGGGGCCGGGGATATAGCTCAGTGGCACAGCACCTGCATGGCAAGTGTGAGGTCATGAATTTGATTCTGGTGCCAAAAACAAAAACAAAAACAAAAGTTCAACATCATGGATCATTGGAGAAATGCAAATTAAAACAACACTGAGATTCCATCTCACTCTAGAAAGAATGGCTATCATCAAGAAATCAGCCAGTAACAAATGCTGGTGGGGCTGTGGGGAAAAAGGAACACTTCTCCACTGTTGGTGGGAGTGTAGATTGGTACAACCACTGTGGAAATCAAGTGTGGAGATTCCTCAAAAAACTAGGATTGGATGTCCCATTCAACCTAGCTATTCCCCTTCTGGGTATTTTCCCAGAAGAACTGAAAACATCATACCACAGCGATATATGTGCACCCATGTTTACAGCAGGACAATTTGTAATAGCTAAATCTTGGAAACAACCCAAATGCCCATCAACCAAGGAAAGGATAAAGAAGATGTGGTCTTTTTATACAATGGAATACTACTCAGCTACAAAGAAGGATAACCAATGGGTCACAGATGAAATTAAAGAAGAAATTAGACAGTTTCTACAACTGAATGATAATGACAGTACAACATACCAGAACCTTTGGGATACAATGAAAGCAGTCCTAAGAGGGAAATTTATAGCATTAAATACCTATATCAGGAAAATAGAGCAAACACAAATATACAACCTAATGGTGAACCTCAAATTTCCAGAAAAAGAAGAGCAGGGTAAGCCAAAATCTCCTACAAGGGAGGAAATTATAAAGATCAGAGCAGAAATTAACGTATTGGAACTAGAAAACAATACAAAGAATCAATGAATCAAAGAGTTGGTTCTTTGAAAGATTAAATAAAATTGACAAACCCTTATCCAACCTTATTAAAAAAAAAAGGAAAGAAAATATTCAAATCCATGCAATTAAGAATGAAAAGGGTAGGTCGGTGAGACAGCTCAGCGGCATAAGCACCTGCCTGGCAAGCGCGAGGTCCTAAGTTTGACTCCTGGTACCCACATACGATAAAAGGGCCGGTGATATCGCTCAGAGGCACGCGCGCCTGCTGGCGCGTGAGGTCCTGAGGTCAACCCCCAGTACACACACACCCACAGACACACACACACACACACACACACACACACACACACACACACACACAAAGAATGAAAAGGGTGATATCACAACGGACCCTGCAGAAATCCAGAAGACCATCTATACATACTTTGAAAATTTGTATTCCAATAAGATGGAAAATGCAGAAGAAATGGACAGATTCCTAGATACATATGAATTACCAAAGCTTAAGAAGATATAAAAATCCTAAATAAACCAATCAATGAAATCGAAGATGTAATTAAAAACCTCCCAATAAAGAAAAGCCCAAGCCCTGATGGATTCACTGCTGATTTCTACAAGAAATTTAGACAAGACCTAACACCACTACTTCTCAAACTCTTTAATGAAATTGAAAGGGAAGCAATACTCCCAAATTCACTCTTGGAAGCAAGCATTATTACCCTGATACCAAAACCAAAAAAGACCCAACTAAGAAAGAGAACTACAGACCAATCTCCCTAATGAACATAGATGCAAAAATCCTTAATAAGATACTGGCAAACAGAATGCAGCAAATCATAAAGAAGATTATACATCATGACCAAGTGGGATTCATCCCAGGGATGCAGGGATGGTTCAACATACGTAAATCAATAAATGTAATACACTATATTAACAGAACCAAGGACAAAAATCATATGATCATCTCAATAGATGCAGAAAAAGCTTTTGACAAAGTCCAGCACCCATTCATGATAAAAACCCTACAGAAAATTGGAACAGATGCTCTTTATCTCAATCTGATAAAAGCCATCTATGACAAACCAACAGCCAATATTATACTACATGGACAAAAACTGAAAGCCTTCTCTCTAAAATCAGGAACAAGACAAGGATGTCCACTGTCCCCACTCTTATTCAACATAGTCCTGGAAACTTTAGCCAGAGCAATTAGACAAGAGAAAGAAAAGGAATAATGATAGGAAAGGAAGAAGTTAAATTATCATTATTTGCAGATGACATGATACTCTACGTAGAAGACCCCAAAAACTCCACTAAAAAATTGCTAGATTTAATAAGCAAATTCAGTAGTGTAGCTGGATACAAAGTCAACACTCAAAAATCAGTAGCCTTCCTGTACACGAATAACAAACTTACTGAAAGAGAAATTAGGGAAACAACACCTTTCACAATAATGTCCAAAAAAATACCTAGGAATCAATATCACAAAGGATGTAAAAGACCTGTACACTGAAAACTACAGAACTCTGAAACTGGAGATTGAAGAGGATATCAGAAAATGGAAAGATATCCCTTGCTCTTGGGTAGGAAGAACAAATATAGTGAAAATGGCCATACTTCCAAAATTGTTATACAGATTTAATGCAATTCTGATAAAAATTCCAACAACATATCTCACAGAATTAGAGAAAACAATCCTAAACTTCATCTGGAACCAGAAGAGACCTAGAATAGCAAAGGCAATTCTGGGCAACAAACTCAAAGCAGGGGGCATCACAATCCCTGATTTGAAATTATACTATAAAGCTATTGTGATAAAAACAGCATGGTACTGGCAAAAAATAGACCCGAAGAGCAATGGAACAGATTAGAAGATGCAGAAACAACTCCAGACATACTAAGCCACCTTATCTTTGACAAAGGTGCCAAACACATTCACTGGAAGAGAGACAGCCTCTGTAATAAATGGTGCTGGAAAAACTGGCGCTACACATGCCAAAGATTAAAATTAGACCCGTATCTTTCACCGTGCACTAAATTCAAAATGAATCAAAGATCTAAATATTAAAACAGAAACATTAAATCTCCTGGAAAATAGGTAAAACTCTTGAAGACATTGGTGTAGGCAAAGACTTTATGAATAAAACCTCAATGGCACAGGAACTATCACAAAGAATCAACAACTGGGATCTCATCTTATTAAAAAGCTTTTGCACAGCAAGAGAAACCACCAACAGAGTGAAGAGACAACTCACAACGTGGGAAAAAATGTTTGCCAGCTATTCCTCAGACAAAGGATTACTATCGAGAACATACAAATAACTCAAAAAAATCAGACCTCCCAAATTTAAAGACCCAATACAAAAATGGGCATCTGAGATGAATAAACACTTCTCAAGGAAATACAAATGGCAAATAAATATATGAAAAAATGTTCAACATCACTAGTCATTTGAGAGATGCAAATTAAAACAACACTGAGATTCCATCTCACTCCAGAAAGAATGGCTATTATCAAGAAATCAACTAATAACAAATGCTGGAGGGGCTGTGGGGAAAAAGGAACCCTTCTCCACTGTTGGTGGGAGTGTCGACTGGTGCAGCCACTATGGAAATCAGTGTGGAGATTCCTCAAAAAGCTAGGACTGGCTAGACCTCAAGATGGCGGATGAGTAAGAAGCAGGCAGCAAAACTCTCTCTAAAAGTTACCATTGGAACACGGGAATATAGCGACCCGGAAAGCGCAGGAGGTGGGGAGATGCCTCCCCGAAACCCAGAAAAGTTCTGAAGCGCAATCTGGGACCCTCGGCACCAGTGACGGGTGACTTCCAACAAAGAAGAAGGAAAGAAGGAGCAGACCGCACGCGCGCACCTTCTAATATCCCGGGAGTTGCAGCGCCGCGGAGGCTCAATTCTACGGACACACGGTGGCAGCTGGCGCCCAGGGAGCCCCCACGGAGGATCCTGAGACAGCGGCGGGGCAGGGGAGCGGCGGAGAACGGCGCTGACCGGTGGTGAGTGTCTCTCAGCCACAGCTGCCCCGCGCCAGAGAGCGACCGGCCGGGCGCCATTGTGGGGGGTGTGGCGAAACTCAGAGCGGCTCGAAAACTGCTCTGGGAACTTGTGCTCCGGACAGGGCAGCACGGGGCCTCTCAGGCCCACGAAAGTGTGCTGAGGTCAGCAGGCGAACGAGACTGGACTCTCAGCCACACCTGTCCCGCGCCAGAGAGCGACTGGCCCAGCGCCATTGTGGGGGGCGTGGTGAAAAACCAGAGCGGCGGGAACCAGTGCAGGGAACCCGCGCTCCGGAGAGCACGCTGAGCCTCTCAGGCCCAGGGATCGTGAAAGGGTGCCGAGAGCGGAGGCGAGCTAGACTGGTCTCTGCCTGAAAGTACGCGCCTCTGCTCACCGCCCGCCAGAGGGCGCTCCTGGCTTACTGGGACGGACCTGCACAGAACAGGACTCTGTCACAAGGTACCTGCCTACAACAGAGTCAACACCTGGAACTGATTCTTTTTATTTTTTTATTTTTATTTTTATTTTTATTTTTATTTTTTTTCTCACTGATTTGTTTTTTGTTCTGGCGAAGGGTTTTTTTGTTTTTGTTTTGTTTTGTTTTGTTTTTTGGTGGGGTTTTATTTTTGATCTGTCTGTTTTATTGTTTTTATCTTCGTTTTTGTTTCTGTATGTGTATTTGCTCTTTCCTTCATTATTCTCTCTGGTTTTTTATATGAGTGTAAACAGCGCCTCTAACTTCTTTGTGATTGTGGTTGTGATCTGTTCTTCCTTTTATCCCTTCCTTCTCTTTTTACCACCTGTCCTCTGCACTAGTGTCCCAATTTTAGTGGGATCCCTCTTGGTCCTCTAACCTTACATCTAATTCCTTCCTCTTCTCCCAATACTCTATTTCCTCCTTAACTCATCTTAAATTTAAACTCCTCAAGGAAAAATTGACATACATAGGACTTGTATACTGCATATAATTTTTCTGGAGTGTTTTAGATTTTGTTATATAACCACAACTCTATACAGCTAAAAGTGGTAAATAACTGGTTAGCTCAGTCTGTCATTTTTTAGGCTGTGTTTGATGCTTTAGTTAACATTATAGCCAATTGTGAAATAATTGTTCTAAACATCTTTCCTTCCTGATATTTCATGATTGAGATTGACTAAGGGACACAGAAAATACAGTGGCACAGTACCAAAGAATCAAGGACTGGGCCAAACAGGTAGCAACTTCGCATACCCAACGAATTGAAGAGGTAGGATCTGGCAGAAAGCTCAAAACCTAAAAGCAAGCTCCACTTGGAAGATACTGCAGAGAAGTAGTCATCTTCTAAAGATCTTAAACACTAGCAATAAAGTAACCTACTATAGGTAATTTGCAAACATCACCCCAGGAATTAAAGAAAGAAAAAATGAGACGACACTTAAACAAGATGCAACCACACACATCCAATTCACCAAAGGCAAACCTAGGGAGCAACGAGGTGGGACAATCCGAAAGCCACCCACCTGGCCTATCTGAAGTGGTAACAACAAAGCAACTGAATGAGGTTCTGGAAAAAATTAAAACAGAAATAATCTCACAGATAACTGCAGAGATAATGTCTACAATGAAGACCATGCTTAAGGACACTATAGCTGATACAGACAAAAAAATAGATGAACTTAAGAAAACTATAGAAACCATGAATGCTCAGCATAGGAAAGAAATGGAATCCATAAGGCAGATTCAAGCAGATATCCAAGAGATAAAAAATTCCATTGAAAGTATTTGTAGCAGAATAAGCCAATGCGAGGACAGGATCTCAGATATAGAAGACAGGCTTGCAATTAGTGATCATGAAATGGAAAAATTCTTAAAAATAGCAAGGGACCATGAAAAATCAATTCAGCAGCTGCTAGATGACTCAAAGATAAACAACTTAAGAATAATTGGAATAAATGAAAAAGCAGGAGATAGCATCAACGACATTAAAACCTTGTTCAAAGACATAATCAGGGAGAACTTTCCTGGAAGAGAAAAGGAATTTGACACCCCTATAAGTGAAGCTTTTAGAACACCAACTAGACATGATCAAAAAAAAACTTCAGCCAGACATATTATAGTCAAGATCCCAGAAATTGAACAGAAGGGCAGAATCTTAAAAGCTGTTAGGGAGAAGAGACAAATCACCTATGAAGGAAAACCCATCAGAATCACAGCTGACTTTTCAGCACAAACCCTCAATTCAAGAAGAGCTTGGAATGATGTATTGAAAGCTCTAAAGGAAAATAATTTTCAGCCCAGATTGACGTACCCTGCAAAACTATCTTTCAAAATTGATGGAGAAATAAAATACTTCCATGACAAAGAACATCTGAGAAAATTTATGACCACCAAACCAGCACTCCAAAACGTTCTGAAGGACATTCTAGAAAGAGATAGGAACCCCAACAGAAGGAATCCACCAGGCAGGGCAAATAATTAAATAGCCGGAAAGCGAAAAAACAAAGAGTGGGAACCAACAACAAGAAAATATCATGACAAGTCAATACATATCAGTTTTAACCATCAATGTTAACGGTCTCAATTCACCAATCAAAAGGCACAGACTGGCAAAATGGATCAAGAAGCAAGATCCAACAATATGCTGTATACAAGAAACACATTTAATTCAGAAAGAAATTCATAGACTGAAAGTCAAAGGATGGAAAACAATACTCCATGCCACAGGAACCCAGAAAAAAGCAGGGGTAGCTATTCTTTTTGCAGACAAAGTGAACTTCAAGCCAAGAAGGATTCAGAGAGATAAAGACGGTCATTACATCCTTGTAAAGGGAACAATCCAAGAGGAAGAGATAACGATCATAAATATATATGCGTCAAATACCAATGCACCCAGCTATATAAAACAAGTACTAAAGGACATGAAAAATCAAATAAGCACTAATACAATTATATTGGGAGATCTCAATACTCCACTGTCACAAAAAGATAGATCAACTGGACAGAAAATCAATAATGAAATAGTACAACTGAACCAAACTTTTGAAAATTGGACTTAGTAGATGTCTACAGAGTGTTCCATCCCACAACATTAGAATACACATTTTTCTCAGCTGCACATGGGACGTTCTCCAAAATAGACCACATACTAGCTCATAAAACCTGCTTAAGTAAATGCAAAGGAATTGAAATTATCCCATGCATATTATCAGACCATAGTGCAATGAAACTGGAAATCAATGGCAAAAGAAATTACAAAAACTCCCTAAACACATGGAAATTAAACAGCATCCTCCTGAACAACCAATGGGTCACAGATGAAATTAAAGAAGAAATTAGTCACTTTCTACAACTGAATGATAATGACAGTACAACATACCGGAACTTATGGGATACAATGAAAGCAGTCCTAAGAGGGAAATTTATAGCATTAAACACTTATACCAGGAAAATAGAGCAAGCGCAAATAAACAACTTAAGGGTGAACCTCGAGCTTCTAGAAAAAGAAGAGCAGGTTAAGCCAAAAGCCCGTACAAGGGAGGAAATTATAAAGATCAGAGCAGAAATTAACGTATTGGAGAATAAAAAAACAATACAAAGAATCAATGAAGCAAAAAGTTGGTTCTTTGAAAGAATAAATAAGATTGACAAACCCTTATCCAACCTTATTAAAAAAAGAAAAGAAAAGACTCAAATCCATGCAATTGAAAATGAAAAGGGTGATATCACGACGGACCCTGCAGAAATCCAGAAGATCATCTATACCTATTTTGAAAATTTATATTCTACTAAGATGGAAAATGCAGAAGAAATGGACAGATTCCTAGATTCGTATGAATTACCAAAGCTGAATCAAGAAGATTTAAAAATCCTAAATAAACCAATATCAGCCAATGAAATTGAAGATGTAATTAAAAACCTCCCAACAAAGAAAAGCCCAGGCCCTGATGGATTCACTGCCGAATTCTACAAGAAATTTAGAGAAGACCTAACGCCCCTACTTCTCAAACTTTTCAATGAAATTGAAAGGGAAGCAATACTCCCAAGTTCATTCCTGGAAGCAAGCATTACCCTGATACCAAAACCAGAGAAGGACCCAACTAAGAAAGAGAACTACAGGCCAATCTCCCTAATGAACATAGATGCAAAAATCCTTAATAAGATACTGGCAAACAGAATCTAACAAATCATCAAGAAGATTATACACCATGACCAAGTTGGATTCATCCCAGGGATGCAGGGATGGTTCAACATACGTAAATCAATAAATGTAATACAGCATATTAACAGAACCAAAGACAAAAATCACATGATCATCTCAATAGATGCAGAAAAAGCTTTTGACAAAGTCCAGCACCTTTTCATGATAAAAACCCTACAGAAAATTGGAATAGAGGGTCTTTATCTCAATCTGGTAAAAGCTATCTATGACAAACCAACAGCCAATATTATACTAAATGGCCAAAAACTGAAAGCCTTCCCTCTAAAATCAGGAACAAGACAAGGATGTCCACTGTCCCCACTCTTATTCAACATAGTTCTGGAAACTTTAGCCAGAGCGATTAGACAAGAGAAAGAAATAAAAGGAATAATGATTGGAAAGGAAGAAGTTAAATTATCATTATTTGCAGATGACATGATACTCTACACAGAAGACCCCAAAAACTCCACTAAAAAACTGCTAGATTTAATAACCAAATTCAGTAGTGTAGCTGGATACAAAGTCAATACTCAAAAGTCAATAGCCTTCCTGTACACAAATAACAAACTTACTGAAAGAGAAATTAGGGAAACAATACCTTTCACAATAACATCCAAAAAAATGAAATACCTAGGAATCAACCTCACGAAGGATGTAAAAGACCTCTATACTGAAAACTACAGTACTCTGAAAAAGGAGATTGAAGAGGATATCAGAAAATGGAAAGATATCCCTTGCTCCTGGATAGGAAGAACCAATATAGTGAAAATGGCCATACTTCCAAAATTGTTATACAGATTTAATGCAATTCCAATCAAAATTCCAACAGCATATCTCACAGAATTAGAGAAAACAATCCTAAAATTCATTTGGAATCAGAAGAGACCTAGAATAGCAAAGGCAATTCTGGGCAACAAAGGCAAGGCAGGGGGCATCACAATCCCCGACTTGAAATTATACTATAAAGCTACTGTGATAAAAACAGTGTGGTACTGGCAAAAAAACAGACCTGAAGATCAATGGAACAGATTAGAAGATGCTGAAACAACCCCAGACATACTAAGCCACCTTATCTTTGACAAAGGTGCCAAACACATTCGCTGGAAGAAAGATAGCCTCTTTAATAAATGGTGCTGGAAAAACTGGCTCTACACATGCCGAAGATTAAAACTAGACCCATATCTTTCACCATGCACTAAACTAAATTCAAAATGGATCAGAGATCTAAATATTAAAACAGAAACATTAAATCTGCTGGAAGGTAGGATAGGTAAAACCCTTGGAGACATTGGTGTAGGCAAAGACTTTATGAATAAAAACTCAACCGCATGGGAACTATCCCAAAGAATCAATAACTGGGATCTCGTCTTATTAAAAAGCTTTTGCACAGCAAGAGAAACCACCAACAAAGTGAAGAGACAACCCACAATGTGGGAAAAAATGTTTGCCAGCTGTTCCTCAGACAAAGGATTACTATTGAGAACATATAAAGAACTCAAAAAAATCAGACCTCCCAAATTTAAAGACCCACTCCAAAAATGGGCATCTGAGATGAATACACATTTCTCAGATGAAGAAATACTAATGGCAAATAAATATACAAAAAAATGTGCAACATCACTAGTCATTCCAGAGATGCAAATTAAAACAACACTGAGATACCATCTCACCCCAGAAAGAATGGCTACTATTAAGAAATCAACTAATAACAAATGCTGGAGGGGCTGTGGGGAAAAAGGAACCCTTCTTCACTGTTGGTGGGAGTGTCGACTGGTACAGCCACTGTGGAAGTCAGTGTGGAGATTCCTCAGAAAACTAGGGTTGGAGGTCCCATTTGACCCAGCTCTTCCCCTTCTGGGCATCTTCCCAGAAGAATTAAAAACATCGTACCACAGCGATATATGTGCACCCATGTTTATAGCAGCACAATTTGTAATAGCCAGATCTTGGAAACAACCCAAATGCCCATCAACTGAGGAATGGATAAGAAAGATGTGGTATTTTTATACAATGGAGTACTATTCAGCCATAAAGAAGGATAAACTGGAGACTTTTATAGGTAAATGGATGCAACTCGAGAAAATACTCATAAGTGAAATAAACCAGAAGCACATGTGTAAGCATCGTATTATCTCTCTAGTATGAGAAACTGAAAGAGTAAATAAGATCCAAAATGTACAATAGACATGGTGAATCAAAAAGAAACTGGTCAAAAGGAAAGAGAGACTGGAATAGGGAAAAGAAAGAAGGGAAAGGGAAAAAAAATTGTATATATATATATATATATATATATATATATATATATATATATATAAGATGGTTAAGATAGATACACTACCATTTTTACTTAGTTCATTGAAGAGTAAGGTTTGTGCCAATAATGTTTGGACAATTGAATGCTAATGTCTGGTGTCCTGAATAATTAACTTAAAGATAGTAATACGTAATGTATTAACCATTGTTACCCTCCTATTATGTTGTTTTGAAAATTTGTTCTTTTGATTTGTTTTGTTTTTTCTTCTCTTTAAAATAAAAAAAAAAAAAAAAAAAAAAAAAAAGCTAGGACTGGAGGTCCCATTTGATCCAGCTATTCCCCTTCTGGGTATCTTCCCAGAAGAATTAAAAACATCGTACCACAGCGATATATGTGCACCAACGTTTATAGCAGCACAATTTGTAATAGCTAGATCTTGGAAACAACCCAAATGCCCATCAACTGAGGAATGGATAAAAAAGATGGGGTATTTTTATACAATGGAGTACTATTCAGCCATAAAGAAGGATAAACCGGAGAGTCTTATAGGTAAATGGATGCAACTTGAGAAAATGCTCATAAGTGAAATAAACCGGATGCACATGTGTAAAGTTTGTCTCCCTAGTGTGAGAAACTGAGAGAGTAAATAAGATCCAAAATGTACAATAGATATGGTAAAACGGGAAGAAACTGTTCATAAGGAAAGAGAAACTGGGATGGGGGAATGGAGAAAAGAAAGAAAGGAAAAGAAAAAAATTTTTATATATATATATAAGATAGTTAAGATAGAAACACTACTAATTTTGCTTAGTTCATTGAGAAGAAAGGTTTGTGCTAATATTGTTTGGACAATTGAATGCTGATATCTTGTACCCTGAGTAACTAATTTAAAGATAACAATATGGAATGTATTAACCATTGTTACCCTATTATGTTGTTTCGAAATTTTGTTTTTTTTTCTCTTTAAAATTAAAAAAAAAGAAAAAAAAGGATAAACTCAAGGCTTTTATAGGTAAATGCATGCAACTTAAGACTATACTCTTAAGTGAAATAAATCAGACTTGCATGTGTAAACATCAGTCTCCCCAGTATATAAAAATGAAAGAGTAAATAAGATCCAAAATGTACAACAGTTATTGTGAAAGTGAAAGGGGAAGAAACTACTCAAAAGGAAAGAACAACTGGGATGGGGGAAAGGGAAAAGAATATGATAGATAATTATACTACTAATCTTTATTAGTTCATTGAAAAGAATGGTTTGTGCTTACATTGTTCCATCAGTTTTTCATGCCTGTATTGCATAATCTGAGCAACTACTTTGAAGATAACAGTATGCACTGTATTAACCATTGTTAATCTCCTATAATCTTGTTTTGAAATTCTGTATCATTTTTTTTTAATTTTTTTTCAAACTATACAGTTAGGACGGATACATGTTTCATGTAAGTTAACCTGAAGTTCATTTTGTGTGTGTGTATGATGCTGGGATTGAACCCAGGGCCTTGTGCATGCTAACAGCTGAGCTACATCCATAGCCCCAGATTCACTGATAATTATAATGGGCACCACTGTTTGGAAAGTAAGCTTCCTACTGACAGTGATCCCTCACCATGTTTCTGTGATTGCTGTAAGAGCTTGCACACTATAATCCATGGAATCCACCAACAATCCCATGAGGTGAAGGAACTGAGGCACAGAGAAGTTCTGCTGCTTGCAGAAGAGTACATGATTTGTAAATCACAAAGACAGGATTTAACCTGCACACGCTCCAGAGTTTGGTCAGTAATAAATGAAATATACTGTTTTCCTTAGTTACCTAAGAGCTAGTAAATTAAGGAAATCAAAATTTTATAACACCAGGTAAAGGGAGAAACACAGAAAATTTCTTTAAGAGCAGAAGACAGACTCCCAACTTGGGCAATAAACTACCTATTTCTCCACATGTAAAATAAACTATTCCATCTAGCAAACTCCTATTTACCACCTTACTGACAAGAAGTATTTTCTATGCATACACAGTTTGAAGTGGTAAAAGGAAGAATAGCTAAGTCTTGCCTTCCTTGTGCACAACTTCAATCCCTCTCTGGGAAGTAAATCCGTTTCTCGTTCTCTCCGTAATTCCCACTGACAAGCTACTGCACTTTCCAGTTTGTCAGTATCATATCCTGGATAGGTAAGAACGTCACTCTCCAAATATTCTCCCTTCCATTTTCCTGTATTCAAAAGTGTACCAAAATTCTTTTTAAATTAAAAAATTTTGTTTTGTTGTAGGATTTATTCATTTATTTATTGAGACAAGATGTCAGTATGTTGCACAGGCCAGTTTCTAACTCCTGGGCTCACCCAGTCCTACTGTCTCAGCCTCCCAAGTAGCTGGAACTGTAAGTGCATGGGACCATACTTGGCTGAAATTCTTGATCGGATCAACAGTCACTAAATTATTAGGGAAATGCAAATATTGCTCACTGTTGAATTAAGAAGTCCACCAAACCACAGTTCCTTTCTTGTACGACCCTTCATTTTTCTTAATAATTACCTTTTCTCATTATCCTAGGTTCCTATCAATCTGTCATTTTTTCCCCAAGTGTCCAACATCTTTGTCTATCTTGAACATACCAATTCCGGTTTCTTCCCCAAGATTTCCCTCCTGTCCTCCTGCTCTTATCTGGACTGGCTGCTCTCTGAGAACGCTGCACAATGCCCTGGACTTTCATTGTGACTTGTGTGTTGGATTCGTTTCCTGTGCCTGTACACGAAGAGATGGTAGTAATGTTCACAGTTATGATTATGTTGGTTTATCGTGGAGCTTGGTGGAAGTTATTCTATGTTACTTATTTGGAAAGTATTCCATATACATTAAGTTCACAAATGTTCTCAGAAGGCTGGGGATGTAGCTGAGTGGCAGAATGCTTCTTGTCTAGCATGTGAGGCCCTAGGTTCCATCCCTAGTCCTTTCTTCATTTTTAAATTTTGAAATAGGGTCTGAGTCACTAAGTTGCCCAGGCTGGGCTCAAACTTGTGATCCTCCTACCTCAGCCCATCAACAGTAAAAGTCTATATTCTTAACCATATTTTAATGGCTCTTGAATTAAGTGCAATACACACAAGTCGAACAGTTTTTCCAGAATGTTTTTTCTTGGAGCCAAAGGGCTCCAAGTAGTTTAGCATCAGGGAATCCTCTCCAAATGCATGCAAAATTTGTGTATGTACAGAGGCATATTTTTCTAGGGGACAAGAGTCAATGTTTTTATTAAATACTTAAAGGAATTCAGAGTTTATAACTCAAAAAATAAAACAAAGCAAAAAATCATTAAGGACCTGTAAAAATCTCTCTTCAGCTTTATACTCTTGGAGGAAACTGGCAATCCATGTTTGTAAAGAGCAGCATGAGAAAACCCACACTTCCTGATTAGGAAGTAAATGTTATTAGACTATGATGAACAAGACATTAAAAGTAATTACAGCCTAATAAACGAGGGTCTCTATAATTGCTACTTAACATTTGCTGTATTACAGAGTTCATGTAAAATATCTCATTTGGAACTAGCCTGGATCTGACACACAGAGCATGCTTAAAATTTTTCTCAGAGTTACAGACTTAGGAGCCAAAGAAAAAGTCTAATAACTAGTTATATATAAAGTATTTATTTTTATGCACATATTTACCTACAAAATTTACAGAAAATAAAACAAAGCAGAATATATATAGTACCCTCATAAGACTTCTTAGGAGCAGAGGGTTTTATTGCTGCAGTTCAAAGAATAAAATTTTATACACATGAAAGCCAAATGAACACATTTAAGTTAAATAACAGCCTTGTTAAAAAGTTTTTGTCCTATTATTGAAATTTCAGCTTTATGTTAAATGAAATTTAAAAGATTGCTCATATAATAATTTAAACCTTTTCAAAGTCATCTAATGAACAGGTAAAAGGCACCTCCAGTACTTTAAAATATTTACAGCAATCCCAATAGTTTAATTTTAAGGGCTATTATAGTACATGTGGCTGTTATGCATACACAGTATGTCATTAGCACTCTCTGAACAGTGAGAATTGTAGACTCTAGTTTGTGGCACATTCCCATGTTGTCCTGGTGATGGAGGACACTCAGTTACACCCATGCAGTATGTGTGTAACAGTTTGTCTATCACAGCATAAAACCCAATTATCTAAAACAATGACTATCAAATTCTCAGACAATACATAATTTATAACTAAACTTGTACATTCAGGAGACTTGGGGATGTTCTTAAAATTCTTAAAAAAATATAAAGTATAGTGTTAAATGAAAATAATGAACTGAAAAATATAACCACAATAGTTGCTGCAGTTCAGTTTCTCGTTTAACAAAAATTGTTTCTCAAAACATCTATAATTGCTTACAACATAATGGAGATGAGTTTTCCTCAGTCTATGCAGAATCGGATGTTCTTCCTGCAGTACAATTTTGGAAGAGGAATTACAAATGAAAGGCACACATAATAGCCGGTTTTAAAAAGCTGTGGGGATGGAAGCAGATGTTCCTGAAATACTGGTGCAGGAGAACAAAGTCCACACAACATTTTCTTTGTTTAACATTGGCATTGATTTGCTATTTACAGTAGTTTGCAAAAATACATTATAAAAACTGAATGAGGTTCTGTTTCTAAGCTTAACTTAGTAACATACATACATACTTCATCTGCAAAAATCTTTGCAGGAGCTGAAGTACTAAAGTGACACTAATACTGAACACAGGTAATCAAAGGTACCAAAGCACTGATAACTTGAGTCATCATCATCAAGACCATCTGGGTAAATATTGCACACTTCTTGTCAGTTGTTGCTAAAACCTTCACATATCCAACTGCAAAAGGAATCCTTTATGGCTTTTTGCTGTATCACTTATTTGAAGAAAGACTATTTTAGGTCCTAGTACAATGAGAGCAGATTGTCATTGAACGTGAGGCCTAGGTTTCAAAATTAGTTTTCCTGTCTGTAAAAAAGAAAAGAAATTTTTTTTTTTTTGGCAACACACAGTTCTATTAAAAAATATTACCACTTATTTATATATTTTAAAGGGCATTTGCAGAGAAACAGAATACCTTTCTACAATCAAGATTAAACAGTTAATAGTTGTGTTTCAAATTTCCTTCATGTGGACTGAATTATTACTTTAAAACACATACATACACAAGCAAGGCTGGGGTGTAGCTCAGTAGTGCAGCTCGTGCTTAGCATGCTCAAGACCCTGGGTTCAATCACTACTAAAAACAAAACACACGCACACTTTATTTGAATTCCCCACCCACTGGCTACCTAGAAATCACTTAATCCACTGGATAAAATTCCAAACTAGTACAGATTTATGCTTCTCACAAAACCAAGATTTAAACACACAAAACTACTTTTTATTTTCTTATGATTGAACCTAGGGCCTTTGAACTGAGCTACATTCTTAGCCCTGTTTCATTTTGAGACAAGGTCTCACTAAGTTACTAAGTTGCCCAGGCTGGGCTTGCACTTGTGACCCTCCCGGCTCAGCCTCTCAGAGTGCTGGGATTACAAGTGTGTGCCACCATGCCCAGCTACAGAAAACTATTAGGGCAAAATTTTTCTCCTTTCCAATATAAACAAATTTTAATTTGGTAAGTTACAAAGCAAATCATGCTGGGTGTGGTGGTGCACACTTGCAACTCCAGCACTTGGGTGAGGCAGAACTCCCATGAGTTCGGGGCCAGTCTGGGCTACACGGTGAGAACCTGTCTCAAAATTTAACAACCAAAAAACCAACCAAACAAACAAAAATAGTAAATAAATGGTTGGAGCTATGAAGACTTATACACTGCTGATGTTCAGTATATGTTGGTAAAAACACTTGTGTAGAGCTGAGCCATACTTATTCCCAACATAGCAGCGCATGGTGTATCTACTGCAACAGAATACTGTAATTTTCGAAGTATTTCACTTTTGCCAATAAGACAGGTAAAACAAATGGAAACTCATTGTTTTACTTTGGATTTGCCTGATTACAAATAAGGCTATCCAGTCTTTCATGTATTTATTTTTAAGGGTCAGGGTCTCGCACTTGCCTAGCATGCTTGAGGTCCTAGGCTGGATCCTCAACGCCACGCAAAAAAAAAAAAAAAAAAGCAGGGTCTCGCTATCACTATGTCACCCAAGCTAGTGTAGAATTCACAGGCTCAAGCAATCCTGTTTTAGCCTCCCAAGTAGCTGAGACTACAGGTGTGCACCACCATGCCTAGCTCTCTGTCCACTCTGTATGATTACCAGCCATTTGTATTTTCACTTCTGGGGTATATTTTTCTCCAGTTTTTATTTTGTGGGTGTGGTATGGGGCTTGGATCCAGGGCCTTGTGCATGCTAGGCAAGTGCTCAACTATAAAGCTACACCCTAGGCCACCATTTTTCAAATGTACTGTTTTTCTCTATTATTAATTTGGTGGGGGGGATTGTTACTGATTTTTAATAAGTCTTTTACTATCCCAGATATTATCCTCTATTATACAGTTTATAAATACTTTCTTTTTGGGTTTTTTTTTTTTTTTGAGATAGGGCCTCACTGCCTGGCCTTGAACTCACCACACAGCCCGGGCTGGCATCAAACTCACAGCAATCCTCTTGCCTCAGTCTCACGAGTGCTAGGATTATAGGCATGTGCCACAATGCTTGGTTCATAAGTACTTTCTTCTAATCACTGCTGCTAATCACAGGGTCTTGTTAAATCACTAAATGGCCCAGCTCAAACTTGCAATCCTCTTGTCTCAGGCTCCTGGGCAAGGAGCTGGGATTACAGACGTGTACCACCACACACCAGCTGTGTTCAATCTTTGTTCTATTCCAGTTATCTTCCTGCTCTAACCATTTTTTTTTGAAGGTGCTAGGGACTGAACCCAGGGCCTTGTGCATAGTAAACAAGCTCTCTACCACTGAGCTACATCCCTCAATACATTTTTAAACTGTTTATTCTAATTTTATGTAATGAATTACTTATTTCATGATTTTTAAAAAATGAAGGTTGCCAAGCAGGGTGGCACATGCCTGTAATCCCAGCACTCAGGGGAGGCAGGAGGATCACTGTGAGTTTGAGGCCAGCCTACACTATATCATGAGACCCTGCCTCAAAAAAAAAAACAACAAAAACTGAAAGTAAAAAATACTTTTATAAATAAAATCAATACATCAAAATAGTAATAAAAGTATAAGATACATAGTCTACAAATTAAACTATGACTTTATTTCACAAATGACACAGAATAGCAGCAGATAAATAACAGTTTATAAAACCAACATCTCTTAAGCCATTTTTGGTCAATCATGATCACCATATTTTATTGAATTTAAAATGGCTTCAATTATATCATGAGTTTATGTCGTAAAGAAAGATTAAATTGTCAAGTGTGCCAATTTGTTAGATACCATTATTAATGCATCTCAACTGCAGAGGTGTTAAAATGTAAAAGTATTTCAGATTCAGTGCTTAAACGATAGTCTATTAATGCCAGAGAAAATCTGTTGTTAATAAGATGTCTCTTTTTCTAAAGCTAAACACCTTAGTTCTTTATGCAGGACTATAGTTTTTTTTGTTTGTTTGTTTTTGCTTTTTATGTGGGTACCCGGAGTTGACCTCAGGACCTCGCGCTTGTAGGGCTATAGTTTTTTAATGAAACAAAAAAAAAAAAAAAAAAAAATACTTACATCATCACAAGACATATTGTACTCTGCTAATACTGTTCGACACCGAGCAGCTATACTGAACAAATGTTGTCAAGAAAAATTTCTCATTTCAACAGTAAGTTTTGTTTTGTTTTTGGGTACCAGGAATCGAACTCAGGACCTCACGCTTACCAGGCAGGCACTGTACCGCTGAGCTATATCCCCGGCCCTCAACAGTAAGCTACTAACAACCAACCAGATCACTGAGAAGGAGCTTTCGTTTACGGTAAAGGATACATTGATGGTGCAACTACTCTCTTGTGTATTCCAGCGAAGAACAAGCCTATCAGGGTTATACAGCTAATGGTGAAAAATGGATGGTTCCATAGTGATGTGAAGAAGGATACCTATAAAAGAAGAGTTTGAAATATACAAATGTTAAAATCTTAAGACTCATAATGATTCCTACCTGCCCACTTGTGCATAAATACATGTATTATTTTTATCATCTAAACTACAAGGACTTGAAGACTTCTAATAATTTTTTTTTAATAGGTATGCTGTAAAAATAAAAATGTATGCTTTGTGATATCTATGTGGTAAAACAACAGCAACATTCTCTCCATTCATTTCAAATACTTGAGCTATTAAAATTTATTCTTATACTCAAAAACAACCTCACCTAAAATATTTACTGAACTCTGTTTAATTAATGAACATGAGGCCTCTAGCCTCAAGAAAAAGGCAAGTCAAATGTGATCTAGCTAACTTTTCTGTTTAAAAGACTGCTTGAGAGAGCTGGGAAAGCTGTCATTCATAACCTGAGCCCAGTCCAATCTTTATTTCCTGCCACATTTTTTATGCTACCTTCCCCAACTAACTCCTACACACATTCCTTGTAAGATTCGGCTCCAGAATCATCCTTCCTCCTTGAAGCAAAGAATGAGTTTGGTTTTGAAGCTACTGAGATTTTCAAGGCCACAGGATATTCAAGTAGAGAAAAACAAATAGTATTCCATTAAGAATTAGAATTCACCAGAAGTCATGGCACATTCCAGCAATCCCAGCTACTTGGGAGGCTGAGGCAGGAGTATCATAAGCATGTTCAAGGGCAGCCTGAGCAAATTAGCAAGATATGTCTCAAAATAAAACTTAAAAAGGGCTTGGGGATATAGCTCAGTGGTACAATACATGGCTGGCATGCCTGAGACCCAGTATGACCCCTAGCACTGAAGGAAAAAACAACAACAACAAGTCAAGAGAAGAAAAGGTTTATTTCCAATCTGGTCATAATCAAACAGAAAACAGGGCAAGACACAATTCTAAGGGTATGCAGAAGACCAAGAGTCCAAGGATGATCCATGACTGGAAAACAGTGGACACTGAAACCAGATGACTGGGTGACAAAAACATACTGGAGAGAGAGAAGACAAACATTCAAAGCAGCTAGGAAAAGAAATCAAATGGACTAGCAGCAACTAGATGGGAGTAACGGATTCAAGCTCAAACATCCCACTCAAACATCCCACTCAAACATCAAAGAGATGTGCTGTGTTTTAAGACAGAAAACTAAACACACATACTTGTTCCAAGACAGAGAAAAACACTAGGTAGATGTTTCAGCAAGGTCAAATAAAGAGAGGCTGAGATCATATGGAGGGAATAAGCTCATCAAAAGGTGAGACCCTGAAGAAAGGTTATTATTCCAGAGAAATGTCTTCTTAAAACTCAAAGGACAGTTTAATTTCTATAAGGCAGTTGTGTGGTCCGCACAGTGTTAGCAGAAACAACACTTTATGCTTTTATATTAATTAGGTCAGTCACTATTAGCCCCCTTTCCTCCATGACAACAATAAACAGCAGCCAAACAGCAGTTGTCCCCTTGATCAGCACCGGCCACATTCCTTCTCTCCTGAGTTTCTTCCAGCTAACCATGGGCTCCCCTACACTTGTCCAGCTAGCCACTGACTTCTGTGCTTACGACTTCCGCTTTAGACACAATTGCTGGGTAAAGCTGTCATCAGGTTTGGGATTATTAAATACTGAAATAAAAAGAGCCAACCCTAAGGCCAGTAGTGATATTCTCACCTAATTTAGAAAATTATATTAACTACATAGTTTTGGGCCTATTTCAAATTACATTTAATTCTGTGTTTTATTAAGATCTCAACTAGCTGAAAGCAGCTTCTATTTTTCCCAATTAGAAGTCAGACTCATTTCCCAAGACAGGCTTTTTCAATCTTCTTGCCAGTCTCCTTCCACTCTTCCCCTAAAGATGAGAACCAAGCACAGCCCTCAGATCAGATTTTTATAAATGAGCACACAGGAGAGTTTTCTGTCTGCCATAAAACCCCTTCTATTAACATAAAATTCCATCATCAATCTCCCCAGGTTCCTAGCTTTTTATATCTCCCCCTCTGTGGACAGTCAGGGAGACTACATGCTAAATAAACCCTTGGCTGTCTGAAGCACCATTTAGACTGGTGACAATAGTCTTACTATTAGGTTTTTCTTCTATATAATCTAAAAGGTTAAAATAAAACTATGTGAAGGAGTCTACTTAATTATTAGAGGGAGCAATTTTTAAGATTTATGAAAATTATTAAATTGTCACTACCTAAAACTACACCAGGAGAAAATAGTTCACTGAAAAATTGGAGGCTACTGCTTCTAAAAAGACAAAAGAAAAAAAAAAAAAAAGCTTGAATTTGAAATTAAGGCACAAATTAGTAGAATGAGGTAGAAATCTGAGAAATGTTTTATTATTAGCTTTCATCAAAGAATGCTTCAAGAGATACCATTATGAAATGGCTTATTGCATGCGGTACAGGGATGTTCTTGCACAGTGCCCAATGGGAGATCTCTCATTGTTTCCTATACTAAACTCCAGGCAGGAAATTTTTAAGATATAAATGCTGAGAAAGAAAAGGTCTGCTAGCTCAAGAAACTGACATATATATGTTCTCACAGACAACAAAAAGCACTGAATCAACTGTAACTTCAATGATTAGGTAAACTCAATTCTGGCTGGGTCACATGGCCTATGTACTAGTGACCTGGTTTCCTTCCTAGTTTTGACCTCCGGGTCTAATGTGTTTTTTACCCAATTATATTTTGCTGCTTTGCCATGTTTCCTATAAAGGCATCCCAAATGCTTTGTGGGATGAAGAATGTTACTAACAAAGATAGCTCAGAGAAGAAAATACTATTAAAAGCTGGCACCAATGACACTAAATAAACAGAGCAGAAGAGAGAGAATGTTCATACTGAAATAAAGCAACAACGAGGTAAGTTTATACAAATGTAAAAGCGCTACACAAATTGAGAAACAAATTGCAAAATAACCTTAATGGAGTAAATTTCTTAGGCTTTTTCCCCTGCAAAAAAATTTAAATCACAACAGTCAGCCAAAGTTTTCCTTAAGCAAATTAACATAGGGCTTACTTTTAATACAATGATTAATGTCATTAGTAGTAGTTATAGGCTGCATTTAAATAACACTTTACGATTAACAAAGCATGGATACATCCATTACCTTATTTAATCTACTAAAGGTTTCAAAAGAAAATTTCTACCTTTTGTGTCTCAGGATCTATTAACCAGTTCCACGCACCAGTAGCTGTACAGACAGATACCACTATAAGAAGCACTGATGAAAGATAAACACAAAATTAGTAAGTAAATACACCCTTAATATTTGATAGCACCATCACCCATTCCTAATAAATGAGAGCCAAGGAATACAGCAGTGTATTAAATGGAAAACGGGTTGACTGGACTCAAGAATTAGGAGACTTGCCACATGACTTGGAGGAATTCTCTAAACACTCTGAATTAGTATTTGAAGATATAATTGAGGATGGTACTGACCCCCTTATTACTTAGCTAGACATTATAAAAATGAAGATTAATGAAATTAAAAGCAAGAACCCCAATGGTAAAACTTCAGTATAAGATTCTATATTTACTTCTTTTTTGCAGTGCTGGGGATTGGACTCAGGGCCTTCATAATACGCTACATCCCCAGCACTTTTTTTTTTTTTTTTAATTCTGAGACAGGTTCTTTCTAAGCTGCTAAACTGCCAAGGTTGGGCCTCAACTTGCAATCCTCCTGCCTCAGCTTCCTAGAATGCTAGGATTACAGGCATGTGCCACCATGCCCAGTTCTTCAATGTAAGATTCTGTTATATAACGTTTACTGTGCTTGGTGCTAATTTTGTAGATGGCAACTCAAAAAAATAAATTAAATCTCTGGTGTGAGAAAACTAAAGTGTAAATAAGGACCAAAATGTATAATAGGTTATTGTGAAATAGGAAGAAAATGTTCAAACAGGGAGGGGAACAAGAGAGGGGGGAGGGGGGAAGGAAAGAAGGGAAAAGTAAAAAAAAGAAAAAGAGAAAAGGAAAAAATGGAAACAAAGCTTTTGTAAATGGGGAAGGGAGGAGGGATTGAATGGAGGGTAGGGGAATGGGAAAAAAAGAATCACGTTATATCATGTACAGGTACAAATTCTCTACGATGAATGTGATTATTATGTATACCTAAAACGTACCAACAAAATCTGATTTAAAAAAAAAAAAAGAAACAACAAAAATCCCAACTTCCATTTTCTAATGTAAACAAATCAAAGATTTCTTTTAAAATACACTGAGATTTCTGACTCAAGAGTTTTCCCTGCAGACAGCTGCGTGCGGCCGAATTAAACAAAGGTCAGTGTTAGGAAGTACGGAGTCAGTGCAGAGCAGACCAATCAGTCTCAGATTTTCTTTACAGGATTACAGGGAGTCAGGGTAGACATTATTGCTAATGGAACACAGAAATGCTTCATTTCTCCTTACTAAGCTAGAATTATTTTTAGAATTCTAAATAGATCACACATAAAATACATGGCATTACTAAAAAACAATAAAAGGGCACCAGGACCTAGTTAATGTTTGGGAGAGGAGAATGCTGCCTGTTAGGATGCATCAAGTTTTTCAAATGTGGTGATCAAGTTTCAAAAAGCTACAGTTCTTAGAGATGCACTTTTATTTTATTTATTTATTTTGTTTTTTTTTTCTTTTTTGAAGACAGGGTCTTACTATGTAGTTCAGGCTAGCCTTGAATTTGAGGCGATCCTCCTGCTTCAGCCTTTCAGTGCTGGGAGTATACGTGTGTGCCACTGCACCTGGCTTAAAGCTGTATTTTATTTTATTTAATTTATTTTGTTTTTTTTGAGACAGGGTTTCACTATGTAGCTCAGGCTGGCCTCGAACTCACAGCAATCTTCCTGCCTTAGCCTCCCAAGTGCTGGGATTACAGACGTGTGCCACCATGTCCAGCTGAAGATGTATTTTTAAAAGAGATAACTCACAGAAAAAAAATCTCATTTTAGATATTTAATAACAGAATCAAAATTATGTTCTAAGAACAAATTAAACTCAATTGCAACTTCCTGTAATTCTATATTTCCAAATCTGTATTACACAGGCAGAAGAAATACATATTACACAGGCAGGGTTGTTTTACTTTTATTTATTCATTTTTTTTTTTTTTCCCCCAGAGGATCTCACTTTATTGTCCAGGCTGGCCTGGAACTTGATATGTAGCCCAGGCTGGTCTCAAATTCTCGATCCTCCTATCTCAGCCTCCCAAGGGCTGGGATTACAGGGTGTGCACCATCACATCAGGCCACACTGGCAGTTAAAAATGAAATAAAAATCAAAACAAAACACTAGGAAAAAACCTCATAGACATGCTTTCTACTTGGTAGTAAGCTGATGCCATTTATATGTAAGCACTAAGACACAAACTGGAAAAAAAGTAAAGTTTGGGCTGGTGAGATGGCTCAGTGGCATAAGCGCCTGCCTTGCAAGCGCGAGGGCCCGAGTTCGACTCCTGGATCCCACATACGAAAAAGGGGCCGGTGATATCGCTCAGTGGCACGGGTGCCTGTTGGCGCACGAGGTCCTGAGGTCGACCCCCCCGGTACCCAAAAAAAAAAAAAAAAAAAAAGTAAAGTTTGCATATCATACTATATTTTATAAGATAGGGCAGCACCACATAAATTTTTAAAGATTCTCAGATAACAGTGAAACTAAGGTATTGGGGGCAATTCCTAGGTAACCCAGAGAATCTGAGAAAATCATTACTTATGAATTCTGACCAATCAGAATTTTCACAATATATGACTAAATCTTTTCAAATAGAGCTAATAAAAAGCATATACAAAAAAATCTTGACCTAGAGAAGGACACTTAATTTTAATACTGCTCCTCTGGTCCTGAAAAACTGTAAACTGAGTTACACTTCACCTTGGGCTGGGGATGTAGTTCAATGGTAGAACGCTTGCCTAGTATTTGTGAGGCCCTGGGTTTGATCCCCAGTACCACAAGGAAAAAAAAAAAGGTATACCCTCATTGTGTACTATTGTACTTCTTTCTAGGTAGGAATTAAACTTTAATTATGAATATCCAAGATATTAAGACTGTTCCAAAGCCAGGCACAGTGGCACACTCCTGCAGTCCCTCCTCAGGGGGGAGGGGGGCAGGCAGAGACAGGGTTGCTTTGAGCCCAGGCTAGCATAGGCAATAGTGCAAGACCCTGTATATACGTGTACACACACACACAGAGGCTGTTCTAATACAGGTCAGCCAAGCCTTTTGTTTGATAGTTTGATATCTCATCGCTTGAATATTTGCCTATATTTCCTATACACTGTATTTTCATGGGGCAGTAACCACAATTCATTCAAGTCATATTTTGCAGGACTCATATTTATGAACAGATAGCAATAATGTGAATTTACTTTCTGGATGAAGCTCCAAAGCAGTACAGTTACGCTGCATTAAAAAACTAAGGGGCTGTGCATGTGATACATGCCTATAATCCCAGCTACTGGGGAGGCGGAGGCAGCATGATTACAAGTTTGAGGACAGTCAAACTTAATGAGACCCTGTCTCATTAAAAAAATTAAAAAAGAAAACAAAAAGGGTTGGGGTCATAGCTCAGTGGTAAAGCCCACCAGTACCAGGAAAAAAACCAACTAAACAAAATTTCATAACCTTTGCAAGTATACATTAAACATGATTTTTTTTCCCCTTTGATGCTAGGGATTGAACCAAGTACCTCACATGTGCTAAGCGTGTACTCTTGTCACTGAGCTATACACCCAGCGAAAACAGGATTTTTCTTATTTTTGGTCTTTTGAAACAGGTTCTCACTATGTAGTTCAGGCTGGCTTCAAACTCAAAACAATTCTCCTGCCTCAGCCTTCTGAGTGCTGGGATTACAGATGTGTTCCACCACACCTGGAAAGATTTCTAATACAGTAAAACTTTATTTTGATATTTTGTAGGCAAATTATAAAACTGCTAAACAAGCTACTGAAATCTGTATTATGTATACTTGAGGGGGGGAGATTAACCCACAGCCTTAGCACCACTCTCCATCCCCAGCCCTTTTCTATTCTGAGAAAGCATCTCAGTAACTCACTAAATTGCCCAGACTGTGCCGGAACTTGTGCTCCTCCTGTCTCAGCCTCTCAGAGTGCTGCAATTCTAGGTGTGCAGCACACCAGCTACTCTATGTATTTTTTAATCAAAACTATAATATTTAATAAAAATTAAGCATATGAGCAGGCATAGTGGTGCATTCCTGTAATCCCAGATGGCAAGCTCAGGCAAGAGGATCACAGTTTGAACACAACATAGGAAGACCCTGTCTCAAAAAGTAAGTCAACAGGGCCGGTGAGATGGCTCAGCGGCGTAAGCGCCTGCCTGGCAAGCACGAGGGCCCGAGTTCGACTCCCGGAACCCAGAAAAAAGGCCGGTGATATCGCTCAGCGGCACGGGCGCCTACTGGCGCGCGAGGTCCTGAGGTCAACTCCCTGGTACCCACAAAAAAAAAAAAAAAAAAAAAGTCAATAAAAAATGACTGGGGACGTAGCTCAGTGCAAAGGCCGTGGTTTCAATCCTTAGTACCACGACAAAATAAAAAACAAACAAAAATCTATTTTCACAGAAAATAAAAGTTCAACTACACAAAACAGTTATCTTGCTTTGTTTTTGAGACAGGGTCTCGCTGTGTTGGCCAGGCTGGAGTCTCTCCCAAATCCTGGAATTACAGGCCTGCACCACCACACCTGTTCTTTTGCGGTGGCCAGTTATAATTTCCTTTTCTTAAACATTTCCTTGTAATGCATTCTTTATAATGCTAAATGAATTTAAAAATTGTCTAAACAAAAACAAGTCTTACAATTTAGTAAAGCAAGCATTTGTTGATGAGCAAGTCATTCCTACTGAGGGATACAATTATCAATTGTCAGTTTATTTTGCCTTTAAAAAGTCAGGAACTTACTTCTCCAACGTCCAGTGGCAGGTTGCAAGCAATGAATATATTCAGTAAGCCTCCTCTCGAAAGCCTTTAGATCTGGGTAAAAAGATTTCAGTTCTCTTAATTAGCCATTCTTACTAGTTTGAATCTATTGAGACAAAAAAAAATTTTTTTTTTTTTGGTTTTTTCAGACAGGGTCTCGCTATGTAGTTCACGCTGGCCTTGAACACACTATGTAGCCCAGGCTGGCCTCGAACTTGTGGCAATCCTCCTGCCTCAGCCTGAGTGCTGGGATTACAGGCGTGTGGCACCATGCTCAGCGAGACAAAATTTTGGATGCACTATTTCAGATTTTATATGTCAATTTACATATATCACTGCGCTGTTTACAACGGCTGTTTTAAGCACGAATAAAAACATCAGATTTCTTACAGTATTTCCGATTTCACACATAAGGAAACTAGCTGGTTCATTTTTTTCGAAGCTTTGAAAAATGGTATGTGGAAAATTAGCGGCAATATCAGTCGGCACCCAAAGCTAGAATTTGGAGGGTTGCAAATAAAAATATCAAAATCAAGTAGAGCTCTAGTTATGCTGGAACCAAAAAATTTCTACTAGAACATCAAAGTCTTGGAGGTCCTTTTGACAGCAATTCCCCGATTCTGGCTTCTGGCTCTTGTAAATAAGAGCAAAGCTGTCTTATCTCACTGGACTTCCTGACGCTGATAACGGGCGTGTGTGGAGAGACAGCTCGTTTCCCCTCCCAGTGGGTTTACAGGTGATTTCGGCCGCACCATCAAAGCGTCGATGCTTTTCTCCAAGACAGGGGCGGCCAAGGTGTTCTCTCTCAACGAGAGGAGGGATGACGTTTCCGCGGCGATGTTTTTAAACTTTAAAAAGACGAAAGAGCACCTCCCAACCTTGGCAGACACCGGAAACCACGGAAAGCATTAGGGATACAACTCGTGGGGTTATCGGTTTAAAATGAAAATGAATTAGGATACTACAGTGGACAAGGTCCAAATGTTTGCTTAAGAACAGAGAACAAAAGTGGAGCCGGGCGAGGAACTCCGTCCTCGGTGGGAACCCGGGCGGGGGAGGCGGCCGACGCGCCGCCCCGGCGTCCGGCCCCAGCGCCCCCCAACCACCCCACCCTCGGCGGCCTCCAAAGCCCCACCGGAAGGAGCCCGGCGGCGGGCTCGGGCCCTACACCCTACCTTCCGCCTGCTCCAGCGAGTTCATGTCGGGCGGCAACTACGGTCACCGCCGCGGCCCCGTCTGCATTGCAGCCCCGCGGTCCCAGCACGGTCCGTAGCGCCAACTCCCACCTCTAACCGCTCCCCTCCGCACCTCCTTCGCGCCCCGCCCTTTTCCTAGACCCGCTACGCTCATTGGGCACTTCTGTCCCTACCCTCCGACAAAGACAGTTTCTTATTGGCTACTTTTCTCACTGGCCTCGGGGCCCAGCATTGGACGGTCAGCCGGAGGGGCCAAGAACTGCCGGCGGCCGGGTTGACGCAACGCTGGCGCCGCCTCCTGTCCCGGGGAGGAAACGCAGTCTACGCGTGCCAGATTGTTCTTTCGTCACTGGTATGTACATTTTCCTAGTTTCCTGCTTGGTTCTCTCATTCATTCCTCAGATACTGCTGATTTACCGCCCACTAGCTTCCGGGCAGTATTCTGGTCGCTAACGCTAACGAGGGATGCAGAAATCAAGGAACTCAAGGGGAAATAAAATATGTACAGAACTAGGTAGAACTCCAAATGATATATTTCCTTAATTATGGTACCTCTTTCCTAGACACCCAACCCCTTAAGCAAGCATTTTCTCTTGGTTAATTTCTTCTCACATCGTCCAGCTTTCATAAATCACAAAGAAGGCAAAATACGAGCCCTATTACCTGCACCTTTTTAAAAATCTGTAAGGCATTGGCTACATTTATATTTGATTACAATATCTTCTTCCCTTCTTGTAGTCATTCATTCATTCATTCATTCAAGAGCTATTGCATTATGCTAGGCACTGCGTCTATCAGAGATACAGGTTGTGAGCAAGATCCACAAGATTCTTGTCCTCAAAGTTGAAGGGTTACAGCAAGTAATAAACATGCAAATAAGTAATTGATTTCAGATAAGGGTACTTCTGTATAGGAAGTAGTAGGGTAAAGATGCAGTGAAATAAAGGTTATCAAGAGCTAGCGTACTGGGAGGGCATCATGGGACACGTGCACTGGAGCTGAGAACCCCAAGGTGGCAGAGAAGAAATCAGCAGTGCAAAGATGTGAGCTAAGTAGGTTCTAAACAGCACTGGAATTTTTCACTGTTGGTAATTTTTGTTTTTTATTCATCCTCAGCCTTCTTCTTCCCCACTTGCCAGCAGAATTAAAGATAGGGCATTTGTCCTGTTACTTCACTTTGCCAGTTCCTCTATCACAACACTTTTCAAAGTTGTCTACTTAGGGACCACCTCTGGACCAAACCCTTACATACATGATTTCATTTAAACTTCCTGGGTGATCTTTGTATTTTTTTGAAACACAGAGAAGCCAATTTTTTATAACCACTTTTTTTTACTAACCAAATTGACATTAAAAAATCGATGATTATAATGAATATTGATGAGCGCCATCTCATACAATGATGTAGAAGATTAAATTGTTACATTTCTAAAGAACTTCTGTCAGTGGTATTAAGAAGCCATAAATACATGAATACCTTTGACTAAGGGCTTAGGCTAGGGAAATAATCAAAAATATGCACGAAATTTATGTGTCAAGATATTTTTGCACTATTCACTCAGAGTAACTGAAGAGAGATTTTAAAACCAAGAGTGATTGGAATCTCACATTATTGCTATAGAAATCATGTTGGAAAAGAATATATTAAAGTATTAAAAAGTGTTCATGTTGAGAGAACCAATAGTGTAACCTCAATTTATTATTTAAATAAAATATATTTGTAACAATGTAGTTAATGGTAAGGCTTATCTCTGGATCATAAAGTTATTGGCTTTTTTTTTTTTATGTGGATACCAGAAGTTGACCTCAGGACCTCGCGCTTGCAAGCAGGCACTTGTGCCACTGAGTGATATCACCGGCCCTTTTTTTCCTTTATGTGGGTACCGGGAGTCGAACTCAGGACCTCGCGCTTGCCAGGCAGGCACTTATGCTGCTGAGCTATCTCACCGGCCCAAGTTATTGGCTTTTTGTATTATTTTGGGTGTTTTCCTATTGTTTTCAAATTTTTATTTTTATTAGTACATAATGATTATATTCATTGTGGCAAGTTGGTACATGTATTTAACACATTTTAATTCTTTTTACTTCCCCTTCCAAGGTGATCTTTTAAAACCTGTAGATCAAAACCCACCAGAGGGTCCTAAAATCCATTTAGTGAATCATAACCATTATTTTTTTAAATGAGCTAATTTAAAAGTTAACAATATCATCCTTGGATTTTGATTCATGGCCCTCTGTTTCAGGGTGTGTGAGGGAGAGTACTCATCGTGTTCTCATCACAACGTAAAGAACAAATATCCCTGACTGAGGCTTCCTGTCAAAAGAAGTTTGAAAGTTTAAAAGCTGTCAAGCTGGTAGTCATAGACCAATTCTACCACTGAGATAAGTTTGTGCAGATCTCGCAATTATTGTCATTGCCTGGCTGTAAGCCCTAAGTCAAACTACCCCTTTGACTTCTGCCACCGTGTTCCAGTTCTCCACCTCCAAGTCTAATGCATCGCGTTCCCCTTTGGCATCCAGCCGTGCTTGGAGAATGGCTATTGAACATCTGCTGTGAGACGGCTCTCCCAGGCTAGATGCCGGGGAGGCGAGGAGTGAGGCCGCTGATGAATATGGCATCGCAGAGCGCCAGGGTAAGTGGGAGGTCTGCTAACTCGCCTTCGCCAGAGACGGCTCTGTTCACTGCAGGGCCTTGGTTTGCCTGAGGTGGGGTGTGCAAGTCTCCAGCGAGAGCATGGGACAGCAGAGGGAAGGGTAAACGCTACCTCCTGGCATCTTTCCTCTCTGTTCTTCATTTTCAGCTGTGCTCAAATAAATGTCAAACATGCCTTTGAAAAGGTGCACTTTATTAGCCTGTTATTGGCGTCTATATATATGGATCATGAGGTCTGAGAGGCGATAAGGGAGAAGGAGAGGAAAATAGAGCTTCGGAGTCAGGTTAAGGAATTTGGAATAAGATGATAGGGAGACCAAAAGGAACAGATTTACAGAAACATCATATTGATGGGAAGTCTTAAGGAGAAGGTACTGAAAAGTATTTAAGAAATTCATGTTTCAAGCACTGGGATGTGAGCTGAGGGTGCATAGATCTGTAATAATCACTCCATCTCTAAAGATAAAGTTTAGTGTAAAAATGTAAGATTAAACTTCAGTGACCTTAAACATCAGTGATAAGGTGAAAATCAGCTTCTAAGAGTGATATCCAAATAACCAAAGCTTGTTATCTTTTGCTGGGGGCCTGGCACGCTGTCTTTCAGGAACATTACCCCCCCCCACACACACAGTGGTATTGGGGATTGAAATCAGGACCTTCACTCTGAACTACATCCCCCTTTTAAAAAGTGTTTTTATTTTGAGATAGGGTCTTGCTAAGCTTTCCAGGCAGGGCTTGAACTTGCCATCCTCCTGCCTCAGCCTCCCAGAGTGCTAGGAGTACATACCTGCATCACCATACCTGGTAGCATCATATTTTCTTTAAAACTGACAATGGGAGCTCTGCGAACCAAGGGGGTTATTAAACCCATTTCAGAGAAGAGTGACTTGATTAGTCCCAAGCCCTGCAGCTGTTCTCTCTCTCTCTCTTTCCTTCTTCTCCTTCTTCCTCTCTCCTCTTCTCCCTCTTTCCGCATCATGGCTGTACTCTCAACATGTATTAAAAATTAAGTCACTTCCCACCACTAGCAATGAACAGTTCAAAAATGAAATTAAGAAAATAATTTCTCTTCAATAGCATCACAAAAATAAACTATTTAAGTACAAATTTAGGAAAAGAAAGGCAAAACTACAAAAACATTATAATTTTGTACTCCAAAAATTACAAAACATTATTGAAAGAAATTAACAAAAACCTAAATAAGTGGAGAGACGGCACCACTTATTGGTTCATAGATTAGAATACAATATCGTCAAGGTGGCAATATGCCCCGAGGTGATCTGGAATCAGTGCTATCTAAAAAAAAATCTCTCAGCTGGCTTTTTGGCAGAAATTGATAAGTTGATACTAAAATTTATATGGACATTCAAGGGATCCAAAATAGCCAAAATAATTTTAGAAAAGGAAAACAAGGTTGGAGGACTCATACTTTCCCGTTTCAAAATTTACCGCAAAGCTATAGCAATGGTACTTGCCTGTTATAGATCTACAGATCAATGGACTAGAATAGAGAGTTCAGAAATAAACTGTGTTTTTAAGGTCGGTTAATTACTTTTGAAAAGAGCACAGAGACAGTTCAATGGGAGAAAGAATAGTCCTTTCAACAACTGATCCTGGGACAACTGAATATCCCCATGCAAAAGTATGAAGTTGTACCCCTTCCTCAGACCATATATAAAAATGAATTATAAATGGATCATGTAAGAGCTAAAACTAAATCATTTAGAACAAAAAGAAAACTGGACATATTGAACTTCATTAAAATTAAAACATTGTTTTGAGACAAGGTTTTGCTATAAGTTCAGGCTGGCCTCCAACTCAAGATCCTCCTGCTTCAGCTTCTCCAGTGTTGGGATTATAGGTATGTGCCACAACACCTGGTCAAATTAAAAGCTTTTGTGCTTCAAAGGACACCACTGGAAAAGTGAAACAAGAACCTACAAAATCTGAGAAAATATTTGCAAGTTATGTATCCAGTAAAGATCTTGTATCCAGAATTTATTTTAAAAAGAAGAAAAAAAAAAGCTTACAACTTACATTAGATAATATAATTAAGAAATGGACAGGGATCTGAATAAATATTTTTCCAAAGAATATGTACAAATGGCCTACAAACACATGAAATGATAGTTAACATCATTACTATCAAGGAAATGCAAATCAAAACCATACCTGTTTCTGGATAGGCAGAACCAACATTGTCAACATGGCCATACTTCCAAAACTAACATATAGATTTAATGCAATCTCAAACAAGATACTAACAGCATTCTCACAGAACTAGACAAACAATCCTAAAATTCATACAGTATCAGAAGAGATCCAGAATAGCAAAAGCAATCCTAGGCAAGAACAGAAAAGCAGGAGGCATCACAATCCTGAATTTCAAGTTATGTTACAAAGCTACAGTGACAAAAACAGCATAGTATAGTACTGGCACAAACATAGACATGTGGATCAATGGAACAGAACAGAGGATGCAGAAACAATTGTCAATCACATTCAGCCATCTGGTCTTGGAAAGAGGGACCAAAAACATATGCTGGAGGAAAGACAGCCTCTTTAGCAAATGGTGCTAGGAAAACTGGATATCCACATGCAGAAGATTGAATCTAGACCCATATCTCTCACCATGCACTGAACTAAAATCAAAATGGACCAAAGATCTAAATATTAAAATGGAAACAATCTGCTGGAAGGAAAACTCTTGAAAGCATAGACATAGACAAGGACTTTCTCAACAGAACCCAGGATGCACAGAAAATAACATCAAGGATCATACAAATTGAAAAGGTTCTGCACAGCAAAGGAAACAACCAACAGAGTGAAGAGACAACTACAGAACAAGAAAAAAAAATTTCCAGCTATTCCTCAGATACAAGAATATCTCTAGAATATATGAAGAACTCAAAGAAAATCATATCTCCACAATAAAAGATCCAATCAAAAAATGAGCAATAGAAATGAACAGACACTTTTCAGAAGAAGTACAAATGGCCAATAAATACATGGAAAAATGTTCAACATCTCTGGCCATTAAGGAATGCAAGTTCAAACATCGCTGAGATTCCACCTTACTCCAGGAAGAATGGCTATTATCAAGAAAATCAAATAATAACAAATGCTGGTGAGGTTTCAGGGAAAAAGGAACCCTTCTACATTGTTGGGAAAGTGAACTAGTACAACTGCTATGGAAATCAGTGTGGAGATTCCTCAGAAAACTGAAACTAGCAGCTGGGCATGGAGGTGCATGCCTGTAATCCCAGTACTTTAGAGGCTGAGGGAGGAGGATCGCCAGGAGTTTGAGGCCAGCCTGGACTACATAGCGAGATCCTATCTCAAAACAACAACAACCAAAACCAAAACCAAACCAAAACAAAACAAAACAAAGCAAAACAAAAAACCACACTGAAACTAGAAATTCCATCCAATCCAGCTATTCCTCTTCTAGGTATTTTCCCAAAAAGTTAAAGACATATTACAGTGGTACATGCATACCTATGTTTATGTCAGCACAACTCATAATTGCTACATCTTGGAAGTGGCCTATATGTCCATCAACAGATAAATGGATAAAGAAAATGTGGTATTTATACACAGTGGCACACAACTCTGCTTTAAAGAAGGATAAATTTGAGTCATTTGTAGAAAAATAGATGTAATTTGAGACCATAAGTTAAATGAAATAAATCAGATACACAAGCTTAATTATTTCATGGGTTTTCTTATATGAGAAACTCAAAGTATAAATAAATTAATGAGCAAAATAAAAGATAGATAATAGGAAATGGAGATATAGATCTTTTGCAAAAGGGAAGAGGACCAAGTGATGGAGGGAAGGGAGAAGGAGTAGAGAGAAAAGGGATGACAAAAGAATTGAAATGCATTATGTACAGGTATCAACTCCCCACAATGAATGTACTCATTATGCACTGCAAACATGTAGTAATAATATAAAGAACACCGTAGTGAAATACTACTTAACATCTGTTAGGACAGGTATTATGATAATAATGAATGGATAATAACGAGTGCAGTGGAGGACAGATAGAAATTGGAAGTGATATTACTTCTGGGAGTATAAAATGGTGTAGCCACTTGGAAAGCAGTTTGGTAGTTTCTTAAAAAGTTAAGCATAAAATCATATGCCCAGCAACTCCACTTCTGTTTAACCTATCAGAAATGAAGCACTGATACAAAGACTTACATGTGAAAGCTCACAGCAGCATTTTTTTAAGCATTATCTCTTAATACTAAAAAGTGGAAACAAACACCCACTACAGATGAAGGACGTATTATGCAGCAATATAAAAGAAGTTCTGGCTCATACTACAACACGGATGAGCCTGGAGGACATTGTGCAAGTAAGATAACTAGGTATAAAAGGACAAATTCTGTGGGAGCCCACTTACCACGAAGTACTTAGAAAGTAGTTAAATTCATAGACAGAAAGTAGAATAATGGTTATCAGGGGCCAGAGAAGAGGGTAATGAGGAGTTAATGTTTCATAAGTAAGGACTTGCAAGAAGAAAAACGTTCTGTGGTTGGACAGTTTTGTTAAAAGACAAAATTACAACAAATTTAGCTTAAAGATGAACCACACTGAAATACATCCCTAGCCCCCCCTCCCAGGGTTTGCTAAATCACTAAGTTGCCCAGGCTGAGCTTGAACTTGTGGTCCTCCTGCCTCAGCCTAGTTGAAAGATCTTTATTGGCTTTTGTCTGTGATTCCAAACTAAGGCAAGCATTCCATTCTACAAAATAGAATGTGTGCTTTGAAGAGCTGAGCAGAGTTTAGCTTTATAGACAGAAAAGGGCTGAAGAAAGCAGAAACAGAGAATGAAATCTCAATTAGTTCTTTCATTTCTTTATAAAGGTAAAGCAGAGAGGACTTCTTCATCGTGTTGGCTAAAACCGAGTTGCTTTTTGATATAGCCATTATCTCTCACTCTCCCGATTTCTCAGAAGGTCAGATGAACAAGTTAGCTTTTGCTTGATGACCTGGAACTGCAGCAGGAGCAACTCCATTTTGGTGTGGTCTCTTGGGCCAACTGCGGGAGCTCGGCCCACACGAGTGGCCTCCTATGAACAGTGGTGCTGGTTGCACACTATAAGTGTAGTATAGCTATACTTAATACTGTTGGGCATGGTGGTGCACATCTGTGGTCCCAGCACTCGGGAGGCTGAAGCAGGAGGATCACAATGAGTTTGAGGACAGACTGGGCTACTTAGTGAGTTCAAGTTCAGCTTGAACTACATAGTGAGATCCTGTCTCAATAAATAAATAAATATGCTTAATACCACTGAAAGGTACATTTAAAAATGGTCAAGATGATAAATTTATTTGTATTTTACTGCAATTAAATTTAGGGGTTGGAGGAATAGCTCACTTGAACAGTTGCTTAGTATGCTTAAAGCCCTCAGTTCAATCCCTGGTGCCTGCCCCCAAAAAATAAAAATCAGGTAATGACCTATTATCAGAAATTTTTTTTACTGCTCTCTTTCTAGAGTAGATCTTCCCTCAGTATTTTTTTTTGGGGGGGTGCCGAGGGTTGAACTCAGGACCTTGTGCTCTGGCAGGCACCCGTGCCACTGAGTGATATCACCGGCCCTTTTTTCATATGTGGGTACCAGGAGTTGAACCCAGGACCTCACGCTTGTCAGTCAGGTGCTTATGCCGCTGAGCCATCTCACCGGCCCCTTCCCTCAGTATTTTGAAAACTTTCTGCCTTGATAAAGGTTTTCTAACTCAGATTTTGGAGCATCTCAGTTTCTGGAAAATGGGTCAAAAAGGCTTATCAAGGTGGCATGGTGGCACACAACTGTAATCCCAACGAGGCTGAGGTGGGAGGATCTCAAATTCAAGGCCAGCCTGGACAAATTAGCAAGACCTTGTTTCAAAATGGAAAAATGAAAAGGGCTGGGGATGTAGCTCAGCACTCCTTGGATTCAATCCTCAGTACTGGGAAAAAAAGAAAGAAAGGAAATTATCAAGACATCAAATCAGAATGAATTTTACTTCTTTCTTCATTTAGAGACAACTTGTTTAAGCCAATACTCTCAGAACAATTGGGAACATTGTAACGTTGGTAATTTAAATACATTTTTGCTAACATTTTTGAAAAATAAAAAGGCTTTTATCACATTTTCAGTGAAAGTTTGAAGGAGCTGATTTCACCCATTTAATTTATACATTATTCACTGTTCATTCTAATTGGCACTGCCATTGCTTTTTGTGAAACTAATCAGTAAAATCAGACTTGTTTTCTGTCAGAACATTTACTTCATTTTTCAGTACAAATCCCTGTGAACATCAACTGAGCCAAAAATGCTTTTTTTGCAGTATGGGGGATGGAACCCAGGACCTCCCACATGCTAGGCAAGTGCTCTACCACTGAGCTTTACCCCCAGCCCTTTTAATTTTTATTTTGATTTTGAGACAGTATTGCTAAGTTAGCTAGACTGGTTTGGAACTTATGCTTTTCCTGCCCTAGTTTCCTGAGTAGCTTGGATTACAACAGGGGTGCACCACCACACTGTCCTACTGCTTGACTCTCAACAGAAAATCTGTACAAGAAAGTCAAGAGTGTGCATGTGAGGCAGGCAATTAGGGTGTGGCCAGCAGGCTGGGCAAATGGGTGTGACCTGTTAAGATTCAGGAGACACGCATGCAAGCCCTGCACCTGGAGACAATCAGAAAGCACTATCTTCAATTCTCCAGAGAATTCAAGCAGGTTTTTGATATGACAGCCTACACCTGACATCAGCCTGAGCAGTAGGAGATACAAAATGGCAGCCACCATTGAGCTCTTGACCACTATGCTCTCTCTTTCACAGTGGTCTGCTCTCACCTTGCAGCGTATACTTCTTCTTGTACTTTTAATCGGCCCACACTCTCAGCAAAGCAAAATTTTCCCCCACCTTTATTACATATAAAACCTTGCTACCTTTTTTGTTTGTCTTGACCAATTCTTTGTTCAGGAAGCAAGAACCTAGAAAGCATCTACAGAAGAGGGACCACAGGACCCCAGCACCCAGTAATGAATGGATTTAGTGCACATTGGTTGAGGGTGCCCTTATTTTAAGACGTCTTTTTGCTCCTGCAGCTGGGCACCCCCATCATCCATGCACCAGGCCCGGCTCTATTGGAATTCAAGGTGGTAAGAGGTGGGCCTTGTCTTCATGAAGTTAAGGGTGTTGTGGTGGTGGGGAGTGGACCAAGGTCCCAGAGAGAGAGAAATGTAGTCCTTGTCGCCTTCTCCCACCTACTCAGCTGAGATCAGGGAGACTTCTCAGAGAACATGGTACTTCAGCTGATTCTCCCCCAAACTTACTCCTCATCTGTCTTCACTGTTTCAGTAAGTGACCCAGCACCTGTTCACTCAGCCAGGGACCTGGGGGTTGGCCATGAGTCCTCAACCCCACTCACAGATCCTAGCCAGCAAGTCCTGTCATCTCCCTTCCCCATTGCAGCCCAAGGCAGTCACATCTCACCTCCACCACTGCCACTCAAGTCCAGATCGGCATCACAGGCACCTGGAAGAGCCTTTTAACTCTCCCTGCTTTTCTTCTGTCCCCCTGCTAGTTCTACATACAGTGAAGGCCAATCCCTTCCTTATGTAAAACCACTTTGTTGCTTTTCTTTGCACTTTGAATAAAATCTGAATAATGTCTGACCTTTGACCTACCTCTGTGACTCCTCCTCAGCCCCTCCTCTTGCAGTCTTTCGGCCCCATTGGCTCCTTAAAGAGCTGCGTCTGCCTCAGGAGCTTTGCACTTGCTCTTCCCTTGATTTGAAACTCTGCTCACTGTTGTATATTAGGCTTTAGCCCAATGGCCCCTCGTCAAAGAGGCCTTGGGTTTCTCCAGTTTAAGTAGTTCCTCTGCCACCACCATTTGGTCCCCTCCCCCTCCTACTTGTGGGATTTGGAGCTCTCTGATACCATGAGATATTCCTTGCCAAGCCCTGTTTCTGGAACATAGTAAGTGCTTCCTCTTGTCTATAATTATTGCCCTCTCTTATTTTCTTCCTAGCACCTGTCAATATCTGATACAATTGTATTAATATCTTCTATGTTTAATGTCTGTCTCTGCAATAAGAATGTGAGCTGCATCAAAGCAGAGACCTATTTTATTTCCCTCAGTGCCTAGACCAGGGTCTGGCACATATCAAGAGCTCAAATATAGGTTAAGGGTGAGTGGAACCCAATGACATACAAGGATGTGAATGTACTTAATGCTGTGAGAGGCATGTTGGGTGAGAAGCCAGTGCCATGGATGGTGAAAGAATTTACTGATAATCAAGAGTGTAGAAGAGTTAAAGAGTTTATTGGTGCACTGCAAGAGAGCAACAGGTCCCAAGAGAGGACCACACCATCAGGGAGCAATAGGGATCTTTATGTTTGATTTGATTGTGGGAGGGGGTTCTGGAAACATCATCCCAGGAATGCTTTCCTCAGGTCATGGTGGTTCCATAGTCCACCTGTCTCAGTTCTAAGGACAGCCAGGTGCTGTCTGAAGACTAGTGAATTGTTTTTGTTTGGCAGGGGCCAGTATCCTTGGCATTGCTAGAAGCAGTCTTTCCAGGTAAAATTGATTAACAAATACGTAAAGATTAGCTAGGATTAGTGGTCAAGGGGATCAGAATAAAATATATATGTTTGTACTAGAAAGGGATTTTTGATGTTTTATTGAGGTAGCAGAAGCAACAGTGTTACGGCTTGTGTCTAATGTCTCCCCAAAGCCTCATGCAGTCAGAGGTGGGGCTTCTTCAGAGGTGGCTGAATCTAGAGTGTGTGACTGATTCGTGGTGCAATGCTAGGATTAATGGTGGATGATTACTAAATCAGTCCACTGATTGGTTTGGCACCACCCTAATCCTGGTAGCCTAGACACAATATAAAGCACAGAAAGAGTCTTGTCTTGTCTCTTGCTTGCTTTGCTACCTTTTGCCCACCATGAACTGTTTCTCCTCTGCCATGCCATCCTGCCTTGGAGCCAGCCAACTATGGACTGAAACCTCTACAAACTGTGAGCCAAATAAACCTTTTCTCCTTAACTTTGGGTGTCAGGTATTTTGTTTCAGCAACGAGAAAAGTAACTAAAACACATAGTATTCTTTAAGACAGGTCAAGCGTTTAGATGTCTAGTGATGGTTGTGTAGTTTTTGTGCACAGCTTACAAAGTGGGAAGTTAATGTTCCACCACTCAGCGGCAATGTGGCCTCTAAAGAAATGATGGTAAAATAGCCATGATTTCCCCACATTTCATGTCACTGAAGCATGTACTTTATAAAAGCTTTTTTTTTTTTTTTTTTTTTTTTTTTGTTGAAACAGGGTCCTCATTATGTAGTTCAGGCTGATCTTGAACTCTCTATGTAGCTCAGTCTGGCCTCCAACTCTTGGTGATCCTCCTGCCTCGGCCTCCCAAGTGCTGGGTCAACAGGTGTGCACCACCACACCTGACTTTAAAAAGTTAAAATGAACACTCAACGTCACTAATCATCAAGGATATGCATATCCACATCAAAACCACAATGTGATATCACTTCACCCTGTAGGAATGATCATTGGTAAAAAGAGAGGATGTGGAGAAAATGAAACCTTTGCACTCTTTTGGTCGAGATGTAAATTAGTACAGCCACTGTGGAAAATAGTGTGGAGATGTCTCAAAAAGTTCAAAAGGGCTGAAGGTGTAATTAGAGCACTTGCCTAGCATGTCTAAGGACCTGGGTTTGATCCCCAGCACTAATATATGTTATATGAATATACATTCTCCACCATATGCTACAGCAATCTCACTACTGGGTGTATATCCAAAGGAAATGAAATCAGTGCATTAAAGAGACAGCTGCGCTCCCATGTTTATTGTAGGTCTTTTCACAACAGCCAAGAGATGGAAATTCAAGGGTCCATCAGCAAGTAAATGGATAAAGAAAATGTGGTATAAATACACAGTGGAATACAATTCAGCCATAGAAAGAATGAAATGCTGCCATTTGTACCAACAAGGATGGAACTGCAGATTATTATGTTAAGTGAAATAGACCAGGTATAAACAGAGAGGAGCTACAGGATCTCACTCACAGGCAGAACCTACACGAGTTGATCCCATATAAGTTGAGGATGGATGGTGGTTACAAGGAAGAAGAAAAGATAAGTAGGAGCAAGAAATTATGGTAGTTTTGCAGAGAAGGGGGACTGTAGATAGCACTAATGTATATTTGAATATGCTAGAAGGATTTTGAAAGTTTCACCATATGGAAATGATAAATGTATGAGGAAATAGTAACGTTTAACCTGATTTAAACATTGTGTAATGCATACGTGCATCAAAACATCATATATTAGCCCATTTTTATGTATAGTTTTAATGTACCAGTTAAAAAATAAATTTAAATAAAAAAGAAATAAAGTAAAAAAATTAAAAAGGCTGAGATGGTGAAATTTATATATATACATATGTATATTTAATGTTTATAATTACTGCAACAGCACCAACAAAATAGCTCACTGATGTTACGTAATAAACATTCAATAACTTACCTAGTGAAAAAAACAAAACAAAATTGTGAATGAAGCTCAGTGTGAGTCTGCAGGAGGAGCTAGCTGCTCAAAGTGCAGCAGCCTGGCTTGAAGTTTCCTGGGACTTCTTTTACATAACACTTGTCCCGCTCCTTGCCTCCCGTTAGTAGGCACAGCCTGCTGGGGAAGAGGAGTGGGGAGACCGGAAATTCCCGGCGACCCCACTGAGGTTGGTGCCTTAGTTACTTTTCTCATTGCTGAGACAAAATACCTAACACCCAAGGAGAAAGAAGGAAAGGTTTATTTCAGCTCAGGTAGAGGTTTCAGTCCATAAACAGGTGGCTCCAAGGCAGGGAGGCGTAGCAGACGGGCATCTCAGAGCGGGCAGGAGACAGCAGCAGCAGCAGCAGCCTGCTTTCCCTCTCTTCTTTTATATTCCATCCAGGTTGTAAACCTATTGGTTGATGCCACCCACACCCAGGGTGGGGCTTCCATTATCCACACCCTTATCTTAGTATCCCACCTTTAATCCCAATATCACACAGTTAATCCACATTCACACACCCTAATCCAGCCACCTTTGAAACTCCCCATGCAGGAGGCTTTGAGGGACGTCTACAGTAGATACTAACAGTTGGAGTGCTCTGAGAAGAATGTGGCTTCCTAAACATCTAAGCTCAGGTGACCCAGCCTTGGGCTGAGCTACACATTCTGGTTTTGTCACTCTTGCAAGGATAGGGTCTCTGCCGCTAGACAGTGCTGTGCCAGTTACCAGCCATGTGATCCCAGGTAAGTTTCCTGAGCTTTTTATGCTTCAATTCTTGCTTGCAGGTGGGAGTGGTAGCAGAAGCCGGCTCACAGAGTCCAGGAGGACTGGATGGGATGATGGATGGCAGTTGCTTAGAAAACTGCTTGGCCCATCCACAGAAATACTAGCTACTATGATTAATCTTTTTGATTAGCCATCTAATTGCCTAAGCCAAAAATTCAGTAGTTATTCATATTCCATCAGCAAAAACATTGTTCGGATTGTATCTTCAATTCATCTACTTTTTCTTCTAAGACATTCTCAGGTTTTGCTTTTCATGCTGAATGTAGCCTTTGGGCTGGTCAGGAATATATTTAATTTCTCTTCATTTCTCTTCATGATTTATCAGTTGTACCAGTACCGTTTACTGAATCCTTTTTTTGTTTTATAATCGGTCATATATCGAGTTTCCGTGTCTTCAAGGGTCTATTTCTGGGCCTAGACTGTTTCATTGGTCAGTCATGACTGATCTTCCTTCCTTTTCCTTATCTGTACCCCCTCAGCAAGTCCATCCTACCTCCAAAACACATCCAAAACGTATCTCCTCCACTTGAAATCACTGCCACTGATATTTTTCGGCTGGATAATTGCAATGGTCCCATTACTCACATCCACTCTGGATCCCGGCACCCCAGGTCAGTCTCCATAGTACAGCTCAAAAGAACACTTCCTGGGTTCAAGCCCCAGTATCTCAAGAAAAAAAAAGACAGAGTATATTTGATATGTACAAAATATGTAAGTACTGCACGTGAAGGTTAGGAAACGCGGCCCACCTCACTCAGTAGGAAATGCAACAGGAGCAAATGCTTGCATGTTTCTTGTGTCCTTAGTACCATCAGGAATTTCTTTTTTAAATCCTTTGCTTTCCTTTATAGTTGTACTATGGATAGTATGTGTGTATTCTTCAGCAGTGTATTACTCGGGTTGCTTGTTTGTATATTTTATAAAAGTAGCTTTGTGTTGTAAGTATTCCCCCGGGAGTTGGTTTATTTGCTGTTACTAATTCTAAGACCCATCTGTGTTGGTGTATGTAGACATCAGACATCAATGATTTTCACCACTCTTTAGTAATTCATGTAAAATCCATTATTTATTTATATATTCTACCATTGGTAGATGCTTGGACTGTTGCGCTTTCTATTCTTCCCACTTCCCTTATGAATAATGCTTGTACTGGTCTCTTAGTGTTTGTGTACAGGCGTTTCTCCTGGGCAGTGGCTGAAATAGTATTTCTCCCCCTCTACTCGGTAAGAAATGTGTTTTATGTGAGGACCCAGTATGCAGCACATATATTCATCCTGACTTTTGGTGATGCATTTTCTGTGCTACTCTATTTTATCTTTAAAAGATGCTGATGCAGATTACAAAATAATATTATAAACAGCAAACTCATAATGTAATTTTTTTTGTATTGTTTTGCCATACTAGGGTCTGAACCCAGAGTCTTACCACTGAGCTACATCCCTAATCCTTGTTTTATTTTGAGACCCTGGGCTGCCCAGCCTGGCCTCAAACTTGTGATACTCTTGCCTCAGCCTCCCAGAGTACTAGAATTACAAGTTTATGCCACCCTGCCCAGCCACAAGGTAAACATTCTGTAGCTCAGTTTGAACATACACCAAACAATGGGAATGCTTGGTCATGGGTGTAAATAAATTCTACTTTTTCGGTTAGGCAAAATTATTCTCCAAAGTAGTTATAACTGACTCCTCCTCAGTCCAGTGTAAGAATTGGTGTTTACTCTTCAACTTCATTTATATGAGACTTCTTAATTTTTGCCATTCCAGTAGGTATAGAATGATGTCTCTTTAAGTGTCTTTTTTTTAGTGAAATGCCTGTTCATGTTTTTTTGCCATTTTACTCTTGGATTTTTTTGTCTTTTTCTCAGTGATTTATTAGAGCTTTTATGTTTATATGTGTATTAGTCTTTTATTGATTATATTTATTGCAAGTATAATCTCCTGGTTTTTATCTTATCTTTTTACTTCCTTTATCAGCAAAAGATGATGAACAGAATTTCTTCATTTTAAATTCATCAATAATTTTCTCTATAATTAGCAGTCTTTGGATCTCATTTTAAAAATTATCTATTCTGGGGTCATGAAGATATTGTCCAAAATATTCTGTTAAAGAAAATTATAAAAATTTAAATTTAAATCTTTAACCACTAGGAATTTATGCAATTTCTCTTTATTTTCCTACCATTACCAGTTGTTCCTGCACCATTTACTATGTAGTTCATCTATTCCCCCTGATCTGCAGGGCAGGGCTGTCCATTTCTGCTTTCCAAACTCTCCCTTGTCACTATGCCTGTCCCTGTCCCATACCACGCTGTTGTAGTAAAGGAGTGTCTTGAGTACTCTTGGTTTTTTAGTTCTTCTAACAACCACTTTTAACTCAGCTGGACATGAAAAACTATTGAGACTTTGGGGTTTTGTTGACTCTAGAAATCATTTGGGAGAGTTGACATCTTTTTATTATTATTACTATTATTATTATATTATTATTTTGTTGTTGTCTTTTTGAGACAGGGTTTCACAATGCAGTTCAGGCTGGCCTTGAACTCACTTTGTAGCCCTGGTGGGCCTCTAATTCATGGCAATCCTCCTACCTCAGCCTCCTGAGTGCTGGGATTACAGGTGTGTGCCACCTCGCCCAGTGACATCTTTATTTTTTAATTAATTAATTCATTCATTATTTTTTTAAAGACAGGGCCTCACTATGTAGTCCAGGCTGGCCTTAAACTCATGGTGATCCTCCTGCTTCAGCCTCCCAAGTGCTGGGATTATAGGCATGTGCCGCCATGTCTGGCAGGACAGTTGACATCTTTCTGATACTGACTATTGAATTAGTAACCTCATATAGCTATTTATTTAGATCTTCTTGAACATTCCTGAGAAATGATTTGTCATCCTTTCCATACTGTAGTTTTTGTTTTTGGCAGTGCTGGGGATAGAACCCAGGGCTGTGCTCATGCCTAGGGTAATCCCCTACCACTGAGCTACAGACCCCACCCCATAGACTCTTATGAAGAGAGAGCCTTTGGTGTGTGTCTGCACGCACGTGTGTGTGTGTGTGTGTGTGTGTGTTACTAGGGTATTGGACCCAGGCCTTGGACATCACTTCGCTTCAATTCCGGCTCTTCATTTTGAGACATTGTCTCACTAAGTTACCCAGGCTGGCCTCAAATTCATGATCCCTCTGTCTCAACTTCCCGAGAGGCTGAGATTACAGGTGTGTGCCATCCTACCTGGCTAAGGCAGGGCTTTTAAAAGGTAAATTAGACTTCTTCCCTTCCCCTATTACAATTACTTGATGATGATTTTCCATTGCTTTTTCCCTCTGTTTTTGCTGGGCTAGAGGTGGAAGCTAGGACCTCACGCATGCTAGACTAGTGCAGTGCCGTTAAGCAACATCCTCAGCCCTTTTGTTGCTCTTAAAGTTCTGAATTCTCTATCTGGATCTGCATCCTGGCTATGACTGCCTTTTGAATTTTATCTTGCAGAGCTAGTGCCTTCTCCCAGGACTCACCGGTCTCCTGGGCTCTGGTCAGTTCCTCTTGCTCATTCCAAAGAAGTTGAAATAGCTAGTTAGTGCTTATGCTCTGGAAGGAAGAGCTCCTGCTTTCTCACTCCTGCTTCTGCCTGGCTAGCATCAGCTCACATATCTCCACTTCAAACATGTTGGCAGAGCCAGGTGGGATGGTGCAGGCCTGTAATCCCAGCACTCTTGAAGCTGAGGCAGGAGGATCACAAATTTAAGCCCAGCCTGGGGAATTTAATGACTTAGTGAGACCGTGTCTCAAAAAATAAGAAAAGGGCTGGGGATGTAAGAGAGTGTGAAGGCCCTGGGCTCAATCCCCAGTATTAAAAAAAAAAAAATGTTGGCAGAGTTCTTTCCATCTGAAGGCTCTGTTTCCTGGCTCTTTCCTAGCTGTTGGTGGCTGTGGCAATCCTCGGCACTTTTGCCTGATAGATAACATCACTCCGACCTTCACCTCCATCTTCACATCACTTCTTCTCTGTGTCTTATCCCTTTTTCTTCTCCTTTAAAGATGCTCATCACTAGATTTACCCCCCCGTCAATAATTTAGGATGATCTCATCCTAAGATCATTAACTTAATTACATCTTCAAAAACTTTTTTTCAAATAAGGTTACATTCACAGGTTCAGGATGGGCATATGTTTTTGTGGAGGGGGTTACTACTAATCTACTGTTCATTCTATCACAACACCCTCTTTCATTTGTTCTTAAAACACTTAAAATTTAGCAATGTTTTCTAAATGTTTGTTATGACCCATAAGTGGGTTGTAAAATGTAATTTTTTTTTCTCAACCGAAATGTAGTGGTTTTGTTTTATTTTGTCGTGTTTTGTTTTTTGATATTTTTGAGACAGGGTTTCCCTATGCAGTTCAGACTGGCCTTGAACTCACTTTGTACCCCAGGCTGGCCTTAAACTCACAGGGATCCCTCTGCCTCAGCCTCCTGAGTGCTGGGATCACAGGCATGCGCCACCACACCTGGCCTAATGTAATGGTTTTGGATGAGCACTCAAAAAATTTTATAGGGTTTGGTGTATACAGGATCTGCCTAGCATGCCCAAGTCCTGGGTTCAAGCCTTCAACCCTCAGCAACACCCACACACACATACACACACAAGTGCTACTTTGATAAAATTTTTAAAGGAGCTGACTATATTAGAATCTATCATATAAAATAAAGTTGAGGGGAAAAAAGATGGTGGATGAGTAAGAAGCACGCAGCGAAACTCTCTAAAAGTTGCCATTGGAGCACGGAAATATAGTGACCGGGAGAGCGCAGGAGGGGGGGAGATGCCTCCCCGGGACCCAGAAAAGTTCTGAAGTGCAGCTTGGGACCCCTGGCACCAGTGAAGGGTACTTTCAACGAAGAAGGAGCAGACCCCACCCGCACACCTTCTACCATCCCAGGAATCGCCGCGCGACAGAAGCTCAAATCTGCGGACACACGGTGACAGCTGGCGCCCAGGGAGCGCCCACGGAGGATCGCGAGACAGCCGTGGGGCAGGGCAGCGGCGGAGAACGGCGCTGGCTGGCGGTGAGTGTCTCTCAGCCACAGCTGTCCTACGCCAGAGAGCGACTGGCCGGGCGCCATTGTGGGGGGTGCGGCGAAAATCAGAGCAGCGCGAAAACACAGAGCTGGGAACTCGCGCTCCGGACAGGGCAGTGCGGCGCCTCTCAGGCCCACGAAAGTGCGCTGAGGGCGGCAGGCGAACGAGACTGGTCTCCGCCTGAAAGTATGCGCTTCTGCTCACCGCCCTGCCAGACGGCCGCTCCTGGCTCGCTGGGATGGACCTGAATGGAACAGGACTCTCATCACATGGTGCCTGCCTACAGCAGAGTCAACACCTGGAACTGATTCTTTTTATTTTTTTATTTTTATTTTTATTTTATTTTTTTCTCTCTCATTTGTTTTTTGTTCTGGTGAAGGGTTTTTTGTTTGTTTGTTTGTTTTTTTGTGGGGTTTTATTTTTGTTTTGTCTGTTTGTTTTGTTGTTTTTGTCTTCGTTTTTGTTTCTGTTTGTCTATTTGCTCTTTCCTTCATTATTCTCTCTGGTTTTTATATGAGTGTAAACAGCACCTCTAACCTCTTTGTGATTGTGGTTGTGATCTGTTCTTCCTTTTATCCCTTCCTTCTCTTTTTCCCACCAGTCCTCTGCACCAGTGTCCCAATGTTACTGGGATCCCTCTTGGTCCTCTAACCTTACATCTAATTCCTTCCTCTTCTCCCAATACTCTATTTCCTCCTTAACTCATTTTAAATTTAAACTCCTGAGGGAAAAAATTGACATACTAAGGACTTGTATACTGCATATAATTTTTCTGGTGTGTTTTAGATTTTGTTGTATAACTGCAACTCTACTTTATACAGTTAAAAGTGGTAAATAACTGGTTAGCTCAGTCTGTCATTTTCTAGGCTGTGTTTGATGCTTTAGTTACCATTATAGCCAAATGTGAAATAATTGTTCTAAACAGCTTTCCTTCCTGATATTTCATGATTGATATTGACTAAGGGACACAGAAAATACAGTGGCACAGTACCAAAGAATCAAGGACTGGGCCAAACAGGTAGCAACTTCTCACATCCAACGAATTGAAGGGGTAGGATCTGGCAGAAAGCTCAAAACCTAAAAGCAAACTCCACTTGGAAGATACTGCAGAGAAGTAGTCATCTTCTAAAGATCTTGAACACTAGCAATAAAGTAACCTACCATAGGTAATTTACAAACATCACCTCAGGAATTAAATTAAAGAAAGAAAAAATGAGACGACACTTAAACAAGATGCAACCCCACACATCCAATTCACCAAAGGCAAACCTAGGGGGCAACGAGGTGGGACAATCCGAAAGCCACCCACCTGGCCTATCTGAAGTGGTAACAACAAAGCAACTGAATGAGGCTCTGGAGAATATTAAAACAGAAATAATTTCACAGATAACTGCAGAGATAATGTCCACAATGAAGACCATGCTTAAGGACACTATAGCTGATACAGACAAAAAAATAGACGAGCTTAAAAAAACAATAGAAACCATAAATTCTCAGCATAGGAAAGAAATGGAATCCATAAGGCAGATACAAGCAGATATCCAAGAGAACAAAAATTCCATTGAAAGTATTTGTAGCAGATTAAGCCAACGTGAGGACAGGATCTCAGATATAGAAGACAGGCTTGCAATTAGTGATCATGAAAAGAAAGAATTCTTAAAAACAGCAAGGGACCATGAAAAATCAATTCAGCAGCTGCTAGATGACTCAAAGATAAACAACATAAGAATATTTGGAATAAATGAAAAAGCAGGAGATAGCATCAATGACATTAAAACCTTGTTCAAAGACATTATCAGGGAGAACTTCCCTGGAAGAGAAAAAGAATTTGACCCCAATATAAATGAAGCTTTTAGAACGCCAACTAGACATGATCAAAAAAAAAAAAAAAAAAAAACACTTCAGCCAGACATATCATAGTCAAGATTCCAGAAATTCTACAGAAGGGAAGAATCTTAAAAGCTGTTAGGGAGAAGAGACAAATCACCTATAAAGGAAAACCCATCAGAATCACAGCTGACTTTTCAGCACAAACCCTCAAGTCAAGAAGAGCTTGGAATGACGTATTTCAAGCTCTAAAGGAAAAAAATTTTCAACCCAGATTGATGTACCCCGCAAAACTATCTTTCAAAATTGATGGAGAAATAAAATACTTCCATGACAAAGAACATCTGAGAAAATTTATGACCACCAAACCAGCACTCCAAAATGTTCTGAAGGACATTCTAGAAAGAGATAGGAACCCCAACAGAAGGAATCCACCAGGCAGGGCAGATAATTAAATAGCGGGAAGGGGAAAAACAAACAAAGAGTGGGAACCAACAACAGGAAAATATCATGACAAGTTTAAGTCAATACATATCAGTTTTAACCATCAATATTAATGGTCTCAATTCACCAATCAAAAGGCACAGACTGGCAAAATGGATCAAGAAGCAAGATCCAACAATATGCTGTATACAAGAAACACATTTAATTCAGAAAGAAATTCATAGACTGAAAGTCAAAGGATGGAAAACAATACTCCATGCAACAGGAACCCAGAAAAAAGCAGGGGTAGCTATTCTTTTTGCAGACAAAGTGAATTTCAAGCCAAGAAGGATTCAGAGAGATAAAGACGGTCATTACATCCTTGTAAAGGGAACAATCCAAGAGGAAGAGATAACGATCATAAATATATATGCGTCAAATACCAGTGCACCCAGCTATATAAAACAAGTACTAAAGGACATGAAAAATCAAATAAGCACTAATACAATTATATTGGGAGATCTCAATACTCCACTGTCACAAAAAGACAGATCAACTAGACAGAAAATCAATAATGAAATAATAGAACTGAACCAAACTTTGGAACAAATGGACTTAGTAGATGTCTACAGAGTGTTCCACCCCACAACATCAGAATACACATTCTTCTCAGCTGCACATGGGACGTTCTCCAAAATAGACCACATACTAGCTCATAAAACCTGCTTAAGTAAATGCAAAGGAATTGAAATTATCCCATGCATATTATCAGACCATAGTGCAATGAAATTGGAAATCAATGGCAAAAGAAATCACAAAAACTCCCTAAACACATGGAAATTAAACAGCACCCTCCTGAACAATCAATGGGTCACAGATGAAATTAAAGAAGAAATTAGACACTTTCTACAACTGAATGATAATGACAGTACAACATACCGGAACTTATGGGATACAATGAAAGCAGTCCTAAGAGGGAAATTTATAGCATTAAATACTTATATTAGGAAAATAGAGCAAGCGCAAATAAACAACTTAGTGGCGAACCTCGAACTTCTAGAAAAAGAGCAGGTTAAGCCAAAAGCTCGTACAAGGGAGGAAATTATAAAGATCAGAGCAGAAATTAATGTATTGGAGACTAAAAAAATATATATAAAGAATCAATGAAGCAAAAAGTTGGTTCTTTGAAAGAATAAATAAGATTGACAAACCCTTATCCAACCTTACTAAAAAAAGAAAAGAAAAGACTCAAATCCATGCAATTGAAAATGAAAAGGGTGATATCACGACGGACCCTGCAGAAATCCAGAAGATCATCTATACCTATTTTAAAAATCTATATTCTACTAAGATGGAAAATGCAGAAGAAATGGACAGATTCCTAGATTCCTAGAGTCGTATGAATTGCCAAAGCTGAATCAAGAAGATTTAAAAATCCTAAATAAACCAATAACAACCAATGAAATTGAAGATGTAATTAAAAACCTCCCAACAAAGAAAAGCCCAGGCCCTGATGGATTCATTGCCGAATTCTACAAGAAATTTAGAGAAGACCTAACGCCACTACTTCTCAAACTTTTTCATGAAATTGAAAGGGAAGCAATACTCCCAAATTCATTCCTGGAAGCAAGCATTACCCTGATACCAAAACCAGAGAAGGACCCAACTAAGAAAGAGAACTACAGGCCAATCTCCCTAATGAACATAGATGCAAAAATCCTTAATAAAGTACTGGCAAACAGAATCCAACAAATCATCAAGAAGATTATACACCATGACCAAGTTGGATTCATCCCTGGGATGCAGGGATGGTTCAACATACGTAAATCAATAAATGTAATACACCATATTAACAGAACCAAAGACAAAAATCACATGATCATCTCAATAGATGCAGAAAAAGCTTTTGACAAAGTCCAGCACCTTTTCATGATAAAAACCCTACAGAAAATTGGAATAGAGGGTCTTTATCTCAACCTGGTAAAAGCTATCTATGACAAACCAACAGCCAATATTATACTAAATGGCCAAAAACTGAAAGCCTTCTTTCTAAAATCAGGAACAAGACAAGGATGTCCACTGTCCCCACTCTTTTTTATTTTTTTTTTTGGTGGGTACCGGGGATCGACCTCAGGACCTCACGTGCCAGCAGGCGCCCGTGCCGCTGAGTGATATCACCGGCCCCTTTTTCGTATGTGGGTTCCGGGAGTCGAACTTGGGCCCTGGCACTTGCCGGGCAGGTGCTTAAGCCGCTGAGCCATCTCACCGGCCCCACTGTCCCCACTCTTATTCAACATAGTTCTGGAAACGTTAGCCAGAGCAATTAGACAAGAGAAAGAAATAAAGGGAATAATGATTGGAAAGGAAGAAGTTAAATTATCATTATTTGCAGATGACATGATACTCTACACAGAAGACCCCAAAAACTCCACTAAAAAACTGCTAGATTTAATAAGCAAATTCAGTAGTGTACCTGGATACAAAGTCAATGCTCAAAAGTCAATAGCCTTCCTGTACACAAATAACAAACTTACTGAAAGAGAAATTAGGGAAACAATACCTTTCACAATAACATCCAAAAAAATGAAATACCTAGGAATCAACCTCACAAAGGATGTAAAAGACCTATAAACTGAAAACTACAGTACTCTGAAAAAGGAGATTGAGGAGGATATCAGAAAATGGAAAGATATCCCTTGCTCCTGGATAGGAAGAACCAATATAGTGAAAATGGCCATACTTCCAAAATTGTTATACAGATTTAATGCAATTCCAATCAAAATTCCAACAGCATATCTCACAGAATTAGAGAAAACAATCCTAAAATTCATTTGGAATCAGAAGAGACCTAGAATAGCAAAGGCAATTCTGGGCAACAAAGGCAAGGCAGGGGGCATCACAATCCCCGAATTGAAATTATGCTATAAAGCTACTGTGATAAAAACAGTGTGGTACTGGCAAAAAAACAGACCTGAAGATCAATGGAACAGATTAGAAGATGCTGAAACAACCCCAGACATACTAAGCCACCTTATCTTTGACAAAGGTGCCAAACACATTCACTGGAAGAAAGATAGCCTCTTTAATAAATGGTGCTGGAAAAACTGGCTCTATACATGCCGAAGATTAAAACTAGACCCATATCTTTCACCATGCACTAAACTAAATTCAAGATGGATCAGAGATCTAAATATTAAACAGAAACATTAAATCTGCTGGAAGGTAGGATAGGTAAAACCCTTGAAGACATTGGTGTAGGCAAAGACTTTATGAATAAAAACTCAACCGCACGGGAACTATCCCAAAGAATCAATAACTGGGATCTCATCTTATTAAAAAGCTTTTGCACAGCAATAGAAACCACCAACAGAGTGAAAAGACAACCCACAACGTGGGAAAAAATGTTTGCCAGCTGTTCCTCAGACAAAGGATTACTATCGAGAACATATAAAGAACTCAAAAAAATCAGACCTCCCAAATTTAAAGACCCACTCCAAAAATGGGCATCTGAGATGAATACACATTTCTCAGATGAAGAAATACTAATGGCAAATAAATATACAAAAAAATGTGCAACATCACTAGTCATTCCAGAGATGCAAATTAAAACAACACTGAGATACCATCTCACTCCAGAAAGAATGGCTACTATAAAGAAATCAACTAATAACAAATGCTGGAGGGGCTGTGGGGAAAAAGGAACCCTTCTTCACTGTTGGTGGGAGTGTCGACTGGTACAGCCACTGTGGAAGTCAGTGTGGAGATTCCTCAAAAAACTAGGGTTGGAGGTCCCATTTGACCCAGCTATTCCCCTTCTGGGCATCTTCCCAGAGGAATTAAAAACATCGTACCACAGCGATATATGTGCACCCATGTTTATAGCAGCACAATTTGTAATAGCCAGATCTTGGAAACAACCCAAACGCCCATCAACTGAGGAATGGATAAGAAAGATGTGGTATTTTTATACAATGGAGTACTATTCAGCCATAAAGAAGGATAAACTGGAGACTTTTATAAGTAAATGGATGCAACTCGAGAAAATACTCATAAGTGAAATAAACCAGACGCACATGTGTAAGCATCGTATTGTCTCACTAGTATGAGAAACTGAAGGAGTAAATAAGATCCAAAATGTACAATAGACACGGTGAATCAAAAAGACACTGGTCAATAAGAAAGAGAGACTGGAATGGGGAAAAGAAAGAAGGGAAAGGGAAAAAAATTGTATATGTATATAAGATGGTTAAGATAGATACACTACCAGTTTTACTTAGTTCATTGAAGAGTAAGGTTTGAGCCAATAATGTTTGGACAATTGAATGCTAATGTCTGGTATCCTGAATAACTAACTTAAAGATAATAATATGTAATGCATTGACCATTGTTACCCTCATATTATGTTGTTTTGAAAATTTGTTCTTTTTTTGATTTGTTTTGTTTTTTCTTCTCTTTAAAATAAAAAAAAAAAAATCAGGATGGAGGGCAGAGGCTGCTTGGCTTAATTATTTGTTCCAGGGAAATCTTGTCCAGGAAGACAAGGCTATAAATCAATAAATGATTTTACTGTTTGCTTTAGGAAATTTCTGTAAACTCATTTATCTGGACAGATACTTTGTTCATGTAGGCAAATAACCCACTTACCAATCATTAACATTATTCTCTTCAAAATCCTCACCGTGTCAATGTTCTCAATTCTACACTATGATGTCTGGAATTTTGTCCGGTCCCAATCAGCTTCCCTCTTGCAAGTTGCACCTTGAACCACTTTACCATCTCCTCTGGAACATAGTAGCATTAGTCCAAATAACTAAAAAAGTAGAAGTAATGCAAATATCCATCAATGAATGACTAGATATACAAAATGTGGTGAGCGTGCACAGTGTAACTGTCTGATTTGGCTGCCATAAGAAAATACTATAAACTGGATGGCTTAAGGAACAGAAAATTTTTTTCCACACTTCTGGAGGCTAGTCAATCTAAGACGAAGGATCCAGGTGATTTATTTTCTGGCAAGGGTCCTCTTCCTGGCTTGTAGATTGATTCCACTCCTTGTCTTCAAATGGCCTTTGTTTAGTGCAAACACAGGGGGGGCGGTCTCTGTCTGGTATCTCCTCTTATCAGGACACCAATTCTATCCAAGCAGGGCTCTACCATTGTATTAGTCAGCATTTTGTTGCTGGAACCACATGGCTGGGAAAACAACTTCAATTGAGGAAATATTTATTTTGATTCATGGTTTCAGAGGTTTCAGTCCATGGTTGGCTGGCCTCAAGGCAGAAACATCATGGCAGAAGGGCATTGTAAAAGAAAGCTGTGCATCTCACGACAGCCGGAAAGCAGAGAGAAGAAGAGCCTGAGAGGAAGATGTAAGGGACCAGATATAGACCCAAGGTCATGCCTCCATGACCCATCCAGGCACATCCAGAAGTGTGCTTGACTAATGCTCTAGGTGTCTCTCAAGCCGATCAAGTTGACAATCAAGATTAACCATCACAACCCTATAGCCTCCTTTAACTTTAATCACTTCCTTAGAAGCCCCATTTTGAAAAAACAGTCACTCAGAGGGTTAGAGCTTCAGCATATTACTCTGGGGAGGGAGGACACGAACATTCAATTCCATAACAACACATAATGGAATATTTTTCACCCTCAAAAAGACATAGGCTACAATGTGAATGAAACTTGAGGACATTATGTATGCAATGTTGTGTATGCTAAATGAAATAAATCAGACACAAAAAGCAAGCACTGAATGGTCCTACTTACATGAAGTACCTTAGAGTGGTCAAGTTCATAGAGACAAAAAGTAGAATGATGGTTGCCAGGGGCTGGGGGAGGGGCAATAGGGAGGGGATCTTTTTTTTTTTTTTTTTTTGTGGGTACTGGGGGTCGACCTCAGGACCTCGTGCGCCAGCAGGCGCCCGTGCCGCTGAGCGATATCACCGGCCCTTTTTTTGTATGTGGGTTCCGGGAGTCGAACTCAGGCCCTCGTGCTTGTCAGGCAGGCGCTTACGCCAGTGAGCCATCTCACCAGCCCAGAGATCTTTAATTAATACAGAATTTTAGTTTTGCAAGATGAAAAGAGTTCTGGAGATGTATGGTCATGATGGTTGCACAGCAATATATGTACTTAATGCTACTAAGCTATACACTGCTGTCACTTCTTTTGTGTATGTATCTAAAACAATCTATTTGGCTTTTTAAAAATTACTTTTACAGTATTTCTGTGCTGAGGTTTTTTTATTTTTTTACTTGTTTTAAGAGAATTTGTAATGGATGAATTATTATGCTGGCTGCCTAAAATCTTTGTCAGTTAATTCCAACATCTGATTCATCTCTGCGTTGATGTCAGTTGGTTGTTTTTTCTCATCCAAATTATGATTTCTTTCTTGGTTCCTGGTATGACAGGTGATTTTGGATTATAAACTAGGTATTATGTCAGGAAACTCTGGGTCTATTTAAATCTTTTACTTTAGCAGGCAGTCAGCCTTTCTCATGTGTCACATGCAGGTCCTGGCCTACTTCTGTGGGCTGTGGTTCCTATGACAGTTTGATTGTCAGTGTGTTAGAGATCTACTTGGTTTTCTTTGCCCCTGGGGCTCCCTGCTGGCTTCTGGTGCTGCTGCCTGAAGAGACATGAGAAGGGTATATCAGGCCCATGGGGAAAAGAGCTTTCCTGGCTGGCCACCTTGTTATGGCTTAAATCTAGCTATCCCCCCAGAGCCTCACACACTCATGGGGCTTTTGGGAGTGACTGGATCATGGGTGTGTGATACTTGGATTAGTCCACTCATTAGTTTAGCATAGTTCTGGGTGTGGATGATGGGTGCCATCCTGGGTGAGGGTGGCACCAACCAATAGGCTTGTAGCTTGGATAGAATAAAAAGGAAGGAAAAAGGAAGTTTTGCTGCTTCCCACCTGCCATGCCATAAACTGTTTATCCTCTGTGATGACTCTCTGCCATGCCAGCCTGTCTTGGAACCAGCTGATTATGGACTGACACCTTTACAAACTGTGAGGTAAAATAAACCTTCCTTCTTTTAACTTGTAGGTGCCGGATATTTTGTTCCAGCAACAAGAAAGTGACTAAGAAACACCTGTAGTGGGATCCCACCTGCTTGCGGGGGACAGAGAGGATTTTCTGAGCTGGAGGTTGGTTGTGCTGGGTTCCCCTTGCCCCAGACTCCCAGGCATCAGGCCCACAGCATAGGAAGCTTCCAGAGCCAGCTGCTTTTTCTGGCTGGGTTCCTCTTGCTCATTCTTGCTCAGAATGGAGGGGGAATGGATTCTTAGTTCCTGTAGGACAAAGAGGCTTCCTGTATCAGGCAGCTCATTATTTATGGTGGTCCCCCTACCCATTCTTCCTGGCTGCTTTGCTATCTCTTGGCAGGGAGGGGAGTCAGGCCCAGTAGGGTTTTCCATGTGTCTTAGTCCATTTTGTGTTGCTTTAACAGGATACCTGAGTCTGGGTACTGTACAAAGAAAAGAGATTTATTTGCCTTATGATTCAGCTGGCTGGGAAGTACAAATGGTGCCAGTATCTGATGAGGGCTACTGGGCATGTCCCAGTATGGTGGAAAAGTGGAAAGTGAACCAGCTTTGTGCAGAAACAGAGGGCCATGCATGCAATCAAGGAAGCCAGAGAGCAGGGAGCAGACCCTATAAAAGACCTCATACTCTGTATGAGAGGAACTGTTCTGGTCTAAGTGCCAGGGTGGTTCCTCTCCGGTTTGTTCTGAAATAAACCTGTCCTGTTGAGCTCATGCCTTTGTTTTTTCCCTAGCAGCCTTCCTGCTGTGTTGTTCTTCCAGGACTGGAATCTCATCATATCGGTGAGCCTTTTTCTCACCATTCAGAATTCCATTGGTTGTCTCTTGTATTATTCCCAGAATTTGTTTGTTCATTTATTTGTTGTGGTACTGGAGACTGATACCAGGACCTTGCACATGCTAGACAAGCACTCTACCACCAAGCTACATCCCAGTTTTTTTTTTTGTTTTTTTTTTTTGGAGAGGGTCTCACCAAGTTGCCCATGCTGGCCTTGAATTTTCTGCAATCCACCTGCCTCAGTGTCTGGGATTACAAGCATCCGCCACTCTTATTCAGCTCTAGGCTTTATAGTTTTGCTTGGTGGGAGGAGCAGGGAAAAAATGGGTCTACATCACCTTAACTCATCAGGTACTTCTGACCATAATAGTTAAGCTCCAGGGCATTCCTGGATTCATATCTTTCAGCTGGAAAGATACACAGTTTCTCCCTCTAAGCATTGAGTAGGCATTGGAGAATACTCATGTTCCTCTAGAAGTAAACATTTTGGGGAAAAATTGCTATGCAATACCATCAAATCAAGTAGATGCTGAATGAATGGAAGTGATGATCTGGTTGCAGAAAAAAGGAAAACAAAGTAAACAAGATGAGGGAAAGGAAGTGAAAGGAGTGACTGAGAAATAAAAAGGATAAAGGTAACAAAAAAGCAAGGGCTAGTAGTAGCAGGTTCTAGATCAATTTGCATGTACAAAGTCCTGGGTTCCAGCCCCAGTTCCAAAAAGAAAGAAAGGAAAAGAAAGAACCAGCCCGGTATGGTTGTACACCTCTGTGACCTCAGCACTCTGGGAGGCTGAGGCTGGAGGACTGCATTTAGTGACTTAGAAGGACCTTATCTTAAAAAATATAGCTGGGGGTGTGAAAATCCTTGGTACTGTAAAGAAAGAAAAAGAAGAAAGAGAAAGAAAGAAAGAAAGAAAGAAAGAAAGAAAGAAAGAAAGAAAGAAAGAAAGAAAGAAAGAAAGAAGGAAGGAAGAAATGAAGAAAGGGAAGGATGAAGGAAAGAAAAAAGGAAAGAAAAGGAAGGAAGGAAAGAAAAAGGAATGAAGAAAAAACAAAAGAAAGGAAGCAAGAAAAGGAAGAAAGGAAAGAAAGAAGGGAAGAAAGAAAAGAAGAAAGGAGAAAAGAAAGGAAGAAAGAAAACTGCGAACATGTGGGCCTACCCCTCTGCAACGCCAGGGGCGCAGTGTGGCTGCGGGGGGCGGGGCCAGCGGTGGGCGGAGCCTGAGGGGTGGGGCCGCAGCGCACAGGGAGGTGACAGTGGAGCAACCTGAGGTGCTGAGGGCAATCACACTGCTCCCCCAGGTGAGTGTCCCCACAGAGGCCAGGCTGGCTTGCTCCCCCTCTGCCAGGTAGACCAGATCCTGCCCACCGCGACCTGCGCGCCCCTGGCCACCACAAGGACTGGGGTTTGGGGAAGGCAGAGGCGCTACCTCAGGCCTCAAGCTGTGTGGCACTGGCAGGCCTCAGCTTCCCCCGGGGAGACGTGGGCGGACAGGTTGGGTGCATTGTGTCTGCGCAGGGTCGGGCCCTGGCTCCAGCTTGGCGGGCCTCACCATGTGCATCCTGGCCTGTGTCACCTCACCACCGTCGCTGCCTGCCAGCTGGGTGTCCCCACTCCGTCCCCTTCCACCTGAGCCCCAGGCACTGGTGTGACCTTCATTGTCGAAAGGACCAGGTGAGGGGGCAGAGCCAGCCGGGGTTCAGGGGGCTGTTGGAGAGGGGTGACCTGGCTGTGCCTCTGTGTCCTCATCCCTGCACCCTGTGGAATAGTGGTGGTTAAATGAGTTGATATGGATAAAAGGTTAGTGCAGAAACATCTCCTTGTGCCATCCTCCAGGTACCTCTGTTTCCCTGATTGTCACCAGAGTTGGAGTTTTGTCTCCCTGATGATTCAATTACTGTTTTGACTGGCTTTTCTTTTCTTTTTGTGACACTAGCAATTGAACCCAGGGTCTTTGCACTCAGCTACACCCCCAGCTCTTTTTTATTTTTTATTTTGAGACAGGGTCTCCCTAACTTGTCCAGGCTGGCCTTGAACTTGAAGTCCTCCTGCCTCAGCCTTGCAGTATGCTGGGATTACAGGCATGCACCGCTGTGCCTGGCCTGCCTAATGTTTAAATGACCTTTTCTTTTCTTTTCTCTTTTGTTTTCTTTTCTTTCTTCTTTTCTTTTCTTTTCTTTTTTCTTTCTCCCTCCCTCCCTCCTCCTCCTCCTCCTCTCTCTCTCTCTCTCTCTCTCTCTCTCTCTCTCTCTCTCTCTCTCTCTCTCTCTCTCTCTCTTTCTTTCTGGTGCTGGGGATTGAACCCAGGGCCCTGTACAATATAGGTACCACTGTTCTACATCCCCAGCTTAGTGTTTGATTAACACTCCCCCAGGAAGTCAGGACAGAGCAAAGATGACTTTGCTCATCCTGTATCTCAGTCCCCCAGCATCCTGTAGGATTGAAAAGTCTAGGCCAGTCAGTGTTGGCTAGGCCAGGGGGAATGGGCGACTTTAAGGATTTGCTCTCGGTCTGAAAGATGCATTTAACAAGTATAGTGGGGTTGTGTTACATTGTGTTTTTGAGCTCATTGCCTTGGGAAATCGATCAAGGCAATATTACCCTTGAAGAACTTGGCTGCTGCTGCTTCTTTTTTTTTAATATGCAGGTACTGGGAGTCAAACTCAGGATCTCGCGCTTGCCAGGCTTCTTAAAAGACCCAAACTTTTTTTTTTTTTTTTTTAACTATTTTTGTTGTTGTTGTCTTTGTGTTTTGGCTTTGGCCCAACCCCAGGGGCATGGCGTCTGCTGTAGCTTTCCCATAAGGGAGGAGAATAGAAGAGAGGCAACCTGCAATTCACCGTTGGCTTCCTGACACAGCTCATGGTGTGTCGTCTCGGGTGGGTGACCCCTCACTTCTAGGATGTAGTCTCACTTTTCAGACAGTTGACTGATGGGGGTGGGGTGACCCTGTTCCCAAGTTCTTGGTGAAAAAATGGATTTCCCTCTTGTACATTTATAAATTGACAGCCGAAGTATTTTTTTTATTATACTTGTAAAGAGTTACAAAGCCTATCATTACTATCCTATTTTGTTTATTGTGTGTGCATTTTAACTATATTTTGAGTAAAACCTAGGAGTTGCAAATTTAGCATATTTTGTTTATGGAAATTGTTTGGCAGAGCATCTAACTGGCTAACTCGGGCCTGTCTAGCCCAGAAATCTGACTTTGTTTTTTAAAGACAGTTTTATTAAGGTATAATTTAAGTGCCATAAAATTCATTCATTTAAAATTTAATGATTTTTAGTAAACCTAGACTTACTATCACTACTGTCAATTTCATTTTATTTTATTTTTTTGGTTTTGAGATGTTAATTCATTTGTGATACCTGGCTGACCTTGTAGATTATGTACATGGCCCTGTGCTGAACAGCATTAACAAAATTTATAAAGCTTATCCAAAAACATGATTTTTGATGGCAAAAGTAAAATTAATCTATGAGAATATAGCAGTTATTCCCATACCTCTTCTTTGCCTTCACACGCACACGCACACACACACACACACACACACACACACACACACACACACAAATCCTGTAATACTTAAACCAATCCAAATTGTATAATCTAAAAGAAATAGGTTTTCAGTGCCCAACTGTGGATTCAGGAGGATTCATTAAGGTTTTCACTGCAGTCAGTTTTAGAGTATTTCCATCACACCAAAAAGATGCCCTGTGTCCATATTCAATCACCCCTTATTTTCCCCCAGGCAACCAGTGATCTGCTTTCTGTTCCTATGGACTCACCTTTCTGACTACTGCATATAAATAGAATCATAATTATATAGTGTTTTTGAAGTTCATTTATTTTGTAACATGTATCAGTACTTCCTTTTTATTGCTGAATAGTAGTTAATTGTATGGATATACACCTTTCTTTTTCTTTTTTTTTGAGATGGAGTCTCTCTATGTTGTGTAGGCTGGCCTTGAATTCTTGTACGCGAGTGATCCCCCTGCCTCAACCTACTAGAAGCACATACCACTGTGCCTGGCTTTTTTCTTCTTTTTTGAATCTGTTTAGAAATTGATGGGCATCTAGATTGTTTCTGTTTTTGACTATCATAAAGTTATTATGAACATTCATGTACAAGTCTTTCTATGGACATGTTTTATTTCTGTTGGGTAGACAGGAGTGGAATTGAGTCATATTATGAATGTATGTATGGACACACCTGTAATCCCAGCACTTGGAAGGCTGAGGCAGGAGGATTACTGCGAGTTTGAGGCCAGCCTAGACCACATAGTGAGTTCAAGGCCAGCCTGGAACAAATAGCAAGACCCTGTCTCCAAAACACCAAAAAAATAAAAAAATAAATAGAAAGAAACTGCCAAACTGCTTTCCGAAGTGGCTGTACTGTTTTATATTCCCAACAGCAATATATGAGGATTCTGATTTTGCTACACTCTCATCAACATTTCGTGCTGGGGATTGAACCCAGGGCCTTGTGCATACTAAGTGTATACTCTACTGCTGAGCTATATTCTGAATTGTAGCCATCTCAGTAGGCGTGAAGTAATATGTCATTGTAGGATTTTTTCTCTTTGTGGATTGTAGTTTTTTATAGTGATAAAACACATGTAAAATTAACCATTTGAAATTAATCATTTTCAAGGGTACAACTCAGTATTGTTAAGTATATTCACACTGCTATGAAACAGAGCTTCAACACCCCATTTCATCTCCCATTAGACCATGGCAACCACATTCCACTCTGTTTCCTTGATTTTGACGTGGAATCCTACAGTTGTTTTTTTTTTTTTTTTGTGAATGGCTTATTTATAATGCTTCACAATTCATCCATGTTGAAGGATGTGTGAAAATTTCCGTCCTTTTTAAGTCTGAATGATATTCTGCTGAATATATATACAGTGTCATGTTCTGTTTATCCATTCATCTGTCAGTGGACACCTAAGTTGTCTTGGTTACTGTGAGAATACTGCTGCCATGCATGTGGGTGTACAATATCTCTTCAGGCCCCATGTTCATTTCTTTTGGGTATATAACCAGAAGTGGAATTATTGGATCATATGATAATTCTATTTTTATTTTTCTTAAGAAACTATCATCCTTTTTTCCACAGCGGCTGTACCATTTTACATTCCTAAACAACAGAGAACAATGGTCCCAGTTCCTTTCCATTTTTGCCAGCATTTGTTATTTCTGTTTTGTTATTATAGGCATCCTTATGTAGGTGAGGTGATATTTGGATTTTGATTTGCATTTTCCCAACAAATATTGATATTAAGGATCTTTTCATGTGCTTTTGTGTCATGTATACATTTTTGAAGAAATGGCTACTCGAATCCTTTGCTCATTTTTTTTTGTTTTGTTTTGGTGGGTACTGGGGGTCAAACTCAGGACTTTGCACTTGCCAGCAGGTGCTTGTGCCACTGAGCGATATCACCGGCCCTTTTTTTCCTTTTTATGTGGGTACCGGGAGTCGAACTCAGGACCTCACGTTTGCCAGGCAGGCGCTTATGCCACTGAGCTATCTCACCGGCCCCTCCTTTGCTCATTTTTAAATTGAGTTGTCTTTTATTATTGAATTGTAGAAGTTTTTTGTTTACTGTACTTGCACTGGGCATAGGTTCTTTATAATATATGATTTACAGATATTTTCTTATATCTTTTTTAGGGTGGGGGTGGGGCACAGTACTGGGAATTTAATTGAATTCATGCTAGGCAAGTAGTCTGTCACTGAGCACATTGCCAGCCCTTTCAATTTTTTTTTGTTTTTGTTTTTTTGTGGGTACTGGGGGTCGACCTCAGGACCTCGCATGCCAGCAGGCGCCCGTGCTGCTGAGCGATATCACCGGCCCTTTTTTCATATGTGGGTTCTGGAAGTCGAACTCGGGCCCTCGCACTTGCCAGGCAGGCGCTTACGCCGCTGAGCCATTTCACCGGCCCCCTTTTAAATTTTGAGACAGTGTCTCACTAAGTTGCCCAGGCTGGCCTTGAGCTTGCGATCCTTCTGCCTCAGCCTCCTGAGTAGCTATTACACGTGGGTGCCACTGCATTCAGCATAATAATATCTTCTTGTTGTTTTTGAGACTCTCATTCCATGGGTTACCTTCTTATTTGAATAGTGTCCTTTTATATATAAAAGTTTTCAATCTTTCTTGTTTTATTTTGTTTTTTGAGACAGCGTCCTTCTTTGTAGTTCAGGCTGGCCTTGAACTCACTATGTAGCCCAGGCTGGCCTCAAACTCTTGGCGATCTCTATACGTGATTCTCTATTTACTCAGCCTCCCGAGTAATGGCATCTCTTTTTTTTTTTTTTTTTTTTATTTTAAAGAGAAGAAAAAACAAAACAAATCAAAAAAAGAACAAATTTTCAAAACAACATAATATGAGGGTAACAATGGTCAATGCATTACACATTATTATCTTTAAGTTAGTTATTCAGGATACCAGACATTAGCATTCAATTGTCCAAACATTATTGGCTCAAACCTTCCTCTTCAATGAACTAAGTAAAACTGGTAGTGTATCTATCTTAACCATCTTATATACATACACAGTTTTTTTTTCCCTTTCCCTTCTTTCTTTTCCCCATTCCAGTCTCTCTTTCTTATTGACCAGTTCCTTTTTGATTCACCATGTCTATTGTACATTTTGGATCTTATTTACTCTTTCATTTTCTCATACTAGTGAGACAATACGATGCTTACACATGTGAGTCTGGTTTATTTCACTTATGAGTATTTTCTCGAGTTGCATCCATTTACCTATAAAAGTCTCCAGTTTATCCTTCTTTATGGCTGAATAGTACTCCATTGTATAAAAATACCACATCTTTCTTATCCATTCCTCAGTTGATGGGCATTTGGGTTGTTTCCAAGATCTGGCTATTACAAATTGTGCTGCTATAAACATGGGTGCACATATATCGCTGTGGTACGATGTTTTTAATTCTTCTGGGAAGATGCCCAGAAGGGGAATAGCTGGGTCAAATGGGACCTCCAACCCTAGTTTTTTGAGGAATCTCCACACTGACTTCCATAGTGGCTGTACCAGTCGACACTCCCACCAACAGTGAAGAAGGGTTCCTTTTTCCCCACAGCCCCTCCAGCATTTGTTATTAGTTGATTTCTTTATAGTAGCCATTCTTTCTGGGGTGAGATGGTATCTCAGTGTTGTTTTAATTTGCATCTCTGGAATGACTAGTGATGTTGCACATTTTTTTGTATATTTATTTGCCATTAGTATTTCTTCATCTGAGAAATGTGTATTCATCTCAGATGCCCATTTTTGGAGTGGGTCTTTAAATTTGGGAGGTCTGATTTTTTTGAGTTCTTTATATGTTCTCGATAGTAATCCTTTGTCTGAGGAACAGCTGGCAAACATTTTTTCCCACGTTGTGGGTTGTCTTTTCACTCTGTTGGTGGTTTCTCTTGCTGTGCAAAAGCTTTTTAATAAGACGAGATCCCAGTTATTGATTCTTTGGGATAGTTCCCGTGCGGTTGAGTTTTTATTCATAAAGTCTTTGCCTACACCAATGTCTTCAAGGGATTTACCTATCCTACATTCCAGCAGATTTAATGTTTCTGTTTTAATATTTAGATCTCTGATCCATCTTGAATTTAGTTTAGTGCATGGTGAAAGATATGGGTCTAGTTTTAATCTTCGGCATGTGTAGAGCCAGTTTTTCCAGCACCATTTATTAAAGAGGCTATCTTTCTTCCACTGAATGTGTTTGGCACCTTTGTCAAAGATAAGGTGGCTTAGTATGTCTGGGGTTGTTTCAGCATCTTCTAATCTGTTCCATTGATCTTCAGGTCTGTTTTTTGCCAGTACCACACTGTTTTTATCACAGTAGCTTTATAGTATAATTTCAATTCGGGGATTGTGATGCCCCCTGCCTTGCCTTTGTTGCCCAGAATTGCCTTTGCTATTCTAGGTCTCTTCTGATTCCAAATGAATTTTAGGATTGTTTTCTCTAATTCTGTGAGATATGCTGTTGGAATTTTGATTGGAATTGCATTAAATCTGTATAACAATTTTGGAAGTATGGCCATTTTCACTATATTGGTTCTTCCTATCCAGGAGCAAGGGATATCTTTCCATTTTCTGATATCCTCCTCAATCTCCTTTTTCAGAGTACTGTAGTTTTCAGTGTATAGGTCTTTTACATCCTTTGTGAGGTTGATTCCTAGGTATTTCATTTTTTTGGATGTTATTGTGAAAGGTATTGTTTCCCTAATTTCTCTTTCAGTAAGTTTGTTATTTGTGTACAGGAAGGCTATTGACTTTTGAGTATTGACTTTGTACCCAGCTACACTACTGAATTTGCTTATTAAATCTAGCAGTTTTTTAGTGGAGTTTTTGGGGTCTTCTGTGTAGAGTATCATGTCATCTGCAAATAATGATAATTTAACTTCTTCCTTTCCAATCATTATTCCCTTTATTTCTTTCTCTTGTCTAATTGCTCTGGCTAAAGTTTCCAGAACTATGTTGAATAAGAGTGGGGACAGTGGACATCCTTGTCTTGTTCCTGATTTAGAGGGAAGGCTTTCAGTTTTTGGCCATTTAGTATACTATTGGCTGTTGGTTTGTCATAGATAGCTTTTACCAGGTTGAGATAAAGACCCTCTATTCCAATTTTCTGTAGGGTTTTTATCATGAATGGGTGCTGGACTTTGTCAAAAGCTTTTTCTGCATCTATTGAGATGATCATGTGATTTTTGTCTTTGGTTCTGTTAATATGGTGTATTACATTTATTGGTTTACGTATGTTGAACCATCCCTGCATCCCTGGGATGAATCCAACTTGGTCATGGTGTATAATCTTCTTTATGATTTGCTGCATTCTGTTTGCCAGTATCTTATTAAGGATTTTTGCATCTATGTTCATTAGGGAGATTGGCCTGTAGTTCTCTTTCTTAGTTGGGTCCTTCTCTGGTTTTGGTATCAGGGTAATGCTTGCTTCCAGGAATGAATTTGGGAGTATTGCTTCTCTTTCAATTTCATTAAAAAGTTTGAGAAGTAGTGGCGTTAGGTCTTCTCTAAATTTCTTGTAGAATTCTGCAGTGAATCCATCAGGGCCTGGGCTTTTCTTTGTTGGGAGGTTTTTAATTACATCTTCAATTTCATTGGTTGATATTGGTTTATTTAGGATTTTTAAATCTTCTTGATTCAGCTTTGGTAATTCATACGAATCTAGGAATCTGTCCATTTCTTCTGCATTTTCCATCTTAGTAGAATATAGATTTTTAAAATAGGTATAGATGATCTTCTGGATTTCTGCAGGGTCCGTCGTGATATCACCCTTTTCATTTTCAATTGCATGGATTTGAGTCTTTTCTTTTCTTTTTTTAATAAGGTTGGAGAAGGGTTTGTCAATCTTATTTATTCTTTCAAAGAACCAACTTTTTGCTTCATTGATTCTTTGTATTGTTTTTTTAGTCTCCAATACATTAATTTCTGCTCTGATCTTTGTAATTTCCTCCCTTGTACGGGCTTTTGGCTTAACCTGCTCTTCTTTTTCTAGAAGTTCGAGGTTCGCCATTAAGTTGTTTATTTGCGCTTGCTCTATTTTCCTAATATAAGTATTTAATGCTATAAATTTCCCTCTTAGGACTGCTTTCATTGTATCCCATAAGTTCCGGTATGTTGTACTGTCATTATCATTCAGTTGTAGAAATTGTCTAATTTCTTCTTTAATTTCATCTGTGACCCATTGGTTGTTCAGGAGGGTGCTGTTTAATTTCCATGTGTTTAGGGAGTTTTTGTGATTTCTTTTGCCATTGATTTCCAATTTCATTGCACTATGGTCTGATAATATGCATGGGATAATTTCAATTCCTTTGCATTTACTTAAGCAGGTTTTATGAGCTAGTATGTGGTCTATTTTGGAGAACGTCCCATGTGCAGCTGAGAAGAATGTGTATTCTGATGTTGTGGGGTGGAACACTCTGTAGACATCTACTAAGTCCATTTGTTCCAAAGTTTGGTTCAGTTCTATTATTTCATTATTGATTTTCTGTCTAGTTGATCTGTCTTTTTGTGACAGTGGAGTATTGAGATCTCCCAATATAATTGTATTAGTGCTTATTTGATTTTTCATGTCCTTTAGTACTTGTTTTATATAGTTGGGTGCATTGGTATTTGACGCATATATATTTATGATCGTTATCTCTTCCTCTTGGATTGTTCCCTTTACAAGGATGTAATGACCGTCTTTATCTCTCTGAATCCTTCTTGGCTTGAAATTCACTTTGTCTGCAAAAAGAATAGCTACCCCTGCTGTTTTCTGGGTTCCTGTTGCATGGAGTATTGTTTTCCATCCTTTGACTTTCAGTCTATGAATTTCTTTCTGAATTAAATGTGTTTCTTGTATACAGCATATTGTTGGATCTTGCTTCTTGATCCATTTTGCCAGTCTGTGCCTTTTGATTGGTGAATTGAGACCGTTAACATTGATGGTTAAAACTGATATGTATTGACTTATACTTGTCATGATATTTTCCTGTTGTTGGTTCCCACTCTTTGTTTTTCCCCTTTCCTGCTATTTAATTATCTGCCCTGCCTGGTGGATTCCTTCTGTTGGGGTTCCTATCTCTTTCTAGAATGTCTTTCAGAACATTTTGGAGTGCTGGTTTGGTGGTCATAAATTTTCTTAGATGTTCTTTGTCATGAAAGTATTTTATTTCTCCATCAATTTTGAAAGATAGTTTTGTGGGGTACATCAATCTGGGTTGAAAATTATTTTCCTTTAGAGCTTGAAATACGTCATTCCAAGCTCTTCTTGACTTGAGGGTTTGTGCTGAAAAGTCAGCTGTGATTCTGATGAGTTTTCCTTCATAGGTGATTTGTCTCTTCTCCCTAAGAGCTTTTAAGATTCTGCCCTTCTGTTGAATTTCTGGGATCTTGACTATGATATGTCTGGCTGAAGTTTTTTTTTGATCATGTGTAGTTGGTGTTCTAAAATCTTCACTTATTGGGGGGTCAAATTCTTTTTCTCTTCCAGGAAAGTTCTCCCTGATAATGTCTTTGAACAAGGTTTTAATGTCATTGATGCTATCTCCTGCTTTTTCATTTATTCCAATTATTCTTAAGTTGTTTATCTTTGAGTCATCTAGCAGCTGCTGAATTGATTTTTCATGGTCCCTTGCTGTTTTTAAGAATTCTTTCTTTTCATGATCACTAATTGCAAGCCTGTCTTCTATATCTGATATCCTGTCCTCACATTGGCTTAATCTGCTACAAATACTTTCAATGGAATTTTTGTTCTCTTGGATATCTGCTTGTATCTGCTTTATGGATTCCATTTCTTTCCTATGCTGAGCATTCATGGTTTCTATAGTTTTCTTAAGCTCATCTATTTTTTTGTCTATATCAGCTATAGTGTCCTTAAGCATAGTCTTCATTGTGGACATTATCTCTGCAGTTATCTGTGAAATTATTTCTGTTGTAATTTTTTCCAGAGACTCATTCAATTGTTTTGTTGTAACTCCTTCAGATATGCCAGGTGGGTGGCTTTCGGATTGTCCCACCTCGTTGCCCCCTAGGTTTGCCTTTGGTGAATTGGATGTGTGGGGTTGCATCTTGTTTAAGTGTCGTCTCATCTTTTCTTTCTTTAATTCCTGGGGTGATGTTTGTAAATTACCTATGATAGGTAACTTTATTGCTAGTGTTCAAGATCCTTAGAAGATGACTACTTCTCTGCAGTATCTTCCAAGTGGAGCTTGCTTTTGGGTTTTGAGCTTTCTGCCAGATCCTACCTCTTCAATTCGTTGGATGTGAGAAGTTGCTACCTGTTTGGCCCAGTCCTTGATTCTTTGGTACTGTGCCACTGTATTTTCTGTGTCCCTTAGTCAATATCAATCATGAAATATCAGGAAGGAAAGCTGTTTAGAACAATTATTTTACATTTGGCTATAATGGTAACTGAAGCATCAAACACAGCCTAGAAAATGACAGACTGAGCTAACCAGTTATTTACCACTTTTAGCTGTACAAAGTAGAGTTGCGGTTATATAACAAAATCTAAAACACACCAGAAAAATTATATGCAGTATACAAGTCCTTAGTATGTCAATTTTTCCCCTCAGGAGTTTAAATTTAAAATGAGTTAAGGAGGAAATAGAGTATTGTGAGAAGAGGAAGGAATTAGATGTAAGGTTAGAGAACCAAGAGGGATCCCACTAACATTGGGACACTGGTGCAGAGGACTGGTGGGAAAAAGAGAAGAAAAGGATAAAAGGAAGAACAGATCACAACCACAATCACAAAGAGGTTAGAGGTGCTGTTTACATTCATATAAAAGCCAGAGAGAATAATGAAGGAAAGAGCAAATAGACAAACAGAAACAAAAATGAAGACAAAAACAACAAAGCAAAGAGATAAAACAGAAATAAAACCCCACAAAATAAAAAAATAAATAAATAAATAAAAACAAAATAAAAATAAAACAAAAATAAAAACAAAATAAAAACCCCTTCACCAGAACAAAAAACTAATGAGAGAAAAAAAAATAAAAAAATATAAAAAAAATAAAAATAATCAGTTCCAGGTGTTGACTCTGCTGTAGGCAGGCACCGTGTGATGACAGAGTCCTGTTCTGTGCAGGTCCGTCCCAGCGAGTCAGGAGCGGCCCTGTGGCGGGGCGGTGAGCAGAGCGTGGACTTTCAGGCGGAGACCTGTCTCCTTCGCCCGCCACTGTCAGCGCACTGCTTTAGTGCCGCTCTGATTTTCGCCACGCCCCCCACAATGGCGCCCGGCCAGTCGCTCTCTGGCACGGGACAGGTGTGGCTGAGAGACCAGTCTCCTTCTCCCGCCCCCCTCAGCACACTTTCGTGGGGCTGAGAGGCACCGCGCTGCCCTGTCCGGAGCACAAGTTCCCAGAGCAGTTTTCGAGCCGCTCTGATTTTCGCCCCACCCCCCACAATGGCGCCCAGCCAGTCGCTCTCTGGCGCAGGACAGCTGTGGCTGAGAGACACCCACTCACCACTGGCCAGCGCCGTTCTCCGCTGCTCCCCTGCCCCGCTGCTGTCTGGCGATCCTCCGTGGGGGCTCCCTGGGCGCCAGCTTTCACCGTGTGTCCACAGCTTTGAGATTCTGTTGCGCCGTGATTCCTGGGATGGTAGAAGATGCGTGCGGGGTCTGCTCCTTCTTTGTTGAAAGTATCCTTCACTGGTGCCGGGGGTCCCAAGCTGCGCTTCAGAACTTTTCTGGGTCCCGGGGAGGCATCTGCCCCCCTCCTGCGCTCTCCCGGTCACTATATTCCCGTAGTCCAATGGCAACTTTTAGAGAGTTTCGCTGCGTGCTTCTTACTCATCCGCCATCTTTTTTCCTCCTCAATGGCATCTCTTAAAACACAAAATTTCTAAATTTTGTTGATGTCTCACTTGTCAGTTTTTTAATGCTTGTGTTTGTGGTGTCATATCTAAGGAATCTTTCCCATTCAATGTTGTAAATATTCCTGTGTTTTTTGTAAGAGTTTAATACTATGCTTTTTATTCTTTCACTTAGGTGCTTTTGTTTCTTTCACTTAGGTCCATTTTTTAGTGTATGGTATGGCCTTGTCCTTAACTAAAACAAATGTGTTAGTGTCCATCCCCAGATGAAAGTTCATCCTTTTCTCCTAAGTTGGACGGATCTTCATAAATTGGGAATTAGATAAAATAAGGTTCTATTCCTTTCAGTATTTCTTGTTAAAGGTCTTCTCTTTGCTGTCTCCACTTTTCTTTAGTTTTGTTCTGAAGTTTTACACCCAGGTAAGATTCTGGATGGTGAGATGTGGGTCTTTCCTTTTTTTTTTTAGAGTGGGCTGGGTGATTTTGCAAAGAGAGAGGGGAAGAAGGTCACAGGCCCAGTTTTCTCAGCCTGTTATATTTGGTCAGTTTGGAAAGAGCACTGATGGAATCGGGAGGATGTGAATTGATTGTTTTCAAAGTATCTGTGCTCATGAGCTGTACAGCAGCAGCCCTTCCTATCTCAAGGCTTGTGTACCCAATTTGAAGATTGCTGCTGAAAATTCAACTCAGGTGTCACCTTTTCCAGGAAGCATTCCCTGCTTTCCCTTGTTCACCTTTGTGTTCTTTCATCTCTTCCCCAAAGATCTCTGTACATGATCCTCTGTTATTCCCTCAAACTATATTCATAGTTATTTAACCAACAAATGTGTAAGTGCCTGCTGTTTGCAAGTTGCTGCATTTGGCACTGAAGATATTATGGGAGCAAAGCAGTAGGTCATTCTTCCCTTCTTGGAGCACTCAGTCCACTGGGGCAGACACTGTCACTCAGATAAACGGACAATTACTAGTGTGGTAAGTTCAGGGGAGAGGTACGTGAAACTTGGTGTAGCATGAACTCCAAGAAGAGGAAATATCCTGAGTTATCCTGGGGGGCGGTGTATGGGGGGGGTGTCAGAAAGGCCTTGATGTTTAGCTGAGTTGAAGGAAGGGTGAGGAGGTGTGAATGAGGGTGGTGAGTGGGCGGGCATTTCTGCTAGAGGTCTCTGCCTATGGAAAGACCCTGGGCTCTAGCGTTCCCAGGAATTGCCAGGTCTAGAAAGGCAAGAAGACCGTTAAGAAGTGGGTGCCATGCTTAGGCAGCGAGGACCTAAAAAAGCTTATCTTGTGTTCTGTATCATAGATAATTTAAATCTCAAACCAAAATTTGAGTTAAGAAAATATGTCTGTATGACCTTTGATTAGACAGTGATTACTTAGATAAGACATATAAATCATAAGCAGCCAAAGAATAAGTAAACAAAGTGGATTTCATCAAAATCAAAAACTTTTATGCTTCAAACGGCACTAAGAAAGTGAGGAGTGGGCTAGCATGGTGGTGCTTACCTAAAATCCCAGCACTAGGCAGGCTGAGGCAAGAGGGTTGCTGTGAGTTTGAGGCCAGCCTGGGCTACATAGCAAGACCCTGTCACAAACAACCAACCAACCAAAAGGGAAGGTAACAATTCACGGAAGGGGAAGAAGTTATTTGTAAATCTTACGTTTGAAAAGGTCTTGTATCCAGAATAGATAAAGAATTCTAGCAACTAAAAAACAAAACAACATCTGCTCTCAGGATCTTCCCTAGGTGATTTTCTTTTCCTTCCTTCCTTCCTTCCTTCCTTCCTTCCTTCCTTCCTTCCTTCCTTTCCTTCCTTTCTTCCTTTCTTTCTTGAGACAGGGTCTTGTTATATAGTCCAGGTTGACCCTGAACTCTGGCCTTGAACTTGCTGCAATCCTCCTGCTTTAGCCTCCTGAATGCTGGGATTATAAGTGTGTACCTCTATGCCCAGTCTGCTAGCTAGATGATTTTTGACTTGAACTCTTTTTTTTTTTTTAAATAAAGTAGGTAGAGTGTCTCTGGCTTTGGTTATGTTTGCTTGAAAATTGTCTATAATGGGGTAGAAGTGGGGGGTTGGAAGTAAACTGCTGTTTGTAGAAGTTTCACAGTGCTATTGATAATGTGAAAATGAGTTTTGAATTTAATCTTAGAAGAACTATTTTTCAAGGACTGAATATGTCTTCCTTGTTTGGGCTTCACAGAGGACAGTATGGAAGACCTTCAGTACCGAAAAGGTAAAATGAAATATTTTAAAAATGTATGTCTTGGTTTTTAGGTGAATACACAAATGTATACATCAAGGTTTAATTTTGTCAGTTGTTGCTGATTTTAGTTTAATATTAGTCTGTTATAGGTTTTCATTTTTTTACTTGTTGCAAAAGTACTACACATTTTTTACTTTTCATTTTGTAATAATTATAGACTGGGCCCACTCAGATATTCATTTTGGAATTATAGACTCATAAGAAGTTGCAGTAAATACGTGCGCGCGTACATGTGTGCGTGCGTGTGTGTGTGTATGTGTGTGTGTTTTGATACAGGGTGTCCCTATGTGGTTCAGACAGGCCTTGAACTCATTTGTAGCACTGTCTGGCCTCGAACTCATGGTGATCCTCCTGCCTTAGCTTCCTGAGTGCTGGGATTGTAGGTGTATGCCACCACACCCAGCTTAAGTACTTGTTTTAAAGAGCACTGGAATGTGTAGTTTTTGCCAAGTTTAACAGTTTGATGTATTTTCTTCAAACTTTTTGTTATATTGCTGGCAAAACCTATAAACAAAGTTAAGCCTCTGGCTGGTTGATTGGTTGATTGGCTTTTTTGTACTACTGGAGATTAAACCCAGGTACTTCACACTGAGCTACATCCTCAGATCTTTTTTATTTATTTATTTATTTATTTATTTTTATTTTTTATTTTTTTGTGGGTACCAGGGGTTGAACTCATGACCTCGCGCACCAGCAGGCGCCCGTGCCGCTGAGCAATATCACTGGCCCTTTTTTCATATGTGGGTACCGGGAGTTGAACTCAGGACCTCGCGCTTGCCGGGCAGGCGCTTATGCCGCTGAGCCATCTCACCGGCCCTCTTTTTTATTTTTTAAGACAGGGCCTCACAAAGTTGCTCAGTTGCCCAGGCTAAGCTTGAACTTGCAGTCCTCCTGTGTTAGCCTCCCAGAGGGCTGGGATTATAGGCATGTGCCGCCACATCTGACTCTCAGCTTTTATTTTTTATTTTGAGACAGTGCCTTACTAAGTTGCAGATTCAAACTTGTGATCCTCCTGCCTCAGCCTCTCAGAGTCCTAGGGTTATAGGTGTATGCCACAATTCCTAGTTCATTTTTGCATGTTTGAAAGCAATGTGCAAATTTCATTGCTTATGAATACTCATTAACGTTCACTTCTGCAAATATCAAAATGGGTACCATCAATTTTTGTGTTGTTTTTCTTCACTTTTTTTTAATGTTATTTACAAGCCCTGTGCATTCACTCAGAGCCTGGTTACTCCAAAAGAGCCCCAGCTATGTTCCCCTTGCTTCTCAGCCTTTAGGATGCCTAAGAAACTCTGGAAGTGCTTGTTAAAATTCAGTTTCCTGGGACCCATCCCTGCTGGTTTTTAAGACATGGGCCTCAGAAAGTTGCAGTTTTTGAATGTAGCTCAGGTGACACAAGTGTCTTGGAGTCATTTTAAGATCCTGCAGCATCAAATTTCTGGTATCAGTTCTCTGAGAAACTCTGTAGCTTGCTAAGTGTAGCCTGGCTAGTTGTTCTCGATTGCAGTCAGGGTACCTGTAATAAAAACTGGTGTGAGTACAGATACAGACGCTATAGATGGAGGTGTACATGCTAGGCTCAGGCTGTCCCCATTTCAGTCCTGATGTTTAGCCAGCTGCCTGCCTGGTTTAGAGCAGGTGCTGCTGTTTGTTGGTACTGAGTGAACAAATGTTTATTGGTGCCCCACTCCCCTCCACCTTAAGCAGGAGTCATATGGATTATACCTTTATACCAAAGGAGAGTGGGAAAAAGAACTGTAAAAGGCATATAGAGATAGAAACATTTGAAACGGTCGGCTTGGGACCACGCATTAGTTTTCTATTCATAACAAATTTCCACACATTCAGGGGCCTAACAAAACACAGATTTATTATCTTACAGTTCTGTGGGTCTCACGTGGTTAAAATCAAGGTATAAGCAGGCTGCGTTCCTTCCTGGGGAGGCCGTGGGAGACAGCTCACTTCCTTCCTCATTCAGCTTGTTGTGGAATTCACTTCTGGTGGCTGTAGCACTGAGGTCTCCATTTCCTTGATGGCTGTCAGCAGAGGGCTGTTCTAGAGGCCAGTTACCTTCCTTAGCTTGACACCCTCGTTTTCTGCTTCTGATGCCTCCAACAGGGTGTCCATCTCACACTTCAAATTGTTCTTCCTACGAAGCTTTTGTAAATAAGGAGGGGAAGTGGGGTTGAAAGGGAAAAAAATAGGGAAAAAAAAAAGAATCACGATATATCATGTACAGGTACAAATGCCCTATGATGAACATGATCATCATGTATACCTAAAACGAACCAATAAACTTCATTAATTAAAGAAAAAAACAAATTGTTCTTCCTTCTCCAACTCTCCTCTCTAAAGAGAGCCTGGAAAGACTTTCTGCTTTCATGGACCCCTGTGATTACACTGGGCCCACCCACATAACCAGGACCACCCCTCCAACTCAATGTTCATCACTTTTTTTTTTTTTTTTTTTTTTTTGTGGTACATCCCAGCCCTTTTTATTTTTTATCTTGAGAAAGGATCATGGTAAATTACCCAGGTTGGCCCTGAACTTGCCTCAGCCTTTTGAGTAGCTGTGGCTAGAGGTGTAGACCACATGGCCTGGCTCAGTGTCCATCACCTTAATGACACCTTTAGAGTCCCTTTTGCCATGTGACTTACCATACTCAGGAAGTCAGGTGTGCACGTCATTACAGGCCATTCAGGGCGAATGGCCTCAGTGGCCCCGAGACCACCACATAGCACAACACAGCTTCTCTGTTTCTTTGACTCTGAGATGCCATTCATTTAAAAAAATGTTCTTATTACAGAAAATTTCAAACAAACTGAAGTAGAGGAGTAATGTACTGTAACCCTGTGTATCACTTTGCTCCAGGAAATCCCAACTTTGGGTCAATCTGTGCCATTCATCCCAGTTTGAAATTTCTCCCCAGTTTGAAATTATTTTGAAGCAAATTTCAAAGAATATATTTTTATGCTTGCCTGTCTGCCTACTTATCCTATCTATTTCAATATATATTCCTGCTAGAAGATAGGGACTGTTCTTATTATATATCATGGTTTACTAACACCACTCCCCCAAATTAATAATTTAATATCATCAAATATTCAGGCACTCTTTATATTTTCTTGGTTATTCTATATAATTATTTATAGTTTATTTTAGTTTAGAGCCAAATAAAGCCTACATGTTTGGGTTAGACAGCTTTCCATTACTGTAACAAAATACCTGAGACAATCAACTTAAAAATAGGGGCTTGTTTGTCTCATAATCTTGGCGGTTTCAGCCCATGGCCAGTTGGCCCATTCTTTTGGGCATGCGAGACCCCTATTCTCCAGCAGGTGGTAAAAGTGCGTAATGGTGGGAGCCTGTGGGGGAAGAAGCTGCTCGCCTCATGGCAGCTGGGAAGCAAAGAGAGAAAAGAGGTGCCAGGGTCCCAGGATCCTTTTCGAGGATGCCCCCATTTGGCCAGAGACTTCCAGCCTCCTGAAGTTCCTGCTGTCTCCTAATAGCACCACAGGCTGGGCCCAAACCTTTAACACATGGCCCTCTGGGGGACGTGTATGAGATGCTGGTTAATGTCTGGACTTCTTTTTATTGTGGTAAACATGTAACATAGAAATGACCATTGTAACCGTGTTTAAGTGTACAGTTTAGTGGCATTAAGTGCACTCATACTGTTGTACAACCGTAATCACCAAACATACCCAGAGCTTTCTTCATCTTTCCAAACTGAAATTCTGCATCTATTGAGGTGTCCTTCCCACCTCCAGCCCCTGAAACCACCGTTCTACTTTCTGTCTTTATGAATTTGGCCATTCTAGGTATTTCACATAAGCGAGGTCATATAGTAGTTGTCTTATCGTGACTGGTTTATTTCACTTAGCATGATATCCTTGAGGTTCATCTATGTTTATAGCATGTGACTAGATTAACCTCATTTTTAAAACTGCATAGCATTTCATTGCAGGTGTGATGGTTAATTTAATGTTATTTGGTCAAACATTATTCTGAATACCTGTATGAGGGTGTTTGGGGGTGAAATTAACATATAAATCAGTGGACTTTGAGTTAAGTAGAGTGGGTGGGCCTCATCCAATCAGTTGAAACCTGAATAGAATGAAAAGAAGGGCCTTTCCTGAGCAAGGGTGAATTCTTTTGTGTGCTGCCTTTGGACTTCATCTGCAGCACTGACTCTTCCTAGTTCTGGAACAAACTGTGACGTTGGCTGTCATGAGCCTGCTGGGCCACTCTACAGACTTTTGATCTGCCATCCTTCGTAAACGTGTGAGCAAATTCTTTGTAATTCTTTATAATCTCTCTCCCTCTGTGTCTCTCTCCCTCTCATGCATATGTACACACACACACACACACCATTTGTTCCTTTCTTTGGGGAACCCTGACTAGTACTGTAGTCTGCTTATACATTCTTCCATTGACAAACATTTGGGTTATTTCTCATTCTTCGCTATTGTGGAGGGTACTGCTAAGTGAACATGTGTGCATAACTATCTCTTCAAAATTCTGCTTTGAATTCCTTTGGATATATGTCCAGAAGTAAGATTGCTGGGTTGTATAGCCATTCTGTTTTTAATTATTTGGTTTTCTTTTGTTTTGGTTTTTGGTTTTTTGAGACAGGGTCTCACTATGAGGTTCAGGCTGACCTTGAACTCACTATGTGGCTCAGGCTGGCCTTGAACTCATGGCAATCCTCCTGCCTCAGCCTCCCGAGTGCTGTGCTTACAGGTGTGTGCCACCATGCCTAGCTTTATTTTTAATTATTTGAAGATCCAATACTGTTTTCCCCAGTGCTTATGGCATTTCACCCTCTGACTAATAGTGCACAAGGGTCTCCACTCCATATCCCTGGCAATACTTGTCATTCTCTGTAATTTTATTAGGAGTCATCCCCATAGGTATGAAGTGATATCTCATTATGGTTTTGAGTCACAATTCCCTAATGATTAATAATTCTGGGAATCTTTTCGCATTGGCTTGTATATTTTGTTGGAGGAATGCTTATTCAGTGCTTTTGTCCATTTTTTTCCACTTTTTTTTTTATTAGTACATACTGGTAATGTTATCCACTTTTGAATGGGTTTTTGTTGTTGTTATGGTAGAATTGTATGAGTTATCTATATATTCTGGAGTTTTACCCTGTATGAGATAGGTGATTTGCAAATATTTCCTCTCATACCATGGGTTATCTTCTTATTTGAATAATGTCCTTTGATATGTAAAAGTTTTAAATTTTTTGTTTTGTTTTGTTTTTTCATTTTATTTTTATTTTTTTAAAGACAACAAGTAAACATTCTCATGTATTAACAAATTCAAGAATTACAGAATGTACGAATACCTTTTGGAGAAAAACATTACTCAGTATAAGATTAAGCCATGTAAAAGCTAAGTAAAAATAAAAGACTAAGGAATGGAATAGTCACAGTGAAATTGCATTTTCACACTAGGGAGACAATACGATGTTCACAAATGTGCGTCTGGTTTATTTTGCTTGTGAGTATTTTCTCGAGTTGCATCCATTTACCTATAAAAGTTTCCAGTTTATCCTTCTTCATGGTTGAGTAGTACTCCATTGTATAAAAATACCACATCTTTTTTATCCATTCCTTGGTTGATGGGCATTTGGGTTGTTTCCATGATCTAACTATTACAAATTGTGCTGCTATAAACATGGGTGCACATATATCTCTGTGGTAGGATGTTTTAAATTCTTCTGGGAAGATACCCAGAAGGGGAATAACTGGGTCAAATGGGACCTCCAGTCCTAGGTTTTTGAGGAATCCCCACACTGATTTCCGTAGTGGCTGCACTAGTCGACAGACACTTCCACCAACAGTGGAGAAGGGTTCCTTTTACCCCACAGCCCCTCCAGCATTTGTTAGTTGATTTCTTGATAATAGCCATTCTTTCTGGGGTGAGATGGAATCTCAGTGTTGTTTTCATTTGCATCTCTCGAATGACTAGTGATGTTGAACATTTTTCATATATTTATTTGCCATTTGTATTTTTTTTATCTGAGAAGTGTTTATTCATCTCAGATGCCCATTTTTGGATTGGGTCTTTAAATTTGGAAGGTCTGATGTTTTTGAGTTCTTTGTATGTTCTTGATAGTAATCCTTTGTCTGAGGAATAGCTAGCAATCATTTTTTCCCACATTGTGGGTTGTCTCTTCACTCTGTTGGTGGTTTCTCTTGCTGTGTAAAAGCTTTTTAATAAGATGAGATCCCAGTTGTTGATTCTTTGTGATGCTTCCTGTGCCATTGGGGTTTTATTCATAAAGTCTTTGCCTACACCAATGTCTTCAAGAGTTTTACCTTTCTATTTTCCAGGAGATTTAATGTTTCTGTTTTAATATTTAGATCTTTGATCCATTTTGAATTTAGTTTAGTGCACGGTGAAAGATATAGGTCTAATTTTAATCTTCAGCATGTGTAGAGCCAATTTTTCCAGCACCATTTATTAAAGAGGCTATCTTTCCTCCAGTGAATGTGTTTGGCACCTTTGTCAAAGATAAGGTGGCTTAGTATGTCTGGAGTTGTTTCTACATCTTCTAATCAGTTCCATTGATCTTCGGGTCTGTTTTTTTGCCAGTACCATGCTGTTTTTATCACAGTAGCTTTATAGTATAATTTCAAATCAGGGATTGTGATGCCCCCTGCCTTGCTTTTGTTGCCCAGAATTGCCTTTGCTATTCTAGGTCTCTTCTGGTTCCAGATGAAGTTTAGGATTGTTTTCTCTAATTCTGTGAGAACTGTTGTTGGAATTTTGATCAGAATTGCATTAAATCTGTGTAACAATTTTGGAAGTATGGCCATTTTCACTATGTTGGTTCTTCCTACCCAAGAGCAAGGCATATCTTTCCATTTACTGATATCCTCTTCAAATCTCCTTTTTCAGAGTACTATAGTTTTCAGTGTAGAGTTCTCTTACATCCTTTGTGAGATTGATTCCTAGGTATTTCATTTTTTTGGATGTTATTGTGAAAGGTGTTGTTTCCCTAATTTCTCTTTCAGTGAGTTTGTTGTTCGTGTACAGGAAGGCTATTGATTTTTGAGTGTTGACTTTGTATCCAGCTACACTACTGAATTTCCTTATTAAGTCTAGCAATTTTTTAGTGGAGTTTTTGGCGTCTTCTACGTAGAGTATCATGTCATCTGCAAATAATGATAATTTAACTTCTTCCTTTCCAATCATTATTCCTTTTATTTCTTGCTCTTGTCTAATTGCTCTGGCTAAAGTTTCCAGTACTATGTTGAATAAGAGTGGGGACAGTGGACATCCTTGTCTTGTTCCTGATTTTAGAGAGAAGGCTTTCAGTTTTTGTCCATTTAGTATGATATTGGCTGTTGGTTTGTCATAGATGGCTTTTATCAGATTGAGATAAAGACCCTCTATTCCAATTTTTTGTAGGGTTTTTATCATGAATGGGTGCTGGACTTTGTCAAAAGCTTTTTCTGCATCTATTGACATGATCATATGATTTTTGTACTTGGTTCTGTTAATATGGTGTATTATATTTATTGATTTAAGTGTGTTGAACCATCCCTGCATCCCTGGGATGAATCCCACTTGGTCATGGTGTATAATCTTCTTTATGATTTGCTGCATTCTGTTTGCCAGTATCTTATTAAGGATTTTTGCATCTATGTTCATTAGGGAGATTGGTCTGTAGTTCTCTTTCTTAGTTGGGTCTTTTTTGGTTTTGGTATCAGGGTAATAATGCTTGCTTCCAAGAATGAATTTGGGAGTATTGCTTCCCTTTCAATTTCATTAAAGAGTTTGAGAAGTAGTGGTGTTAGGTCTTGTCTAAATTTCTTGTAGAATTCAGCAGTGAATCCATCAGGGCCAGGGTTTTTCTTTGTTGGGAGGTTTTTAATTACATCTTCGATTTCATTGATTGTTATTGGTTTATTTAGGATTTTTATATCTTCTTGATTCAACTTTGGTAATTCATATGTATCTAGGAATCTGTCCATTTCTTCTGCATTTTCCATCTTATTGGAATACAAGTTCTCAAAATAGGTATAGACGATCTTCTGGATTTCTGCAGGGTCTGCTGTGATGTCACCCTTTTCATTCTTAATTCCCTGGATTTGAGTATTTTCTTCCCTTTTTTAAATAAGGTTGGATAAGGGTTTACTGATTTCATTTAATCTTTCAAAGAACCAGCTCTTTGATTCATTGATTCTTTGTATTGTTTTTTTAGTCTCCAATATGTTAATTTCTGCTCTGATCTTTATAATTTCCTCCCTTGTACGAGCTTTTGGCTTAGCCTGCTCTTCTTTTTCTAGAAGTTTGAGGTTCACCATTAGGTTGTTTATTTGTGCTTGCTGTTTTCCTGATATAGGTATTTAATGCTATAAATTTCCCTCTTAGGACTGCTTTCATTGTATCCCATAAGTTCCAGTATGTTGTACTGTTGTTATCATTCAGTTGCAGAAACTGTTTAATTTCTTCTTTAATTTCATCTGTGACCCATTGGTTGTTCAGTAGGGTGCTGTTTAATTTCCATATGTTTAGGAAGTTCTTGTGGTTTCTTTTGCCATTGATTTCCAATTTCATCGCACTATGATCTGATAATATACATGGGATAATTTCAATTCCTTTGCATTTACTTATGCAGATTCTATGAGCTAGTATGTGGTCTATTTTGGAGAACGTCCCATGTGCAGCTGAGAAGAATGTGTATTTTGATGTTGTGGGGTGGAACACTCTGTAGACATCTACTAAGTCCATTTGTTCCAAAGTTTGGTTCAGTTCTAATATTTCATTGTTGATTTTTTGTCTAGTTGATCTGTCTTTTCGTGACAGTGGAGTATTGATATCCCCCAATACAATTGTGTTAGTGGTTATTTGATTTTTCATGTCCATTAATATTTGTTTTATATAGTTGGGTGCACTGGTATTTGTTGCATATATATTTATGATTGTTATCTCTTCCTCTTGGATTATTCCCTTTACAAGGATGTAGTGACCTTCTTTATCTCTCTGAATCATTCTTGGCTTGAAATTCACTTTGTCTGCAAAAAGAATAGCTACCCCTGCTTTTTTCTGGGTTCCCGTCACATGGAGTATTGTTTTCCATCCTTTGACTTTCAGTCTATGAATTTCTTTTTGAATTAAATGTGTTTCTTGTATACAGCATATTGTTGGATCTTGCTTCTTGATCCAATTTGCCAGTCTGTGCCTTTTGATTGGTGAATTGAGACCATTAACATTGATGATTAAAACTGATATTTATTGACTTATCCTTGTCATGTTATTTTCCCGTTGTTGGCTCCCCCTCTTTTTATTTTTTTTCCCTCCCTCTCTTTAATTGTTTGCCCTGCCTGGCGGATTTCTTCTTTTGGGGTTCCTGGAGTTGTAGTCCTTGTTATCCCTTTCTTGAATGTCTTTCAAAACATTTTGGAGTGCTGGTTTGGTGGTTATAAATTTTCTCAGGTGTTCTTTGTCATGGAAGTATTTTATTTCTCTGTCAGTTTTGAAAGATAGTTTTGCGGGCACATCAATCTGGGTTGAAGGTTATTTTCCTTTAGAACTTGAAATACATCATTCCAAGCTCTTCTTGACTTGAGGGTTTGTGCTGAAAAGTCCGCTGTGATTCTGATAGGCTTTCCTTTATAGGTGATTTGTTTCTTTTCCCTAACAGCCTTTAAGATTCTACTCTTGTGTTGAATTTCTGGAATCTTGACTATGATATGCCTGGCTGAAGATTTTTTTTTTTGATCATGGCTAATTGGAGTTCTATAAGCCTCAGTTATCTGAACGTCAAATTCTTTTTCTCTACCAGGGAAATTTTCTGTGATAATGTCTGTGAACAGTGTTCTGATGTCATTTATGCTATCTCCTGCTTTTTCATTGACTCCAATCAATCTTAAGTTATTCTTCTTTGCATCATGTAGCAGCTGCTGGATTGATTTTTCATTGTCCCTTGCTACTTTTAAGAATCCTTTATTTTCATGATCACTAATTGCAAGCCTGTCTTCTATATCTGAGATCCTGTCCTCACACTGACTTAATCTGCTACAAATACTTTCAATGGAATTTTTGTTCTCCTGGATATCTGCTTGAATCTGCTTTATGGATTCCATTTCTTTCCTATGCTGGGCATTTATGGCTTCCAGCATTTTCTTAAGCTCGTCTATTTTTTTGTCTGTGTCTGCTCTAGCGTCCTTAAGCATGGTCCTCATTGTGGACATTATCTCTGCAGTTATCTGAGATATTATTTCTGATTTAAATTTTTCCAGAGCCTCATTCAACTGCTTTGTTGTTACCACTTCAGAAATGTCAGGTGAGTGGCTTTCGGTTTGTCCCACCTCATTGCCCCCTGGGTTTGCATTTGGTGAACTGGATGTGTGGGGTTGCATCTTGTTTAAGTGTCCTCTCATTTTCTTTTCTTTCTTTAGTTTAATTCCTGGGGTGATGTTTGTAAATTGCCTATAGTAGGTTGCTTTATTGCTAGTATTTCAAACTCTTAGGAGATGGCTACTTCTCTGAGGTATCTTCCAGGTATAGCTTATTTTTGGGTTTTGAGCCTGCTGCAAGATCCTACCTCTTCAATTTGTTGGGGATAAGAAGTTGCTGCCTGTTTGCCCAGTCCTTGTTTCTTGGTACTGTGCCACAGTATTTTCTGTGATCCTTAGACAATCTCAGTCTTGGAATACCAGGAAGAAAAGCGCCAGTCAGTGTGTCGTTCACAGCCAGTGCTTCTCTGTACTGCGGCGTCTCGCGTTCCTCCGTGGAGGTCCCCGCTGGAGCCGTGGATGGGATGGTGGCCGCCCTGCGTTCCGAGTTCAGCTGCTGCCCCCCCACAATGGCGCCCGGCTAGTCGTTCTCTCGCGTGCGCGGGACAGCTGGGTGTCAGTACTCACCGCCAGTCAGTGTGTCCTTCACGACCACTGCTTCTCTGTACCACCGCTTCTCGCATTCCTCCACGGAGGCCCCCAGGGGCGCTGGCAGTCACCGCGTGTCCGCAGATTTGAATCGCTTCTGTTGCGCCCGGATTCCTGACACAGGGAAAAGGTGCCGGTGGTCACCTCTTTCTTCTTTGTTGAAGTTTCTCTCTTCACTTTCTCCGTGGGCCCCGAAATGCACTTCAGATCTTTCCTCGGTCCAGGGGAGCCACTTCCCTCTTTCTTGTCCTCCTCCAGTCACTATATTCCAGTGTCCGGATGGTGACTTTTGGAGAGGTTCACTGCCTCCTTCTTACAGATCCACGATCTTTTTCCGGAAGTCCTTTTATAGAGCTTTCTAGCACTTTGTGCAGGTTTCAGGTGATCAGCCAGCAACTAAGAAGCATCTGATTTGGCCTGAAAGATCTCACTTCTGTTTGTCATCTGCATTCCCTAGGTGACTTCTTCCAGTGACTAGTGTCAGCATTTCTTGTTTTCTACTTATATTTTTCCACTTATATTTATAAAATAATAAGAACAACATGCAATAAAATATTCAAGTCAGTGACCCAAATAAACTGTTACACAGAAAATGCTGTCAACGTAGCTGAGACTGCAGATTAACTCCAAGTCTCCCTGTGGGGCAGCTTCAAAAGTGGTTGAGAGGTCCTGGTGTATATTGAGGCAGGGTTTTCTGGATGTGGCAGACACAGGATAAAGAAGTTCTGGTTCTGGTTCCCCTGCATAGCAAGTTACCTAACTGCTGGAGACCTGGTTGTCTGAAGCCTAAAGGTCTAAGTACTTAGCAAATTCATTCACGTAACTGTTGTTCCTTGCACTTCTGTGATGGGGCAAGCACAGTTTTTGGGGAGCAATAGTAAACAAAGATCCCATCTTCTAGGAGCTTTCCTTCCTCCAGAGATTAGCTAACACACAAGAACACAGAGATGCATAGTATGTGACCAGTACTCCTTAAAGCTGCTGAGGTCATCAAAAATAAGGAAACTTGAGAAGCCCTTGCAGCCAAGACCCTGAGGACACATGATCACTAAATGGAAGGGGTCTCCTTAATGGGATTCTGGAGTAGAAAAAGGATACCAGGCAAAACCCAAGGAAACCTGAAGGAAGCATGGCTTCAGATGATGATGATGATGATGGTGATGATGATGAAGATGGTGATGGTGGCAGTGGTGGTAGTGGTGGTGGTGATGGGTTTTTGTATGTCAGATGTTGAGTGAAGCCCAGTCAGAGGGACAGAGAATGCAGGTGGTGGGGAAGATGAGGAAGTGCCAGTGAGATCACACTTGGGCAGAGCCCTGGGTGGAAGGGAGGAAGTGTGCCATGTGGTATCTGGGGGACATGTTTTCAAGACAGAGGGAACACCAAGGGCAAGGCCCTGTAAGAGAGAACAATTTGAGATCACTCAGAGAATAAGGTCAAAGTAGGGAACTAATCAGGTCAGAGAAGTGGCATTTGTTGGGGGAAAAGGAGTGAAGAGGTGGGACACTGGGACCTCAGATTATTAGGAACCTTCTAGGTTCTAGGTGAGGACTTCAGCATTGACACCAGTCCAGATGCCAGCAAAGCTGTGTGGATCAGGCCTTCCTCTTGCATGAAGCCCAGGTCACCCATAGCCTGCCTTTCACAGGCTTTGAAGGCTATCACTAGGGGGCACTGTTCTGCTTTAGAGCAGGAGCTGAAAACTACAGTACAGCCTTTGGGCCAACTGCTACCAACCCCTTTCTTTACAGAGCTGCGCAAATCAGAGGGTGAGCCAGCAATTCTCCCACAACCCTTCAGTGAGATTGGTTCATATATTTGTAATATCATTTGTAATTGTTTTGTATATTTGGTATTCTGTCCTGGGATACTCCTGACTTCTTAAATAATTTTTAAATAAATTTTGCATATATAGGGTTCTCTCTGTGCTGTAAGGGTCAGTGAGTTTTGGCAAATGTATAGTGTCATGCGCTCATCATTACTGTGTCCTACAGAATAATTTTATCACCCTAAAAAAGTTCTATGTGCATTAGTCTGTTTTCTGTTACTATAACAAAATTCTTGAGGCAGGCTAACTTTATAAAAAAAGTTTAGTTAGCTCACATTTCTGGAGGTTCAAGGCATGGTTCCAGCATTAGCTTGGCTCTCTTAAGGACCTCATGGCAGGGCTTGGAGGTGTGGCTCAGTGATAGAGTACTTGCCTACCTCATACAAGGCCCTGGGTTTGATCCCCAGCACCTCCCAAAAATGACCCAACAATGGATGGCAGGTAATGACAGTGCATGTGGGAGGATCACATTGCCATCTGAAATCCAGTGGTCAGGCATGCTCTTATCAATTCTTTCTTAATTCAGGGGTCCCACCGGTGTTACCTTAATCCTTCTCAGGGCAGCTCCCCCAGTGACCTAAGCACCTCCCACTAGGTCCCACCCCTTAAAGTTCTCCCCACCTCTCAGCATTGCCACACAAGTGACTACACTCCCGATACATGAACCTTCAGGACACACTCAGACGATGGCACTGGGCTTCACCTTTTCAACTCCTCCCTCTCCCCTGAAGTCCCTAGCAACCACTGATCTTTTCACTGTCGTTAGAGTTTTGCTTTTTCTAGAATGTTGTCTAATTGGAATCATGTACTCTGTAGCCTTCTTAGATTGCCTTCTTTTACATATAATATGCATTTAACATTCATTCATGTCTTTCTGTGGCATGATTGCTCATTTCTCTTTATCACTTAGTAATATATCCTTGAGTGGGTAAAGCACAATTTGTTTATCCTTTCACCTGCCAAAGGGGATGTTGGTTGCTTCCAGTTTTGTGCATATGAATAAAGTATGAAGGTTTTTGCACAGACATAAGTTTTCACAGCAGTTGAGTAAGAACTGAGTGTGTGACTGGTGTGGTAGGGCTATATTTAGCTGTGCATCACTCTGCTTCTGAGACTTGTACACTGCAGAAGAAACCTGTGACTTCTTTTGGTTTGTGTCCTTTTGACAGTGCCATGTTACTCTTTGTCTCTTTCTGGAGGCTCGGTTGAAATTTCTCCAGAGGAGTATTAAGATTCAAATTGTTTTTAGTGAAATTTGAAATTATGATAGAACTTCTAGGAGTAGATTCTTAAAAATCTTTTTAATTTTAAAATTTATCCCCAGAGGGTCCTACCCTGAGAATTTAATAGATGGGCTGTCTTAGAAGTTGAGGTAATTGAGATATAACAGTAAAAATTTAAAAATAATCATACTAGCATTCCTGGAGGCTTTCGGAATGACGTGTACATTTAATTTGAAATTTCAAGGAAAGTATTTCAGTGAACTCTCTTTTGAGATACTTCAGGTTCTCTCTCTATAGGCATCAGAATCTAAGTTATTTCTGACCACCACAGAAACTTGAACACATTGAAACCTATTACTGATGTTAAAGTAGGAGAAAAATGTAACAGGAAAAAGGCTTAGGATTATTTCAGCTTTATTTTTTGTAATTTAACAATTATTGCTCTATAATATTGATGTATAGTAGTAAGCAGCACATGTGAAAATGTACAATTTGAGTTTTGGGTTGTGGATGTCAGACTATCTTTACTATCAAGATAATGAACATGTTGAGGCAGGGGGATTAGGGAGACTGTCTCAGGAAAAAGATTTTTAAAAGGGCTGGAGAAGCAGCTCAGTGGTAGTGCCCCTGGGTTCAGTTCCCCATAACAGAGAGAGAGAGACAGACAGACAGACACAGGCACAGAGAGAGACAGAGAGAGACAGAGAGACAGAGGGAGAGAGAATATTTATTGCCTCCCAAAGTTTCCTTAATCATCCTTATAAGCCAACCTTCTTTTCCATCCAACCCTAAGACACAACTGATCTGCTTAAATTGGTTTGTATTTTATAACATTTTATGTAAATTTGTCTATATATTACATATATACTTTTATAAAAGTGTATAAAATGGAATCAGAGAAAACACACTTTATGCGAAGGAGTTTTTGTCTTGTTTCATCATAATCATTTTGCAATTCATCTGTAATGTTGGGTGGATCGGACCATGTCTTTATTTCTAAGTAGTAAGCATTCCATTACATGGTGCTATGGACCGATGTGTGTCTGGCCCAAGTTCACATGTTGAAGCGCTGATCCCCAGTGTGACTGTGTTTGGAGATGGGGCTTTTGGGAGGTAGTTAATGTAGAATGAAGTCATAAGGGTAGGTCATTAAAATAATCCTGTAGGATAGGTGGCCCTCTAAGAAGACATGTGAGGACATAGCAAGAGGGCAGCTGTCTCCAAGCCAGGAAGACAGCCCTCTACAGAACTGTGAGAAGATAAACTCATGTTGTTTCAGCTGCCCAGTTTGTAGCATTTTGCTGTGGCAGCTTGAGCCAACAAGGTGTGGATACACGACAGTTTGTTTCTTCCTTTCCTGTTGACAGGTGTTCTGGTCGTTTCCGGTTTGGGCTGTTACGGATAAAGCTGCTGTGGGCAGTCGTGTTCTTTGTGTGGACATGTCTGCTGTGCTTTGGATACTGCTTGAGTGCGTCCCCCAAAAGGTTCAAGTGGAAGCTTGTTTCTCAGCGTGGCAGTGTGGGAGGTGATGGAAGCTTTATGAGGTGGAACCTTGGGTCTTTGAGGAACTGCCCTCAGAAAGAAATACTGCTTTCCTGGAGTGAATTCTCACCCAAGAGAGCAAGTTGTTATAAAAGCCTGAGTCTGACCCCTGAATCTCTTTGGTTTTATCTTGCTATGTGAACTGTTGGTTATGTAAGTGACCCTAGCGCTTGCTATGGGGCCCTTGCCAGAGCCAGAGCTACACTGTTTGAATTTTCATCTTCCAAAACTGTGAGCTAAACTTCTTTTCTTTATAAAATTATCCAGCCTCAGGTATTTCATTATAGTAATGAAAAACTAATAAAGAAAATATGCTGTCATTTTTATTGGGTACATATCTAGGAATGGACTGGTTGGGTTATGTGGTAGGTGTATGTTTTGCTTTTTAAAAAACTGCCACACTGTCTCCTGAGGTGATTATGCTATATTATGTTCCTTCCAACAGGATGAGAATTTTGTTTCCTCCACAGCAGTCTTGGGGCCTGAGTTTTGAGTTTCTCTTACCGAGGTGACCTCTAGAAGGCTCCAGGGTGAAATGGAGCTTTTCCTCATGCCCTTCAGGTTCTCAGATGAGGATTTTCAGTATTGTCATCTCTCTCATCCTTCTTTCATTGGTTATCCTGTTTTTAATTTTTTTTTACTTGCTAATTTCCTGTGCAGTTTCTAGACTGTAAGGTAGTAAAAGGAGCCAGAACTTTAGAATAAGACCCATTTGGGGCCAGTGAGATGGCTCAGCGGTGTAAGCACCTGCCTGGCAAGCATGAGGTTCTGAGTTCGACTCCCGGTACCCACATACGAAAAAAGGGCTGGTGTTATCGCTCAGTGGCATGGGCGCCTGCTGGTGCACGAGGTCCTGAGCTTGACCCCCGGTACCCACAAAAAAAAAAGAATCAGACCCATTTGAATTTGAATCTGGTCTTCACAGCTTAGCTGTGTGAGAAGTCATGTGACCTGAGCTTCAGTTTCTTTATTTGTCTTTAAAAAGTGTGTGTGGAGAGGTTGATATCACCCAGGGAACACAGTTGTTATACTGCTTAAAGCTTAAATATAATGCATCAAAGCACCTCATTCCTTGAACACCTAGGATGGTGTGTTCATTCCCCAAGGTATATTTGTAACTATAGTTCTACTACCCACCAAGTGACTCAGAGAGGAACTGGAGATCTAATGGGTGCCACTATTAGAGGGAGATCATAGAGAATACGGTAAAATCAGTGGCATTGCTAGGCCTTAGGGTAACCTTGCAGTGTTTAATAATGCAAATTAAATTGCATTAGGTACATGCACCAACCTCCCACAAGGAAGGTAAACATTATGTACTATATACATGTACTAATAAAAAAAGTCCAATCCTTTGTATGGCCATTTGTGCTGTGGTGGGCATGTACTTCACGTGCAGGTTTATGTCTGAGTGTAATTCCTTGATACAGCCTGTTTGGGAATCCCCAGCCTTCTTTGTTGCTACTTAGCATGTTTTTAAGGAGAATGGAAACACGTCATGGCTCCAAAAAGGGTGCTTCTCGGTCTTGTGGGATCCTAGGTGATATATGCTGTCTGCCTCTCTCAATGCTTGGGCTGCAGCCTTAGACCATGGGTGGCAGGGATGCTGCCTTTTGGCCTCTGAAGCCCTTTGTCCAGCTGGCTGAAGTGTGTCGAGAGCTCATGGGGCTTTCCCTCCCATGGAGAAGGAGGAGTTACTCTTTGGTGGCTAGGCCAGACTGCCCAGCTATTGTCACTGGTCTCTGAAAGGTTGTCCTGAAATGAGTGGCCAGGTGATTGGCAGTAGCACAGGCAGGTAGGCTGAAGATGGAACCCCTAGGGAAAGGGGAAAGGTGGGTGTTGGTTGGCATGGGATTTGTTTGCCAGGTGGGAGTGTCTGGAGGCCTTCTCTGCTCTGCCCGACCGCTGGGCTTCTAGTACCCTGCAGTGTTGTTCCTTAGAGCCGGCTGGCTTTCTTGGCATCATTCAGTTTAGTTGCTAGGAAGCCGAATAAGGCAAATGCAACTTCCTTTTGACTTACTCACATTGAACCATCTGCTTATTCCTTCTCATGGCCTTCAAACTTGGCTAGGATCATTGAGAAGAGGGTCGAGTAGAGCATCTGTGCTCATCCTTTTTGGAAATGGAATACTTGCTGCTAACTCTTTAACCCTCTCGGTCCAAATTTATAACAGTTAATCTTGTTGAAGCCCTTGTTTCTTTCAGTTAGCAATTTGGAGCAGATATTTTCTTCTTGAAATTTGCCCTTCTATTTGTCTTAGGTTTAAATCTTGATTAATTAGGGAACCCTTAAATGAGGAGGATGGTGAATATGTGTGTCAAAATGTATTGGTGTGTAAATATTTGTGCCATTGGTCTTACTTGAAGATGTTTAGCACTTGGAATCAGTGCACAGAAATCTTAGGGATTTTCTTTTGTGAGCTTCCTTGTGGAATTGGCGTCAGATGTTGGTGCAGCATCTGTCAAAGAGGAGTTGAAAACAAAACCAGTGATTCTTACTTTTATAATTGCCAAATACTTTTGTTGTCACATATTTGGTTTTCCTTTAGTTTAGTTCAGTTGGCAAATCAGATTTGTAATGCTGAAGCCACTGCTGTTGGGAAGTTATAATGGTCTTTTCCTGTGAAGAGTGGTTCCTTCGGTTGTTACCTCTGCAGAAGCAGTTGAACAAACACACTAAGCAAAATTAGAAACAGGTATTACAAAATAGAATAGAGGTTTTGAAAAACAAATCTTGAGAAAAGCCATTGTTCAAGTTTTTTAAATCCAGTTTAACTGAAGACTTAATCACCTTTGAGTGTACCAGAACTGTGGAAAGTAATGTCTGAACTATGGGAAATAATTTCTTCTTAAGTGTAATTTTGTCTTTGTTGTTTTTTTTAGCAATAAGCCATATAAACCTTTTCTGCCAACTTATTCTCCCCAAGAGGGCCACTTAAAGGAGGGTGAAGACATGCTAAGGTAAGATTTTATTGTTGTGGCTCAATTTGCTAAAAGCTTTAGTAGTAATTCAAATGTGTTCTTACTGTGCAGACCTAGATGTTTGCTAAAATTGGTATTAATATTTGCCTTTGAGAAGTCCCTCAGGTCAAGTTGATCATATTAAGCCACTTTGCTCTAACTTTTACCTTTCCATAGTCATTTGGCCTCTAGTAATAACTAAAATACACTTACGACAGGAGGGCCTCAGCCACCGGGCCTTCTTCTGGGGAGTTTTTCAGCCAACTCTGAGTGGGTGACCACCTTGTGGGTTCTCTGTAGCAGGCCCTTGATTCCCTTCTTCCACACATTCTTTTGTGCTGCCATCTAATCATTATTATATGTTCAAAAAATGCAAATTTATTTTATTACGAGACGAGTCAGCACCCCAGAGCAAAATATAGATATCAATTGTTTAAAAATGGTTTATTTTTTTTTTTTACCTGAGGACTGGATAGACGTGTAAAAGCACCTGGTAATAAAGTAAAAATCTCCTTTTAGACTCTCTCAGTTTTTCTCCTTGTTTCTTTAAATTTTTGTATGTTTGTTTAATTATATTTCTTTTTCATTTTTAACTTACCTTTTTTAAAATTTTTTTTGGAGATAAGGTCTTACTATGTTACCCAGGCTAGCCTTGAACTCAGTGATCCTCCTGCCTCAGTCTTCCAAGTGTTGGCACTGTACTCAGTGCCATTTCCCCTTATTTTTTTAATTTCAGTGGCTCTCACCAGTTCTAGAACTTGTCTCTTTTAGTTAACAGTATGTCATGGGGGATTGTTCATAGTCATTGTTTTAAGCACTGTGTACTATTCCAGAGTGTGTAAATCACTTTTGCAGGCTACTTTGTTTCGTTTACTCTGTCTTTTACATTCAGCACTGGGGTTCTTCTAAGTACGCATAGGTAAATTGACGTTGTAGTTCAAGATCCTCACCTTGGATCTTTCTCTGTGGTTTTGGTAAAAGCAGTTTTCCTTGAACTGTATTTGAATTGATTTTTATATGTATGAACCTTGACAGGACCTCCCTCTTGCCTGCATTAAAGATGAGATTTGTGTCAGATTAAATTAATAATTCAGAATTGAAAAATGCTTTCCTCACCTGCAGAAATGCTTGGAAGTATAGAATTCAGGAGTGACTGTTAAAGGAGGTTAGTTTCTCAGGTAACATTTCCTGAAAATGAGAGCTCGATCTGAAAGAAACCTAAAGGCCACAATGGGTAATAGTGGCCAACCCCCGCTGGGGCCCATGCTGCCTCTGGCCGCATTCTCAGGGCTTCACTCACTGGATCCTCCTAAGAACTCTAAGACAGGTTCTATTACTAATCCCCATTTTAGAAGTGAGCAGATGGGTCTGACAGCCTTGCGACCAAGGCATGTTAAGTAACCCATTCAAACTTACCCACCTGGTAAGTGACAGAGCTGATATTCAAACCCAGGTAGTTGCAATGTCCACATTATACTGTCTTCCCTGCGTGGTCCAGGCCCTAGCTTTGGGGCACCTCTCAGCCCTCTCTAATTACTTGGTGGTGGTGGCAGGAGTGGTGGTAAGTTTACCTACTTCATTAAAGGAAAGTGTGAGCCGGGTGTGGTGGTGCATGCCTGTAGTGCCAGCACTCTGGAAGGCTGAGGCAGAAGGATCACAAGTTCAAGCTCAGCCCAGGCAACTTACCGCGTCTCAAAATAAAAATTACAAAACATGGCTGGGGATGTAGCTCATTGTGAAGGCCCTGGGTTCCATCCCCACTACTGTTAAAAAATAAACAAACAAACTAAGGAAAAAATAAACATATACCAGCTGGGGATGTAGTGCAATGATAGAGCACTTGGCTGGCACGTGTGCTGCACTGGGTTCAAACCCTAGTACTGTTTATAATAAATAAAAAGGTAAATAACTGGAGGGAAGGAAGGAACAAAATTTGAAGGAAAACCAGCAAGAATAAAAGGTAGCGAGGGTTAGAGAAAGCCGGTTGCTTGAAGAATGGCCACTGGAATTAATGGCAATGTTTGTCAAAGACCGCTTTGTCAAAGACACAGCCGCAGGCTGCCCGGGTGGAGGAAGCGTTCTGTGGAGCGTAGGCTTCTCAGGGCAGTAGGGGGAGGCATGGATTCGAGCAACAGCTTTGCGTAGAAAAATCTGTCAGGAAGGTAGATGTGGACAGGAACTCAAAGAGGAATCATAAATGGGAGAAGCAAAGGGGTTGATGCTTGTCCTCAGCTTGCTGAATAGTCCTGGCTTGACGGAGCGTCTTCCGTGGCCGCTTCGCCCCGCAGCAGGAGGCCTCTCGTGGGGACGCCGCTAATTGCTGCCTGCCGAGGTGCTCCTCTCCCCGGCAGGATGGTCCTTGAGGACAGAAACATTGGTGTCTAGATACTGGGGAGCTGCAGTAAAAGTGCCTGATTTAGGGTACAGAGTGCATCTAATTCCCCTTTTCTTCTGTTAAATCACAGCAAAGGGGACTACTTTAGATGGCTAATAGATTACCCAGCATCTGTGCGCTATTTTGCATGCCTTTAGCAGGGGAAAATAGCTTGCTCACAAGAGCTGAGGAGTGTTTAGGAGGAAAGGGAACAGATCTCATTGATTCATGTTTTTACCCTTATTCAGTGAAGACCTTCAAAAGTGAGACACTTCTTTTACAGATAAACATTTATCAGTCTACTTATCTTCTCCCTCTACCCCTGGTTTTTTGTCTGAGTTTTACTTGGCAAAGATCAATGGCTCCATTTAGAAATTTTATATCTCAGCAGACAAGGAGAAAAAAATGGGGAAGGACAGAGAATCCTAAAACTCATACTATTCTAAAATGAGAACAAATTTTTGAGAGATATTTTACCTCTAAGCAGATACAGCCTTAGGTGATCTGGTATTTGATTTTGGCATTTGGGGGCACATTCAGAGGGAAAGTACATCTGCACAATATTTGAGAAAATATTTTCATACTTCAGCAGCATTGAAGAATCATGGGGGAATGTGGCTGATTATTCAAAAGGGAGCGAAGATAACCATGAGCAATACCTCTATTCTCAGACAGGTAAGAATTCTGTCAAGATTCTACTTGCAGTATCTTGTCTGTTCTTTTTTTTTTATGTGGGTACCGGGAACCAAACTCAGGACCTCACGCTTGCCAGGCAGGCACTTGTGCTGCTGAGCTATATCACCGGCTCTCTTGTCTGTTCTTGAAGTGCTGTCTCTTACCTTTTTATAAGGAGACCCTAAAAATCTTCAGGGATTCCTGGCTGGTGGTGCAGAAGCACCAATGCACTGATGTTTTTCAGATGGTGCCAGCAGCAGAGATGCTCGAAAAGAGGAGCTTTTCTAGCACTTTTATCAAGTACTTCAGAAAGCTTGGGATCTAGAGGGGCCTTCGGATTGCATTATTGTTTCTATCGACAAAGAACAGAGGTAGCTTTATTTCTTTCTACCCTGTCAGATGAGATTGTGTATATACTAAGTAGTTAGGGCTCCAGCACTGAGCGCACACAAGTCACTGGGAGTTGGGGCTCCTGAGATCCTCTATTAGAACAGTGCTTCAGAGAGAGCAAGAATGATGCCACCGGGGTGACCACACTGGAAGTAGGGTGACATTGCCAAAGATGATTTCATATCCAGTTTTCCTGCCTTGCTTGAGGTTTTTGTTGTTTACAATGAATCTATCAGTTTTACAATCAGAAACAAACTAAAGCTATTTGGGGAGGTGAGATGTGGGTACCACGTACCTGAAGCCCGTGTAGGTTCTGGGGATTCTTTAGTGAACATAATTGATAAAACCTTACCCATGGGGCACTGGGCCTCTCATGTGGTGTGCCACAAAGTTGGCTTCATTGACCTCCCAGAGAAGGGATCCTCTTGTTTCATAACTACTTCTTGAATTCCTCCCAGCCTTTGTCTGGGCTTTTTTCTTCTGTCTGGGTTGCCCCTTCCCTCTTCTCCACCTGCCTTACTCATGTGGGCCACTTATGTCCAGTGGCAGCCTGGTCCTCTGACAGTCCTTCCCCACTTCTGTCCTGTAGACTGTGTCTGGCTCTCATCCGCTGGGCCCGCATGGTGCCCTGATCTCACACATCCTTAACTAGCACTTGTTGTGCTGTGTTGGGTTGTGGGTTTGCTTCTATCTCCTGTCTTTAGGACAGACAGAGGCTTCATGTGTGGTACTGACTATGACTGTGGCTTAGGTCAGGTTACATAGTACTTGGCAGGGTCTGATAGGTAGATAGTGGTTGGTGGAATGCCACACGCTTACCTCAGGCTGGGCACTTACTGAGCAGTACTGAAGACCAGACAGGATGAGAACTGGCAGTTTCAGCATAGGAGATCAGGCATGCACAAAACCTAACTTGGCAGTGACGGAGGCATTGGGCTTTCTCACTTTTCATGTTATAAAAATCTGCGGTCTTAAGCTGACTTAGAAGTTTTACTCGTTGATATTCCCTTTACAGAAGTTGGCTTCAATTGTAGATACCATCTTTTCTTTATGAGATTTCAAAAGCAAAATTATAGCTCCATCTCATTTGGAGGGTATTTGGGTTGGATCTTGGGAGACAGTATACGAGAAAAAATGAGGTCAGTCACAGCATGGGAGGGTGGGAGAGGACAATTCCTTTTATAGTGGAAAATGATGGAATTTCTCTTGAATAATTGAAAGACAACCAGACATGCCCTGGATTAATTTGATCATGTAGTAATTTAAACTGATTTTGAACCCAAAGGCAGTAAGGACTCAGCATGCTTTCATTTCCTCAGCATTTAGCAACTTTGCTACAATACTCTGCATCAGCCAGGGTCACTGCATTAACATTTGGCTAGATTAACTTTCTCAAAACTTGTAGTGAGCCTCATATCTGATTTGTAGCATCTTGTGCTTTCTTTAGAACTATGACCGACTCCAGCTGCCATTGGACTTACACAACCCTTGATACTTTTGCCATCTTCCCATCTTCAGAGCCAGGTCGACTGGTGTTCGTTTGAGGGCAGTCTTTTGTAGTGGAGAGGACTGGAGACTGCATTTCTTCTCCCCCTCCATCTGGAGTGGCATGTGGAAACTACGCCTCAGATGTCGCCCAGCCCCTGCCTGGTGTCCCATGGTCTGGCGGTTGGCCGTGGATCAGACACTAGAGTAGGTGCAGCTCAGAAACTCCTCTGCCACTGTGCAGCCAGCAGCTGCCAGGGAGCCCACGATTCAGGGCCTGCTGCTTGCACTGTTGTCACTTTGATGTTGGGAAGATTTGTAGTGATAAATTAGTTGGCTAATTCATTCCTTTATATTCCCAAACAGTAATTAATTTTCAAATCATGTCATCCAATGTGAATTATTTTTGTGATTTTGAATCAAAGCTGTCACTCAGTAAATATGAACCATGTCTTGTTTTCCTTGAATTTATTTTCTGAAATCTCCCATACTTTCCTAAATTGCCAAGAAAGCATTTTTCCTGTCATCTTATTAATTTTTAATTCACAAAGCATACATTTAATATGCACTCATGTATGTAAACCTCCGTGCTAGGCGCAGAAAGGAACATAAAGATAATTAAGTAACAATTCCTATTCGTAGGGCATGCAGTCTAGTAAGATAAAACATGAATGTAAATAACAAGTAAATAACATGCTAAGAGTTTTCCTGATATAAGCAGAATGTCCATATGAGGAAGAGTGGCTTACCATAGTTTGGGGTCCAAGGAGATGAGGTGAGGAGGTTTCAGAGATACCATTTGAGTTGACCCTTTGAGGTGAGGACTGGTAAATGGTAGCAAGCAGAATGGCAGGGAGGGCACAGCTGGAACAATGTGTGGGAGAGTTGGTTGCCCAGGGCCCATAAGAATTACACTTGGCAAGAGAATAGGATGTTTGAAGTTCAGTAGGTTAGAGAACCTATTAAGATAGGTTGAAGTCATATCTCACCAGGACTATGAATGCTAAGGTAAGGAGCTTAAGATGCTAAGCAGTTACTATGGCATTTTTTAAAATAACACTTCTGATAAGATAATTCAGAGACTGAAGCGTAGGATGGATTGTCACTGAGGAAAGAAATTGAAGGCAGAGTCTGCGGTAGGGGGCTTTGCGGGTTTCAAAGCAAGTGTTGGGCAAGACTGGCAGCATCAGCCTGATGGAGAGGCCTGGGACACAGGCCCTGAGACCTGAGAGCTGAGGCTGAGTAAGACACAAAATGACTTTGGTTTTGAGCCAGCACAGTCATGCCTTGCTACAGAGTGAGTGGATGATACTAAAGTTGTGCCGGTAGTGACGAATGTGTCTGTCCCAGGAGCTAACCAGAGATGAGCGTTGTCTTACCTTTCTGAATATAAGTGTCTCATCTGTTCTTTAAAGCAGTCTGACATTTTCTTTTGTGTTCTTTCAATTGAAATGAGTTCATCAAATAGCACTTGTGTATTTCAATTTTGAGAAATAACATCCATGGTGCTCACCCAGTATACTGGGCTAAACAAAAACACATCCCCTGCTTTCTTTATAAAATTAAACACATAGTCATCATATGAGGAATTATGTTTTTAAAAATAAGATTCCTTTTTGTCAGAGTTGCTGTTAGTTCCCTTAACTGAATCCATTAGACAGATAGCATAGCTAGATGTTTAAATGTGTTTTAGAGTAAAAACAAGCTGTGGGACATGCGTGGTTTGAATAAATATATAGTAGCTTGTACTTCACTTATCGAAATGCACTAAGAATATACTATCTCACCCTGCACTTAATCCATGGTGCATAACAATATCTATGTATCAACAGCTTGGTGTCATAGAATTTCTTCCTTTTGTTGATTGAAAGTAACCTGCCTCTTTCATGTGTATGTGTGTGTTTTTAAGGGAATATGCAACAGCCATAGGTCATTGCTTGTGGGATCATGGCCTCGTGGCAGAAATAATTCACCTTGCCTCTGATTTGGCCCTCTCTCACACACTGCAGGAAATTGAAGATGATGGTTCCCCCTTTTGTATTCTCGTCGAAGAGTCAAATGTAAAACATTCCTCTTGCACCATAATCATGCTTCATGAGTCTATCAAAAGTAAGTGTGGCTTGATCTAGAACTGTCACTGAATTCATATCCTACTTTAACTATCTAATCTTTTTTGTGTGTGCAGGCACACAAAAAGGTTTGAAGGTTTGTCAGTAACTAAACCAAATTTAGTAGTAGGGAAAGAAAAAAAAGACTTGAATAGGTATCATGATGTACTTTTGTGTATTATTAACAATTGAAACCTAAATCACTATCATTATTTATTACTTAAGAATCCAAAACAGGGACTGGTGGTGCATGCTTGTAGACCCAGCATTTGGGAGGCTGAGGCAGGAGGATCACTTGAGCATGTGAGTTCAACATAGTAAGGGCCTGTCCCCACTCCCCCTAAAAATCCGAGAGATACCATTCAAAGTATTATAAATCAATTCTGTTTTTTTCTGTAGAGATTTTTCCCAAATCTCACTAGCTTTCTTATCCTTGATAGTAAGTTTCAATGACCCTGTTTATTCATCCTCCCCTGGATACTCTCAGATTCTCTTAGTTATCATTACTGTGGCAAAATACTTGAGATAATCACCTTAAAATGAGGAAAGATTTATTTTGGCTCACAGTTTTGGAGGTTTCAGTCCATAGTCAGGTGGACCCACTGCTTTTGGGCCTGTGGCACAGTGGCATATTATGATGGGAGGCACATGGCAGAGGAATCTGCTCACCTCATGGCAGCTGAGAAGCAAAAGAGAGAGGAGGGGGACTGGGGCTCCTGTGCCTGCCAGGGCATCACCTCTTATAGGGGTTCTCCTACCTCCCAAAAGCACCATGGCTGGGGACCAAGCCTTTAGTATGTGGACTTTTGGGGGACACCTATTCAAGCCATAGCCAAGCCCTCCCAAATTATTTTTACCTTTTCTACACTGTCTCATCCATTTCTTTGTTCTTTAATACATAAAAATGAATTATCTTTTTCTCCCTAGAATCTATATTTGTTTTTCCCCCCGCTGATCAAAACCACTGCTTCTACTCTAGTCTTGACCCCAGCCCCTGCACGGGACAACAGAGACAGGGAGTGGCAATCATTCCAGCTCCAGGCACTTACAACTGGGGTTCCCCTCCCCACCAAGCAGAGGGAAGCCTGCCTCATGGACACCCACATTGGTATCTTACCTCACTCCTATCAGACCAGCATGAGTTTTCTAGTCATCTCTATTCAGTCCAGATCCGTTGAGGGCCTGCTGTACAACAGGTACTGCGTGAGATGTCAAGCCAACCCTGCTTCCTTTCTCTGCCTAGGTAAGCAGCAGGCAGTCAGGCTTCTCTAGTAGGCCCAGGCTTGTCCTTCCCAACAGGGATGCATGTTTATGGATAGGTCAGGAAACCTTTCCCTTGGGCAGAGGCCTGTGGAGCACTAATAGCTGGATGTATTTCATGCCTGTACCTTCTGGAACCCTAGAGAAGTGAATGTAGGATTGGCATTAGGTAAATACATGTGTGTTTCGTATAGCCTGTAATGTAATGTCAAAAACCAGATGAGTGATCACCAGGATCACATTAGATTTGAAAAGAGAAAAATGATGAGCGCTTGCTTCCCATCATCTTGGGGAAGCCAGAATAAAATCCAGTCTTTTATTCTGACCATTTCACATCTTTTGCTTCGGGGTAGCTACCACACCCACCTGGCCAGCATTTTTTCAGTGTTGTGTACAAGAGTGTGAAATTATGGTTTTTCTAGGTGTATACATAGGTAATTTATAAGTCTAACCACATTTATGTTATACACAAGTTCTGAAAATATAAAAGAACGCATACTTTGGATAATTACAAATCTCAATCTCCCAGGGTGGGGAGGGGAACAGTTTAATTTGAAACAGTTGTGGAAAGAACTAATTATGTCTAGTTACTTAAGTATTTACATTTATGCAGGATCACTTAGGAAATTATCACTGAAGTAAGTAGGTTGAATAATTTGTTGACTTCTAAAATACTTTTTTTTAAAAAAATTGGCTCTACAAAAAAAAGCGATCTATTTTAACATTTCAAGAAATAATTTTTTTCATTTCTAGAATAGTATTAGTAGGAACATATTTCATTTGTCATCCATGAGTTTACCTTCTTAATTCAGATCCTAAATTTTAAAAATACTTTGTTTTCTTCTTAAACTATATGTATTTCTTTATTGTTGTTTCTGGAGACAGAGTCTCCCTGTGTAGCTCAGGCTGGCACTCTCGGCAATCCCTCTGCCTCAGCCTCCTGAGTGCTGGGATTACAGATATGTGCCACCATGCCTGGCCAGCTACATGTATTTTAGTAAAATTAGTCATAGTTGCACTCTGGGTTTATAGTGAACAGTTTGTTTCACACTTTGCATCATGCAGCCTTTATTCAGAGGTATGTAGAGACGCTTCTGTACCAAGATGAATATTTAAAATAGTCAAACAAGGAAACTTCAGAGCTCAAAGGTAAATAATATATTTATATTTCTTCCTAAATGTAACCTTAATAAACACAGTTTAAGATTTAGCCAAATATCGTCATTTCCATTGCAGCTCTGTAGAGCTCCTTGGATTCTAAGTTCTTCAGAGCCTAATGACACATGGCAAGACAGGCGAGGGGGTTCCCATCCAAGATTAAACTTTTATTAAGTCTTATTCTCAGCAGATAGACCTGGGAGACATTAGATGGTATCTGTGCACTGCCTATAACCATGAGGTCAAGGGAAAGTCACTCTTGGTGTCTAGAATTTATTTTCCGTGTAACATTTTGTGCCTAGAGCATTCCTGACCTGACCTGAAAAGGCTTTTCACAGGTTTTAAAGGCCAAGCTGGAGATAGCAGACCTAGCAGAGGGTGCAGGTTACTCCTCACCTGGCGGTGACAGAGCCTGGAAGTCCTGTGTCCCAGCGATCTGTCCTTCTGCCTCTTGTCAGTGGACTGCACACACACACACATACACACACACGAGAAATGATCATGATAAGGTTGTAACGAAGACCAGCAGTCCCTTGCTGCTCTCTTTTCCACCCCTACTCTACTCTAAAGGCTGCCATTCCCAGCTCTGTTTGCTTTTTCTGTGAATCCCTCTTGCCTCAGTCATGCACCCTGATGCTGGAACCAAATAAAACACCTTTGCTTTCAGTTTTTGTTTTGTTTTGTTTTTGCTTTTGAAATAGCATCCTGTCCTTTAGGCTAGGTTTGTTTAGACATAAGAATTTCCATTGACATATATCCCATCTGTACCCCTGCTGCCGCTTGCTGTAATTTTGAAACAGAAAGTAATGTTTGACTTTGAAATCCGACAGCACACCTGCTATGGAGGTTCCTTGTCACTTGGATCGATAAACAGTACGTCTGTGATGAAAGCCGAGACAGTTTCAACAACCTGCAGTTGGATTAACTCTTTTCTGATTGTCTTTTCTTGTCTTTTTGTAAATGTGTTTTTTAAAAAATCAGGGCATCTGGGTTATAAAACAGCCTCTTCTTCCTAGTGCATCGTCACATGCCCCTGGAGGATGCACTCATGCTAGTGACTAAGGAATTCAGGAGATTTTTCCAAAGAGAAGCACTGGAATTTCTCAGAGGGCCATGAATCTGGTAGATGACTTCACGGGCCCAGGAGGGCCTCTGCAGCTACTGCCTGCCTTCATGCATTCGGCACCTTCTCTTCCTGTTAAGTGAGGGAAAGCATTTGTATGCGGAGGAGTTGAGCCTGATCATTGACTACTTGAAGACCAGGAAAGAACAACTGGAAGGTATTTGGCACTGTCCCTTTTCCTTCTCCATTTTAAAACCCCAGATGATGCTTTTTCTGCAAATCCATGTGTGAGAGAAAGCTACATAGTTTTCATTTAATGAGAGAATATGCATCTTGAATATGTATATAATACAGAAGTAACCGATTTGAATATGTTTCAGATAAGAATATGGGATATTCATATTTAACCTCTATAGACTGAAGTGCTTCTTCAGAAGCCAAATTTTCTTTTGAACCAGATTTTGAGTAAGTAGATTGACCTTTATGTACAGATGGACACATGAAAAATAATTCCAGTTCCCTGTCAGGTTGCTCTCCTGGTTCCTGATCAGTTTGTTTTCCTGTTTTTTGTTTTTGTTTTGTTAACTGAGATATTTGTAAGATTCCTTTTTTTTTTTTTTGCAGTGCTGGGAATCGAACTCAGAGTCTTGCACATGTTAAGCAAGTTCTTTCCCCACTAAGCTGCACCCTTAGTCCTATAAGATTATTTTTTAAGTATGTGGTAAGGATGGAAAAGCAGTTCCTAATCTTGAAGACTTTAAAGAACATTTCAGTTACAATCTTAGATCCTTAAAGGAGAGACTTTAGTTTGCTTGTTTTGAGAGAAGTAGATAGCACAAAGATAATAATCACTTGTCTTTTTAAGGAAAAAGTAGCTGACTGTAACACACCTAGGATATATTAAAACTTTATTTTATTTTATTTATTTATTTATTTATTTTTATCTGCAGGTACCATGAGTCAAACTCAAGACCTCGTGCTTGCCAGGCAGGCGCTCATGCTGCTGAGCCATATCATTGGTCCTTAAAACTTTAAAGAAATTGTTCATCTTACAAAATTAGGATGTTCTGGGTTTTTTTTTATTTGTTTGTTTGTTTTTGTAAACTTAAAACACAACGGTCTTGTTTATTTTTGGTTATAGAACCCTGTGAGTCAGTGAAAGGGATAAGATCTTTCCTGAATAAGTAAAAGTGAAGCTCTTTCTTGAACAGCCTGAGATAGCCTTTTGTAGTTTGCCGACCTTAACTGTAGGCTGCTGCTGGTTGTTCTCCTGTCTTCTTCAGGCCAAGAGATGTCGGATCCTTCAGCCAGCAGAGATCCCACCTCGTTTCAAGGCAGGAGCACCCCCATCGTGGATGAGCCGCCCCCGCTACTTCCTACCCTGGGCACAGAGTCCTTTGTGGGTGCCCCTGCCCCAGGCCCAGCCAAGTCCCTTTGGTTAGGGGATAGGCGGGGAGCAGGCCTCCTTCCGCTGCCAGGTCAGTGCTATCCACAGCAGCTCTTCTGCTCTCACGAAGGCTCCTCTGAGAGAGCCAGACAATTTTGAGCAGTGGTGAAGTGCGTCCTGTCATAGTTTTAATGAATGTTAAGAGCTCAGAAGACCAAATGATACCACCATTTTGGTAGGTGATAGTCCTCCTGAATGAGCCACCCAAGGTTCATTCCAGGAGAAAGCGTAGAGGAACTCTTCTGTCAAGTTCGTGCTCGTGGTCAGAGCCACTTAAACTGAGATCTCATCATACGCTCACTGAATCCAGTGGATTTTGAGGCTTTTTTCCTGGGTAGTGACATCTACTTTTTTTGTAGTGACAGAAGCCCAACTCAAGTTAACATAAAACGAAGAGACCTCATGTCACCGGAAGTCTCAGGAGTTGTGTAACTTAAGGCCTAACCAGATCCTATTGCTCAAATGGGTTTCTCAGATATCCATCTCTCCTCCCTGGGAGGAACCTCGGTGAGATGTAACTATGTGGGGTGGAGACACCCACGCAGGCCCCATCTTCAGCTCCAGGTCTCACTTACACGTAACTCTACAGGACCTGGCATGCCCAGGGTCTGAGCCTTTCCCCTGTGGGCTGAGAGTCGTAGCTGCCTCTGTGCTCCTGGGATGCAGCTGCCTCCACTCTGGGAGCATTCCCTCTGGTCTTAACCTTCCTGATATGTGTCGGCATCTTTCACTTACCCTTGTCTGCTCTCCTGTTCCCTGTGTACTTGCCATGGGATTGGGGGAACACTGAGAGCATGTTTTCAGTCTGCTGTGTTAAAAACGAGTTGCCAGTGAAGTATTGGTAGATAGGGTAGAAAGGTGGCTTTTCATCTGGACCATAAATAAAATTTAAACATAGGCATGTCTCTTTTTTTGGGGAGGGGGGGTCAAGTTTTGGTGTTTTTTGTTTTGTTTCATTTTGTTTTTGTGGTACTAGAGATTGAACCCAGGGCCTTGCAAATGCTAGGCAGATTCTGTATCACCAAGCTACACTTCCAACCCCTTGGAGATGTCTTTGTGCATAAGAGTCAAATATTGCTTTGACCTTGTATGTGAGCAGGGATTATTTTAGCCAAAAAACTTTCCTACAAGCACATTTCTACCTTGACAATTATTGTAGCTTGAAATAGAAGAAATGTGGCCTTTTCCATTGCTAGTTACACATGTGCAGGTCTTTTATCGTCAAGGTCAGTATGTACAGAAGAGCCACGACCCTGCAAGTGAACATTTCTATGCCTCTCTCCCTCCTTGACCTGTTGGCTTGGAATGAGTGAGAGTCTATTTCTCTGCCTTCTTTGTTCCTCACGGAGCCTGTGCTTCCTCACCTTCACACCTTCGTTCCTTCCCTTCCTCTGCTGTGCTGTCCCTCACTCCCAGTGCCCCAAGGCGCAGCCTCCTCCCCTCCAACTCCAGTGGCTTCCAGAGACTCCCTTAGCTGGGTGTGTTCGCTCCTTTAGACCCCTTCTTGGTTCACCCAGGGACTTGATGCAGTCACCTGGTCTGTTCCTGTGACAGGGGCACGAGGAAGGGTTCATGGCAAAACCTTGCTTTCATTGGCTTCCCATCCTTGCCATTAGTTTAAAATTAAAACTCTTCCAGACCTTCATGGAAGACTGGGTGCTTGCTTTAGGGCATTGGCAGGAGTCATGAGGAGGCGTCCTGTGCCACAAGGTGAGGGATGTGCAGGACGGCCTGCCTGTCCAAGAGGGGTAGCACAGGGTACTAGACAGTATGCCAGGCCCAGGGGCAGGTCGGAGCTCCTCTTCTGGATGGATGAATGTCACCTTAGCTTCTGAGGAGCAAGGTGCTTTGGGTATATTGTGGGTTGGCCTTTATGACCTGTCTGGGAACCTCACTGCTTTGGCTGTTTAAGAATACATTTTCGGGCCGGTGAGATGGCTCAGCGGCGTAAGCGCCTGCCTTGCAAGCGCGAGGGCCCGAGTTCGACTCCCGGAACCCACATACGAAAAAGGGGCCGGTGATATCGCTCAGCGGCACGGGCGCCTGCTGGTGCGCGAGGTCCTGAGGTCGACCCCCCGGTACCCACAAAAAAAAAAAAAAAAAAAAAAAAAAAAAGAATACATTTTCTGGGCCGGTGAGATAGCTCAGCGGCATAAGCGCCTGCCTGGCAAGCACGAGGTCCCGAGTTCGACTCCCAGTACCCACATACGAAGAAAGGGCCGGTGATATCACTCAGCGGCACGGGCGCCTACTAGCGCGCAAGGTCCTGAGGTCAACCCCCGGTACCCACAAAAAAAAAAAGAAAAGAATACATTTTCTGCCAGGCGCGGTGGCACATACCTGTAATCCCAACGCTAGGGAGGCTGAGGCAGGAGGATCACTGCGAGTTCGAGGCCAGCCTGGGTTACATAGTGAACTCAAGGCCATCCTGAACTACACAGTGAGACCCTATCTCAAAAAAAAAAAAAAAAAAAAAAGAAAAAGAATACATTTTCTGCTGGGCACAATACTGCATACCTCTAATCCCAACACTCTGGGAGGCTGAAGCAGGAGGATCACAAGTTTGAGCTCAGCCTAGGCAGTTTAGTGACAGAAACTGTCTTAAAATTAAAAAAAACAGAACAAACAAACAAATAAAAAATGGGGGATGGGCATGTAGCTTAGTGTGAAGACCCTGGGTTGACTCCCCAGTACCACCAAAAAAAAAAAAAAAAAAAAAAAGAGTATGTTTTCTAAGTGTCAAAATAGCTTCAGAAGCTGGATGCAGGGGTGCATGCTTGTAACCCCAGCTACTTCAGAGCGAGAGGCAGGAGGATTGCAAGTTAAGGTAAGCCTGGGCACCTTAGTGAGCTCCTGACTCAGAAATAAAAATTTAAAAAGGAAAACAGGACTGGAGATGTAGCTCAGTGGTAGAGCATTGGCCAGCATGCATGAGGCCCAGAGTTCAATCCCCAATACTAAGAAAAAAAAAAATTAGCTTCAGAACAGAATGTTTAGAACAAAACCCACTTGTGAGGAGGGGCAGGTGGAAGACCAGGATGTTAGGACGGATTAGGACTAAATCAGGGGTTTGCAAACTTTTTGTAAAGGTTTCAATAGTAAATATTTTAGGTTTTGTGGGTGAAGAAGCAAAATTCAGAATATAAAATACCTCTTTAACTGTTTAAAATTCAACCATCTAAAAATGGAAAAACCATCCTTCGCTGGAAGGCCATCACCAGGCAGTAGGCTGATTTGGTCCCTGGTCTCCAGTTTGCTGTGCCCTGGACTAGGCCATTGAGGAATTGTCAGTGCCTAAGAAAGACTTGGTAGAGGTTTTCAGAGCTCAGGCTGAGCCTCATGTGAGCGGCAGATTTTTCTTTGCTTAGCTTCTTTCTAAAGATTTAAGATCACATTGGGAGAACAGCTAGAATAAGTTCCTTGTTTGTCCTCTGGTTTATGTTTTGGTTTTTGTTCCCTGCAGGACTGGCTAACCCCAGAAGTCTGTTTTCCCCTCCCCCGCTTCCAGTAGATCCCTCCAAGAGGCCTGCCTCTTTGGGGCACCCCACTGCCACAGCCACCAAACATTCACTACTTGGGGAGAAGCCAGGCCCTTTATTACCATCACCAGGTGAGTAGCCAGTAGCCAGGAGAGGCATCCTAGCTAGTGCTGTCCGGGAGAGCTTTCAGGGATGATGGAAAGGTTCTCTAGTGGCACCGTCCCATACAGTAGCCATAAGCCGCATGTGACTCTTGAGCACTTGAATGTGGCTGATACACCTGAGGACCTGAAATTTTAATTTCACTTAATTTTAGTTAATTCATATGACCACAGTTGCCTGTGCTGATGTTTTCCATAAGGGAAAGCACAGCTATTGTGTCTATCAAGAAACTGTAACAGTGGGTAGGAGGGTGTGTTACGGTTTTACCACACAGAGATCTATTCTTAAAGCTGAGAAGGTACTTGAGAAAGAAATATTGTATCTCTTTCATAAATGGATATCATTGTCAATTGCTGTAAGGTAGAAAGTAACCCTAAAGGAGTAACACCAAACCAGTGTGACTGAATTCCTGCCTGTTTCAGTCACTCAGCTGTCCACTGGGATTAAAAATTGGGACTAAAAATTGGGACTAATGGTCAAGAGGTGTTCACGGTACACCCACACTGCTAGATGCCCTCTCCTTCTCCTTTGCTGATTCAGCAGGGTTGTGAAAGCTTCAGAAAGGGACTGTCACTGAACTGTGTGCCCGTGAATCCCCACCGTCCTTTGGTGGTGTGTATGCTTGGCTCAGGGAAGCACACGGCTCCCCCGCCCGGGAGGACATCAGCAGTGTGCTCTCCCATGCCAAAGGTGCTGCCTGATCCATAGCAGCCCTGCGTCAGAGCCTGCACAGAATGGAGGCCGTGCGCCATCTTCCTTCCCAGAGTCCTCCTGGCCAGCTGTCATCCTCTAATGCTCTTCCCTCCTATCTAGCTGGGGCAGATAAGGCCTCAGGCCTCTAAGTTGCCACAAGGCACAAGGATAGAGCTCACTTGACTGGTCGCCCGGGGCGGGGGGCAGGAGCTGAGAGTGCCTCCCAGCCTGGGGTGGAGGTGCCATCGGGCAACTTGACTAGAAACTTCATTTCTGGTCACTTGGGACTGCTAAACCCAGATGAAGGAACTGCTTGGGTTTCTTCTTAGTTCACTTGAGTTCAATTTTGAGATTGAAGCAAGGCCTCAGCTGTTAGGAAAGGGGACTTTTATCCATCTCTGTTTTTCATGGGAGCAACATATTTTTCATGATACTTAGTGCCATTTTGAAGTTTCAGTCCTCCATTTTTTCTTTTTTTTTTTATATGCGGGTACCAGGAGTTGAACTCAGGACCTCGCGCTTGCCAGGCAGACGCTTATGCCACTGAGCCATCTCACTGGCCCAGTCCTCCATTTTTAATCAAACATGTTTCTGTGAGATTTATGTTGCTATGACTGTAGTAAAAGAATGCACTTGTACAGAGTGGTGGAAAGGCACGGAGGAAGCGTGGCTTAGTGACTACCAGCCTCGTGGGACACAAATAACCTGATTCTGCAGGCCCTCAACTGACAGACTGGAGTGATATAACCGCCTTTGGGGAAATTTGAAGAACTTTCCTTACCCCGAAGATGAGCGTCCATGATTCCTCAGGATTCTCGGTCCCTAAATTCTAGTGCTAATAGTTTAGGAAATGTTTTTAAAAAACGAAAGCGGAAACAAGAAGCATGTTGGTTCAGAGTATACCAGTAATCATTCATGTGCATCGAATTCTCGTTGTGTGCCGGGCGTGGACACAATTGCAGTAGTTCTCCTAACAACCCTGGGACCTAGTTATTGTGATCACCTCTATTTTCTAGATGGGTCGCTCAAGGCACAGAGGATATTTTACTGCCCCGCATCACTCAAGACTGTGCCAGCCAGGTGACCCCATGGCCTGTGCTCTTAACCACCATGTAATCCTGGTGGCAAGTAAACATTGTTTTCAGAAAAGAGCTTAGATTTTTGCTCAGATTTCAGTCATATTATCTTGCCCACAGCTCCCTTTTGACAAAAGGCTAGAAGCATCCTCACATCAGACACTGTTCTGATCCATCAAGTATGAGAGCTGCAGAAAATCAGAGGGAGGCCTGATGTGGTGCACGCCTCAGCACTCAGGAGGCAGAGGCAGGAGGATTGCTGCAAATTTGAGGCCAGCCTGGAATAGCAAGACCTTGTCTCAAAAACCAAAAAGAAAAAGAAAATGAAACACAGAGGGAAAGAATGATCATGACAGCATGGGTTTGGATGAAGTGCAGAAACCCAGGAAAGAGCTGCCCTTGGAGGAAGTGAAGGGTTTGAGAGCCGGGAGGGGAGAGTCACCATGATCTGCTTTTCGGGAGGCACCTGCAGGTGACTCATTGCAGGTGGGGTGGGGCACATGTCCCGGATTCCTCCTCTGTTAAGTGAGGACTATCATTCTCATTTAAGTGAGGTAAATATGATGGAAATCTTTTGGACACTCCAAGAATTGCACAGGTAACTGTCTGCTGATGCTGCATTTGAGTAAATCCAATTCCATTTGCAAAGACTGGCATGGCTGTGGACTTCGGTCAGGCCTGCTGTGGACGTAGCTGTCTTCCTTCTCTTTGCAGTTCCTTCACAGTCGGTGCCACCCAAATGGGCAGTTCAACCTGTGTCCCTGTAGCTAAGTCTGAAGAACAAGGGGGCTGTGGCCCTGATGGTAGCTTTGTCTTCACCAGACCAAGACCCTGCTTGACACTGATGTCCAGGCCATGGGTACAAATGTAGCTTCCTTCCAATGCATGGTTCCATGTAGACTTGTTCCCTTTTGCTGTCTTTTTGTGTCACACTAGGTATTAATGGGAGATCATTGTTGTAGACATTGAACCTTGATGTTATTTGGTTGAATGAGCATTAAAATACATTAAAAACTTCTAGTTTTTACATATTGGTTGTGCCTTATTAAAAACTTTTTATTTGGTGTAGTCTGAGATTTACAGAAAACTTTCAAAGATGGTACAGAGGCTTCCCTTCATCCAGCTTACCCTGATTGTTAACATCTTATACAGCCATGGAAAAATTAGGAAATTAACAGCACAGTAATACTAACTGTATTACTGACTTTTGTTGGATCACACTGATTTTTCCACTAATGTCGTTTTTCTGTCCCAGGGTCCTAATCTAAGTACCACATTGTATTTAGGCTTATTTTTGGTTTTATTGTGTTCCTGTCTTTTATTTGGAAACATTTTAAATATAAAGAAATTTGAACAAGTAGTACAGTGAACATCCATATGTCCTCTATCTAGATTGAACAATTAACATTCTGTTGTTTTCTTAATTAATAAATGTCGGTATACTTTTTCTCTATCGTGAAGATAAATTGCAGAGTTAATGACATCTTACCTTTAAATTCCTTAGTATACATCTCCCAAGAATAGGAACATACTCCTACGTAGTTTCGATGTCATTATCCCATTTAAAATTAATCTCTATAATCTCTAATATCTAGTTCTAAGATTTGAATTTTCTCAGTTGTCCCAAGAATGCTTTTATGGTTTTTTTCTAAACCAGAATTTAATTAAGGTTTATGCATTTCATTTGGTGTTTAATGTGTCCTTAGTTCCTTTTAATCTAAAATAATCTTCTTACCTTTTTTGTTTTCCTCATGATACTGACTTTGAGTTCAAGCCAGTTGCCTGTAAGAGATCTTACATCTGGATTTGTCTGATTGTTTTTCCTCATGGTGTCATTTAACTATTCCTTTGTTCCCTGTATTTTTCCTATCCTGGAAGTTCAATCTAGAGGCCCTACATTTTTGGTAAGGGTATTTTTTTTGTGTGTGTGTGTGGGTACCGGGGGTCGACCTCAGGACCTCACGCGCCAGCAGGCGCCCGTGCCGCTGAGCGATATCACCGGCCCTTTTTTCGTATGTGGGTTCCGGGAGTCGAACTCGGGCCCTCGCGCCTGCCAGGCAGGCACTTACACTGCTGAGCCATCTCACCGGCCTGGTAAGGGTATTTTGAAAGTAGTGCATGACATCAGAAGGCACATAACTGTCATCCTGTTGAGAGTGAACCTGTGGTTGGTCACAGAGTAAGGTGGTAACTGTTGGGTGTGGGTGGAGTTTTTCCCTGGCATCAAGCAAATAACCTGGTCCCCACCAGCTTTGGTGTATTTGCGTCCACTGATGATTTCACTCAATTCAATCATTATTGGCCCCTGCCTTCCGTTTTAATTGTTACGGCATCTTAAATGTTAAGTTCAGTGAGTTTTGAGAATTATATCCATGTAACTCCACCCAAAAAAGGTATAGACATTTCCCTCACTTCATAATATCCCACTGTGTCCCTTTTGAGACCCTCACCCCAGCCCTTTCTGACTTCCACCACTTTAATTAGTTTGGTACAGTCATGCAGTTCATATGTTGTCGATACTCCCTTCTTTTGATAACTAAGATGTTTTGAGGTTCAGCATATTGTCATCTGAGCCTGCAGACTGTCCCTTTTTGTTGTTGAGAAGGTATGGTATGTCTGTCCATTTTCCTAATGATGGCTTCTGGGGTTATTTCCACATTCAAGCTATGATACTATTGCAATGACCACTTGTGTGCATACCCTTTCATGGTCATGTATTTTTGTTTTTCTTGGTGAAACACTTAGGAGCGGAATTGCTGGGTCACAGGGTGGATGTATGTTTAATGAGAATTGCCAGAGTGTCTCTACCTTTGTTTGTTTTTGAGACATGATTTCACTGTACAGTTCAGGCTGGCCTGGAACCCACTGTGTAGCCCAGGCTGGCCTGGAACTCTCTGTGATCCTCCTGCTTCAGCCTCCAAAAGTGCTGGGATTACAGGCATGTGCCACCATGCTGGCTCTACCATTCTGCACAATCACCAGCAATATCTGAGAGCCCTGGTTGTCCATGTTACCAGTGTTTGATTTTAGCCCTTCCAGTAGCTATGAAATGCTTCTCATCATTTTAATTTGCATTTCTCTGATGATGAATGATGTTGAGGACCATTTTTGTTTCATAGTTTATCTGTTAGGGAAGACTTTAAAAGGCTTTTTTGTGAGTATATTAGTTTGCTTGGACTGCTATAATAAATACCACACCTGGGTGGCTTAAAAGAACAGAAATTTGGGGCCGGTGATATAGCTCAGCGGCATAAGCATCTGCCTGGCAAGCGCGAGGTCCTGAGTTCAACTCCTGGTACCCGCATTAAAAAAAAAAAAAAAAAAAAAAAAAAAAAAACGAAATTTGTCTCACAGTTCTGGAGGCCAAAGGTGCCACATCAAGGTGATTCCCTCTGAATGCTGTGGAGGAGGATCCTTTTTATACTCTTGGAGCTTCTGGTGTTTGCCAGGAATCCTTGGTGCTGTCAGGCTCCTAGATGTCCCCACTTCTATTTTGCCTCCGTTGTCACAATGACTGTTTCCATACGGTCACATCCTGAGGTACTGGAGAGCAGGACCTCGCTACATCTTTTTTAAGGACACAAGTCAACCCATAATAATCAGTAGCAAGGAAATAGATTAGTTTACTTGTAACTTAAAGGTTATGGAGGGCTAATAAGACTGTACTACAGCGTTTAAAGTGAGGGTGGAAAACTTGGGATGATGTCTTTCCACACCTTTCAAAAGAGACTTTTCCCCTTCTGGCTCAAGGCAACTCTTTGGATCACATGAACTCTAGGTCTTTTCTTCACAGTGTGAAATCTATCATTCTGGCCTGGAAGTCCTTCAGTTTGCTATGTTGACATTTATAAAATAGGTGACATGGGGCACCACAGAAGCCCTAGTTGGTAGCCACAGACAAACCGGGCTGTAGGGGCACAGGTGGTTGGGAAGCAGAGCCCTTGTGCCCGTCCTACACTCTGGCCCCAGGAACTGCCACTCACTGGGTATCAGTCACCGACCTTTCTCCTGTTTTGCAGACTTCCTTGGAGCTCTTGAACCCTTCCCTGACATAAATACACATGAACTTTCCAGGGACACTCAATTGTTGGATGAATAACTACTATCTACAAGGGAAGGACTTTACTTTCTTATAGTCATCTGAGTAATTTAGTAGAACAGGATTAGAATGGTAACTTATGTTAAGGTTTTAAAGGAAGTGTGTATATCTTTTTAAAGCACAGGTCTTCCTGATGTCGGCATGTTCCTCTTATTCTAAAAAATTGTATTTTTAAAAATTGGCAATATGGAGCCGGGTGTGGTGGTGCATGCCTATAATCCCAACACTCGGGAGGCTGAGGCAGCAGGATTGCTGTGAGTTCGAAGCCAGCCTGGACTACACAGCAAGACTCTGTCTCAAAGAAAAAGAATTGGCAGTATGCTAGGCATGGTGGTGCATGCCTGTAATCCCAGCACTCAGGAGGCTGAGGCAGGAGGATTGACACAAGTTCAAGGCCAGCCTGTGCTACATAGTGAGTTCAAGACCAGCCTGAAACACATAGCAAGACCCCATCTCAAAAAAAAAAAAAAAAAAAAAAAAAAAAAATTGGCAATATATAGGACTAGGGGAGCTCAGCAGAGTGCTTGCCTAGCCTGTTCAATGTCCTGATTTTTGTGTGTGTGTGTGGGTACCGGGGGTCGAACTCAGGATCTCATGTGCCAGCAGGCACCCGTGCTGCTGAGCGATATCACTGGCCCTTTTTTCGTGTGTGGGTACTGGGAGTCGAACTCAGGACCTCACGCTTGCCAGGCAGGTGCTTATGCCGCTGAGCTATCTCACTGGCCCCCCAATGTCCTGATTTTGATTCCTAGTACCACAAAATGAAACAAAAGTAGGTAATATATGTACATGGTACAAAATTCAAAAGAAATAAAAGGTAAACGGTAAAAAATAATTCTCTTACTTCTGTTTATCAGCTTAAATTCTTTTTTTTTGTCTCCGGTAGACATTTATCCATATACAAGTGTGTATAAACTTTCACACAGATTATAACACACTGTAAACGCTATTCTACCTCCTTTTTTTTTTTTTTTTTTTTGAGACAGGGTTGCACTATGCAGTGCCGCCTGGCGTTGAACTTGCTTATGTAGCCCAGGCTAGCCTCGAACTCACAGTGATCCTCCTGCCTCAGCTTTCTGAGTGCTAGGATTACAGGCATGTGCCACCACACTCGGCTTCTATCTCTTTATATAATTTTTCCATTATATCTTGAAAATGATTACATATCTGGTATATTATTGCCTCTTTTTAGTGATTTCAAATTATTCTGGAGTATAGATATGCCTTAACTTCATGAGGTCTTTGTGGACAGATTATTAGGTCATTTTAAATGTTTTGCTGTGTAAGCAAAAGAGGTTTATTTTGATGTGTTAATTGTGCCATTTTGGCTAACCACAGCTGCTTATTTTCAGGCCATAAATTGGTAGGCTAGGCTAATCCTTGGGAAGGAGGTCCAGTGTGGTGCGGTTTCTGGTATTGTAGTAGAAAAACTGGGATATTGTGATAGACACTGATTTATCCCACATGGGTCTGGGGTTAAAAGAAGAGTTTATTGAATTGAAACTTGTAATACTAGTAGTCCACTACATATATTTTCATTCTCAACTTATGATTTGTTGCACATTCCTTCAGAGGCAAAGCAGGTTTGAGCTCCTGTGGGAGTCGAGGTAAGACTCTGGCCGGAAGCTCTGTCCTCATTCTTCAGGGTCTTCTGAGAGGTGGGTGTTTGAGTTTCCTGTCGTGGTGTCACAGATTACCACACACTTAGCTGCTTCACACAACCCAAATTTATTACCGCGCGTATCCATGGGTCGGGAGTCTGGGGCCAGGTTTGCTGAGTCCTTGTCTCACCAGGTTGAAAATCAGTGTACTGTATCGGCAGGGACTGTGATCGCGTTGGAGGCTCAGGGTCCTCCTGCAAACTCACAGGGTGTCAACAGAATTAACTCCCTTGTAGTTATGTGACTGAGGTCCCTGTTTTCTTAGCAGCTGTCGGCTGGAGACCCCTCAGCTCTCAGGACTCCTCAGGTCCTTGCCATGTGCTTCTCCTCTCTCCAGCACAACTGTTTGCCTCCTTCCAGGCTGTCAGGAGAGTCGGATGCTTCATGCTTCAAAGAGCTCACCTGACTAGGACAGGGCTGCCGCCCAGGATTTTCTTTATCTCAGTGGCCCTGGGTAGTAAACCCAGGGCCTCACATATGCTAAGTAGGTGCTTCTACCCCTGAGCTACATCCCCAGCCCAGGATAATCTTTTCTAAAAAGTTCATATATTTATGATGTGCTACATTATGTTTTGAATATGTATAAATTGTGGAATGGCTAAATTGAGCTTATTAATGTATACACTACCTCACATGACATTTTTTTGTAGTAACATTTGTAGAATACTTAAAGTCTATCCTTAGCAGTTTTGAAGAATACAGGTTTTTCTTTTTGATTTTGGTGTCAGGGGTCAAACCCAGGACTTTACACATGCTAAGCATGTCCTGTAGCACTGAGCTACCCCCGCGGTTCACAATATGTTATTAAATGCAGTATAGTCGTCCTGGTGTACACCAGATCTCCTGAGCTTATTCTTTCCATCTAACTTAAATTTTGTATCCTTTGGTCAACATCTCCCCAACACCGCCAGCACCACCTCGGCCCAGCTCAGCTTCTATAATCACCATTCTACTCTCTGCTTCTATGCTTAGATTCCACATATAAGTGAGTTTGTGTGGCGTTTGGCTTCCTGTTCCTGGCTTATTTCACTTGATATAATGTCCTCCAGTTTCATCCATGTTATTGCAAATGACAGGATTTCATTCTTCTTTAAGGTGAGATAGTATTCCATCGCACGTAGGTACCACATTTCCTACATCCACTCCTCCACTGACGGGCGTGTAGGTTGTTCCGTGGCTTGACTGTTGTGAATAATGCTGAACAGAGGAGTGCGGATGTCTCTTGGCATATGGTTTCCTTTCCTTTGGATATATACTCAGTGACAGAGTTGCTGGATCGTATGGTAGTTCAGGTTTTACTTTTTTTTAAACCTCCATACTGTTCTCCATAGTGGTTGTACTAATTTACATTCCTACCCACAGGGTACAGGGATCCCTTTTCTCCACATCCTTGCTAACCCTTATCTTTCCTCTTTTTGATGATAACCATTGGAAATGGTATCTCATAGTAGTTTCAATTTTCCTTTCCTTGATGATTAGTAATATTGAACATTTTTTATATGTCATTTATATTTTTTCTCTTGAGAAATGCATGGTCAAATCCCTTCCCCATTTTTTTTCTTTCTTTCTTTCTTTCTTTCTTTTTTTTTTTTTTTTTTTTTTTTAGAAAGGGTCTTGCTATGTGGTCCAAGATGGCCTTGAACTCACTATGTAGCCCAAGCTGGCCTCTAACTTGCAGAGATCCTCCTGCCTCAGCTTCCTAAGTGCTGGGATTATGGGCATGTGCCTCCATGCCTGGCCCTTTGCCTACTTTCAGCAGGGTTGTTTCCTTGTTATTGAGTTGTTTTGAGTTCTCTGAGATGTACATTTGCAGCTATTTTCTCCCATTCCATAGATTGTCTCTTCACACTGTTGTTTCCTTTGCTGTGCTGAAGCTTTTTAGCATAATGCAATCCTCTTAATCTGTTTTCACTTTTGTTCCCTATGCTTTTAGAGTCACATCCAAAAAAATCATTAACCAGACCAGCGTCATGGAGCTCTTTCCTATATTTTCTTCAAGGAATGTTATCATTCCAGGTCTTAATATTTAAGTCTTTAAGCCATTTTAGATTGGATAATCTTTCTTTGATGAACTCAAAGTGGTATCACATCATAATAATTCCCACCCACCCAGCCCTGCATTTGAAGAGGGTTTTATGCAGGTTATGCACACAAGAGGCAGGGATCTTGGGGGCCATCTTAGAATTCTGTCCACCACTGTGTCCCTGGTAGATTGAGTGCTGCTGTCACAGGGAAGGTGCATTAGAATTGTTAGAGCTTTTTTCTGTTGAATAATTAGTAGTAAGGCAATAATTAGTCTTTACCTTTTCATGAGATAGTCCCTAAGTCCCAGTGGACAAGTGAACACTTGTACTCATCTCCACCTGAATGGCTGTCATTCAAAAATATTGACCTTTCAGAAGTGACCTCTCCTTTTAACAGAAGATTCTCTATTTTTGTCCTTCAACCCTTAAACTTCATGGTTTTCCTTATAAGCCAAATATCTCAGCTAATGATTCTCTCAACATGGTTCTAAGAGCGGGAGTAGCTATCTTGCAGTTAGTCTGCAAAAAGTAGAAACAGTGCTCCTTTGAAAACTATTTCACTTCACGGACCTCTGCATGCACCATTGGGAATTATGCTCTTAACTCTGATGGCTTCGTAGGTCTTAAGGAGACTGGTTTTGAGGGCTGGTGTGGGGAAGGACCTCTCCGTCCATTATACATGACCCCACCACTGAGCTCGTGTTTCTGGCTTGAGTGTGGGGTTTTGCACTGGCCAATGCTCCCCGAGGGAAAAGATGCTCTGAAGGAAGGTGCTGGGGAAATTCAACCTCAGACAAGAAAGTGCAAGTGGAAAAAAAGCTACCTGTCTCCAGCACAAGAGGAAACAAATGTTGACAGACTAAAAATGAAAGGCGGCTTCCTAAGGGAAGTATTCCTGAAGGTCCGCCTGAGGAACACAGCTGAGGAGGTTGCTTTTCTCAATTGAGAAACAGCGTGCACGTCTGGACCGTCATGGACATCTCATTGCCCCAAACCTTGTCCTGACTTCTGCATTCAGAGAAAGGATGGCTCCTTCTGGGATTGGAATACTGTGCCAGAGAAGGAATAATGATGGACGAGTGGGTAAGCGGTGACTTGCTTGAGCCTCTGCCTGGAGATTTTACAGTAGGAAATGCACAGGGCTGCGCCTTAGAGAGACTGGTTTCTGCCTCTGAAAGGATAGCCTTGCTCCAACCAGAGGCTTCCATTGCCTTCACTGGTGGTCCTCAGCTGGGGGGTGGAACAAGCGCTGACTTCTGTCATAGCAAACCCTTAGGTGCTGGGGCCCTGTCCCGTCACTCAGCCTAGCAGCATGGCGTGTGAGGTGGAGCGAGGACCACATGAATGTGTTTCCAGCTGCAGCACCTCTCTGGATCTGTCGTCATCTTGCAAAACGGATTCATCTCACTCCATTCCTATAAAGTTGGATGGATGATCTGATGGGAGAAAGAGCTTTGGAAACGTACACAGTACTGCATCTCATCACTTCTAAGGTGCACATTGCATCCCATTCGCATCCCTGAAGTCACGACAGACACGAAGCATAATTGAAGGCACCTCACGATAATTGGCTCTTTTGTCTCTTACTGCCGTGTAAAATAATGGTGAGTTTCACAAACACTGATGGCTGTGGTTATTTTTAGGTCAGTGAATTTCCACAGGTCACAGGCTAAGAACTGACGGGAGAAACCTGAATCTCTTCTTCCCAGAGATCCCCACTCAGACTGGGAGTAGCAGGAGTCAGCCCTGGCCTTGTTGAGGTCTTCCTGCTCGGATGCTCAGGTTTCGCCGCCTTCACTCCCTCCCCACCGCGAGGAGCACTTCCTCTCACTTGGAGCTGTCAGCTTCAAACCATCTTCAGCCACTAGGGGTTGGAATGTAGATGTGAGAAGGACGGCAATGCCCCTTCTCCAAGACCCTATACGCTGAAAAGGGCCTCGCTATTTCCAGCCTCTGCCACACCCTGCTTACAGCTCTTTCCCTTCTGCAGTCACCCAAGGCTGCCATCGTGGTTCTGGGGCCAGGTGTCCCTGGGGTCTGTTTTTCCTGTCTTTTTCTTTGGTGGCCGTTTTGGGCCACCCTTTTGGCCTAGGATGGCCCCTCGTGGTACTTCCCACATTCCCGTGTGTACTGTCCTTTGACACAGTGGGCTTCAAGTGTGGAGTGTAAAACACTGGTGTTATGTGAGATAATTTTAGAGCCTACATGGACACACACTTTATAATAACTCATTCAGCAGCCGACATTTACTAAGCGCCTCCCCCGTGCCTGCTGTGGTTGCGCGTCCACGCGTACCTGCATGTGTGTTTTGTGTTTCTTACGCTGGAAAATTTCAGCCTACAGAAAAATGATAAGATTATGACAAACATCCATATAATTTTCACACACCTTTACCCATTATTGACAGTTGTCTCATTTGCCTTATGTCTTTCTCACTCTGTATCTTATATATATATATAATATTCAGCTATATGTATATAAAATATAGGAATTCTTTCTTCTTTGGCCATTTGAGAATAAGTCCCAGTAAGTGCCCCCTTAATACTTGGGTACCTCAGCACTTCCTAAGAATAAGGATATTACTCTGTTAACTATAGTACAGTTACCAAAATCAGGAAATTCAATATGAGGCAGCACTATTTGTGTTTATGTATTTTACCAATAGTCCCAGTAGACCCTTTAAAAAACTTTTTCCCTGCTCCAGGATCCAGTTGAGGGCTCACATAATACCTTAGTTATCATATCTCTTTGAGTTCCTATACTTTTAGAGAGTGTAAATTTATCATTTTGTAGTAAAAACCCTACAGAACCCTTTTGGTTCTGTACTCATAAAAAGTTTCCTTTTAAAATAAAGTTATTTAAATTCTAAAAGTGAGTCAACTTAAAGAAAAATAGGAAGTAAATAATAGTAGGAGAGAGCCAGGCATGGTGGCACATCTCTGTAATGCAATCTACTCAGGAGGCTGAGGCAGGAGAATCAAAAGTTTGAGGCCAGACTGGGCCACTTAGCAAGACCCTATCTCAAAGCTTAAAAGGGGCTGGGGATATAGCTCAGCACTACAGCACTCACCTAGCATGTGTGAGGCCTTGAGATGAGCCTCCGGCAGCACATGCACACACACACACAAATATTACGAGTAGTAAGATCTGGCAAAAAGCGGTAGAGGTTACATGTGACTGATTGGCGTTTGGAAAATCTAGTGGAGTCTGTAGACAGGCCTAGTCAGTCCAGACCACGTCATCTCTCTGTCCTTGGTTGGCAGGGAGGCTGAACCTTGGGTCTCTGAGCTGGGGGAGCTCGCACCAGTCCCCAGGAGGCCCCTACTCTCGCCTTTCCATGTGCAGTTTATTCCTCCATTTCTACAGGTCCGCTGTATGGGTTTGCCTCGGGGCTCCACTCTCCTCAGTCCTCCAAGCTTCAACGTTGAAGCTCTCCCTTGCTGTGGAGCCTTTCCTGCCACAGGGAGCAGCCCAGGCATCTGCACTGCCATCTGCCCTTTCGAGGACCCTTCTCTTTTCTCAGGGCTTTTTGAATGATTTTTTTGGTCTCTTTGGTGATGTTTATGTCTTAGGTCTCCAGCGAGGCCCATCTCCAGGAAGGTAAGGACTGCTCTTATTCCTCAGTGTCTTAGTTACTTTTCTCTCATTGCTGAGACAAAATACCCAACACCCGAAGTTAAAGGGGGAAAGATTTATTTAGCTCACAGTTGACAGAGGTTTCAGTCGATAACTGGCTGGCTGCAAGACAGGGTGGCACATGGCAGAGAGGCAACAGTTCATGGCAATGAAAGGCAGCAAAAGCATCAAGAGAGAGGGGCACAAGCCTCCTTCTGTCCCTTTTATCCAGACTGCTGGGATTAGGGCAGTGCCAAACCAATCAGTAGACTGGTTTAGTAATCACACACCCTTAATCCCAGCATCACACACTAGATTCAGCCACCTCTGAAAAAGCCCTGTGACCACGTGAGGCTTTGGGGGGACATGAAGACACAAACCATAACACAGTCTCCACTGCCAGGAGCTCCCAGCCTTGAACACAGAAGGCGCCCAGACAACGCAGCCTCTCGCCCACTCACTGCCTCCCAGGCCTGTGTCACTTTGGCCCAGCCTCTCTGCACTCTGGGCCTCTTTCTGACTGCTGTCAGCATCTATAACACTGATTCAGAGTTCTGGAAATGGTGTAAATCTCATCCGGGTTCCCCTGTGTGTCTCCCTCCCCATGTGCATACTTAAAATCTTTCATTGCCTACAGGAGTGGTTTGCAGATTAGGGATACAGACGTCTGGTGGAGTTGGGTCTTCAAATGTGTATCAAGATGACTGAGTTCTAGAAGAATCTTCTGATTTTCTCTTTGGGTTTTCTTGATAATCTTTGAGACATTTTTAATAAAAATTTATCTTGGGTTATCTGGATCACTACTTGATAACTGATCCTATCATGCTATTTCAGGGCCTGCATTTCTCTTTGGTTTGCTTTGATGTGGTAGAGTTTTAACTGTTCACATGGTACTTTTCTGTTATTTTGTCTGTGGACACACTTTTGCATGTGCTACACGCACACACATGAGCATGTAGTTACACACAACTTTTTTTTTTTTTTTTTGGAGATGGGGTCTTGCTATGTAGTTAAGGCTGGCCTTGAGCTCACTATGTAGCCCAGGCTGGTTTCGAACTTGTGGTGATCCTCCCGCCTCAGCCTCCTGAGCGCTGGGATCATAGGCGTGCGCCTACATGCAACTTTAAGCAGTAGCTTGTGGCAGCTTTGAGAAGCCGCAGCCCATGGGATAAAGCCACATTGCTGAGCCCAGTTTATAGGATCAACACCCTCAGGCTCACATTCACTTCCTCGGCCTCATGCCTTCCCTCTGTCCCCTTGAATATGTTCCTTTCCCCCTCTCAATACTCTACTTGTCCTTTCTGAGGGCTTCTCAGACTTGCCCAGAGGTAGACCCTTCCTCCTGAGTTCCAGTAGTTCCTGGAATGCCCTCGGTGATGGCATTTATCTTGTTGGTGCCATGGGGCCCCAGAGGACAGCACTGTGCTCTCTGCCTTCTGTATTTCCAACACCTAGCACATTGCCTGGAACCCCACAGGTGCCGGATGCACATGTCACCTGCCCAGGAGCGTGATGGCACCAGCCTCCTCCTGTGCTGTTTTCCCACAGTGGCCTTGGCTACTGTGGCCTAGGGAGCTGGGAGATTTGCAGCTGCTTGTCTAGCTTCTTTGCAGCTGGCTGCAGTGATCGTCTAGCTCTGTTAATATTGCCTGATTTCCCTGCTCAAGACTGTCAGATTTTTTTTTTTTTTTTTTTTTGTACCAGGAATCAAACTCAGGACCTTGTGCTTGCCAGGCAGGCACTGTGCCGCTGAGCTATATCCCCGGCCCTAGACTGCCAGATTTGAGGCTAATTTTCTTACCTTATGGGCAACTGGTTTGCCAAAAACAAAATATCCAAACAATCATTTAAAATTCCAAGGTAGCATTGCCGGCCTATCGTTCTGCAGTTTTCCTTAAAACTTGCGCCTCTTGGAAACAGCATTAGAGTGTTTATCAAATTGTTTTGGTCAGTTACTTGTGGCTGTTCTGGACATGCTGGGGTTTCTCTTGAATTGTTTTCACCAGCTAGGCTGGTGCCCACTGGGATGGTGACATTTTTCATGATGATTCTGGTTATTCTTACCCCACAGTGTTTTTCACAGCCAATACACTGGCTCGTCCCCCCAGCCATGCTCCTCAGTTGCCAGAGGGAAGCACCCCCAAAGCCCTTTGCGGTCCGCTCACTGTATGATACCTGTGTTCCCTGGAGCCGCTGGGCAAATGAATTGGCTTGAACTTGAAACCTTCTTCTCTCTCCTGTGCTTGTTTGTGTATGATAAACTTTCCGAAGATGTTTGAAAAGTAAATGTTTGAATTGCACATCCGTATTTGATCAACCTTTGTACTCGTCAGCTCCGTCGAACTGGAGAGGGGCCCACCTGCCTGTCTTGTGCAGGAGAGATGGGAAGGTACTTGCTTAAGATGACACCAGGTGGCTTTTTGCATCTTGACTGCTTCCTAATACTCCGCTAGCAGAGGCTGGCTTTTTACGTGGAAATTAATTTAATGGGAGGTTGTTAGGGGTTTTTTTTCACACTACTAGAACCATATGTGGTCTTTCCTGAGAACCGCAGTGAATGGCATTGCGACCCTTAGGGAGTCTGTTGTCTAAGATCTTATACTTGAGTAGTGCAGTAGTAGACAGCTGCCTTATACAAATAACAGTTTTTCAACTATTAGAAGGGTAGTATGCACTCAAGGGAGAAAACTTGGAAGAGTCAGAAATATCACAAATGAAAAAGGCACCATCCTTACACCCTAAAGTAGCTGGTGGCACCTCTTTCTCCAGTTTCTTTTCCTGTGCACCTATATACCTCTGTTTTTTAAATGCAGCTTACTATTTCACTCATCAGTAGAGCACAAACATCTCACCAGGTCAATTTTTTTTTTTAATGCGGGTACTGGAAGTCGAACTCAGGACCTCGCGCTTCCCAGGCAGGCGCTTATGCCACTGAGCTATATCACCAGCCCAATATTTGTTATTTTGTCATAGGTAATTTGGTTTCAATGTTTTATTGTAGTTATCTTCTGATAAGTATCTTTATTCATATATCTTTGTGACATCTCTTTTGTAATGTCCTGAGGATAAATTCTGACATACAGAACAGTCTTGAATCAAGAGGAATATACACCTTTAAAAACAAGATACAGGGCCGGTGAGATGGCTCAGTGGCTTAAGCGCCTGCCCGGCAAGTGCGAGGGCCCGAGTTCGACTCCCGGATCCCACATACAAAAAAGGGGCCGGTGATATCGCTCAGTGACACGGGCGCCTGCTGGCGTGCGAGGTCCTGAGGTCGTCCCCCCGGTACCCACAAAAAAAAAAAAAAAAAAAAAACAAGATACAGTCAGGCGAGGTGGCGCACACCTGTAATTCTATCACTGGGGAGGCTGAGGCAGGAGAATCACCGTGAGTTTGAGGCCAGCTTGAGCTATGTAGTGAGTTCAAAGCCAGCCTGAACTACATAGCGAGACCCTGTTTTAAATGAAAAAAATAAAAATAAAATAAAAACAAGATACCAAAATAAGAATGGATTAACTTCATCAGTGCCATTCATTTAGAAAATAAAATTTAATCTGTAGGTCTGCAGCCTGGAGTCACTGCTTACAGCTGTGTGAGGACAAGACTGGGCTCCTGTTGCTGCTGGCAAGCCGCGGCTTGGAACACAGAACTCTGAGCCATGCTGGCTGAGCACTGTCCCCTGCTCTACCACCTAGCAGTTACCTGGCTTCGGCAAATCACTTTAACCGTTCTTGGCCCCAATTTCCTCATCTACGAAACAGGAACAATACAAGTGCTCACTTCATAAAGTGGTAATAAAAAATGAAATGAAGTTTTATATGTAAAGAGCTTAGAATAACTCTTGGCACATGGGAACTACCATATAACTATTGTTTTATACCTACTTTTTTTTTTGGTCTTTTGAGACAGAGTCTCACTATGCAGTTCAGGCTGGACTGGAACTCACTATGTAGCCCAGGTTGGCCTTGAATTCACAGCAATCCTCCTGCCTCAGCCTCCCAAGTGCTGGGATTACAGGAGTGTGCCATCACGCCTGGCTTATACCTACTTTCTTAATTAACCTACTGTGCATATCAGTGACTGTGAATCCAATTGTTTTAAAGTGTGTATAATATTCTAGGAATGTGCCTTGACTTTTTTAAAAACAGTCTTGTGCCTCTTACTAATCGTCTCCTTGTAACAAATTCTGAGTGTTGTGATTGATGACTTTGCTTTTTTTCATTTTTTATTTCGAGATGGGATCTTGCTAAATTGCCCAGTCTGGCTTTGAACTTGCAATCCTCCTGCCTCAGCCTCTAGTGTAGCTGGGATTACAGGTGTGTGTCCCTGTGCCTGGTTTATGGGCTCACTTCTAGCAGCCTCTAACTTTCCAAATTGTTCCTTCAGAAAGGGGATTTACCATGCCTATCTGAAAGTGAAACCACATTTTCCTAAGAGTGTGTCTAAGAGTGTAATGCTTTGGTGGTGCCTTCATCTGCTCACCTGGGCACAAAAGCAATTGTGAAAACCATCAAGAATGTGGACTTTATTGTTAAACTTGAACAGATGTAACCAACACAGCTGGGTGAGGAACTGCCTCCATTAGCGGCCAAAATGCACATCAGCTGCCAGGAATTCCCAAACAGCCTCTCCCAGGCACCATCTCTGCCCATCTTAGAGGGCATATAGTACTAGGGCTTTTGAGGAGGAAAAGCAACACAACGAAGGAATTGTTTAATTTTTTTTATTTTTATTTTTCTTAATTTTTCATATCGTTTTGTACTTAGAAAACTAATTCACAGAAAAACTTGCTAGCAGTTTAAAAACTTGTAGAGTAGAAAATCTCCTTCTTCCCCAGGACCCCTAATCCTTCTTCCTGAGGCAGCCACTCGCTGTTATTGGCGTTTTGTGTTCTAGAAACTCCACCACTATGGATACACAGCTGCATCCTTGCTGGTTTTCCAGGACTAGGAGGGTACCAAGATTCCTTTCCAAGAATAGGAGGGTGCCAAACATGTTCTGTGCTTTGTTTTTTTCACAAAACCGCCTAAAACAGCTTTAATTTTTCTTAGCCTGTCTGACAGCTGGTTGGCATTGTTACCCTTTGGTGGCGAGTGAACTGATGACTAATGATTGAACCTGCTCTTATAATGTGCAGGGCCAGTTTTCCTGTCCAGCTGCCAAACCTCTCTAAAAGATTCTGTAAAAGGTAGAGGAAACCGTTCCTTCTGTCCTCTGCCCATCACGTAATGCAAAGCAGACCCGCAGCAGAACTCGGTGGACACAGCGATTCCAGTCTGGCAGCTTGGCCCATGAACTGAGTGTCCCTGGAGGACACAGGCGCCCTTTTTGGGCCCCGATTCCCTCAGTTTGGAAACAAAGAATGATGTGAAAGGAGGTCAAGGCCTCTGGCTCATTCCCCACTGTGTCTCCCAATCCTGGAACTGCCCCCCAGGGACACAGTCACAATGAATGCGCGCCCCCCTCCAGCTCCACACCCCATCCCTGTGCTTCCTCGTCTCCACCATATGCAGAGTCATTCAGCAAGGAGCCCAGGACAGGGTCCCTGTCCGTGTGGAATTCCCGGTCACTGAGAGAGACCAGGAAGGGAGATGGGGTGCTGGCCGGAAGCAAGGAGGAAGAGGGCTTCCAGAGCCCCGTCTGTTCCAACTCAGCAGGAAGCCGGCATATGTGGCACCTCTTGTGTTCAGTGGCCCCTCTATCACCAGGAGAGGTCCTGTGCCACCTGAGAGACCTCAACACAAAACCTGCCTGTGGGACAATGACAGCTACTAGCCACGTGGACAAGTGCTCTTGAGTATTCTCTCATTTAATGCCACGATCACCCTATGGAGTGAGTGCATGTTATGATCTCAGAGAGGTTAGGTCACTTGAGTAAGGTCACACAGCTACCAAGTAGCAGAACCTAGCCTCAGACCCTAGTCTGTGTGGTGACAAAGCCCACAGCTTGACCTCTGTGCCATTAGCAGAGGACTTTGAGATGGGTTCACTTCTCACTTTGGGGGGTTTGTCAATAAACCATTCCATGTGACCAAATCCCTTCTCTTCAGGCCTCAGTGCTCCTATTTGAACAACGAGGAAAGATTTATATCATCTCCAAGAACTTAGAACTCTGCACACTAGAATTCTGGGACATTTGACCTACTTTGACGTCGGGAGGCACATAGCACCTTCAAAGGGTTTTGACTAAAGAGAGTCTAAGGAAAGGTCTAGTTACAAAGGTATGAGAACCCAACAAAGGAGGAGAGACGTACAGAGACTAACATCAGCCCAAAGCTGTTGCCCCAGTGGGGCTGGGGGAAGGGGATGGGATGGAGATAGCGGAGCTCAGCTGGGACTGCAGCAGGCAGAGGGCTCAGCGGGAGCTATGGCCTTCAGCAGAGGGGGAGGCCTCGGCTGGTGCCCAGAAGCTGCCCCCCACCCCGCCCGCCTGGTCCTCATGGGTCTGCTCCTTTGTGGGAGCAGCAGCCAGCAGGGCAGGCATGCCCAGGGCCATGGCAGGCAGCACAGGGCTTTTCTGGGCTTGTGGACCATCCTGTGAGAGAGGACTGCAGCCACGCAGTACAGCGGGCCCTGCTGAAGGGCGTGTGAGGCTCTGCTCTGCCTCCTACCTGCTGTGGGACCGAGCAATGACCAGTGTCTGCCTCCAGGATTCTCCTTTCGAAAGAGGCAGTGAAGCAGGCAGCTCAGCTCCCTGACGCATGTGGTCATGTTTCAACTTTCCTTCCTGAGGAAGTTGGCTGAATACTGCTGCCTCCAGAATTTCCCTAGAAATAAAAGTCTTTGTTCCTTGAGAATTTGTCAGATCTTTTTTTTGCGGGGGGAGGGGCTTTTTGAGACAGGGTTCCACGATGCTCACTGTGTAGCCCAAGCTGACCTTGAACTCACAGTGATCTGCCTGCCTCAGCCTCCCGAGTGCTGGGATTACAGGTGTGCGCCACCACACCCAGCTCTGTTTTAGATTCTTGACCCTAAGGAGAAAATGATTCTGGGCTGCTCCAAAACATTAAGCAAGAGGAGTTAGTGGAGGAGAGATACGCATTTGGGAGGTCAAACCTTGTAGTTGTCAGCACATGGTGACTTGGTTAGTGGTTCCGGGTGTTGTGGCTACCTGGTCCCCAGCCTGCCTAGCTGGCCTCCCAGTTCTGCCCTTGATGCAGGTGTGCCCTCAGGATCCACCTGGAAGCCACCTCAGGAACTGCTTGGTCCTTCCAGTCCTGCCCGTGTGTCCTCTGCATGGTGTCACTTGCAGGCTGTGCAGTTGGAAATTGCATTTTGGCCTGCGCATCTGGGCAGCTGCCTTCCATGTGGTGGCTTCTGAACATGCAGAAGCCCCCAGAGCACTGCCCAACAGGCTTAGCCGGGGCTCCGCTCACTCCCCTAAGAGAGGCCCAGCTGTCAGAGGCTCCGTGGAAAACAGCCCGTCAGGGCATAGTAGGAGCTTTAACAGCACTCTGCTTTGATCCTTCTACTTTTGGATTGACATCTGAAGGAAATGAAGGATTTGAACTGTGGACAAAAATGTGTCTGGCAAATCTGTCACAGGACTTGAGGGTCAGAAACCCAAGTCAAACTGACCAAAGCAAACAGGAATTTATTTGCTGCCATGACAAAAGCAAAACAAAAATAAAAAACAAACAGGTTAAGGACTTTCTGGCCTTAGGCACAGCTGGGTCCTGTGTTGATATCTTATAAGTAAGATGCCTGCCCCCGACTCCTGGGCTTCCTCTTAACCTAGGGAATCTGGGAGACGAGAGACGACGTCTCATTAGAGTTGTGCACGTGGGCTAGAACCTGGCTCTGGCTCTCACTGAGCCCCATGCCTCCCTTGGCCAATTGCTGTGATCAGAGGGGTGGAATAAGCAGATTGTTCAGGCTGCAGTCACATGACCTCTCTGGAGCCAGAGAAAATGGCCCCATGCCCCACTATGAGGCAGGCAGGGCTCCCAGGTGGTACTTGGGGTCCTCCTGCCCAAAGAAGTGTAAATGTTGGATGGGCAAAGGCTGATAAAAGTTCATGATCCCTTACTCCATCACAGGAAGAAATGAAAAGCCAAACAAATGACCAGATCTGGAAGAATTACTTAAATTATAGCTTATTTCTAAAGTGGAATATTATGCAGCCATTAAAACATACATTAGAATTAACCATATGGAGAAAATTTAATAGTAGGATTTATGCTAGAATGTGTTGAAAAATAGGTTACAAAATACATATGCAGTATGGTTTCAACTGTGTGAGATGTATTTATGCTTCAAAAAATGCTGAAAGTATACAGAAATGTTCATGGTAATTATGGTGATATGGGTGAATTTTATTTTATAATCTTTTTCTTTTCTGTTCTTTTAAATTTTAAAGTACCCTAATTATATGCATAGCAAAGAAACAAACATTAATTTTAAAGATCCCAGCTGCAAAATGACTTGCACTTCATCAGCATGTGGCTATGCTATAGCCAGCTGGGAATCAGAGTGGGGTTTGGGAGGAGAAAGGTTGGAGGCAGCAAAGAAGTGGGGGAGGTTCATCTGCCACGTGCAGTGTAAGCCTTGGAGAAAGCCGCAAGCAGGTCTCGGCATGGGGGATGCAAATCATGGGAGGTTTGGTGGGTGGGGAAGATTCTTGGTTCCCTTGCCCAGGCTCAACTCAGAAGACCTCGCCTGATGCTCTGTTCACTCATTCAGTTCGGCACACCTTCATCCAGAAGATGAGTGCCCCATGAGTGCAAGGCGTGTCCAGGTTCCCCAGAAGCTCAGTTGGCATGCAGTTGTGCGTGCACACAGGTGGCCCGCGAGTGTCCTGGGCCCGGCCAGTGTGCAGTCATTGGCAGGGGAGCCCTTGGAAGGAAGCTCAGACACCATGAGGACACAGCAGCTCGTTCTGAAAGAGGGACAGTGGGGCTTCCTCATGTTAGCTGAGTTCACGGCCACACTGAGCATGAGAGGCAGTGCTGGGCACCGGGCCTGGGCTCTGCACCCCTCCCCCAGGCTCTGAGTTAGGCACCATAGTTACCAGGATCTGGACAGAAAGTGGAGGCAAATGCCTGGTAGGTGGGCAGATACTGCTGGCCCAAGGAAAGAGCTAAATGGGGGTACATGGGCCAGGCGAGGTGGCTGTAAGAGGGAGGGCAGAGAGGAGAACAGGGGTTCTATAGGTGAGGCCCAGAGCAGCCCCTCAGTTGGAAGACAGGTGGCTTCCTGCTCCCGGACTCAACCTTCCTAATGCAGCATCCAGGCCTGAGCTCAGGCCTAGGCCACACCACAGCATTCTCATCAGGCAGAAAGGTCTCATCCTACTTTTCTTGGTGGGACCACGGGGACCAGGGCTCATGAGCTGAAGCACACGGCTGCAGTCTGGCAGGGAGCAGGTACACAGGTCACAGGAGCAGGGCAGGAAAAAAATCCTTGACCATGAAGCTGGCCAGAGGGCAGATCAAAGAGAGTCATGACTGCCTCTTGTCCTCCTTGTCCTCTTGCAAGGAGACTTTGCCGCTCTGCTTGGCTTCCGAGTGTAGGTCATAAGCTTCCACCAGCTCCCTCCTCTGCCTTCCTCCCTCTCTGCAGACGTTCACCCTGAGAACCCAGCTTCCATGCTTCAAGGAAGCCCAGGCCACATGAGGAGGCCAGGAATAGATATGTGGGCTAACACCCACTGCTGAGGTCCCACGGGACCTAACACATCATGTACTTGAAAGAGGGGAACTTTTTTTTTCTTTAGCAATGCTGGGGATAGTACCCAGGGCTTTACACATGCTAGGCATGCGCTCCACCACTGAGCCCAGGAGAGAACTTTCCAGATGACTCCAGTCCCCGATGCCATCTGGCTACAGCCTTGTACGAGACCCTGAGGGAGGACTGAGCCTGGTCAAACTCTAGAACCATGACAGGTGACAAACATGATTTGGGGTAGTTTTTTATGCTGTGGTACATAACCAGGTCAGCCAGCCTTTCTTCTTTTATTAACTATTTTTTACAGCAGTTTGAGGTTCATGGCAAAATCAAGCAGAGGGTACAGAGATTTCCCATATACCCCCAGTTCCCACACATGCACAGCCTTCTCCGTCGTCAATGTCCCCACCATGGTGACACGTTTGGCCCAGTTGATGAACTCGTATTGACACAACATTGTCACCCACAGTCTGTCACTTACATTAGGGCTCACTCTTGGTGCTGTGCATTCGCTGGGTGTGGACAGATGGACAGCATGCATCTGCTAGACAGTACCATACAGAACAGTTTCACTGTCCCTAAATCCTCCGCTCTGCCTCTTCATCTCTCCTCCCCACAACCCCTGACAACCACCGATCCACTTATTGTCTCTATAGTTTCGGCTTTTCCAGAATATCATACCACTGGACTCATACGGTGATGTGTATAGCCTTTCGGACTGGCTTCTTTCACTTAGTAATATGAGTTTAATGTTCCTCCCTATCTTTTCATGGCTCAATGGTTTATTTGTTTTTATTCATTTTTGTTTTGTTTTGTTTTTTTAGACAAGGCCTCACTGTGCAGTTCAGGCTGGGCTTGAACTCACTATGTAGTACAGGATGGCCTTGAACTCACAGCGATCCTCCCACCTCAGCCTCCCGAGTGCTGGGTTTATAGGCGTGCACCACCACACCTGGAGATTCATTTTTTTTTAGTACTAATGTTCCATTTTCTGGATGTACCAGTTTGTCCATTTACCTACTGAAGGACATCTTGGTTGTCCCCGTGTTTGGCAGCTATTAATAAAGCTGCCACAAATCTCCATGTGCAGGTATTTGTGTGGCTGTAAATTTCCAAGTCATCTGAGTAGACACCAAGGGATGCATTTGCTGGGTCATATGATAAGAAAGTGTTTAGTTTTTTTTTTATGTGGGTACCAGAAGTCGAACTCAGGACCTGGCACTTGCCAGGCAGGTGCTTATGCCGCTGAGCTATCTCACTGGCCCCAGAAAGTGTTTAGTTTTATAAGAAACTGGCAAACCATCTTTCAACATGGCTGAATCAGTTAGCAACCCCACCAGCAGCGAATGAGGATTCCAGTAGCTCCATGTCCTCCCCAGCACCGCGTGCTGTCAGAGATTGTGATCTGGGCCACCTAACAGGTACATAGTGGTGTCCCCTTGTTTTAGTTTGGATTTCCCTTTTGGTAATATGATATTGAGCATCTTTTCGTTTGTTTATTTGCCATCTGTATATTTTCCTCGATGGGATGTCTGTTTTTTTTTTGTGTGTGTGTGGGTACCTGGTGGTCGACCTCAGGACCTCGCGCGCCAGCAGGCGCCCGTGCCGCTGAGTGATATCACCGGCCCCTTTTTCATATGTGGGTTCCGGGAGTTGAACTTGGGCCCTCGCGCTTGCTGGGCAGGCGCTTAAGCCGCTGAGCCATCTCACCGGCCCGGGATGTCTGTTTTTAATCAGGTTGTTTTCTTACTGCTTAAAGAGTTATTTGTCTATGTTGGATAACTATCCTTTATCACATATGTGTTTTGCAAATGCTTTCCCCCCGTCTGTGGCGTGTCTTATCATTCTCTTCACAGTATCTTTCACAGAACAGAAGTTGTTAATATTAATGAAGTCCAGCTTACATGTTATTTCTTTCATGCATCATGCCTTTGGTGTTGCATTTAAAAAGTCATCACCAAACCCAGGGTCACCCAGATTTTATCTTATGCTATTTTCCAGGAGTTTTATACTTTTGCATTTTACACTTAAAGCTATGCTCTATTTTGAATTAATTTTTATGAAGGGTATAGGGTCTGGGTCTATATCTATGTATATAGATTTTTTTTTTGTATGTGGATGTCCAGCTATTCCTGTACTATTTGTTGAAAAGAATATCATTACTCTATTATATTGCTTTTGGTCCTTTGTCAAAGATTCACTGCTTATGTGGGTCTATTTTTAGGCTCTCTATTTTGTTCCATTGATCTGTTGTCTATTTTTTCACTAATACTACACTGTCTTCATCACTAGCTTTACACTAAATCTTGAAGTTGGGTAGTGTCAGTCCTTAGGCTTTGTTCTCCTTCCATTTTAGATTGGCTATTTTGGGTCTTTTACCTTTCTGTATAAACTTTTTAATGAGTTTGTCCATATCTACAAAATAACTTGCTAGAGTTTCAATTTGGATTGTGTTTAACCTAGAAGTTGGCAAGAACTGACAGCATGAAAACACTGAGCCTTCGTATCCATGAATATGGTCTTCTTTAGGTCTTCTTTGATTTCTTTCATCATTTTATTTAGTTTTTCTCATATAAGTTTTGTATGTATTTGTTTTATATTTCAAATTCAACTAGTTAATTGCCGATATATAGGAAAGCAACTGACTTTTGTATACTAAACTTATATCCTGCAACCTTGTTATATTTGCTTATTAATTCCAGATATTTTGTTTGTTTGATTCTTGTCAATTGTCAGAACAATGTTTTTTAAAAATATATACATTACTTCTTTGCATTTCACCTATCTAATGAGAGGTTTTGCTGGGATGCAAGGAGAAGCTAAGAGGAGAGAAAAACCCATTACCCCAGGAAAGGGGCACAATCATTGTGAAACACATTCTAATTCAAGATACCTCAAAGTGTCTTGTGAGAAATATGTATCTTAGGTCACTCTTTTTCCTAGAAGTACAGAGCATCTTGAACAACTTTTAAGTTAGTTAGTTAGTTAATTAGTTGGTACTGGGGATTGAACCTGGTACTGAGCTGCATCCCCAGTCCTTCTTATTTTTTATTTTGAGACACGGTCTTTCTCACTAATTGCTAAATTGACCAGCCTGGACTAGAACTTGCGATCCTCCTGCCTGAGGCTGCCAGAGTCCTGGGATTACAGGTGTGCACAACCACACCCAGCTGAGCAACATTTTCATGTAGAAGATACAGCGGTGTGAGGTCATGGCCCCAGGCAGGTCACGGCCCCGGGAATGGGGTGCCAGGAGCAAAGGCTCAGGCTGTCCAGGGAGTTGTGTGTGTCAGGGCGACCCAGGTCTGTGTGAGGCAAATCCTGATGTTCTGTGACTGGAGACTTGGCCACGCCAGATTTTTCCACCCCAGGCCTTCTCTAAGCAGGCAGTGTCAGGGGCCTCAGGGCACAAGCCATCAAACTGGTAGAGCACCTTTTCTGTGTTTTGCATGAAACAGCAAAAATAAACAAAAAACCCCAAAACATGTGAGGACAACACCACCTTTTGCAGTAGGCAGTTGTTCTCACCTAGGAGATCTTCTGCTCATAGCCCCTTGACATCCCTTGGGAGACACACCCCTTTCCGGCTCTCAGCCCAAGGCACTACCTTCTCAGGCCTAAGGATCTGGAGGGGGCTGTGTGACTTGTTCTGGCCAGTCAGCATGTCGCAGAGGCTTGGTCTTGACGACTGGTTCTGGAATGGATCTGTGACCCTAGCTGGTCCAAGGAGATCCCTCCTCAGGACTTGTGTTAGAATTTACTGGGTACCAGGCAGGTCCACTTTCAGGTGAGACTGTCTGGCTGTTAGGGTATCATCCAAGAGCTGGGGTTGGGAGGGGATGGATTGGGGGGCTGAGAGTGAAACCACCACAGGGGAGGCCACAGGCAAGAAGTGGTTCCTGATATCATTGTGTGAGGTCCTGGGTCCTATGGTGCTGGAAGGCAGCCACACTCTGGCATTTTCAGTTATGTGAGCCAATAAATCTTTTGTACTGAATCCAATCTGAGTTGGTGTTTGTCACTTAAAAGTAAAAGAGCCTGGACTGACAACCTCCAAGAACTGTGTGAGGGCTGCGTGCTGTGCACCTCCTGCTGGCGAGACAGACCCACCCCATCCCACCCCTCTACTGCACCCCCCAGTCTCAGGAAAGGGGAGTCTCTGCCTTTCTTCTTTCTCTCTCCTGGGACCTGATGATGTCCGTCCTAAGTCCCCAACGCACACCGCTGGGGCTGACCTGGAAAGTCTCCTGTAGAATAGATGTAGCTATAGGAGGGAGTTTATTAGACTGGCTTACTGATCAGACGCTGGCGAGTCCCACAGTGCCCCTGCACACTGGAGAGCCATGGAAACCAGTAGCTTCTCAGTCTAAGATTCTGGGAGCCTCAGAATAAAAGGGTCCAATGACACAGCCCTAATCTGAGCCTGAAGGCCTGCAAGCCCCCTGGAGAGTTGCTGGTGAAGTCCATGTTCAGATTGAAGGACCTGGAGTCTGATAGCCATCGGTGACAGTAGCGGGAAAATGCACCTGGCCAAGATGGGTGAAGTGGGGGCAGAGCTAGCTTCCCCCTTCTTCCACCTTTTCGTTCCATCTGTGCCCACCCCCGCCCGATGGTGCTGCGCGCACTCAGAGCGAGACTTCCTCATTGTGTTCATTGACCCACAAGCCAGTCTTCTCTGAAAACACCCTCCGGACACTCCTGGAAGTGTGCTTTTCCAATTTGCTAGGCATCCTCCATCCAGCCAAGTGAACAACCAAGATCAGCGTTCACACTGTCTGTACCCTACTGTCCCCAAAGCCTGCCTGGTGATGGCACTGTGCACACTGACCTGGTACCTAGTCGGTCTGTCTTCTCCAGGAGAATGAGTCCTGGGGGAGCTGCAGCCCGGTTTGGCCCCTGCCCTGGCCCTGGTACCCTGCCTGCCACTGGTCAGTGCCCAGGGAACTAAAGGGGAAAAGAAACCAACCCAGCAGGACACCAAAGCACCTGGGAAGCTGGGCATAGAGCACAGGAGGAGGAGCGCTCCCTGCAGCTCTCCAGCTGTTTGCTTGGAAGGTCTTGGCTTCTTCGAGCTCCAGCAGCCTCCTCCATGGCTGAAGGGTCATTAGCTGACTCTCTGTGCATCAGGAGTGAATGCGTCCGAGATGCCAGCACCTGAGGCTCTAGCACAGGCCTGGTCCCTGGGTCCTTGTCTTATGTGACACACTTTCCATGTGCCACTTTTCTAGTCCTCTCTTCCATTAGATTGGGAAACTGAATTATTGGCTCTGTTTTGCAGCCGAGGAAACTGAGGCACAGTGGGGTAAAGTCATTTGCCCAGTGTCACGTAGCTGGTCCCTAGAGAAAGCTGTACTCAAGCCCCGGTCTCCTGACTCTAGAGCCCTTGGTCTTAGCTTTAGCCTCTGGTCTTCCTAAGGGAGTAGAAACAATTTAGAACCTGTTTGCGGCTCCACATCTTCTGGAGACAAAGGTCCCCCACCTACACATTGCAGCTGATGCCTGGTCCGAGGCAGTCAAAGCCAGGCCTTTGCAGTTTTGAGGCTTCTTGTGTTAAAAAGTAAGGACACATCAAATCATATTTTTACTGTTGTAGTATACTTCACATCGATAGCTTTAACAGTGTGACACTTTGAATGCACACGCACAACTCTGCAGTTTAACTGTCTTGGGGCAATTAGTGTATTTATTTTAAAAATTAATTTATAGGTCACTCAAGGCAGCCTGGGCTGGCAAAAGAACACAAGGTTCAAGGTAGAGAGTGCCACCACTCCTTTAATCCTGTTCCTGTGACTTGTGCATGACAGAATTTTCCCGGGAGGTCGAAGGCGTTACATCTGAGGTCCTTGTCACTTTGATGGTTGGGCGTGCTATCACATTCTGGGCCGGGGAGAGGGACAGGGAATGAAGAGGTGGGGGTGGGTTTCAGTCCTGCACCATTGTCACCGTCCCCTGCCTGTAGCTGGCGTTCCTGCCAGCCAGGGACTTCCTGAGGATTTCCAGCCACCAGAAGGGGGCAGACTGTGACTTCAGAAGCTGGGACACAATGGGTCTGCCAGGAGACAGGCTGCAGGGTGGAGGCCCCAGGCTGCCACCATGACCAAGAGCACCTAGGAACAAGCCAGGGCCCCCCCAGGATGGGCCTGGCCTTCAGAGGGCTTCAGATGTGGTCTGGCACAGAAGTTCCCACCCAAACCTCCGCACTCACGTCAAGTCACCCGTGGGGCAGCCAGGACTGGCCAGGGGCTCCCAGTCTAGCTGAGAGTGGGGCTGGGCTGGTTGTGAAGTCAAAGAACAGGCAGAAAGTATCTAGTCTATATATTTAACTGGGTGACTGGTGGAGATCTGGAGTGGGTTTCATTTCCCCTAAGTTGCCCCTTGGCTTGTCCACTGCTCAAGAAAATCCTTCAAGCCTCAGAAAACTTAAGAGCCACCAAACTGCCCCGTGTAGAAGACATAGATGTGAAACTGAAATGCCCTGTGCATCCTGGTACAGGGTGGGAGGAGCAGGGGTGGGGGGTCCTGCTCCTGGAAACCGCCTTCCCTCCCTCGCCCTGACACGCTGCCCACAGCCCACTGCCCCACACTGCTCCACGGCCTCCACCATCAATGCTGGTATCAGCAGGACGCCAAGGGAGCCTTCTTCACGGATGGGCCTTTCTGCATTGGGTCTTCCTAGGGCCCCCATCCCTGCTGAAGTCAGGTTTTTTGTAGATTTCCTGGGCCACTAAGCCACCCAGCCCTAGGATGGCTCAATCAAAGAGAATTTTTAAACGACACAAGCTGGATATGCAGTCATGAGAGAGCGTCTGCCTGGATTGAGTTCCAGGGTGCAGCTTAGAAGGGCACTGGATTTCCCAGGGTGTAGATGGGTTTCCACAGTATAATCAAGAAAAGCCTCACCAGCCTACACTCATCAGCTGGGACAGGCCTCACCCTGTCCCCTGAGGCTGCAGGGAGGACCTAGGGCAGCTGTTTGGTTCACGTTCCCACTGCACATTCTGTCCTGGCAGGGCCCCAATGCCACAGTCCCTGAACCAGTGTCCATGTCTAGGGCTCTGATCCCATGCTGGCCTCCTCCAACACAAGTCTTACCGTGTCCTCCTTCTTACCATCTCCGTACATGGCTTGCATGGCTGCAGGACAGGACAGGCCTTAGCCGGGCCCCTGAGAGGCCTGCCTACCTCTCTGGCCATCTGGCCTCCTGCTTCCCACCTCCTTCCTCCCCCACACTGCCAGCTGCCTGGACTTCTCTGGAGCCCTGGGCCTGCCTTCTGACCATGGCACATTGCCCTATTCTGCCCGGACCCTCTCTTCTACGCTACATAACCAACTCCCTCCATCCTTTAAGTTTCAGCTTAAATGTGACCTTTTTCTGATTACAAGACCCTTTTCACCCCCCCATGTTGTCATATAGCTCATCCCTTATTTGTGTCCCTACCAGTCACAGACTACCTTCTTCCTGAGCCCCACAGTTCAGCTCAGCACCAGGCGCATAGTATGTACCCAAGAGGCATCTGTTCTTGGGGGGCAGTGGCACGTGCCTGCAATCTCAGCTACTCAAAGACTGAGGCAGGAGCATCACAAGTTCAAGGTCAGCCTGGGCAACTTAATAAGACCCTGTCTCAAAATAAAATCTGAAAAGGGCTGAGGATGTAGCTCAGTGATACAGCACTTGCCTAGCACACGCAAGGCCCTGAGTTCCAGCCCCAGCACAGGGGTGCGGAGAGAGAAGCGTCTGTTATCTGGATGGTGAGGAAGGAACACAGCCCTCAGGGGTCCGCTCCTTCAGGGAGAGGCATTACTGAGGGCAGGGCCTGGCTGTAAATCCTAGGCCATCCAGAAGGACAACTGAACCAGACCTGAGCTGCACTGTGACTCTCCCCTCTCTTCAAATGCCCTATCTTCATTTGTGGTAGGTCTAGGACCACTGTGGGAATAGAGTGGAGCTGGCTGCTTGCAAATTCCCAGGCAGGGCACAGGCGTGGTCACCATCAAGCCTTCCTGAGTGCCTGGCACTGCTTCTCCACACTCTACCCCACCTTAACCTCTCCCCCAAGCCCACATTCCTGGGAAAGCAGAGGCCTTGGCCCATTGTTCTCCTAAATTTGCACCTCTAGCCTCTTCTCAGAAGCCCCTGGGTCAGAGAGAAAGTTGTCCCTTGTCCTGGACAAGGCCTGGGTCCCCCAGAGAGGGTTTGGAGCTGATCGGCAGCAGTAGGTCTATTAGTCCCCATGTAGATGGTTTCTTTGAGCCATGCACAGTGCTCAGACTTGGGAAAGACCAGGAAGCACAGATCCAGGCCCCTGCTTCCCAGGCCCAAGTTCATCCCAGGGGTTCTCATCCTTTCAGTGCAGGAAAGACTTGTAAATGAATTTTGGTGGCTCATGGAAAGGGAGTAAAGGACTCTAACCCAGCAAGAATAACGTGTCGTTGGCAGAAATGGGCAACCGAGCCCACCGGGAGACCCCCCTTCTGCTGTCTGCTCAGGGGGTCCTTTGGTGGAGGGAGAGCGGCTGCTGGGGCCAGTGTGCAAAAGACACGGGAGGTGCCCTGTTCCGGTCCTGCCTGCTCCCCCGCAAGCCCGGACAAAGCACTGTATCCAGGTGGTGAGTTCTGCAGTCAAGGGGCCAGGTGAGTCCCATGTGTCCAGCAGGGAGAGCAGGAGCCTCACCAGGAGGATTGGCCACTCCAGCCACGCTCATGCCTGGCACAAAAACTAATTGCAGATTTGATCATTGTTTTCAAGAAAAACTAAACATTTTTCAAACTTGAAATTGTTATGTTAAATGTTGGCTTAATTATTAAAACAAACAACCAGAAGAAAAAAAAAAAAAAAAACTAAAAAGAAGAAGGAGCAACTAGCAAGGCAAAGAAAATGCTTCTGTGAGCCGAGTCTGCCAGGGAGCCTCTGAGTTGAGCTCTGGGAAGGGCCATCTGTAAAATGAAGATGATATTTCCCTGCCTTTTCCTTCCCTTCCTTCCCTTCCTTTCATTTTCTCTCTTTCCTCCCCTTCCCTCCTTCCCTGTCCTTTCTTCTCCTTTCCTCTTTTTCCATTTTGTCTTCTGATGTAACACCTAGAAAGGGGCCAGCACCTCACAGCCCCCCGCCCTGTATTTGTTGAGAGAGCCCTAAGTTCCCACCCAAGTCCATCTCCCTGGCCCCTTCCTGGTCCCAGCCCTGGCCCTTGCCTCCTCCAGTAGATTAAGGCTCCACCTCCTTGGCTGCTACAGAGCAAAGGTGCCCCGGCAACAGCTCCAAGGGCAGCCCTTGGCCATAATAGCTGCTCAGCACAGGTTCGGATCCGTTAGGTCATTGCTCTCCCAGCCTTGGGAGCTGCCTCCCTCCTAAGATGCGTCAGTGGGAACCTTTCAGCGGCCCTCACAGGCACTCCGTTGATCGCTTGGGAACCCAGGTACCCAGCCTTTCTGGAACTCACACCTGGGTCAGTTCCAGGCCTGCTCATAGTCCTACCCAAGCGGTAGGATCATGCCAGAGCCTATGGCTGATAAAGAGATCATGAGCAGCCGATTCATGTTGTGTGTCATCCAAAAAGAAAATCAATTTCCAGTATCTGATAAAATATGACAGGCGTTTTAAAAATGTATTTCACAAGCCACACACTGTGGCAGGAACGGGCTGGCTGGTGGATTGAGACTTGGAGGCCGAGCCATGTTTGTGAGGACTTCCCTGGACATCACAGCAGCTCGGCGGGCTTGGGCTCAGCATCATGCCCTCAGGTGCCCAGATGCAGGCTCCTGCAGCAGGTGGAGCCCCTTCTGGATTGACAGCCAGGAATCCAGTGTTTAAGCCTGTGGGGATCTCCCTGGGGACCTTGGGCCAGTGGTGCAGTTTCCCAGGACTCAGCTTTCCTTGCTTTGAAACAGAGACCAATCATATCCACCCACAGGAAGAGTTAAACCAGATGGGAAGGGTGGCGGCAAAAGCACTTTGAAAGCTGGGCATGGTGGCATATGCCTGTGATCCTAGTACTCTGGGGAGGCTGAGGCAGGAGGATCATAAGTTTGAGCCCAGACCGGGCAATGTGGTGACTTAGCTCTGTCTCAAAGTAAAATATTTTGTGAAAAGGTCTGGGGGTGTAGCTCAGTGCAAAGGCCCCGAGTTCAATCCTCAGTACAAAACAAAACAAAACAAAACATCTTTGAAAATGAGTTTATTATATGAAACAGGCAAAACTCCCACATATGGAAACTTTTCAGCAAAAGCTGTAAGGCAGAGTCCGTTCCTTGCCTCCTCTGGACACCTGTCCTCCTTTCTGTTGCTCCGCAGCAACCATTCCTAGCAGCTTCCTGAGTGCGTCCCTCCAGAGATGCCCTCTGGCTTTGCCTTTTGTCACAGGAGCCCCGCACCTCAGTGCTCTTCCTTGTCAGGTGCATCACGTGGCCTCCTCCTCTGCAGTGGCTGTCTTGGGCGCTGTCCCGGGCTATGTCAGCCAGTCACCCACCCTCGGCTGTCTGAATGCCCCAAGCAAAGCAGGGGACAACTGGAGCCTGACACTGACAGGTTCAGGGTTTGGCTTTGCTGATTTTACTCACCAGTCTTCTGCCTCAACCCACATCCTTTGGCCCTGTGCACGGTGAGTGCTGAACACAGACAAAAGCAAGTTTTACAGACATCCTTGCCCTGCAGGAGCATCAATAAGGACCCTGCAATCATCCTGAGAGAAGAAACCTCTGGATTCCTAAGGGCGTCCCCTGCAGGGAGAATGGACAGGCGCGGCTGGCGTCTGAAGAACACCGGGTGCCCTGTGATTCTCTGTCCCATGGACACTGTTGACATCACAGATACTGAGGAGGGTGCCAGTGTGTAAGGAGTCCCGCAGGGGCTCTGCACCAAGCTGCTGATCTGCGCCCATCAGCCAACACTGGCCAGGCCCTGGCTCCTCCCCAGGGCCTGCTCCTTCTGCAGGTGCTTGTCCCTGCGGTGTCCAGCTGCTCCGAGGAGACCTGCCTCACAGGTGGCACCAGAGTGGCCTTATCCCATGGGTCCTGCTGGACAGAATAGGCCAGGACCCAAATCAATAAGACCAGCACCTTGAAGAGCCCTCAGCACTGAGCACTAGGGAACAGGTGTCCTCTGGTTTCCAGTGTCCATTAAGAACCAGCAGGCAGGGCCGGGGTGCGGCTCAGTGGTGGAGTGCTCGTTTAGCATGCGCACAGCCCTGGTTCTTTCGCTGGCACTGCAAAAAAAGAGTGGAGGCCTTTTCTTAGTCACTTTCTCGTCTCTGGGACACAACACGTAACACCTGCCACTTGAGGTAGAGAGGTTTCTTTTGGCTCACGTTTTCAGTTCATAGTCTACGGGTTCCAAGCCAGGACGATGTGGCAGAGAGGAAATGGCGGAGGAAGCTATGTCCGCCCTGGGCATCATGGCAACCAGGAAGCAAAAGGAGAAGTGAGGAGCCAGGGAGGGTGATAAACCCTTCCAGGCCAGGCCCCAGTGACTGGCCTCTAGCCAGGCCCCACCTCCTAACCTGACGCAGCACCCCTTGACCTGATCACCTTCCACAAGTCCCACCTATGCGTGCATGAGGCTCTTGGGGGACATTTACATATAAAGCAAAACAGGCCTCTTTCAGGGAATAAGACTGATGTTTGATGACTTATGTTGTTTTCATGGGTGTTTTTTCCCTTTGGCAGATAGGGAAACTGAGGCTCCAAGGCACTGAATGGGGACAAACTATTGGTCGTCTGGCCCACAGACATTCCCACCCCTCACCCAAGCGCATGCCCTTCTTCATTTTTCTTTCATTTCTTCATCTAGCAGCTCTGTTCTTCCTCCCCAGGGGTGACTTTTGACCGTGAAAGCCGTGTTGCTCTCTCCTTCCTGCCAAGGCCTAAGTACAGACGTGAGATATGATGCCGTCTGAGGAGAAGTCCGCTTGGGGCTGGGGATTTTCCTCACTCTGATAAAAAGATCAAGTTTGAAATGCTCTATTTTATTTTTTTGCCTTTGGTCATCATGGGCTTCATGTAATTTCTGGAACACAGCAGCCATCTCAGCGCCACAAAAAGAGTTAACCTGAGATTCAAGTCCGTGGATGGAGGATGTGTATAAGTTACCTATGGCCACAATAACACTGTGTAACAAACATCCCCAAAGCCTCAGAGCAGCCAGTAAGACATCTCAGAGGCATTGCTCATGTGCACAGAGTCAGCAGATCTAGGCTGGCTCAGAGCTGACCCATGTGTCCCATCCCTTAGTAAGTTCTTGGGCTGATGGTGGGGGTACGAAGTAAAGTCTCAGTGTGCACACTCCCTCCACACCTCCACCTGCACCCATATGCTGACATTGGCTGGGGCAAACCGAGGCACATGGCTGAGCACAGTGTCAGGGCCTGGGGCTGGTGACACCCCTAGGATGTGGGTACTGTAGAGTCACATAACTCAGAGCATGGATTAGGGGGGCAGAGTGAAGGGTTGGGGCCAGCATTCCGTCTACCATGGAGAGCAAGGAGAAAGATAATAGGAAGCTGCTTCTGAATGACATGGTTGAGTTGCTGAATTCACCCCGGCTGGACTGCCTCACATTGGAGCTTTTGGCTACTTGGGGGAAACAACAGTTATCATTATTTAAGCCATTTAGAGTTGGGTCTTCTCGCATTCGCAGTCCACGACCACCCAGCTGGAAAGGGCGAGCAGAGACCTGGCAGGACCCTCATGCACTCTCGGTCTGAGCCCCCGTGTGCCTGGGTGCTTTGTCATGTTCAGAAGGCGTGATCTAACCTCCTGCTCTCCAATCCTGGGAAGCTTCGTCACACATAGGGCTAGCCAGGGAGGGGTGCAGACAGGCCCAGGCGGGCTGTGCTGGGCCCTGGTGACACCGCTTGAAGCAGCCCAGCCCAGCTGTGCTCCGGGGAGTCTCGGGCTCTCAGGGACCAGGCCTGTTTCCCTGGGGATCTGATTAGTGCACAGGGGAAGGGGCCACCCAATGGCTTTGTCCTAGGCTCTTGGAGCTGACAAATATGAAGACAGCCTTCCCCAACCATCTCTCCATTTTTCTTTGTTATTTTGTTTTTTTGTGTGTGTGGTTCTGGGGATTGAATCCAGGATCTTTGCACTAAGTTATATTATATCCCCAGCCAGCTCTGTTTTATTTTTTATTTTGAGGTAGGATCTCACTAGGTCAGTACATTGCCTGGGCTGGTCTGGAATTTGTGATCCTCTTGCCTCAGCCCTCCAGGTGTGTGTCACAGCTCCTCGCTGTCGCTCCATTCTTAAAGAATCAGGGCTTTCCAGGGCTGTTTGACCCATCCTCCTGATCCATGTAGGCCTGAACCACACCAGGCTAAACAACAGTCAGTGCAGGTCATGGCGGCGTCCCCATCAAGGACAGCGCTTCCTTTGGCCTCCTGTGAACGGAGAACCCAGAAGGATCCCAGGAGGTCCACTCATCATCCTTACTCTTTTCCTTCAACCTATTCATGGGTTTGCTTGTAAAAGGTAAATCTAATGGTTTGGATTCTCCCCATCTTTCCCCAGATTTTCTGAGCAATTATAGCTTGGAAGAGCATATATAAGCTAGGATTAGGTCAGCTGCATATAAGAGAAAACTCAAAATAATAGTGGCTTAAAGAGGTAAAGCTTGGGCTGAGGTCATAGCTCAGTGGTAGAGAGTTTGCTCAGCATGCACAAGACCCAGGGTTCAATCCTCAGTACTATCAAAAACAAACAAACAAAAAAAACAAGATAAACTTTGTTTTCTCTTGTAAAGCCCAAATGTGGGCTGCCTGGGGTGCTAAACTAGCTCTACCACCACAGATGACCCAGGCTTCTTTTCTTTTTCTGCTCCACCAACCATAGCACTGGCTTTCATCCTTGATGTCACTGCGTAGTCTGAGATGGCTGCCAGGGCTCCTGCCATCCATCCAGGATCACAGGAATGCAGAAAAGCAAAAAAAGAGAAAAAGCTCCTCCATGCTCAGAACTCTGTCAGTTCCTTTTAAACATCCTTCCCAGAAGTCCCTCTCAACAGTTACACTTGCTTCTCATTAGCTGGGACACAGTGCCTGGCTGCAAGGTGCGTTCAGAAGCCTGCCTTTGATGATGAGGAACATTATGATCAGTTACAAATCAGGGTTTGATAACTTCAAGGAAAAAGGAAGAATGGCGATTGGGGACATTAAAGCACAGACTCTGTCTGAGAAACTCAGCCTGTATCTTAGGTTAACATATTTATTCCCATCATGGTGACAAAATAGTTGAGAAAATCAACTTGGAATGAGGAAAGTTCATTCTGGCTCTTGGATTCAGAGTTTTCAGTCAATGGTTGTATGGCCTTGTTCCTTCAGGCCTATGGCAGCACAGTACATCATGGTGAGAGTGTGTGAAGGAGGAGGCCTGTTTACTTCATGGCAGTTGAGGCAGGACAGAGAGAGAGAGGGCTGGAATGAGCAGGGTCTCAGGATCCCCTTCAAGGGCACACCCCCCCCATGACTTAACTTCCTCTTCCTAGGCCCCGCCTCTTAAAGCTTCCTCCACCTCCTAATAGTGCCATGGGGTGGGTGCCAGTACGTGGGCCTTTGGAGACATTCCAGATCCAAACTATAGCAGGTTCCTAGTGTACTCCAGGCACAAGTCTGGGGTGTGCCTCATCTAGATAATTAAACATGGTGCCTACTCTCAAGGTACAAAGAGAAGAAGGTGGACCACAGCTGAGATGGCTCTTACCATTAGGTGTTTATTTGGGGACAATAACAGCCCTCTTAGGAACTTAGGAGAATTCAAATCTGAGCTGGACTTTTGGAGTCTCTTAAAACACCTGAAGCTCTGCCAATACCAGACCTGCGTTATGTCCTCATAGCAGTGACCGAGTGGGGACGTGGCCATCCTTTAGAAAGCCCCTGTCCTGTTTGCTGCAGTCCCCACGGGGTTCTGCTGCCTCACACCACCCAAGACACCCCGTGGTTGTGGCAGACACTTGAGTTACTATTCAAGGACCCCAGTGGGTTGCCGCACACATTTCCGTTATCCCTGAGTGGACAGGAAGCTGGCATTGCCAACACCAGCCTTGCAGATGTGAATACCCTAGAATTGTGCCTTTCGGGAGGAAAACGATTCTGGAAAAAACAAAAATCAAACCCCTTCCAGGCAACCTGTGCCTTGACCCTGAAGATGGGAGAGAGACTTTTTCAGTTTCTTTTTCTGAGGTGGTATCTCTGGCTTGCAGGGCTAGGGAAGGCTGAGGGGCTGGCGGCTGTCTCCCCCTAAGAGGCAATCCTGAATTGGGCCAAAGGCTGTCCTACCTCACCACCCCAGAGGGAGCAGCTGTCTGAAGCTCCCCAAATTCAGCAGGGACCCCGGCCCTGCCTCAGTTCACCTTGTAGAAGAGGCCCCCATTAGTGCTCAGCCCCTTCCTTTCAGGTGGCCCAGAAACATTTCTCCCCAGCCCAGGGCCCAGGAGATCCTGCTTGTCTCCCCTCAATGCCTCCGCCTGGCTGGGACAACCCTGGAGCCCGGGAGCGCAGGGAGCCTGCAGCCCTTTCTGGGTGGCCTTCCCTCCTGCCCAGCCCAAGGGCATCTTGCAGCTATAAATTGAGTAAATTGAGAATGTTACTGAGGGTTGGAGATAAAAGAGAGAGCTGGGTGTCTCCATGAATAAAACATGGGAGGGAGGCCATTTCTTGGAAAAATAGAAAGAATAAATTGCGGCGGATCAATTTTATCTAATTTCTTGGCCAAGCTTCTGACATGCAAATGAATGCGCTCATAATTTATGAGTGAGCCATGGAGATCACTGAGGAGAGGGATGCTGGAGTTCTGGTGGAGGAAGGGGGGCATGGCCCGGGATTTAGCAAAAGTCTACCGGGCTTTTTCTTCTTAATACCTTAAGATTTAGAAATCTTCCCATGGAAGGCAAGAGCCAGGCAGAGTAAGTCCTAGACTCCCGAACCTGGCTTTGGGGCCAGTTCTTCTGGTCGCCCAGTCATATTGCTGACTACCCCTGAGCACAGCAGATGTGACCAGGCCACCAGGCCCTTGCTCAGCTGGTCCTATCTCCCAGGTCTTCTTTCACCAGCCTGGTTCCCTGGACCTTTTATTTCTAGCCTGAGTCTTGCCTGGTGGGCTCTACCCAGAATCACCCTTCCTTCTGTGCTCTGAATCCACCCTCTGCCCTTTTCATTTGGGGTGGCACATGAGCCCAATCCTGCCTTCCTTGGCTTTCCTTTGGCCTGAACAATGACTGGCGAGAGTCTGAATTGGTAGCCAACATTAAAAAAATTGGGTGATTTCCCATGCATTTCAGGATAGCGTCCTTCTAGTGAAAGGCCAGGCATCTGGTTACACAGCCTTGTATTTTCACTGGCCACGATGGTCTGGAATCAAAGCCACCAGCCCTTCAAGGCAGCGTCCCAGTTTGCTGCAGATGCTGCCTGTCCCTAGTGCCTCTATGACCCTGAAGCCAAACGGCAGTGGCCAATGGTTATTAGGTTTGTGCCGTCATTGTTTTTCTTACAGAGGGCTTAGTGAGAACGTGAAATATCTTTTTCTCATGGCTTTAGCAAAGTAGGAGAGTTAGAGGGACGGAGTAAGAGCAAGATTCAAAGAGAGCATACTAATTTTTGGTGGGGGTGATAAATAACCACGAGGGTGAGCAGGTAAAGATGACAGTGGTGGGGAAGGGGCACACCAGCGGTGTCACCTGAGCTCCCTGCAGAGACTCAAGTTGGCGGCCCCTGTCTTCTTAGTCTCTGTCCTTTGCCTCTTCCCGGTGGCTCTCTGTTCTAAAGATGAAGCGACTCGGTGGGGAAGCAGGGGGAAGCGGTGGACATACGTCCTCTCTGAGAGCCAGACTTTCCGTGAGAGCCTGTTAAGCACTGAGTGTCTGCTTCCCCCAAATTCATATGTTGAAACCCGCACCCCAGTGAGCTGGTACATGGAGACGGGATCTTTGGACGGTAACTAAGTTTCGATGGCACTGTGAGGGTGGGACCTTCCTGGCGGGATTAGTCCCTTTGTGGGCACTTCCCATAAGAAGAGGAAATGACCGCAGAGCTTCCTTCTTTCACCATGTGAAGTCACAGTGAGAAGGGGCCATCTGCTAACCACGCCTGAGCACACCTGCACACTGATCTCTGGCTTTTTGGTCTCCAGAATTGTGAGAAATGAATGCCTAGGGCTCAGGGATACACCACTTGCCTAGTACACATGAGGCTCTGGGCTCAGTCCCCAGCACTACCACAAACAAACAAACAAACAACAACAACAAAATAGAAGGTGTCTGGTGTCTGTGATATAGCAGCTTCTTCTTTTCTTCTTGCAGTGTCAGAGATTGAACCCAGGGCCTCATGCATGCTAGGTATATGCTCCACCACTGAGGAATACCCCCAACCCCAAGACAAAGCCTTCTACTCCCACTTTACAGATGAGGAAACTGAGGGGCAGAATTTGATAACTTGTGCAACAGACATGGTTAACTGGAAGCGATTGGATTTGAACGTATGTCTAACTGGCTCCAAAGCCCAATGTCACTAGTACTCTTCCGCCCTCTCTGGTTCCCCTTTTCTGCCAATATGATAAATCTTATAGACAAAAACAACTTACTGGAACACACTGTGTAAAACCCTGGGTGGAGGGCCAGGCGGGGCATTACATGAACCACACCCACCCCTGTCCCTCGTGATATACCTTTCCGTTCCTCATGATATCCCTTTCTGTTCCTCAACCATGATGAAAGCACAGCTTACAAGCACAAAGCCCTGCAGGACTTGCCAGAAGCTCAGCATCCCTGCCTCTGGGCCTTTGCACACTGTTCCTTCTCCCAGATCTCCACAGTTCTGCTTTCTCCTCATCATCAGGTACTTGGCCATCTCCTCTAGGTGGCCTCCCTGGTTACGCATGACTCTGGTCTTCATGGTACTCATGTCCCTCTGCACACATCTTGTTTGTCTGTTTGCTAGAGTGTATGAGGTCTCTTTCCTCTCTAAGAATTGAGCTTCATGAGGGCAGAGACCTGATCTGTTTGCTGCCTGCATATAGTAGGTGCTCAGTAATTATTGAGAGAATAAATGAAAGTGGGGGTCAGAAGTCTTTGGAGAAGAGGGTGTCTTTGAGAACCTCCAGATAGATGAAAACAAATAGAGAAATGCTGAAACAGGGCTTCAAAAATCGTGGTATATTTTAACTTTTTGCATTGAGAAAAAAAAACACACACTTTAATACATTCAAAAATTATCATGCAATGCAATTATGCTCTTCAGAAGATAATCACAGTATTTAGAAAAAATTACCCATTCATAGTTCCTACAGGGTGGTCGGCAGGCAAGTGGATGTCGTTAAAGGGTGAACATTGTCTTCTTTACTCTTCCTGCAGTGAATCTCTGTGGCAGGCTGCGCTGACGCACTGGGAGACCTTTCAAGGCCTGCAGTTGTGGCAAAGGCCACATGTTCTCCCAGACACCTGGGTCAGATAGACTAGGGTGTTGGTTCCACTTGGGGAGTAGCCAATCCATCCTTCTGAGCCTCAGTTTTCTGATCTAAGGAATGGGCACGCTGCTTTTCACTTGCAGCACTGATCCAAGGCTGGACATGTGGGCCTGCTGCCTGCCGGGTTTACGCACAGAGCTGGGACCCCGCTCTTCGTGTACACCCCGTCCCCGTATGCTCATCTCTCAGCACGGTTGCAGAACTCTGTTAGGAGAACCCACCCCTTGAAAACGGAAATGGGATTTTTCTTCCTAAATCCATTCCTTGGGGGAAGTCTTCAAAGAGAATTCTTCTAATTTCCCATTATAAAATTTTATGTGCAATTACAAACAATGAACTGTGAACATTAATTGGGCAGACTGGGAGATTTTCTGTCTTTAAATCACAGACTATTTTAAATCCTTCCAGACCACAAGAAACTGGCCTGAGAAAATGAGCTTCCAGAGGTGGCGCAGGCAGCCACCCACCCCTGCAGTTCCCCTGGCTGCAGAAAAGATCGTCGCTGCCTGCAGCAGAGCTGGAGACCTGCTCCTGGGACGTGGCAGCAGGCTCCCAGGTCTTCCAGCATGCGCTTGTGTGTTTGAATAATGACCTTCTCCCTGGCCAGCCTGCCTGGTATATATAATTCTGCATCCACCCACCCATTCATCCATCCATCCATTTACCCATCCACCCATGCACCCACCCATCCATCTACTCATCCATCCGTCCTTCCAACAACCATCCACCCATTTATCTACCCATTCAACCAAACAATATTTGTTGAGTACCAACTATGTGCCAAGCTCTGGGCATAGAGACATGAACAAAACAGACAAAATCCACCCTCTGCTGGAGCTGACATTTAACAAAGGAGACAAAGAGAGTAAACACAACAAATAAGAACATGATATAGCCAATTGGATAGTAACAAGTTCTGGGAAGAGAAGTTAACTAGGGATGGGGCAAGAGGTAAGGAGGGAGACATTGGGGATGGGGCTGCAGGTGAAATAGGGCAGTCCAGGGTCGGGGATATAGCTCAGTGGCACAAGCACCTGCCTGGCAAGTGCAAGGTCCTGAGTTCGATTCCTGGTACCAAAAAAAATCAGTCAGATAGGGTGGTCCAAGCAGGACTTCCTGAGAATGTGATAAACTGTTGAAGGAGGTTGGAAGCAAGCCAGGAGGAATCCAGGGTGAAAGTGTTCCAGGCAGAAGGCAAGAGCAAGGCCAAAGACCCTGCAGGAGGTGGAGGAGGGTGAGGCAGCTGAGCAAGGGCTGTTTCTTTGTAAGGACTCGGACTCAGAGAAATGGGAGCCATTGCAGGACTCCACTCAGAGGTGACACGCACCTGTCTGCCATTTTACAAAGCCACGTTGAGTGCTGTGTGAAGAACAGAGCTGCTCTGTGCACTGTTGAAGCCACCGGCTGCCCAGAGCTGCTGAGTGCAGGCAGCGTGGGTCATCTGAATTGAGATGTGCTCTGTGTGTCATCCAGATTGGATGTTGGAGACTTGTGATGGAAAAAGGAGGGCAAATGGTCTTGTTAACAATTTGACACACTGACCAAGCGTTGGAATGGTAACAGCTAGGATATATTTGCTTTAAAATATAGTATTGAAATTAATTTTATTCCTTTCTATTAACCATTTTAAAAGCCAGGCACAGAAAGGCAAATATTGCATGGTCTTGCTCATCTGTGGAATCTAAAAAAGTTGGTCCTATGGAGTAGAAAATACTATGTTGGTTCCCAGAGGCTGGGGAAGGTGGGGGAAGGGCGTGCAGAGAGGCTGGACAAAGGGCACTAGTTACAGTTTGATAGGAATGAGTTCTGGTGCGCTGTTGCACAGGAGGGTGGCTCATTAATGAGAATATATTGTACACTGGGCAGGGTGGCACACTCCTGGAGTCCCAGCTCCTCAGGAGGCTGTGGGGGAAGAATTGCAAGTTTGACCCCAATCTGAGCAACTCAGGTGGGATTTTGTCTCAAAATAAAAAAATAAAAAGGGATGGGGATACACCTCAGAGCTCGCTGGATGTTCAGTCTCCAGTACTATCTAGATAGATATAGGTATAGATATAGGTGTATATAGATATGGGTAAAAAGATATAGATAGTATATTCCAAACTAGCTAGAAAAAAGGATTTTGAGTGTTCTCACCACAAAGATATGATGAATGCATGACTCAGATTTGATCATTACATAATGTGTACATATATCAAAACATTACATGGTCCCCCTAAAGATGTCACCTTTTGCAGTGCAGGGGATCAAACCCAAGCCCTGACACATGCTAGGCGAGTGCTCTACCACTGAACCACATCCCCAGCCCAAGATGTGCAGCTTTTACATGTCTACCAAAAATGAATTTTAGTGGGGAGTGGTGGCACACACCTGTAATCCCAGCGCTCTGGGAAGCTGAGGCAAGAGGACTGCAAATTCAAACCCAACCTGTGCAACTTAGCAAGTTAGTGAGAATTTATTTTAAAATTTAAAAATTTAAAAAGAGGATGGGGCTGGGGATATAGCTTAGTACCCTAAATTCAACCCCCTGTACCCAAAAAAATTTAATTTAATTTAAATAAATAATAAATTTTAAGGGGTTGGGTGCAGCTCAGTGCTTAGCACGCACGAGGCCCTGAGTTCAATCCTCAGCAGTGCACCCAAAAATTTTGTTAAAGAAAATTTAAAATTTTCTATGTGGATCCTATTATGTTCCTAATTGGCAGCACTGCCGTAGAAAGTACAGGCTGAGGACAGAAGAAGGGGGACCATTAGGAGGCCCCAGTTAGACAGGGGTGATGGCAGCTAAGCCAGGGACAGAGTGGTGAGAGGTGGAGAATTCCAGGTCATTGTGAAGCGGGTTTGCAGGTGGGCATGGCGTCGCTTCAGAGATGCTGCCGGGTGGGCTCTCTGCCCACCCAGTGGTGTTGAGGAGTGTGTGTAGAGGGAGCAGGGCAGGGAGCTGGAATCCTCTCACAGGAAACTCAGCCTGGGCCCCTGTGAGTCCACACGGGGCCAGTGTTACCTCAGAGCTCCTATGACAAGTGAATAAGAGACTCCAGCAGCTTCTATTTTCTCACCTGTATAATGGAGGCAGCAGGGCCCATGCTCCTGGGTATATGTGAGGCCGATAACCTAAATGTGCAGCCCATGGGGCTCTACCATCATCACAGATGCGGTGAGTGGCAGGCTGGGGTGTCTCTGTGTCCCTGAACGCCCTGTCCTACTACAGGAAGCGCCTCAAGAGCTACTGTACCTGTTGGCCTATTATAAGTGCTCAGGCCAAGACCCTGGCCTCTGCCAAACAAGAAGGAGGCTCCAGGCCCTTCCCAGGGCATTGCCAAGATGGCAGATGGAGGCCTGGAGACTGAGGGGGAAGCAGTGGGAAGCACGGTCCCTATGACCTGCATCACCATGCTGGGTCGGAGGCGGAGGCCCAGGAAGTAGTATATGGAGGGACTTCCGGGGCAGAGGGTTGGGATCTCATGGCCAAACAGAAGATGATGCCCACCCAGCAAGGGAAGCTGAGGTGGTGGGGAGGACAGCATGGGTGTGGAGGCTCCTGGACACAGGCAGGCAGGGGTCCAGGGAGCCTCTGCTTTCTTTCACCAGCCCCCTTGCAGCCCATCCTGGTGCAGAGCCTGCACACAGTGGGTCTGGAAGGAATACCAGGTGCATGGACCAAGCCAGGCAACACTGGAAGGTGCTAGAACAACGCGTACAGAGTTCCCTGGCAGGAAGAGCACCAGCCAGGACAGAAATACTGAGCACGCCTCCTGCTGAGTGACTCCCAATCACTTCTCAGCCTTTTGGCTAAGATCAAATGTGAATGAGTGAATCCCAACCCACATCTGGCCACTTCTCTACCCGCCACCTCCTGGGCCAGGCCTTCTCCACCTCTCACCTGAACACCTCACTGGTTTCCTTTCTTCCATTCTTACCCCCTCAGTCCCTTCTCCACACAGCAGTCACAGGGAGTTTAAAAATTGTAGCTCAGGTTAGGTCATATGTGTGGTTACACCTTCTACAGGCTTCTCTTGCAGCCAGAGTACAAATCTGCGAGGCCCTGCACCATTTAGCCCTGTGTCCCTGGTCAACTTAATGTCAACATGCACATTCTCTATGCTTTCTTTTTTTCTAGAACTCCCAAAGCTACCCAAAGCCTGCCACAGGGCCTTTGCACTGACTGCCCCTCCACCTAGCATGCCGTTTCCTCCTGTGTCTGGGTCAGTTGTAGTGTCTCATCGTTCCTGTCTCTGTGCTAGTATCTCCCGCTCAGAGGGGACTTCCGTAAGCCCCCTAAAGGAAGCAGCCCTCAATTACTTCCTAATGTAGTATCTGCTCATCATTTCTCACCAACAACAACTTTCTTGTTATGTATTTGGCCACCTGTGTATTCTATCTCTCCTGAAAGTGTCAGCCTGCTGAAGCTTTAGGTACCCTTGTTTACCTCCCACATCCATCCCAGAGCCTGGACTCTACTAGGTACTCAATAAATATCAGTCTGGTAAATAAATGTTTTCAGTGTATTACCTCACTTAATCTGCATGTGTTATCTCACTTAATCCTGGTAAGGCTCCTCAGCCCTCATTGTTTTGGAAGTAAGTAAGCCGCAGTGGTGAAGCCTGAGCCCACAGCGTCTGTGTCGGGGGGTCTGTCCCTGACTCTGATGGCGAACCTGTGACCTTAGACAAGCCCTGGCCCCACCCTGAGCCCTGCCCTTGTCACCATGGTGGGTGCTGGCTATGTTTATGAGGCTCTGAGGTGTGATGGCCTAGGGTGTGGCTCTCACCAGGGGGCCTCAGGGTCCTTGGGGAGGTTTGTGTCTAGGATAGTTCTATAGGAACGTTTATATCCTAAACCACTTACTGCTTTACTACAAATGTACGTGGATGCATTATACTTCCTTTCGTAACTGAGGATAGGGCTTACCTACAGATTTCATTTTAGGATCGTAAAAGAGTGGTTGTCACACAATGTGCCCTGCGAAAGTCGCTTTCTATCACCTGTGATGACCGAAGTAGCCTGAGGTCTGCCAGTGCTGGAGATGTCTGTCTCTAGACCTGGGAAGCAATTTCCTGGGATGCACATGTGTGAAAAGTCAAAGACAGGGTCACCGGTGTGTCATTTAAACATTTTAATGAAATAATATACACAGCATAAATACATGGCATAACCTGACATGGGCCTTTGGACGGGACACTGGGCTGAGCACCTAGGGAGGTTCTCTTCCATCCCCTGAAGTTGGTGCCAGCATCTATTCCTCCCTCTGTGGAGCCATCAGCCCCCACCTATCCTCCTTCCTGGCATTTCTTATGCAGTGGTCTGGTGACTCACCTAGGGTCTGCTGGCTGTGACCCACTTGCTGAGGGGTGCATGCTGCATTCAGAGGAGTTTGTTGAATGAATAAGCACCCATGGCATGGGAAGAGGAGAAATGGTGGCTGCTGTTCTTGCCCCAGGTGCCACACCTTCCAAGTGAACTGGGGACAATATGAGGTATGATCAAAATATAGAGTGAATGCTTAAATTTTTCAAATTGATTACAGTAAAAGACACATTGCCACTAATGCCCCTCACAATACTCCCTCTTGCCTCGAACTTGTCCCATTGTTCTTGCCACTTTCTTTTTTTTTTTTTTTTTTTTGTGGGTACCAGGAGTCAACCTCAGGACCTTGCATTTGCCAGCAGGCACTTGTGCTGCTGAGCGATATCACTGGCCTTTTTTTTTCCTTTATGTGGGTACCGGGAGTCGAACTCAGGACCTCGCACTTGCCAGGCAGGCGCTTATGCCACTGAGCTCTCTCGCCAGCCCTCTTGCCACTTTCTGAAGCAGTTCTGGGAGTCCTCTTTCGTGAGTGTCTTTACCAGCTATGATCAAAAATAAGGTGAATGCTGCTGCCGAGTGCCATCCAATAGAAAAGCAGGCTTAAAAATATTACTTATTCATCAGATCTGGGACCAGTTGACTTCTGGCTCTTCCCCAAAGTCAAAATAATCATGAAAAGTAAACGTTTGTATGGATTCAGGACATCAAGGCATTCAGGACAGCTCAATCAAAGACACAAAAGAGGACTTCCAGAACTGCTTCAGAAAGTAGCAAAATGATGGGATAAGTGTGTTGAAAGCAAGGAGGAGTATTTTGAGGAGGATTCATGGCAATATCTTTTACTCTAAGAAATTTTTAAATTTAAATATTCATCATATTTTTTCAATCACTTCTCATAGGCACATCCAGGTCCAAGCCCAGAGGACAGAGAGGAAGGCCCTGCAGCAGCACACTCTGCAGGATGGGGCCATAGCAGGTATACCCACAGCTATATTCATGCAGGTCGAGTGGCCCTAATCCCCAAACACAAAATGCTCCCAAATCCGAAAATCCTCCAGCTCTGATATGAACTCCTAGGTGGAAAATTCTACTCCATGAACTTGTATTTTATGCACAATATTATGAAAAATATTTTGTTTTGTTTTTTGTCTTTGTTGCTGTTGTTGGTTTGGTTTTTTAAGACAGGGTCTCACTATGTAGTTCAGGCTGGCCTTGAACTCTCTACATAGTCCCAGGCTGGCCTTGACCTCATGATGATTCTCTTGTCTCAGCCTCCTGAGTGCCGGGATTACAAACATCTGCCACCTTGCCCAGCATGAAAAATATTGAATAAAATTGTCTTCAGGCTATGTGTATGAGGTATATATAAAACATAAATGAACTCTGTGTTCAGACTTGGATCCCATCCCAAAGATACTCATTATGTATAAGCAAATATGCTAAATTCCAAAAACTCCAAAATCTGGTCCCAGCCATTTTGAATAAGGATCCTTGACCTGCAGCGGCTACCACTGGGCTCAGCACTTGCTGGTCACCTCATGAAATCCTCCCCTGGAGGTGGGACCTGGTGTCACCTATGTTAGAAGGGCAGACCTGTGAGCTCAAGGAGCTCTAGCCTGACCCAAGGCCACACAGCAGAAGAAGCAGGGTGGGAACCACACCCCAGAGACCAGCCTCAGGTTCTTCGTGAACGCCTGGCTCATGGGATCCACCTCGGAAAAAGTGAGGCCAGTCAGGGCCTCAGCTTCCTGGGACCCACGTCCTTGTCCTCCTGGGAGCAGCCCAAGCCCAGGAGGCCAGGGCACCCTGGGGCAGAGATCGCAGTAGCAAACTTTTCCAAGCAACTTTCCAGGGGCCTGAGACATCCTCAGAGGACTCAGCCTGCTGTATCTCTGGGCTGGGTGTCCCATGGGTGTGGTGCCCTGGGGAGGGGGCTGTGGGTGATTGGAGCTGGCCCTTCCCCAGGGAGCCACTCCTTCCCCGAGGTCCCTTCCCAGGAGCACCCTGACCCCGGAGTCTCACTTTCCAATCCCTTCCCTTGGGGACCTGTTCCCTCTCAGCCCATGGCTGGGGTTGCTGAGTAGAGGCCACCAGAGGCCCAGGGGACCAGGAGAAGCCTCCAGAAAGCCCTGAGGATCCAGCGCACCCAGGGCCCGGTTGCCAGGCCCCCCCACTCAGAGAGTGAAGCTGCACTCCTTGAGGTTCAGAAGGGGCTCTCCTGGGGCCATGAGAGGCCTGGGTGGAAAATGACAGGTTCCCTGCAGGAGCTGCCACAAGAATCTGCAAGGAGCCACTCACAGACACCTCCAAAACACTTGTTTAGGTCTTAGGATTGCCAAGCAGAAGGGAGATGCTGTCTCTGAAGACCCTGGGGCAACTCTTGTCTTCTTTCCTCCACCAGCTCCAAGTAGTTACCCCAAGTGGAACTGAATCATTCTTTCATCCATTCATTTGCCCGACACATATTCACCGAGCACCAGCTCTGAGCCAGGTGCTGGGCCACAATGCTGAACCAGACGGACAGAGCGGAGCGTCCGATCTCAAGGTGTTTACAGCCAGGAAGTGAATGCATAATAAACAGGTAAAATGTCTTCTGCAGTGAGAGGGCTACAATGACGCAAACCAGAATGATTTGCAGGTGGAGATGAGGAGGGGGACATTAAACAGGTGATCGGGAGCACCCCCAAAGAGGAGGAGAGGGACAGTCCCTGAGGCCAGCAGCTGAGGACAAAGGGTGACCTCTCACTGTCAGAGGAGCCCAGGACAGTGTTAGCAGGGGCTCGATGTGATCAGCTCCGCATCTGGAGAACACTGTTCTGGGGCCATGAGGAGAACAGCTTAGGGCTGGGGATGTGGCTCAGTGGTAGAGCTCTTACACAAGGTCCTGGGTTCGATCTCCATGCACCACAAAAAAAAAAAAAAAAAAAAGAGGAGAACAGGTTGGAGGAGCTAGGAGCAATGGAAGGCAGATGGGGGTTCCCCAAGGGCATTAAGTGTGGGATACCGATTCAGACTTCCACTTCAGTCTTCAAGGGACACCTGTGGAAACATCTGCCACTCAGGTTTACCTGGCAGTTTAATTTACTATGTATGTGAGGTCACTGTAAGGTTAAAGTGAGCCAAGACCATCATTATTATTACTATTATACTGAGGATTGAACTCAGAGCCTTTGGGGTTTTTTTGTTTTGTTTTGCTTTGTTTGTTTTTAATTTTGAGACAAGGTCCCAGTAAGTTGCTAAGTTGCCCTAATGGCTTAAACTTGTGATCCTCCTGCCTCAGCATCCCAGAGTGCTGGGATTATTGATGTGCACCCCCATGCCCAGCTAGTTATTATTTTTTTAATCCTTTGTTTTGTGGAATGTGAAGAGCAAGAAGGGATCACTTTTCACCTCCAGCTTAGGAACGCAAGGTCAAGGCCAGATGTTGGTCGGTGGGCACAATGACCAGCTCCTCCTGCAGGGTGAGGGGCTGGTGTCCCAGTGTCTCTTAGCAGAGCTGGTGAAGGGTGCAGATGGGATCCTCTCTGAGAGATGTGCTTTTGGAAATGGGTCGTTTCGGCCTCTGGACTGTCACTAGGATGGTTCCCTCTGTTATCACCATGAGCAAGAGATGTCCAGCTGTGAGGTCAAAACGGAAACCTCCCTGAGTTGGAAGAGCAGAGAGAGTGGGAGTGGGAGGGAAAGGGTTGGAAATGGTGGAGGAGTATGCCAGCATTTGCTATCCCAAGGGCTCTGGGAAAACAGGGACAATAAGGCTGTGCAGAGTCCCCAGATTTGCCTAAATCTGTAACTTCAGGCTTCCCACTCGAGGCTGGGAGTCGCCCAGGGAGAAGTGAGCAGCCCCGGAAACTTCTGCTGGAGACTCCGAGTGGCCTCAAGACCTGCACTCTGACACCACAGAGCGGCTCCATCAGAAGCAACACATGGACGGCCGAGACAAGGACTGAGTGAGTGTTTAGAGCTGTCTCGGACAGCTTGGGCAGTGGAGGGGACTGAGGTCAGCAGGGAAAGAAGCCAATAAGAGGCTGGTCACTGTGTAGCAGCAGAGCCCACTCCCGCAGGGACCCCAGGGATCAGGGTGCAGCATACTCCCCAATGGGGGTTGGGTGTTTATAGGCCAGCTCTTGTCACCACTGGCTGAGGACTGCTCGTAGGGACACTGACTCCGCGGCACTCAGACCCACCATGTGCACGAGCAGAGTCAGCTTTGGTGACCAAGAAGAGCTCAGGCACAGAGACGGAGGGCTGCAGGCGGAAGTCAGGCCTCCAGGGACTGGAAGGGATGGGAAGTGGGATACAGTGCCTGACACAGCAAGTCACATGGCCCAAGCCTTATTGCTTCAACTGTGTAGTTGGGGTATTAAGAACAACCTTAGTTAAGAAAATAAGAAAAAGAGCGAGGCATGGTGACACATGCCTATAGTCCCAGCACTCTGAGATGCTGAGGCAGGAAGGTCAAAAGTTCAAGCCCGGCCTGGGCACCTTAGCAAGACCCTGTCTCAACACAAAACATTTTAAAAGGGCTGGGGATGCAGCTCAGTGCAAAGGTCCTGGGTTTAATCTCTACATATTAGTCACTTTTTTCCTTGCTATGACAAAATGCCTAATGTCCACAACTTAAAGGAGGAGAGAGGTTTATTTTGGCTCACATTTAAAAAGTTTTAGTCCTTGCATCGTGGGCCAGCTCTAGGCAGAAGCAGCATGTGGAAGGGTCTGGCAGAGGAAAGCTGCTTACCTCATGGCAGTCAGGAAGCAGAGAATGAAGGGAGAAGCCCAGGAGGGACCCTACCAGATCACACTTCCAGTTACCAGCCTCTTTCCTCCAGGCCCCACCTCCTAACATCATATTTAGCTATAGCACCCCCACGATTTAATTACCCTTCAAAAGTCCCACATATGAGCACATGAGGCTTTAGGAGTGACATCCAGATATAAACCATAATACCCCAGTACTCAAAGAAGAAAGAAAGAGAGGGAAAGAGAGGAGGATGGAGGGAGGGATAAAGGGAAGAAAGAAGAAAAGAAAAAAAGAAGGAAAGAAAAGAAAAAGTAGGGCGTGGTGGCATATTCCCATAGTTCTAGCTACTAGGGAGGCTGAGGCAGGAGAATCATTTGAGCCCAGGAATTCAAGGCCAGCCTAGGTAACATAAAAAGACCTTTGCTCAAACAAAACAAAACAAAACAAAACAAAAAACAAAACAAAACAACAAATTTAAGAAGCTATGTCTCATAGGTGATGGAGAACTATTGAGAACATGGCACACAGTGAATGATTCAGGATCAGGCACAGTACGGGCTCCATGTGAACGTGGCAGGCATTGGTACCAGGCCCGGGGTCAGCAGTAGAGATAGGACAGTGAGCGTAACTGATGTGGCTCTTAGCCCTGTGGAGCTTCAGCTTCTGAGGCGCTATCGAGGAAGTAATGACAAGGTCACAGACAGGCAGGGTAGGGTAGGGTATGGAGGGAGGACACCCGAAGGAGACATCCATCACTCCTCAGGAAGGTTCCACACTGGAGACCCCTTCCCTGCCCACTCCAGTGTTGCTCATAAAACCAGCAGGGCCGGTTTGCTGGAGTGAGGCCTGAGGGATGTTTTTGGTTTGTATGGAGGGATCAAGTGCTATACATCTTGGAACTCTAGAAGGGTCCCCAGGGCAGAAGAGCCAGGGAACAGTGGGGCCCACTGTGCCATCCCCACAGAGACTAGAAGAGCCAGGGAACTTGTGGCCCTTGGAAATGGCCCTTAACCAGTGACTGACAGAGCTAGCAGATAAACTCCCCAGCACTGTCCTGCCTGGGGTGATGACTGAAGTGGGGGCGTGTCTACACTGGCTCCCCGAGTTCCCCAGCAGGATGGCCCAGCTGTCCTCAGCGGCTACAGACCCCCCTTCTTGCCTTCCACGGGCTGATCTCCCTTCCTGTTTACTTCCTCTCCCTTCTGCTGCTTCCGGGCAGCAAGTGAGCATCTTACACTGGGACCCTTGTCTCAGCCTCTGCTTCTGGGGCACCCAAATGAAGACACTGGAAAACATTAGATTTGAGCTCATTTCCCCTGCCTGAGAGACGCACTTTTTTCTTCTTGATTGCTTTCAGTACAGCGGTTTGGGGGTAGGAGGTTGGAGGGGACAGAAACTGTCTCTCTTTCCAGTGATCTCTTTTCCATAGGGATTACCCCAACTGGATGGAGCTTCTCAAAGAAATAGAACATTGTAATTAACATATAAAATCCTTACTTCTGACATTATTAAATTTGTTATGCTTATACAGTACAGAGCATATTGAAAAGGCAAATTAAAATGTTATGTGTTAATAAGCTTGTATTGAATTGGGCTTTGAGAATGCAGGGAAGTAAAGTGGGTCCCACATGGATGCTATGTGGAGTTTTTAAGGTGCTTTCCCTCCCCTCGAAGTTGCCACCACTGAAATTACTGAAGAAGAGGCAGGATCTTAAGAGGAACCCCCGGCCTGAAAGTACGGATCTGTGACTGTGTGTCTGTGGAGTACATGTTTAGAGGTGGGTTTCTCTACACGTCAGTCCCCGGAGAGCAGCATAGAAAGAGGAAGAGGAAATTGAGAGAAACCTTGAAAGGAACAGGAAACAAATAAACCCATCTCTGCAGAGCACGCTCAAGGCACGAGGGCCGCCTGCGCAAGAACCGCGCCCTCCCGCAGCTCTGGGCTCTGGGCTCCGGGTTCTCACACTGGAGAATCTGAGCAGTCTTGGGTCCAGGGCGAGGCTGCGCTGTTCTTGGTCCATGCAAGCACGGAGAGTCAGCGTCTTTATCCAAGGATTTAACCAAAATGGATGGAAAGTAATTGAAAAAATTAAAATAACACAACATTAACACAAAAAACACATTAAAAATGTGTGATAGCAGCTATTCATGTAGCATTTACCTATTGGGTTTTGTAAGTCACCTAGAGATGATGAAGTGAACAGGAAGGTGTTGGAGAGGGGGCTGGAGCGGGGGGATGTGGGTATCCGTGTGGGGTGGGTGTGGGGTCTCAGAACCAGTTCTCCTTGGATAGTGAGGAGTGACTGTACCTGGAGGAAACCCTTTGCCTGAGGAACTCAGGAGAGAAGCCAGGAAACTTGGAGCTGTTCTCTTAGCGAGGCCACCAGGACATCCGGAGGGCTTCACAGTCCTCATCCTACTCTCTATGGCACTTCACAGCTCTCCCCCTGTCCACACGCACTTTCTTCCCCGGTCTCTTCCTGCCTCTCTGATGGCCTCTCCCTGGGTCCCCCAATGGTGTCCTCTCCTGGACCCTGGAATTCAGCCCTCTACTCATTATTCTGCTAACTCTTCTTGGTTGACCTTTTCCACCCCTGCCTGTGCCAATGATTCCAGATCTCTCGGCAACCCTCCTGAACGTTTATGTGCAGTGCTCAGGGGCCATCTCTGCCCAGGACACCTAAGCTCAACATCCCCCAAATGCAGACCACCCTACCTTGTATCTCATCTGATCCAATATCCACATTCCATTCCAGGAGCCATCCTTGATACTGTGTTAGTTACCCATTGCAGCTGCAAACTACTTTCAACTTAGTGGCAGTAACACAACGTCACACGTACCCTGTGGGTGGGGAATCGGAGTGGCTTGGGGGTGGGTCTGGATCAGAGAGTCTCTTGAGGCAAGGCAGCAGTCAGGAGGTGGGATGGACCTTAGTTGTCTGAGGGCTTTGTAGGGGTGGAGATTTGCTGCAAGGCAGCTCACCCTCAGGGCTGTTTGTGGAGCTGCTGGGTGCTCCCAGAGCCAGTGATGAGAGAGAGGGAAGAAGGGAGGGAGGAGGAGAGAGAGAGACAGAGACAGAGACAAAGAGAGACAGAGAGACAGAGAGACTCTGATGCCTTTTATGACCCACACATTGCCCATCGTTTCTACTACATTCTGTTCATTAACAGGAAGCTCCTAAGTCCAGCCCACTCTCCAGAGGAAGACAATCGGCCTTTATCTTTTGGAGAGAGGAGCATCAAAGAGACATTTTCCTGCCAATCTGTGCTTTCCTCATCGGACCTGCCTCCAATCCCATCAGTTAACAGGCTTTTTCTTTTTTTCTTTTTCTTCCAGACAGAGTATCACTATGTAGCCCAGGCTGTTCTCCAACTTCCAATTGTCCTGCCTCAGTCTCCCAAATGCTGAGATTACAGGCAGGAAGTACTATGACTAGCAATGTGCTTGTTTTTATTTTGTTTTATTTATTTACATTGTTTTGGTGCTGGGGATTGAACCCAGGTGTCTTGCAAGCTGCAAGCAGTGAGTGTTGGAGCCATGGGGGAAGGGCCACCAAGAGCTGGGTCCTCACCTAGAAGGGCTCAGCCATTGCCAGACCATGAAGTCAGAGAGGGGCCAGGAGCCAGAGAAAGCAGCCCTCTGGCACTGCCCCCCCCCACACCTGCTCAGTGCCTCCCTCCGAGTGAGTCACAGAAAACCCAAGGGAGGGAGCCATCTGCAGTAGATAGCCAGGAAGGCCAAAGGACAGAAGGTCAGGAGCGTGTGTAGAGGGGACAAACAGATGATCATAGCCCCATAGAGAAGTGCATTTTAAATAAGTTAGGGTTGTAGTTTTGTATGCTTTTATGTTTCTTATTTTAAACTAATCTTAAAAGTATATATCATAAGCATTTTATATATTTTATATAATATATTATTGTATAAACATAAATATAATTTAATTTATCACAATTTATAATTGATATAAATTAGGGGCTGAGGCAGTAGTACAGTAGTAGAGCACATGCTTAGCATACTTGAGGCCTGGGTTCAATCCCTAACACCAAAAAATATGTAAATGACATTTTAGTTATATATTTATATTACATTGTATGCTATATAGTTATGTGTTACTAATATGTAATATTTTACAATTATATTTCATATAAATTTAAAAACAATATACGGTACTAGCTAAGAATTTTTAGTTTTATACATGTTGTAAGAATCCTCTGGGCCGGTGAGATGGCTCAGCGGCGTAAGCGCCTGCCTGGCGAGCGCGAGGGCCCAAGTTTGACTCCTGGATCCCACATATGAAAAAAGGGCCGGTGATATCGCTCAGCGGCACGGGCACCTGCTGGCGCGCGAGGTCCTGAGGTCGACCCCCAGTACCCACACACACACAAAAAAAAACGAATCCTCTTCACGGGCCAGTGAGATAGCTCAGCGGCATAAGCGCCTGCCCGGCAAGCGCGAGGTCCTGAGTTCGACTCCCAGTACCCACATAAAGGAATAAAAGGGCCGGTGATATCGCTCAGTGGCACAAGCGCCTGCTGGCAAGCGCGAGGTCCTGAGGTTGACTCCCAGTACCCACATTAAAAAAAAAAAAAGGAATCCTCTTCACTCTGAAGACATTTCATGGCTATGGGACATTCCCAGGACTGACACCTGCTCCTTCCCCAAGCCGTCCCTCCTCTTTACGCTGGCCCCTCCTGAGCACCTCCCCCACAGGCAGGGGCAGTGACCAGGCTACCTGGGGTCCCATCTCAGCTCCCTGTTGGCCAACTCAGGCTTTGCACAAGTTCCCCTCTTTCCTTAGAACCATGATGAGGAGCAATGAGTCCATTAACGCATGAAGAGAGCTTTGAAGGGCATCTGGCACCTGCCAGTGCTGAACATGTGAGAGTCGTCAGCATCATCATCACCCCTCTGAACACACTGGAGCAGCTCTGAAACACAGCTTCCATCGAGAACCCAGGCCTTGCCCTCCCCCGGCACCGCAGCAGGCTTCAGACTGCTTCTGCCAACAGATGGCAGTGGAAGCAACTCAAACCTGGAGGCTGCAGTGGTCTGAAGTCTCATTCACTTACTCTGAGTCCCACCCTCCTCTAGGCAAGTTACAGGAGGAAAGGAGTCTTTGGATCATTTCAGCCACCAATTGTGAGTTGCTCCAGCCTCAAGTTTCCCAGCTGAGCCCCAGACACCAAGGGCAGAGATAAGCTATCTCCACACTGCTCCACCCGGAAGTCCTGGCCTACAGGCTCTGCGAACATTTGCTTCTCAGGAGCTGTTACATTTTGGAGTCATTTGTTACACACCAATAGCTAACATATACATGGGATGTTTTTCTTCTTCTCATGGCAAATTTCTACACATTCTTTAAGACCTTGGAAAAATGTCCCCTGCTCTGTGAAGCCTGCTCTGATTTTGCCTTGCCCTGGAGGCTTCTTATATGTGTGGCCTTTTTTCGATATGTAGATCTGTTTTCTTACCCACCTCATCCTTTAGACCAGTGATCCTGGAGGGCAGGAACTTGGGTCTGTCTTTATGTCCCAGCATCTGGTCAGGGCTGCAGAATGTACTAGGTTATGTTTGGTAAGTGAATGTTTGGTAAGTGACAGAACTATCTGGAAGATCTTTGCAGTTTCCACTTAATGGGACTCGATGGATATTGATATAGTAAAGAAGAATCCTAACTTATTCAAACCATATAAAATCACCTGAGGTTTTAAAAATGTCCAGCCTCAGGACCCTGTCTAGGTGAGGGAATCAGAAGACTTTTCAGGGGCACTAGTGCTTTAAAAATGTTTTCCATCAGTGGATGAATGGATAAAGAAAATGTGGTATTTTCTACACAGTGGAGTATTACTCACCCATACAATTGAGTCATTTTTAGGAAAATGAGCTTGAGACACATAAGCTTGGATATTGCAAGGTTTCTTTTATATGAGAAACCCAAATTATAAATAATTTAAAGAGCAAAATAAAAGACAGATAATAGGAAACAGAGTGATAGACCTTTTGCAAAAGGGAAGGAGACCAAGAGATGGGGGGAGTGGCGAGGGAAAAGAGAGGAAGAGGAAGTAAAAAAGATTAAGATACTGTACACACATGTACCTACTCTCCAAGATGAATGCGTTCATTTTGTATTGGAAACATGTACTAATAAAATTTTTTTTTCCAGGTGATTCCAATGTGCAGCCAGGGTGGAGACCTCTGTTGTTCGATCTCAACAACACTGACTATGACGGTGCCCTGGGCAGGGATGTAGCTCAGTAATGGAGCATGGGCCTAGCACACGGGAAGCCCTGGGTTCCATCCCCAGCACCGCAAAACAAAACAAAGATGCTGCCTAGTTCATCTGATATGTGCCAGTGTTATCCTGTGATTCTTCATGAATTAACCCTTTCAGTCTACACCACCTCCCTGCGAGGAAGAGACTGTAATTAGCTCCCACTTTCTAACAGCTTTACTGGCATATAAACAACTTACAATGAGCAATGCACATTTGTGTAACACACAATAAAGTAGACATTTTAAAGCACACAACTTACTACATTTATTCACAAAACCATCAACACAATAAAAATAGTGAACGTCTCTATTACCTCCAAAATTCTTTATGTCCCTTGTAATCCCTCCTTCTCATCACAGTTAATTTTTGGCCTGAGCTGGACATGGTGGCAAACGCCTGTAATCTCACATTTGGGAGGCTGAGGCAGGAGGATCATTGTAAGTTTGAGGCCAGCTTGGACTATATAGTGAGTTCGAGGCCAGCCTGGAATACATAGTGAGACCTGGTCTCAAAAACAAAAACAGAAATCACTGATCTGCTTTCTGTCACTATAAGTTTGATTTTTCTTTTTGGGTAGAAACAGGATCTTGCAGTACACACTTTTTTGTGGTCTGGCTTTTTTCATTCATAATAATTTTGAGATTTACCCACACTGCTGATGTGTATCCACAGTCCATTCCTTTTCACTGTTGAGTGCTTGCCTATTGTACAGATGCATCAAGTTGGCCTGTATTTTGAAAATGAGGAGACCGGCCAGGCGTGGTGATAATATTAGCCTGTGATCCCAGCTACTTGGGAGACTGAGGCAGGATCATAGAAAGTTTGAGGCTAGCCTGAGCCTGGGCATCGTAGCGAGATCAAAAATTAAAATTAAAAAGAGCTGGGATGTACTTCAGTGATAGAGCACTTGTCTAGAAGCCCGGTATTCCATCCCCAGTAACTCTTCCTCATGCCACCAAAAAAAGAGACCGAGGTTCAGAGAAGTACAATGACTTCCTCCAGGTCATGTGGCTGGTGAATCTAAATCCAGGAGATTGCATCTCTCCTAACTGTCCCTTTGTCTTCTCTCTAACTGGAATACGAGGTCTCTTTTCTTTCTCATTTTTCTTTCTTCGTTTCTTTTCCTTCCTTCCTCCCTCCCTTTCTTTCCTCCCCTCCCCTCTTCCCCCTCCTCCTCTCCTCCTCTTCCTCCTCCTCTTTCCTCTTCCTGTTCCTCTCCTCCTCCTTCTCCTCTCCTCCTCCTTCTCCTCTCCTCCCCTTCCTCCTCCTTCTCCTCCTCCTCCTCTTCTCCTCCTTCTTCTCTACCTTCTTCTGCAGTGCTGCAGGACATGATGTCGTAGGTATGATGTCACTGTGGTAGGCAGAATTACAGCCTCCCACACGTGTATTTCCTAATTCTTGGAGTCTATGAATATGCTGCATAAGGTAGCAAGGGGGAATTAAGGTTGCCAATAAAATTAAGGTTGTTGTAAGATGGCCCGAAGATAACAAGATACACTTAGTATCTGACACTGGGTGGCTCTACTGCAGTCACAAAGGTCCTTTGAAGTTGGAGTTTAGAGGCAGCGGGGAAGATGTTGGCTTTGAAGATGGAGGAAGCAGCCACGAGGCAAGAAACACAGAGTAGCCTCAGAATTTGGAAAAGGTGAGGAAATGAAGTGTGCAGGAAGAATGGAGCCCTGCTGACACCTTTATTTTATCTGAAGTGAGGCCCATTTCACACTTCCGACCTCCAGAATTTAAGATGACAAGTCTGTGTTGTTTTAAGTCACTTTGGCAGCAGCAATCAGAAACCAACACGGTGTGAGAAACTGAAGTGTAAATAAGAACCAAAATGTATAATAGATATTGTGAAACAGAAACCGACACAATGACTGTGACCAAGCCCTTCTAGAAGGGATGGTCGGAGCTGTAGGAGGTCAGCTAGGGGCTACAGGGTGTCCACAGACAGTTGGGGCAGACTGAGCCCGTCAAAGAATATGGATCGCACCCACAGACCCCTTTCCCCAAGCTCAGGCCCAGGCTCTGGCTGAAATATTCCTGGGGTCATGGTAGGGTGGCTGGGCGGTGGGAGGCCTTGAAGCTCAGCCATGTCTGGGCTGAACAAATAATTCCCTAGCTCTTTGCAGTCCTGGGGTGAATGCAAGAGGCAGGTGTTCCCCACCAACTGAGCCTGACAGACCCCAGCCTAGCTGCAGAGGATGCTGGGAGTGTGGGCATGCTGGCCCAGGGTCAGCTATTCTGTGGGTGCTCAACAAGCAGAGGTGATCAAAACCCTCAAAGAAGGAGGGGCTCCAAGGGCTGACAGCAAGGGAAAGCATGCTTTGTGTTTACAGAGCAGGAAAAATCAAACTGTTTTCCTTCTCCACACTCCACGGAGAACACTTCTGTGACCAGCTGTGAGAGTGGTTTTCCTGCACCAAGACGTTCTCCAATTGTCTGTGGCCATCCACTGGATGTCCCACAATGCAGCGCACATCTGACACTTTCCAGAGGAAGTGCAGACCCCACAGGCTAAGGGCTCAGTTGCACGAGGCTGCCCCTGCTTCAGATGCCATGTATATGTCCCAGGTTGTCACCCCTCCTTCTGACCAACTGGAGCTACCTCAGGGTCCCCCTCATACCCTCCTGGGGTTTGAGAATGTGATAGGACAGCTCCCAGGACTCAGCAAGACATGCTTCCTGGTTCATCACTGGGCAAAGGAAGGATCTAAATAGCCAGGCGAGGAAACACAGAGGGTGAGTTCTGGAGAAGTTCCGAGCCCGGAGCCTCTGTCCCAGTGGAGTTGGGATATGCCACCCTCCTTACATGTGGAGGTGTTCCCCAGCCTGAAGTCCTCTGAACCCCTAGAGTTCAGGGATTTTTTTAATGGAGGCTCCTCATGTAGGAACAATGTGTGTGTGTGTGTGTGTGTGTGTGTGTGTGGTACTTGGGACTGAACCCAGAACCTCTGCACTGAACTACATCCACAGACCTTTTTTATTTTTTATTTTGAGATAGGTTCTTGCTAAATCACTAAGTTGCCCAGGCTGGGCTCCCAGAGTGCTGGGATTATAAGCGCACATCACCACACCCAGCTATAGGACTGAACTTTAACCCAGAGGGTGGGAATTGGGCTGAAAGTTCTAAGCTATTTGTCATAGCTTGACCTTTCTGGTGACCAGTCTTCATTCAGGAACTGTTATGGCTTGTGTCTAGATGTCCCCCCAAAGCCTCATTCAGTCATAGGTGGAGACTTTAGAGGTGGCTGGATCTAGTATGTGATTCTGGGATCAAGGATGTGATGCTGGGATTGATTCATGGTGCAATTCTAGGGTTATGGGTGCCCCACCCTGGGTGTGATTGCTACCTGCCCTAAGGATGTGTAGCATGGATAGGCTATAAGGGACAGAAAGAGGGCTGCTATGGTCACTGCTTGTTGCTCACTGCTTTGATTTTGCTGCTGTCTGCCTGCCATGAACTGGTTCTCCTCTGTGATGCCCATCTGCTGTGCCACTCTGCATTGGAATCAGCTGAGTACGGACTGAAACCTCTACAAACTGTGAGCTAAATAAACCTTTCCTCCTTTACTTTTGGGTGTTGGGTATTTTGTTTCAGCAACAAGAAAAGTAACTGACTAAAGCAGCAATCCAGAGCTGCCCCTCATGTGCCCCTTGCCTCCCCCTCCCCTTGGGCATCTGGGTTGCTGGTTTGTTGTTGGGTTGGTTGGTTGATTTCCTTTTAACCTTTATTATTTTTTTTATCAGAACATGTTTGCAGTACATGGTGATTACATTTATTATAGGGAGTTGGTACATGGACATAACACATCTTAATGCTACCCCTCACCCCCTCCCTGCTCTTCCAACTCTTGGTCTCCTTCCATTTGCAAAAGCTCTACTTTCATTTTTTCCCTTCAATTCTTATTTTTTATTTTTTCCTTCCCCTTTTCCCTCCCCTTCCTCCATCTCTTGTTCTCCTTCCCATTTGAAAAAGATCTCCCTACTTCCTATTATCTTTTATTTTGCTCTTTATATTTTGGGTTTCTCAAATAAGAGAAACCATGTGATATTTAAGCTTGTGCATCTGATTTATTTCAAGTTGGTTCTTTTTTTTTTTTAAAGACAGCTGAGGAGAAGAAAGGGTGAACAAGCTGGACCTGGTGATGTACACCTATAATCCCAGCACTTAGGAAACTGAGGCAGGAGGATCATGAGTTCTAGCCCAGACCGAGCTATCCAGTGTGCTCAAGCGAGCTTGGACTACCTAAGTAGACCCTGTCTCAAAAAACACCGTGAGCAGTTCCCAGGCTGACTTGTGCGGACAGAAACTCCTGGGTGGGGACTGTAGCTAGGCTGATGCTCAGCACTGGGGCTAGTGGGGGAGGACAACAGCAGCCCCAGTGGACCCAGATAATCTGCTCTGTACTGGGGTGGGAGTCGCTGGGTCTCCACACCCATCTGGTCATCCTGTCCCAGTACTATGTCCCGGTAGCTGTGACAGTCTTCTCACTGGCCTTGCCCTTCTCTGCAGCTGGTATGAGCTCTCTGGCCTTAGCTGGTCCTTACCCACTAAAACCCTTCTCAGAGGTTTTCCATTGCTCCTAGGTTGAATCAAGGTAATTCCCCCTTCTCCTCCTCCTCCTCTTCTTCCTCTTCCTCCTCCTCTTCCTCTTCCTCCTCCTCCTCCGCCTCCACCTCTGCCTCCACCTCTTCCCCCTCCCTCTCCTCTTCCCTCTTCTAGTACTGGGAATTGAACCAAGGCCTTCACACTGAGCTACATCCCTGGCCCTTTTCATTTTTTATTTTGATACAGGGTCTTGCTAGTTGCCCAGGTTGGGCTTGAACTTGTGATCCTCTTGCTTCAGCCTCCCACAAAGCTCAAAGCTTCTTCATGGCCCCATGGCTGCCCCCTCTGGCCCTCACCTCCTACCCATGCCATGCTGATTCTCTGTTCCAAGATGTCACTCTCTCTGGCTTTCAGGCCTAGGTGCATCCTCTCTCTCAGCTTGGACATCCTGCCTTCCTCCCATACCAGTGATGGCAGAAATATCAACAGATCTTGGTCCTCTTTCCTGCAGGGCCTGCCTGGAAGGCAGACCCCTCTCCTCCCATGTCAAATGGCATGTAAGATGAAACCCCTTTACCATGCCTGCCCAAGTTCAGCTCCCAAGGTCCCTCTCAGTTCCTACCTCCTGCTTCCTCGGACATGTCCAGCCTCAGTTTGCCCTTCGGTGGTATGAGGAGAAGGTGATGCTGCCTCCTGCCCCATTTCAAGTGGCTGAGTGTGAATCAGGCTGTCTGTTTTCACTTGGGGCTGTTTCTTCCGAGTCTGCCCAGCTCCCACCCCAGAACTTCGCCTCTGCTCTGGATTTCCACTCTGCCCTCTGCCGGCTGCTGACCCCTCGAAGAACGCACCCACCTGCGAGTACCGGGATCTGCAGGAGCCTCCTGACCTCTGAGTTACACCATCCTCCTGCAGACTGTGGGGCAGGGCTGGCTACAGAGGTGCACACCTGTAATCCCAGCTACGCAGGAGACTGAGGCAGGAGGACTGCAAGTTCCAGGCTGCCTGGCCAACTTAGTGAGAAAATAAAATGTCAAAATAAAATTCAAAAAAGGTATCAGGATGTAGCTCAGTGATGGAACCTAGCCCCAGTACTGGGGGAAAAGAAAAAGAAAAAAGACAAAAGACTGCAACAGGGCTGGAGGCAGTGCAGGCCAAGGGCCCGACTGGGATCAGGCCCAGTTGCCATGTGGAACCACTGAGCCGTGCGTCTGGGTGGCCTCTTCTTAAAATGATTCAGCGGCAGTTGCATGGGGTCAAAAATGAGCATGAGTCTGAACTAGGAGATCTGAGATCTGTCCCTTACCCTGACCCACAGGACTCTGGGACAACTTGGCCACTCTCCGCCCTCAGTCTCCCCATCTGTACAAAAAAAAAAAAAAGTCAGAAATCAGTGTTTGACTCTCCAACTATTTAAAAAGTTAGAAATTCAGATTTTAATGTGAAATATACTTTTTTTTTAACCTGCTAGTAATGAGTGTAAGATTTTATAAAACACCATGGTCCACACTGGGCCTGGAGACCACTGCTTGATAACTCCAGACTGGAAGAGCTCTCGCCTGCATTTAATGCTGTTTTCTCACCGGAAATACCTAGGGGTTAAAAACGAGCTGACTTCCCTCCGTCTCCCCAGAGTCTGGTGTACGGCTGGTGGAAACTTCCCGAGGGACCAGAGGCGTCATTGCAGGGCTGGGTCCTGGCTATGCCACAGGGTGGCCAGGTTGTGTGGGGGGGTGGATAACTCCCCACCTGTTAGATGTCAGATGTGCCGAGTTCGTGGTCTCACGACATTGAGGAATAAAGTTGTGAACCCAACGAGGAAGTTAGGAGAGTTTTATTGGAAATAAGGAGAACAATATCTCCTGGATTTCCAGGAGGTGTCCGGAATGGGTGGCCACTGAGGCTTTGTCAAGGGTAATTTATACAGATTCACAATGCAGGTCAAGCTACAATCAACCTACAGGATTACAAGTATAGCCACTTAACTACTATTGATCCAATAGGGAAACCAGTCACGTAGCAAGGGTACATGGAAAGAACAAAGGCATTCCTGGAAAGGGATGGGAGTATGGTCCAGATGTTCTGGTCACCCACCTGTGCGTCAGATGCCTAGCTAGGCTCACTGGACCAGTTGGTGCTAATTACAGTACAATCTCAAGCTGCTGTTTGTCTCTAAGGAGGCTTGCAGGCCTGGCTTTCGGTTCCCACCTTGAGGCCTGGCCCTCCTCAGATTCGCCTCCAGCCACAATTTTGATGTCTTCATCTTTTGTGCTGACTTCCTCAAGGGACCGATCCTTCTCTGACCGTGGATTAATTTCTATCTAACATAGCTGTCTATAACAAGGTCACTGGGGCGGCTGGCTGGGTCACATTCCCTCCCATCATCGAGCCTTTTATTGGTTGTGGGCAGGGCAGGAAGGCTTCCTCCAGGTAAAGGCTTGGCACAGAGACAGTGCTGTCGACCAAGCGACAAAGGCAAGTGGCAGCTGCTTTGGACTTAGCTTGAATCTGGTCTTGGAAAAGCAGCCCATTTGCTTTCAGGAATAAGAGGAATAAGTACAGTGTGTCCCAAGCTCAGGGGAGGTAGGGGACATGAATATGGGTCCCCTTCTGCCTCTGGCCAGCTGTGGAGTTGGGGAGTTGGACAGCTTGATGGTTCCTCTGAGCCTCAGCCTCACTTACTTTCTTTAACAATGTATTGGCCAGCTCTCTCTTTCCATTTTGAATGCCAAAAGTTCACCCCAAATTTATTTGAGGGTGGCACTGACTGACTTAATTCAAAGATTCTAAGTGGGATAGCCCTGTTTCTCTGGGGAACTTACAGATTTCAAGGGCAGATAAAATTGGCCCATTTAACTGATAAGAAGAGTGAGGTTGAGGTAGTGGGGCTCCCTCCAGGAGACTGGCTCCCACCCAGGCTTAGGGGGGCTCCTCCACCGGCTGGGGGGAGGCTCACAGTCCTGGCGGGCAGGGACTGTTAGAGGACTATACAGTCCAGCCAGGCTCCAGCCAAAGAGACTCACATTAAAAAACAAGCCAGACATGGAGGCCTGTCCCTGTAATCCCGGCAGTCAGGACCACGCGTTCAAGGCCGGCCTGGACTACATAGCAAGACCCTGTTTGAAAAAAACAAAAAGCAAGCAAACAAAAAATTGGACTCAAGTAGGTTGACCAGTGAGGCGTCTTTGGGACATACTGAACCTGCTCACTGTGTCTCAGACCCCAGATAAAAAGGAACTCAGGGGCCTTCGGAGCAGTGTGTCCCCAGCACGAGGGGGCGTGCAATCCAGCGCGTCGATCACTGTCCTGGGCCCTCAGCGGCGGCTCCCGGGACCGGTCTCCGGGCTACTGGCCCGGGGAGCTGTCCGGGGCCGCCGTTCCCGCCCCCAGCCCGCGGGGCTGCACCCTAAACTCGTCCGCCCAGCCGGCTCCCTGGCCCCGCCCCCACCGACCCCTGCAGGGGCCCCAGGACCTCTCCCCCCGCCAGCTGGACGTCTCCCCTGTCCCCCCCAGGGGCCCCTGTTTCCCATCCCCGCCCAGGGACCCTCCCCCTGCCCCCGCGGCGGCGGCTTTCCGCTCTTCGCGGCCCGGGGCGCAGGAATTACCGATGGAACCTGCTCCCCGGCCCGCCCTGTGTGGCGGGGCGCGCAGGAGGGCGCGCGTGTGCACGTGAGGCACGCGTGGATCGCGGACTGCTCCGCCGCGCACACGGGCGTGTTTCTGCATCCAACTCTGTTTATACACCGGTGTATAATTTTTTGTGCACACACACTCGGAGGCGCCTGGGGAAACTTTTCTGAAAATCCTGGGCTGGCAGTTTAAATATAAAAAGGCTTTGTTTAATGCCAGAAACATTTCTCCTCTGTTCTGGGAGTCGCAGAGCCTTCACCTGCTTCCCCCTCCCCCTTGAAGACCCGAAGCCAGGCTTACTCTAGGGCTGAGAGGGTGGGGTCACGCCCCTGGTTCTGAGCCGGAGGCCCTTTTCAGGGGCACCCTCCTCCCCCATCCCACCCATCCCACTCCCCAAAGGGCTTCCAGAGGCCCCCAAACCTCTCCAGCCTCTGTCTCTCTCCTGGGGCTGTTTTAACTTCCAATCTTTCCTCCTCAAATATCTGGGAGCGCGAAAATGATGCCAACATCATTCTGGCTGTGAATCCAAGTTGAAATGTGGCCAGACTGCAGAAGGCTTAAGCGCACGGTGGTAGTAGGGTGTTGTACGGTAGGGTGTGGGGGGCAGGCGAAGAAACTGAGAGCACGATGTCCTCACCCCTAATCATTTTAGGGGTGCTTTAAATGAGGGTCAAACAGGGTGTGATGGTGCACACCTGTAATTCCAGGACTGTGGGAGGCTGAGGCAGGAGGATCTCAAGTTCCAGTCATTCCTGGGCAACCTAATGAGAACCTGTCTCAAAATAAAAATGAAAAGGGCTGGGGAAATAGCCTAGTCAAAGTTCCTGGGTTCAATTCCTAGTGCTACAAAATAAATAGGTAAACAAATAAAATCGGGGTGATGACACCTGTCTCATGAGATGGTTTATAGTTTTATTCTTTTGTTTTATATCTACTACCTAGGCCTGGCTGGCATACAGTAAGCACAAGGTACTAACAAATTGATCACTCGGTTGAGTTTTTATAAGCCAAGGTGTAGAGCAATGTGTAAGAGCATACACATTTGATCCTGAGTCCAAATCCTGGCCCCATAATTTTCTTTTTTTGTGTGTGTGGGTACCGGGGTGTCGACCTCAGGACCTCGCACGCCAACAGGCACCCGTGCCGCTGAGCGATATCAACGGCCCCTTTTTTGTATGTGGGATCCGGGAGTCGAACTCGGGCCCTCGCGCTTGCAAGGCAGGTGCTTACGCTGCTGAGCCATCTCACCGGCCCTCCCATGATTTTCTAATAGTGTCATTTCATGGAAATTTCCATGTGCCTCTTTCCTACTCTGTAAATTGGTGCCATCCATGGTTGCGCACCTCCCTGAGTTATTATGGGGATTAAATGAGTTAATTTACATAAGCGCTAGAACGATACCTGCTCATCTGAGTGTTGTGTAAGTTTCAGTTTTTATTAACCCTCTAGAACAGGGTTGGCACCACCTGCTTTTAGATGGCCCTCCCCTGGGCTGAGAATGCGTCCTACATTCAAAAATGATTGGGGGAAACACTCTTATTTCAGGATGCAGGAAAATGACACAGAATTCAAATTTCAGTGTCCATAAATAAAGTTTTATTGGCACAAGCCACACCTATTCCTGGCTGCTGCACAACAGGAAGGCAGTTAAGTAGTTTTGACAGCAGTTTATGGACTGAAAAGCCAAAGATTTCCTATCTGGCCATTAGAGAAAAAGTTTGCTGAGCCCTGCTGGACAGGGCTCATCTTGTCCCTGAGTGAAGGGATCTTTGCCCACTTGATTATTAGTGCAGCCTCAGAGAAGGACCGCCATTCAGGTACAATAAGAAGGTGCCTTTGAATGAGTTTAGTCCCAGGCAGTGGTGGGGTTGTGGCTCCAACTTTGCCAAGCTTCATGTAGGGGTCCATAGTGATTCAGACCGCTGCTCCTTTGGAGGTCACAAGGGGAAAGCTGTCTTCTACCACCACCTTCTCCAGGTGGGACAAGAATCACACTGGCTGCAGGCAAACAGCTGCTGCTTGCTTTACCCTTTCTTTCTTTTCTTACTCTCTCTCTGATACTGGAGACTGAATTTAGGGCCTTTGCATGGAACTACATCATCATCAACCCTTGTTTGTTTTCTTATTTTGAGACAGAATCTCAGCCAGATGTGGTTGTACACATGTAATCCCAGTACCCAGGAGGCCGAGGCAGGAGGGTCACCATGAGTTTGAGGCCATCCTGGGCTACATAGTGAGTTCAAGGCCAGCCTGAACTACATAGTGAGACTCTATCTGGGGAAAAAAAAAGAAAAGAGAATCTTGCTAAATTGCCTAGGTTAGGCTTGAACTTGTGATCCTCCTGCCTCAGCCTCCCAGAGTGCTGGGATCACAGGCATGTGCCACCATACCTAGGTAAGTGATACCATGTCTGGCTATGTGGACTCCTTTCTATCCAGCCAAAGTGCTTGAGCTGACCCTAGGGAAGACACAACTAGGTACCACTTCTACACCTGTGGGGGGTGCGGGGAGGGGGGAGTCCCCATCTCTTCCCTTCCACTTTGGCAGTCTCACACCAGGAAGTGAAAGGGCAGTGAGGAGTTTGAGAATGGCTTTCCTGACTTTCCTGGGTGAGTTGCTCCACTGCACAGGGGGTGTGGGGAATGGACCTCCCCCTCCTGTGGGAAAGAAGAGAGAAAAGGCAGCCGAGCCTAAGGCTACCTGGAGCACTTGCCACCATGAGAGTCCCCTTGCCTTGCCAATGTTCTTTTCAAAGTTCCTGGAAAAAAGTTCCTGGGACAAATAACACCCCCTTCTCCATGCAAGAACATGCATGGACTCTTCCTTGCAGAACGGCTCTCCAGCCTGCCCTGGCCAGGCTGCGGTGGGGCACGGGGACTGCAGGTTGCTGTTAACAGAAAAGGGGCTTCTGGAGGCTCCCTTCATCCTTCAGTGGGTCCTGGGATTGTACCGTGCGCTCGGTGCTGGGCTTAGTGCTAGTGATTTTGTCAGGAGTAAGACCTCCCCGCTTCTAGCTGCAGCTCACTGTCTTCTAGAACATAGCTCACCGTGATGCACTGAGGTAAGTGTACAGTCAAAGGGCTGCTCTGGACCAACCCCCAGCATGAGCTCAGGATGCAACCATGCATTTTGTGGAACAGGAAACCCAAAGGCCCAAAACACATGAGCTTTGAAACTCAATATGATTCCTGGTCCAGAAAAATGCAAACTAGAGCCACATAAAATGCCAACTGATGCCTATCACATCAGCAAAAATAAAAATGATGATGTCACTAACTCAGTGGCTGTGGGGAGAAGGGACTGTTGTTCACAGTCCATGCAGGTGTGACTTGCTACAGCCTCGCGGGGAAAAGATTTTGCAACGTGGAATAATGCAGACATGCAAAACCAAAACACAGCCTTTGTCCAGCAGCCTCACTCCTGAGATGTCACCTGGGACTAGCAGAAAAATATACAAAAATACTTACTAAAATGTCTTTTATTGTGTGTGCCTGGTACTGGTGATAGAACCAGAGCCCCACACATGCCAGGCAAGTGCTCTACCATTGAGCTAAGCTTATAGCCTCAACGCTCTTTTCTTCTTCTCTTCTCTTTTCTTTTCTTCTTCTCTTCTTTTCTTTTCTATTCTTTCTTTTCTTTTCTTGACAGGGTCTCACTATGTAGTTCAGATTGGTCTTAAACTCACTTTGTAGCCCAGGTTGGCCTTGAACGTTCTGTGATCCTCCTGCTTCGGCCTCCTGAGTATAGTCCTTTGCCACCCCATAGAGCACCCAAATGTCCTGTTTTTATTTTGTACTGGGGATTAAGCCCAGGGCCTTTACATTGAGCTACATCCCTTACCCTTATTTAATTTTGTTTTTTGTTTTTGTTTTTGGAACCGGGAATCAAACTCAGGACCTTGTGCTTGCCAGGCAGGCACTTGTGCCGCTGAGCTATATCCCCGGCCCCTTAATTTTGTTTTGAGACAGTCTTGTTAAGTTGCTAAATTGCTCAGACTGGGCTCCAGGTTGCAATTCTCCTGCCTCAGCTTTCCAGAGTCCCAGGATTATAGGCATATGCCACCATAGCTGGTTAAGTGACAAAACATGGGACCATTATACCTATATTAGTCACTTTCTTGTTGCAGAGACACAATACCTGATGCCCACAGCTTGAAGGAAGAGAGGCTTATTTTGCCTCACCGTTTTCAAAGTCTTGTTCTTTGTATGGTCAGCTGCAAGGCAGGAAGGGCATGGTGGAAGGGCCTGGCGGAGGAAAGCTGCTCACATCATTGTGTCCAGGAAGCAGAGGGAAGAGGGAGGAGCCAGAGAGGAAGAAACACCCTTCCAGGCCCCACCCCCAGTCACCCAGAGGCCTCCAACGAGGCCTCATCTCCTACTGGCACATTTGGCACATGCAGCATGGGGCTCCCATGATCCAGCCACCAGCCAAAAGCCCCAACTCTCAGTGCATGAGAGTTTTGGGGTTCATTCTTGATCTAAGCTGTAACGATACCCAAGATGAAAGGTTACACATGCACTATTATGTGACCATTAAAAAAGAATGAGTCAGCCCTCTTCCCAGTGCCCTGAAAGGTTCTAGAATACATGATCAAGTGATGAGACCCAGAGGGGGACAAGTGACCCTTTCCTCTAGTGTGGTGCACCTTTTCACACTAATACCCGCCCAACCCCTTTCCATATTTGTACTTCTGCTTTTATGTAACCTGTGAGCATGGAGAATCCTTCTGGAAAGCTGCACACCAAGCTGTTGGCCTGGGAAGTAGAGAGAAGGGGGTAGATGTGTAAAGGGCAAAATGGAAAATATGCACTGCATAATGTTGAGGGAAAATACGTAACCCGATGTCTTATGTAGGAAACAATTGTAAATCCGTTGTTGTGGTTTGTGTCTAGATGTTCCCCCAAAGCCTCATGCACTTTTAGATGGGGCTTTTTTGAAGGTAGCTGAATCTAGAGTGTGTGATTGATTTGTAGTGCAGTGCTTGGATTAAGGGTGGGTGATTGCTGGATCAGTCCACTGATTGGATCGGCACTGGCCTAATCCCAGTAGACTGGATACAATATAAGGACAGAAAGAGGCTTCTCACTCTCTCTCTCTTGCTCAGTTGTTGCTTTTTCTGTCTTCCACTGCCATGAATGGTTGCCCCTCTACCATGTGCCACCCTGCCTTGGAGCCAGCTGATTATGGACTGAAACCTCTACAAACTGTGAGCTAAATAAACCTTTCCCCCTTTAACTTTGGGTATCGGCAAAAGAAAAGTAACTAAGACATCTGTCATAGCAAATTTGTACATGGACAAAGAGGAGCTAGTGACATGAACAAAGGAAAATATCGCTTTACTCTTAGGTGGTTTCCAGTTCATATTGTCCACTTGCCAAGATTAAGAGATGGCTAGGGAGGCGACCAGATTATGAGGGCAATATACTGATCAGTGGATTATTACTCTGATGTTCACCACTGAATGTGCTCTCAGGAAGTGGGGCCCAACTGGAGGGTGTGTGTCACTGGGGGGGTCCCTTTAGGGGCCATACCTCTTGCTGTTGCTCTTCCCTGTGCTCTGCTTCCTGGCTGCCATGAACTAAGCAGCTTTGCCCCACCATGCCCTTCTGCCATGATGTTCCTGCCTTGAAGCCAGTCAACCATGGACTGAAACCTCAGAAACTGTGAGCCAATTAACCTTCTGAACTTGTGGGTGTCAGGTATTTTGTCTCACTGACAAGAAAGCTGACCAATACAGGTGGGTATATGGCTAATTTTCCTTCTGGGTATCTGCAATTTTAATATGGTATTTCTTATGTAGTACTTAAAAATAGAGAAAGGTCATATGTAGCAACATTATCCTCAGCTACAAACTGAGAAATTAATTCTGTCTGGGGGATGGAAAGGTCAAGGGTTAGAACTGAGCCTTGGAAGAGAGATAAGATGAGACATCTTCTATTTTGGGAGAGAATGGTTAAAAATTGAGCTGATCCCCCCTATCTCTACACCTTATACTTCAAGGTAGATAAAATTGCATTCTTTTCACTGGGCATGGTGGCACATGCCTGCAATCCCAGCTACTCTGGAAGCTAAGGCAAGAGGATGACAAGTTCAACGCCAGCCTGGACAATGAATTGATACTCCCTCAAAATAAAAATGGGCTAGAAATGTGGCTCAGTGATGGAGCACTTGCCTAGAATGTGTGATGTCCTGGGTTTCATCCCCAGTACTGAAAAAATTGCATTCTTTTCAATAATTAATTATTTACTACCTATGCTGTTCCAGGCTTGCCCTAGGGACTAGGGACAGAGCTGTGAACAAGAGTCCCAAGGCTTCTGTCCTCCTGGAGCTTGTGATTTAGTGGAAAAGACAGACATTAAACCAGAACACAAATAAATATGAGAGCAAATAGATAAAATCAGATGATGCAGCCAGTGCCTGGCACACAGGAAATGTTAGATGACTCATGTTGGCTGGTCCAATCATGGTGGTCAGTGGGAAGATCTGGGGAAAGAAGCTGGGTCTTTCTTACTAACCTTGAAACTGGCAGGCCAGCCAGAGCCACTGGCAGTCATGCTGTCATTGTGTGGACTCAGTCACCATGCAGGGGCCAGGTAGAGTGATGGAGAACCTGTTATTGTCTGAACACCTGTATCCTCCAAAGCCTGAGGCACAAGCCCCACCTTTTCTGTTTCAGCCAGATTTTGAACAATCGCTTGCAACAGAAACATTCCTAATTGTTGTTATTATTGTTATCCCACTGTGTCTACCCTGACTTTGGTGAAAGCTTATGTAAGACCAAGGACTTGCTTAAGAGCAGATTCAGCATTTCTAGCTCTAGAATTCAAGTCCCTAAGATTAGCTTGACAGGTACATTTATATGAGGATGAGTCTGGAAAGCTGTGGGTAGTGGGTGTGGGGTTGCTGAAGAAGAGGTGGAGAGTCACCACTGCTACCTGATTCAGGTGGGCATTCCACCATGGTAGGCAGGCCCTTCACCATGTCTAGAGATTCACACCTGCCTGGCATGTCACCTATCTGTTGTTCATGACAGCGCCTATGTGCACCCTGTTCTCAACTTCCAGATGCCCTGCAGAGGACAACAAAGCCCTGAGGCCCCTGGGAGCCAGCAGGACAGCTGATCTGCTGGGCCTGTGGCCTTCTTTCCTGGAGCCTGAGCACTGCCTGGTCCCTTCTCTCTTGCCAGGGCCTTCGATGTCCTAGCGTTCTTCCTGATAAATGTGCCCCTTCTTTCTGCATCCGTGATTCCAAGGAAAGCAGCAGATACATAGGGAGGCAGGGCTGAGGAAGGGAAAGGCAGAGTCTTTGGCTGGTGACTTCTTGAGCCACAGGCATTGCCCTGTAAAGTGGGACCCTCTTACTTCCCCGCCTATTCACAGGCCCCTGCTCCTGAGAGTCACTCTGGGATTACACACTGTTCAGGATCTGACATTCCAGTCCAGAGTCCTGGAGCTCCCCTCCTCAGACTCAAAAGCCTAAATACTGGGGGCTTTCCTGTCTCTATTGGTTACCCGGGGAAGCTCCCTTGATCCTGTACTGACACTCTTAAGTAGGAGGGGTTTGGGTCTAGTTGAAGGAGGTAGCAGGAACCTAGGACATTTGACTTGAGTAAGATTGAGGCAACAACAATTGTCGGTCTCAAAGAAAGTCCCCCCCATGTAAAATTTTAACATCTGTTGGAGACAAATTTCTGCTTTACAGTATTCTTTTCTGCACGTTAAAAATGTTTCCCAAATCCAGGTGTGGTGACCCATGCCTGTAATCCCAGGACTCTGGGAAGCTGAAGCAGAAGAATCCCAAGTTAGAGCCCAGCCCAGGCAATTTAGTGACTTAGTTAGATCCTGTCTCAAAAATTAAAAAAAGGACTGGGGATATAGCTTAGTATGAAGGCCCTGGGTACACTGTCTAGTCAAAAAACTAACTAAAACCAAAATAACGCAACACAAAAGAATTTGGGAGTTAATGGAGATTTGGGGGGAGGACATCCTCCTCTACTGCCCCCTTCACACCTGATATACTTGTCTGTGGTTCCTAGAAACCCTCTTTATCTATATATTTAGCTCTTAATGTGTCTGTCTAACCATCCATCCATAGAAAATCAGTGTGTCCAAGCTATGTTTCAGGTGAAATGTAGACGCTAAAACTGGAGAGGGGAAATGTTCAGCTTTGGAGGGAGATCCACCTGGATTTCAATCCTGGCTCTGTCTCTTAAGGGCTGTGTGATCTTGAGTCTGGGAAGCATGAAACCTCCCTGAGCCTCAGTTTTCTCAGGTGTAAAGTGGAGATAAAGTCATCAGCAGCTGCTTAGGAGAGGTCTCTGCACGACTTGGGTGGGGGGCACTGAAGGAAAGGAGTGGCAAGCAGGGCTGGGCTGCCCATCTCACCCCCTTCAGACAAGACGTGAAGTTTCTGTGAAGTCTGGAGGACATCAGAGGGCAGAAACAAGAGACCTACCTTTCCTCTCTCCTTTTTTTCTCTTTGTGGTACTGTGGATTGAACTCAGAGCCTTCTCACCAAGCCCTTTCTTATTTTTTGAGACAGAGTCTCCCTAAGTCGCCAAGTTGCTCAGCCTAGACACTAACTTGCTTGGGATCCTCTTGCCTCAGCCTCACAGAGCTCTGGAATTACAGGCAGGAGAGGGCCACCAGCCTCAGCTTCTACTGGCTTTGTGAGGGCAGGTTGGTGCCCCCCAGGAGACGGTGTCCTCACTGGCGATTATGGGGAGCCTGCACTTGCATCGGGCCTGGCCAGTGCACAAGAGCTTGGGGTCCTCCAGGTGCAGCCCACTAGCCTGCCCCACACCCAGACCGGGGTGGGGTGGTGTGGGACAGGGCTCCAGCTTTTAGTGCTGGGAGGTCACTGGGGTGCCTCAGCAAGTCACATACCCAGGGGTGGGTATGAGGGGGAAGTTGGGGTGGGCAGCAAGGAGTATGGAACACTTCGAGGGGCACCAGGGGAAGGACTCCTGCTTCTTCCCTTCTTCTGGGACCATCCCGACCTCCCTGTCAGGCCTCACAGAATGAACCAGACCCACCACGCTGAGATGGTTGCAAACTGCCTGCCTGGGGCCCATCCTGCGGCCTAATCTTTAAAAACATAATAAAAATATGTAGGTAGCTATTAACATTTAAAAAACAAGGGCGTCCTGCCTCTGCCAGGGAGCAATTGCCCTTTGACTCTGCACACATCTTCCAGACTCCTGGCTTCCTCAGAGTGGGCATTTTGGGTCTGGAGGCAGCTGAGTTTATGGCCCTGTTTACTCCTGCCAGGACAGTGGCAGGCCAGGGTGTGCCATGTGTCAGGCCCAGCCACTCCCCAACTAGAAGCTCCCCCAGGCCAGGGACTTGTCTCCATTGTCAGTTGCATCCCTCACATCTGGCCCTGTGTCTGTCGCAGCCTAGGCCCCAGGAGGTCACAGACATTCATTTGTTGGGTGAAAAAAAAACAAATCCTTTACACATAGTGAGAGCTTAATTTTTTGAGCACTAATCTAAATTGGCTCATTTAAATCTCACAAGCCCTACAAGGTCGGCTGAGGCAGGGAGAAATGAAATAACTTGCTGGGAGGCAAGGGAGCTGAAAGTCGCATTTCCCATCTCTGAAAAGATTGACCGCCCCCCAAATCTGGCCCTCTCAGGATGTTGAGGCCCCTACTGGACCCTTGCTCCATCATGTTGTTGTTACCTGCCATTAGACTTGAGAACTTTGGCTTCAAAAGTCAGCTCTGCCACTAGTTGGCATTGTGATTGTGGACATCTCTGTTCTCCCAAACATTGGCATACCCAGCTTTCGAGTCCAATGCTGGGTCATCCCTGAGTCCTGCATCCCTGGGAAGAGGGGGCCTGGCCTCTCATTTTCTGTTTCTGCAAGCCCTTTAGGAATCCTGGCTTTGGCTGGACAGCAGCTCTGCTCCCAGGGGCCCAAGAAGGTTTAGAGAGTGGTGGAAACTTCTCCAATGCTCCCTTCCCTTCCGCTGTGGCCTTGGCTCCAGGCAGGGGCCCTGGGGCCTCTCCCAGTGGGTGCCTACAGCCTGAGCTGCCTTTGTCTGCCCCAGGAGGCCAGCCGGCCCTGCCTAGGCCTGGGACATGGGTTTTTTTTCCTTGTGTGTTGCAGCTGGGACCGTTTATAATAGGAAAAAAAGAGAATGACCAGGCCAGCCGGCTGGAAAATAAAGAGACTTAAAAAGAAAAGGGCTAGGCCTGTTCTTCTCCTGTGGAGGCTTTGGTTAAGCAGAAAGTTTTAGTTCCTTCTGAAAGGCATTTGGGCTTTTGAAGTCCCCTGCGGGAGTTCCCTCTGGCCCCTGGGAAGCCAGGCCCTGGCATGTCCCAATGTGCATGACCAGGATGGGGCCGGGCCACTCAGAGGAGGCAGCAGCAGGCCCTGGGAAATGCTGCAGTGCACCGGGCAGTCCGCTGGAGCCTGAGCCCTGCCCCCTCTGTTCCCAACCCAGGGGGCCCAAGCCCCATAACCTCTCTTCTGTGGCCTTTTCCCTGATTTCCTCTGCTCCCTCCGGCTTTGAACTCCACTCGGGTGCTATTTTGGCCAGAGAATGGGAATAGAACTGCTTCTTCATTCAAAAACCAGGGAGAATTTGCAAATGGGGAGACTGAGGCAGAGAGAGGGCTTGCCTAGGTTCATCCAGGGAATCGAAACGTACGGTTGTCGTGTGTGCTTTGTTATGAACATGAACAATAGCTAACAGTCATTAGGCATTTGTGATATGGAAGGACCCAGGTCATGAGTCCAGGAAACTGGCAAATCAAACCAGGTGATTTGTCCCAAGGCTCCTCTTGGACAAGCTGCCTCGCCAGCTCTCTTCTCTAGCCCTAGCTGGTTCCAGTCCTGGCAGGTGAACTTGCTTCCTCATGAGCCTACCCTTCAGCAGAATCTCAGCCACGGCCAAAACCTAACTAACTGTTGTCAAGCGCCTACTGGGTGCTAAGTGCTGTGTGCTAGGCATGTTCCAGTTTGGCTCCTTTCCTCCTTACACACAGCACTGAGGCAGGTCACTGTGGTGACACTCTCTCACTGTGCATAACCACTTTGTGTCACTGACATTAACCCCCCCGGGAATGGAACCCAGGGCCTTGCACATGCTAAGCAAGTGCTCCATCACTGAGCTACGCTCCCAGCCCCTATTCTCTTGATTTTTTACGTGGGGGGCATTGGTGGTAAAAGATAAGGCTGGGTTTCCAATTCAGACCTATCCGGTCTTTCTATGACAATGGCCTCTGCATGGCAGCCCTGTCTGTCCAGAGTGCACTTCTGGGCATTGTCCTGTAGCTCACTCAACTGGGCAGGAGCTGGGCACCATGATGTGATGTGGGTACAAATCAAAATCTAGGGCTTTGCCCTGAAAGACCTTTTGATCTAGTTGGTAGTCAAAGCTCTCTATCCATTGGCCTCTGTTGCCCACCAGAAAGCCTTCACATAATGGCAGTGGAATGCTCAGGAATATATATTGGACTTAGACACCTCTTCTGTATGCTACCAAGACAGTTTCTCTCCTGATGACATCATGACATTCTGAGCACCTGCAGGACCCTGCGGATATCATGAATAGTGAGCAGAACAGATCCGGCCCTGGTGATCCTCGCTCCCTCCTTCCTGCTTATGGACAGTGGATCCCCGAGAGCATTCTGTGTGCTCAACCAGTGCAGGGACCATGCATGACAATGTTCTTCTGAAATCTCCATGGTGTTTCTCCTGGGCATGGGTATCTAGGAGGTTTCATGACGGTGAGGATAGCAGGGCTAGGGAAGACCCATAGCCTAATGTACACAAGAAAATGCCTAATATCTTTTGTCTTTTTTCCCACAAGATGATCTAAGTCTGTTTGGTCCTTTTCTGTAGGTTCAGATAATAGTGGTCACAGAGGAGTTATGGGATGGGTGAGGGTTTGTACTCTCTAGAAGTGATGGTGAAGGTAAGCCTTAGACCAAATACTGCCATGTGTGCTGAGAGTTGCCACACAGGTGTTCTGCAGCAAAGCGGGCCACTTTAAGGACAAATCAGGTCCTAGCATCAGCTCAAAGGAGTCCCAGCTCTGTCCTTTCAGGTTCTGTGCCACTGCCAGTGTAATGAGCCCCACACACTAGGCAGGATTCTGTGTCTTCTACAGGCACCAGACAGTCAGAATTCCTGCCTGTGAGCCAGCCAGGGTAGTGCACGCCTATAATTCCAGATACTCAGGAGGCTGAGGCAGGAAGATCATAAGTTCAAAGCCAGCCTGGACAACTTAGCAAGACCCTGGCTCGAAATAAAAATTTTAAAAAGGGATGGGAGTATAGCTCAGTGTAGAGCACCTGCCTAGCACGCATGAGGCCCTGAGTTCAATCCTCAGCAACACACACACACACACACGCACACACACACACACACGCACACACACACACACCTTGATCTGTAGGCAGTCCTGTGTCCAAGAATTCTGTGTGTGTGTGTGTGGTGTGTAGGAAATGTGCCTCCAGGTTATCCTAGCCTCACCTGTTTGTGCAAGGTGGAGAGTGTCTCTCTCTATACCATGTTTGATAAACCATGCTTTGAAAGCCTTTACTTTCACCAGTCAGAGCCCATTTCTAAATCTATCACTTTTTGTGTTTGTGGGGGGGTGTGCAGTTGGAACCCTGGGTCTTGCACTGACATATCCTCAGGCTTTTTTTATTTTTTAACAAGCAGTCCTTCTGCCTCAGCCTTTTGAGTAGCCGGGATTAGAGGTTTGTGCCACTGTGCCTGGCTCTATCACAGTTTTGATATCTAGTTTGCTAATTAGATTGGTTGGTGGTTGATTAAGCCTGATGGCCAAAGGACTTGTGACCAGGCCTGGAATGTACCCCTGCCTGTTACAAGTCCCGGAGGTTACCTGCTGGGGCTGTCTTATCTGACCACTCCTGGTTAAAGCTTATAAAACTGGCCATCATAGTACATTCATTATACAGAATTAATTTAAAAAAAATTTTAAATACTGAGAAAAATTAAATCAATCACAGCCATTGTTTAAAAAAATCTATTTTAAGGGCATAAAACAGCAAGTGAACCAGAGTCAAGTGCCTGCAGGCCTGAGTGTGCTGCACACCCAGGGTGGCTGGAAGTGGTCCGGGTGGAGGCTGTCAGGGTCAGCGCCAAGAGTTTCAAACTTTCTGAGGGTATGAGTCTGCCGGGACCCTCCTGCCAAGTTGGTTTCCTTGCTGCCTTGTGGGTGTTCCCAGCAAAGACTGCTGATGCTTGAAGAACTAAATAATTACAATAATGATGATAAAATAGAAATGGCTTTCCCAGCTGAACAGAAACTGGAGAAGACAAGGAGGTTCCCACACCCGACTTATTGTTTTTGGCATCAGGCTCTCAGAGCCCCTGGGAGGCAGATGTCTGGGCCCGCTGCTGGCCTCTTTGAGCTGTGGTCGTGGGGGGGACAATGGGGACCTCTGGGGAATTTCAGAAGCATCTGCAGGGATTTCCCTCCTCCAAATGCCAGGCTGAAAACCAGCAGCGAAGAAAGGGACTCTCTTCTATGTTGCCTTACTTTCTTCTGAATCCTCAAGTCCAAGGCCCTGGGAAAGGATCCTCTGTAACGTACACACTGGTGAAATGGCAGGGTTCTGGTTAAGTCACGGTGCCAGGCTACCTGGCATATTCAGCCACAGGGCATGACCCTTTCTCCTTTAGTGCTCCCAGGACAGGAGACCCCAGGCAAACTTGGATTCCACAGATAAATGTATCATTAAAATGCAACCAAAATGCATAAAGCCCAGCTGGGGTGTGGAGCACATGCTTAGCATGCTTGAGGCCTTGAGTTCAATTCCCAGCATCCACACATGTGTACACACCATACAAAGCACAAAGCCTTCCTGATAGACTTAAAAGAGCTAGACAGCTTCTAGAATGCAGGGGCATGTATATCTCAAGGGAATACTGGGAGGGATGAGGATCTTGCCAGTGCAAAGAGGAAACTGGCAGTTATGTGGTTGGCATCTCTCTGTAGAAATATGGTTGATCGTGGAGGTGGTGAAGTTGAAAAATGGGAAAGGAAGAGAGGGAAAGGCCAGGTAAAAGCCTTGTGGCCTCATGCTGCCAAATAGGCAGCACATATAACATGGTATCCTCAGGACAACCCCATGAAATCCAGGTTTGTAGAAGAGAAAATGGAGGCACAGAAAGTCCCTTGTTTGAAATTCTCTAGTGAGGCAAAGAGAGAAGTAGATTGGGAGGTGGATCCAGTTGGTTCCTAAGCCCGGCTATTATTGTTCCCTTTTAGTCCTTTGCCTGTGACAAAGTCCCAGTAGAACCACCCAGCTCTGTCTCACCCCAGGCCCTTTCCATATCCTACACATTATCTTCTTGCTTGACTCCCTTTTTCTCTTTCTCCTTCAGACTCTAAGGCAGATCACCACTGTAATTCTTGTTTTTTTGAGCCTTAGTTGTACCATACTTTTCCTTCTTATGATTACTGAAATCAGTAATTAAATCATTTTTGTACGGCCACTTATTACAAGTCAGCTTTCCCCTCCTCCTAGAAAACAAGTGTGTGTGTGGGGGGGGAACCATGGCCCTTTTTATTCATTGTTTGAACCTTGGCCTTACTATAGCACAGTAGCCACACAATCATAAATGTTGAGTGCACAAATGGACAAAGGAATGAACTTGACCCTCCCCCTAATGACTGATCCTCCTAGCCTGATGCCAGTGCTCCCCAGTGAAGAGAAGACTTTCAAGTAATAAACCAGTAAGCAAGAGTCACTAGTTCCAGATTGCATATATTCAAGTGACTAGTCATTTCAAGTGTGAGTGTGCTTGCGGAGAAGGGTACTTGGGAAGGGGAGAATGTGGTCACTTGGTCACTGACTGCAAAATACCTCTTGAATGTCTCTAGGGAGCTGTTCAGGGTACTAGTTTCAGGCTACAAAAGGAGCCCTATCTTAGAGTTTTCCTTTCTTGTCCTACTTTGCTTCTGCTGCCCACAGGCGGCCTCCCGCTTTCACCAGGCTGCTATGGATGATGCCCACCACTTCCTGGAAGCTCAGAGAAGCAGCCTCACTTGGTCTGTGTCCCAGGACACATCCTGAAGGAGCATCCAAGTGGGGAAAGGCAGCACCTTGGGCGAGAGGTTCTCCCAGCAAAGTGAAGACTTTGAAGGAAAGTGCCCACTTGTTGGAGCGAGGTCTTCCTTGTCCACAGCACCATCAACTCTTAATTTCTCTTGCAGTTTGGATCTTTACAGTTTACAGAGGATTTCCCTAACCACTCCCCTGAGCAGGGCGGGAGCAGCTGTCCACTCTGCAGATGGGGAAGGTGAGGCGTGTGTGTTGGGTTATTTCACAAGGGAGGGGCCCAGAACCCCGTATTCCTTGCTGGAAGTAGGCAGGCGAGATAGAAAACTACCGGAAAATTACCTCTTTCTGGTCCAAAATCATCAGGCTGGTGACTTGCAAGGCCCAGGCATCACCAGGTGTCCCCTGAGGCCCTTGGGGGGAGGGTCTGAGCTCAGCAGGGGTAAGGATGGTAAAAGGGACGCTACTGGCTTTTTTGCAGCTCTGGGATTTTCCTTAAAACATTTTTTTTCTTCTGGAAGGAGTTAAAAATGAAAGGAGCTTCAGAAGCAGCGGGCCGCCCAGACGGGATGAGGTCGAACTCCCTCCGCACCCCGACTACAGCTGTGCCGGGAGGCGCGCGTGTGCGTGTGTGTGTGCGTGTGCGCGCGAGCGCAGAGGAGAGGGCGAGCGTCGGGACGCAAACATGCGGGGCACGATGCTCGGGAAGGGCTGCTCAAAAGTTTGTGCGCCGCTCCGGGACCTGCTCCCGTGCTTGGGAATTATTTCTAAAGGGGCCGTCACCGCGCTGCCTCCATCCTGTTTCTCCCACCTCCGGCCTCTCAGCCTACCGCAGTTCCCGGAGGGTGAAAAACGGGCAGCGACACAGGTCTCCAACCATTCTCCCTGCCCGATGACCCCCTCCATTCCTCCAACACTCTCCTTCCTCCCATCCCGCGCTCCTTTTGTCTGTCCCCTCTCTCTCCTGGCTGGGCATGATCGCAGTCTCCAGCCCCCCCTCCCCCGAGAGCCAGGACAGGCGAGCGGGGGGCTGTTCTCCGCCCCTTCCCCCTAGGAGAGGCAGCCCGCGGCGGGGGCACCCCGAGCCGAGGCCAATCGCCCCCTCCCCCAGCGTGTGCCATCTGCCGCCTGTCAGCCTCTCTCTGTGGGCCTCGATCCCAGGCGCCGGCGGGGGTGTGGGTAGCGGCTGATTCAGCCCCTCCTTCCTGGCTTCTTCCCAGGCGTCTTGCGGCCTCTGCCCTCGCCCTGGCCCTTGGCACCCTTCAATCTAACCCTGGCCATCCCTGGGCTGCAGGAAGAGGCTCCTATTCCCTGCAGGAGGGTTGGGATGTTGGATACGAGGACGCACGAGGTGGGGAGGGCGGTGGTCAGGGGTGGCAGCTCTAACTTGGGGGAGGGGCAACCTATAGGGCCCAGATCCTAGTTAGGGGATGTCTCTGGCCTGGCCCTCGCCTCTCTGTCTCCCGCTGTTAAGAGTGTTTGCCTCGGTCCCCGACTCTGCCTCGGAGACGGCCTTGGGCGCGCGCGCACGGAACCCCCTGCCTCGGGCCTTTCTCCGCATCCGCCGGCCTGCCCTTCCTAGCAGCAGGGGTGCGGGGGGTGGCATCTGCCTCGGCAATCAGCCCAGCACCGGGTTGGCGAACAGGGCCCTGCGGGACCTCGAAGCGAGCCGAGGGGGGCGCGGGCCCGGCTGGAGGGCAGGCGGGAGAACGGCGGGGCGCGGGCACCCTGCTTGGGGCGGGCGGCGCTGCTGGGCTGGCCCCGGCGCTGCTCTCGGCGGGCAGCGGGTTTTTCCGTGAAAGGTTGCCCTGGGTAACTCGTCTCCGAGGGGACACAACCCTCCTCTCTCCAAGTGGCAACTTATCGATCCGCGAGATTGATAACCCCCAGCGCCGCGCCGTGCACCCGCTCCGTTCTCCCGACTCAGGGGCGCGCCGGCCCAAGGTGGCGCCACTTGCCTGGGAGGGGAGAGATGTCGGGGGCCCCCCTCCCCCCGGGACCTGGCCTCCTGCAGCTGGTGGGGGAGGAGTAAGTTTCAAAGGAACGGTTTAGGGGACCCTTCTGGGAAAGACTTTTCCCAAGTCTGCGTCCTTCCTGGGTCTACTCCAACACTGGAGCCACCACCGGCTCTGGACCCGTAGGACGCGAGGCGCCCCCTGGTGGCCGGGGCAAAACTGGAAAGTAGGAGCTGGTTTCTTTTTGTCAGCCGCGGAGGGCTGAGGTGCTATTGCAGTTTTGGGCGTACGGTGTTCCTTTCCTTGTCGTTGTCGGGAAGTGCGGACCTGGTGCAGGACCCCTCAAAATGCAGGCGTGGGATAGCCCAGTGGTGGGAGAGTTTGCCGGATCTGGGGCAGAGGTGGTCTTAGATACCCATCGATGGGCCAAAACAGATGGAAAAGCCAGGTCCTGGAATAATTCTTGTGCGTGGGGCAGAAGTGGCAGGGGTGGGCCATTACAAGGCCCATTCCTCACTTTGTGCCGTTTGTGATGCTCATGCATCAGGGCGAACCGGACAGTCCGCACGGGCCCTGTGTCTGTTCCCTCCTCCCGCCCCTGGTGCACAGGCGCCCGAGCCCAGGCCCCGCGTGCCGGTGCGGAGCCCGCGCCGTATCTGCTGCCGCCGCCGCCGTCGCCGCCTCCGCTGCGGTCCGGGTTTTGCGGGCGGCCAGAGCTGTATTTCCAGCGCTGTCCATCGCTCGGTGCTGTTGGCCCTCTCTCCGTCTGATCCGAGCCGGAGCAGTGCGGGGCGCCCCACGGGATCAGAGCGCTCCCCCGCCGGGACTCCGCTCCTCACATCCTCCTGCTGGGACCCGGCTACATTTCCAGCCAAGCCTGGCTTTATTATGTGTCTCTGCAGTGCAGCCCCAGCAGCCGGATCAGGAGGAGGAGAGCCAGCGACCACAAAGAAGACAGGAGCGCGAGGGAGGCTGGCGGGCGGGCCGGCGCCGGCTGGAGCGCGGAGGAGCCGGGCCGCCGCCGCCGCCCGGGAGGACGGGAGCCCGGCCGCCGCCGCCTGCTCGTCCTCCTCCTCCTCCTCCGCCACCGCGGCCGCCGCCTCCCCCCTCTCCGAGCCTCTGGCCCATGGAGGCAGCTAGCGGGGCCGGCGACTTGGCACCGGCCCGGGGATCGGCTGCGCGCCGCGCGCGGAGCACCGCAGCCCGAGGGCAGGCAGCGGCGGCCCGGCGCACGGGCTGAGCGATGCCCGGGGCACGGGCGCGCCTGCCCGCCGCCGCCTGAGTGCCCCCGCGCGCCCCTTCCTCCTCCGGGGACCGGCGCGGACCAAGCCGAGAGCCAGAGAAGGGGGCGTGAGCCGGGGGCCCCGCGCGGCGGCTTCCGAGCCACTGCGGCCGTTTCGAGCCCCCACTCCAAGTAGGCTGAGTTGAGGGACCCCCCCCCCGCCCATCAGGACCTCCAAACCAGGCGTTTGGGTATTTTTGAGCCATTAACATTTATTATTATTTTTTGTGCGGCAGGGCTTTTTTTTTTTCCGGGGGGTCCTGAGCTCCTGCGCTCCCGACCGCCTCCCGGTCTCTTCCCCCCGAGACCCTCTCGACTCCAGCCCCGCTCCCCCTCCTCAGATGGGTTCATTGTGAGCTCCGCACCGGGCTGCGTGGCCGGACGCCTGCAAACTTTGCACAAAAATCCGGCAAGGGGCGGAGGAGAAGGAGGAGGAGGGTGCGGGTGGCGGTGGGGTGGGGGAGGGAGGGAGGGGGCCGCAGGGGCCGGGGGCCGGCGGGGGGTGGGGAGGAGGAGGGGGGCGGCTTTTTTTTTTTTTTTTTTTTTTTTGCATAACTCGGCTCGGCCGAGTGGCCTCCGGACTCCCCGCGCCGCTGGGACCGCTGCTGGGACCGGGAGCCCCCGGCTGCCGCATTGCAACAGGCAGGGCCCCGGCGCGCCCCCCGGGCCTCCCCCCGCCCCCAAGCGGCCTCGGCCGGCCCGGGCCGCCCCCCCCAGGGAGGCCTCCCCGGACCGGCGGTCCGCTCCCCACCGCCGCCGACCCGGCTGCAAAAAAAAAAGTTTCCGAGAGCCAGGCGGAGGAGAAGGGGGAGAAGGGCTGCCCGGAGCTGCGGGGGGCGGCGGGGGGAGCCGGCCGCGCAGGGCGACGGAGCGCCCGGAGCCCCGGACATGTCCAGGCGGAAGCAGGCGAAGCCGCGCTCGGTGAAAGGTGAGCGACGAGGCCCGGCGGCGGCGCGAGCGAGCGAGCGGGAGGGAGGGAGCGAGGGAGGAGGGACCGGCAGGCGGGCGGGCGGCCGGGGACCCGCGCGGGCGAGCCGGAGGAGGAGGCGGCGGCGGAGGAGGCGGAGGCGGAGGCGGAGGCGGAGGAGGGGGAGGAGGCAGCCGGGAGCGCGGGGCGGAGGTGGCGGAGGGGATCGTGCGGACACCCTGACACCGGGACCCTCTCCGGGCCGCGCGCCACGCTCGTAGGGAGGCCGCCCTGGGGGCGCCGGCGAGGCCCCTCGCCGCTCCCTCAGTGCGGGCCCCGGGCCCGCGTGGCCAATCAAGGGGTGCAGGCCGACTTGGCGGGGATTGCGAATCTCGGCGGCTGCGGCGCTCGGAGGCAGGAAGAGGCTACGGGAACGGGCACCCGAGAGGCCGGCTGCTCCGAGGCCGCCCTCGCTGGCTCCGGGCCTCGCTGGCTTCCTCCAGCGCCCTGCTGGTCGCCCGGGGACGCGGGGAGCGGCGCGCGTCCCAGGCGCAGCGGGTCCCGCCCCGGCTGCCCAGCGCCCCCTCCCTGCCCCTACCCAGGCCTCGTTCCCCGCCCGGGGCCCCCACGTTTCCTGCCTGCTCCACCGAGGCCCACCGAGCTCGGAGGCTCCGCCAAGGAGTGCATTGTCTGCGCCGCGCGGGCGGGACGAATGTCCCTGAGGAGCACAGGCTTAGTGGGCGCCCTTCAGCGCAGGGCGCCGGGTAACCATCCGGGCACCCTCACCTCCTGCACCCAGGCTGCCTTCCGGTGCTGAGTCCCTTGGGTGTGCACGTCGGCGAGGAGATACAGATACATAGACACACACATCCTTTCTCCGAACTTTGATTTGTTTCCAGTGTGGGCCCCTGCTCAAGGGGGCCGTTGGAGAGCTGAAGCCCCAGGGAGAAGCCCCAGGGAGAGGCCGTGCGAGGGCCCAGGGCCCCTCCTCTGCCCTTTCTCTCCAGGTCAGGCCTGCTGTTTCCTCCCAATCCTAGCCCTTCGGGTGCGTGTCCAGCCGCCTGGCTGCACAGAGAGGTGATGGAGGAACAGGATGAGAGCAGCTCTGTCTCTGGAGCCCGAAGTCCCGAGGCTCTTGGCCTCTCCCAACTCCCCTGATGACCTCTGGCCGCAGCCCCGTTCTACTCTGAAAAGTTCATTTCCTGGAGGCCTGCGAGGGAAGGCGCTTGGGCCCCTCTCCCTTCCTGCCAGCCTTGTTCCCGGCTGGAGTGGCTGGGACTGAATCTGGCACAGCAGGTCTCCAGTCACCTGCCATCTTCCTCTTTCCAAAGTCCGGGAAGAGGCAGGGGCACCTGGCCCACAGAAACTTCTGTCATTTTGAAAGGAAACCAACTCGGGCCAAACTCTCTCAGCGCCCAGCCTGCTCCCTCTCCTTTTATTCCATGAGTGAAGTTGGTCTTTCTCCTTGAACCCTGTCTGGTATCCCAATCCGGGATAGCCCGGTTAGTTCCACAGAACTGGGGGTTCCAAAAGTGTCCCGATTGAGGAATAAGAAAACTAGAGAAGGGCAGGAAAGAAGGGTCGCAGTTTGTCCTTTTGCTCAATAGAAGGGCTCTGCCGCTTGAAATAATACTGGATTTCTTTTTCCCTGGCTAACTGCTCACTCCTTCAAGAGCCGCTTAAGGCAGTCCAGAAGAAAATATAGAATTGGAATTTCTGGCTGCAGAAACAGTTTTCTTTAACTTGGGCAGTTGATTTTGAGTTAAACCTACATATAGAAGCAGATTTTTCATAAAGATACAGAGCTTGCTTACCCCGATCCATGCCTCTGAACCTCCTTATTTTAGAAGGCAAGCCACAGGAAGCAAAGGTAGAACAGTTTGCAGTGAACAGATGGGTGGGTGTTTCAGAGTTGCTTGAACGGTATTCTAAAAACCACTCTGTAGATCTCAGAGAAAGACTCAAGCATTGGTCTACAGCTTTCATGAAATGAGCCTTGAAATGGTTTTTAATGAGTGTCTCTGTCCAAATTATGTGTTTGTATGTGTAGCAGACAATTCAAGCAGATTGAAGCGGGGGAAAGACTGCTAAGTGGAGGCAGACTAGTGAAGGCATTCTGAGAAGTGTTGTAAATATCAACCACGCAGCACCTTACTGTCCTTGGAGTCTGAGGCCCCACTTCTTCCTTTTTCCAAAAGCAGCCACAACCCTTGTCTCTCACCCTTTTGCCTTTTATTCAGCTTACGGGGGTGAAGAGGGGGGCCACTTATCAAGGGAGGAATTAAGAGGGAAGAAGATAATTTGAATAGATAAGAATTACAGCTGGTGATGGATTTATTGCTTTTCAAGAACTGCCCCCTCCTCTCCAGCAGTACTCAAAAGTGTGTGCTTAAGTGTGGACAGCTCCACACCAAGTGTTGGAAACGACCAGGTCCTCACCTGTGAGATGCTTGAAGGTGCTTCTTAAGGAACCGTAGTGTCTTTTGCATCTTACTTTATTTTGCCTCCCTGCTGTGTGTCAGGGCTAATGTAGAGAGAGGCATGGTAGACTTCCCCAGCCCTGTGCATTCTGCTGTGAAAAGTCGCTTGACCTTAATTTGTAATTGATCTCAGAAATATGAAAGCCCATAGCAGGAAGGAAAGACTGAAATGTAACAATTTTGAATGGATGCTCAGAAAGTATGATTTGAAAGCATTGGCATTGCTGCTTTGAAAATCAAACAGGCCTTAGAGGGGGCTCACTTCCCACTCAGGGACACAACCTACCTCTGGAGTGGGGTCGCTTGTTCCCTCGGGATGTTTGTCCTTCTTTGGAAAATGCAGCTCAACAGGGAGGATGCCCAGCAAATAGGGAAGGGGGCTGGGGCAGTAGGGCAGGGGGTGAATAGCCTCATTGGTTTTCAAAAGCTTTGTGGTTTTGTTTAAAAAAAAACCAACAAACCCATGAATTTTACAAAGTCACATATTTTGACTGATTTTCCTACACCCTTCTCCCCTTTTTATATCCTGGTGGTGTGGTGTGGTAGTTGCAATGATTTGTTCCCTTTGATAATTTTGGCCTCATTCTCTGGACTGTTCTCATCTCGCTCACTGATGTTATTTCGGCTGATGATATCAGGTGGTTTGGTAACGATTACCTCGCAGTTCTCTCTGTCACTCAACATTAAGGAGACCTGTCTCTCTTACCCTGTGGCTTCTTCAGATCTGTGCTATACAACCTCTTCGTTTCTATGGAAAATGAATACATTTTTTTCCCAGTCTCAGTTTAAAACTTTTGAATAATTTCTACTACTGTCAGTTTTCTCCATCTAGCAAGTGTCTGTTAATTACATTTCTTAATATTAATTAGCACTTAGGCTGCGTCCACATACCCCCCTCCTCAACATCCAAAACTACCCCTAGTGACTTCTCTGCACTGCCCTCCCTTTCTTTGTCTTCCTCTCTTGCAGGCCCAGAGCTCCTCAAAAGTCCGTCTTATAAATTTGGTGGTCTAGAGACTTGGGAACGGTGTAGTTCACCATCGTATGTGTTTCCATGGAAATAATTGAGATGTAATAAATAGCGGATTCTGAGGTTACAGGTTTCTTCAGCCAAGACCACATACAAGTGTAAATTGTCAAAATTTGTTTGGCTAAATGTACGTGATCTAGCACGAAGGGCAAAACAAATCCTTTGTATGTTCCTTAGCTTTCTATGTGGATCGAGGTAGTTGACATTTAATCCTAATATTTAATTCCCCCTCCAGTTAAGTTACTGATCCCCAGCTTTGAAAGGGCCTGTTTTATTCTAGAAAACATCCTTTATGTCTAGTAATTGCTGTTTAGATTCTTACACCTGTTTCCTTGCAAAAACTTAATAAGCAATACAATAAGATAACTATGTGCCTCTGGCAGGAGAATCCTGCTAAACGTTTAACCATAAGGTGCCTAGCGTGCATTAATAATGAAAGGTGAAAAATGCTGGTGACTTCACAGTAATAAAGTAATTCCGTAGAACCAGCCAGCCCTGGCAGTGTTGTGGCATGCTACAGCGTGTTAACAGAGGAGGTGGAGGTGGGGGGACCACGCAAGGAGGACACTGGAGTATAGAATCTTTGAATACAGTGTTCCTGGCTGGAGACAGAGGCTTTGGATCTGGTTCAGTCTAATAGAAAGTTGCAATAATTGCTATATCGGTAGCCAACTCTTAAGCTGGTGGCTGTGGAATTCTTCCCCTGATGTAGGGTTTAATAGTCTGGCAATTAGATTCATTGATCTCTCTTAACTGTTCATTTGGATGTGTAAACGAAAGGAACCCACCACTGAGGCTGACAGTGCAGACTTGATGTCTGACTCTGGGAAAGCCTGATTTAGGTGGTGGTGGTAGGAGAATATTAACATTTTCAAGACAGCTTCAAGAGAGAAAGTCCTTCTTTTAAAATTTCTGCTCCTTTTGCCGTGAAATGAAAAGGCACCTGTTGTTCAAATACTGTTTAAAGAGAAACAACAATGTCCATTTCTGTCTGAAAAAGCATTCTTTCCTGCCATAGATGCTTCTGCAGTAACATCACTGTCTTTTGAGTGACTGGATGCAGTTGCATACTTTTGGCATGTAGTCTGTTGAGTACCAGAGGAGCGAGGCTCAAAACACCTTGGGTTCTTCCAGCAGAGAGACCTCTCTCTCCTCCTCATTCTTCGTGATGGGCTGAGACTTGGATCTACCTGGACCAGCGGCCCCATGAAGCCCTGCATATAGATGTGGACCATTTGGAAGGTTGGGGGATGACTTTGTTGGCTTGGAAATAAGCTTTCTTGAACATCAGTCCTACTCACTTCCTGCTCTGGGATCTTTGGTTTTCTGTATCACCAAAGTCTGACATGTAAGTGTCTAGAACTACCTTGAGGTAACTCCGCAGAGGATGGCTAGGTTTCCTGATGGTCCCATTGTTTTGCCAAGGTAGGCAGGTGGATTTAGAGACGTCTCCTTTCCTGCACCCTGGCTGAAGCAAGCTCAGTCTTGTCCATTGATGCTTGCAGAGGATTATCTTCATGTCTTGAAAACACTTGCCATTGATATCAGGGTTCCTTCATATTTGTGGGTAAAACTGTTAGTGGGTGCCCTATTGCTATGGATAGCCCAGAAAACCTGTTGGTTTGTGAATTTGACGGTTTCTCCAAGTTCCTGTTGACTTGTAAGAGTGTTTTGTGCATAGATGTATCGATCTATAATCAGAGTAGTTTTGCACCCAAAATGGACTAAGGAAGCCTGGATTGGTTGTCGCATGTGCTTGGAGTTTCTGCTGCTGGCTGTCAGCTCCCTCAAGCCGGCTGTGGGCGCCAGGCTGGGTGAAGTGACTAGGGGAAATGTGGATGGAAACTTTTGATTCATAGCTTACCTGTCAGGATTGGTGTCAGCCAACGATTGGGGTTGTACACTCAGTAAATAAAAATACTTTACTGCTTTCTAGGAGCGCCAATTAGCTGATTGCTCCATGTGGCTGTCTTTAAGGAGAATGCTGTTTTACCTATCTCTTGTACAAAGGTTTGATTTTTAATGTCTTGTGAAAAGGATTCTCTTTGTCTTGATTGATGTCAGGAATAAAAGCATGATGGTAATATCCCTTTGAAAGCTATTGTATTGTCAGCCCTGGCTGACAGCGGGAGGGCCTCCCAGCATTATAGATTAGTGCTGTGAAAACACTGACATTTTCTTTGTTACGTTGCTGTTGTTCTACTTGCAAAGTCAATTACACAATGTCGGAACTCAGTTACCCAGTTGACTTTGGAAGTAGTGATGTCTTTCATTCTCTTCTTAAAGATATAATTTTCCTTTGTTGATGTCGTTTTGTTTTCTTCCTTCCTTTCTTTCTTAACCTGCCTCCCTTTCTGGTTACCTCCCCTCCCTGCTGCCTCTTCCCCTTTACCCTGAGTCTGAACATCTTAGCTAGGCAAACACTCTGGTTTCAATTGTGACCATCTAAATTCAAAGATTGCTGCATCATTATCTCTGAATTCTTCTGCTCATTCACATTTCAGTGGCTTCTTATTGATACAGTGACTACAGCAGCCAAGATACATAAAAAACCCATCAAATGAGATTACAGTGTTGATAATCTCTTATCAAGTGGGTTGTTCTGTGGATTAGGGGTCACTGAGGTTGGCAAATTTAGAGGCCCCCCCCCTTGTTTAGGACACTGCAACCCCAGATGAACCAGGTTTCTGGGGTTGATGGGACCCTGGCAGTTTTTTGTTATAGAAGATTTGTAAGCATTTTAAACTCAGGGACTGGGGCTGTTACGTGTGGGATTTGGAATTCTGGGTGCTGTTATGTCAGGGGAGGGTGGGGTCTCATATGGGAATCATGTAATCTATTCTCTTGCCATTGTAGATGGTGAATCTTTACAAGTCGGCCTTATGAGGTGATCCCAGCTTGCCTTTTCTGGGCACACATAGAGAGGGATTTACTGAAAGGGAAGAAAGCCATGACATGTCCAAAGCTGAAAATGGTGGCAGTGGATTTTTTTACATACCCACCCCCATGTGCCCCATCCTTGCCTTCTCGGAAAAGAGAAAAACCTAAATTCCTTAGTTCCCTATCCTGGTCCTGAAAAGCCACCTGAAAGTGGCTGCGGGCAGAAGAGCATCTTTTGGCTGATGGAGTATGGGTGCGAGGAGATGCAAGGCCGCCACTGCCACCACAGCGGCAAGCTCCAGAAGACAGGGATCCATCAGGAAATTCGGTCCGAGGACACTAATTGTAGGCCCCTGAAGTTATTATTATGAACCACCCGACAAGAGCCTGTATTCGCCAGCAATTTGTCAGGACTAATTTTGTTTTTCTCCAATAATTGAAAATTAATGTCTTGAAGTGAAAGCAGATGTTCATGTCATCTTCTGAATTGGGATATAAAATGGGGCTCTGTGGATGTGCTCACTAATTTAACAGCAATTTCCCTCTTCTAGATAATGGGGGTGCTGGGGCTGGCATCACCTAAAGACCAGGACTTGGGGCTGAGAGGGAGGAGCGGGGTGAATCTCCCTTGTGTTCTTTAGGTGCTTGTTTTTGGAGGGAGAACATGTGCTGTGTAGCTTGGGCTGTGAAACCTGGGGAATCCCTTGTTTCCACTGTTCATGTGTACAAGATGTATTTGCTGAGGTAATTCAAGGTGTGCTGCTGGGAAAGGTAAGGGAGCCTAGGTCTGGGGACAGTGGCTGCCTTCCCACGAGAGGTCTCTAGTTGTCTTGTCTGTCACCACTATGTGCAGTAAAGCCGGTTAAACTCACAGATTCCTGGGCACAGATCATCTGTCTGGTTGCCCCTAGCACCCTTTAAAACCTGGGGGTAAAACACACTAATGAAAATGATTATCTTGGGGGTTGAGGATATAGCTGATGATCATCTAAACAGTTTTTAAGTGGCATTCAAGGGCATAGCATTGGGCCGGTGAGATGGCTTAGCGGCGTAAGCACCTGCCTGGCAAGCACGAGGTCCTGAGTTCGACTCCTGGAACACACATACGAAAAAAGGGCTGGTGATATCGCTCAGCGGCACGGTCGCCTGCGCCTGCTGGTGCGCGAGGTCCTGAGGTCGACCCCTGGTACCCACAAAAAAAAAACAGACATAAAGTTGTGCAGCTGTTCACGCCATGAGCTTTTCATTTCTAGCTATAACCCAAGCAGTGGTTGGTTGGGGGTCTGCAGCCCACCAGCCCCAGAGGAGCCCATCTGGTCCAAGACTTCTCTTTTCCAGGGTGGACAAGAGGAAAAGGCTCAGACCATAAGGTGATGCTAGGACGGGTGAATCTTTTCCTTGCTCTGGTATGAGACGTGAGACAGGAGGGGTGAGTGAGTGAGGAGCCCTTTCAGGGCCCTGGGGCCAGTGCTGGGGCCAGGGACTGGGAGCTGTGGCGTGATCTGGTGGCCATTCTCAGGATGAGGACATTTGCTGTCTCCCTGGGGACATCATTCTTCTGGAGGCTGAGCCTGGCTAGATATGAGTTGGCCCAGTGGGCCTGCTAGGCCAGATTCCTTGTAGTGTCCGCACCTGCCCACCAGGACCCAGACAGTCCCCACCCCACAGCTCTGCACACTTCAGGATGGCTTGTCTGTGATGAGGAGAAGGGAGGAACAGCTGTTCCGGAAGAACTACTTAGCTGCCTTGATTTCCCATCCTCAGACTCCCAACATCTTGGGACTGTAGGTCTGGGCTTTGCAGATTCTTACTGTATTCTCCTCCTCTTTCTCTTGCTCCAAGGTGCTACGAAACTTTTTCTCCCCCTGATTTTTCTGTAATTGAAATTTGCCCTTTTGCTATCTGGGCATGAATTATTTTTTGCAGTGTTGTCATTCCCTGTCCTGCTGTGAGGTTTATCTCTTCTGTTGATCCTAATTAAATAAAACATACTGTTCACCTAACTCAAGTTGCACTGAATTTTACCTGCCTGAAGGCAGAGTGGAGGACATCTGAGGTTGGCTAGGGAACAGGGCAAGGCTGTACAAGGTGATGGGGTGGTGGTGACCACCTGTGTCCAGGCAAGGAGATGGAGCAGGTATACTCCTAGGCCTGGGTGCTATATAATCTTGGAGCCACCAGCCACATAGGTACACTTTTGGTTCCTGATCAAGAGATACGGCTTTGTCCCCAGGCTGCTGGTGCTGCAGGTTTGAACTTGGGGACAGGAGCAATAATTATCACCTTCAGGGATTCCTCAGGCGGGTGGTGAGGCAGGAGAGGAGGCTAGGGAAGGAGATGGGTGCAGAAAGGGTGCAGAAAGTGTTGGGCTCTCTGGGGACCAGCAAGCAGTGCACATGTTGGCTCTGCTGGTGCCCTCTGCCTCTCCTGGAGAGCATTCCCAAAACACACACTGGGAAGATTCAGGCCGCTACTATTTTTACTTCTGAATGTCTCAGAATTCTGAAAATCACTGGTTGTAAAGGAACCTTGGAGTCCCCTTTATTCAAACTTTTTTGGGTGTGCTTGTGGCATCCTTAGTTTCATCCAGCCCGGACTTACACACTTCGGCTCTCAGGGAGCTCACTACTTCTATGTCACATCTGTGCATTTTTAGTTTAATTTCACACGTTAATCTGCAGGCTGTGTTCTGTCATTTAGGCGCACCGGTCCTGGTTTCACCTCCTGGGGCCACGGAGACTAGTAACTCAAACCCCCAGTGCCCAGAGTTGGTGAGGCTGGTCCTACCTTGTTCACTTAGGGTAGAGATCTTGTTTCATAGAGAATGAGCGAGTGCATGAAGCACAGGCTGTCCTCATGCCTGAGCAGAACTTCAGTGCAGGCCAGTGTCAGTCTCTTGGGTCCTCCCCCAGCTCCTGTTCCTGCTGACAAGAGAGGGCTGCCTTAGGGTTGAGTGGCTTGTGCCCATCCACCCTTCTTTCTCAGAAGACTTTGTGCCCTGAGGTTGTAGCTGCCATTTATTGAGGGCTTTGTGCCCTGTGTTGTGCTAGGCTTGTAAAACATTGCTTTGAAAATGATAAAAGTCATAGGAGATTTTTATACTGATTTTAAATCAAACAGTGTTTGACCCAATAAACTCTCCATCCTGTCACCGCTATCCTGCCACAAACTTTGTCTGGCTCAGGGTGGGCCTGGATTCTGCAGCTCAGAATGAATGGACACAAAGAAGACCCCTCTGTTGAGGGGTCTTCAGGACTTTCATCTTCTGGGGGTGTTCCCCCAGAGATAGCACAGGGAGTGAGGGCGAGGTTGGGAGAAAGAGCGAGAAAATGGGCGGTGATGACAGGGGAACCTGCCAGGTCTGAGTCAGGTGCTTTATTTGCCTCATGAGGGAGGGGTATAAGTTGGAGGCAGTGTGCTGTGTGGTCCTGGGTGAGATGGTTCCCTCTCTGGGCCTCACTTTCCTCATCTATGAAATGGGGTGGAACTAACTGGATTAGCTATGTGTTTTAGGTGATGTAGGATTTTCTTTTTTTTTTTTTTTAAATTGGGGATTGAACCCAGGGCCTTCTCACTGAGCTATATCCCCAGCCATTTAAAATTTTTTAAAATTTTGAGACAGGGTCTTGCTAAGTTGCCTTGCTGGGCTCAAACTTATGATCCTCTTGCATCAGCCTCCCAGAGTGCCAGTATTACAGGCCTGTACCACCCCATCCAGCTAGGGGGTACAGGATTTTAATTCCTGGAACATAAGAAGGGGAAAACACAAGAAACTTTGGCTTTAAAGTAATACAGCCAGGGAAGATATTGCTAGGTCTTTTCAAGGTACTTTTCCCAGTGCCAGGTCCACAGTGGGTGAACCCGAGTGGCTGCTCTAGGGAATCCTGAGGTGGAGCAGCTGGGTCCTGTTTGGCTCTGCTGGCCCTTTGGAAGGATGGGGGCATCCAGAGACAAGAGAAGAGGGCTCACGGGCTTGACAGTGACATGCGTATTTTATCAGGTATCTGAAAACCAGTCTGTGGTGGTGGCATCTTGGTCCCAGCCAGTAGTGTCCTTGGCTCTTTTGGCTCTGGGGGCTCTGCCAAGTGTTGCTAAAGCAGGTTCTCTGGGTACTTCTGTAATCTGGGATGACAGGGTAGAGAATGACCAGGCCACACACATGCCCATCCAGAGCCACCAGCCCCAATCTCCGGGGAGGGGTCGTGACTTCCCCTTCGAGCTCCAAGGACTCGGCCTGCATTTCGTCCCACTGTTCCTCCACATGATTCTTGCTGCACCTCTCTGGTTTATCTCAGCCTTGTAGACACTGAGAAACACCTTGCCCAAGGTCACAGAGCTGGGAGAAGTGAAGCTGGCATGTGAGGCCAGGCCTTATCTAGCTCCAGAGCCCCAGTCAATAACCACGACCTTTATTTATAACTACCCCAGGGGCTTTGGAATGACAGCAGAGAAACATCTGGCCTTCTCCGGGATGGAGAAGCCTCTGGGCTAGCTGAGACAGCCAGGAATGAAGGTGCAGAGTGAGTCCTGCTCCCACCTGTCTATAGAGTGCTGCCTTTGGGGCTGTCCATGTTCACTTTTTTTTTTTAAGCTGGGCATCGAACCCTGGGCCTCATGCATGCCAGGCAGGTGCTCTACCACTGAGCTACATCTCTAGCCCTCGCTCCCTTCTTGCCTTCGTCTTTTTCTCCTCTTATTCCTCCTCCTCCTTTTCCACTTCTTCCCCTTCCTTCTACTACCAGAGCCTTTGCACTGAGCTATATCCCACCCCTTTAAATTTTTAAAAAATGTTGTGACAGGGTCTCGATAAGTCATGAAAGTTTCCAGGCTGAGCTTGAACTTGTTATCATCAGCAATGTTTTTTTTTTTTTTTTTTTTCTTTTTTCTTTCAGTACTGGGGATTGAACCTAGAGCCTTGCACATGGTAGGTAAGTGCTCTACCACCAGTGATGGAGCGAGCATCCTGCTTTATAAATTTTTGGGCTCTTGTTTGAGTATTTCTTGGATTGGATTCCTAGAAGTGCAATTGTTGAGTCAAAGACTATTCATTTGAAAAATGTGATAGATATTTCCAAATTGCCTCCCACAAAGGCTATACCAGCTTTCCCTTTGATAACAGTGTATGAGTGCATGTTTCTCCTAATCCTTGCCCACAGAGGATATTTTATTTTTCCTCTTTGTTTCTTCTTTTTTTTTTCTTTCCTTCCTTCTTTTTGCCAAGCTGGCAGGGAAGACATTGTACATTGTTTTATTTCTACTTCCTTTATTATTAGTGAAGTTGACCCTTTTTCTTATGCTTTTAGAACATTTTTATTTCTTCTTTTAGCAGAGGCATGCATGGGGTGCAGTGCAGGGGGTATGGGCAGTTCTTTCTCCCAGCGAGTCCTTTAGTGTGTCTCCCCCTCTCCTTCTCTCCTTTCTCTTCTCCCTTCCATACATCCATTCTTCATCTAAGATCCGGAGCAACTTAGGTGAGGCTCAGCCTAGGCTCCGAGGATGTGGAGAGAATGATGTGGGAGCCGTGCTCTCAGGGAGTCTCCGACTGGAAAGAATGCACAGCCCTGACTACTGAACAAGGCAGGCAGCCCAGAGGTACAAGCTAGGGCTGGGGCAGTGGAAGAAGTTGGGTGGAGATTGTGTTTGATAGGGGGAATCAGGCAGAACATAGAGGGTAGCATTTATTTGGGCCCCGAAGGATAAAATCACAACACCAGGGCAGCTAACATGTCATAAGCACCTTGTATGCAGGCATTGGGCTGTGCATTTCACAGGCAGGGTCTTATTTAATCTTGACACTCACTGGACTGCCTAGGTGGGCCCTTAGATTTTCTTTTTCATGAATAGTAACTTTTTTAAAAATCTCTTTGAGTTTCTGAGGGTTGAAGCCAGGGAACACTGAGCTACATTTCTAGACCTTTTTATTCATTATTTTGAGACAAAATCTCCTTTAAATTGCCCAGGCTGGCTTGGAACTTGTGATACTCCTGCCTCAGCTTCCCAAATAGCTGGGATTATAGGCGTGCACCAGTGGAACATCCTTCTTGTGTGGATGTTCAGATTTGCCCAGAGAGATGCAAGTCAGATGGCCAAGGTCTTACAGTGCCATTGTGGTAGGACCGTGCCTTGGGCAAGGGCAAGGATATGCTAAGGAAGCACGCTACTGCCACTGACCCAGGTGAGGGCCTGCTTTGGGGACAGCCTGGGACCCCCCCAGGCTTCTGAGCAAATAGATCTGGGCTCCCCATATCCTTGCCATGTTACTGGGGAGCCTCAGTTTCTTTTTTGTGAAATGGGATTCTATTCTCAGGAGAGATGAGAGGATGAATTCTCAGGTGACAAGCTGAAATGGCCACATGCAGGAGGGCTGGTCATTTGGTTGGTGGAAGGTCCCACTCGAGGGCAGCCTGGGTGTGCCATTATCTCTCTTGCCCATACATTTACTGAGAATGCAGTGATGGGAAAAATGGTTTTTAGTTTGTCACGGGTTGGGGTGACACCTATCCTTTTTGGAGATGCCAGGTTGTACATTTGTCCTTATGTCCTCCCCTTATCTTTCTCAGGGGTTCTCTTGGTCAGGCTCAGGAGGGGGCTGCACAGGAGGCAGGGCATGGCCCTAGAACTGGTTGTGTGGTGCGCGTGTGTATGAGTTTGTATGTGTGCCTGGGCGAGTGTGTGTTTACCTATGAGTCTGTGTGTATTTGCACTAGTGTATTTATGTGTGTGTGCTCAGTGTGCATCTATGTGTGTACCTGTGTGCACGTGTGTGTGTGAGTGGCCATGCGTGCTGGCAGCCAGGGGAAGAGACTCTTGTCGTCGCTTGCCTGATTCAGACTCAGCACAGGGGTAGTGAGGACGCACATGGGGGTAGACTCTCTTCACGAATCTTCTTTGTGTCCATTCATTCTGATATTTTGGAGCTCCTTCTGTGTACAGAGCGTTGTGCTAGACCCGATCCTTTAAAAAGAAAAAAAGCAAGTTCTTTCTAAGAGTCAGTTGACCATTTTTGAAAATAAATTTATTTATTTAAGTACTGGAGATTCAACACCAGGCCTTTGTGCTGAACTACATAACCTTTTTTAACTTTTTAAAATTTTGAGACAGAGTTTTGCCAAGTTGCCAAGGCTGGACTCAAACTCTTGAGCCTCCTGCCTCAGCCTCTCAGAGAGCTGGGGTTACAGGCATGCACCACCACACCTGGCTTTTCAGTTGACCATTTGTAAAGCTGTAGTCATGAGGGTGAGGAAAAAAAAAGTTTTCTATGACCAAATGCATTTGGCAGACAATGGATTAAACAGGGTTAAGTTTTAAAAACGTTTTGGGCTTTTCTGAGCCTTTAAAATGCTAATGCGGGACTCTCTCAGAAATGTTAATAGTTTGTGATTTCCAAATTTATTAGATCATTTATTGGTGGGATCTTCTCATTCTGGGCAGTTTGGGTTTCACAGCTTTTAGGGTCTACATCTTCACGAGCTGATTATTTGTCTGATCATCCCCAGGCATTTACTGAGCACCTATTGTGTGCCAGGTACTGCTCAAGGTTCTGAGGCTTCCACAGGGAGTAGACAGTTTATTCTGGTAGGTGTGAGGGGCTATCTACAGGCACACAGGTAGGTAAAATTTCTGTTGAAGCAAGTCCTGGAATAGGTATGGAATGGCAGGGATGATTGGATGAAGCCATCTTGGAAGTGACACTTGAGCTCAGATGACAGGGAGGTCACGATGGGAGCTGGGGGCCTGAAGGTCCTTGTAGTTGATGCTTCCACGGCACTCTGAGCTCTGATGGGAGCAGAGGCCTCCCAGGTGATGAGTCAGTTCAGCAGGGCTGTTGCCAGGCAGGGGCGCTTCTGGGTCCCAGTCTCTTCCTAGGACCCTCAGTGGCATGTACCTACCCCAGACCTACACAGGCCTGTCTCAGTGCAGCCCTCGCCACGGGAGGGCTCCGGGGACAGCCTTCTAGTTGTGAGCACCATCCTCGGTGTGTCTTGCCTGTGTGGTCACTGCCGTGTCCCCAGCTCCTGACAGATGGGGAAATGAGGCCAGGAGGCTCCCCAGCCGGTTCCCTCAGAGGCCCGGCCCAGAATCCAACCCTTTTCCAAGCCAGGCTGTGACCTGAGGCTGGCAGTGTGGGGGACAGCAGAGACTGCCAGGGGAGGTGCGCGGTGGGGCCTTCCGGAGCCTGTGTGCAGAGGCGCCCTGTAGGATTTGGGTCCTGGGAGATGACGAAAGAGCGCGGGATGGGAGGAGGGCGGCGAGGTGGTGGGGGAGGGGACGGGGCTGGGGCTGGGGCTGGAGAGGGGCAGACGGGGAGGAGAGGGGAGGGGGAGGGAAAGCAGGGGAGGGGGCCGCCCCGCCCCGGCCCGGCGCTTGGGAACGCGGCCCCGCAGACCGTCTTTGAGGCGGCGGTCCTGGGAACGCGTCGGCCGCCCCCCGCGCGGGCTCCACGGCTGCCGCGCGGTGACTCAGGGCCGGGTCTGGGCACAAAGCAGCGCGGCGGGGGGCCGGCTGGGAAGGCGCAGGCCGCCGCTCGGCCGCCCGCGCTGCCCAGGGCGGCCGGCTCGTTCCGCACCGCGGGCCCCTCGAGCCTGGCGCCCCCGGGACTCCCGGCTCCCAGGCCTGGCGCTGCGGGGTGCGGGGGGGTGCGGGGGCGCCTCGTTCGCGGGTGCAGGCCAGATGTGTGCCCCGGGGAGCGCTGGGTCCCCAGCACCGATTGGCCTGGGCTTGAGGGCGGGGTTCAAGGAGGGGAGGGACAGCAGATAATAACAAATGTCATCGATTGTGATCCTCCTAGGTGCAGGGACTGTGCTGAGCACTTGGCACTTTGCCCTCATTAACTCAAGCTTCATAGCAACTCCATGAGGCGCTTGGTTGACTAGCTTTACAGAGGAGGAAACTGAGGCACGGGGAGGTAATATAAATTGCCCCAAATGCTCCACAGACAGGATTTCTTTGCGTATAGGCGCTCTGGCTCCAGAACCCTGCGGTGTCCAGGCACACGTGGATGGGCTTGGCATATGGGTAAGGGAGTGCTGTTTAGAGTGCATTTATATATGGCCAAGCGATGACAAGATTTGCAAACAGATCCAGATTTGCCGCTTAGACAACCCTCACTGATTCATTCAGTGGATGAGCACTTCCTGACTTGGTTGATCTTCCAGAATCCTATGCCAGGCTTTATGCTAGCTGGGTCCCTGCCCTCTGGGAGCTGACAGTTGACTTGGGGGTGGAGTAGTCGGACAGCCAATCCACAGCCATGCGAGTGCTCTGCTATGTGACTGAGACAGGGTCCTCCGGGAGGACACTGCAGAGGAGGTGGTATGACAGCTGGTCTGGGAGGATGAGAGGGAGCTGCAGAGGAAGGTGGATAGTCCCTTCTTCTTCTTCTTCTTCTTGTTTTTTTTTTTTTTTTTTTTTTGATAGTCCCTTCTTTCCCCAGGGCTGCCTGTCCTGCCCCCAACTCAGTGCTGCCTGTGAAAGGAGGCAGAAGAAAAGGCCATGGTCCCTGCCCTTAGGACCTGAGGGAACAAATCTGGGGCAGTGTGGGGCCTGTATACCTTCAGGGGACGGCACAGGGACGAGTGCTGGCTGCTCTGCTGGGAGGACTGGAGCACAGATGCAGGGAGAGGTAGGGTAGGGTAATGGAAGGGATTGCCAGGCACAGGATGGCATTGTGGGGTGGCCTGCTGGTGCCTGTGCACGGTGCAGGGCATGGTCCATTCTGGGGAGTCCCCAGAGCAGGCCACGTGGACCTTGAGTTTAAATGACCCAAAAGGGCTGCATAACCTCTGTGTGTTGTGTGGTTTCAGAGGTTCTCACTGGCACCTCCAGGTACCCAAGGAGTCAGCTAGGGTTGGGGGTCCTCTCCTTATTTGCCTGATGAGGAAGAGAGGGCCATAGGAGCCAGCAGCCTTGCCCTGGACCCCATGCATATGCAGCTGGGCTTGTATCCATCTTTTGGTTGGACTCCTCATTTCCAAGGCCTCCATGTCCCATGGCCAGGAGCTTAATCGAGGCCTGCCCCTCTGCACACTGTTAGGGTTGGAGGTGGAGGGCAGATGCTACTGTTACTCAAGTCCCGGAGCCTGGTTTTCTAGACTGAGCTATCTCATCCCACAGATTCCATCCAGCCAGGTTGGTGAGAAAAGTCGACAATTCTCTCTGCACTGGGAATCTGAATGGATTTTATTCTGCATTTCCTGTCTCCATTGGCTCCAAACACCCATTGCTCAGGCCGTCCCTGGGGAATGTGGAGGCCTCCTGGGTTCCCAGTGTCTGAGCTTAGTTTCCCCCATAGGCTTGCTGGGCCAGGCTGAGCCTGTCTCCAAACTTCTCTGTGCATATTGTCCTGCTTTATTTCTCTCGGAGAGTTCCAGCTCTGCTCTCCTGGTGTTTTGGCTGGAGGTGGGCAGGAGGGATAGGACATTTATCCATAGTATTTATTGAGGCTTACCATGTGTTAGCTTTGTGCCAAGTGATTTATAAACATTTTCTCATGAGTCCACTCAACAACCCTGTGAGGTTGGCACCATTAATGTTCACCATTGTGTTCACCTGCAGGAGAGGCAGCTGTGAGGGTCAGACAAGGGTCCAAGGCCATGTGTCATCATGGCCTAATGCTGTGGGGCCTGCCTGAATCCCTCCCAGGTCACCTTCTACCCATCCCAGGAATCGTTGCCATCCTGGGAATCATTGCCATCCTCGTCCCCTCCCCCAGGCTGGGAGACAGACTTACAAACAGTTATGAACTCTGGGGCTGGTTACATCGTGTTCCCCCTGAGGACCCAGCTGGTGGCCAGCTCCACCCTGCCCACACCCCTTGGCCTGGTCCTGCTCCTGAGGCTCACTTGGGGGAGAAGTAGCTTGGACAGGTTGGGGGTGGGAGGAGTCCAGATCCCAGGACATTTGAGGTGGGTGGTTGACTGGGCTGTACCTGCTTCCTGGGGTGTCTGGAGGACTGCACATCCCAACCTCACCAACATATAGGCCTCCACCCAGCCAGCCAGCACCTCTGTTCTGCTAGGTGGGAGGCAGTGGCTGCATTTGTGCATTTCAGGTGGGGAGGCCTCTCTTACTTTGTCCCCTCCCCTGCCACCCCTCTGGCTCATCCTGGAATCTTGGATGTGGTTGCTGGGGGTGGGTGGCCTCGCTGAGGGATTCAAAGCAGGCCCTGCCCTTTCAGCCTCTCTCTCCACCCAAGCTTCCTGTTGGGCCCAGGGGCTGGCCTTCAAGCCTGCATCATCTTCATTGTCAACATTTTCCCCAAATCTGTGATTTGTGCCCTCCTGAGCCTGCTTTTCCAGGCCACCCTCCAGCAGGCACCGTTCTAGTCCAGAGGCCTGGAGCCACTGTCCCTCTTGTTACTCCCTCCTGAATTTCGCTCCCTGGGCACTGGACCCTCTTCCTTCTCTGCCCTCCACCTCCTCCCTTGCTGGCTTCCTGGAACCCAGGGACCCTAGAGGTTTCTGGACCATATCAAGTTGCCTGGGTGGCTGTTTCTTTTTTTTTTTTTTTTTTTGGGCCATGCGGGTGGGGGAGCTGGAGAGAAGCCGATGATTGGGCTGGGCCAGCTAGGGGTGGAGGCTAACCACTAGCCCGTGTCTCCCTGGGTCATACTGTGGCCCCTAGCCCCTTTCCTGAAGGACCTGGGCCTCTCTTCCCCACCTCTTTGGCATTTCCTGCCTCCCTCCCTTTCATTTTGCACCAGCCTCCCCAAGGATGCCTCTGGGGGCACAAGAGGCCCACTCTAACCCTTCTCCCTGGTGCCTGACTTGGCCTGGCACTGACACGGTCCCACTAAGCCTGAGCCCGGGATGGTTTGGCTGGACCTTTGCTCCTCACCCTCCTTAAACCCCCACCTCCCTGCTGGACAGCTGGGCCCCAGCTGGGCCACCTCCAGGTCTGAGCCAGGGCCAGAGCTGACAGAGTGCTCCTCACAGACCCCTTGGCTGGGCGCCAGTGGGTGTGGGGGCTCCAGAAGAGGCTGAGGGGTTGAGGGGAGGGAGCCTCCAAGCCCAGGGGGTGGGATAAAGGGAAGCACTGACCTTGTAGGGCAGGAGCCAGGACCGAGGCCCCCGGAATTAAATCTGAGGCAATTTTGAGAACCCCCAAGTCCTCAGTAGCCCCTCCACTGCTCTGCTCTGGACCCTCAAGGCTCGCTGCACACATGGTTTTGCTTTTCCAGGCATCCGCCCCTGGTCCCCTCCCCCTGGGTGCCTTCTCTTGCTCCTCAGCCCCTCCCCCAGCCCTCCTGGGCCCCCTCCTTCCTCCTTGACCCACTTTAGTCCCCTGTTGCTGGGGGAGGGGAGTGTGCAGCCAGCGGCTCTGATCCTGGCTGCCTCCCCCAGCATCCCTTGGGGCTGGCACTGGATGGAGCCAGCAGGCTGAGCCGGCCTGGCCCCAGGGACTGGCACACAGCGTGCCTACCCCCTCCATGGACAGACAGTTCTGGACAGCTGCCCCTGCCCAGGCCCCTGGGAGGCCCTGCCAGGACCAGGCTCCGGTTTCCCCCAGCCCCAGGGAGCAGTGGCTTCAGAGGTCTGTCCTACTACTGTCTCCTTGCCCAGCGAGCGCTCTTCCCGGAGGGGACATGGGGCAGGGTCAGGGACTGGCCTCCACCCATCCTTTCCCTGACTTTCTGTGGGGGAGGCCAGAGCTGGAGTCAAGTCCTGCGACTGCTGTTAATCTGTGTGACTTGGGAAACTCCAGCAGCCCTCTCTGAACCTCATGTGCGCACTAAGGGATCTGGACCAGATTGATGACCTTTACTAAGTGTTACTGTGTTCCAGGGCCTCTGCTAACCATTGTATGTTTGTGATCTCATTGTCTTGTCCCAACACTGAGCATGCTTTCCTGTTCCCTGTTTGAAAGATGAGACAGCTGAGGCACAGAGAGCAAAGTTGCTTGGGAGGCCACACAGGGGTTGGGGTACAGGCAAGCCCGATGCTCTAACATGCTCCAATGGATCGCTACGACACTGGGACTGTGACATAGTCCTGGGAAGACTTGAGATGCTTCTCTTCCTCTGGGAGCCCTTCCTTCTGTCCCACTTGGACTTTGGGGGTCTTTAAGTCTGCTCCCTGCCCTTGGCGGCTGAGGGAAGCCCACCCATCCTGGGTCCTCATCCTGAGGTGTGGGGGCCTGACCCCTGCCCTGAGGCCCTTTCTGGACATCACTCCCAGGGTGGTTCCTGGCTTCCAGCACTGCCAACTGCAGGGGCCAGAAGTGTCCCGGAGTGTGACCTGCCCCTGCCTGCCTACCAGCCCAGTCCCGGAGCCCCCTGCACATTGTCCCCATCCTCCCTTTCCTCAACCCATTGGAAAACAAACGTAAAAAATAGGGTGGGAGGCCCTGAGGGGCTGTTTAAATTTGGGAAGACTTGCTTCCCTAATCTTTGCATTTGCTGTCTTTCCCTTCTTGAGTCTTGACATCTGTCCTTCCTCTGGGAACCTTTTCATTCCACCATCATTGTCTTGTTGAATAAAGGAGGGGGTGAGAGGTGGGAGGGGGCTCTGGGGGGCGAAGTCAGGACATCTTTTCTTATTTGCCTAATTTCCTCGCTCAAATGTGTCTTGTGATTAAACATTTTCTTAGCGTGCTTGGTCAGGGCCAGGCTGGGTTTCTTTTCATAAACATTGGCAAGTGAATTTAACAGCCCTGTTTGTATTAGCTGGAGGTTTCATTTGCATAGTGATTGTTCTTATGAAACAAAATAATCACTTGCAGTTTATGAAACTGTATAAATACCGGGTCTGGACTGCAGAGCATGCGCAGGCCTTTCTTTCCGCACGTAAATCCATCCTGTTTGGTGAGGAAATTCAGACTCCAGGAAGAGCCAAGCGCAGAGTGTTTTCTCTGCAGAGTGGTGTTTCCCTGGCTGGAGTCCTGGGGTGTGGGTATTGCCTGGTGGGTGGAGCTCGAGAAGCCAGATGAACCTCACCTCGATGTGCACCCCAGTGTCAACCAGGGCTGGGACAGACATAGAGGGCAGGAGGTGTACCCCGAGCCCCCACTACCTTTCCTTGCCCTTCTGCCCTTTTAGATAAAGGTTGCAAACTAGAAGCCTGGGGCTGAGTGCTGCCCACAGATATGTTTTGATTGGCTCGTGCTGTGTGTAAAAGAAAGAAACCAAGACTGAAAAACCTGGAGAGATCATAGCAAAATTCAGGTTTCTGGCTTCTCTCTTATACCCAGTGGTCAGCTCTGGACTGCTAGGCCCACGATCCTGCCTGGCAACAATCCTGGGACTGGGGTTGCCCGCTGCTCCAGCAGATGGGTGTGTCTCTCGGGTCTGCGCCTTCTCCTGCTCAAGTCACTCCTTTGCCTCCTTGCCTGGCCCCTGGGGGATCTGGTTCCTGACTGCAATGAGTCCTCTCTGTTCACCCAATGTCCTGCAGGCTGGCAGTGCAGTGAGTCTCTGGGACTCCTGGGGCTGCCTGTTCTGCCCTGGCATCATATCTGATCCTGCCTCTGCAGGCCGCACCCTTCCTCCACATACCCGGCTTGGACCCTGGTGGCTCTGCCTCAGTGGCTGTGGGTTCTAGGCCCTCCTGCTGTCGGTATGGTTGGGGAGCGGAGATCTGAACAAGGAGTCACTCCTAGAGGTCACACCATCATGCCCAGCAGCTTGCCTTTGTTCACAGATTTCCTGGCCTCTTCCTTAGCATCCTGTTAAGAGCCTGCTGCCCTCAAGAGAGGCTTGTCAGGATTTCAGTCTGTTTAGACTCAAGACATGGTCAGCTGGCTTAGTCTGAGTGATGTTGTAGCTGATTCTAAACCAATGTGAAATCCACTGGTGTTTCCAGAGTAGTGCCTCTGTTAAGTGAATGGTTTCACAAAGTTTGGAGCGTAGATCGGATTTCTAGGTGAGGAATGGGCCTGCCTTATAGACCTTGACAACTGGGCCTTGGCAGCCAGGTTCCTTGGATACTTGGTTGCTTTTTTGGAGCCTCCAGTTCCTAAGAGGAGAAGTCAGAAGCAACAGAGCAAGCAGGCGGAGCTGGTGCATGCTGACAACTTCTTTGCTAAGTACATCTCTGCCCTGCAGAGTGTGCCCTGTGAAAGCAGCCTTTGTAGACCCTGTTATGCCTCCTGGCCTTCACTGTGGACAGCCCTGGTTAGAAACCACACTTGGGGTCTGTGCCCTTTATAATATATAGTGGCCTCCTGTTATTATCACAGCAGCTCTGAGGGGTAGGTATGTTTCCCCCATTTTATAGGTGGGGAAATTGAGGCTCTGAGGCCCAAGGTCACGTACCTGGTGAATGAGTGGACATGCTGGGAACTGGAACCCAGGCCTCTGGAGTGTGCCCTCCTAGCCCTGATTCCATATGCTTTCAGTTTCTCCAGCTATAAAGCAGGGAAAACATCCCGCCTCCTGGAGTGTTAAATATGAGGTGAGCAAAGGAAGACTTCACTGTGACCTCTAACCTTTCCTTCCTGGGGCAAGAACGTGGACTCAGGCGTTTGGAGGTTGCTTTAACTCTGTATAACTACAGTAGGCAATGTTATGAAGCATAACTTCCTCCCTTCTCCCTGTCTTTATCATTTGCACTTTGACCATTTGCCTACTCTGAACAGTCTCTCCCCCCAAGATCTTGAGGTTGTGAAAGTCCCCTGGGAAGAGGGCTGCATCTTTGATTCACTGGGGCTCTTTTTGGCAGGGAGTGGTGCAGAGAAACCTAGAGGGTCTTCTGGAAAGAGGAAGAGCAAGCTACTTGTGGAACTGGCTGGCTGGTGAGGGATGGTATCAGTTGGAAAGCCTTGGGCTCCGAGACATGCAACTCAGGTTCAGAATAGCTCAAGCCTAAGAGCATGTCATATGTCATGAAATGACATAGACAAGAGAAGTCTGAAGGGAGTGTGGCCGCAGAGTACTTAGCTGAGTGACTCAGTACTGTCAGCAGGGACCCAGGTACCTTCTGTTTTTGCTCTGTCCTGCTTAACATATTGGCCCTTGCTCTCACATTTGTCTCCCTCTGGTGAAGAAATGGCTGCTGTGGTGCCAGACATCACATTCCTACACATCAGTGTCCAAAGACCAGGAGAGAGAAGTTCCCTGACACAGACTTGTCTTAGAAGAAAGATACTTTTTTCTAAATGGCCTCACAGTTCTTCCCTTTTGATCTTTTTAGTCCCTTTTTCCCTCACCGTGTGTTCTATGGTGCCCTATTCTTTCCTTTGCACATTTTCCTCTGACCAAAACACTCCCCTTTTCTTAGCCTGGCTGTCTTTTGGACTCAGGTTCAATGTCATCTCCTCAGGAAGGCCTTTCCAGACCACACTTCTCTCAAAGTGGGCCCACTGCCATTAGTTTTTTACTGTCTGCTTTTAAAGTCATATGAGTTATTCTCGGGAGGGATTTGTTAGTGTTTACTTATTTGCACACTCTGCTTACAGGACTCTCAGCTCTATGTAGACAGGGGCCAGTTTGACGTGTTCACTGCTGTGTCCCTGGGCTCCAGGAGAAGAGGTCAAGGGGGAGGGGACCGGGTTCAGAAAGTGAGTGGGGTGTCATGGGCATGCAGGAAACATTTGCTGAGTGGAGGACCTGCTCCTCACTAGGCCATTCCTAAGTTCCTCTCCTTTCCTCTGCCCCTTGTGCCTCCGTCTCCCTCTCTTGGAGCCAAAAAGTCCTCATTCTTTCTTCCGTTAGAAGGAGGGGACACAAAGCATCTCCTCGAGCCCTGGACTGGTTTTCTGTTTACCATGACTGGATTGCTGGCTGGGCTTCTCCGAGGGCCAGTTCAGGAAAAATCTGTCCCTGGAGGTCAGGCACACAGTGGCGAGCCAGGCAGGAGAACTGTGAATGGGAGCCTGAGGACACTGGGCTGGATGGTGCAGTGGTTGGAGCCCATGGGCGGCATGGGTGTAGGGCTCAGTGTCCGGCTCTGACCCTTGCCCGCACAGTAGGTTGGGTTGCTTTGCCCCAAGGACAGTTCATTTTCACTGCTGGGGACTCTTTCTCCACTGAGACAGTGGGGTCAGCCCATCTCAGGGCCATCCAGCCTACCCACTTCTGGGGAAGCAATTGGATTCTCAGTCTTGCTAATGCAAATGGCAGCAGTGGCACAGACGCCAGCTGGTCATTCTAGACAACACCGAAGGGGAGAGAACAAATGGTCCTTTCGATGGCAAGATGAGTCCCATGAATAACTTTTAGGGATTCCTTGACTGGTATGGTCAGATGGGTTTTCCCTGGGGGTCAGGTGAAGGGGATGTGGATGGTGCCACCTTGTTAGCGTGGATCTGTGAAGGAGAGGACAGAATTAATACAGGCCAGGGTGGCCATCATCAGAGGGTGACTGGGCACAGGTGGATCCCAGTGGACTGGGCCAGAGGGTGTGCAGAGCCAGATTAGGAAGGGCCTTGAAGGCCACAGGGGAGCCCAGTTTGGGTTCTCAGGCTGCCAAAAGCACTGCTCAGTCTAGAAGGCTGCGGTTTCTTCCTGTGAGCAGAGAAAAAGCCTACATGGGTCTCCAGATCTCTCCTCCAGGGCTGGTTGGAGGACAAATGGTGGCGTTTTTGTGTATATGCTGCCGGGACTGCATGAGTGCCCGACCTGCACCAGCTCCCTGGGCCCTGGCGCCCACTAGGGTCCTTTTGGGAAAGTGTTGGCTCTAGTGTGAGTCTAATGAGCAAAGTGCTAGGTGGTGTGACCACGGGATCCCCAACAGGCTCAGTCTCCCCAAGCCCCCCGAAGTGGAGCTATTTAGGCTGGTGGAGGCTTTCCTAGACCCCTGCCGTTGCTTTAAGGGATCTTGCTTATGTTGCCTTTTCTTTTTCAGTGGGAAGTGTCGGTGTGAGTAATTATATATATTTTCACAAACTCGAACTATGCTTCATTTAAACTTCTATAAACATGTCTGTGTAATTCTAATTAACTGCTCGCATAAAGCCATCACAAAGTTACACGGGGAAATGCTCATTTGCCAGACTGTTGCCTAAAAGCCAAGGAAAATATTATGTTCTTCCAACAAACGGACTATTCATGTAGACTGTTCCCAAGATCAACAGGAGATATTTGAGGACAAGTGAGATTTTGAGCAGCGATGGCTGAGCCTCCTGTAAGTGGGTCCTTTGGGGTGTTGGCAGGGTGGGTGGCTTGATGGAGTGATAAATGCTCTTCAAGAAAAATGCCCTAGACGTGGAATGTGGGGCTGGGACCCTGGAGATGGGCCATCTCGTGGTGCTTTTGTTAATGTCTGTGGGCAGCAGGCCATTCTGGATTAGGGCAGAGTCTGCCTCGGAGAAGAGTCAGTGACATGTATGGCTTGAGCTTATATTTCCATCCAGTTCTTTCTGCAGTTAGGACTAAGGTGACTAGGAATGTGTGGAAAAGAGATTCTTGGCTGGTTTAATAAAGGGGTAAAAATGATTTAAAGTTAACTTCCATCCATCCATCTACCCATCCACCCATCCCCTCATCCACCCATCTACCCATCTAGTCAGTTATTACTGCGCAGAGTAGGGCTCTTGGTGTAGCAATGGATGAAACATCAAAAATCTCCACCCTCCTGGAACTGACAGTCTGGGTCTGGTTGTTGCTGGGGGGCAATAAATAGGGTAAGGGAGTGACATGAACAGAGTACATTAGTGATAACAGCCGAAGAAGAAGACAGGCTGGTGAGACTGGTGTGTCTGAGGCTGGTGAAGAGGCCTTGGGTTTGGGGACTGGAGGATATGGGGAGTTGTTGATTATGGGGTCACAGAGCTTATTGGAGGGTGGAGGATTTAATCAGCTCTTTTATTATAGGCAAGAAGATGCTTCTGCACTGCTTGGCCCTTATCTTTTTTTTTCTTCCCAGGATGGAAGTGTTTTTGAGATGTTGCAGTAGAGCAGGCGTGATGATGTGCATCTATAGTCCCAGCTACTTAGGTGGGGGAATTGCTTGAGCCCAGGGGTTTGGGGCCAGCCTGGGCAACACAGCAAGATGCCATCTCTAAAAAAAAGTTGCAGTCTGTACTGGTCAGCTTTCCTGTTGCTGGGACAAAACACTGGACAGACACAACATAAAGGAGGAGAGGTTTATTTGGCTCTTGGTTTCAGTCCCTGGTAGGGTAGCTTCAAGGCAGGAACGTGGCAGCGGAAGGGTGTTGGGGAGGAGAGCTGCTCATGTCGTGGTGACCCGGAAGCGGAGCACAAGGGAAGATCACCAGTAAGAGACACACCCTCCCAAGGCAGGTTCCATCGACACCTGTCCTCCAGCTGGGCCCCACCTCCTAACGGCACTTTTGACTGACTATAGTACCTTCAAGAGTCCAGTCACTTCTTGAAGAATGATCCAGTCGCCTCTCCAAGATCCTGTTAATCCAGTCAAGTTGACAGTTAAGATTAACTGGCACATACTCTGCTCTATTGCAGATGGGACTAATACACAAAAATGTAGTGCAAAAAATAAAAACATCTCAAGCTCCCACACCCCGAGCTTTCTTGCCTATTGCCTTTCTGAAACCATAGAAATAGGCTGAGTCCAATGCCTTCTTGAGTGTCCCACATAATTTTGGGATTGAGGATTAAGGAAATTTTGTTGTGCCCTTAAGAAACTCGAGCTGGGCATGGTGATGCATGCTTGGAATCGCAGCACTCTGGGACATTGAGGCAGGAGGATCATAAGTCTGAGCCCATCCTGGGCAACTTAGCAACTTAGCAAGACCCTGTTTCAAAATAAAAAATACAAAGTGCTGGAGATGTAGCTCAGTGGTAAAGCTCTGAGTTCAATCTCCAGTACAACAAAATGAAGTAAAATAAAATCCTCAAAACCTTGAGGTTGGAGCCCAAGAAGTTGTGGTAAGTTGTTGACTGCTGAAGCAGCTGCTGACAGATGTGCGCTGGTGACTGATGGTCCATGTAGACAATATTTGTGGGAGACGATGGGATCCATCAAGTCCTTACTTTGTTTCAGGTGGTCCTCACTCAACTCTTTTAACTCTCACAACTCTATAGGTCATGGTGTGACTGTCATTACTGTCACAGACAAGAAACCAAGGGCTGGGGAGAGCCATGGCTTTCCCCGAATCAAACAGATTAGTGGGCACCACGTTGATAATAGGACTTCAACATTTGGACCCTGATGCTGGGTGGGAGTTAATGTTTAAGATACCATAAGACCTCTGGCCTGTCTCAGTTTCCTTTCCCTGAACTACTTGTTGTGTGTTTGCCAGGGCTGTTTTAAGAGGTTTGTGCTTCTGATGGGCTCCCAGTAAAGGCACCTTGGGGAGTTGCCTTCAGGTGCTGTGGATGGACCAGAGAGGAAAAGGAAGATGCATAGGAAGCTGAGCCCAGTCCCTGGCAGGTGGTGACGTTTTTAAAAAAAGCAGAAGCCCTTATCACAGCGAGTTCTGGGTGGCCCTTAGGAAAGGGGCGCCTCCAACCACTTGTGTTCTGTAGGGCTGGATGGATTGGTCTGGATATGAGGGTCCGTGTCTAGTGGCTTCATTCATTCACTCCCTCACTCATTCATATGGAGGTGTGAGTTTCCAGCAAGGAGAGTCCCCTGGTCTCCAGTTTCCGGAGGCACCCTGTACAATCTAGATTCCAATTAACTTAATTGCTTCATATTAGACTTCTTAGAAATGATTTTTTTCCTGGTGATGGCAGAGGTTCCAGGAATGCCTCCCCCACTCCCTTCCTTCCTGAGCCTTCCCAAGCTTGTCTCTTTCCACTTATTTCTCCAGCACTGGCCTACACTTCAGTCCTCTTGGTCCTAGCTCTTTTGTCATCCATTTATATCCAATTGGCCAAAGTGAGGAAAAACTATTTAGATCTATATAAAGCTTATATAGTATACGTGTAAAATTGCACACGTTTTGAAATAGAGAATTCCTTTGTAGGGTGTGTACGTGTGCGTGTTTCAACAAAGGAACTGGATACAGAATCAACCTTGAGTTCTGACCCTGTCCCTCTTCCTTTTGCCATCAACACCAGATTTTTTTTTTAAAAAGTACTTTATAGCAGCCCAAGGAAACAGTTACATCCTGATTGACACACAGGATGTTGGAGCAGCATTCTTGCTGTTAAGTGATCAGGATTTCAGCCAAGGGAATATAATGAAATCCACATAAAAATTTATTTACCTAATGAAAATCCTAGAGTAATGCATAAGTGGTTCTCTGATAATAAAATGCAAATCTAAAACTATAACCAGGAGGACAATAATCTTCATTAAACGTATTGTCTAGAGGAAGCCCATGACATCCACTTAACAGTGATTTGATTTGTTTAGTAATTTCCACGTAATATTTAAACTTTATTTCAAGCCTTAAAAACCCGCCCATGAGTTTCTTTGCCATCAGAGAGAGGGCAGCAGGGTAGCAGGGTGAGGGGACCCCCAGGTGGATTCCAGGACCTCTGCTTCGAGGCATGTCCTCTTCCCCGCTACCTGGTGTCTGGTGGAGGTGGGGTCCCGGAAGAGAAAGTGAGGAGTCAGTTTCCCTGTTTTGTGAGAGACCCAGAGAAGCCTCCGTTTTGCACAGGGACAGAATTGGAGGCCTAGAAAGGCTCTGGATAAGGAGGTGACTTGCTCAAGTTTTTCCCTGAGCGCTGGCAGAGTCAGGCCTCCTAGCACCCAGCCCAGGGCTCCTGCCTCCGAGAAGTCCCTGTGGGTGAGGATTCTAGCGATGCTCCCCATCCCTTGTCCCCCACTGTCTAGCAACAGTTTCTCCCTTTGGATAGATGTGCGAGTTGGACATCGGTTGGAGTGGAGGCAGGCATACCTGGGCTGGAGAGCCTCTCCGCCACTCGTTTTCCAAGGGGCAGTATAGTATGGTCATGCTCCTCCCCCTGTGTAAGGTGCAGGTCCTCACCCGTGAGAGGGGACCAAAGGTGCCAGTGCAGGAGCTGTTTGGGGACCTACGTGGCCTCACTGTGGCTTGGAAGTTTCTCAGATAGCTTGTGAGCCCAGGACATTTTGTCCAAGTGTGAGACTGATGGTCTTAACGCCTAAATCAGCAAAAATTGACCTTTGGAGTTTTAATTTTTAACATTCACAAGATCCCAAATAAATAGCAGATGAAGGCTATTGGGGTGTGTGTATGCGTGTGTGTGCTCGTGTGTGTGTGTGTACATGCTTGCTCATGTGTACGTGTGCTTTCTCGTCAAACATCATACCTTGCAGATGAACACTTTTCCCTGACCACTTGCCTTTCCTTCTCGTTTGTGTTCCCTAACAAGTTACAACTTCTTTCCCCCTTTGGAGTGTTGCAGAGCAGTTTGAAAATAGATTAAAATGAAAAGAAGACAACACATGAGCTGTAATGTCAACCCAGAGCGGTTAAGAACACAGGCCCGTCCAAGTGGAGCATCATAGCTGTGTGCCCGTGGACAGCTCCTCATCCTCCTGGAGCCTCAGTTTCCTTGTGTGTAACGCGAAGCATTAACACTCGTCTTTCTGCGCAGTGGTGAAGATTAAACAAGATAATGTGTGTAAAGTGCTTAGCAGAGCGTCTGGCATTTAGTCAGCGCTTGATGAATGGGAGCGGCTTTGTTGTTGCAGGAGGAAAGATTGTGCTGAACAGAGCCCAGTGAAATGGAGAAGGGAGGCTGTTATCCGGGTGGGGATGCCAGCCAGCCGCCAGGTCAGCCAGCCATAATGCTGGAGTTTCCATCCAAGGGCTGGCTCAAGTTACTCCTGGCCCATTAGCGACGCTGGTCAGAGCTTGCAGCTTCTTAAGTTCAAGGTCGATCCCAGGCCTGTCATACCCCCATACAGGCCTCTGCTTTCCCCAGAGTCATTAGTCACCAGGGTGGCCTGATGAGAGAGTGGGGATGACGCAGAGCTGCCTACTCCGTCCCCGGGCCACACCCGGGGCCAGGCCTTGCTGGTGGAGGTCCCCAGCCTTGGCCATCTGCAGGGGTGGAGGGTCCATTCATGATCTGGAAAGGTTCTTGAGTCTTGGCTCTGCAGCTGGGCGAGTCATTTAACCAGTCTGACCCTTGGCTTTCTGATCTGTTAAATGGATGTAGTAGTGTGTCATGGTGAGATTGAGGATGCTTCGTTAACTTGCCTTAAGCAATCCTGTTAATATTACCCAGGAAAATTTCCAGGTAAAGGACAGCTGTACCTGTAAAAGAAGATGTGGACACCTGAGAAGAGGGAGAGAAGGGGAGGTATTGGGCAGAGGGGTGGAAACAGAGGTAGGAAGGTGCTAGGAGAGCTTAGTTCTCACCGACAGTGTGCGTCTGTCTCATCCCTCTGACCCACTGGGGCCCTTGCAATGAAATGTACATTGCAGGTGGGAGGATAAAGGAGCAGCATCGTTTTGGCCCCAACTAACTCCTCTTCAAAAATTCCTGCAGTGGGCTAGGGTGTGTTTCAGTGGTTGGTTCTGGCTTCAGTTCCCAGCACTGAAAAAGTCCTGCAGGATCAGGGAGGGAGGACTTAGTTAGGCAAATGATTAGAACTCTCACCCCAAGAGGCCAGCAGTCCCCTGTATCAGGAGCTGTTTCCTTCCGCCCTGGAGTTTCTGCGCCTGACTCTCATTGGAATTACCACTGAGCCAACCACGGATTGCTGTCACGTTCCTTCTCACTGGCTTTCGGCTTTCGCAGTTCTTCCCCCTGGATATGGAGGCGATTGAACCATCTCTGGGGGAGGCTTCAAGTGCAGTCTGCAGAGGCCCTTTCGTGGGTGTGTGCAGCAGACCTTGTGGCCTTTTGAGTGCAGCCTCTGAGGCTGCAGAGGGACTGGGGCTGTGGGGGACCGTAGTAATACCCTGAGGCCTGTGGAGCCCCGAGTGGCCTCCTTCCCTTGACCCACAAAAGGGCCTGAGTGACAGCCAAGCGAGATCTTCACACTCCCAGGAGCCAGGGGGAGGGAAAGAGAGAGAGCTTCAGGGGCAGAGGAGGGGGCTGCCAGCCAGGGACAAAGGCAGAGACAGAGAAACAAAAGAAGAGAGAAATCTCCTCTTGTTACAACCTGGAGTTTAAAGAAAAATGTGGTTTGCTACTTCATAAGGCCTTAGAGTGAAACTGAGTTCATCTGATAAAAGACCAGAATCTTTTACTTTGCAGAAGGTACCTCAAGCCCAGGTGTGGCACCCTGTCCCACGCGACCTTGTGGGCTGGAAGCTCCCCCACCCGTGTGTGGAGTCAGTTGGAATCAGAGGCAATTGTCTGATGCCAAATTTGGGAGCAAACATTTTTCTTTCTGGATTTAAATAATTGCATTGCATCCTCAGCTCTGGTTCTCTTCTAAAGCCAGCCCCAAATGACATTTGGCAGGCTAAACGATGGTCTGGCTTTCTCCCCCTCTGCCCTGTGGGGTTTTCTCAGAATATTTTCCTCAGTGTCTGGGTAGCTGGCTTTTAAACCAGTTCGTTTTTTCTTTTTTATTATTTTTTTTTGTTCAGGTCTCAGATTTTATTAAATTTAAATTTTATTCCATTTCAGGCTATAAAATCTCCAAAAGTGGCTTTGAAAGTGAACAGGTTTTGGTATGCTGGAAATAGGTTACCTCCAATGCAAATAAAAGAGTCTAGCTTCCGAGGAGAACAAGGCTCCAAGGGTTGGGAAAATGTGTGGAGTGGTTAGAGACCATGGCATAGAAATGGTCAGAGACCAATTTAAAAGCACATATATTTTAAATGAAACATTTTGTGGACATATGGAACCAATAGCTCTGCCAAAAGCTCAATTCTGGGGATCAAGTCTTAAGAGCTAAACTTCAATCTTACTACCCAAGGTGATTTTAAGCAGACAAATGAAAGCTCCTTTTTGCTTTCTAGTCTAAGGGGAATCTTAATACATTTTTAAATTATTTGGCATTTTGAATTAATTTTCTTAGAATGAAACGAGATTCTTAAATTGGGATCTTGTAGGGAAAAGACAGCCAGGTAATTAGTGAGCTGATCTTCTTTTCTGACACATGGATACAAAGGGGGGAGTTGAACTCCAACCAAGGTGCACACAAATCTATTTTAGAGCAAAAATTTCAAAGTAAGCAACACCATCTGTTCTTTAATTATTTCTCTTTATAAAAAAAGTCACTAAATTTATTTGGGTTACTTTGTTGGAAAGAAATGTCTTTAAGATACTTGGAGCTGGAGCTATTAAAAGTAGATCGTCGGCTCTCATTTGCTAGGTATCCAAGGACTCAGGATAGTAAAGGCACTTTAGAATTACTTTCTTTTACAATGCAGCTTCCTCTCAGGTGGGGCATGGTTGTCCAGGGCTTGGGAGACTGTCCTCTGCTGCTCGTATCTGGGAGTAGAGGCTTTAGGATTGAGCAAGGGATCATGAAAAGACATTTATGTGGGGGGAGGGGGAGTCTCTGACCTTCACTAAAGTCCGTACACCCATCTATCCATCCATCCATTCGTACATCCATCCATTTGTCCATCTGTCATCCATCTGTCCATCCATCCGTCTGTCCATCCATCCATCTGTCCATCTACCCCCATCTATCTGTTCATCCATTTAGTCAGTAAATGTTTCTTGAGGGCTTTCTATGATCTGAGTATAGTATTAGCCCCCGTCCTCATAAAACATGCTTTCTTAGGAAACAATCAGCAGTAATCAGATACAAGGGCAAGCCTAGGATTACTAGCAATAGTATGTGTCTCAGAGTCTAGGTCAGCACTGTCAGAACTTTCAGCAGTGATGGGAATATTCTACATCTTACTGTCCAACATAGTAGCCACTAAGTACATGTGGCTATTTAGATTTGAAATGGGATCAGTGAGAGTAGGAACCAGTTTTTTTTGTTTTTTTTCTTCTTTTGAGTCTATGTCTCACCATGTTCAAGGCTGGTCTTGAACTCCCTGGCTCAGATGATCCTCCTGTCTTAGCCTCTCAAGGACCTGTGATCACAGGCACGAGCCTCTGCTCCCAGCTTACTGTTTTACTTTAATTTTGATGGATTTTTCATTTAAATAGCCACAGGAGGTTAGCGGCTACTGTAATGGACAGCTCAGGGTCAGCAGCAGCAGCAGCAGCAGCACCTTGTTAAAAATGGAGATTCTCAGGCCCTGCTGCAGTCCGAATCAGAATCTCTGTGAGGGGTGCCTGACCCAGGAATCTGAATTCCAGCGGTCTTCCAGGTGATCTTTGTGCAGCTTTGCCTAGGCAAGGTGAACTGTGGGTGTGATGCTCTGTGATTCATTTGGGCCAGATGTGTCCAGGACCAGGGGAATTGGATTTCACAAAAACAGAAGGCTTCTGAGGAAAAAGGATGACAGAGCTACAACTGCGGAATGAGTAGGACCTCATGGGCGGCAGCATTGGTGGTGGTTCTTACCTCACCACACCCAGTGGTGGAAAGGGGTTAGCACATTCGATGAACTCAAAAGAGGCCAATCTGTTGAATCAAAGAGAAGAGGGGTTTGTGAACTAAACGAGACAGGCAGCTAGTAGCTGTGTGATCCTGGTGTCTTAACCTCTCTGGGCCTCATTTTCTTCATTGATAAAATGGAGGTAACCACACTTGGCTATGTACTTAGCTGATACCATCAAAGAGGATAAAAACTGCGTGGACAAAGGACACGCATGCAAAGGCTGGGAGAAGGAGTGGCTGGTGGTCTTCTTGTTTGTGTTTTTTCTTTGTTCTCTAGCTCTTCCTTCCCCACTTCTCTTCCCTCCAGAGTCTTAGCTCTGCCAGCTCTTCTTGTTCAGGCTAAAACTCAAGGTGGTCCCTGTGCCTCTGTGACCAAAGCCCGGGTGGGGGCTGGGACTTGCATTCCTGTTGCTGCTCTGTGTGCTTCTTGGGAAGGCCTCCCCAGGCCCCTGCTTCTCTTGCTGCTTCTAATCTTGGAGGCCCCTTCCAGAGCCCTCATCTAGAAGTCCAAGAGGGGCCAGGAGAAGGACTCTGCAGGTGCAGTGTTAAAATGAGATGTAACCAAATGCCTTTGGGGAAAGACTTCCTAGTCATTTTAGCAACATCTTTTCTGTTGTCTAGACCTAAGATCAGCATTTTAGGGAAAAATGTTGAGGCAGACTTTCCCCTACCTTTCTCTGTCCTCTCCCCACTGCTAGGACTCTGGACACCACCCTGCCCTCCCTGAAAACGTCAGGTGGCCAGAGCCTCAGCTGAGCCCCAGTGATTTAGCAGCTGGAAGTTTTGTCCCTGAAAGACGCCAGACTTATTTTGAGATGGCAAATGTGGCGGATGCTTTCCTGCTGGAAAGACACCAAGTGTCTGATCTCAGTCTGGGGGGTGATATTTTGTGGGGGGGGCATTGGCAGTATCTTTTCTAAAGTAGACACTTGCTTTTCTTCACTCTCTCACAAGTCTTTGCAGTTCACTGTGACCCTGAAGTTGGGGTGGTCCCTTGAACGTAGTAATACTCCGTATAGTTTAGTAATTGCTACTGTCATTATTATTATTTTCTGTTTTTCCAGGTTCAAAACATCACCTAGGTCTCTCCTAGACCGAGACATTTACAATAAACTCGTTGAAATCTTCTTTTTAGAAGAACATCTAGGGAGAGCGCTGTTTGGCTTAACGGAATGAATAGGTAAGAGGAGACTTTGGGCCACCAGGCAGGACATTGATTTATAGGGAAGGATACTGTCCAAGCATCTCTCATGTCGTTCTGACTTGCTGGCCAGAAGTCATCCTTAGGACCTACGTTGAAATCCTGCAATGAGGGTTGTAAACTGTTAACCCAAGCGGTGTGCCTAGTGCCCATATCGTTTTGTTTTGTTGGCTGCTCAGGATTAAAACACTTAAAATTTAGGAAGGTTTGCACAAAAATCCAGGTTTCTAGCTAGAAATTTCTTCAAAGTAATCAGAAGACCTGGCAGCCCTGGACCTGCTGGTGCTATGTGGGCACACGTGGGCACACGTTCCGTACTCCCCGTCAGGAGCCTCTCACCTCTCTGTGATACCTGTCTGGCCGTGGGGGTCTTGAGCATTGCCAGCGTGAACAGGGTTAGATGAGTTGGGGCAGTGCTGCCCCGGGATTGTGTCTGAGCTTCTGGTCCAGCCCTGCTTCTTGCTTGCCGTGTGACTCAACACCATTCAGACACCCTCTTTGTGCTTTATCTCCCCATCTGTCCTGTGGGGCACTTGACTAACAGTTTGGGAGTTGGGGTGCTGAGCCCCTTGCCTCCTTTAACCTCTCTGTGAATTAGATCCCGTCCATCATATTTTTTGTGGAAAAATAAGGGGGCTTCCCTACTTAACAAGGATTGGCAAGCCCCTGGGTTACTTGCTGTGCTGTCTCCATACCAGGAGTGGCTTCTTTCTTCCCAGAGGAGCAGTTGGGGGTGTCTGGGTGAGGAAGGGACAGTAACACTTTTGTTAAGAATGGCCACGTTTACTGAGCGGTGTTATTCTACTGCTAAGGGAGGTGCTCGTTCCCCTGTGTCACAGAGGAGGACAGTGAAGCTTGGCGGGGGGGTGGTAACTGGCCAGAGGTCTCACAGCTTATGAGTGGCCAGCAGCCTGAGTTTATTTCGGGTAGACCCTGAGGCCCTAACCAGTGCGCTGCTCTCCAAGTGGCTCAGGAAGTGGGTGTCTAATGCACACGTGTAGGGAAGAGCCTTAGAGTCATGCCCAGCTGTGGAGGGGAGGCCAGTGCCCTGGGCTGCTTCCTAAGGGACCAGCAGCTTCCTGCCTCAACCCTCTCGCTGGGCACCTGCACTGCCAGTGATGCCAGCCTCCTCCTGGCTTGTTGCTCATGCATCAGGCTTCTCTTTGCCAGAGCTGTTCTGGGTCATGTTCCTGGGCTCAAATGGTTAGAGAAACAGGTATGAGGCCTATCATGCTATACACTCTTGGTGGGTGTTTTTTTTTTTTTTTTTTTTTTTTTTTTTGCAGGGGCATTGACGATGTACCCAGCTCTCCAGATCCAGCTGTACAGCCATTCAGTTAATTTGGTTGTTTGGGAGGAACCTAGAGGACTGGGGTAATTTTGTAGTTCTCAGGACCAAGTATGTGACCTTTCTGAACCTCAGGTTGCTCATCTGAAAAGGGGAACACACCGTCTTTTTTTCCCCTAGTGCTGGGGATAGAACCAGGGCCTCGCACATGCTAGCCAGGAACTCTGCCCCTGCACCACACTGCAGCCCTCGCCCTCGTCCTTGCTTGCTCTCCCTCCAGCCCCTGCCCTGTTGGTGGGGAGGGTGAATGGAAGCCACTGTGGGCTCTGGATAAACCTGGTAGCCCTTGGAAGTCAGGTACATCGTGTCTATTTTACAGGCGACACCTAAAAAGGCTAATGTCACAGGTCCTGTCTGAGGTCCTCCAGCTGTGACCAGGTCCTCCTGTGTCCTGAAGCCCACATTCCCCATGGCCTGGGGGCCCAACCCAGCTCTCAACTCAGTGGCCTTGCAGCCTTCAGTGGAGTGTGGGTGCACCTTACCTTTTCTGCACTTGCTGCTTCTTGGTCTCTGTGTTTCCAGGAGGAAGAGGGGGCATCCAGCAGGTCCAGATCGTGCTGTTCAGGAGGGAGCTGCTTGTTTCTCCTTCATGTCCTTCTGGTGGAGCTTGGGGGCTGTGTGTGCTCCTCCTGATGTCCCACAGTCTTTGCACAAGTGGGCGGTGTGGGCTGCTGGCCCCGTCTCGCTAACTCCTAGCCTTTCCTGGGTGGGGACGAAAGTGGTCTCAGCTGCGGTCTCACCTTCTGCACTACTTCCCGGTCCCTCAGGGGTGGTGGTTGCATGTGACAGATGTGAGCACTGTCCAGCTTAAGCGAGAGGAAATTTCATGGAGGCTAAGAGGAGCAGGTGGAATGAATGGAGGAGAAACTGAGGCTCAGGGTGGCTTCGGAGATGAGTGGGGCAGGGAGCAGTGGTCGTTCTGAGCTAGCCGGCACAGGGTAGGAGAGCATTCTGACAGCCCTGGGTGTCTCGAGACTGGGAAGTGGCTCCTTAGCACACAGCCACTTAGCACACCTCTGCGGCTGGCAGAGGCTGAGGCAGTGGACACCCGGAGGGCTGAGCCCCTGCCTGTTTGCACTGCTGTCCTGCCATCTTGGAGGCTCAGCAGTTGAAGTTGGGGTGCAAAGACAGCTGGGGTGAATTGAGCTGCTGCCTGTTAAACCAGCTTTGGCTTCACCGGATTGCAGCATGTGGGACACTGGGGTGGGAGGGGCCCTGGAGGAGCCCAGTCCAGTGTCGTTCTTGTACCCACAGGGAAGTAAGAGTCCAGAGAGGGCAAGGACTCCTCCAAGGCCCATAGCCCAGCAGGATCGGATTTGCAAGAGAGGAGCAAGGTGGAGTGGCAAAGTGAGTGTGGGTACCCCGGTGGCGGAGGACTTTAAACAGAACACACATAAACTTTTAAAAAACATGAATTGCTAATGAACACACAGGCACAAAATTAAAAACAGCACCAGCCATGCACTTGCCCTCCCCTGAGGTCACTGCTGTTCCTCGTTTTTGGTGTCTGGTTCTAAAATGTGCCCACACATAGGGCAGACATCCTCTTTCCCTGCAGGCACACCCTGCATCCCCCCACCTTCCTCACTCTGTAGCCTCTTAGAAGTGCATGGCTTCAGGACTTTCTAAGCTAACCTGTCACACACATGTGCAAAAGGTCACCAGCCACCAAGAAACCAGCAATCACTGAGGAACAGCCTGGTCACCTGCCCAGGGCCGGACCCCCACCCCTCTGCCCTAGGGCAGTGGCCATTGTGTATTTGGCAAGAGCTCATCTGGCTCAAAGTTTCTCAGGTAATAATGATTGGGATGGAAAATGCTGTGCTGAGCTCAGGGCTCTGGACTTGGGGACACATCAGCATTGCCTGAGGTGTCCAAGCCCAGAGTCATGGTAGGACAGCCTGGGGTTAGCCCTGGGGCCCTGAGGACCTTATTTTCTCCTGCTGCTGTTTCCAATCCCAGGTCTTCTAACTTATTGCACCCCCATAATCTACCATGCCTACAAGAGATGGCTTATCGGTCATGCCTGCAAGACATGCACCCTTATAGGACAGGTGGGGAAACTGAGGAAAGTGGCTCAACATCTGCTAGGTATGCTGCAGTCCATACAAAACAGTAACATTGGTTTTGCTCTCTTGCCTCTCTCAGAGTCAGGTGGCAGTACCTGTAACCATAGAAAGTAACCAGGTGGAGAGGCCTGGGACCAGCACACGCTGGTCTAAGAATTTGGTGTGGGGATGGGATTTTAGATTTGGATAGGCTTGGGTTCAAATCCTAACTCTGGGGCCGGTGATATAGCTCAGTGGCATAAGCGCCTGCCTGGCAAGCGCGAGGTCCTGAGTTCAACTCCTGGTACCCACATATAAAAAAAAAAAAAAATCCTAACTCTGTCACTTGCTGGCTGTGTGACCATGGGTAAGCGTCTTAACTGGTCCGAGGAGGGGTTTCCTCATTTGTGAAGAAGAATGATTAAAAACTCCCCACAGGGCTCCTAAGAGGCTCACATGAGTCCGCTGTGTGCGGGTTACCAGCCCAGCCCTTCCTGTCCATGTTCCTTGAAGTCATACGTGTGGAGTTGCCGTGACTGTGCTCCCTGTGCACAGACCTGGAGGTGCAGGGGAGGGGGAAGAGGCGAGGGGGCAGAGGTCTGTACTCTTCCCCATGGCGGCCGTGCCACATAAGCAGATGGCTCTCAGCGGGGCACAGGGAACAGAATCTCCCTGGCGGGCTCTGCTGCCCCACCTCAGGCAGCTGCCCTGTTCCCAGATCTGGGGTTCCAGGCTGGGTGGCTGAGGAGGGATGGTCAGGCGGGGCCTGGGCAGCTGACAGAGCCTCCCGGAGGGCTGAGGCCAGCTGCAGCCTGAAGTGTGCAGAGCTGTCTGCTTTAACCCGTGCGCTCCTGCAGCCCCTTGGCTTGGGGCGGATGCACCGCCCTGTGCACTTTTTGCTAGACCAGGGCTCCCCTTGAGGTCAGGCTGTAACGCCTGCGCCTGGTTTGGCTGGGCTTGCTTAACTAGGAGGAGTCCATAGAAACGTTCCAATTTCTCCCTCCTGGGAGAAACCAGATCAGCCCCTGTTGAGCATTCTCTGGGTGGCAGCTGTGGCAACTGACCAGGCCCCCCCCATCCAGGATTCATTTCTGGAACCAGCCTGGGTCCTCTGAAATCACTGGAGGTCCCAGCAAGGTCAGCACTCATCTCCTCTTCTGTCTGAGCCTTGAGCGGCCCCCAGGGGTCTCTGTGTTCTGCTTGCCCCCACCCACATTGGTGGCCTCACTACCTCCCACGCCACCCTTCCTCTGAAGCCTCTGCTGCTGGAATCCTCCCTGTTCCTCCTTGGAACCCTCCTGTCCTGACTTCTGCCCGTTGGTCCTGGTGTGACCCCTTGGGGAGCTCAGTCCCTCTTCCCCATGACAGCCCTTCAAATGCCTGAAGACAGCTCTCAGGGCCCCCTGAGCTGCCACCTCATGGGCTAACAGCATCTGTTCCTTGGCTTTCCTCATAAGCTGTGGTTTTGAGGACCTCCCCACCCCCTGTTACCCATGTCCCTGTGGGCCTGTGAACTTCCTGCAGCCAGTTTTCCAGTGCTGTCCATCACACCTGAGGGCCTGGCCACACCTGGGGACCACTGGTGCACCATAAAGGGGACACCTGAGTATATGGATTCCTGCCTGGCCTCACCTTTCCCAGGGGCTACCATGGGCAGCTGTAGTTCTTTCTGTGCATGTACCTGTTTTTAAATTTTTTCCTTACAATCTGGGGGATTAAGCAAGGTCATAAAGCAAAGGGCTTGGGATGAATTCATTTTAAGGGCGAATGGTGGGTACCTGGCTGGGAGATAGAGGGAAGCTGGAGCAGGCAGGGTGCCTGATTCCAGGAAGTCCACCACCTAGGGCAGCCTGACACACCCAGGTGTCCCAGCTGAGTGGGGTGCCTGGGGAGGAGTAGGGGACCCAGTGGAGCAGGGGTTGATTTATTCAAGAAACTGGGGAGCTGACTTGGATAGCAGCCACTCTGCCTCAGCACAGAGCAGGTGTACCAGGTGACGGAATAGCTGCAGGGTCCTGGAAAGTGAGGTGGGGCTTACAGAGGTGGGAGCTTCAGGAGCTAGGACAGGGGCTGGGCAGAGGGATTGGGCTGGGGAGGGGCTGGACATAGGGCGGGGACTTGGAAGAGCATGGCAGCAGGGGCCAGCCCTTGGGACTACAGCCACCGCAGCTGCTGTCTCCATTCTGTGGAGGCCCCTGCCTCGTCTTCCTCCTTGGGTGAGGAGTGTGGGAGCCATGGGGACGTGCTCCCCTTCCAGACTATTTGCCTTCCCCTCGTAGTCCTTGCCACCCTGGCCTGCAAGTCCCTTTCTGGACGTGTTTCCCAGGGTGGCTGCGCCTTCAGCATGCACATCTCTGGGTTGTATAGGGGTAGGAGCGCAGGCTGCTCTTTTCAGGGGGTGGCTCATGGGCAAAGCTTTGACTTGGGGGTGTCCTTGTCCATGAGGGCAGGAACCAGGGGTGGAAGAACAGGCTGGGCTGCAGGCTGTGGGCCTGTGAATGTTTGGGTGGCTGAGTAAAGGGCTGGGTCCTGTCTGCCAGGGGATGCTCACAATGATAGCATGCAGAGGGGTCCTTTTGGGCAGACACTTCAGCTGTAGACCCCAGTGTCTTTGTCCTGTTTCCAGAGCATGCTTCATGTGTCACGGGGTATGGAACACCAAACCAAACCAGTCCATAAGGACAGGTGGCACATAGCCAGGCATGGTGGTGCACACTTGTAATCCCAGTACTCTGGGAGGCTGAAGCAGGAGGATTGCAAGTTCAAGCCCAGCCTGGGCAACTCAGTGACTTAAGCAAGATTATTTCAAAATAAAAAATGAAAAGAACTGGGGATATAACTCCGTATGAGGCCATGGAATCAACCCCCCAGTAATGGGGAGAAAAAAAAAAGAAAAAGAAAAGATAACATGCAGCAGGAATGTTTTCTGGCTGTGTCAAGCCACCCCAAAGTTCCTCCTCTCCCCTTTGGAGCCCGGTGACGTCTTCTGGAATGGTGTTCAGGTGTGGAGTGGGGACCTGGGGCACAAAGCTGTTCTTGTGGGCTCGCTCCTTTGCTGTGGACCTTCTCTCGGCTTCTTGGGGGTTCCGTAGTCAGGAGTGCCTGGGACCTGGTGGGGAGGTGAATGAGACCTGGCTGTAGGAGGTGGGCACTGTGGGCACACGGAGCATGTGTTCTAGCTGTAGCCTTTGCTGCCTCACACCACGCAGCCCCCTGAGGATCCAAGCAAGAAGCGGCCCCTGCCAACAGCAGACCAGATGTGTCTTCTCGGATGGTGGAGGGGGAGCGTCACTGTGTGGGTGTCCTTGCATGATGTGTGGGCTGCTATGTTTTGATCGAAGGGAGCCAAACTGATTTTTCCTGGCCCATCTCTCCACCATCCAAAGCAGAAAGTTAAATAAACACAGCCAAGTATTATCACAGGACAGGAGGAAAATGAACTCCGTCCCTTTGGGCGGCCCACATCTGGCAAGTGTTGGGCCGTTCACGGCTGGGATGAGACAGATGTGGCTGGGGTAGGGAGGGCTCAGTGTACCCCCTGCACAAGGACGTGCTTCTTTTCAGGGCTTTGTGCCAGCCTGGGGGCTGGTGGGGGCTGCAGGCGTCTTGCCTTCAGCTGTGTCCCTTCTCGGGCCTTGCCTTTGGGCTGGGCTCCCTTGAGCCTCCCCAAGGCCTGGCCTCCCTGGCCCAGCCTGGGGCTGGAAGCTCAGCCACGCCATGGGCCACACTAATGAGGCTGAGGACCTGGGCCTTGGTGCAGAGAGATGGGCACATGTGGGGGATGGGGAAATGGTTTTTTCCCATCGTACTTACATATTTATTTTGTTGTCTATTAGGAAGATGTTGCTTTTTGTGTTGGTTGTAAGATCTTTTAGAAAATTCGTCACTAGCACACCAAACATGCAATTCTGTGAGCAGCGTGGCTCAGAGGGAAGCTAGAAGAAAAGGCTTTTAAGTACAGATGGGAGTTTTTGGACAGAAGCATCCCTTTGACTCTAGTGCAGGGGTGTGTGCTTCTGGCAGGAGTGTGGGGGACATCGTTATGTGGAGAGGCCCGGTCACTGCTCAGGAGTGTGTCCAGGTGGCCCGGCACGCACCCTTCGTGGTAGCAGTGTGACGTGAAGGTTTGCAGCCCACCTTGGGAACACATGCTGCTCGGGCTGGGGAGTCTGCTGCGGGGGGATCAGCTGCCAGGTGGAGGAGCTCAGGGCCTCAAGAGCCTCCCCACGGGTGTGCTAACCATGGTGGGTGGGCGATGGGGCCAGGCTGGGGGACACACCTGTGCCAATGAATGCCCCACTCCCGGGCAGACTTATTAAAAGTACCTAGTCCTTAACCCATAAAGCATTACGATCACCCTCAGTCCTGGGATATCCATGGGGAGTTACACAACACTTGGAAATGGTGTTACACTTTATATCTGTGGAAGGGGTAGGCCTGCGCCTACAAAAAAGGTAATGAATGACCACACACAGCAGAGTTGTTCTGTATGCTTAAACACGGTTAAAATGGGGCATTCTGTGTTGTGTATTTTTACCCCTCTAAAGGGATGGAGGAGAGAATAAGAAAAAAAGAGGGCCGGTGAGATGGCTCAGCGGCGTTAAGTGCCTGCCTGGCAAGCGCGAGGGCCCGAGTTCGACTCCTGGAACCCACATACGAAAAAGGGGCCGGTGATATCGCTCAGCGGCACGGGTGCCTGCTGGCGCGCGAGGTCCTGAGGTCGACCCCCGGTACCCACAAAAAAAAAAAAAAAAAGAAAGAAGAGGGAAAGAGAGAGGCGGAGGGCAGTTTTGTGTGTGCAAAACGAAATGAAACTACATGTATGTGCACACACATGATCACACCCCCACCTCATGTATGCACATGCACACGCACATCAGTTTCCAGTAAGGGACTCAGTTTTCTCTTTGCTGGTGTTTAAAATAAACCACATGTGTAACGAGGCACTGACATTTATTTACAGTATGTTAGCACAGAGGGTAAGTTGTTAAGGGGTTGTAAAAACATATTAGTTTCTACTTTATGGGGCTTTTCTTCAAACGAAAGTGGAAAAAATAAAAGAAAAAGAGTGGGATTCTGGTGTTTTCCCATTCTTCCTTTCTTCCTGAACAGATCTGGGCAGTTACCCTTACCTGCAGTGAGGGCCTGGCACCCCAGGCTGAAGTGCCCAGGCCCTGCGGCCCTGGGCCTACCTTCAGGCTCTGAAAGCACAGTGGGCAGCTTCCGTCCAGCCCTGCGGTGGGCTGGGGCTGAGGTCTTCTGTGCATGGCTGCACTGGGCTCCGCTGGGTCACCTTCTGTCAGAGCTGGACAGCCAGTGGGCAAGAACCAGTGCTGCCACCGAAACGGGATATGGGAGCCAGGCCCCGTTGCAAATCCATGTTATATGTGCACGTTTCTGGTTAATGAGACTGTGCAGGGAGGACTGTGTGAAATGAAATCTGTATGTTATTGAGGAGTTAACCTCAGGGAGAGATGGGATTAGACAGGCGGGCAGCCTGGGGGTCCTAGAGCCTTCTGTGTTATGGCCCAGGCAGGCCATTTCCCAGAAAGGATATTTCAGGAAATATCCCAATCCTGACTGGATTTACTGGGGGCACAGAAACAGTAATCCTATTTAGTGTTGCCCATTTTATGCCAGGCACTAAGCTGAGCTTTTTACCTGGGCTATTTCATTTTATTTTCAAAATGAATGGTTATTTTATTACCCTCACTAAGTAGATGTGGAAATCAAAACTCAGAGAGGTGGAGTTGTTGCCCAGGGTCACACAGCAAGCAGGAGGTAGAGCTCGTGGTCACCCTAGACTGACATAGCTAGCACTGACCTCTACACAGCCATCTCTGGTGGGTTTGGGTGATAGGAGTTGTTTGAGCTTCCCAAGCAGTTTCTCCGCTTTTCTGAGATGATCCAGGGAGGATGGGGAGCCCAGCTAGTCAGTGACTGCTCTCCCCTGGCCAAGAGAAGCAGGCGGGTGGGGTAATGCACATGTGAACTCAATTCAGAGCTATGTCGACAGCTATCTCCTATAGCTTATATGATGTGGCCCATTTAAATAAATTCATATAGGCTCAGGTTTCCTCATCTGTAAAATGGGCACCTGCCTTTGGGAGGATTGGCATAAACATGATCACATAATGTGAAGAGCGTAGCTCAGTGTGAGTCATGAAAGGAAGTGATTGTTGTCACTGGTGTCTCTTATGTGTACACTTGTAGCAAGAACTGGAGGGTGGAGAAAGAAAGGAGAGGTGGAGGTTCTACATAAAGGGAGTATAGTTGGGAGTTGTGGGGTCATGGTTTCCATTTGCCAGGCCCGTGGGTGTTGAGCTCCGAGTCACACATGTTATAAAAACCATCTCATTTTATCCTCAGAGCTATCTTGCAGGGTTGCTATGTACAGAGAGGTTACTTAATTTGCCCAGGTCACACAGCAAAATGCAGTGGGTTGGGATTTGATCCTGAGGCATCTTGCTTCAACTGTACATTCTGCAGATGGCGGTAACTTGGATCTGAAGCCAGTGTGGTCCGGGAGAGCTCCTTGGAGGACGTGAGCTAGAGCTCCGGGCAGTGATTCTGACCGGGGGAGCAGGTAGCCTGAGCCAGTGTCCAGGCTGACCCTGGAGGCCTGGATAAGGAGCCCCTGTCTAGTCCCCGCAGGCAGAATTGGAGATGCTGCTGGACAGGGCCAGGTGGGGCTCCCTCAGATTTCCCCTCATTTCTGTTTCATTCCTCAGCCAAATCTGATTTGATTAGATTTTCCAGACTTCTTCTTCAAGCAGGGAAAATTGAAGCACAGACTTTTAAGATTTTTGTGCACTTTTCTCATTCTTCCTAAGATGGAATTTGTATATTAGTGGAAAAGAAAGTCAGATTTTTAAACTCTGGTTAAAGTAGAAAAGTCATCCTGGCTCTGGGCTGGTTCTTCTGCCCAGAGCCTTCTTGGGGTCAGGATTGTGGACAGAGCTCTGGACAGGGGCTGTGGGTGGCAGGGGTCCTACCTTTCATAAGCTGTCCCTACTCTGTCCTTCATTTCTACGATCAGGATTATCATTTCTACATGCTATTGTCCAGATCTGAGACTGGGATTCATCATACCACCCATAGTTCGTTTGTTTGTTCATTCATTCATTCATTCATTCATTCATTCATTCATTCATTTTTCAGATCCTGTTTTCAGTCCCCCAGGAGGAACAACAGTGGTTCACACTCTAGTGGTTGAAGGTCAAAGCCAAAGTCTCCTTTCTCATCTTTCTTGTAGTACCTAGCTGAGAGTTCTAGAGTATTCAGTGCTTACCAAAGGAGGAAAAGGAGAGTGACAGTGTGTCCTAAAAGCCCCCAAATGGGCAAGCTCTTTGTTCTAGAAATCCTGCCTCTGGAATGAATCCTAAGAAATCATGGAACAGCCTGGTGGCCATAGGTGATGTGTGATGTGTGTTGCGGTGTGGATGCTCTGACACTAGGAGACACCTGGAAGTATCTTGGGCATCCAACAACAAGGGATTGGTTCAGCTAGTCCTGGAACCTCCGGTGGTGAGACTCAGGTCCTCACTGGTAACCACAGTGTCGCTGTACAGTCTTGATGGGAAAGGGTGTTCACTACCTATTGCTCAGTTAGAAAAACAGGTTACAGGGCAGAATGTGTTCCTTAGTTATATGTCTTGTGATAGCCTTCTGGAGAAGGCTTCTGGAGAAGGTTATACAACGAGAAATTTGTACTTCTGTTCTTTAATTTTAACTCACATCTATTTCCTAGTTTTCTACATTATATGTAGATTACTTATATCAGAAACTTTTATAAAAAGACAAAAGATGCTAAGTCTAGGAAACAGCATGAAAAGGACAACTCTTGCTGAAACTTTGTGTGTCTGACATCCAGGGACACAACTCCAGCCCCTCTCCTGGTTCCTCTCGGCCCTATTCCTCCATCCCACGGTGGACTGATCAGGCGCGTCTTTTCCCAGCTCTGTGTCCGAGAGTGTCTTGTTTAGTAGATGTTGGCCGTGGTGGGAGTATTTGTACCATAGACGGCGGCAGCTGCTGCAAACCAGAGACCTTTTCCTCCTTGAGAGCCACCTGTTACACATTTACCAGCGCACTACTCTCACAAAGCTTCCCTTGCTGTCCCGAGGACCTGGGGAACCCCAAAGATGAACTCTTCTCTTCTTAGGATGCCCTGGAGCTGCTGGCGTAGGGAGGGACTTACAGGAATCTTTTGTAAATTCAGATCGCAGGGAGGGGATAGTGAGAAAGAGTGAGTTAGAATCATGTCTTGTGTTGACTGACCCTGCTCTATCCAGAACCAGGGCTTCCTTATGGGAGGCAGAAGCAAAACCAAAGGGTTAAGAATTCCGATCCTGGCTCCATGGTCTTTGGCAAATTGCTTAGTCTTAGTTTTCCTCATCTATGAAAGGGGTTCATAAATGTACTCGTCTCATGGGGTTATTTAGTCCCGTGCTTCTTAGCCTCTAGTGTGCATCAGAATCACTGGGAGGACATACAGGTTCCCGGGTCCACCCCCAGCCATGTCTACACCTGTCACAAGCTAGGGTGATGGTGTCCTGCTGGCCTGGGGCTCCTAGGAAGCACTGCTCTGGGACCTGTGCCAGAACTTGGTGAGGCCTCTGCTGCCTACTCAGAGGTGGGGAGAGTTGTCCAGGGGGATGGCAGGGCCTGGCAGCTGGGTACCTGGGTTCTAAGTCTGCTTGTCTGGGCCCCCTGGGAGCCATTTTTCTTCTTTGGGACTCTGTTTCCCTTTCTGAGAAGTGCAGGCACTGGCTTTCACGCAGCAGTGAGGAAACTTCTATAAAAGCCTCAGGTGGCAAACAATTCTAGTGCAGGATGAAGTGGTGGTGAACCTGTGGCACGCGTACTGCAGTGGGCTATTTGTTATCAATGAAAGCTCTAAAAGGTTTGCCATCCCTAGTGTCAGGGGAGGGCTGTTCTGGCCTGGCTGAGACCAGCACACAGGTGCAGGCTGCAAGGTGCACACTCCCCCAGGCCCAGCTTCCCTTCCCACAGCTGGGAGGGACTCTGAACAGAAGACGTAAGGTGTTTTAATTCATGCAGACACCTGACTTTTGCCCTGTGTGTTTGCTTATTCCCAGTTCCTGAATCTGTTTTCCACTAGTGTTGACATGTCCAGTGGCTCTGTGACATTACAGCTCCTTTTTTTTTTTGCCTGTGGCCAGGTTGGGCCGGGGCAGAATGAGTGAGTAGTGGGGGTTCACAACTCCCCTCCTTCCTTCCTTTTACCTGTCTGGCCTGTCAGCTGGAGCTGGGTTTGGAAACAGCTGCACTGGCCTGGGGAGTCGGGGCTGGCTTCTAGACAGGTGCTGTGGCTCCCTGGGGCTCCGCCCTCCCCCAGGAAGCTACTCCACAGGGGGGCTGGACCGTGGAGTGGAAACAGGTGCTGGCACCACTGTGATTTCCTGAAGATTGGGTCTTCCTGCTGGTGTTGGTCACACCCCAAGTGTGTGTGTGTGTCGGAGTGTGCACAGGTGTGAGGTATATGGGGTCCCGCCCAGGTGCTTGAAGGGGTGGGAATGGAAGTTTGATGGATTAAGACAGAAGCACAGTAGACTCAGCCCATTTTGTTGAGCGTTTTGAAGCTGTATCTTCATCCAGTGAAGAAAAGTGTCGGGGCTGGTTGGCAATGCTGCGGTGGTGCAGGAGAGGGAGGTGGGGCTGGGCGGGTGGGTGAGTCTGCCACCTGTGTTCCTTCCCTGGTCTAGGGAAGAAGAAACCCTTCTTGTAGTATTTAGAGAAAACTCAACACGTTTTGCGTTCATGGTCTTATGTTACACACCACTACCACCATCTTTTTGTTATTGTTGTTGTTGGGGAAGATCGGAGGAGAGAATGCAAAGTTCAGCAGAGTTGCCCTAAGCGAGCTTTTGCTGGCACTGTAGCTGCTGCTCCCCCTGCAGACCTCTCCTAGCCCTGTTCTTTTGGTGTGTGTTTAGAGACTGCAGGGTGATGATGGGGGACAGGGTGATGATGGGGGTTGGGAGGGGGTTTGAGGGAGATGAGCTGGTGCAGAAGCTGAGCCTCTAGAGTGTGAACTCCTGATGGTTCTGTCCCTGCACTGTGGTGGGGACTGGACGGTTACTATGCCCAGGGATCCCTGACTCCAGCCGCGTCTTCTTGTGGGTGGGGTTGGGGGAATCTCAGTGGGAAGCCTGATCTCAGTGCTCGGAACTCAGCCCTCCTGTCTTTCCAGGCACAGTGAAAGCCTCACAGCCAACCAGGACCCTGGGGGCAGGAGCACAAACTTGAATTATCCCGGCAATGTGAGCCACCACAGCTTGCAGTTACCTTCAGCTGACCGCTTTAGTGAGAGCATCCCCATTTTATAAAGGAGATTGAAGGTCGGAGCAGATCAAGTACAGTTATCTCTCACTGTCATGGGGAGATTGCTTCCAGGACCTCCATGGATACAAAACTCCCTGGATGTTCAAGTCCCTTATAGGAAAATGTAGGATTTGCACATAATTTACACAATCCTTCGGTACATTTAAAACCATCTCTAGATGACTTATGATGCCTAACACAATGTAAATAAATAGCCTGTAAATAGTTGTTATACTGTATTGTTTAGGGAGTAAGACAAGAAAAAATGTCTTTACATGTTCAGTACTGGTGTGTGTTTTCCCCAAATGTTTCCCATCCAGGGCTTTCTGGATCCACAGATGTGGATATGGAGGGCCAACTGCATCTTGCTTGAGATCTAGTGGCCTGTGCTGCACACCTGGGGTATAAACCTGGGTATCCCAATTCCAGGCCCTCTCCTTAGGCCCCTGTTCTTGTAGCTTCTTTCCATATCGTCTTTCCTAGCTCATCTGTATAGGTAGAGGAGCTCTGTTGGGTGGTTTTGGAAGGGTTACTGCTCTTGTAAGGATGGACCAACTTCCTTTTTGGAATTCTTGGACGATTACCAGGTGTCTTCCTGTTCTGCCTGTTTTATACACAGCAAGTCAAGGAGAGAAAGGGAAGCCAATGGCTGAGCAAGATTTAGGTTCCCAGCTTCTGGGGCTGGGAGTGGTCAGGGAGACAATGGATGAAAAATTCCCAGCAGCGTAAGATGCATGTGCTGTATGGGTTAGTTCTGACATCAGCAATTAAGATACAAGTCAGATGTTGTCAAAATTGCCCTCAAAGACCTGTTAGGAATGTACTGACCTGGAGACCCACTTACACCCCTTGATGGGTCTGTGCAGCAGTCTCCTCCAGCTCTGCAACAGCTGCTTTGGAAGACATTTTATTTTTGAAAGCATGAGGTTAGAGAGAGGCTGGATGGCTCATGTCTAAAAAGTAGGTTTCTTTAAATGCCAGCCCCCCTGCCCAAGGTGAGGTGCTCTGTGTTAGGGGCTGTGGACAGTGAAGCGGGGACCTGCAGAGCACCCTCAGCCTTGGTACAGGAGAGGAGCTGCAGTCTTCCCAGGTCACTTAAATGCAGAGCCCATGGTCAGGGCGAATCCTGAATGTTAAGGCCAGGGGCTGTGATGGGACCCTGTCATGATCTCTTGGCTTCTCTGAGGGTCCAGCTCGGTGCTGAGGGCCCTGGGCTGGGGTCTGGGGTGGCTTCAGCTCTAGCTGTGGACCCTCGTCTCCAGCCCTGCCCACAGCCTACCTGTCCCCACCTTTGAGGAGCCTGTACAATGTGCGTCAGGTAACTGGGTCTGTTTGCACTCAACCATGGTCATTTTGCCTAGAAGCGGGACGGCAGAGATGGTTGTAGGCTGTGCTATCATTTCAGCACCTTTGTGCAAACTGGAACAAATCACTGGCCATGTTTCTATGCAAAGGAATAGTACCTCTTCCTCTGGGCATTCATTTCCAGGATGGGCCTTCGGGTCCTTGGAGCCAGCTGGGCAGCAGGCCTGATAAGGATTGGGACTGGGAGCCTGGAGGGGCTTCTGGGCCTCTGCCCCTGCTGGAAGGGCCCCTGACCTTTGGGCCAGCGCTTTCCTCTCTTTGTCTCTCTCATTCGCCTCCCGAGCTGTCTGCCTTAGAAACTGTTCCCTGTGCTTTGTGCCTCTGCCAACCCAGGTCCCACCTGACAAGAGGGACCCGAACCCTATCTAGACTCAGCAGCTGTATTTGGGGTCCTGTTTCCAGTCCCCCTCTCAGGCCCTTGCCCTTTTTTTCTGCTGCCCTCTTCAGCTCCATCTTTTCTGCTTCTCGAGGTGCTGGGGAGCCCCCTGGCCCCCCTGGCCCCCCTGGTAGAGGGCTCTGCTCTCCTGGCCACAGGCAAGAGCACTGTCTCCTCATGTGCTCAGCAGCAGTGTAGAGGGGACAGTGTGTGTCCCCCTAACACCTTGTTCAGTGCCACCAGGTACCTGCAGCCCGGCACACAAGGCCTGGGGTCTCCAGGGGGTGGCAAGGCCCATCCCACTCCCAGAGGAAGAGAGCTCTGGCCACTTAGGCACGTGGGGTTGAGTTGGGGAGATAGGGTTGGTGGGGCTCACATAACTCCCACGGCTGCAACAGCCACCCACAGCTTGTGATCCCAAGCCTGAGAGAAGGTGAAGTTCTGACCTGTCTGAAGCCCTGACAGAGCCTCAGGGATCCTTCTTAACATGCTCCAGGATCTTTTTTTTAGACAGGGTTTTACTGTGTTGCTCAAACTAATGTTGAATTCATTATCCTCCTTCCTCAGGCTCCCAAGTAGCTGGCGTAACAGGTCTGTGCCACCATGCCTACCTTGAAGGGTTTTCTTCAGCAGCCTTGTCCTGGGGCTGTAGCTGAGTGATCGACTTCACAACAGCTGGAAGAATTTAAGGTCAAGCTCTTCCCTAGGCCTATCCCTTCTCTGTCCCTGCCCTGCAGGGATGAACAGCTCTCGGTCCCTGTTAGGTGTAGAGCCGGAGCCCTTGGCTGGACAGCAGTCCCTCCCAGGAGGCCACTGTCATTGTGGTGACACTCAGCCATGGGCAAGTGTCACACACTGATGGCAGTTCCCATGGTGTGGATGGGACCACTCCCTGCTGCACCCCGTAACTGGATTACCTGGCCAGGGTTTTCTGTTTAGCACCTACCCACCCCCAGACATGAGTGGCTTATGCTGAAGGCCAGGCGGGTGTGGGTGCTGCTGGGAGCAGGACTGGAGCACAGAGCTGGTGTGACTGCAGGGCAAGGGGATGGGCAGCGGTGGTGTGGAGGGGATAGTGTGTGTCCATGACTGCATTTTTCCCTGCCTGGTTCAGAGCACAGCTTAGCCCCCCACCAGGCTCCTGGGGCTGTCACCCTGGGCCCTGTTTGCCCACTCGTTCAGGTATTTGTTGAGGTCCTACTAATGTATTTGCACTAGTTGGGCCCTGGTACTCGGCAGTTAGTGAGACAGGCAGACGGAGCCCTGGTGAGGGAGGCAGATGGCAGCCAGGGGCACCTGTAGGTGGGTGGAACATAGGGCAGGTGTTGAGGCTGTGGATGGGCTAAGCAGGGAGTCGAGATGGGAGCTCAGCCACGGAGTTGTGAACAGGAGGCGGTGGACGTGGTGAGGACAGGCAGGTGCAGTCACTGCTTGGCTTTGTGCCCTTGGGCAAGTCCAGAGCCATTGTGTGTCCCGCAAGTTTTTGTGCACACACAAGTCTGCATACATACGCACTTGCACTTGGACAGAGTGTACCTGAAATCTACCAGCCCCAGTGGGGAACTTAGAGGCCAGAAGCTGAAACAATTTGGGTTCTTTTGAGACAAAGAACATGAAGAGCTCCTGGCCACCCCAAGGTGACCAGCAGGAGAGGAGATAGGATGGGGGAGACTTTGGAGTAGAAAGAGACAGTGGTCTTAAACAGGTAACATCTTACTTTTGCAAATGTCACAAAAACGAAAGGACTGCGAGAGACCTGGGGTCCCTCCTAGTGGCACAGTGTGGCCTGTGCTTGTTGTAGACTCAGGAGCTGGAGCTTCATTAAGTGTCACAGTGAGTCGGCCTGTCATGTGCTCGTCCCCATGCGTTGACACTTGTCCTGGGAACACTCTTTATGCATACTCTTGCTTTCCGTGTGCATGTATTTGCTTTGTGCACCCTCATTTCTCTGTACACTCTGTGGTATGGACACACTCACTGTGGGCACAGCCTTGTTCACACGCTGGCCCTCTTGCAGTCACATGGTTACCCCTGCCTTGTACCTTTACCCCTGAGCACCCACACGTTGGTCCCAGACACCCATGCTCCTTACAAATGCCCATCACCTGCAGGAGCAGATGCTTATTTTGTCTGAGACTGGGCAGGGTGGGGTATATGCCAAGTCTCGTAAGTTAAGGAAGTCTCCAGAAAGTGCCTCACCCCCTGCCTGGTGGCCCTCCCTTTCCCTGTGCCTGCTGCCCTTGCTGGTCATGTCAGCATTGAAGACCCAGGCTGGACAACAGAGTCCCACTGGGACAGGGAAACCTCTCCACTCTCACAGTGTCAGGTGGCACAGGGCCTTGGGGTTTGTACGTTTCTTCTCATCAAGTCTGTGTAAAGGCTGGTGTGTTTATACTTTAAAAAAACAGAATGTGGTCACGACTGGCAGTTAAGTGGGGGATGCCAGTGGATGTGGGAAAATGTATTCATGCCAGGCACTGGGCGATGGGCATGCAGGCCCTCGTTATGCAGGGACTCTGTCAGGGACCACAGCGTGGGCTGCAGTTGCTTGGGGTGGGGAGCCCAGGAAATCGGCAGGGAGGTCATTGCTCTGACCCTTCACCCAGATGGCCTTGGGCCACTGTCCTCCTCTTCCCCTCTCTACAACCTGTCTGAAGTCACTGGTCCCCAGAACAGAGCCTTGACTCTCAGAAAAGGCTCCAAAGTGGTGGATGTGTTCACATTGTCTATCCCATTGTGGCCAAGGCCTGATTTCTGCAAGGGCGGGCTTGACATTCTGGGACACCTCCAAGTCTGTGACTCAGGAGGTCAAACTTCTTCACTAACAGCTTCAGACGGGTCCTGGCCTGGGGCTGTTTGTCTTGATGCTCAAGGTGCACAGAGGGGAAAGGGAGAACTGTGTTGTGCAGTGATGCCACGGTGCCTGTGACTGCCGAGGTGGAGACCTTGGTGAGGGTGACAACAAAATGGCAGCACGATGACCTCGCAGACTGTTGGGAGTCCCTTCACAGAATGCCATGTGTGCGTGTGTGCGTGTGTGTGTAAGTGAATGATGAAATATGAAAGATGCTGATCTCTAGGTGTGGCAGGGAGTGTTCCTTTCGAGCATGCTCACTTCTGATGGCTTTCACCATTAGCTGCCCATGTCTCAGATCTTCTGGTTGGAATCATCTTAGTAAATAGCATCAGTTTTGTCTGACATGAGGTCCTGATTCACGTTTACCAAGCTGCATAGTTGAAAACCCACCCCAGCTGTAACTAGCTGAGTAAAACAATAGCTTCAATCCCTGCCCAAGTGGTCTCTTCATTTCATTGTCTTGATTCCAAGTTTCTCTACTTGGGATGCAAATTTGGAAGAGAGAGGAATGCGAACTTGGTCCTCATCGATGTGGATGTTCCCTCTTGCATGTTCTGAAGGTTCAAAAGACACGTTCTTCGAGGCTCTAGTGGGGAGAAAGACCAGGGGCGATAATCAAGGAGGACCAGTTTCAGGACTGCTTGAGCCATGGTACCAAACCTACCTGAGTACTTGGGGCAGCATCCAGCAGATGATACCCAGACATTTATGGGGCAGGTCCCCTGTGCAGGTACAGTGTCAGTGCTGTATAGATGTCATCCCACTTAATCCTGCCGACCGCATGTGGTCTAGGTACCACATCACACCCATTTTCGAGATGGGAAAACAGGAGCTCAGAGGTTAGATAATTTGTTCAACTTGGGTTCTGACCATAGCTTGCTTGCTATGGGGTGGGGCTGGTTGGCTGCCCAGTGGGTTGAGGTTGACACTTTCCAGTCTTGAGCACTAGGATTCTGGACAGCATCCTTGGTGCCCTTGTTTGTAGTAGTTTCAGAAGCATCCGTGGAGACAAAGAATGCAGGGTGGGAGACTGTACTCTGCATGGACTCTTTACTGTGTCCCTCGCCTTCTCTGAGAATGTGCGGAGGATTAAGCTGAGGAATGGCTGTTAAGCACTGAGCACAGTGCCCACTCACAGATCACCTAGGAGGTGCCAGCTGTAGCGTCGCCAGTGCAGAGAACTGGGCGGCTCGTGGTTGCTTCAGCCTGCACATGTGTCGAGCTGCAAGAGGCTGTTAAATCTGAAAAATACCATGTGTGCACATTTTTGGCTTAAACAAAGTTCCATTTACAAAGTCCATAACCCAGCTTTAATATTATTACATGCCCCAGACTGGGACTGATTCCAGGACAAGAGCGCTATTATGCTGTATAGTGTTTCTCCCGTGGTCTACTAGTGCGTGGCCTCCACCAGCCTGGTCTCTTGTGCTGGGGTGTGGGGTGGAAGGACACCACACCCCTGGGCAGCCTCATTCTGCAGGGCCTGGGGTGAAGTGGGGGAGGTGAGTTGCTTTCCATTGTCACCAGCCTGTGAGATACAGGGCTCAAACCTGTGGACCATGGGCAGCTGACCTCAGCATGTCCTGAGGTCTGTCTGTAGGTCCCGTCTCAGGGTGGGTGTACTACCCTGCACTTCACCAGCACTGCAAGCTTCTTCATTCCTTGGAATAATGGAGAAGTCTCAGGGGCTGTCTGTGGCACTGGATAGGAGAAGATGTCTGCAGGATCCCGGAGCGTTCTGAGTCTTTGCTTTACTCTTGTGAGAGGCAAATGGCTTCATGTTGAGTAGAAACTGAGTGTAGATACTAATGGACTGTCGCACTGAGTAGAGGCAGTTCTGATGTTTTGTGTGGTTTGAAACAGTGCTGTAATTGATTAGTGATGTCTGCCAGGGCACAGGGATAAGGAAACGGTAACTGACACAGCACTTATTCACCATTCATGTCTTATTCCGATCATTTTAGGTCTCCATGAAACCTACCAAGCCCTCTTTGGTAGGCTTTATCACCTCTCCTTGGGGGTGGATATCATACTATTTTATCTGAGGACCCCCACCAATGTTCTATCATCCCTGCCTTGTGTCCCACCCCCATGATCTCCTATGCGTGCAACCTCCAGACTCAGGCCGATCTCTTTTCTCTCTTTCAGTTGAAGAGGGGGAGGCCTCGGACTTCTCATTGGCCTGGGATTCCTCCGTGACAGCAGCAGGTAAATGCCCAGGAGCCTTTGGGGGGTTGTTGGGGTTTTGGGGGGTCCTGGCCTAGGAACTCAGAAAGCCACCCAGCTGGTTATGGAAATGATATTCTTCGTGTCACATTCCTGTCTCAAGTCCAGACTACCCCATGCAACATGATTTTATATCAGTTCCATATGGCCAATAAAATTTATTGCATACAGAGAGTAATGTGCCCTTGTCCTCCCAAGGGCCACGTTTTCTTCTTGTGGGCACAATTCCAATGGGCAGCGATTTCCCCACTGCACAGGGCTCAGAGCTCCGTGCTCTGGGTGCCACTGTACGTTCATTCCAGTGTAACTGCATAAAAGTCACAGGACACTGAAACTCCAATCTAAATCAGAATCCCTAAATTTCCCTTCCTAGAAAGAGCTGCTTTGTCCTCTTAGGACTGGCAGACCTGTGCTCATGCCTCCAAGGGGAGGTGGCAAGGGAAGCTCAGCCTTGTAAGGTGCATGACCTTCATGGGGTGATGGGGTGATGGGGTGATGGGGTGATTGGGTGATGTGACAATTGGGCACCTGGCTTTTCCACATCAGCTCTGTCTCTTCCTGGCAACTCCATTTCCTGACTGTAAAAAGAGGTGAATGATGGAGGTTTTTATGACTGTTAAGTTTTGTAACTTACAGTTGACCATGGGCTTGAGATTGGAACTGGCTTTTGGGTTTCTTGGGAGCTGTGGAGCAAGGGGGCGTGGCTTCCAGCCCATGTCTCTCATCACACTGGGGCCGCAGCTCCCTGTCTAGAAGTTGCCATGCTCTCTTTTCTTGTCCCCCTCCCCTGTATCAGGCCTATCCCAGGATGCTGATCCCTGGATTCATATGGAGCTGCAGCTGGTCCGGTCCTGTAGAATCTTAAGGCCCGATAAGACGCACCAGCCAGTCATGTAGTCCAATCTTTTCCCCTTTTAATTGTGGAAACTGAGACAATAAGAGATACTTGCTTTGGGTTCATAGTTCCAAAAACGTGGTTTTAGGCATCAGGTATATGCAAACATTTAACACATTAATTGTTATACATCTAACTTGTGGTTTTATCAACATTTATGACTTATGATGATACCAAATTCATTTAAGTGAAAAAAATTGAGCTGACAAAATTTTAAGTAGTAAGTATTGTAATACTAGATTTAGCAAACATCATGAAAATTTTTTACAAATAACTGAAATTTGGGATGTTGTCCTTTAGATGAGACAGAAAGAGAGTGGAGAATGAGTCCTTGAACCCAGGTCCCTGGATTCCTGGTCCAGTGCTCTTTCTGTCAGGGGCTGGATGCCACCTGGAGAGTCTGCAGGGTCCAGCTGGGTCCTGGTTGACCCAGCTATGGGTGCTGTTAGTCTGCATGAGCCCTGGCCCTTGGTGACAGGGGCTCCCTCCAAGGAGGGTCCTTATCTGAAGCCAGAATGGCGGTGGTGGGGTGCTCAAATCCCGGAAAGGAGAGTTTAAGGTTAAGACAGGCCTTGGAGTCAGCACTGGGCAGCTCAGGAGGCTAGCAAAAGGGCTGTGTAGGCCCCTGTCCTCCCTCCCTCCGCGAGAGGGAGATGCAGGCTTCACAGTTGCCGAAAAACTGTGATATTATAAAGCCCCCACAGCTGCAGGGGTGCACATGCTCAGGCTTGAGCTACCTTCTGGAGAGCAACCCTGCTGTGCCCCAAGCCCTGGATCTCAGGCCGGTGTCCAGATAAGGCCTTCCCTGCCGGCTGCTGTCCTCGGGGTGCTGGGGGCACTGTGGGTGGGCAGGTGGCAACAGCAGTGGGTCATGGTGTGGTGGTGGTGGCTGTGATGGATGCACCCTGGCTGCATCCCGAGGTGGCGAGGCATCTTCTGGTCTGCAGGAGGCTGGGGTGTCATCAGCAGTGGGGGCCCTGCCTATCTGCAGGTCTGTGATTGCTCAGTGGTTGGTCAGCCTCAAGGCCTCCTTGAAGTGCCCAGGAGTGGTAGGGGTTGTGGGGCTTGCCAGTTTCCAGCCATGTGCTGAGCATGCCTCCCACACATGTGTGCTCCTCCTCCTCCTGGGGACCCATGGCCATGGCTGTCTGGGGTCCAGATAGCTTTGGATTGTCTGTTCAGTGGTGAGGAAAAGGGACAAACATCCTGAGCAGTGGATAATCCAGAGTCTGGCCATGGATTGTTTTGTTGTCTTTGGCCTGTTTCTGATGATTTTTTATGGTGCACGCATGTGATAAGTTTTCCTTCCTGTTCTGTTGGATGGAGGCTGTAAAAGTCAGCTTGTTGTCCTGAGCATGGGCTTGGGAGATGGCTCTATTCCTGGGTGGCAGGATGAAGTCAGTATGGCAGGCAGCCCTTGGCGTAGGTAATGGCACAGTCGTAGAGCACTTACCTAGCACGTAACAGGCCGGGAGTTAGTACGTCCCTCTGCAGGTCCCTCTGGACTTCACCCAGTGAGGGGGGTTGCTCTTCCCAGCTGCAGCTCCATAATTTCTCTGCGGGCTGGTTTGGGGGCCTGGCCATCTGGTGGAGGACAGGGCCAAAGGCCTGGTTGAAGCTGCTTTTGTCTAGTACTTTTCATTAAACTGAGAAAATGTCATTTGGCCACATCAGAGAATGGGGCAGGCGGCAGGGAAGATGGCGAGGGAGCAGAACCTCCCCAGCCACCCTTGGCACAGCTACAGAGAATTGCCATCCTTGTTTGGCAGATGAGGGAAGGAGGCTGCGAGCTGTATGGTGGGGTATCCACAGTCCCCAGCCAATGACTCGAACTCGAGTCCTCTTGCAGCCAGAGCCGGCGGCTTAACATCTCCCCACCTGGCATTGGGAGGTGGAGAGCTGGGGGCCTGTCATGATGGAGACTTTGAGAGGTCCCTGCTGGAACATTCTGCTCATCAGGAGCCAAGGTAGCCATGGCTGAGAGCATTTGGCCAGGAGTGCAGAGCTGGAAGGCATGCGGCAGCCCCTCTTCTGCAGGGGTTGTGCTGGCCTGGGGTGCAGGCCTCAGGTACTGCCTTCCCCTCACCCTCTTGGCCCAGGCTCTGAGAATGTGATGAGAACTCCAGTATGAAGCAGAACATGCAATGTTGCTCCTGCACTCACCCTGGCCTCCCCTAGTGTCTCCTGCCAGCAGGGACCCCTGTCCCCAGCACAGCCAGCCTGCTCTACCAGTGCCCTCAAGCTGGGCCCTGACAGTGATGGAGAGCCTGGCCTTGCCTGGCAGGGAAGAAGCAAAATGATCTGCTCTTGACAGTATTCTGTGGCCTGGAGAGGGAGCCATGGGGAGGTGGGACTGCCCACGGCAGAGTCAAAGAAAGAGTCAAGGTGCAGGGGCTCGGAGGTGTGGGATTTTAAACATTTCCTTATTTTTCTTATCCATGGAATTCAGGGAGGTGTGGTGGTGGTGGTGATGTGTTCTTAACAGACAATGGAAGCTGAAGAAATTCTTAACCTGACTGGAGCCATAGCTACCTTTGCATATTCAGGGGAAGTGTGTGGATTCTCTTCCCAAGCACGCACAGCACTTTGGATTTGACCTCAGGGAGTTGGTGGGTTACCTGCAACCTCATCTGCACCCTACTTGTTAGGCCACAGGTCCAAACTCTCTGGGAAGGTGAAAGTCCTTTGCAGATGGGAAAATTCCACCTGGGTCCCGAGCCTAGGCCCCACCCTGGGGCAGGCTGGTGGCACAGGTGAATCGGCACGGTTGGGAGGGACTGTGAGAGACAATGACATAGGTCCTGGTAAAGGGGCAGCTGTTCCTCAGCGGCCACAGGTACCACGGGGACACCTGGGCCTGGGATTGCCAGATCTTCTGAGTTTTGAATACCCGAAAGCTGGATTTTCATGTGAAATGATCAGAGTTTTAAAAACAGCTATATATATATATATTTATTTATTTCTATCTCTATTTCTTTTTTTTTTTTCTTAATGTGGGTACCGGGAGTTGAACTCAGGACCTCGTGCTCGCCAGCAGGCGCTTGTGCTGCTGAGCCATCTCACTGGCCCTCTGTCTCTATTTCTATCTCTGTGTCTATTATGCTCATCTATGAACTCTGTCTGCAGCAGGTCCCAATTCTTAATCTCAATGTCTCTTATGTATCCAGCAACCTTGAGATACGTACTACTGTTAAACTCATTTTCTGGGAGAGAACACAGGGTGAGAGGCAGCCAGTAATTCCCTCCTTGGGACCACACTGCCTAGAATGGTGGGTAGGATTTGAACTCAGTCTGTTTCCCAAGTACTCACTGATTCATAATAAAGCCCAAGCAGTATTAAGTTTCTCACTCTAGTTATACAGTAGCAGGCCGCATATCCCTGGTCTGTTGCACCTCTGCCACAGAACCCAAGCTCAGGCGACACAGTCACTCTTAAAAACATGCACTGTGTTGGGGATGTAGCTCAGTGCTAAGAGTTTTGCCAAGCAATGCATGAAGCCCTGGGTGCAATCCCCAGCACTGAAAGCAAAAAAAAAAAAAAAAAAAGCGTGTTCTGAGATGGGAGTGGTAGCACATGCCTATACTCTCAGATACTCTATTTAGGAGGCTGAGGCAGGAGGATCGTAAGTTTAAGGCCAGCTTGGGCAATTTAGTATAGACCCTATTCTCAAAATAAAGCGTTTTGTGGGCCGGTGATATGGCTCAGCGGCATAAGTGCCTGCCTGGCAAGCACGAGGTCCTGAGTTTGACTCCTGGTACCCACATAAAGGAAAAAAAGGGCCAGTGATATGGCTCAGCGGTGCAAGCGCCTGCTGGCGAGCGTGAGGTCCTGAGTTCAACTCCCGGTACCCATGTTTACAAAAAAAAAAAAAAAAACGCGTTTTGAGAGACAGAAGGGCCTCAGAATGGAATTCTACTCTAACTTCTTGCTTATATTATTTGTGCCCAGAAGTTCACATCAGGATAATCACTACATCTGCTACAGAACACAGAAACCTTTCTTCCTTGAGCCTCAATAAGTCATCTATGAGTCCCGTGTTAGATTTACTCCCCTTCAGGACCCAAGAAGAGAACAGAGTCCAAGGTTAGGATTTCATGTGCTGTAGGCATGAAACAGCTCTAGCCATAAACCCAGGCATCAAGCTAGGATGAACAAAGGACTGTGGTCTGTCTGCTCTGCCTGACCGATATAAGAACACCACCACCCACGAGGTGTCTCTTTGCCCATTGACAGGGGCTGCCAACTCATATTTTAAAATCAGCCTCATAGAGATGTAATTCATGTGTCATACAGTTCATGCATGTTAAGTGTATAGTTCAGTGGATCTTAATATGTTCAGAGATATGTGTGAACATTGCTACAGGCAAATCAGAACATTTTCATGACCCCCCCCAAAAAAACCTGTACCCTTTAGTTATCATCCCTTACTCCCCCAGCCCTTCCAGCCCTACACAATCATTAATCTACTTTCTGTCCCCAGAGACTTGCCTATTAATGGACATTTCCTCTAAGCACATATGATATGCAGTATTTATTGAATAGCTTCTTTCACTTAGCCTTATGTTTTCTTTCTTTTTTTTTGGATTGGGAATTGAACTCAGAACCTCGCGCTTGCCAGGCAGGCGCTTGTGCTGCTGAGCTATATCCCCAGCCAGCCTAATGTTTTCAAAGTTCATCCATTCGGTAAGATGTGTCTGTCCTTCATCCCTTTTTATGGCTGAGTAATATTCCACAATACCATTATACCATATTCTGTCTATTCATTGATCCATTGATGGACATTTGGGATGTTTTCACCTTTTGGCTATTGTGAATAGTGCTGCTGTGGACATCTGCATACAAGTTTTCAGTTCTGTTGGACCTATTCCTAGGAGTGGAATTGCCAGGTCATATGGTAATTCTGTATTTAACTTTTTGAGGAATCACCAAACTGTTTTCCACAGCAGCTGCAACATTTTACATTCCCAGCAGCAGTGGATGAGGATTCTAGTTTTTCCAATCACGCCAGCCTTCCTGGTAAGTTGGGAAGGTATCTCATTTTGGACAATTTATATTTTTTAAAAATCACCGGTATGGCCAAAGAAATTTTACCTGTTGTTTGCTTTGGGCCCGACTGCTGACTCGGAGGAGGTGGCTAAGTGTGACTTCCAAGGGGCCATTGCTGAGGCTCAAGGCTCCAGGCGTGCAGTGTCCTTGAGCTGCCAATCTCCTGCCCATACCAGCCTGGAGTGGAAGCCTGTCCACCTTCTCTCTTCCCGAAGCCCTTTGCCAGGTGCAGGGGTGACATCCGTGATACTGAGCACTCTTGTGTGGGGTTTCAGGAACAACCCAGCTCGATGGGGCTTCGCTGTGGGGTGAAGGTGCTCATCCTTGTGTAACTGCCAGTCTCCGTCTCATTGGAATCTCCCACTCTCCAGGCTGGGTTCAGGTTCAGGCCTCGTGGAATCTGCCCCATAGCTTCTTCCCAACGTGGCTGTTTGGAATGAGCCGGGGAGATGCAGGCAGAGGGAGCTGGCTCTGGGGCTCTGACTGGAGATAGGATGCAGTGAATCTCATTGACTCACTGTCAGTGCTAGGGCAGGTTAGCTAAGTTTATTTCTGGCATTGTGACAGTCATGCTGGTGGTTTGAAACACCCACTGTAATCAGTTGTTGGGCCCAGCAGCTTGCAACCTTATTGACGTTGCATTGTGCCAGGTGTTCTAGACCTTCCCGCCACAGGACCGGTCTCATTGTCCTGCGGAATGGAGACCATCACTCCCATGCGTGAGGTGCTTCTGGGAGGCAGGTCTCCTCGGTGCTTTTCACATACAGATGAGAAAACAGAGGCCCATAAGCTCACACAACCAGGAAGCGGCAGAGCAAGGAACTGAACCAGGCAGCCCATGCATGAATCTACAGCTCACCTGTAAATGGCAGGTCTGCCTGCGAGAACACCGCTTCAGGTGCTTTGTTTTAAAGGGGATCCAGAGACTTGGTGAGGGGGTCAGCTCTGTGCCCAGGTCACTCCGGGGTCAGGAGGGAGAAGCTGACCAGGCTTAGCGGCGAAGAGGTGCATGTTTGGAAACCTTGCACACATTTCCCATATTCAGAGTCCACGCCTGGAAACCACTGTGGCCCAGGCTCTCCGTCAGGACACCCCCTCCAGTCCTCCCATACCTGAGTGTTAGGTGTGGGGCAGTCTGCAGGGGGAAGTAGGGACCTGCCCAGGTAGGGGTGTGTGTTCTGGGGCCCCTTGGGAGCATATGTGGAAGTCTCTTATTTTACCTTAAACCTGGTTCTGGGTAAGGGATTGGAAGTATGGTCAGGTCCCACTGATGATCAAGGGGACAGGTTCCTCACCCCCTGCAGTTGTTCACCTCCAAGCTTTGGCTAGCGAAGTGTAGATGGAAATGTCCAGAGGACTGGGCCTTTCACAGCAGGGAGCGGGCCGTGGCCTGTCCAGTTTGCTCTAGGCCTCCCACCCCACTGTGCTTTGTAGAGCGGGTATTTGTTATTTCAGTGACTTTGCAGACCTCCGCCCACAGCCTGGGGTAGGGGGCCCCAGTTCACATCTCCCCTGTTCACCTCTTTTCCAGCCCCATCCATGTGTAAACAGACCTTCCACCTAGCAGAAGGCTGGGATAGAAGCCCCTTTGAGACCTGCTCAGCATCCTGCTTGGTGGCTATCCTGGAGGCCATCGAGTGGACAGGCATTCCTTTCCTACTGCCCCTGTCTTTTGCACACTCCGGCTGCTTTTAAGTTTGGCTTATGAGGACTTTCTCTGCCTGGGCGGTCTTTTCCTCCTCTGGAGTTTTTCTTAAGGGCTTCTTTCAATCTTCAAATCAAGGGTGAGAGACTGTCCCTCTCTTCCTTCTTCCCACCTACCCCCAGGGTCCCTCAACTTGAATTCTTTCCTACAATGGCTTCATCAGGGAGGATGTCCCACCCCGTCCATCATCAAGGTACCAGCCCCGAGTCCTGTGGCTCTCCTGACAGGAGCTGCCCAGGTATCCTTTGGCTCCAGGCTGGCTTGGCTGGTGCTGTCCACCTTTTGTGCTTGAGCCCCCAGTCCCTCATTTTCTTGACGAGGACCAGGGGACATTTTAAAGGAGCAGGAAAGTCTCACTAAATAGATGTAGAATTTCCCAGCATTTTAAAGACTTATGAAATGCATTTTTATATGGGGCCAGCTGGGGAGTTTCTCATTAGCTCGGCTGGGGAGTCTGTGGGGAGTTGAGCTGAGTAGAGCCAGGCAGGCTGGGTAGAAAGACGCGGTGGCCCTGAGCTCACCGGGGGAGCGTGGCAGGCATGCGCCGGCAGGTCGGCTATGCGGCCCCCCGGCCAGCCAGGCCTGGGCTGTGCCTTTGTTAGACCTGCCTCCCCCCAGCACAAGGGGCCTTGGAAACCTTCAGGTGGTGACTCGAGCTGAGAGGTGGCCACTCTGTTGCCATGGTGAGCAGCCCACGAGGTAGGGCATCTGTGCCATGTGTGCACATGGATGCAGGCACTCATGTGTGTGTGTGTGTGTGCACGTGTGCGTGCCCCAGGTGGTTGCAGCCCTGACTTGGACCCCTGGGGACATCTCCTGGTACTTGTGCGCCCCTTACCTGGTGCTGCTGCACCCTCGGCTCCCTGGGGCTGACTTGGACCAGCTCTCTGAGGAGGATGCAGTACTTATTTCCTGCCCGTCCTTTTCCTCTGGCTCAGGATCAGCCATGGGCTACACTCTACAGTGCTTTCTCTTTGATCTGCCTGCTGTACACATATGTGTGCAGAGCCTGTGCGTACATGTGCCTATGTGTGCCAGCACTCAAGTGTGCTGGTACCTGAGGCATGGGTGAGCAAACACATGAACAGCGTCTGTCCTGCCTCCTTTTCTCCTGCCCCTGCAACCTCTGCTCATGGCTTCACTTCTTTGGTGTGTGGCTGGACTTGCTGGTTTCCACCTCTTCCATGTGGACTTAGGGTGTCCTCCATGGCAGGGACTCCGTGTCATTTATCTCTTACCCCTGGCCTGGTACTCAGCAGGTGCTCTGCTGTTGGACCCTGGCTGTGGATTTGGAGCTGTCCACCCCAGGAAGACCACTGTGCTGCACGGACCTCTCCTGGTGCTGTGGGGCTTTTCAGGGGACATCTGAGATGTAATAACAAGGAAGTTAGTCCTATTTTCTCCAACGTTTGGGTCCCCACCTCCACCCTCAGGATAGGGGAGAGTCACTCTGTGCTGTTGGCCCTTCCCTAATGCCCTGAGGATCCTGCTAGGGGACATTGGAAATCTGTAGTTCTTTGGTGGCTTGAAGCCTGGCCACAAACTAGACCCACAGTGAGGCATGGGTGCAGGTGAGGTGAAGATGATGCTGGTCCATATGCATGTGGGGGAATCATTGCCTGTCCTGCTTTCTCCGTATGGTGTATCCTGGGGCTGTTTATGCCAGCACTGTTTGCACCTGAACATGCATGCACATCTGGTGATCTTGTCAAAATGCAAATTGTGACTTGGCTGGGCTGGATAGGGCCTGAGATTCTGCATTTCTAACAAGCTGCAGGTTGTGTTGATGCTGCTGGTTTTCCTGGCCTTGCCTGTGGCTGGGCCCTTTGCCTCTGGAGTTCCTTGTCACCCCTTGAAGCTCACCCTAAACCACACCTCCTCCGGGAAGCTTCTCATGATGGCTCTGCGGCAAGTTCTGTGCCTTCCACTGTCCCTTGGGGTCCAACCACCTGTTCCAGCCCTCACTGACTTCTCCTTGGCTATAATGTTCCTTTTTGGGGCCTGGTCCCCTGGTGTTCTGCTCGCTTGTTAGGGGCACTGGCCCCTAAGCCTGATTCTGATTCTCTGTCCCCAAAGCCTAGCCTTGGCTTAGCAATTGGCAGGAACCTGGCACATGTTTGCCAAGGTGTAGAACTTTACCCCTCCTCTTTGTCTGCTTTTGCCCTCGGCAGTTAAGGTTTGAGGTTTAGATAGTTATTAGCTATATGACCTTGAGTAAGTTTCTTCCTGTCCTTTTATTTCCTCATCTGAGATGAGGATAATAGTCTGACTTCCTAAGACCCTTGGGGGAGTACAGAGGGAATCTGTGGAGTCCTTCGCCCCTGAGGGGGCCACCTGGGCCTCTGCACCTCTACCATTTCTGCTCACGACACATCAAGGGCTGTGTGGATCAGAGCTTAGCTCTGAGATTGGATCTGATGGGTGATAGAGAGGGTCCGGATGAGCTCTCTGCATCACCGCGCTCCCTGTCTGTCCCAGCCCGTCTTCACCCTGGAGCAGGGTTGGGCCAGAGCTAAATCCTGGGGGGACCATCTGTGCCCATACCCACTCTGCTTGGTGGAGCGTGGCATGCTTCCTAAGTGAAGAAGGTGGCATGGGCTTGGTGGTGAGTGGCAGGGTCTGCTCCGGAAAGCAAAGAGCCCTGAGGCCATCATGTGATTGGGCTCTTTCCCTGGGTGGGGCTGGACACACGGACTGTGCAGGCATGGGCCAGTGCCCAGCAGGAAATAGCCAAGGTCGGCCTGACCGCACCGCCTGGCTGATCCTGGCTTCCGTGGCGGACGCTGTGCAGGGCCCAGCCCAGGGTTGGGCATAGTCAGTGCTGCGTCAGCCAGTGTCCTGCTGTAGACTGTGTGCAGCACTCAGGAGTTAGATTGCTGTCATCTCAGCTGATGGTCCCTTAAAATCCCTGCTCGTGCAGGCAGGTGCACGCAGGCAGGTATGTGCACAGGTGTATACACACACACACACACACACACATGTGAGTTCTGCTAAACCCAGCTAACTAATTCCTGTCTGGCTCTAAGAAATCATTATTTTGGCCACATTGATAATTCTTTTTTCCTTTGTTGTGGCTAATTGTTTTAACTGATGGCTGCTGGCTGTACTTGGTAGTAATTCTTAGCATATCAGACTGATTCTGAGTCTGGTACAGTACATATGATAGGTCTTACTTACACTATTCTGATTCTCAGGCTAAATGCCTTGCAAACCATCCAAGCTCGTGGAGGCAGGGACAAGACCTGTTTGCCTCACTGTTGCTTCAGCAAATGGCACTATGATAACAATGAAGGAATAAAAACCATCACTTTAGCGAGCATCCACTCAGTGCCACCAGGAGACTGTGCACCTGACATGCAGTACCTTATTTAAGCCTGTTAATGACAGGTGACAGGAAGTATCATCATTCCCATCTCACAGATGAGCAATCGAGGCTCACAGAGGTCGAGACTGGTGTGGTTCTTTGTAGCCAGCTGGGATTTTGTCTGAGTCTAGAGGCCCACTTTCTGTAGCTGCTAATTCCCAGTGGCTGGGACTCGAGAGGCTTCCCGAAGCTTTGTGGGACAAGTTGCACTAGAATGTGAGACAAGCTCTAATGAGGTCACTGTAGTGACATACCAGTGAGAAGCTGCCAGGGTGAGCATGGGAAGGAGGGATTACTGGTGGGCACCAGCCTGAGAGTCCTGTGTGCATGTATATGCATACATACCACACATATACACATAAGCATGCATACATCTTACATATACCCACTCAGACACACATCCCCTGCAGTGCACATGTACACACATTTGCATATACACAGGCTTCGAAGTATGCACATCCACACATACAGGCCTTCACATGTGTCCCTCATACAACACACATGTGTACACATATACAACACACATGCATGTCCACACACTTGCAAGCACAAGTGCACACATGCATACACACAGGTGCACACTTACACACATATACAAGTGTGTTTGTCTCCACATACACAGTGCACTGACTTCCAAGCATGTACACATACAAAGGCCTGCACACACGTGCCGTGTCCTCATCCACAGTGTTAGGGTTGCCAATGCACAGCAAAATCCTGCTTCTGGGCTGTCTCCCCTGAAGGACCAGAATAGTGTCCCGGCAGGTGTTCAAGATGTCCAGGTCACCTCCTTGCTCTCCATTTTCTTTCTTCCATTTCTTTGTTGCAGCCTCAGGTCCCTAGAATCCTTTCCAGAGATTCACCCCTACTGTTGGCCCAGTGCTGGGCTGACCCAGCGTGGACTGCAGCTCCAGCGCCCATCTGTCTGCCTGCCTGCCTGGCCTCCTCAGGCCAGCGCACACCCCCACCCCCAACTTGGACACGACTGCCTTTTCCACCCTGCACCTGCCACTTTAAGAGCCCAGGGGCCTTGGTGGGCCTGTCCCCAGGGCTGGGGCGGGTGGAGGCCGGACAGACAGCTGTGGGTTGAGGGAAGCTTTGTTAGCTGTCCTGGCCTCTTGGAGCCTGGGTAGTGCTGGGGAAACCGAAACAAAGGCCGACAATGGCCTCCTTCCCTCCCTGGGCGGCCTCAGAGCTGGGCCTGCCTAGGCGGCCTCTGGGGGCCCCTGTTATTTCCTGTGCTGGCTGCAGGGCTCCTAGCCAGCCTGGAACAGGGCAGGAAGCAGGGCAGGGCATCTCCTCCCCACCCGCAGGCCGGAGTAACTGCTGGAGAGTGGGGGTCAGCACGTCGTTTCTGCTCTGTGTCCACTGCTGTGGGCCTTCATAGCTGCAGCCTGCTCTACCAGGGTCTGCCCAGGGTCGGGGGGTGAGGAGCCCGACCTCCTGTCCCAGCTGACCCTCCTGCTGCCGCCTCCTTGTGCCCCCACCATCTGCACTGAGTCTCCGCTGTGAAGTGAGCTCCTGCGTTGTCTGCCCAGTTGGCCCCAGCTTTTGTGGCCAGAGCCCTGGCCCACAGAGAGGAGGACAATGTCAGGCAGGGAGCATTTCATTGGTTATTAATTAATTTGGGCTGGGCTAGACTAGAGGGAAGTTTAGATTTAATGCTAAGAGTTATGGTCAAGGTTAAGGTTAGGTTAGGTTTGCCAAGCCCTGCAGGCTTAAAGACAGGAGTTAGGACCCTGGAATTTGAAGCCAGTGACCTCTGTTTCCATTCAACACAGGTGTCTGTCTGTGCCACATGTGATCACCAGAACCCAATGGGGTCCCCGCCCTCCAGGACAGTGTTTCAGGAGTGAAGAGACAGTGGGCAGGTGAGGTGCTGCGCCACCTCTGAGTGTATCTTGGGAATGGCCTTGACCAGGGACTGTACATTCCCAGAGCCTGGTTTCCTGCTCTGTAGAGAGTGGATATAGGAACCTCTACCTTGTGGTATCGTTATAAGGACAAGTGAGAGAGTAGATGGCATGTGTTCTGCATGGTGCCCGGCACACAGCAGCACCCAGTAAATGCTAACTAAGGTAATGATTGTTGGAGAAAGGATAGGAGGTGCCCACGCATCACGGAGCAGCTAAAACAACAGAAGAAAATACTAATTTTTGTCAGAAGCCTAAGATGAGGGTCCATGTGCAGTTGAGCTTCCTGGTAGCCTAGGCCAAAAGTGAAACAATGCAGTGTGACTGCTTCCTCTGTCTGATTTAAGCACTTGGGATGCAGACAAATGTTTTTCCCCTGGCACTGAATGCTGAGGAATTTATTGTGTGGATCCTCATTAATCACTGAACAGACAGCAGGCACTATCTTAGTCGCAATTCGGCACACAATACAGAACCATCTTTCTTCAAAACCTTTCTTAAATTGGCCCCTGGAAAAATGTTTGAGGCCTAAGTGCAACCCTCAGTTGGGGGTTCGATTGCACTGCAGCCTTGCTGGGAGGGGACCCAGCAGGGACGAGGCTGTCTGGGCTGCGTCCTGGGCCTGTGGGGCAGCTGCTCAGATAACTTTCCTGAGTGCCCCGTTAGTTAAATGTAGTTAAGTGGATTTCTGTAGGCAGGACATAGAAGAGCCTTTCACCTGCCGGTGAATGCTGTGAGTCTTTGTTTCCTGCTCAGTTTCAAATTTTTTTGACCTCAGGAACTAACCCCATCCCCTTTATGAGGACACTGTTTACATGTTGGAGCTGAACAGCCCTGGAGATTGACGCCTCACCTCCTCCCTGCCCAGATGGATTTTGACAGCCCTGGGTGCAGTCTGGCCTGAGGGTTTGCATCTTGCAGTGCTCACCCTTCGAATCCTTTTTAAGCCAAATTACTTTTACTCATTCTTTGTGAGTAGAATTCACATTCCAAAAGAGGGGCAGTTAGGGAAACTGAGATTCAGAAAGGGTGGAGCGCTCAGGGCTGGGACTCTTAAGTCAGATGAGATGGGGCGCATTCAGGATGCTATGGCCCCTAATTCAGTCTTTCCACCATGCCCTGTTTGCACACACAGGCCCCCTTGCACACACTTGCTCAGCCTTGCATACTGACGCTCAACGTCCTTGCTTTGTGTTTAGAGAGGAACACTGTTCCGTGCAGTGTCCAGTCCAGCTGCAAGCTCCATTCACCCTCTCCTGCCCTTCCCCTCCTGGTGGGCAGGGTTGTGCGCCTGGCTGGGAAGGCCTGCTAGGGGCCACTAGCCTGTCTGCCCCGCCCCCTGTGGAGTCTCCATAGTAAGCGTGCCTGGGGGCTGTGTGGAACTTTCCATCTGGGTAGAAACCTGACCCAGTGGGCCCCAGGCCCTGCTGCAGGGGTAGGAAATGCCTTCCCCAAATGTGGGGAGAGAAAGAAAAGAGAGGTGGTCAGCTTGGGATTCCAGCTATGCCAGAGAACCTGGGGATCCCTGGAAGGGGGGCGCAGGGCTGCCCTGATTACCTCTTAGGGGAGGCCATGGCAGGCAGGCCAGAAACTGGGGGGACCTTGGGGACTGACTGCTTGCACCCCTGAGGTTCTACCTATGTCAGCTACACTGTAAGTGGCTGGGTGTAGATTTGAAGTCACTTACTCTGTCCCTTACCTCCCTCAAGCAGGCGTTTCCATAGCCTTGTGGGAGCACTTTGACCATACATGGTTTTGTCACTCTTATTTTCCATAGGTGGAAACTGAGGCTCAGAGACGGTGGTGGTTTTGCCCAGTGTCATAGAGCAAGATCATGGCATAGCTACATTATTGCAGCACAAGTCACCCCTACCCAGTCTTCCTACTTAGTCAGCTTCTCCCAGTGTAGGAACACACATTCACCAACAAAAGAAACGGCGATGTGAAGAGGGTGGGCAAGTGCAGTCAGTGGGGCTGCCCCACATGGAAGGAATCTGCTGCTCCTGTGGGCCCTCAGGGGCAGGTGGATGTGACTGAGCTTTGATGCTGTGTCCTCACACATGAACCAAGCACCTCATGTCCTCTGTCTCCAAGTGTGCGTGCCTCATGTCAGGGAAGCTGTATCGCAAGTCAGATGAAAGAATTTTCAGGAAGGACTTTTGGATTTCTTTTTGAGGCAAGGGTCTTTGTGTAGCCTAGGGAGGCCTCGAACTCACAATCCTCCTGCCTCAGCCTCCCGAATGCTGGTGTTACAGGCATACGCCACCATGCCCTGCTAAGAACTTTGGCTTTAGGGTCATAGGCTGACTTTGGAACCTAACAGCCTGTGCCCTTCAAGCTGGGAACCCCCCTGCTCCCTAGGACACCAGGGATGGGCCTGGGTTCAAGCCGCAGTTTTTTGAAGGGAATGTGGACAGGAATGCCAGCGCAGGTGTGGCGGCTAATTTTATGTCAACGTGACCGGGCTGAGTGATGCTCAGACAGCTGGTAAAGCGTTTTCTGGGTGTGTCTGTGAGTGTGTTTTGGAAGGATCAGCATTTGGCTTGGTGGAGGGGGGAATAAGGTACCCTCAGTAACATGGGTTGTCTCAGTCAGTGCTGAGGACCTGACTGAGGTGGAGGTAAGGCGAGTTGGCTGTCTCCGTTGGTATGGCTGAGCCGCCCATCTTCTCCTGCCCTTGAGTATCAGCTGCTGCTGGCTGAGCCCTTGTTGCTCTTGCTGCTCTTCTCCTTGGTGCTGTGCAGGCTGCAAGCCTGGGTCTGGCATGATCCCCAAAGCCCCATCCACTCATTCCTGTTTCTCCAGCCTTCCCACTTGGACGTGGACTTACGCCTTTGGTTGCCCTGGTTCCCAGGCTTTTGGGCTTGGGCTTGAACTTCGCCATTGGCTTTCCTGGGCCTTGAGCTTGCTGACAGCAGGGGGTAAGACCCCTCAGCTTCATAATAAACCACTTCCTGCACAACCATGCGCTTGTCCTGTTGGTTCTGCTTCTCAGGAGAATCCTGTCTATATAGCAGGTGGGTATGGTGAGTGCTGGAGTTGTCTCCATCCCCAGCCCAGATCCTAGGGCCTGACTGGAGGTGCCTGCTTTGGCCTTGGCAGCATTTCCCTCGCAAGAGAGGACTGTCCTTGCCACCTCCCCATCACCCAGCACCCTTTGTGCCTGCCTGGGGGAGGCTGGATGTTTGCCTGGACCCTTGCCTCCTGCCGCTGAGAGGAAGGGCTTCCCACTGCACTCTGGCATGGTGGCTTCACGGCTCAGGTCAAGGTTGGGCTGACAGTTCAGGCAGGCAAGTTTTGGGGAGCTTGGGGAGTAATGAGTGGCAGGGCCATAGCCTGGGAATCTACAGCCCCACATTTGGGTCTGGCTCCCAGGCTGTCCAGATTCAGGGACCACCCGCAGCCTGCAGAGGGGCCCTGGCACAGGGTGCCAGTGGAGGTTCACACGATGCCACTGGCTGGGAGTGTTGAGCCTGGGCTTGGGCACTTCAGGAGGCCCAGCAACGGTCTCCTCTAGGAGCTCTGCCACCTGTGTCCTCATCTTCCTTCTAACCTGGGCCTTTGTTTGGGCTGTGTCCCTCTGGCAGTTCCTCTCTCCTCCCATGTACTCTGAAGCCGCACGTCCTCTAAGGCACAGCGCCATCCCTGGCCATGATGCCTTTGCTTGTAGCTTCTGGGGGGCTGCCCTTTCTAAGAATCCTTACTGTGCCCTCCAGGGTCTGTGGACACCACACACTATTCTGTCCTTTCTCCTTAGCTGTTCTTTGGCTTCATCTCTCTTCCTACCGTGGACTTCCTACTGTGGACCCTTGTCCTGCCCTTCTCCTTGTACCGAATCACACGGGACAGGGCTTGAGCTTTGCCTTTCTGCAAGGATGGACAGATTCACAGGACTGTTGTCACCAGGAAGTTCTACTTAATGTCTCACCACCTCTTCAGCTGAGGCCTTTGCTGTTGTCACCGCTCCTCTCCTTGATGGGCTGTGTAGGCCATAAGCCCTGGTCACCACAGGCATGATCCCCGTGGGCCCGTCCACTCCTTCTGTAGTCACAGATGTCACTGACCACTGACCATGTGCTGGGCATTGTTCCAGATGGTGGCCAGGAGCAACAAAGGCCGTGGTAACTCATCAGGTAGTGGGGATATGACGTTAGAAAAGTGAAGAGTAAATGTGTGCCTGAGAAGAGAGTGGTGAGGGTGGGGAGCAGGGGCTGGTCTATATGGGGCACCTGTGTGGACCTCTGTGCGAGGAGGGGGCATTAGAGCCCTGCAGAGGGGCAGGGGCAGCTTTCTTGGTGCTCCCACTGTGGGAGGAGTGGGTCAGTCCAGGGGCAGAGCTTCAGGGCTGGGGGAGGGAGAGGAAGAGGTGAGGTCAGGAGAAGAGGGAAGCTGACAGGGCCTCTCATTATGGCCTAGACCATAGAGTGCTCTGTAGCTTTCATTCTGAGTTGATGGGAGTTGGGAATAAGTTTTGAACAGGCCGTAGCATAACGGGGTTTAGATCTGGAGGGGTTCCCTCCAGCTGTGCGGGCAAGAAGTGGCCGGGGTGAGCGAGCACACATCCAGGTAAGAGGTGGAGGGGGACTGGGACCATGAGCTGGAGGAGGTCAGATGAGGAGTGTCTTTGTGGAGGGAGGTCGGACTGCAATTATTACTGCATTGAAAATGGGGTGTGAGAGCAGGAGAGGAAGTAGGATCCCCAAGGCTGGCAATGGGCTGACTGAGATCCAGGGCTCTGGGGGTTCTGGCAGCTTCAGTGACTGTGATGGGACTCAGGATTCAGGTTGGCTACCATCAGTGTGACAGCTCTACTCCATATCAAGGGGGCACTGTGATCTGAGACCGTGAGGCTTGGATCAGGATGTATTTTGGGGTAGCTGCCCCCACCCCCCCAGTCGGAATGGGAGCACCTGCCATGGGGTAAGCTTAGGCAGAGAGCAGGGACTTGTGATCTAGGGATACATCAGCATGGGGGGTTGGAAGAGGAAGACAGACCAGAGGCTGAGAGGGGGTGATGTGGGGGCAGGAGGAAAAGTGGGGAAACCAGTGAGGAAGGAGGAAGCCAATGACAGATCCAGTGGTTTCCAAGCTCCAGCTCTCCGTGCAGATGTAGTTGAGTTGCTGAGTTGTGCAAGCGGGGAGGGGAGCAGCGTGGTGCCCCCCCACTCCACCCACCTAGCGGGAGCAGATCTGCTGGAAGGGCTTCGTGCCGAGCCATTTGGAGCTCAGAAGAGCTTGGGGTTCAGGGGTTAATGAAATGAACTCTCGTCTGCAGCCGGCCCATGCAGGGGGTGTCTGTGCTGAGCCCCATCCCTGGCTCCCACTCGGGAAATGTCCCCACTGCCGGCCCAGAGGTGGCGTTGGGAGTGGCAGACTGTCCGCCCCAGAGTCCAGCTGTGCATGAGCCCTCCGTGCTGCAATTGGCAGCCTCGCACAGCCCCAGCCAGCCCGTGGAAGTGGGCCAGCCGCACCTCCATACAGGATTAGAGGGATGTGTAATGGATTAAAGATCAAAAATGTTAATTAAGAAATGGTCTTTTCTAATAAGATGCCTTCAAGGGCACAGGCCTGAAAAGGAGGGGATTTCTCATTTTGGCAACACGGTTTGTCTTGTAATGAAATTGGTTCACAGACAGTGGGAGGACCCAGTGTAAGCTTCGTTTTAAAGACATCTCCATCCAAATTAATTAGCAGTAAAAAATGAAGGGCCGAGCATCAGGTTGGCAGGAAGGTGGTATGTGGTGGCCTGGCGGGAAGGCTATGTGGACTTTGGACGATTTCAGCTGTGTCCTGGTGGCCTCCAGAATGGGATGCTTGGTGGTTTGTCCAAGGCCACGTGCCCTGGGGGCCTGGCAGGGTCTGACACTTTCTGGGGTCAAAGGAAGTCTGGTTGGTTGCTAGTAGGAACTTGCTGTGTTACTTTTGGGTGTCCATGCCTCTCTCTGCTCGTTCCTTTACTTTTCTCCTCCTTTATAGATAGCAATGAAACTTCTTCTACCTGCTACCTTGGCTGTTGGGGCAAATAGATTTTTAGATCTAAGTGCTCTGTAAACTAACCACTCTTTTTTGAGTTGGTGCAGTTATTACTAATGGATGATTTGGTGTTTGTATGCCTGATCCAGCCTGAAGTTTGGGAATAGAGGTGCAAGTGCCACTACATACCCTGAGTTCTGCTTTCTCAGGCTTCACGGTCTCGGGACTGTGAAAACCCCCGAGGTTGTTTGGGGGTCTTAGAAGGACACCCTAGCCTAATGGTTAAGAATTGAGCTCTGCAGTCCACCAGGTCATAAAATTTGAATCCCAACTTTGCCTCTTGCCTGGAGCCTCCATCCCTTGACTTCTCTGAGCCTCAGTTCCTTGCCTGTGTATTGGAGTCAGCAGTCCCTGGGCCAGAGCGGTGCTGCGAGGTGTGCAGGAAGACTTTGCCATAAAGAGCCACCTGTGAGGGATCAGGGCTCAGCTGCAGTGTGGGGTGGTGGCCTTGACTCTGAGATGCTGAGGAGTCTGTGTCAGTCCCAGCCAGTGCCTCCCCATGGCTCAGCCCCAGGCCTGCAGCAATTTCAGTGCCCCGGGTCCTCCAGGGTGCAAACCTTGTTTTACAAGAATGCAAAGGAGAAGGAGTCTCAGAGCCTGGCACTTGCTCCGAAGGTCATAAGACTTGAAAGAAGTCTAGATGAAGATGCCTGAAGGAGGCGTCTCATGACCTTTGGTGCCAGGCTCGCTGTGCTGGCTGCAAGTGTGCGCATTCTCTTCCCACCACAGGTCTTGCTTTCCCAGGAGTGATATTGGGAGCAAGCAAGAGCGATGCTTTTACTGGTGGTTTTCTTTCTGGTTGCAGGTTCTACATCATTGGGGGTGTGAATCACTTTTTTGGTCTGGGGATTGAACACAAGACCTCATACATGCTTGGCAAGCGCTCTACCACTGAGTTATATCCCCAGCCCTTCTTGTTACCGGTTTTTGTGATCGGGTCTTGCTAAGTTACCCAGGATGGGCTTGAACTTGAGATCTTCCTGCCTCACCTCGGCCTACCTACTAGCTGGAATTACAGGTGTGGGCCACCACACCGGGCCTTTTTTGATACAGAACAACCCTTATGGTCAATGTAAATCTTAAAGATATTTGCATTTGAATTGCATTCCATCCTGTTAATATCAGGACTTCTGCTTTAGTTTTTTTCTTGCATCTATTTTCTCTATCTTCTTTTAGGATTTCATTTTTTTTCATGTTTATACAGCTTTTTAGGAATGTGGTAAAGTACACATAAAATTTACCATCTGAGCCATTTGTAAGTGTACAGTGCATTGGCATTGAGGACATTTGTGTTGCATAGCTGTCCTTCCGGTCCTTCTCCAGGACTCTTCCCAACAGGGAGTCTGTTCCCTTTAACACTCAACACCCACCCTCCATGACCACTATTCTTTTGTCTTGGAGTTTGACGACTCTAGGTACCACTAGTAGAGTCATCCTGTATTTGCCATTTTGCGTCTGGCTTATTTCCCTTAGCATAAGAGTTTCGGGGTTCATCTATGTTGTCACCTGTGTCAGAATTTCCTTCCTTTTTAAGGCTGGTTAGGGTTCCATGGAGCAGATGGCCCATGTTTTGCTTCTGTGTTTATCTGTTGAGGGACACAGATAAAGGATCAGCCCCCTGCCCCATGAGGGCTGCACACTTTCCAAGACCTCCGTGTGATGGAAGTGCTGCTGGCTGACAGAGGGAGCAGAGACAGGCAGTGTTGTGGCCTGGGTAGAGAGGGCCAGCAGCCTTGCTGTGTGTCCAGGTGTGGCTTTCAGCTTCTCCACAGCTGGCCACCAGGATGAAGTTGGGGATGAACCCTCTGTGGGGTGGACCTCCAGCTTTCCACGAATGTCCTCCCTTTAGCCTGAGAGAGGCACACCCAGCCTCCTGGCTGTTACAGTTTGACCTTGGGAGCGGCAACCCACAGACACAGCACTGTCCTTCCAGCTGGCTGGCTGCTTCAGCACCATGATTTTCTGCACAAGTGGCCACTGGAGGAGAGAGGGAGCCCTTTGCCTATGGAGTCTGCTTGCCAAACATGGTCCTAGAAGTGTTTTCAACCTCAGGCCAGCAACCAGGCAAATGGTGGAAGGAAAATAACAGGACAAGCTGGCCTGTGGTTTTCTGTCCGCTTAGTCAGTGGCACTGTGGGAGAAAAAACGATTGGGTAGGAACTGACTGTTAAAGAAGCAAAGATTTTAAAAAACGACAAACACAGCAATCAAGATGGAGGGCCCAGTGCCGCACCCAAGAAGTGGATGAAGCCTGTGGATGTGAGGCTGAGCGAGAGAAGACAGACCCAGCAGAGAACGCGCTGTCTGTGACTGTTGATGTGATGTCTGGAAACCGGGAGGAGAAGGCACTGCCTTCAGGGATGCATGGGGAACCCGCCAGGGGCTGGGACTGTCCTGCATCTTGATCCATCTGCAAACTTAGTGTGAAAACATGTTGTTACCGAGTTGGCTGAAAGTTTGTGAGTTAAACCTGGATGAGAAGGGACATAAAAGGAAAACCCCGGAAACAGAGCATACTCTTTTCAGAGATGTGGAGATTATGGCTTCTGCTTCTTTCATTTCCCCTTATTACAATCATACAGTCTAAGACCACGTCTTGAGCTGGTCACCGTGGCCCAGCCAGCTCAGGCTGATGTTGAAGATGAGGAGCAGGCAGTTCCCGCAGGGAGAGGGCCTGTGTGTCCTTTGGACATCTTGAGTGACAGCAGTGCCGGGAGGAGACCATGAGCCCCGGACTCCCCCCAAGGAGCACTCGCAAATCAAGACTCAGGCCCTCTCTGCCTGAGGAAATTGCTCTAGCAGGAGATGCAGGCCTCCATCTGTTCCTGGAGGACCTACCTGGCCTGACCTCCATCCAGTTGCTTGATGCCCGTGAGTCTCAGTCCTCTCGTCTGGACACAGGGATGGTCATTCCTGCCTCGCTGGCCTCACAGAGTTCTTAGGAAGCAGCCACGGGGTCTTCCCAAAGACCAGGGGTCTTTGTATCCTGTGAGGGGCTGGCCACAGGCTTCATGTGTGGATCTCTGTCTGGGTGCCATGGTTTCAGCAGCAGGGATTGGGAGAGATGCTGCTGCCTGGCTCATGTCCTCAGTGAGTCACTTCCTTGTGGAGTGTCAAGGTCCTGTGCCTGCTTAACCCCCATGCCTGACACGTCCAGGGCAGGATTTTGAGTCTCAGGCCTCTCCTGACAGCTGGCAATTGTGAACCTAGCATGCCCCTAGGTGCCAGCTTATTGCATCTCAGCCCTTTGCCCAGTGGAGTTTTTGTTGTTGTTGTTGCTTTGTTTTGTTTCTGAGACAAGGTCTCCCTATTAGTCCAGGCTGGCCTAGAACTCACGGCAATCCTCCTGCCTCAGCCTCCCGAGCGCTGGGATTATAGGCATGTGCCACCATGCCCGGCTGCTCAGTGTGTTTTAAATATGGATTTGTTCATCCGTTCATTTCCTAATTAAACCTTACCTGAACTCTACTATTCTGTGTGTGTGTGTGTGTCTGTGTGTGTATAGGCAAAGATGAATACTATTTGGATTTAGCCAGCTGTGAGGAAGAGGAGGGAGCAAGGGGAGGGGTTATGTCTTCTCAGCACCTGCTCTGTGCCTGGCTGGGTGCGAGGTGTTCCCTGTGTATGTCGTTGTGTTTGATCCTCACAGTAACCTTGTGAGTGTGAAGTGCTTCTGACTGCTCCCATTTTTGCCACTCTGTGGTCGGTGGACCAGCATTGTCTTGCTGTTTGGGCACCGGGTAGGAATGCAGGATCTTGGGCCTGCACCCAGATCAGCAGTGTCTGACTCTGCTCTGAACAAGATCCACGGGGATCTGTGTGCACATTAAAGGCCCCCTTGGGTGGTGTGTGAATGAGCTAGTGCAGGCTCAGGTGGGTTTTCTGCTAAAGCCAGCCCTTGTAGGACTGAGGATGGATGTCTAAATGCAGCTGTGTGCAGTGATGGTACGCAGTGCTGTGCCTTGGCCTTGACCTCTCTCAGGTCACACTGTATTTGGGAGGCAAAGAGCTGTGTGTGTGTGCGCACATGTGCATGTGTATGAATGAGTATGTATTGGAAGGGATATGGCAATAATGGCACAACTTGAGGAATTTTGGGGATGGTACTTGTAGGTAGCAGATTGGACAGATGGGATCTGGAAGGAAGTCAGTAAGGGTGGGTACTGCCCTGCCTCCCAGTAGGGATCCTTTCTGGCTTTTCCTTGAAGAGTCAGCTCCATGTCCCTTCCTCCAAGAAGCCCTCTTTGATTCCCCCAGAAGTTTAAGTCCCCTTCTGTGCTTCCATCTCAACCAGCTCAGTTTCTACCTTTGCCCTCATCCATTGTCTAGTTTGTGTTTCTGGATTTCTTGCTGAATGGCACGGTCTTTGATGGCAGGTCCACGTGTAGCCCTTTGTATCCTCCACCCCCAGAACAATCGTTTTTTTTCCCACTCATTCATTTTATACAAATATATTGGGGCCTTCTGTGGCCTGACCCTCTTCAGGTGCCGATGGTTTCATATGAATAAGGCAGATGAAGTTTCTGATTCCCTGGAGTGTACCCTAGAGAGGAAAGCTCTGTGAAAGCATGATGCACTCATTCATTCATTCATTCATTCATGCATGCATCCATCCATCCATCCATTCAGAAAAAAACTAGGCACTGGGTTTAAGTGTAGGCAAATCAGAGTGGTCCTGGCTTTCATGAGCTTACAGCACAGGGGCTAGTCCATGGCCAGAAATCCCTCTAAACAGAGGCAGCTAGGGGCAAGTGCAGCAGGGATCCTGGCCCCATGTCAGAGACAGGGCAACTTCCTGTGACATCTGAAGGGGTCGTGGACTCAGCACACAAAAGGGCTTTCCACTGGGATTGCCAGGCACCCAGCCCATTCCAAACTCCACACTTCCCCATTTTGGGGTTCTAACTCCAGAGAAGCCAGTGGTTAAAAGCTAGGGGTTTTGGTGTGTAGATTTGCAGAAATACAACTCCATCTATGCCCTGAAGCAGCTGTTATCCTACCAAGTATATTCCGTACTGAGGGCTATCATGTTCTGGTGCTGTTGGTGGAGTGCCATGGTGTCACCAGTGTTGTCCATTAAGATCTGTAGCCTTAAACCTAGGCTGGCTTGATGTCACCCTCCAGCCTTTTACTGCTGCACCACTTTTAAGCAGTGGTATAGCAAGCTTTCTTTTTATTATTATCTTTTATAAAATGGTTTTATCGTAAAATGAAACACAGATATATAAAGCCTACAAAATAAATGTAGAACTTTGTGAATTTTTATAAGCTAAACACCACTAAAACCATTGCTCAGGTTGAGAAGTAGAACTTTGCCAGCCATCCCTCCTGTCACAGTCACAGCCCCTTTCCTCCTCCCAAGCAGGAACCACTGGGGACATCTATGGTGATCTCTTCTTTGCATTTCTTTAAAGTTCTTTCACCCATGTGTGCCCCCACCACTGGAATCGAGTCTTGGACTGTTGTTCTTTAAGGAGCATGAGGGAGTAATATATTTTGCAAAGATGATTATTGTAAAAAATCTCTTAAAACAAATCCTGAATCAGATTCTTCTGGTGGTTAGGCTCCCGGATAAGCCATTTTCCACCACTAACAGGTGGGCAGGGGCAGAAAGTGGCTCCCACAGAGTACATGTCTATTCAGAGTTGGATGAGTGGCTGGATCAGCCAGAAAAGGGGAAGAGGTACCACAGTCCTGAGCAGGTGACAACAGCTGGAATGGACCAGCAGTGTAGAGGGGAGGAGCTGATAGCTGATGGTGGGCTCCAGGGAGGGATCTGCCTTCTGAGGATCATCCCACATCCTTTCTGTGACTCTTTGTAACGTTTCCTTTTCCCAGTGCACTCTGGGAAATTCATCTCCCTATACCTGCCATGACAGGTAAGCCTGAGTTGGCTGTTGAGGCTGTCCAGGTGCAGGTGATCCTGCATCTTCTGGGCCATTCTTAATTGAAATTGATGGCAAGGGGGTGTTTCCTGCTGAGTCAGGCTTACCTCTCTGCCCATGGGGGATGTGGAAACACGTGGTCATGTGTCTGGCTTGGTTTGACTTTCTAAGAGCTCTAGTAACTAGTGTCGACTTTTAGAAGTTATGGACAGGTGAGTTCTGTGGGAATGGGCTGCCAGTGATTTTAAGCTACTGGGTGGCGAAGCAGTGCTGAACTTTGGCATGGGCTGCACAGCCCTCAGCAGATAGAGGCACCTTGTGTCCTGAAGATGTCAAGCAGGTGGATGACAAAGCCATCCTCCTGGCAGAAGCTGGAGGTGGGTCTTTGTGTTCATCTTGCTCTGGGGAGCTGATCTCTGCACAGGGAATGTGATGATGGCTGTATGAGCTCATCACAAAGAGCCCTCTGCTAGAAGTTCAGCGGATAGCATATGTGAATGGAGCCAGTTATGAAGTCGAGTGGGTGGTAAGCATCAGAAACCCATGGAATCCTCAATCTAATATTTAAACTCAAGGAAAACAAGAAGGAAAATTCCTGACCTCATTTATTAATAAACCATCTATTGGAAGTCTGTTTCTTTGCTGTAGAGGAGACAGAGGTGATAGATTCGGTTCCAGTCGGGAAGGAAATAATTGTCTTTGTACATCATGGCAAATAATTTACAAGCAAATAAGAGCACCTAGGCACAAGGTGAGCTGTGTATCCGTTGGTGTCCCAGAATGAAGATTCTCATGTACCTTGCTCTAGAGCTCAGAGCTATGCCCAACTAATATAGTTGGGGTTCCCATTTTTTAGTAGGACTTTGGCTTTTAAAAAGTCTCAAGTTGTCTTAGTCACTTTCTTCATGCTGGGACAAAACACCTGATACCCACAACTTAAAAGAGGAGAGGTTTAGTTTGGGTTGTGTTTCAGCCCCTAGTCACAGGGCTGCAAGACTGGAAGGACATAGGGGAAGGGCCTGGGAGGAGGAAAGCTGCTCACTTCAACCTCATGGCGGCCAGGAAGCAGAGAGTGAAGGGAATTAGAGCCTTCCAGGTCACACCCGAGTGACTCGCCTCTTCCATCGGGCCCCACCTCCCAACCACACACTCCGTAGAACTCATCAGTGGACGAATCCACACTGCACGCGTATGTATGTTCTCCCCTCTGTGATGCAGTCGCCTCCCCAGGGCGGCCCCCCTGCATGCGTGAGACTTTGTCGGGACGGGGCCTGTCTAAACCATAACACCAGTACTTTAGCAGAAAACCGAGGTAGTTGTGTGGCCACATGGACTCAGGTTTGTACCTGTCGTCAGAGGTATTCATAGGGTCTGAAGTCAGCAGGGGTGTTCCCCATGTCACCCAGCCTGTCAGTGCCCCCCTGCCTTGCCCTCATGGCCTAGCCTGCCCACGAAGGTGGCGCCAGTCACATCTGCTTCCCTTCCTGAAGGCGCTGCCAGGGGTACTGGAAGAGGTCCATTTTCAGGTAAGCTCGGGGCTGGGTATTGAATCTTCCCTGGGCCCAAATTTAAAGGAAGGGCTAGGACCTTCTGAGCTAGATGTCTTTGGGAAGAGGATCCTAGAAGGTGTCACAGAGTCATCATCTCTGACAGTGCTGGACGCAGGGTGTGTCCAGACTCTCTATCTCTCTGGCGGGGACTGTCCTGCAAGGCTGTTCTTCGAGTTCTTCTTGATTATCACGGGGCCTTAACTTTCACCGAGATGTGTATGTGGTCATAGTTGAATCTTTCTGAAGTTGGGAAGCATTTTAGTGTCCACGTGTATATCTAATGAAGTGACGCCCCTCTCCAGAGGGAAAGCTGTCATTAAGTTGTTGATGGGTCTTAAACCCAAGAGGTTGTGACATCTCGTGTTGGGTGGTCTGGGCCTGCAGGATTATTGCGAAGGCCTCCTGGGCTGATTCTTTCCTAGACACATGGCACACATGCACTCGGAGGAGGCTGTCGGCACCAGACAGCAGGTGTGATCTGACAACCTGAGCATCAAAACCTCCCTGTCCAGTCACCTCTGTAGGCTCACACCTGACCTTGCTTAAGGATAGAATTTACATCCCCTCCTTCCCTCATAAACCTTCTGTGGCTCCCAGCTTCTTCCGCCCAAAATTTGGCTTCCAGTCTGTCCCCTCTGTCATTTCTTTCTCAACCAGTCACCCATTTCTTTTCCTGCCACTGGTTTCTCCTGGAGACAGAGCTGTCTCTGACTCTATTTGTGATCCACCGAGTGCCTAGGTCAGTGCCTGGCCAGGGTAAGGTCCTCCAGGAACACTTTTTGTCTGACACGTCCATGTGACTGCAGCTCAGTTATGTTGGTGATTTAATACTCTGCATCTGGGCAACATTATTAGAGAATGAAGAGTTGCAGGAGAGAACTTGACTCTAAGAACGCCTAATTATTATTATTATTATTATTATTATTATTATTATTATTATTAACCATCTACAATTTACAAAGTGTACGTAGAGGAGACCCAGCACAAAAGAGCACCCCCTCTGAACGAGGGTCAATTAGGAGTCTTTCTAATAGCTGGTGTTTCATCAGCAACAGAATAGCATGTAAATAAATCTCATTTCCCTCCAACTCAACTCGTCACAAGCTTAATTACAGCAGCCACGATGTGTGCATGTGTGTGTTTTTTTCATTAGCGAAAGAGGGTCATTATTAGCCATGTCTGGGAAGAATGATTATGAAGAGCGGGGTCCCACCCTCCATAGGTGTCCTCCGAGAGCAGAGAGGAACTTTCTGAGTGAACTAAAGAGTTTCCAATTAAGGTGGCTGGGAGGAAGCAGGAAGCGGCCACGCAAATTAGAAAAAGATTACAGAGAAGGAAAGAGTCGGCAGCTTGCGGAAGGGGTCTGGGAGGCTTGTTTAATTACTGTGTGGAAGAAGAGTTGCTTCTGGGGGTTGCACCCCCTTTTCTTGGCATTGTCATTTGCCTGCCCAGAAATCTTGGGGCTGAGGACCCCCTCCTCATGCCCTGTCTTGCATTCTGGCTCCAGAGAGCTGCAAATGAGACTTGCCCTTGGGGGACGGGGTGTGACCGCTTCCAGCCACCTCTTTTAGATGGCTTTTCACACCTCCCTCCTCCTCTTGCTGAGGGGGAGGCAGGGGAGAGCATTGTCACCTCAAAGATGGAGCGTGTTGTTCTAGAAATAAATAGCTAAAACCTCCACTCAGAAATTAGTTAACACGGGGCCGGTGAGATGGCTCAGCGGCATAAGCGCCTGCCTGGCAAGCGCGAGGGCCCGAGTTCGACTCCCGGATCCCACATACGAAAAAGGGGCCGGTGATATTGCTCAGCGGCACGGGTGCCTGTTGGCGCACGAGGTCCTGAGGTCGACCCCCCGGTACCCACAAAAAAAAAAAAAAAAAAAAGAAATTAGTTAACACAAAGGAAGTCGAACCCTACAGGCCAAGTTCCAACTGTCTGCAGGAAGTGCCCTGCCCAGGGGGGCCTTTGAGGGAGGATTTAAGTCCATTCTGCCTGGCACTCCACGCACAATGTTGGCAAAAAAGTTTTCTCGTTCCTTCCGACCTGGTCCTCCAGCCCCCCCTTAACGGTTCGGATTCTTCTTTAAGCTACGTAAGAGACTGCGCTCCACTGTCCTAATAAATCTCTAGTGATGCAGAAATCATGGTGCTGCCCGCGTGCTGCACAGATGTGTCCCTGCTGCTCGGATGCCGTCTGTCCAGCAACCAGCCCCGCTCTAAGCACTGGGCAGGGGGCAGAGACAAGATGGCATTTTTAGGAGTGGAGAGAGCCTGGAAACTGGGTTCATCTGAACCTCTTCTGGCGCTTAGGGTCCTCGATGTGTTGTTCTTCCAGACTGTGCTTGGGTGCCTCCAGGGATGGGAGGCTCATCTCCTTCCAAAGCAGCCTGGACCTTAGGGATGGCCCCTGTAGCTATATTTACTGAGCACATACTGAGTGCTAATAGACACTTAATTATACAGACATTACTGAGAACCTTCACTGGGCCAGGAGATGCACTAGGCATTAGGGATTAATCAGTGACCCAAGGTGAGTATTTCCTGCGCTCCAGGAGCTTGTGTTGGAATGTGTGTCAGGAGACAGTAAGCAATAAAGGTGATAAGGCAGTCAGTGCTATAGGAACTGAAAGTAGATGGGGGCGGGCATGTCACTGCCGTGCTTGGGGAGTCATTAAGCCCAAGCTTCTCACTGTGTGTTTGTAAACTGCATCTGGCCTGGCTCCCATCCATGCATGTTGACCTTTCCATTCCTGTAGCTCCCCAAGCTTGCCCTGGCCACAGGGCCTTTGCACTGGCTGTGCCTTCTGCCTGGCATACTCTACCTCCACCTTTTCACAGCTGGCTTCCTTATGCCTTTCAAGAGCTTGCGCAGATGTCTCCTTCCCAGAGAAGCCTTTTTTGATGCCAGAGCTGAACTTGCCTGTCATCACTCCCTCTTTGGTCACCTCTGGATCCACACTCTGCCTGGGCTTCCTGACTCCTGTCTTCCTTGCTACCTCATGGATTTTGTCAGTACTGTTAACTTCTGGGTCCCCAGCCTGCACACTGCCCAGCACACTGTGGGCCCATGGTCATGAATTATTGAGCATTTGGGGCCCCTGCCAGCTCTGCCTTATTTCCTGTGATCCCCTCTTTCACTATTAACCTCGTGTTTCAGAGGAGAAACTGAAGGTAGACAGGTTAAATAATAAGCCTCAGGTCACCCAGGAGTTCATCACCAGCTTGTCCAAGGTCAAGGCTGTGCTCTTAGCCCCCTGGATGACCCAGAGCAAGTCCTCTCCACTTTAGCTGGCCCCTTGGGATCTGATTCTGTGCCCCATTCCCCCCCCAGAATGTGAGCTTGCCCTCTCTGTGTGCCATCCTCCAGTGGCCTGTGGACAGTCTTCTAGTCCTTCCCCTTTTTTTTTTTTTTTTTTTTGTGGGTACCGGGGGGTCGACCTCAGGACCTCGTGCGCCAACAGGCACCCGTGCCGCTGAGCGATATCACCGGCCCCTTTTTCGTATGTGGGATCCGGGAGTCGAACTCGGGCCCTCGCGCTTGCAAGGCAGGCGCTTATGCCGCTGAGCCATCTCACCGGCCCGCTAGTCCTTCCCCTTTTAAAGGATGTGGTGCTTGAAGAAAGACCCCTGGCCAGAGTTTTTTGATGGTGTCACCATGCCAAATGGGGGACCAGGTCTGGCTCCCCCAGGTCCCTGGCTTTGCCCAACAGCTGTCCTGGGGCTGAGGAGGCCGTGGGCAGGCTGGGCAGGCAGGAGAGGCCATTGTGCTTGATGGACTCCCTTGTGAGGGCTGCCAAGGCCACCAGGCTGGGGGGGGCGCTGACACAGCCCCTCCCAGGTGTGAGAATTACGGGCTGGGGTCTGTGAAACCTGGGCCTGCACTAGGCCACCTGCTTCAGATGCCTTCTTGGGCTGCATCCCCATCACAGTGACCCACATTCTTGGATTCCTGGGTTAGGGAATCACGGGCAGGGAGTCTGAAATTGCCACACAATCTTCTTCAGGAACTTGATCTGTAGGTGAACACCTTGACACCCAGGTCGGCCTGGGTGGTGGTGTGGGCTGGGGAGGTCTTTGTTTGTCTGTTTATTGTTTCCTGAGATGAGCTGTTGCTGTTTACTTGTTCCCTCGTTGTGAGGTCTTAGCCAAGGCCCCATCGTCTTAGGGCCGCAAGGGTTTCTTTTTTCTTTTTATTTATTTATTTATTTTATGTGGGTACTGGGAGTCGAACTCAGGACCTCGCGCTTGCCAGGCAGGCGCTTATGCCGCTGAGCTATCTCACCGGCCCAGGGTTTCTTCACTGTCCTGCTTGGGTGGCACTTTTGTCTTCCTTCCAGGGCTCAGGTTTAGTGCTTCAGGTGTTCAGAGATTGTGGCTGTAATGCCCCTCTGGGAGAGATGTCCCCAAATCCCACGGCCAGGCCCCGAACCCCACCGCATATCACAGCTGTGCTGCCATGGCTGGTGATGTCATTATTTTGATAAGCAGAGCTATGTGTGGGTGGTGGGGCTACTTTCTTTCCTGAGACTCAGAATACCAGCATGGTTTTGAGTATAATTGAATCTTTGAGAAATTAGAACCCTATTCTGCCTGTGGTCATGGTGGGATTTGAACCCAGGTCTGACCTCACAGCCTGTACCCAGGCCGTGGCACTTGGCACAGAGCCAGGTGCCTCTTTCTGATGCATCCCTTGGGTGTTTGAAATCCTTCTTAAGAAGATTCAACCAAGTCAGGGTGTTTGACAGTCCAGAGGCTGTCTAACAATCCTTTATGTGTATGTTATCACCTCTAGTCTACGTGTGCTCTGCATTTTCCACATGCACCTGGAATGCCGCTATTTGCCCCCGGGGCTTCATCTGTAGGGCTCCTCCCAGTCACTTTCTGATTTGGGATCTGGTGGTGTGGGACGCAGGGCTGCCCAGCCTTACTGTCTGCCCTCTGGCCGTGGACACAGTGGCCTCCTGTCCATTCTTGGAACGCACTGCCGCTGTCCCCTCCAGTTTTTCTGTGTCCTGCTTCCTCCCAGCCCCCAGCTCAGCTCTGGCCGCTCCTCAGCGGTACTTACCCCTCCCCACCCTGCTGAGCTGCTGCTCCCTGACCCCAGTGCAGTATCTCTCTTATTTTCTTCAAAGTGCTGGTCATTTGCAGACATGATTTTATTCTTTTTATGTATCTGCCCTCTTTCTTCCCCACTGAAGTGCACGCTCCCGAAGAGGGTCTGTCGTCTTAGGACAGTCCCCAGCACATCCCAGCATCTCTGTCAGTGTTGTGGACACCTACACACGTGTATCCTATGCTCCAGCGCCTCTCCTGGACAGGATGGTGAGGCTGGCCCAGTGCCTCTTTCCTGCGGCTGCCCTGTGTGTCTTCTGTGACTCAGCGCTGGCCATGGCAGCCAAGGAGGAAGGTGCTTCCCAGAGGAGTCCGCTTCCCAGAAGTGTCCAGCCCTCTTCCCCGACCTGCATTCCCCCAGAGGCAGAAGAATGCAGGGGGGCTTCTTGGAAACTCCTGGCTTGGCCCCTTGAGGGTGGGGATGACTTGGGGCTCTCTGTTGAGTGACGAAACCCAGGAAGCATCCTGATTCACGCCTAGGAAAGTGGTGGTGGCTAAAGAGAAGAGGAAGCCAACAGCTGAGAATTCCCACAATGGGGATTTCCCAGTTTCCCTGGGATCGTTGGGTGGGAGGAAGAGGCTTCACCGTGACTCATCCTGAGCAGAAGCATGATGGGTGGTGTGCACACGTGTGCAAGAGTGTGCACATGAGTGACACCCAGAGATAGGGCTCGGAGGCCACTTGGCACAGCCACAGCTGATCACATCCTTCCCTTCAGGTCGGCTGCCCAAACGCTGCACCACGTGGATCTTTGTCCTCTGCGTGGATGGAACTGGGTGTGGTGGTCAGAAAAGTGGGCAGAGACGACAGCCAAGCCCTGGAGACCTTAACAGGCCCTCCCTCTAGGGGATGCTGATGCACATGGCCCTCCTAATTGCACTTCCGGAGAATTTCATTAGCCCAAAGACTTCCAGGGTGAATCCATTGCAAAGCAAGGAAATCTGCCTGGAGAGGGGAAAAAGCCGCACCTCTCCTTAGTTCATTACCAGGCCCTGTTCACATTTAACTGGGAGTTGCAGATCCATGCCATTTCCCTCTAGATGAAGCTTTAAAGGCAAGCACTAAAAACCATCCCTAGAAGAGATGACCACAGCACAGGGTCAAGTGGAACAAAGTGTGAAAAGGTTACAAACCAGCGTGCAGCTCAGGGGCCCATTCTTACACAGTGATTGCTGCGTGTATCCATAAATGCAGGAGAGGACAGGTGAGATCTTGCTCATCAAAGCGGTCACAGCCCAAACCTCTGGGTGGTGAGATTTCAAGTGATATATACTATTTTCTTTATACTTTTCTGTATGGCTTGTATCTTTGACATCAGTCGCAGTTATCTTTGTAATCAGAAATAACAGGAAAGCTTCATTTTTGTGGGGAAGAAAGATACTGAGAAACAGTTCTGGAGGAGAAAACCAGGGAAGGCCACAGGCTGGCCAAGGTCAGGACATGTGGATGATGTGGGGAGCGTGAGCAAAGCCACCGGCTTTGGTGTTGCTGGGCTGGCCAGGTCTACTGCATTGTCCCTGGGGGTCCCTGTGCCTAGCTGGGGCCTCTCCTGGAACCTCACTGCTGTGACCATGTCTTTGGTGGGTTTTGGTCCTGCTGGATGCACCTCTGGGTGGTGCGTTGGCTGGAGATGGAGGTGATGCCACGGACAGGGGCTGGCAGCACCTGGACTCTGGACACTGGGTTCTCCATGTTGGAAAGCAGCAGACTGTGGTTGTGTGGTCTTTGTGGTAGCCTGGCCTTCTCTTTTCATCCCTTCCTGTTTACTGGAGGAGCTCAGAACGTGGTATCCTGGGAAGCACTCCATGCTAGAAGGTCCACTGGTCTCTTGGAGTTTGGAATTCTTATCCTGCCATCTTCTAGCTCTGGGCCTCAGTTTCCCCATCTGTAATAGTACCTACCTCATAGGGCAGGTGGTCTTGGTGGGTGCCCATCAAGGTGCTGCCCTTCCTTCTTCTGCCTGCACAAAACAGGGTCTTCATTGGAAAGATGTGGAGAAATGGTTTTGAACTCTGACCCTGGCCATGTCTTCCAGGTACCAGATGATCACGTGACATCACCCAGGGGATTTTCAGCAACATGTGCTTTCGGCAGGCTGGTCAGCCGTTAGCTGTTCTCCTATGGAGAGGGTTGGAGTGGGCTTTTCCCATTGGATGTGTACTCCCAGAAGGGTCTGGACGCACTCTGGGCAGTACCTGGCTCCTCCTTAAATTAAGGCTGTTTCCAGTCTTGTCTGCCCAAAGGTGCTGCCCAGACTCAGCCAGGACTTAGTCTCAGTCTGCCTGTAGGAGGGGCAGAAAATTGGTGAGAAGTCAGAGTTGGAGGAAGGGTTTTTTTTTTTCAAAGACACAAAGGTAGAACATCAACATTTACTTAAAAATGACTAACGTGGTGCCATGCGGTGAGGGGGCCCGTCTAAGAGGGTCTGCTTTAAGGAATGACAGGGATGACTAATTCATTGCAGTCGACATGTATTCATAACTCTTGTGCACCTTCTCTGTGCCAGCTAACATCCTATGTGCTGGGGATTCCAGTGACTGCTGGAAATTCCTGCCCTGTAGAACCAAGTCCTTTGCTACCATTTACTTTTTCAACCTGGACCCTCCCCTCCCTTCTCTGCACCTTCCCACCTACCCTATTACCCTGGGTGGATGGAGGGGAAGGCAGGTTCTTGGCACTGCTAGAGGCACGGAGCTGGATAGGGCCAGCAGGCGTGAGGACCTGCCTGGCTCCGCCACTCATTGGTCAAATGCACTGGGGACAACATCTTGGGCCTTAGATTCTGAGAAAGCTGTGGTTGTGTTACTTCCTGTGTCCAGAGCCTCTTCATCTAAAAGTCCGGGCTTCTCCTGAGAGTCTCCAATTTATTTGCCATTCGTTCTTTTTAAAATTTTTATCATCTATTCTAAAGAAAACTTCAGTGGCTCAGCAATAGTGTTATGTAAATGAAAAATTCGGATAGACAAAAGGGAATCCAGGTTGGACCTTTCAGCTTAAGGAACACGACATCGCTGTCACTCAGCACTGGGCTATCTGCTCTCGTCTTCCTCCCTCCTGGGATCTTTGGTTGTTTCTGTGTGTGTCTTTCTTGAAATAAGTATGTATAATACTTATTGGCATGTGTGTCTTAAAACAATACAAATTGTGGTCGTATCTTACTATGTATATGTGTAGCTTATAGATATTGTGGCTATATATAGTTTATCTTTCACAACTTGCTGTTTTTCACCTTCCTACATTATGATTAGAAGATTAATCCATGTTGATACAGTAACTCTGCCTTGTTAATTTTAATTGCTATGTGAAGTGTACTCTGTAAAATACCACAGTTTATCTCTTGATCTCCTGTTCATGGAAGTGGAGAAGCTTTCTTTCTTTCTTTTTTTTGGCTGTTACAGACAACTCTGTAGTGGATATTCTCACAGCGAACTCTCTAGTTCTCGAGTTTCCCAGCACATACGCTCCTAGCTCATACCTCGGGGTGGAATGATTGGATCAAAAGGCCTGGTGCAGATGCTGTCCCCCTCCTCTGTCCATCCACTCTGCTTTCCACATTGTCCATTTCATTTTAGATAACTTCTTTCCCAGGGATTCAGGAAGTGTCCCTGGATTGTGGCTCAGTGGTCCCAGGTGAGTCCCCAGGGGAAGGGGGAGGGTGGCTTTGTGAAAGATCAGGACGCTGTGGCTGGGAGACAACTGCTGGGCTGGGCCAGGGTAGATGAGCCCCTGCCTGTTAGGGGGAAGGAGCTCTTGGCTCTTTCCTAGAAAGCATGAGTCTCTTTGGGAACAACAGGGGGTGTTCAGAGTAAAGAAGCCTAGGTTTGTGCTTCACTCCGATTCATGAGGACTACTTAGGGTAGTGACCTACAGCTTGTCATTTTTAGAGAAGGGGACCCTGGGGCTGGATAGGTCTAAGCAGATGAGACGCCTGAGATGTCTGTGGCACCCGCTGAGCCCACATCCTTGGCTCTTCGTCCCGTGCTTTCTCTCAGTACCTAGAGGCCATTAATGGCACCTAAAATGGGTCCTGCTGTCTTACAGGTAGAATAAACCTGAGACAGGAAGGGGCTAGCCTAGCATCCTACTCATCTAATATCTTCAACATGTCCTTGAGGTAAGATGTTGCAGGGGGAAAACTGAGGTTCAGAGAGGGGAAATGACTGGTGTTTGCAGTCTTGCCAAGAGTTAGGAGTGAAGCTCAGGTAACACTTGGGTGTGTCCCTAGGTCATCCCTCTCCCTGTCCTCACATTTAAGGTATTTCTCCACTTCTAGGGGGCTACTGGGCTGCCTGGACCTTCTGTGGGCTGAGGAGCTGGTCCACTGGGTCCCCATCCCCTCAGCTCCATCCCCGCGGGCTCCCTCAGAGCTTCCTTTCCTGCCTTTGATGCAAATTCTTGCACTTTACTGATAATATTCTGGGCTCTTCTTAACATGAGGGGGTCAGCTGTGAGGCATCTTGGCAATTTATAATTCTTGAAAATTCTGTTTGGTGACACGAGTTAGCATTTAATAGACACCCTGCCACCTCCTCTCTCCCTATTGTGACAAGCTCCTGGCAGAATCCTTTTGAGACTCAGGGTAATTGCACCACGCTGCGAAAGGAAGACCACGTTGCGCTCGAGTGCGTCTCAAAAACGTCTCCACAATAGACAGTCAGGTACGAGTTTGCTGGGCTTCAAGGTAACGATTTAAACTTAATTTGACCCTTGATGAGGGAGCCCGTGTTTCCGGTCGGACGCAGTCTTTCAGTTTGGGCTTGCCTGCCATGACTTCAATGGCAGCACAAATAATTCCTTCATAACAAGTGCTTGTCAGAGGGTGTCTGCTGCTGACAGCTAATATAGAATTATTGCCCCTGAATGCATTTCTGTAATTACTTCCCAGAGATCTGTCTTTGTGTTAGAAGACATTTCACACTTTAGTAACATAAGTGTTTGGGGAGAGCATGAGCAATAATTATGAACAGTCTTTCCGTGAAAATAAACCTAAAAAAATTATAAAAGCTAATGCTAAAATTGGTTAGAGTCAAGGAGGAATTTCATTTGAATTTGACTCATATATATTTATTCTGAGTATAATAATCTTTTGTGTATGGGACCTTTTTTCCTTTTTTTTTTTTTTTTAAACGAAAGCAATAATGATACAAAGAGCCCACTTTCTAATTTTTGAGCCATACTGAAGTTGAAAACTGATTAAAAGTAACAAGTTGCTTGAGACTGAATAAAGAGGCATCATCATGGAGCCCTGATAGGAGACATTTGTGGTAATGGAAAATGAAATGATTCACAGTGTGATCAATAAAAAATTAGCAGCATTTAATAAAAGGTTTCTGCTTCATGTTGACTAAAGAACATCGTGAGCAGTTTGAAATCCAAGTTAAATGATGGTTTGAGGATGAGCCTGGGGGTGGGTGTGTGGGGTGTAGGTTGTGCGTGTGCATATAGATCACTCCAAAATTGGCCATCCCGGGGGGCAACCAGGCCTGGAAGCTTCCTTTGTGCTGCCCACTTGACCTTTGACCTGTGGTTAATCCTCCCCAAGTCCCTGCTTCTTGCTGTGTGGGAATGTGTATCTGTGCATCCGAGGCCAAGCGAGCCTTGCTGTCGTGGCTGGAACACTGTTCCTGCCTCAACCCCTTCCCTCCCACAAGAGGGCATGTGGGTGCAGGCCAGGTTTGATTGCGAAGGCCCCACAGACCCCTGTGGCTGGGGTGTCAATGTGGCCCTGGACCAGTGGCTTTGTTCTCTCTGCTGCCTTAGGAATCCAGATTTCGGGAGGTGTCCTGGAAAGCCTTACAGCCCACTTGTGGGACTCCAAACACCCTCTTGGGGACCAGAGTGAAATCAGCAGAAAGCTAGCAGACCTTAGCAAGCGGATGAGGTTAAGTGGTGGGGACACCCGCATAGTCCCCGGGAGCCCACTGCTGGCAAGGGTCCTTGGAGGTAGACTGGGGCCGCCGCCCTGCCCTTGGAGGGGGGGCTGGAGGGTTGGGGAGCATGATGGGAGCTGGCTTTTTGGAAGCTGACTGTGCTGCCATTTGGCTTTTCCCTCAGTAGCAACAAAGTGGTACAAAGTGGTACAAAGCACTTTGTCAGACCTGCTCATTCCTCTAGGGGACACTTCGCTACTCCCAGGACTCGGCTGCATACCAGGCTGTCTCCGTGCCCAGCAGCTGGTTAATTTTGGGGAACTTTTTTTTTCCTAGTACCAGGGATTTAGCCTTTGTCTTTGCATTGAGCTACATACATCCCCAGCCTTTAAACATTTTTTAAAAATTTATTTATTTTTTATTTTGAGACAGGGTCTTGCTGAATTACCCAGGCTGGTATGACAGGTCTGCACCACCACCTCCAGCTAGCAGCTGGCTAATTTTTAAGGGCTTTACACAGTCTCTGTGCTGCAGCTGGAGGGAGAGGGACTCCAGATCTACCTGTGTGCCGGATGGGAGAGATGCCAGGGCCGCCTGTGGACCCTAGGTGGAGGGTCATTGGAGGATGGAAGCAGCTGTGGCTCCCCAGGACCAGAGACCCCCTGCCTCCCGTTAAGCCGCAGGACTGGGGCCTGTCCTGGCTCTATTTCTGCTACTTCACCCCTGCCCACTGATACAGGCTGGATCTTTAAGTATTGTGGTGGGAAAGGATCAACCAGACTGCTTTGCTCAGTCATTCCACAAATCTTTATTTTGTGGGTGCTGAGGGGTGAAGGGGGAAGCAGGGCCAACAAAACTGCCCAGCTGGGAGCGGGGTGTATATGTTCAGTGAGTGCCCAGAGCTCCTCTAGGGGCCCCACTTCAAGGGGACCAAGACTCACGAGTGGAGCCCTGAAAGGCCAGCAGGAGTTGGCCATGAACTTCTGCAGGCTCTTGTTTCACATCGAACAATTGCTGCCAGGAACCAGTGCAGAGGGCAGGCAGAAGCGGTGCTTCCTCTCGAGTTCTGCCCCAGGCCTGCCCCTGCCACAGCCATAGATTGCGAAGGTGCACAGTTTTAAAACTTGCTGCCTTACAGTCCTGCCTTAAACTACGGATGGGCTAACTGAGACCCAGAAAGGGCACATCTTGCCCAGATCCATAGCAGCCTTGCTGTGGCCCCTGTGCTTTGGGCTCTCTGTCTGCAACTGAGTTTTTCTTTGATCCTGAGCTGAGCTCCGTTAGTCTGGCTACTGGTTCTGTTTTTAGAGGTACAGATCCCCCAATACCCTGTATCTTTTCCCCCACGGGGCCCTTCTTTCTGCAGCCTCCACAAGGGAGATGATTTTTGCCCCAGCATCCTCGCCTTGAGCCCTGTGCCAGGACCGGGAGCAATTAGGAGCGTCAGGTTCTGGCGCTGGCCACAAATTAGCTGGATTTATCGAGCTCCCCATGCAGCCCTGGCTGTCCTCCTCCCCTGCCTACCTCTGGCCCAGCCCCTCCATCTCCTGCTTCCAGAGACAGCACATGACAGCACCTCGAGGGCAGAATGGTCACCGCCTCAGGAGGTCACGAGGAAGTAACAGCGTACAATTTTCATGGTTCCAGGGTGGCTTTTTCCGACTGTTCTTCATTACTGCATGTGGTGAGATCAGTTTTATTAAGATTGTAAGGCTTGGAGGAGTGTCGCTGTTAACTACTTGCTGGAAAAACATAATTTCTTTTTTGGTGAGGATGTTTTGATTGCTTTGTCTTCCTCCTTTCTGTCCCTCTCCTCCTTCCTTCCCTCCCACCTTCCCTCTTGGCTTCCCATTCATCCCTGCCTGCCATAACCAGGAAGCTGGTGCAGGTGTGCTGTGGGCCGAGATGGGGGAGGCTGCCATCTCTCTTTGCCTTTGTGGGGTGAGCTCAGCACCTGAACAGCCCTGGGAGTAGGGTACAGTCATTCATTCTTTTATTTATGGAACACCTATCAAGGACAAGGTGCTTGTATCAGAAAGTCAGCTTCATCAGGTAAGAAGCTGTGGTTTGTTCTTCCATGTGTCTGCAGCACTGGGTATAGTGGGTAGCAACTAGGTAGTTGGTGCTTAATACATGACTGCAGATGTGGAATATTTGTGTCTGGTATAGCTGCAGCTTTTGGGGAGCTTGCAGAGCAGAGACCTAGAGCAAGGTCACTGGGAAGGTGACACTCCTAGGGTGAGCTCACAAAACCTGAGCAGTCAGTCATCCCATCCTCATGTTTTGGGTAAGGAAATTGAAGCTCTGAAGTATAAGTTACGATATTACTAAAAAGTGGATATGAACCTAGGTCCTGAGTCTCCAAAGCGAGGGACACTGTCATCGTGCCCAGTGACCTTCCTAACTGATGGTGATTGGGCAGATAAGCCCTGTGCTTGAGGAGCAATGGTGGTTTGAGACTGTCCCCCAACATCATCTAGCCCTCCAAGGTGTATCTCTTGGCTCACACTGTGTTTCTTGAAACTTAAGGTTAACATTTAAAAATCCAGGGACTGTACATAAAATTACAGATTTCCTTCTTTGAGACAAAATAGCTGATGTGGTCACATTGGGTATCTTGTTTCCATGGGATTATCTTGTGGAGATGTTGAGCAGGGGCCGTGCTCTAGTGTGGGCTTCTGCACCCCCTCCCCCTTTAATCAGCCCCTCAGACCCGTTCTATTTATTTTTATGATTTGTATAATGGTGGAGGAGGGGAACACTGTGAGATTGTGTCCACTCATTATCTGTGTCACCCAGTTGATCGTGTTTTGCCCTCTGTGAAATAGGTCTGAGGGTGACACCTCCCTTCCTGGACCACGGCCCACAGTGAACTGTAGGAACAAATCAGAAGGTCTGTCTGATCTGAGGAAACCTTTGCATCGTGCTGCCAGTCATTTTTCGCCTCAGGTTCTAGAATTCCTGACAACTGAAGAGATTCCCTGGAACATTTCAGTCCTTTCCACAGCCGTGGAAGGAGCGTCTCAGTAAGACTTGGGTGATACGGCTACCCAGAAGTTGCTTCCTTACTTAAGAAGCAGAACCTGGACAGCAAATTATGTGTTGAAGTATCTGCCTACAGCTCTGCTGCCAAGGGCACCCTTTAGGCTGAGTGTTAAATGTTAAATGTTACCCTGCAGTCTGCCCTGCAAATATTTTAAGATAAATTATGGCTGCCTCGCAGAATTTGGGGCTGACACTAGATGCATAAACAGGAGCCCTAATCGGAGTCTCCGTGCCCAGCCCAGCCCCAGCCTGTGCGGCAGGCTGGTGAGAAAGGTTTCCCTGGGAGGCCTGTCCTCTACCAGTAGAACCCAAGTGCACATGGAGTCTCTGCTAAACCAGGGCTTTGACCCAGCACCCCTGCTCTGCAAGTGCTTCTTGCCCCCAGGAGCATGTTTGGTGGAAGCAGATAGGCTGTTTGGGTGGAGTGTATATTTTCCGTTAAAAAAAAATTATGCTCCAGGGTACAAACCTTCGAAATGTTTGAGCCCTCCTTGGGATGTTTTTCCCTCAGCCACCTACAGGGGGCAAACAGAAGAAAAGCCAGCTTGTGAGTATTGGAGGAAATCTGTCCCAGGAAGACCAGCGTCAGAGGTTATGCTCTTTCAGAGAGGAGGGGGTTTGTGACTCACGCAAGGCCGTACAGCCTGGAACGGGGAGCACCAGGACTTTCCTCTTCTAGTGAAGTGGATTTTATGGGGCAGAGGGTTGTGGACATTTTTGTGCCCTTCAAAGGGGCATATGTCTGATGCTCCTCATCCTTTTCCATTCTTAGGAGCATGCAAGCCTCCTGCCAGGCCTCCCTTGGCGTGTGATGTTGCTAACTCCTGTCTGCCATGGTGTTGTACATGTTGGTCGGAGTAATAAGAGAGGCCATAAGGCAGCCATCGTAAGCTGCCATTTTTATTATGAACTGGTTATTAGGCTTTGTATTTATTATGTCATTAAAATAATTTCATTTAATTAAATGAGTCTCAGAGAGGGGAAATGATTTGTCCAAGGTTCCCATTTGTTAAATGGTGGGATGTGGATTTGAACCCATGCAAGCTGGCTTCAGAGTCTGTGATTCTTTTGTGTTCTTTCTCTGTCCTCCTGACAGCCCCTGGACCGTGAATCCAGCTGTCTGCTGCTTGCGTGGGTTCTTACGTAATGACTGTCTTTATTCCAACCACATGGTTCCATCAGCCCCCCAGACTCTGTACCAGGGTCCTGATGCTTCCTGGCCAACCCCAGGTCGTGCCTAGAATTCAGCACCTGGGAGTTCTGCTTCCTGTGAAGGCACCGCATGGTCCCTTCCAGGTCTGATCGGGAGAAGAGGCGAGCAGCAGGGAAGCCTTCTTTTGACCCAGCACCCAGGCTGACTGCTGCCCCCTCCACTCTTACCTGGCACTGCGCCTGGCTCTCCTTCTCTCTCCCTGCTCTCATCACACCTGCCTGCACCCTTCTTCTTCCTGCCATCCCCTTGGTCTTACTTGGTGCCTAACTGTGCCACATCCTGTCAACGGCCATCCATTCAGGAGACCTCACCTCCACCTGGTACGGTAGGAGAGGATGATGCCCATCATGGTCATAGATGTAGCAGGAATCAGAGACTTGGGCAGGATATGTGACTTAGTCCTGGCCACCCCTGGCAGGGGCTGGGGTTACTAGAGTGATCCTTAGAACCCAGACCCCTGACTCACCCCAGGGCCGCCATGCAGTGCCTTACTGCTTATACTTCCCCTGTGACATTTACCTATTCACCTGTTCATTCATTCCCAAACCTCCTATTTATTAAGTAACTTTTTGTGCCAGGCTTTGTGGTCCAGCCTTCTCCCGCAGCTGGAGGCGACACTGACCTCCTGAGCGCTTCCACGCACCATTTTACATTTGCATTACCCCATTTCCACCATCATGAAACTCATGCAGCAGTTGCACTGGTATTCTCACTTTTCAGGTGGGGAAACAAAGAAAGGCTCAGGATTACAGGTAAAGGCAGAGCAGGATTCAAACTCAGCTCCCCACCTTCACCACTACATGAAAGGCCCAATAGGAAATGACTGAGAAAGGGCTGAGCAGGAGACAGCTGGCCGAGTCCAGTGCCAGGAAAATGGGGAGAGAGGAGAGGCCCCCGGGAGCCAGGCTTCCTGCAGGCTGCCACCTGAAAAGCGAGACTACCAGTGTACCTGCTGTGGGAGAAGCCTGGGCCACCTCCCTCCATCCTGTCCTGGCAAGGTCTCTGCTGCTCCTTCCCCCAGGAGGACGTGAGGCCACCTCTCTGGCCACATAGCCCTTTTCTTTGGAGTCCCACTGACCTCTCTCACGTTGTCATTCCGAGTGAAAGCTCTTTCCTAAGGACTGTGGTTCAGTGAGATGGGAAAATGAGTACTTTCTAATGAAAAGCAGGGTAGACTGAAGGTTTCGTCATGCCCTCTCCTGCTCACAGGAACCCTTCCAAGCTTATTCCTTCAGAGGCTGTGGCTTTACAGGGTGTGGTGTTGCTGAGTCTGCTGGTGTGGGCGTGCCCTCTTCCTCCTGGTTTCAGGAAGAAGCTGGTGGAACAGCAGCCCCATTATATATGTTAGATTGAACCATGTGAGATGCTAGTATTTTTTTTTTCCACCTAAAAAGTGGCATTATTAGTCAGGCATATGATGCACATGTGTAATCTCAGCATTTGGAAGGCTGAGGCAGGAGGATTGCCTCGAGTTCAAGGCCAGCCTGGACTGCGTAGTGAGTGCTAGGCCAGCCTGAACTAAGACCCTGTCTCAAAAAACAAACAAAAACACACAAACAAAAAGTGACATCTTTATATGGTTCAACCTAATACTTAACCATCTGACAGTAAACATGCTACAACCCCCCCATCTGTGTGATTTGAAACCAATCCATTTGTCCACTTATTTAGCATTTACTTGGCACTGCTGTGTCCATCTGTGCACCAGGGCCTGAGTGGACAGTCAGTACTGGGTGGACAGTACTGAGCAAAAACCAATAGCACCTGTCCTTGTGGAGCTTGCAGTCTGAGCGAAGTGCTCCTGCTAGCTATAGCTATGTAACAAAGCACCCCCAAATTTAGTGCCCTAAAGTGACAATCTGTTATTATTTTTCCACTGTCAACTGTGAGTTGACAGGGTTTGGTTGACAGTGTCACTTGGTATCTCTTGTACTTGTGTAGTCATATAGCAAGTGTCATCTGAATGCCCATCTGGGCTGAATTTCTACGACAGTGCACTCCCATGGCCGCCAGTTGGTGCTGGAGTCCTGTGGGGCTGTTGCATGAAGGGCCTACATGTGCTGTTTCCATATGGCCTGGGCTTCACATAGCCTGGTACCTGGGTTCCCAGGGGGAGTGTCCCAAGAGACAAGGAGGTCCAGGGCAAAGTGTAACCCTTCTGACCTAGACTCAGAAGCCTTGAGCATCTCTTGGTCAAGAAATCACTAAGGTTAGCCAGCTCGGAAGGTATGGAGGGGAATTATATCCCTCTTGTTGATGGCGGCATCAAGGACTCACTGCAGGAGACCAGATAGGATAGGAAGTCTTGACGCCGTCTCTGGAAACTGCAGTCTGCCCCAGTGGGACAGAGTTGGGAGATCAGCCCCCAAGAGTATGAGTACATGGTGTGCCAGGTGCCCTGATAACAAAGGGCGGGAGGGAGGGGAAGGAAAATCTACCTGACGTTGCGGTGGGCCTGTGGCTGATCCCTGAGACGGGGAAGAATTAGGGCAGTCTTCTTGGTGGGGAACAGGACTGTGAAGCTCTTGTAGAAGCCACTTGACAGTTCAAGGAATGGGCAGGTCTGTGAGGCTGTGCAGAGCAGGGGTAGGACAGAGAGGCCAGCAGAGCCCTTGTGGAACCTTAGCAGCCATGATGAGGACCCCACGTTTGACTTTGGCGGTATTTACAAATTCTCCAAAACTAGCTCCTTTTTTCATCGAGTCTCTGTTGTGGGAGACTGTGGCAGCGTGGTTCAGAGTCAGATGTCCTGGGCTTGAAACCTGACCCTGTCACTGGATTAAGCTTTGTCACCTCACAGAACCCTGGCTTCCCCACCTGTAAAATAGGGCCATAATGCCTGACTGGCTGTGTTTGAAAGGTGCCCAGAAGCTGCCACACAGCAAGTGCTCAGTCCACGCTGGCCGGTCTTGGTAGATGCTGGGCAAAAGATTGAACGTGTGCAAACTGGAAAAAAACCACACCGTGGGTTGGCCGAGGTGAGAGGGAGGGTGACAGCTTTGTTACCTGGATGAGGGGCCAGCATATTCTGGGCCAGTTTTATTTCCCGTCCTGTGCACATGGCCATGAGGGAGAGGGCCCTGAGCTTGGGCCTTTTTTGGACGAGTCTTCAAGCTGCTGCTGACAGCCTCTAGGAGAAGTGGGGTTGGGGTGCGGTTGGGGGGAAGGGAGTCATGAATCTGTTTTCAGGAAGTTCTTCATAGCCTCCAAGGCCTGTGCAGAGCAGAAGAGAGTTGGCAGCCTTCTCCCAGCCTGCTGACTTTGCTTCGTTGGGCTTGGGTGGCTGGAGGGGCCATGGGTCAACTGTGGTTTAAGTCCAGGAGGTCACTGTGTTGGAAACACAGGGTAGCACTTGCTTTGGGGACTCAGACGGGGTCAGATGCTCTGCCTGCGGCCTCTGCCTGCTTTGTGCTTGCTCAGGCCTGCCACTGGGGTATGGACTTCTGTGGCTGGAGAGGGCAACCCTGACCAGACAGGGCTGGATCAAAGGAGCAGAGGAGGCCAATCCTTCAGCCTCCAGGGTCTTACTAAGCAACAGCTCAGGGTGGGCTGGGGAAGGAGGAGACCCCAGAGAGTGCTCCAGGGAGGACTGGTAACTTTTGTCCTGAGCATCCAGAGCTGAGGTCCCCAAGAAGTGAAAAGCGTGCTGCACAATTAACACCGGAATGTGTAGGCTCCATTCCTTGCATGACTTCGAGGTGACCCTGCAGGTCCTCAGTTTTATCTTCTGCAAATGGAAAAAATAACACCATGTATTATTTTTCCTTATACTGCTGAGCGTGACCGAGCCTTGCAAGTAGCCCAACCTGCCCAGGGCAGAGGGCTTCCTGGTCTCTAGGTCCTGATTCTTTGGAGTCTGTAGAGGGGCCCTGGAGATTGAGTTTTTAGGGAAGTCTGGTCCCCTAAAACTTTTGCAGGCCACTGAGTCTGTCTCTTTGTCTTCACCTTCTGAGGGTCAGGCTGGCCAAGCTTGCGACCCCCTGGGCCCCGGATGGTGAGGCCCAGGCCTTTGTCTCCTGGAGCTGCCTCCCACCTCTCCCCTCTGGCCTCCTCTCTTCCCCTCCCCTTTCTGCACAGCCACCCTGCCTTCCCATTAGTAGCCAGCCGTAAGGGAGGTGACAGTTCCTTAAAACAGATTTATACTCTTGGACGACTTTATGGGTTTTTGCCTTATAAAAACCAGAGAGTTGACATTCTGATTTATCTACTCCCAAGTCAACAGGATGTACCAGATTTAAAGAGATCAAATGCATTGTAATGTTTGTGGTTCCAGTTGTGGATTAGATGAGCTATTATAGAAAGTGCTGCCAAGTAAATATGGCAAAAAAAAAAAATAATAACAAGGGGATAATTTAAATATATCCATTAAATTGTGTGTTAAGTAAAGCAGCACAAGCATGGTGCAGAATATAACTTATTATCTGGAGAGTCAGTGTAGTAGATAAAGCTGGAATTATGGTTCTTTTTTTATCCTCTACAGAACATTTTTTTATTAAGGGAAAAGACAGTAAACTAGGAATTTCAGAGACGGGCGCTTGACTGTAACCATGGTTGTGTGATGACTTATAATATTGAAGGCTCCAAATGATATTTCTCATTTCTTTGCTTTCTGTTTCTTGCTGTTGCTGCCGCTGCAGCAGATCAGATTCCCTGAGATAAATGCGCTGCCTGGCTTTTAATGGGATTTTTGTATTGTCGAGAGTTGGCTTGTTCTGATAATAAAAGAACCTAAAAATTGTACATCCCTTAATTGGTAAGAAGAGAGATGTTTTGATGGGCCACAAATGGAAACATTGATTTTTACTGCCTCCGCGGCATGTCATGCACTGTTCCCCGCCACGGAAGACAGCAGCTGGCTCTCCGATGAGCTGATTTGTGTTCCCAGGTTCTTGACGTCGGGTGCTTGGAAATGTGTGTTCTGTGTGGATGGGAGAAATAGAGCCCTTAATAATATTATGTGTTCCTAAATTGAAATATTTATAAGACTGTGGTTTCCACCTCAAATCGAATGCATTCTTAGCTTTGTGTCTCTCTTTTTTGCTCAGGCAACGGGCCCTTGGGGGTTTAAAGGTTGTGAGTTAAGCCTTTTCTGTAACTGTGATGTTACGTGTGTACCGACATACACATACAAACACACACACATGCACATCTGTGCCTGAACTTTTGCGTAGCATATACATTTGCATAAACATATGTACATATAATGGAGATCTCTTTGTTTGATTTCTGTCGGCACTGCTAGTTTTTGGACTGGGAAGTGGACAAGTGCATGCAGGATAAGTGCGTGTGGGAAGAGACAACACGCTTTTTGATTTTCCAGTCCAAGAATCCTCGTATTTTAATGGGTAGGTTTAACCCGCTGACATTTATTAGGATTACTGATACATTCTGTATATTAGATTTACCGTGCTTTTTTTGCAGTTTGATTTGCACATTCTTGATGTGTCCTATTAATCTCTAAGATTGAGGCTGTGCTCCATTCCCCACAGATGTGTGGGGAAGCGGATTAGACAAGTCAGGATGTCGCGTTGAGCATTGGGAGGGTGCTGGGATGTTGCTCCTGCTGGCTGCTCACTGGGTCCCTTACCTGTGAATTAGGAATCTTAAAGCTGTCCCTCTCTGCAGGGGGCTAGACTGCACAATCTCTTGAGGTCCCTTTTACTCTGCAGTGTATGAAACTGTGCAGTGGGGCTACACATATATCATTGTGGCTTTGAAAAAGCACAAATGCGAGGCATCATTATGATCATTGTATCACTTTCATCTGTGGTTTCACCACTCATCTGCACAGTGCCAAGCACAGAGTAGGCATTTTATTTTTTTTCAAAAATTGGCCCAATCATTTCAAGGCTGGTTCTCACTCTAGGCAGCTCCCAGATCACAGGTGAGGGATTGGACACATTTAAGCTTGTGATTTGACTACACAGGGTCTTGCAAACACATGCACTTACTTTAGTCCAGAATCAGGACATCTTTGCAAAGAAGTGAGCCAGCATCGCCACATTGGGAGGCTTGTTGTGTGTAAGGTGAAAGAGGCCAAGAGGTCTCCCAGTTCTGAACTGCAAAGCTTTGGGGAACTACAAGTTTTGAGGTATGTTAGATGCAGCTGATGGGGGCTTTAGAGGGATGTGCAACAAAATTGGGTTTTTAGGAGACGAATGCTAAGGCGTTTTCACCTCCCTAGGGGTCGTGACCCCCAGCAGCCATGCACAGAGGAAAGATGACAGGAAACCCCCCCTAGAAGATTTGTGCCACAAATTAAAAAACCTAGTTGAGAATTATGGCACCACATGCTACAAAAAACCCCCATATATTAATATACTGAGAGGTGTCAAGAATAATGGACCCCGGGAGGTAGAGTAATTAAATGTATCTTAATAAATGCCGGGCAATTCTTTTAAAACCCTTTCCCAAGACCCCCTCAACTGACACGGACTCTTTTCTTCCTGTTGGCAGGAGGCCTAGAAGGAGAGCCGGAGTGTGATCGGAAAACCAGCCGTGCACTGGAAGACAGGAACAGCGTGACAAGTCAAGAGGAGAGAAATGAGGACGATGAAGACGTGGAGGATGAGTCAATTTACACCTGCGATCACTGTCAGCAGGACTTCGAGTCTCTGGCAGACCTGACGGACCACCGGGCCCACCGCTGTCCTGGAGGTAATGCTAAATAGCACCGGGATTCTGACAGGTGGTTACACGGATAATTGGACATAGCAACAGCTTGAAGCCTCAAGTGAGATTAAAGAATTAATAATGTAATTTTACAGTTAATGTCATTTTATTGTGGTGTCTTGGGTACCCTGTATCCGCCTTTAAATAAAATTAAAAATAAAAGCAACAGCTTTCTGGCAGGCAGAATTAGGTGGAGGTGCCCTGTCCCCGCCTGACTGTGCTCTGTAGTACATGGGCCATAAGTGGTTAGGTCTGCATCCCAGATTTGGGAATTTCCTTGCAATTAAGAGGTTGTTAGTGCAAAGTTAAGCAGCTTAAATGTGGAAAGCTGCGTGAAGGAGTGAGCTCTGTAGCAGGGCTTGTGATGGGACAGGGAGGCTTTCAAAGGCCAAGGACAGCTTGTGCAGAAGGGGACCCAGTTCTGCTCTGCACTTGACCTCCTGCTTCCCTGAGTAGGAAGAGAATGGCTAGACCTATTATAGCCCTGTTCTCCATGTACACTGCACCTGGGAAAAGGTGTGCACGGCCATGGTTTTATGGAGCCACCTAAGACTTCATGTGTCGTGTATTGTGTGTGTGTGTGTGTGTGTGTGTTAGGGGTCGGTGGGGAACTGAAGGACATATGTGTCCCTTAGGGTGTGGCAATCATGCTGCAGGGACCCACACACGTCTGGGCACTGAGATTTGCAGAGAGGTTATCCATAGCCTCTGTGTTCCTCACATGGCCATCCTGAGATATCTTCTTCCCTTGTGGTTGTTGATGAAACCCTTTGGATAATAGTTTTGTGGGAGAGGACCTAAAACCTTGGGCCAGCATTCTAAAGGGGATGTGTCACCTCATTGAGGGGAAACTTGCTGGTGGGGAGTAAATTAAAACTCAAAGCTCTTGCTTCCCCCATTTCTTATGCCATTTTGAAAATTCAAAGCCAAGTGTTCGTGGAACTGCTATGGCTTGCCCTCTAGTGACACCAGGGCCTGCACAACCCTGCTAGACCAAGTCCCTGCTCCCAACAGACCTGAGAGGGCTCTCTCGTACAGTATTGAACCCTTTGGTTCTCAGTAATCCAAACCCCACTCACATGAAACTTGTGATATTTCAGTGTGAGGTGAAGACAATGGTTAGTTTAGAATCCTAAAATTTAATATGGAAAGAACCTACGGATTTGCTTTTCCAGTCCCATCATTCCTCCAAGGTAAATACTGAGGCATCAAGAGAGAACAGTGACTCCTCTGCCAAGGTCGCATAGCTTTTTGGTGGCGGAGGTAAGACTTTTCAGGATCCTGGCCTGTTGACCCTTGTCCTGCTTGAGAAAATAATAGCAACAGAGTATTTCTTTTCTTTCTTTCTTTTTTTTTTTTTTTTTTTGTGGGTACCGGGGTCAAACTCAGGACCTCCCGCTTGGGAGCAGGCGCTTGTGCTGCTGAGCTATCTCACTGGCCCCCAACAGAGTATTTCTTGCTTTAGCCAAACTTTGAGGCGGAATCTTAACCATAATAGAATGAAATATTGTTGCTGACTCTAGAAACAATCAGCTAGCTGGGTGTGGTGATACATGCCTATAATTCCAGCTATGGGGCAGTGAGGGCAAAAGGATTACAAGTTCGAGGCCAGCCTGGGCAACCTAGCAAGACCCTGCCTCCAGATTAAAAAAAGAAAAATAAAAAGGTGCTGGGAGTATAGTTCAGTGGTAGAGTACCCTTGGGTTCAATCCACATGGCCAGAAACAAAAATCAACTAATTGACCTTCTGATTAAAAATGATTCTCTTGGGGCCGGTGAGATGGCTCAGCGGTTTAAGCGCCTGCCTTGCAAGCGTGAGGGCCCGAGTTCGACTCCCGGAACCCACATACAAAAAAGGGGCCGGTGATATCGCTCAGTGGCACGGGCGCCTGCTGGCGCGCGAGGTCCTGAGGTCGACCCCCCGGTACCCACCAAAAAAAAAAAAAAAAAAAAAAAAAAAAATGATTCTCTTTATTTTCTAAACGTAAGAGCAGCGAGGCACTCTGTGCGGTTGAAGCAGGGCCCGGCCTTCTCTAAGCAGTGCTGTCTTGAGCCCCAGTCCCCATTGCTGCTGGGGTGCCTCGTGATCAGATTGATTCTCAGGTCTCCGAGCCACACTTGTGAGAGCAGTAGAGTTTCTAGGTGGAGGAGGAAACCGTGAGACTGGGGGGCTGAATGCAGGGGTCCGTGCCAGGAATAGGAAGTAGTAGCTAATTGTGCCTTGTCCCGGGTGGGCTTCATTTTCCAGTGGCAGACTCTTCTCTCGGCAGCTTCTCACTCTGGCTGGAATCTGTGGCAGCCCTCTTCTGAGGGTCCCCAGCCATCCTTATCGGTGCTGGTGGTCTCCACCGATACCCTGTCCATTCCTAACAGGACCCTACTAACGACCTCCATGGGGATGCGGGAGCCAGGAATATCCCCAAACCCTGGAGCATTGGAAGGGAGTCCGAAATTCCTTGAAAGAGTATGAGACTCAACCTTGCCTAATAGCATCCCTGAGAAATTCATTACCGCCCGGTAAAGGTGTGACCCACTCTGAGAGAGTTTCCCCAACATGCACAAGGCATGTCATGAGCTATCTTCCCCAGGACTTAGGTTCTCAGGATTTCCTGGTGACACGGCAGAGCACTGGGAATTGTGTGTGCTCTGCTCCGAACAGCTCCCCACCTAGGACGCCTCCAGACCTGGTGCCCTGGTTTTCCAGCTGCCTTTCCAGAGGTGTCTTTGGGGCTATTGTGGAGAAGGAGGGAGGGTTGGTATCGGAGCAGAACCTATCAGCCTGAGGTGCTCTGATGCCCCATCCAGTTTTGAACTATTCACCTTAAAATTTCTGTTTTATACGATGAGCTTTCATGTAAGATGTTGCTTGAAAATGGGCTTTTGCTTTTACATCAGAACTAATAAAAAAATGCAGTAGAGGATGCTGGGGATGTGGCTCAGTGGCAGAGTGCTTATTTAGCAGGCACAAAGCCCTAGGTTTGATCCCTAGTACAGAAAGGAAAATTTGATAGTGCCTTCTTTAGGTCCTGCTCATGGGTCTATTGAACTTTCACTGTCTTAGTCACTTCCCTTGTTGCTGGGACAAAGTACCTGACAACTTAAGGGAAGAGAGGTTTATTTTGGCTCCCAGACTGCCCCCACAGTAGGCTGGCTTCCAGACCTGACAACATGCCAGAGGGGCATGATGGAGGAGAGCTGCTCATGGCATGGTGGCCTGGAAGCACAGCTGGGAAGGGAGATAAACTTTCATGCCCACAGTAACCCACCTCTTAACAAGTCAGCTGTTATGCCTCCATAATCCAGTCACCTTCCAAACACATGAGGCTTTTGGGGAGGCACTTTTATTTATTTATTTTTTGTGAGTACCGGGAGTCAAACTCAGGACCTTGTACTTGCCAGGCAGGCGCTTATGCCCCTGAGCTATCTCACCGGCCCTGATTTATTTATTTTTAAATATAAGTTTATTGGTACATTTTAGGTCTACATAATGATCACATTCATCATAGAGAATTTGCACTTGTACATGATATATCTTGATTATTTTTTTTCCCATTCTTGGGGGCCATTTTAGAGCTAAACCATAACATTCACCATTGGGCATTGGGAGTCACCAACTCTGCCACCTGCTGGATGATGTACAAGGGGCGAAGCAAGGGGACATTGCTGCCCTCATGGAGGGTCCTCTCTGGAGGAAAGATGGATGCTCTATAGCTCAACAAAGATATTCGGGGGGGGGCTGTACTGCCCAGAGGCTGGGCAGCCGTCGCACCCAGTAGGGGTCTTTGTGAGCAAGTGAGTCTTATGTTGAGGGAGGGTCTGTAAACCAAAGTGCTTTTTTATTCTCTCACACAACAATCGCCACAAAACACTTCTGTGAATAAATGTGTGGGGATTTCTCCCCACTGGCAGCCAGTCAATTCTGTGGCCACCACCTGGTGCCCTCGAGTTCTCCTCAGTTCTGATACTGTCATCTGGAGGTAGCCCCAGCCCTCACAGTTTGAGGGCTCAGTTCCCAAAGCTCTCCCTCTTCCCCACTTCAGATGTGAGTTGCAAGCTCCAGGTTGTGACCTGTGGACCTGAGGGTGAGGCTATACATTGGGGTTCCCATGCTCCCTCCTCTGGTTGGACTAATTTGCTAGATTGGCTCCCAGAACTCAGGGAAAGACTAAAGACTCAGGTAGAGAGATGCACACACAGAGTTTGTTGTGAAGGAAGGTGGGCACTTCCAGGCCATTTCCTGACCCTTCCTCTAGGAACCGCCACATGTTCAGCTCTCCAAAGCTCTCCCAACCTTGTCCTTTGGGCTTTTCGGGAGGCTTCATTGTGTAGGAATGCTTGGCTTGATTATCAGCCATTGAGGATCAACGTGACCTTCAGCCCCTGGAGTCTGGGGACCAAATATATATTTCACTATCACAGCCTACCAGCTGGGCGGGGCCTTCTGTGCTGCTGAGAATGTGGGGCCTGGAGGCAGCTCCACCTGTCCTTCCTGTTCCCTGCCCTCTCAGAAGAGTGTTCTTGGGCGTGGATGACTCTTGTCTCCCACAGAGGCTGTCACTAGTGGATGACAGGGGAGGCTCCGCCCTTCCGCACAGCTGGTGTGTTGGAAAAAGAGCTGTGCGGTGGCCTGTGTTTATGGGAGCTGGCCTTAGATGTAGTTTATTTAAAACTGTGTTTGCAGAGTGACCTCTTGAGTCTTTTTCTGTCTTTCTTTGGCAGTTGGGGATGATGGTGGTGAGGATGATGTCAGAATCTGGGGGAAGAGTTGCGAGGTTTGGAGATTTTCCATGGTGGAGGATGCTTACAATGGAAGGGGGATCCTCATGCCACAAAGCGGGTGATAAGATTCATAAGGAGCAGCCTGAGCTGAGGTACAGGGAACCCTTATTTCCAGTTGAAAAGTGAGGTGGTGCCTTTTCTGCCGTTCCTGGGCAGGAGCAGCAGCGTGGCCCATAAGTTACTGACTTCAAGAACTCAGGCAACTCCATCAAGTTCACCCCATCACCCCCAAACGAACTTACCTATAACATTAATATATCCTCTCTGTTCATTCTTATGTGCCCAACAACAGTTTGATTTTTCCTTATTTCTCTCTGGCCCCCTGCCCATTGGATAACAAATGTTTACATGTGTGGCTTGGTGAGCACACACCATTTTTTATGCCGCATCTGTCACTATGCATTTTCTGAATGTGGTCTTCTAGATTTTCCAGGTTTTGGAGAGGTTACATAGCAGTGCTTAAGGTGGGAAAGCTGGATGGTTACAACTCTTTATGTCCTATGAACATATTAAGTTTTGACTATGAGGCCAGCAGGTGCAGGTTTTGCACAGAGTAGAGAAGGCTGACTCTCCGAGCGTGCTGAGCTTTCTGTGTCTAATGGAGACATCGTTTGTGGCACCAAGGCGGGAAATGGTCAGTGGATTGGTGGTCATCTGCATTGCTGAGGACAGAAATCCTCTTTAGTTCAGGGTTCACTGCCTCAGATAATATCATGACAGGGAGTGAGCTGATGTTTGCCTTGACATGATTTGTGAATTGTTGGCCACACAACTTTAGGCTCTATAAATGGTTGTGGGGGGTGGTGGTGGCGTTCATCATCTTCTGGGAGGCAGAAGGACTTCAATGACTCCAGAAGATTCTCTGGGAACTGCCCCGGGGCAGCAGAGAAGCGGGTTTGATTTACCTTTGGGCGGATGCCAATGTTTCATGTGTTCATTGAAGCTGATTGCCTGTGGACCTTTAGTCTGGATTCAGATGTAATATTTTGTCACTTCCTGGCACCAATAGGACCTTTTAAGGAGAGCCTGTGATTCGGACTGACCATGGCCTTGGCCTAAATTAATGAGGCCAATTGCACGAGGATGTTGGGTACTCTATCCGTGCCATTGGAACATTTTAGACCTGACTTTCCCAGTGACCATGCTGATTATGGCCACAGGGGGCTGGCAGCAGGGGTCTGTGCCAGGCCTGTCATGGGTGGTGCCAGTCTAGGCCGGGGCTGAGTACCTGATGGATTTTGGAGGTCCCTGACCTCAGCTCTATGCAGCTGGCAGGTTTGTTTTTTCATTACAAGGAAGACAGGCAGGTGGAGTCTGTAGAAAGACCCAGGGATCTAACGCTGGACTCCAGGCCCTTGGTGCGTGGAATAGAAATTGCTTTCAAGACCAGCTTGGAGCTGAGCATTGGCTTCTCTCTTCAGTCGCCATTCCCTGACCTCTGAGCTAGGCCAGCATCCTTGATGAAGCAACTCTGAAGCAGATGAGGTTCCCGCTGCCTCCAGGGACTGGCAGTCTGGTGCGGGGGACACATGGGTAAGTAGGTACTTCCTCCTCCTGCTGCCATGTGGGCTGTGGTCCTGACACTCTTTGTGTATGTAGCACTTACTTCATGCCGGGCACTGTGCGCCTCTGCCTGAATTGGGCCCCTGCACCCCTCCCTGACTGCTCTCTCTGTTGCCTCAACCCCATACAGTCCACGCCCTTCGTCAGTTTCCGTAATGGTTTTTATGGCATTTATCATTCATCTCTGTCACTATTACTGAGTTTCATAAGGACAAGATCAGTCTGTTTTGTTCCCTGTTGTGTTCTAGCCCAGCACCCGGCACACAGTGGTGCTTAGTACATTCTTGCTAAGTGAATGTATGACCTCACCTGATTTTCATAACAATCCCAGCAAGGAGACACTATTTTTTTCTCTGATTCTGGGGATTTGAATCCAGGGACTTGTGTATGCTAAGCGAGTGTTCTACCACCGAGCTACATCTCCAGCCCTTACAAAAAATTATTTTGAGACAGAGTCTTATTAAGTTGCCCAGGCTGGGATCAAACTTGTGATCCTCCTGCCTCAGCCTCCCAAGCTGCAGGGATTACAGGTGGGTACCACTGCCCTAGGGTGACTTTTTTGTTGTTTTTTTTGGAAACAGGGTCTCACTATGTAGTTTTGTCTGGCCTTGAATTCATTATGTAGCCCAGGCTGGCCTCAAACTCACAGCAATCCTCCTACCTCAGCCTTCCATGCTTGGCTTAGGGTTGCACTATTTTTTGCCATTTGTCCCCATTTTACACATCAAGTAACTGAGGCTCAGAGAGTTAGGGGGTCTCATGCACAGTTACAGAGCTTCTAAGTCAAGGCAAGACTTGGGGTCTGACTAACTCACCCCAAGAACCCAGGTTGGGGACCATGAACAATTGTAAACTAAACTCCAGACACAGCTTTTTAGAATGCTCAACTTAAAAAAAAAAAAAAAGAAAAAATCACAGGGGTGGGGAGTTTGTTCAAATAGCAACAGCAGAAAATGTGTTCCACATGGGTTAATTTTGCTGCTCCTCTTTGCTGCTCTTCCTGAGGGTCAGGGCTGAGGAGTGTTCCCCAGTCCCTCTGAAAGGCAGACCCTCCTTTTCTGGCCAAGGTGAGATGCTGCTGCGTAAAAAGCCAAGTGGAAAGTTAATTACACCCTGGTTTGTTCAGCTGCGGCCAGGGTGACCTGAGGGCCCCAATTACAGGGAAGGGGCTGTGGTGTGAAGGCCAGTGCCTCTGCCAGCCTTGCTCCTGTGTATCGGCTGGCCAGGGCTTGCCTTTGTGTGCAGGCTCAGGCCCCTTTGTTGTTGCTCCAAAAGCGTGGGTGTGGGGCCCTGCCTTATTTTCTTGGAGCGCTCCTTGTGCTGGCCCTGTTTGGGTCGTGTGGAGTGGGACTGGGCTACCAAATATATAGGTACAGGGCACAAGTTTCTTCTGCCCGAGGGTAGGGTGTGTGGCACCTTGGTGTCTGCTGACGCTGTGCAGTGCAAAAGGCCCGGGGACTTGAGGACAATTAATATCCCCACATTAGAGCTTTCCTGTGCATGGATAACATCCAGTTAGAAAATACAGCTAGAAATGGTCCCAGTGATGTTAGCCACAAAATATATAGAAACCAGGGAACAAACTCGATGAGAAACAATCACATGTGTGGAAGGAATGGACCAACCAACCAAATCAGGTACTAGAGGACACAAAAGAGAAATAAATAAAAGCACAGAGCTTATGCTTGGGTGGAAAGGTTTGGTATCATAAATAGATCAGTTTTGCTCAAGTTAACCTAATGTTAGCCAGTGGAAGTAGCAGTAGGATTATATTTAGAAATGGATAAGCTGTCTAAAGTTCATAAGAAAAAGTAGGCATGTGGGGACAGGAAGAAATAGTCTGCAAAAAAAAAAGTGGGTGGGACAGTAATCATATCAGTGTGTTCTGGAGCCAGTGGATTCTAAATGGTATGGCACAGACCAGGGGAATGGAAAAGAGTCCAGAAATGGACCCAGATACAGCTGGGAGTTTATTGTATGAGAAAGTGTCTTCATATATTAGGGGAAGACAGATGGATTGCTCAGGAATTGGGATTAGAACGAAGAAGGGGGTATCCATCATGAAAAAGGAAGTTGGATCCCTCTCTCTATCCTAATGCTAAAACAAATCCCAATGGACCAGAAGTCTAAACAGAAAAAGAAAACGTAAAAATACTAAAAGAAAACATAGAGTTTTAAAAAATTTCATAGGATCACAGTGCGGAAGTCTTCTCTAAATATAACCCCAAGCCCTGAAGCCATAAAACAGAAGACTGAAACATTCAATTAAATAAAAATAAAAACTTTTGCATTGCAAAAACCATAATAAATCAAGCTAAAGACACATATCACAGGCAAAAGATACTTTCCTTCATGTGTGAGGAGCTCCTATAAACACTAAGAAAATAGCCAATAAATCAGCAGAAAAATGGGGCAAAGGCTGGGCTGAGGCTCAGGCAAGTCTGCCCGGGATGCCTGCCTGGACCAAGGCCAGTGCCCTCTCTGATTGGCTGCTACCACACTGCTGGTTAGATATTTTGAATATCTCCCATGTGCAAAGGACAGAAATGGAACCAGAAAAAGAAATACTAGTGGGATCTTAAACATTTAAAAAGATTCAGAGCTCCATTTATAATAAGAAAACTGTAAATTTAAACCACAGGGAAATACCATTTTTAACCTACCAGAATGGCAAAGATCAAAACGTTTGCCAGCTCATCTCACAGGTGAGGATGTGTTCATCAGTGTCAAAGCTTAGGGTCTTAGCCTCCTCTCTACCCCCAGGATAGCCTTGGCCTGTGGCTAGAACACATAGTAGCTGACCAGTAACCATGTGTTGATCTTGCCCCAAGGAAGAACAGCCTCCTGCAAGATGAAGAAGTGCCTGTAATAAGGCGGGAAGTGGAAATGCCTTGGACAGTGTACTTCCGGGGAAGGGGGTAAGATGGCAAAGATAAAAGTTTTGTGTATTTTGCCCAGACATAGTAGGTCTTTCATTAATGTGTGATGAAGAAGGGATAGAAGAGATGATTCATTCATTCAACAAGTGTTTATTCAGTGTGTACTGCTATCAGGGACCTTTTTAGACTCTTGGGACATAGACTGTGATAAAAAGTAACTTGGAGAAGGTGAGTACTTCTGAGAATTCTGTGATTTGTAACATGCAGTGGCCTTTAAGCAGCCTCCTCTTTTAGTGCTTTTAAAAGGTGTTTCAAGGCAGAGAGGTCTTTTACCGCAAGTCTCCCGGAAGATGCGGACTGTGGGTATCAGCCTGCTAGCAGACTGCCGTTTAGAAGGGAAGCATACGGATAGCGGGAGTGACTAGCGAGTCTAGGTGTGCCTGGCTGGTGGCAGCGTGGAGACTTTCCCTAAACCACCTGCCCTCTGCCTCTGAATTCCCCGTAGTAGGTATCTGGGAGGACAGCACATGGCGGCTGTGGACTGCAGGTCTGAGCTGGGCTTAGGCAGCCACGCTGTGTCTTTCTGCGGGTTAATGCAAGTGTGGCTTGTGCTTCCTCCTCCTCCTCCTTCTGTGGCTGACATTTTATTCACCTCCTGTGAATCCTGCAGGTCTACAGATCATCCTTCCCTTGACTTGATTACATAGAGCAAAACGCTGCTGTCATGTTATTGGGCCTGCACTTCTCTTCAATATTGGATAACAAATCTAGCAATATAGGAGACAAGGGTCATCATGGGAGGAATACATATTTCCTTTATTTTGTATGGGAAAATATGTATCTATGTGTAGGTCTTGAGATATCTGAGGACTCTCCAAAGTGGAGGGAGGAAGCTTGATCTTGATTTTCTGGATCATTGAGTTTCCTGGGTTCTTTTGGGGTCCAGAGTGGGCCAGATTAGAATGCAGGTGCAGTGCTTAGCATCTTGTGAGTTTCCACTGCAGATACCCCCCTGGCTATTCCCTAGTAGACAGATGCTGGAGATGGCTCTAGGGAATGGTGGACTGGGTTGCTCCTCCTAGGTAGGCCCTGGTCTCTGTTACCCTTCCTGGAAACCAGAACTTCTGTGGGCTTCCTGTTGCTGGGTCCAGGATATGCACCAAGTAGGACCTCAGAGCTGGTTGCACGTGTATTCCGTCTAGACAGCCTGTGTCTAGCCTGCTGCCATCTAATTCACTTGGGAGATTGCCACAGGGCAAGTAGTGATACCATACCTACTGTGTGCCCAGGGCTGTGTGTGTGTTTGTACGTGCACATGTACCTGTTCTCTTGTTCCTGTTGATGGGGAGTACGTAGCCTAGCTGCAAGATGAAGTTGTAATGACCTATTTGATTGCCTGGCACATAGTAAGTCAGCAGTTAATATGCTAGCTGCCTTGAAATGACTCAAATTGACAAGTAGAATAAAGGGGACTCACTGGCGGAAGTTGCTGAGAAGTACAGGTATAAGCCTGGCTTCAAGCCTAGCTCTCAAGGATGTCCAAGGACACTGTCCCCATTGCCACACAGGGAGTGGCAGAGACCTCCCCATCATCCCTAGGCATCTACCCTCCCAACTCAGTGCTAGCAGAAGGAGCAGTTTCTTCCCAATGGCCAAGGGAGAAGTCTTGAGGTTGACACTTAGTGGGACAGCAGGACCAGGACTCAGCCCTGACAGTCACTGTAGCCAGGGGGAGACTAGCAAGGCTCAAGGTTGGGGTGGTCAAGGCAGGTCCACCAGACCCCTGAGTGCATGAGTTGGGGAGACGGTTGCCAGGAAACACAGATGTCTTCATGGGGCAGGAGTCCCCAAGCAGCCAAATACAAAGCAGTGAAGACTTGACTCCAATGCCAGGTTGTCAGGTTATCCATTATTAAGTCCATTCACTTTGCTTTCCAGAGCATCTAGACAGCTAATTTTATTTTATTTTTATTATTTATTTATTTATTTATTTATTTATTTATTTTTATATGCGGGTACCGGGAGTCGAACTCAGGACCTCGCGCTTGCCAGGCAGGCGCTTATGCCGCTGAGCTATATCACCTGCCCTAGACAGCTAATTTTAGAGTTTTCAGAGGGCAGTGTCCTTTCCAAGCTTACCCTCTACCTTTCTGGGGCTGCAGAACTGTTCTTTCAGGCATAACCAGTGCCCTGTCTGGACCAGGCTCTTTAGTGAGGTAGGACTTGTCCAAGGTCACACTCCAAAGTGGTGACTTAGCCAGTGCCACCCGAGCATCTGATAACCCCCAGGAAACACTGCAGCTGTCAGGACAGGGCACTGGTGCCCCTCCTGCCTAGCTCAGTGCTGGCTGGGTGCCCCACGTCAAGCTCACCATCTTTGAGGTCTCTAGACCCACAAACCTTGCACCATTCAGACTGGACCTTTGCTTTGTTTGCTTCTTGTGGAGCAGTGACTCTCAGATTGTAACGAACTTTGTGAAAGCTGTGCCCTCCACCTTGAGTATCCCACAGAGGCAGTGCTCTGGTCTCCTTTGCCTCTTGTGTCTTGGCTCTGTCTGGCATAAGGAAGTATTAAGCACCGTGTCCTCCATCAGCAGCTGGGCTTCCAAGGCATTGTGTCCAGGCCTTGGCCAGGTTGGAGAGGATTAGTCTGGTCCTGGGGCCAAGTGGCCTAGGTGTCCATGTGGTGAGAGAGGTGGCTTTGAATCAGTCTACTAGATATTATCTCTCCAACTCATTCCTGGGAAATCTGGAATTACCAAGAGGCTACATCATCCACCATTGGCTAGAGGGGAAGGAGGGTTGCAATTGCACATGGCAAAATCACTGTCACAGTTCTTCCCCTCTTTGTTTTGTAGGTATTTTAAGAATAGGTTTTCCCTCCAGTGTATGTGTAGCTCTGAATCTCAGTGTCACCAAGCAGCCCAGGGCCAGTCACGTAGAGCTTTTGTTGAGTGAGCTCCTTCGTCCTCATCAAGTTGACTGTTTTCCCTAGTCCAGCACTGTGTGTCCTGCCTCTTCTCCTGTCTCACCCATGGATGGGGTGAACGAAGGCCACAGCTAGGTCTGGTTGCTTTTCTCCTGGGGATGCTGGTACTAATTACAGATCCTGCTGGGTATAAAGATCTGAAAATTATGTTCCCAGAGTTATCTGCCTTGGTTTCTACCAACTTGAGGTTTGAAGCAGCTTTGGGAATGCCTGTAGGTGGAGGTAGGAATAGCCTTCAGATGGTCATGATCTGGTTTGGGGGTAAAAGAACCAAATAGAGGGGAGTCATTCTATGAGAGGCCTGTGTTAAGGTTTACTGTGGTCTGAATATCTGTTTCGCCCCGGAGAATCATATGTTGAAATCTAATGGCCGTCACGGTCCTATGAAGAGGTGAGCTGATTAGGTCGTGAGGGCTCTGTAATAACGGGATCGATGTCCTTATGAAAGGAGCCCCAGTGAGTTCCCCAGCCCCTTTCACCTGCCCCTCCCATACAGGAGAAGAAGGTGCTCTCTGTGAGGAATGAGCCCTCAGCAGACAGCAAATCTGCCCATGCCTGGACCTTCGGCTTCCCAGCCTCCAGAACTGTAAGAAGTACATGTTTCCTGCTTCTAAAGCATGTAATTTCTGGTGTTTTTGTTACAGCAGCACAAATGGACTGAGGCATGGCTGAAAACCATTGATGACCTCCTCCCACACCCCCAACTCCACCCAAAGGAACAGGCAAACTTGGAGATTAAAGGAGCTACATTCCTTAGAAACATAGCATCATGTGTTCATCCATTCACAGAGAAAGAATTTTAAAGCACCTACTATGTGCTGGGAATGATTCTAGGCAGTGGAGGTGTAGTAGTGACAATTCTGTCCTCAGGCAGTTTTCATTTTGCCTGGCCCCTCACTCACCTTGGCCAGGAGATTCTTAAACAGATTCTTAGAGTCCCTTCCTCTGTGGTGCAGGTGAGTATTGCTGGCCGGAGTGAGCAGTGTGGGAGCAAAGAACAAAGAGCTGATTCTCGGGCCAAAGGACTATGCAGGCTTCATCAGCAGAGGAGGTGGTGTCCCTTTGAGGGCCCACAGCTGGAAGGAGCAGTGCAGGGAAAGACAGAGGGAGAGGCCTCCAAGTCCTTCTTGCAAGTTGGGAAGTTAGGATTTCTCATGTCCAGTGTCAGAAAACCAAGCCTGAACTTGCTTACATCAGACAGAGCAATTCATCAGCTCTCTGTCTAGGACTAGCTTCAGGTGTGGCTGAGTCCAGGGTCTGCCGGACCCTGTCTTCCTGCATCTCTAGGCTCTGATCAATGTTACATGGGCTTCTGGCTGAGGCCAGGCCACAGGTGTTCCCCGGAAATCAGGGTGCTGCTAGCAGAAGGGAGGATGGAGCTGGCTGGCAGCATCCCCGAGAAGGAAAACAGGGTCATTTAACCCAGGGCAGCAGCAGAGGTCTCAGAGAAGGTGATGTGACCTCAGGGACAGCGGGGAGCATGGCTGGAGTTCTGGCCAGTCCCACCAGTTCCGCTGATCCTGCTCCTGTGATGGTGATGGCATGGCTTTGGTGGATGACACCTTTCCTGTCGCCTCTGGACAAGACATTAATGGAAGGGCTGCCCGGGGAAGCTGTGGGCGAAGCTGTGTTGCCAGAGCAGTGGGGGAGCAGAGATGAGACCCCTCCGCCCGACCTCACAACTTCAAGGGACACAACCAGGGCCAAACCTAGAAGCCACAGGGACACCCATTCCAGCCCATTACAAGAAGCACTTCTGGGTTGTCAGGGCCTTTGAAAGCCTGAAGATAAAACATCAGATGGTGGCAGGGGTAGGGTCTGGGAATAGGAGCTGAGCGATTGTCCCTGTTTGAGCTTTCAGATCCCTCCAAATCCCTACACTCAGTGATTGGCATCCCTGAAAAGACACCCTAACACAGAAAAATACAGAACATCCTGAAACAAGATGAGAAACCAACCAAATTTATCTCCCGCTGACTGGGGCGTGTGGCTCAGGGTGTGCAGCTGCAGGGGTCCAACCCGAGCGGGTTCCACCTTCAGCATCTGTGTGGCCTCCGTATGTGACCCAGCTATGGCCAGGGAAGCAGGGCTCAGGACAGGAAAAGAGCAAGGAGATGGGAAATTTCAGGATGGCGGTGGTCTAGAGCTCACTTCTGGTGGAGTGTTTGGCAGTGCGTTTCCACACACCTGTGTGTCATTGCAGGGCAAGAATGTTCGGGGGTTATAAACTGCTTTGTTTTGTGTGAGAGTTTCAGCCTGGAACTGACTGGCTAGCATTTGGCTGCCCTTGGAAATGACATCACGGCTCTAGGAGGCATTTAGGGAGACTGAGGCTGACAAGGCAGCTGTGCAGGTGGGGGCACGACCACTAGCTTGGGGACACACACAGTGCTCTGCCTGCCACCTTGGCCTCTCCAAGTGGTTGGCTGGGTGTGTGGGTGCTGCTGCGTGACTGGTGTTGAGGTCGGATCCCGTGGTGCTGCTCTCTGTCTCCTCTACTGAACGGCCAGGGCTGATTTGATTTCCCTGTGGAAGGCATGACCGGGTTGCAGGGGGAGGGGCAATGGTCACTGCCCCCGTGCAGCCGGGTCACAGAGGGTGAGGGCAGGGCCTGGCACAGGGAAGAGGGTGGTGGTGAGTTACTGGAAAGACTTTCCCTGACAGGCCACACGTCTACTAACCGACTTTTTTTTTTTTTACCTCCGGTGACCTCGCAGATGCCATCTCTGCCTCCTCTAATAGCTTTAATTCCAGGCCAAACAAACACCTTGCTGACATATTTACTTAAAAGTTGTTTAAAGATACCCCTGTAGTCAGGGTCCCTGCAGAAAACGGCGCACTCATATGGGAAGTAAGGAGCACTGAATAGGGAGCCCATTTACAGAGGTGGGTGGGGGGAGACCCACAGGGACTAGGGAGCATCTTGAGAACCTAAGGGAGCTGGGGGAAGGGTGTGGACCAGCTCCCAGCGGGCAGAGCCAGAGGCAGGGCTGCCCCAGAAGGGGCACACAGTGGGAGGAGCACTGCCCGGAAATACCCTGTTCTGCCTCCTCCCCCCTCCAGTCTCTGCCAAGCACAGTGGAGGGTGACTCTGGAGGGGCCCAAGGCAAACACCTAGTGCATCTTCTCTGCTCCGTGGGCTGGCTTGGATCCTGCAGCAGAGGGTGAGCTCAAGTCAGATTAGGGAGATTTACCCCTATTCATAGAAGTTCCCCATGTGGATTTGTTATGAGGTGTGGTGGGAGCTAGGAGCTTTACTGTTTCTCCTGGAGTGTGGGGCTGTGTCAGGGTGCTGTGGACATTTGGCCTTTGCTGGTCCCTTTTCCTGGGACAGTTAAATCCAGTGATTTGGTCTTGCACTGTTAAGACCCCCAGTTTTAGGAATTGTAGTGCACATTGGTCATATGCAAGGTAGGGCTCCTGGCAGGTGAACCTGTTCAAATGGAAGCCTGAGCTGTCAAAACTTTGTTATTTGCATACAAGAGATGTGACGAGGTTACCATTTCAATTAATGCCATTTCCTGCTTAACTACTTGAGAAATTGGCATCAGAAGGTACATGGTGGCTGTCACCACCCTGCACAATGTGATTCTCTTTCTGGCTTCATGGGGACAGTGGCAGCAGAGAAGTCAAGGAAAAACTGGGAGGTCAAGGATGCTTCTGCAGAGGCACTTTGTTCATTATGTATTTCTGTCGCACGTGATTTCCATCCTCTGACCAAGCTGCTACCAGGACCCCCAGAGGATAAGACAAGGGAACCTGTGCTCTGAGCACCAAAGCTATTTTTATTTGTGCACAGGGCAAAGTGATGTGGCTGCTGCAGGCCAAGCTTCAGCCATCCCCGACACAAGAAGTGGATATTAAGGTGGAATTAGAAGCTTGAGTCCGAGGCGGTCCCCTGTGAGTGATGCATTTGGATGGCATTATGACTTTCCAAACTGCTTTTGCAGAGATCAGTGAGGGTAGATGAGGGAGCTGTTTTGGGGAAAAATCCAAAGCCCCCAAGTAGCCCTGATGGTAGTCTGCGAATAGATTGTGAGTTATTTGTTTCCCCAAATCAAATTCTCTTCCTCTTGTTTCTTCTTTTTTTCCAATGACACTTTCCCCACTGAACATTCCTAGGAGCTTCCTTCTCCTCTTCACAAAGCTTTGCTATGTTGCATTGGCTTCTCCGCCCGACTCCCACCTTGAGTTCGTACAGTGCTAAGGCCCTGAGTCCCTGTGTCCTCCTGGGATTCATGCACCAGTACAGTGTTACCAGATTGCTTCCCCTCTAGGTGCAGGGCAGGGGGGACCTTCATACATCCTTCACTGAAAAAAATCTAGACATTATTAAGTATTATATTAATACATAAATGTATTCTATATGCAAACATTTCAAAGATTACAGATAAGGCCTCGTGCTGCTCCTCACCCCCGGGTTAATTGTTGTTACCATTCTGGCCTGCATGCTTCAAGATCTTCTGCTATGCATTTATATCATACCAAATGTATTTCATAGATTGTAAGATATACTTCAACATCTCTGAAAAATTGAGGTGTATCTTACAATGAGTAGTTTGTCATGGTTTAATTTAAAGTTTTTTTGTTTATTTTTCTTTTTTGGTGGTACATAGAATAATGGTATGTTTTACAATCCAGGGTGCCTTACATTTGATGAAAGATAGTGTATGTGTATCCATAGAAACAATGTTATATTGATTTAAAAAATAAATGATACCGTATTGGATCTTTCGTTCTGCAGCTTGCTTTTTTTCACTCAGTACTATGCCTTGGAGAGTTTTCTATCTTGGTATGTAGGTCTCCCTATTCTTCATTAACCATGACATGGCATTGCATAGCATGGGTTTCCTGGCTTATGTGACTACTCTAATGGTGGTGGGCATTTAGGTTGTTTCCAGCTGTATTCTGTAGTAAACATCTGTGCATGTGTCTCCCTGTAGGGGTGCTTTCGTCTATGGTTGATGTGGAGAAGGGACATTGTTGGGCCTACCCTTTATTATGTTCCTGTTCCTTCCATCTCATTGGTTTTGTTCCACCCCATTTGTGTTAGTTATTGTATTTTTCTCATTGCTGAGACAAAATACCCAACACCTAAAGTTAAAGGAGGAAAGGTTTATTTCAGCTCACAGTTTATAGAGATTTTAGTCTACAGTCAGCTGGCTCCAAGCAGGGTGGTATGGCGGAGGGGCATCGCAGAGGAGAAACAATCCATGGCAGGGTAGGCAGGAGGCAGGAAGCAGCAAGCAACAGCAGCAGCACAAGCAGCAGTAGCGACTGGCCTTCTTTCTGTCCCCTTATATTCTATCCAGGCTACCCTAGCATCATACCCTTAATCCCATCATCACATCTTTAATCCCAGTATCACACCCTAGATCCAGCCAGCTCTGAAAAGTCCCACCTATGAGTGCAGGAGGCTTTGGGGGACAGCTAGCTACAAATCATAACGCCATCCCATTTCTTCCCACCTACACTACTCATCCCATCCCACCCCACCCCACCCCACCCCACCTCACCCCACCCAGATCTCCATCATATTCCTGTCCTTTCCCTTCCCTTCCCTTCCTTTCCTTTTCCTCCTCCCCTCCCCTCCCTTCCTCTCCCCTTGATTCCCTTCCTTTCCTTTCCCTCCCATTCCATCCTTATCTCTGTCATCTCTGTGTCCCATCCCTTCCCATTCCATTCCACCTTTGCCTCACCCCACCCCATCCAGTCTCGCCCCACTTCATCTCTGTTCCGTCCATCCCGTTTCATTCCATTCTGCCTCTGCCCGCCATCCTGAAATGAGACTTGGATGCAAACTCCAGAACATCTGCGAGGGAAATGTCGGGGTGGGCACAGGTGTGGTACAGTTCTGAGGAAGGCATTTTTTGGCCCTTAGTTTATGCTTATGGGTCCTCTCAGCCTGGCAAGTTGCTCAGGAATAACAAAAATAGTGCCTTTGTCCTGCCACATGACAGCCATTATGTGGGCATACATAGAAACCTTCCCCAGCTGGGTCTCTTAAGGCTGGGCACCTGTTTGGGTTATTGTGGAATGTGTCTTCTTGTTTGCCCATCACTGAGAAGAGAGTCACCTGTCAGTCCTGTGGCCCCTGGCTGCTCTACGTGGAGGTGCCGTGGCATCACTCACTGGGGTGCAGGAATCATGGGGCTGGGGATGGAGGGGAGAAGGGGGCAGAGCCTCCCTCGCCTGTGCTGCCCCTGGTGATCTCGAGTGCCTGAACCACGTACTGGAGTGGCTCTTGCAGTGCTTCTCAATCTTCCGTGTGCTTATGGCCCGCTTGGAACCAAGTAAGAATGCAGGTTCTAATATAGCAGACCTGGGCTGGCTGACAGCCTGCATTTCTCACAGGCTTCTGGGGGGAATGCAGGTGCAGCTGGCTCATGGACCGCGCTCAAGGAGCAAGGACTTCAGGAGTGACAGGCGGGAGGAGCTGGGGGCGGAAGCTGTACACCCCCAAGCTGGCACCTTACTTCTCGAGACTAGGTTCTTTTACTTGGCACTTTTGGCTTTCTGCTCTCTGGCACTTGTATCCAGGTCGAGGGAGAGTTTATTGGTGTGGTGCAGGGTGGCATTTAGAGCAGGGTAATTCTTCATTCACTGTCCTTGGCCTTGCCCACTAAATGCCGGTAGCCACTCCCTTGGTCATGGTTGCTGTCTTAGTCCATTCTGGCTGCTGTAACAAAAGGCCTTAACCTGGGTAATTTATAAGCAACAGAAATGTGTTGTTCACAGTAATGGAGGCTGTGACGTTCAAGCTGAAGGTGCTGGCAGATTTGGTGTCTAAGGAGGGCCCATTTCTCATAGACAGCAGCTTCCATGTGTCTAACGAGCTCCCTGCAGCCTCTCTTACAAGGGTACCGTCCTAGTCATGAGGGTTTGGCCTCCCAACCTAGTCACCTCCAGAGGCCCCTCCTCTTAACTCCATCATCTTGGGGGTAGGTTTCAATTTATTATTTTTTAGGGGATGCATTCAGCCCATGGCAGTGGCACTTGGGGAAAATGCCCCTGAAGGGCGGTGCTGCACCTCGTTGAGAACGGTTGAGCTAGTTGTGGCCCTTGAAAAGGGACTGTGGTTTGGTCTCCATTACCCCAGTAGCTGACATTGTGCCCAACACGGAGTAGGAGCTGGATGAATGTGTGCGGCATGAGAGGAGGTGGCACTAAGGGGGCGCCATCTCTAACTCCCATCTCAGGGAAAGCCTAATTTGTGTATCTCTGCTGCACCCAGCAGGACAGCGCCGTTCTGACCTCAAGGGACACTTTGCGGGAGACAAGAGCCAGGGAGTCATGTGTGTGGTGAAGTCCATCTCTGTTTTCCCTGGCTTCCTCAGGCTCTGTTTTCTCATAAAACAGCTACTGAGCATTTGGGGTACCCCCTCCTCCAGTACTGTGGATTAACTCCATTGAGCTACACCCCCAGCCCCTTACTTTAGTTTGAGACAGGGTCTTACAAAGTTGCCCAGACTGACCTTGAACTTGTGATCCTCCTGCCTCAGCCTCCCGAGTAGCTGGGATGTACAGGTGTTTGCCACGGGGTCTGGCCACATTTGGGTTTGTGACATGTCTTATTTTTTCTGGGCTGAGCTGCTGGAGGATAAGGCCTGTCTGGTTTATCCTTGTGTCCTCAGAGCCTGGCACTTAGTAGGTCTCTTGTGAATGCTTGGTGAGGGAACTGTTCGAATTCAGTAGGGAATCACCTTTTTCCAGGAGCCCAGCAATGGCTGCTTTTGTTTAATTGAAGATCATGTTTGCAAAGCAAACTGCTATCCCCCATTCATTCATGCAGTTTTTAGTCTATTCATTCGTTCAACAAATATTTGTTGAGTACCTGCTATGTTCTGGGCCCTGTGCTAAGGCAGGGATGCTGGTGAATGAGGCCAGCATGGCCCCATCGTGCAGCTGATGATGCTGATGCTGGGGGAACAGACATTAATCCAAGCAGCATATGAATAGTAGGGAAATTAGAGCTGCCATAAGTGCTTCCAGGGGAGGGTACATCCATGGCACTATGACAGTGTTGAGCGGGCCCTTTGTCAGGTCCACATGGTATGCAGGCAGCAGGGGATGGCACCACTAGCAGGAACAGCAGGGATGGCAAGCGTGGCAGGGAGGGCTTCCCCTGAGGTGGCAGAGTGGGCCAGAGACTTGCAAGAAAGTGCTTAGGGCATAGCAAGGCAGGCCCTCTTCCGTATGAGAGAGTTTCTTTTGCAAGAATTTAAAGTTATTTTTAAAATAAAGCACTGCAGGAGATAAAGAAGTAAATAAATAAATCTTTGTCAAGACTTCTTTGCACATATTTTATAGTGCAGTGTTTTTCTTGAGGCTTTGAATTATAAGAGTAGGGAGCGTGTATGTATGGCCTCTCTGCATGTAGGGCCTCTGAGTCCTGGCCCTGGATCTGAGATAAGTAAGGGACAGGTTGGGGAGGGCTATGAGAAGAGTGCTGGTGACATATGCAGGAGGAGGAAGGGCATGTGCAAAGGCCCTGGGGAAGTAGTGGAGATTCCACCCATGTTAGCCCTCCAGCAGGGAGAGCAGGGGGTAAGTACCCAGGGGATGGAGAGGGGGAGGTGTGGTGTCAGGCTGAGAGGTCATTCAGGGTCAGGTCACATGAGGTCTTGGATGCTATGGGAAGGAGTGGGGATCTTACCTTGTATTAGTGGGAAGCTACTGGAATGGATAGCTGGGGGGGTGACATCATTGGATGTGTTTTCAGAACATCACTGAGGCTGCTGTGTGGAGCATTGTTGGTCTCTGGGTTATTCTGGGAGTTGTTTATGTTTTTTTGGGGGGTGGCAGTGGCTGGCAGTCATCATCTGTGATGTGAGGGCTTTCTGGCTTCTTAAGCCAGGTGCAGTTAGGAGACCTTTGGGGTGATGTTTAGATTTCTAAGCCACTGTAACCCTCACTGAAATGATGTGTTCTTCCACCTAGCTCTTGCATTTTTTATGAATGGGTGATAAAAAATCTGACAGGGTCACATGTTTTAATTTTCTTCTGACACCTGGCTCTATGTTCAGTGGCAGTTGTCCTGCCAGCCCCCGGAAATCCATTGCTGGTGGTGGAGGTGGCCCTGGGCCCAACCCACACCTGGCTCTGTCGAGGTGGTGAGCCTTGGCCCCCATGAGGCAGTGAGCCCTTCAGAATGTGGCCCAAAAGCTCAGTGCCGGGACCCAGGGACAAGACTGTGTCATTGTGCCCATTGCCTGGCCAGGCAGCTGCAGCGTGATTGGCTCAGCGGTGTGAAGCTGGAGGCTTCATCCCGTTTGGTACTGTATCTGCCTTTTAGCTGGAGAACAGTTTCTCAAAGGCTGGCTGGGGGTGGCCTCGTGCTTGGTGGGGAGTAGGCTGTGTAGAGTTCTGAGGGACGATGCCACCTCCATTGTTGCTGAGACCCATGTTCTCCTTTGTCCTTGGGTGGTCTTTTGTGGTCATGTCTGGTGCTGCTTTCCAGCCCATATCCCACTCTTCACGTTCAGTGCCCTGAATGTCCATCCTATCCTTAACTGTGCCCTTCTCTGCCTGGGCCACCTCCCCGGTTTGCTTCTCTGACCAAGCCAGACTTTTCTCCACCTCCCTGGAAGTCTTCCATCCCCCAAGCAGATCACCATTCACCCTCTTCCTTCTCTGGGGCTCACAGGAGCTCTTGGACATCCCTTAGTTTTTAAAATACATTTCCTTGTTTTATGCGCACTGTATAAATTCACTGAGGAAGATCTGTTAAATAAAGACAAGACAAAAGATGAAAAAAATCCAGCCATAACCCAGAGGTCCAGAGCAATTGCATTGGCATTCATCTGTCCTCATTCTTGTTTCGGTTGGCTTCGTTTTTGCTTACCTGTACATTGGAAACACTTTTGCTGTTGTTAAATAGCATCCTGAAGCCTCCTTTCATCAGCTTTCTGACGGGTTCCCGTGTGTGGTTGTGCTCAGGTGTGTACCGCAATCCCCTGTAGTGAGGCAGGGCATGTCCCATCCCAGCCCCACCCCAGCCCCACATAACTACCCGTTCTGTGCATGTGTGTGGGCCTTGCAAAGGAAGGGCTGGGGCCTTTGCTCTTCACCCCTGTTGGCCTGGGGCCTGGCATTTGACTGCAGGGTTCATGGGAAGTACGTGTGGAATGAATGATCCTCCTGCACGCTGCTCTTACTCCTTCCTTTTCCAGGACAAAGCCTGTGTTTAAGGCCTTTTTCCTCTCCTACTCCAGGTTCCCTCCTACCTTCTCCCTGAAAGGAGACCCCACAACCCACTCTGCTCTCACTTGACTTTTAAAAGTCAAGTCCAAAGGCTCAGGCAGCACCAAAGAGGCTGGAAGGGTTGGGTGGAGTGGGTGGGTAGGGAGGCCATTTGGGGGTGGAGCACTGGCCCGGCCCATAAGTGGTTTCCAGGCCAGGAGAGGGTGGAAGGTTGTAGGCACCAGAGCACTGCTGGTGGTGATGAGCCAGGAGGGACCCTGCAAGCTGAGGCTGCCCTGCTGCCTGTGGGGCTAGGTGTGTGTGCTTTGCATGGAGCGGTCATGTGGGAGTGGAGCTTTGTTCATGTGATGAGACACAAAACTTTGTACTTTCTCCAGACCTATTGGAACTTAGGATCAAAAACCTTCATTTCACCAAGCATGCATGCGTGCATGGATGAAGTGGGCATGTTTATTATGCTCCTACTGCATATCAGCTTCTATGCTGGTCCCTGCCCTCATGGAGCTCAGTTAGGGCTGGGGTGAGAGTATAGAGTGATCAACCATCCCGTTTGTCGAGGACTGACGAGGGGCCTCCTAGAATGTAGTGTTTCAGTTCCAAAATGGGGAAAGTCCCAGACAAACTAGGCCAAGTTGGTCATCCTCATCAGACAGAAACATAGATTCTTGTCTTCCAATGGGAAAGATCTTATGTATAGGCATGGCACACTTAGTGGGAAATTTACACGGACTTCTGATGTCCCCAGAGGGGGGAGTGGATGTCCCAGAAGTGGAGAGACTCTTTCAGTTCATCATGCTCCAGTGCCTCTGGGCATGGCATAGACAGGAGTACTGGGGCAAAGAGCTCTGTGGAAAGCGGATCCCTGGGACCTGGGTTCAGCTGCCTGTATCAGCCTGCAGGACCAAGGCCCACTCTTTGAAGTGCACTGTGAGGGTATCATATCCTTCTTCCCTTGGGGCTGAATGGAGTACGCCCACTGGGGTCAACTTGGACAGCTTTGCACATGGCTTGGGCGTGTTTTTCATCCATTACTAAATGGGCTCTTTCACTCAGCACATTGGCCCTGATAATCTAACATGTGCCAGGCACTGTGCTGGGCACATGCAGGTGGTAGGTTGAGCTCAGGGCCTGGCATATAGGCCCTAGTAAATACAAACAAACCCCTGTCATCCCAGCAACCTGGGGCAGCCTGGGAGCCAGCCAGCTCTAGATGCTTCCTCCCCCTGCTTTTCACTGAGGGTAGCTGGTGGGAAGGAATTCATTAAGTCAGCAGGACGTGATCCATCCCTGCCTGGCCTTCCCCAGGGCTGGCACCCTGGGGAGCTCCCCTGCCAGGCACTTCTCTGGAGCCTTTGTCCCCAGAGGTCTGCAAGGGGCCTTGGGAGAATGGAATCTTGCACCCTTCTCTTGGAAAAGCCATTTGTCCATTGAAATGCAATTTACTTCTGAAAGGAAGAAAAAGACAAGAAAGGCCACTGGGGTGAGAGTGTTTCTGGAACCTATAATCCAGGTCCAGAGTAAATTGCCAGAATGGAGGTGAAGTCCTGGAGAGATGTAGGGCTGGCTGGGTGTGCACATTGCCCCTGACCCCCTCACCCCGATGCTAAATGCTGTTGTGGCCAACAATGAAAATCAGAAATTATTTTTATTCCTTCACATGCTGAAACAGAAATGCAAATGCAGGAAAATCCTGAACTGACCACGTAATAGATAGCATAGTTCAAAAAGAATAAATTTAAAAAACAAAGAAAGAAATTTCTAGAGGGGGTGCTTTGTGTATTCCAGCGGCCAAGACGTGTCTAAGCAGGCTGCCTTTCGCCATGGCGCACTTGTGCAGGACGCCCTGATGGTACAAGTAGAGCCGAGGCAGGCTGAAAAGGCCCAGCATGGGAATGTGCTGGTGTGTGTGTGCGTGTGTGTGTGTTGGTGCATGTGTTCCTATCAACACATATACACATTTATCAAATTACATCTGCTTTTACCTTTAAAATTTTATGAATGTGAGCATATGGCGCATTATCCTGCCATACTCTGTGTGTGTGTGTGTGTGTGTGTGTACACATGCACAAGCAAGCCTGCCTGGCACACACTCCCCAGCACACACACACATCTGTGACGGAGAACTCTTTGGAGATGCGAGCCTGGGAGTGCGTGGAGCTGTGGGTGAGGCAATGTCCCCAGGGCCTCAGCCTGGCCCTTGGCCCACCAGGCCATGAATGCATTTCTATCTATCTCCAGCCCCCATCACCTAAGCAGCTAATTCCTCTGAGCCCCTCTGCCTTATTAAAGTCACAGATCACTTTCCTGAGCTTCATGCTGTCAAGACCAGCCAGCCCGAGTTCAAACCCCCTCCCGCCAGCCAGCCTCTCCTTGAGGACTGGGGGTAGAGGTGAGGGCCGCAGCCCCTCCTCGGTTTGATCTGCACGCCTCCTCGCAGTGATCAGTGAGGTCGCTTCAGATTCCTTCAGTAAAGCCCTTGGCAGGGATACAAGGGCCGTCACAGCTGTTCTGCACAAACCCACTTCCAAAGGCAAGGCTGGGCCGGCCCACTTGAAGCGGCTCCTCGGCGGAGGGGTGCTAGGCTGGCTGCGGGTTGGGAGAACACTTCTCCCGTCCCCGGCTGCCGCGGCCTCCCCCGTTATGAAATATGGATGGTACCGGTTCCAGCGTTCGGAGACTCGCTGGCAGCGCCGAGCGTCTCCAAAGGCCCGCCTTGTGCATGCACCTAAACACTTCACTGAGCAATCTGTCAACATGTCAGCAACACATGTTTTGTAAAAAGCTTCCAGTGGGAGTAATGACTCCCACCAGGACTTCCAAAATGCTTTGAATTCAGCAGATTTCTATTGCGGGCATCCCCTGGGGTGCCTTTTACAATGCCTACATTTCAGAAATTTGAGCCACAGACCCCTGGGGGTTTCCTTTCATAATGCCTCAAAATGTAGGGTTATATTGTTGGAAGTCCCCATGGGGTCTTTATTAATACCTGAATTCTGAGGAACTGGAAATTACACAGGGCACTGCAGGGGCCCAGATCCACACCAGGAAGAAGAGAAAAACTCTGTGGGGAGATTTTTTTTCTTCATGCAAGAGTGAAAGAGAAGAATTTGCTAAAGGACAAAATTGAGTGTGTTTGAGCTTCCTTCATTTAATCTGCCTTCTAGAACGCTACAGTAAAATCTGCAATGGGGAAGGGGGGAAATGACTTTTCTATTTTTAAATCTCACTTTGATATTTTAGGGGGCAGAGTATGTTCTCTTTAAACACCCAGTGTCGAGGGGTATTGTCTAAAAAATAAATTATTTTTCTTTTTGGTAATTGAAAACACCTCGGCCGCGCCCCTCTCCCTGCCCCTCTCAGGGGTCTCCTGTCTTCCTTAGAGCTGTTAAACTCCTGTAGTGCGCTCCTGTCTCATTATCATTAACCGTTTGGGGTCGGTTTGAGATATTGGCCCCTGTGCTCCCCGCCCCTCCCCACCCGTCCTTTCCTTTCTCCTCCCCTCTGTGCGTTAAAGATGAGAAAATCAACCTTGGAGATGGTCCAATTGCCCGTGCGAACTGGTTTGAAACCATCTCAGCCAGTTGTGGCCATCAGAATAGGAGATAGTAAGGCTGCTGCTACTTCTTTTTGCTGTTGAAGTCTTGAGAGGGCAGAGGGGTGTCTTCCTCCTGCCCCCCCCGTGCATGCTTGCACACACACGCAGGCACACACACGCACATGCATACACACAGCGTGCACACCAGTTTTGCTTGTAACTTGTCCCAGCCTCTACCTTGTATACATTCACTTTCAGTGCTGTTTTTTTAAAAGTTACAAGGCTTAAACATGTTAAGCCCTGGGTTAATTTAAGCTGCCTTTTCCCTTCTAAATCTGGCACTGACTGGCTTGCTGAAAAGAGGTCTCTTGCTCTCTCTATTTCTATTACAATTTCATTGACTGGGACGAGAAAATAACATTGAGAGCTTACTTGCAGCAGGCAAGGCCAAGAAATTCTTAAGTCACTGATAAGACCCTCCTCCGCTTCCTCAAGCTCCCCCTCCCTGCTTCCCTCCTCCCTCCTTTCTGCCAGAGTGACTGGATCACACAGGGGACTTGGGAACTCACATTTCCCCCCTCGGTGAGACTCCCAGACGGTGCTCAACCATCTGTGGTCCCCTGGGCCCAGCTGAGAGGGCCTGAGGAGGGGGGCTTGCTCACCAGGAGTTGGTTGGGTCAGACAGTCTCAGAGATCTTCTGCACCCACCCCGTGCAGGCTGATTAATTAAGCACTTGCATCATTGATTCAACTTTTGCGATTTGGTGCCAGGGTGCTGGCTGCCGCGTTCCTCAGCTTTGCCTCCTTCCCCTGGGTTTGAATTGAAGAATTCCTGTCTTTTTTTTTTTCCAGCTGGATTTTCCTCCTCCTTGGTGCCAATACTGGCCCCTCCACCAGCAGCAGAATTGGCCCCCGGGTCCCCTGCAGCCAGCCACCCACCCCAGCCGGGAAGTCTTGGTGGCTCATGGAGTGTCTGGATGGGGAGGGGTTGTGGGCCTGAGCAGACCCCAGGAGGGGTCTTTTCTCCTCCTGGCAGGTCCCCTGGGCCTCAGCAGGGGCCGGAGACTGAGAGGGCCAGGAGCCCTGAGGTGCCAATTTGACATTTTTAGCCAAAGACATTTGTTCAGACCAATTTTCAAGTAGCTTTGGGTTGGAGTGCATTCTTTCCTTTCTTTTCTTTTCTTTCTTTCTTTCTTTCTTTCTTTCTTTCTTTCTTTCTTTCTTTCTTTCTTTCTTTCTTTCTTTCTTTCTTTCTTTCTTTCTTTCTTTTCTTCCTTTCTTCTTCCTTCCTTCCTTCCTTCCTTAAAGACCCTGAGCCCATTTTTCCTTTTCCTTTCAAAGCAATGAATAGAATCTGACCCTAGGAATCCCATTCTTGCCATCTTTTTTCCCCAAGCCACCTTCTCCTGTCTGACCCAGAAGCCTGGATGTTCAATGACCACTGGGTCTCAGACTATCTCTGGGTCCTCTCAGGGCTGTAGACCCTCGGGGAGGCCCATATCCCAGCCTGGGGTCTGGTCTGGGAGCCGCTGCAGGCCGAGGGCCACCATCTTTCTGCTGTTGTCCTTCTCAGAGATACGGGTGGTCATTTGGGGTAAGCTATGAAGCCTGTCCAGATTTTCCCACAGCCTCTGACCTGGGGGTCAGGAGGTGGGCAGGGGTTCCAGCAAGAAAATTTAACCCACTTTCCAAGAACACAGACTTTCCCCAAACAAAGCCCAAACCACGTAGCCAGAACCTCTAAAATTTTCATTTAACAGGGTGGTATTCCAAGAGGCACCCTCACTTCAATAAACCGAACAGAAAAACATCAAAAACAACTAGAACCCAGACAATAGAAATTCCTTCTTCTGTGGGCCTCCAAATAAACAATGAAGCCACTACCTTTGGGAAAAGATAGAATTACAAACTTAGAGTCTTCAGAAAAACCCATCCTGTGGGCCAAACTAGATGGCGCACCTCCTTCCACTACTGCAGTCCACGTGGCTCCGGAGACGGGGGTAGGTGGGGAGTGGAGCCCTGGAGCCCCAAACAGATGTCCAGTGAGTGGAGGCCAGAAAGCCTCCTCTGAGCAGTGATTTATTTTATTTTTTAGATCTATATGTTTTGGCCACATTTATTTATTTATTTCCAAAGGGCTATTTTTGGTGGCTGCCTGGGCTCCTTTGTAGCAAAGCCCCCTTTTCTAGAATTTCCTTTCCTTTATTAGAGTTACAGCTCAGCTTTGTGCGGACCCCGGGGGAGCCGGCCAGCCGCTGGCAATTTCTCTCAGACACCCAATTACCCCTGACGTCAGTGCGCCTCGCCCTCTCCCCTGGGTGCCTGCATTTTTTCCTTTGTAACACTAATAGCTGGCTAGCTAAGTGCCTGTCGGCTCCTTGGCAGAGGAGCTGATTGTGTTTTCGGCTGGATACTAAATCCAAAAACTATGTAAAAATGTCAATAGGTGAGTGCACATTGATTTTGGTTAGTCACAGTGATATTTGAGCCCCTTTGGGGACTCTGTCTGGGGAAGTATTTTACAAGAAAGATAATATAACAGAAAATTACTGGAGCTCCGCGGGTCTCTGGTGGGTTTCTTAGGGGCCTGCTAAATTGCTGTAGAATCAACAAATGCTTTATTAATCTAAATTTGTGGTTTTGTTCTTTCTTCTCTTCAGAAGGTTGGAGTTTTAATGATGCTCGCGGCTCGGGCAGACAGACTAGGCACGGCCTGCACCTTGGCTGACGGGCTGGGGGACCCTGGCTGGTAATGAACTCTCCGAGGGCCTGGGAGCAGGGCGGCTGTGCTCCCCGCCGGCTTCCTGGGGGATGTGGAACAGGCGCTGGCCTCGCCGCTTGCCAGGCCAAGGTCTGTGCGAGCAGATAAAATGAGGGGCTGGGGGCCTGGAACAGCTGTGCCGGCCAGGCTGACTGGGGGAGGCTGATAAGAGCCCAGAAGGAGCCCAGGCGGGTATCATGGCAGCGCCAGAAATCTGACGGGGTATCACGACTGGCAAAGAAAGTTAAACAGGGCCGGATCCGGGGGATGGTTGGCAGACCTGCGGAGAGAGATAATGGTAATTGATGGAATCAAAGCCGCAGCACAGCCTTGTGTTTTCTTGGCAATTGATTCCCCCCTCCCCCCAATTTCTAACCCCCTGGCATTCTTTGAGCCCAGGATGCCCCATGAGCAGTCTGCATGCTCAGATAATCAGCACATGCCCTCCTTGCTTTGGGGGGCGGGAGTGAGGGAGATGCATGTGGCCAAGAAAAGACACAATTAGAGACCCAGTTTAAAAAAAATATATTACTAACAAACAAGTCACAGAAGAAAACCCACTGAAAAGTTAAGGACATGTCACTCCAGGAGCTCATCTGATCTTGCTCTGGAAGGGAAGGAGGAAAATCAATGTCTTTGTAAGAGTACAGGCTGTGCATCTCCTGGCTGGGCAGGACAATGTGGAGTTGGGCCAGCCCCAGTGCGTGCCTGTGCACGTGCACACGCACATGCGTACCCCCCAAAAGATGCTGTGGGGCAGACAGCATAATGGGATGGCAGTTGATACCAGATACAGATGTGCCTGCTTCTCCTGTGTGTGTCGTCCTGTCCCCCCTACCTTTTGTCCCTTGAAAGGCATCCCTTCTCCACAATGGGCTAGGCAGGCTGTCCACTGCCGCGGGCTCATGCCGCCTGCCTGCTCTGTGGGTGAGGCTTTCAGCCGGCTTTTTGTTGTGTCCCTGACAACGTGCACATGCTGGGACACACCTGCTCAAAACACGCGTGACCGCACAACTCCAGCGCTTGCGCCCAGTCCACTGCTTGGCCCTGGCTTGCTGCTTCCTAAGCACATCCCACCATGCCCCAGGGAGTCCCCATGTCAGCTTCAGGACCTTACGCACATAAAACACTCCAAAAAATTTTCCTGGAGTCTTTTGAAATTAAAATTGGTGTGCAGTAAACCTGTGTGTCACTTCACCATGCAAGGCACAGGCCCCTGAATAACTGGAAACTGTATAAAGGAAGTGGTCAGGAGCAGCCATCTAGGTGATTCTACCTGGTGCCCATCCTCTGCTCCAGGGTCCTCCGGGAGGAGGTAATTATTGTTAGGGAAGGAGCCAGCTATTGGCAAGTGATACCACTGGGGCTTTAAAAAAAAAAAAATCACACTTTCATCCCCTTTCCACATTCTCTGGCTTTTCCTGTTTCTTGTAGCTGCCTTGCTCCCAGCCATCATTTGGTTGGGTGACATCAATTCTTTACTCAGAACCCTGGGGACAGAGGAATCCAATGGGAAGGGACTGAGATGCTTCTGATTTTATTCTAACCTTTTGTCTATTGCAACCCACCTCGGGAGGGACTGAAATTAGTCTTGCTTGGTGGCAGGGTCCTGAGCACAAGCAATTCTGGAAGGTCAGAAAAAGGTGTGTGACAGCCTTCTGCCCCAAGATGGAGGACATTCCTCCACCAGCTCTTGGGTGACCTCCTCAGCTTTGTCTACTCAACAGGGTGGGAGGAAGGAGGGTCTGGAAAGGAGGTCCCTTGGTGACTTCTGACCCATCAAAGCCAGGCCGACTGCCTCCAGGCCCCTCAGCCTCCTCCTGAAAGAGCTCTGCAGGCCCGCAGCTGTTTTGGAGCCAGGAGAGGGGAGAAAGAGGGGGCTGGTCTTTTGTCCCGCGGAGGAGGCCTCCTGAGGCCCAGGCCTGCATGGTGGGCAGCCACATTAACCTTCCACCCTGGGTGGGTGAGGGGGGCTAGCTTGAGGTCAGGCACATAATGAGGCCAGGTCCCTGGCTGTCCCCTGCCCAGGCTCCAGCAACAAAGGCTTAGTCAGGCTGCACAATGAAGGGGAGGTGGCCGGTGGGGGTGGGTAGGTGAGGCCACAGCCTCCACTGTGGCCCAGAGTTTCCTTCCAGTCCACCCCATGCTGGGCACTTCAAAGGGCAAGAGGAGAGGCCAGGGGCCTGGGCCTTTTTCTCCTAAAGCCACCGGAGGGGGAAAAACACCTTGAGAACCTATGGAGTCAGGTTTTTGGAATCTGGCACCATGGGGAGTCCCTGGTATGGGGTCTTTTTCTGGCAGTCCTGCCTCACTCTTTGTTTGGAGTTTGAGCTTGGAATGGCCCAACTACTTAAACCAGAGTGCCCAGCCTTTCAGCAGTAATGATGCTAATACTAATAATAAAATACCCTGTGTCTGGAGATGCGTGCATATTCTTTTGTGTATCTCAGTGACTTCTCCCTATTTAGTGAGGCTGGCAAACAGGTATGAGGACACCCATTTTTCCAGTGACAGGAAAGGAGGCAGGTCATTTCTCCTCATTACCTCCTTGAGTTCTCACTGTGATGGTGAGGATTGAGCATTTGATTCCCACTTTATAGACGGATCCACGGGGACTCAGAGAAGATAAATCTGCCTGAGACCACATACCTGGCCTACCCTTGACTCCTGTTACTTAATGGAATATCTCTGTGCCTCCATTTCCTCATCTGTAAAATGGGACATGCTTGGAAATGACGTGTATAAGGGCTTGCCATGTGCCTGGCATACAGTAAGTGTTCAATAAGTAGCAGCTGCTCTCTTTCTTGTACTAAAATTGTCCAGTCTGGATTCCAGGCTCCAGAACCAATTTGTCTTTTGCCTTATGAACAAATAAAGCTGAGGGCTCATTCATCTGACCTGCTTGATGTAGAACTTCGGGAGAGAGGAGGCCCAGGGAGGGATGAGACCTGCTCTGATCACAGGGTGAGTGAGGTTTTGGGATGGGAGTTGGGCCATCACAGAGGGCCTCTGTCCCCTGTCTTCAGGCGAGGGACTGTGTAGGTGTTGCACGATTCTCCTTCATGCCACTTACTTGCACAGGTACTTTTCTTCACAGACAACTAGATCATACTTTGTATCTTGGAAATGTTCACCAGTGTTTCCCAAGACCCCCTTTACTTTGGCTGCCTTGTCTCCTTTACCGGCCAGTGTGCCAGGGGGCCCCCACCTGGGCCAGAAGGCTTTAGAGTCCTTCCTGGGTAGAGGAGGGCAGGGTCTCTCTTCCTGTGGGCAGAGTCCTATGGTGGCTGCCTGCTGCAAGGGAGGAGGGCACAGGGCCCTAGACCCTTGGGAGTCTGAGCAATGCAGAGAGGGAAAGAGAAGCTGCCCATGGGGCACCTAGCACCTGTGCCACATGGTTCTGACCCCTGCTTACAGATGGGCAGAGATTGAATGTTTTTGCCATGCAGCTATAAAGTGCTTTGAGAAGTGGCTGGAGGCACTAAAACATGTGTGGGCTTAGAAATTTTATGCATCCAGCCCAGCTGAACAGGACCCCTTGCCATTGGGGGAACTGGGTGAATCTCCATAATCATTTGGTACAATGAGGACTTTGTACTGTTCATTCACTCTTCCACACATCTGATTTTTTGGGGGTGGAGGATAGGGAAGTACTGTATATTAAGCACCGGGCTTGGTACTTGGTGATACCAAGGTTTGTTCCCTTCCTCCTTCCCTCCTTTCCATTCATCCAATGAGTGGATGAAGCATCCTTATACCCTGTGCTAATAATATAGGTTCACAAAGATAAGCAGGGCATGGGACGAACATTGTCAGATGGAAATCAAGGGGGGATGTCGTGGACACTGGCATTGGGCGTTTCATGAGACTTGGCCTTGACACCAGCTGTATGAACTTGACTCAGTCCCTGACCTCTCACAGCCCTCACAGGATGAGGATGTTGAATGGCAGCTCTGGTCTTGCGTCTTTCATTGCAAGGAATTGAGCTGTATCTCAAACCGGCTTAAGAATAAACCTCAGGCCTGGCTGGATGCTAGGAGTTCATCTCTCTTGTGCTCTCGTTGCTCCATTTTTCTTTGGTGGCTTCACTCTCTGCCAGGTTTTTTGTAAGGGAGGGCAAGTTAGTCCTCCTGCCCCCAGCAGCTCCAGGCTCTTATCCTCCTTGCTCAGGTAGGGCATCTCTTTCCTATAGTGTCAGGATATCTCAGGATTCACTCTGACAGGCTCAGATTGGTCCTGTATCCAACTGTAAGCCACTCTCTGGGGTTGGGGATGCAGTGCTACCTGGCTGGGCATAGGTCTCAAGTCACAGAGGGGAGGGATGTTTGCTCAAGAAAGACAGCACTGCACCATGGAAGGCAGGGATGGATGCTGAACAGACCTAGAAGCTTGAAGCATTCTGCCAGTCATTGCTATGCAGACTTCAAACTTTGTTCATGCAGGAGACAGGCTGGCACCTCACTGCCAGGGTTCTAATCCCATTTATGCCTCTTGCTGGGCAAGTTATTTAACTCTCCGTGTCTCGGTGTGCTCATCTGTAAAATGGAACTAACAGTAGTATGTACCTCATAGGGTTGTGAGAATGAGATGCGTGGCCCGTGTAAAGTGCTCGGAGTAAAGCTTGGCACCTGATAAACACTTAAATAAATATTAAATACTATTATTTTCATTCTTTCACTTACTTTCACTCTTACCCAATCAGAGAAGCAAGTGAATTAATCATAGTCTATTTTGCAGAACTCAGAGGGATCTTATTATTTTTCACTCATTTATTTAAGAAATATTTTTAAGTGCCTATTGTGTTCTGAGTGCAGCGCTAGGCTAAGCTTGGGACAAGAACGAAGGGACAGCCCTGCTTTCATGAAGGTTGCAAGGTATCCTCACCAGTTCTTAGCTTCTCATCTGAATGGTAGGGATGATAGTCTCTTTTGCAGAGAGACTGCTATAGAGAGTGGGTGTGGAAAGTGTGTGACAAACCCAACAGTGGCTCTTTGTCTGGCATGTCATCAGTGGGTGGACATCAGTTGCCCACCCAGGGTTTAATCCTCATTTCTTTCTGCGTCCTTTCCCGAGGCCTCCATCGCTGTGGCTGGTCCCCTTGGCTCCTGAGCTGCCAGCAAGATGGATGAGATGGTCACAGGCCTCTCTCTAGTCTGCTTGGGGATGAGCTCACGCTTGGGTTCAGATGTTGGTTCCTGGTGAGAGCCATGGCAACCCCCCCCACCTCACTGCAGCTTGGGGCTGAGCATCATGTGGGGGCCCATGGGGGGCTTGGGTTTGGTTGCACATAGACCACTTGGCTTCGTGCACTGGGGTGCACGCTGGGATTCTGCCAGAGAGCCCACGGGGAAGGAGAAGGCCCCACTGTTTTCTCCCTCCGAGCCTGTGGGAGGGGTCCTCACCTGTCAAACACTGTGCATAAGAAATGGGGTGGTGGGGAGCAGCTGTCAGCCCTCAGCACCAGGAGCAGGCCGAGCAGCGGCCCTGTGCTCAGGGCTCTTGTCTTCACCTTGATGGGTATGGGCAGGACTTGTGCTGACCACCCTGCTGCTGACCCCTTCTCACATGCCCTGTCTTTTTAAAAATTTTTAATCTTAGAGATATATTTTCTCATGCCACACAGTAGATGGTACTCACTTGCAGGCATGTGTGCTCCAGGTATAGCTGGTGGGTGAGGACCATGAGCAGGTGCAGGATTTGAGCTGCTTGGAGCTTTACTTCTCTGTCACTACTCTAGGTATTATAAATGATGACAGTTATAATTCTATCCCTACCCAAACCTCCTGGTGAACTTAGGTGCAGGAGGACTTCGTGGAGACCCAAATATTTGTAACGATGCTTCGGTACATCTCTGTGAAGGATCCACAGCTCAGGCTGCACCAGAGCCTCGCAGCAATGACTTGGTGATGTATCTCATCATCATCCCTCTCACATGTATTTTTTGGGAATCCTTTATTTTGACCTATGAAGAAGAAAGCTGGGTGTGGTGGTGCATGCCTATAATACCAGTACTTGGGAGGCTGAGGTAGGAGGATTTTGAGTTTGAGGTGAACCTGGGCTACATAGTGAGAGCCTGTCTCAAAACATGAAAAAAGAAACTGAGATTCAGTAACTTGCTCAAGGTCACTCAGAAACATGGCAGGGCTGAGAGGAAAATCCATGCCTCTTTGACTCTAAAGCCCAGGTTCTTGTTCCCTGTTACATTTTCCTGCAAAGTGAACATTGGTATAGACGCAGTTGTCTTCCTGAAAGTAGCTGATTTTCTGTCCACAAGTAAAAATTTCAGATGGCCTGATAGACTGGAGAGGACTTTTGTACCTATTCCTTCTATCTAGGTATATACCCTGAGCCCATCTTTGTAGGAGAACAGTCCTTTCTGTAGGACCCACTGCCCCACCAGGGACCAGACGCCCTCCTTGTGATCAGAGGCCCAAAGGAAACAGCAGTGAGTCTGCTGCTGCTAAGAAGAAAGTGATCAATGGCTGTGATCAGGTGCCTTGGCTGGAGCCATTGGCTATGGGGGAGGTCACCTCTCCTGTCTCCATGTGCTCCCCAGGCCTGTGTCTGGTGAGACTGGGCTTCATTAAATTTGCTTCCAGACTTCCTCTTGGTCCACCGCCCTGCGCCCCAGCCCACCATCTCCTTGTTTGGAAGTCTGCACCTCCCTCCCACCCTCTTGACCCTGAGCTCAATGGATGCCTCCTGGTGCTGCTGTCTCCATCCCGAAGGAGGTAGGAGGCTTCCCACAGGTAGTGCATTGCTGCCTCTTTTGGAACCTCTCTGATCTGCACCTTTCTCCCAAATGTGTTGACTAATTGTTATCATCAATAGGGCTGAAGAATCTTTGGAGAAAGGACAGGGATCTTGACAAGTTTGTGTTCAAATTCTTTCTAAGCCCAGGTCTGTGATCTTCAGCAGGTAACCTAGCTGTGAGCCTCGTCTTGCCCTCTAGGAAATGGGGCTACTGAGGCCTCCCTTGCATGGTGATGAGGCTTTAGCAGGGTAATGAGTGTGAGGGGCTGCATAGCACTGCTTGCTGGGGCTGTGGTCAGTGAAGGGTGGACCGGGAAAAGGAAACACCTGGGGGCCAGGTGGGTGGGGAGGGAGGCTCAGCTGAGAGATGGCAGGAGGAGTCGGTGGGGCAGTTCAGGCCACGGTACCAGGGTAGTCCCAGGAGAGGCACGATCTGTGGTAGGGCCAGGCCACTGCCTTGGGAGCCCTTTGAGACTATGGGGTCCCGAGATGCATGTGGGGAAGAAAGGGAGGAATGGCCCTCTCAACTGCTGCCATAGACCTGTCACCCACCTGGACACCTCTGCAGGCGACCTGGCCTGTCACTGCCCTTTGTGAAGCTACATGGACACTATCAGTGGCACACCATACCTTTGGGCCCGTAGATGCTCCAGGGAGGCTGCTTACAGCAATGCTGTGGGCCTCTTGTCCTAGACATGAGGACACCCCGACCCTCTGAGGGCCTCAGGGGTGGGCTTTGGGTATTGCTGACACAAGGAAAGCAGCACATCCTTGTCTA